>JAQISU010000306.1:8292500-9705000 GCA_029339505.1 Unio delphinus
TATTGCTTTGTCGTCGTCACACATTTATGTACTTGCACGGGACGCCTAAGCGACTTCACATTCAATTCTGGCTATACTTATTTTATATATCTGCAAGCTCTAGCGTGTATAGGAAAAACTAGTTATATATGCGTAATTCCATGACGAACGGGTAAATATCGGGGAGTTTCTATACAAAGGCAATCTGAGCATTCGTGCACCAACTTCAATGATTTTACTAGTACAGGATGGCTGTGGTCCTTCTACCTTACAGGTAAATAATAATAATAATAATAATAATAATAATAATAATAATAAGAATAATAATAATAATAATAATAATGAGAACTTTGCATAGCGCCTAATCTTTAGAAGCTCTAAGCGCTTTACAACATTTATAATGATATTACTACACTAGAGAAAAACAAAAAACAAAAACCATGAAATTGGAAAACA
This sequence comes from Unio delphinus, assembly GCA_029339505.1. Taxonomy (NCBI): domain Eukaryota; kingdom Metazoa; phylum Mollusca; class Bivalvia; order Unionida; family Unionidae; genus Unio; species Unio delphinus. The sequence continues at coordinate 8,292,936 of JAQISU010000306.1, forward strand.
TAAAAACATGCTGAAAAATATAAGATACAAAACATTATAAGGTCTCAAAGTTTGTTCCTGCAGTCGAAAAAGGAGAGTTTTATGAGCACTCTTAAAAGAGACTACTGTGTCTTTGTGTCTAATTTCAAAGGGCAATTTGTTCCATATCGCCAGGCCCCGGTATGCAAAAGAACGTTGTCCATATGACTTCGTTTTCATAGCAGGAACAATGAGTATACGATTGTCAGAAGAGGCGCGTAAGTATATTGCTGGTGTATACACATGGATGAGGCCGGATAGGTATGTTGGACTGAAGTCAGTCAGTGAAACGTAGCACAGAGAACAAATTTTGTGTTTAATTCTGTATCGAATGGATAGCCATTGTAGGGTACAGAGCAGTGATGAGGTGTGCTCTGTTCGAGGTATTGTAAAAATGACCCGATCAGCTGTGTTTTGAACTCTTTGAAGTTTCTGGAGAAGATATTGTGACGAACCAGACAGAATTGAGTTACAATATCCAAGTCTTGAAAGTACTAATGAACACACAAGTCTTTTAGTGGTATCAACTGAAAGATATTAGCGAATGGAACTGTTGCGTCACAGCTTAAGATATACAGCCTTGCATATGTTCATGACATGTTGGTACTATGTGAAAGTACTATCTAGAGTAACGCCTAGGTTTCGTACTGACTGAATTTAATGTTGGTGCTGCTGATATTTATTGTCTGAGGTAAGGGATGTGAATGAGAAAGTTTTGTTACATGTCATTCATGATTTCATATCAGAAATGCAACTTTCTACTCCTTGGATGGTAGAATCAACTTCAGTTGAGTGGCTAGACTTGTATATTTGGGTGTCATCAGCATACAATTGGTGAGACACTGGGTGATGATCTATGACACTTGAGAGCGGCTGAGTATATAAATGAAAGCGAACAGGACTAAGAACATACCCCTGTTGAACATCACAACATAGATCAACTGGGCTAGAATGTATTCCATTTGCAGATACAAAATCAAGGAAAGTGAGGACTAATCTTTATACTATCCAAAATAGATAGAATGTTATTAAATACTTTCAGAAGAGTAGTTTCAATACTGTGGCAAGGGCGATATGCAGACTGTACATTGCTAAAAAGACTGTTTGAATTCAAATGAGATACAAGTTGGGTTAGAACAACTTTTCTAAGATTTTAGATATGAATGGGAAATTATAAACTGGGCGGTAGTTTTTTAAAATCGTTATGGTCAAGTGTTATTGTTTTCAGCAGAGGCTTTACGATGGCAGTTTTGAAAAATGATGGGAATTCCCCCGATGTGAGAGAGAGAGAGAGAGAGAGAGAGAGAGAGAGAGAGAGAGAGAGAGAGAGAGAGAGAGAGAGAGAGAGAGAGAGAGAGAGAGAGAGAGAGAGAGAGAGAGAGAGATCTAAATAACATCAGTTAGTGAAGGCAATATTGGGTCTAAGCACTTAAGCAGCAGTGATGTTGGAATTGGATCAAGTTCACAAGACTTTGGTGCACTCTTCATCACGATTGTCCATACTAAATAAATAGAGATAGGTTCAAATGCGCCTAATGGTTGTCGCTGAAATTTTGTATCATAACTGTATGGTGACGAATCAATTGAAATTGTGATGTCAAGCAAATCTCTAATGGTTTTTAATTTGTCACGGAAGAAATTTGCAAATAGGTCTGGAAAGTCTGCTGGAGAGATGGTAGTTGTAAGTGGGGTACATTTGTTCCTTGACATTAGTTTGTTAGTTATCTCGAAGAGCTCTTTGCATCTGGAACTCTCCGTGATCTTAGTACTATAGTGGAAAAATTTGGATAAATGGACTATGTTTGTGACATTCTTCTTAGTGGCTCATAGATTTATTATGAATATTGAGTCTGGTGGAAAACCAAAGCCTCGCTGCTTTTCAGCGTTGTATTTTAGCAGTGCGAAGCAGGTCCTTAACACTGCTATACCAAGGAGAACACTTTTATTTATTGATACTCTTGCACTTGGTGACTGGGGTATGTTTTTCAAGCAATGAATGCATTTATTATTCTACTGTAGGATGTAAGTAAGTTGTTAGGTTTTCTTGGATGTCATGCATTAAATTGGCTCTCTTTATCATGAGGAGGTTTCTCTTAGTAGCAAAAAACGGTGGAGGGTTAGGGACTTAAAAGTCGTGTTGGCATATAATGCAGAGGTGATCTTATACAAGTTCGTGAGATACAAAGGTGGCTTGCAGAATATTATCTTCAGGTCTATGAAGAAACCAGTCTAAAATGTGACCACGTTTATGGTTGGGTTCATTAACTGACTGTTTAAGATTGAAAACATGAATGGAATCGAGGCGTTTTGACGTGTATGGGTTTCCAGGACCGTTAAAGTGAAAGTTGAAATCTCCAAATATAATTAGGTTGCCACCTATCGAATTTCCATAATCAGGAAGATTCGAAAACTGCTCCATAAAGATAGATTCAGACAGCTTTTTTTTTCTACTAGGAGGAGGGCTGTAGAGACAGAATAAATGGACTTACCTTTGTTCTAATGTGAGTGTTGTTTGGATTAGTTCAAACTATGTGTGGCAGAAATTGAAGGTTGTGTTGTACTTAATGCATTTTATCAAGGGATTCTTTGTGATGACAGCATTTCCACCTCCGAGAAAATTGCCGGGGAACGACTTGATGGAGCAAGCGGTGGGTGTTAAATCTGCGCACTTGGGTCATTGCCTGATGTTTTTAGCCATGTTTCTGTAAGGAAGAAGACGTCGATATTCTGGTCGTTGATACAATTGACTATTTCTGTGCGCTTTTTCGGTGATCCTACTGATTGGGCGTTGAATGATGCAATACGTAGTGGTATCCCTGGTACAGTTGACACAATGGTTGACGATTTAAGATGAAATTGAATCAGGTTATCAAAATTAACGGCCGAAGTTTTAAATTGTTTATCTATTACGGGTGAAAGGGAGATAACAACTGCGATTATTCTTCCTGTTCTACGCCAGTCAGGTTTGAAACAACTTCTTTTTTCCTTTCGTTTACATTGAAGTAATGATGAATGTAGTCCCAGTTCATTTAGTCTTGAACACAATGTAGTATGAAGAATAAAGGTGTGGTCATTTGATGCAATTAATAAGGGTCCATCATTGGGTAAGCGGGTTGACTGGCGATCACGTGATGGCGGTTTATTAAAAAACAAATTACGTCTTAATAGTGGATCAAGACAGCTGAGAAAAATTATAATTGTTCTCGTTTCCAAAACAAGTAGATGAAGAAACACATAGGAACTGAACAGCCAATGCATGATGAAACACAATAATGTAGACGAAGATAGACAACAAGCACATACATCATGAAAAATAGCACAAAAACGGAAGAGTCTACGTCAAGCAGTTAAACGGTAGTGGTCATCTTTCCGGATAATGGAGATTGTCACACTACTTTTGACACTGTTCCCTCATATGTGAACGGTTTTGTGTGTAAGATAGACACTTGTGTACATTGTCTGTATTGCATCCGCTCCGGTCGTCTACTCGGACAGTACAGGTAAGCTTACACAGTCACATCTTTCTCATGCTTGTTTTTATAGGCATTACTAAGTGACGTTTATTTGCATAAGTATTCCATCATACTTATAAAGATTAGTCACCGGCACGGGTAGTCTTTGCAACTTAAGAAGATCGATTTGGGCTACAATATTTTTATGCGTGCATGTCTTTATACCCTCAAGAAACTCTATCTATCTATCTATCTATCTATCTATCTATCTATCTATCTATCTATCTGTCCATCCATCCATCCATCCATCCATCCATCCATCTATCTATCTATCTATCTATCTATCTATCTATCTATCTATCTATCTATCTATCTATTTATCTATCTATCTATCTATACCGTCCCATTCCTAACCTTCCATACATGTATTGCACTGAGATCATCTGGTATCACTAATTTACAGGTGACCATCATTTTGGTATAGTTCTTCGCAGGCTCTGTATTCAAACATCAGATGTGCAGGGCCACAGGTTGACACGTCTCCTCTCTACAGGTGGTATTGTCATTATATTTTACCTGTACGCTAAATTGCAGTTATTAGACAGTCTGTTATCAATTTCCGGGTCAACCTTTTAAGATTTAGTTATGTACCGACAATCCGTTTTCAATAAAGGCGCAGGGCTACAGTTTATTCGTTTTGCTCTATTTGTCTTTAATATTATTACTATCGGTAAAGCGCAGAAACACACAGCTACATACGGAAACGTCACCTGTCAGCATGCGGACCTATCCTCAGAGTGAGAATATCTAGTGGACAAAACGCCGGACATTGCCTCACTATGAAAGAGCTCAGGCACCAATGTCACTACAACATGACTTATTATGCAATATTGGCAACTCCCTTTACCTTGTCTTTAAGCTTCTCCTTGACGAAATGGATAGAAGATAAAACGTTTATTCAAGTGTTCTGTTTGTTTATACATTTCTCAGCTTGCTAAATACGATGTTACGATGCTGTGGTGGGAATTATGGGTGGGTATGCTCGATTATCAGATTATAAATTTTCTAACCGGTTATCGCTAATATTCATACCATTCATGATCATCAGAGTAACTGTTTCATCACTAATACAAAAAATAAAACGAAGTCACTAAACATGCTGATATCCACTGCATCCGTTCTCAGAGACAATATCTCCAATAACTACAAAAAAAACAACCACTGTCGGTGTCATGTTAGTCTACAGCCAACTTCCCTCTTACTCCTCACCACATGCATGGCCTATTTCTTTTGCAACCGGCCTAGGATTATATACTAAGGATCACGAAGAGCAAAAAAGAAAACAAGTATGGGATCAATCACTATCAGCCCGCCTTCTAGTAGGTCAAACCAGTCTTTTGCAGAAAAGGTACAAGGGCCAGCGTAACCCACATAGTTCCTCGATACATTAAATAGTCACGATGCCAATATTTGTTCCTCAAGTTCCAATAAACGTCGCTTCGCAATTTCTCTAGATTGCGCTACGAGAAAGGACTCTTTACTCAGCAACTGTTTCGAAGTCAAAGTTTCTAATTCTTTGCGGTCTAAAGTTAAATGAGTGATATATCTTGTCACACTTAAACAGCAAAGTCATGTGCCTAACATGAGACCTTAGCCGTACGTCATGCAGCCAAGATATTGCTTGTTCTCAAGTGATGTCATCAATTCTATACTATCTGAAGTCACGGGAAGCATTTATGGAGGACATTTTTCGCTCTTGACCACCCCCATTACTGCTCCCACTCCATCACGAATCTGGCCTATATATACATCTGTTGATCTTATAAAGCAACGGAGGAGTCTAATTCCATTTACTTTCTTAGTCTGGGAGCGTTACAGAGATCATAACATGCATTTATCAACAATACATTGGAGGTCCTATCTTGGATATACACCATTATTTCATTTGGAACCCCAACAGTCAGCAATTATATCGCTAATTTGGAGATAATTAAGACACACTCCATACCCATGGATCGGATGAAGTTTGATAACACTTCGCAGTTAGTGCGCACACTTGTTGCCGTGGCTTCGGTGTTGGATTCTGTCTATAAAGCTTGCTTCCAATAGGAGAGAAATATCTTACCGTCTCCGCGCCTGATAGGGCGTGCATTGGCATCGGTATCAAAAATGGCCCACATACAGAACACAGCCGCCCACTACACTGAGGCCAATGCTGTAACCGTAGATACAAATGAACAGTTGGAACGCGAGTCGGTGCTCTCTTCCTGGACTTTCTTGACTGACCATCTTAAAGCTAAACTAAAAGTACAGCCGTTATTCTTTACCCCTTCATTAAAACCCATGTTGATGAACTGAGCTCAGAAAAGAAGCCATCAGTAAGATCAATCCTCCCGCCCGCAATCACAACGTTGATAAAGGGAGTAAGTACTGGAACTCAAAATCGACCCAAGGGATCTACATAGAACATTACTTCTGAAAACCGGCGTATCGAAGTTCCACCCAGCGAAATAAATATTTCTTGCAAATCAATGCAGGTAAATCACCAAGAGGGTCTTATAGTTTGCTCCTACATTTTTCAGGGTTTTCAACCCAGAATTGTCTTGATACCATAGGTAAATTTCATTTTGTCTCTGGTCATCGACCAAGTGTCCTCAATCAATTTATTCACGCCCTTGGTTACAAATGAAAACACCATGGTGAATTGTGAATGCCGTTCAAAAGGGAGACGTCGTCATCAGAGTGGATTTAAAATACTCATACCTTTATGTCATTATTTATAAGGCTTCCAGGACGTTCGTGCAATTCGCCTACAACATAGTATATCATGTCTTAGTAACCGAATCTTCTTGTCAGCAAAGAGAAATTTCAATTAGTGCTATCTCATTACTTGTTTCAGCTGAGTATACATAATACATAGGCCTGTATAGATAAGCCGTCCCGCGAACTCCTCTGTTGTCAAAGTGGTACAGAAAGCAAGAGAATAAGAATGGTAAATTATCATCATTGCACCTTTCAAATAAAAGACGTCGTGGACCAACGACCTTATCAAATTCGCGAAGTAATCTTTTCGAGAATGTCGAATATTTTCTCATCTGCTCAAAGAACAACGACGACGGCATTCGTTTCATTCCTATCCAGGCCTTATACGTCTTGAGCTTACTGACAGTCACTCAGTTCTCACAACCAGTCGTGGAGGGAATTACTCTAAGAAGAGGGCCCTCCACTCTGAAAGCATATAAAGGCTAATAGCCGTATACAGGCAGAGGGCCACAAACGAATATATAATACCTCTTTAAGGCACCTATACGGTAAATAGCTTACTTTCTTCAAATAGGGAGAGAGAGAGAGAGTTCGCACCAAGTATGATAAATGGCTACTGCTCAACGATCACTAACAACTTTTTCACCACGGAAGAGATGATATCGGACACAACCTGATCTTTCCAACCTTCACTCCATCTTTGAGTATTATCTGCCAAACGTTAGCTCTCTTCCAGAAGCGGATCCTATCTTGGGTATTTATCTGGTTGAAAAAGACAGCTTTTTAACCACTCTCAAGGGGATCACTTTAGCACCTTTTAAACATGATCTATTCCTCGTGTCATTAACGATTTCCCATCATCAGACCCTAAGAACATCGGACCAGTCGTGCTCGTGACTGCATCCTCTTTCATCACAAGGAACATGCTTCCTTACTACGAGTAACCAGACTTTTGTCATCTAACCTCTGTCTTGTATGGACACATCAGCTCAAGACCATATACAAGACCGTAGTTCGAGTCTTGAGGTAGTAATTTAATATAATAGAGCCGTTGTGTCTAGGGAGAACACATCTATTTGTATTTCTCAAGAAGAACAGCAGAATATATAAACACAGAATATCTCCTCCTGGAGAAAGTGGGATATTCGTTCCGCATATCGAGAAATAACCCCAGCTGAACTAAACGTCTTAAACATTTCGGCTCACGAGGTTAGAACAGTTCCAACTAACATAACATTCAAACGGAACTGTTCTCTAGTCGACATCTCTCAATCCTGTGATGGATATTGGAGTCAGAATTTCCATATTAGAGTCCCCTCCAGTTGGTTTACCTATCTAGAATACCTTACTGGATCTGAGATGGTATTTCCTGAGGAAGAGGATGCACCTCCCTCCACCTCTTAATTATTCTCCTAAGATATTAAGATACACCCTTCAAGTCACCCAGTTACACCAATAGTGCGTACCTTCAGCTGCAGCAGTAACTGACAGGTTCATGGGTTTTGCCACCTCTCCGTCTATATAAGGGGCAATCACTCTACCCGACAGTTATCTAGATAAGCAGAAAACGTTGGGCTTCAAGGTCTTATGATTGGATAATTGTTCTCTTCGAAATATATAGACGAATTATACATTAAGGCAAAGTCTCAAAATAGCTTCCATGTTGCTCAAGACATGTTAAAATGAAGCTGAGGACAATATCATTTCAAGGCCGGATTTAAACTCACCAGAGGTGGATGATAAGGGGAATCCTTAAGGTAAATGAGAAGAAAATTGGAAATCTCACTAATATCGCCATCGCATAATCCTAAAGCTTCAGTCAGTGATTACTCCTTACAAAAACAGATGAAGATGCTAATATAATGAACACAATCTCTCACTGCACGTCATCAGCAGAGATTATCTCTAGTTCCTGAATGCAAACCTCCTCTGCGAACTATACTGAGTCCCTTTGAGATGTATCCATCCCTTAAAATCTTTAGATGACCTTTGCCATTGGCATGCAGATAGATTTACTTAACGTTTGAAATTTCTTGTTATTTAGTCATAAAAATACACTTTGTAAATTAACACATCCTTTCGCCTGAAATATAAATTGCAGTGAAAGACATCTCATACGGTGCAGGGATGAATAAGGGTATATAATAATAGATAAGTGAAGTAGCTTAGACGGCCTTATAATCTGATCCTCCGTTTTATTCTCTTTTTCAGGAAAGGCACCAGGCAGCGGTGAGTACAGCATTAGCATGTACATTTTTATGCAATATGTTTAACTATAAATAGGCGTAGTTAACTAAATAATACTATTATGTTTGTGGGTAATTTTTCAAAGAAAAGTTCTTATATTAGGCAACGCGACATGGAGATAAATATAAAATGAATAATTAAATATATAAATAAATGTCATTCTTTTACGCTTCAACAATTCAAATTGTATAACTATCAAAATCAATCAATCATCAATCAATGAATGAATGAATCAATCAATCAATAATTTTATATATTCATTTTAACCTATAAATGTTTCAGACATTCAACCAGTTGGACCCGGTAAGTACCCTGCTGCAAAATCAATGTTTACTTTGTCATTTTGTCGCTTATACCTGTCGCTTCTTAGAAGAAAGTTTAAAGTATACATGCCTGTCTTAAAATGTCTTTAATGACTTTGATATAAAATGCCAATATTTTGAATCAAACTATTGCGAGTGTATGTCATTTATTATTGCAAAAAGCAACATGCGTTCCACGATGTATGCATGCGTTTCACTTTCATAAACGAAGAAGAATGAACCTTCAGTGATTGTAAGATTACCTTAACATATGCGATGTTTTTGGAGCACAAGCTGCTTGGACTTCATGAAAGAGAAGTAAAACACAGGCGTGTACACACATACACATTGATAACACTAAGAAATAGCATGCGTGTGTTTAGATCCATTAAGGCACATATTTAAGAAGTAATATCTCTGGAATTTGCATCGGTTTGAATTTTAGTCTACATTATGAAAAGGCACCTACGTACTTTAATAAGAAGAGTTGGTTTTCATACAGGGATTATTTCTAATTTAAAACGAAATACAGTCCAAAACTATTTGTCAAAAATCATTCCAATCTGAAATTGTATACCTGTCTATAATAATTGACATTTACGACTTTCAGATGATCTCTATTTTTATAAAATTGAATAAAGGCATTCACCATTTGCCTACTATGCTAGACGGTAATATAATGCAGCAGCTAGCCAAAGAACTGTTCATGCGTTAATCTTACGATTTTGTTATTGATTATGCATAGCACATTAAATGACAATAATAAGAACAAAAATATAGTGGCAGCAAAGTAAAATCAAAATGTTGCTCTGTTTACCAGGAGTTGGGTTATTGATCTATTCGTTAGATAACTGTAAATTGTATTTGTAATATTTCATTTGCAATGTACAAAAACCTAACTATAACCTTTTGGATTTCCGTTTGATAACGCTTGTGGTTGGTCATGAAACGGAATGACCTCTGGGCATCTGTGTATTTGTTTGAATTAATGCTAAATTAACTGTTTATGTTGACTTGCTTAAGAAATACTGTTTGAAGAAATAATGAGAAATTATGTGTTTTAAACGATGACAGAAATATGTAAAATTAGGAATTTCCATCCTGAGTCTCTGTGTAACAAACTATAACATTCATTTAACTATCATATTTTGGATGCAACAAAGTACTCTTTAAATGTCGTACACAATTTCAATGTTAACAACGCTGGACACAATTCAATTGCTGAAGATATTTCTGCATATCAAAACATAAGATACATACGATCTTTTATGTTAAAAAAAATTATATTTAATAATTATTTTTTTAAACTTATATGTATGGACTATGCAGTCTGAAATAAGACTTCTTAATTTCTTATCTTAATTAAATTCATTAGATTTAACAAACAGAATTAAGAAGACATTGAGAGACAAAAACATAAAGTGTGGCTGCATGAGAAAGCTATACCTCTGCATACCTAAAAGTTGTGAAGATCGTAAACTTGACGACACCGACGGTGTTGCCAAGATAGGAGAGCTGGAGGCGGTCACGGTTGCGAAGAGGTCTTATCAATTGGCAATGTACCTGATGACGTCACAACATCTTCCAGGCGGGCAGGTAAGTCTTGTTTTATGAGATCAAAGTTCGTATGCCAGAGATTAAGCATACACTCTTGTTCACATGTTGGTAGCTATCAGCAAATTAGCAGTTTATTGGATCTTGCCAGGGAAAGCATAAAAGACATAGTAACCACGTTGTTGATACGGACATTATCGGTATCACAGTATGTAAAACCTTGCATTATACTTTATTGTGACTTTGCACAATTTGCACTAGGTCTTACGTTTGTCTTTTATCTAACGTACTGCACTCCTATGTTATGAAAAGTGTTTTAAAAAAAATTTATTTGGAGAATCTGCTTACATGCAAAATACAAGTATTGTTTTTGTCTGGTTTTCTGAAAACGATGTTTTGCTTTCTTTAACAGTTTTTTGTTTGCTTGTCCGCTAGTCGCACTGTTCATCCTGAAAAATTTATTTATTATTTACGATTACTAATTTCTACAAAAAGCAACTTTATACTTTTGCAGTATTTAATATTCGTATCGAATTATCAATAAGCTACGCCGTTATTTTGCTTGCCTTAATGTTCCTATTTGTCAGAGGATCTTCTAATTGTTGCACGAAATCTTTTTTCTAGAATGAATCTTTACAAATCCGTATTCAGATCTCTCTTGTTAAAATTAAGGAGGAAATTAACTTTGAACTAGTCTATTCATTTATAGTAGAAATGATATCCACATTAAACTTACAATACAACAAAAGTGATTCTTAAAATGTATTACCCTTTTCACGGATCACCGAACATCGATCATTGCTCTTGTACCTTCGAGCCATTTCTCTCCAGACAAAAGAAAAGAAGAGACAACAACAATAATAAAATATTAGGTGCATGGTAATGTTTACAAGATTTTAATAACTACAACACAATCTATATATGCATGGACTAATCAAGTCACTATGTAATAGAACATACTACGTATAACCTTCACCTACAAGTTAATAACACAGTTATTATATTTTGGCAAGGTGTGTTTCCTAGCTGAACAACCGGCGCCCACCAGACACCTTTTTGACATTTCTAAACGGTATAGAGATGTTGGAATTTCAGAAAAAGATCTACACAGCCAATCAGAGGAATTCTGTAAGAGTTGCACTGCTAACGTTAGAAGCAAAATCTTCATTCAAGATGTTGGTGATCTTAACTCTCTCTGCCAGTTTCTTTTCTATGACGGTAGGTTTTCTCTGCTACGAGATGAACAACATGAGCTCTTTTAATGTATTTCGATCCTGCAGATGTTAAAGCATAATACATCCATCGGTTTCATTAGCGCGTTATATTATGTGATCAATTAAGATATTATAACCCATCGATCATTTATGTCTGAGTTTTATCACTTTAATTTCTTTCTTGCTGGTAGAAGAGTCAATAGAATCTTAGAATTGTATACCCCAAATTCACGCGTCAGATTTAGTTTAAATGCAATCCGAAAAATACAAATAGCACAAACTCAAGTTGATAAAATGTAGAGTAATGTAGTTTACTCCAATATTGCAGCAACTGTAATTACCATAAATATGTTTGAGAAACAAAACTAAAGGTTAATGTACACATTTGAAACAGACAGTGAGTATAACTTTGTAAAATTCACCATAAAAAGATCGATTCCCTTGGATTATCAGACCGTACATCCGTTACAAAACCCTGACCCTAATTATTTTGGAAACCTTGTAATTATGACTATACCTATTACAGTACATTTCCATGACAAAACCTGATGCACATATTTCATGCGCAAGGAAAACCAGAAATTTAGCAGTTTATTTCATGGCATATGTGTTCAATGCCTTACTTCCATTTAGCAAGCAAAGTATAATAGAAGATAGCCGTACCGTTCATCTTCACTTTCATACAGCTATATTTTCAATTCAGCCTGACTATTTTGCCAAATCACTTTTTTGTTTGGCTGCTGCTACTGTGATGGAACTATCCATGTAATGAGGACAAATTCGTACATGTCGTGAGCATATAACTTCGAGAACTCTTCACAGAGCTAGAATTTGGTAATTGTCTAAAAATGCTCAAAACGAGGCTACCCCAAAATCTGGCGAAGTCTTTTCGACAGGTTAGGTTGCATCCTGATTAACAGTTCCACCAAATCAAGTAAACTTATTTTACATGTGCCTAATGGTAAGGTATAAATGGTTGCATACAGTTACGTAATATATAAATTTACGTGTGGAAAACGTAGAACCAAATTTGTAGTGACCTTGAGATGCGCTGATTTAAAAAGGTACTGGCTGGATGTTTTTCAATTTCGAAGTTCGCTTATTTGTATGCATGTGCAAGTTACTTAAATTGTAAACTTGGCTTATTAGCATAGATCTCCCATAATATTTCCATGGACAAGTAGCATAATTAGTCATGCAACTTTATGTCACATAACCACACAATTTTCATATGTTTGTTTATGTTCTGGACTGAACACATACACTATGCATAGATTATCCAGGCCTTGACTTGTACACAGAAATGGTTATCACTGAAATATCAAAACAATGGTATACTCTCACAAGGCTGAGAGATGATGATCCGGATTATGTGCGTGATTTGGATTTGTATCATAGCTTTAACATTTTACAGTCATGTCACTACGATGTCTTCAGGGTCACAGTTTATATTGATATATATTACTGGGGCGTGATATCATGCACGTGGTATCATGCTACACCCAGTCACATTATCCTGACACCAGGCCGACCAGTTATAACATTAACTTATAAATGCCGAACAGTAAGCGAGGCAGCTGTTGGTACCATATTTTGTTGAAAGTCTTTGGTATGATTCGGCAGCATCCGAGGCGAACGAACGTTCTAACCCTTTAGGCCACATGGACCATATTATCCGGGTTGTGATTTAATTTTAGCAAAGAAAATGAAAGCAGTTTCGTGAACGACATGTGTATTTGTTATATGATTGGTAAAGGAATGAATATGACACCAAACTGGTATACGTAAAAATTCCAAGAAAATATATTTATAAGAAAACATGCACTCAGTTAGACTACTAATATAAGGTACTGATACTTAACTGGAACGAATCAGAACATGTAACTTAAACGATTAACTAATACTAACCATTGAATGGAATTTATTATAGTGGATCTCTATCCGTGGATGGTGATGAATTTCTAGAAATTCAACACGAACTGAGCAATACTTCATCCGCCACCGAAATAATCAAAACATATGTATTTACAGAACTATTAATACGGTATGAATCTGTCACCAGAGTTGTTTAGAATATAGATTTCGTACAAAATACGAATACTTGCTTTTATATACAAGCTGTATACATAAATATATAAATTATTGTGATGATGAATTTCATTTTCACTCATATAATGATAATGACTAATTATTTTACAAAGGAACATAAAAGTCGTGGTGTCCAATTGACGATCACGAGATATTTTCAGTTCCACCCCTCTCGTTGAATGTTCAAGGAAACATACAATGTCCCGACCCTTCAGGTTTGCCGAAGCATCCTTCAAGAGTCCCCTTATCCGCTTAAGACCCATCGGTCCCGAACCTCTGTTCCCTCATACTAAGAAAACCACTATTGTCTACAACGGACATCATCACACAGATGATAACAAGTCTCACGACTCCGCATAAAAACATCTCTGCAGCAACAATGTGATCCCGTGCTAACGAAATGTGTTGTCTAAATACACTGACATTGTTTTATAAGTACCTAGCTATGGCGCAGTCCACAGCCAGATAGCAATGGTAATCGGATTTCTCAGTATTTTGAAGTAACATTAGACGTAATGAAACTACTCTAATGTAACGTTGTACGCGGTAAAGAAACCATATGACACTTTAGTTCAGATATAAAGTGTGTGTGATTTGGATTTTCTACGTAGCTTTAACATTTGTTAAGTCATATTACGACGATGTCTGCAGTGTTTCAGGTTATACTGATGTCTAGAACTGGGGCATCATGCCGCATATATGTAGCATCATGTTCGACCCAGTCACTTCATCCTAAATCCAGACCGACCAGTCCAAACACTACCCTCTGAACGCTGAGCGCCTAGCGAGGCAGCTGTGAGTACCATATTTATAACATCTTTGGTATGACCTGGCTGGCGTTCGAACTCGCAACCGTCCGCATCCGTGGCTGACGATTTAACTATTAGGCCACCGGAGCAGTCTCAGATATAATGCAGAAACATTAAGTACATACACTTCAGAGATAGCTTTCACTGTCCGCTTTATAGCTAATACATTTTACACCCTCTAAATAACGCTACTAATATGTTTCCATATGTTTAAAGTTGTTCTCTTATGAATAAATAATACTGACGGACGTAGCGGTATAGATTGTATATTTCCACAGCAGATGCAACAATGCATAAAGGGGGTACATCAATAGGGAGACGTCATTTATGCATACCTTTACTAGAAAATCCTTCCAGGTACCTATCTCCGTCACACAATTTTCTTGGAAAATAAGCGTGAACAGAGAAGCTGATGTGTCCCTTTTTGTTACCTTCTGTGATCTTCAGTTCTGTACACGAGTTGTTAGACTACACAGTCGCAAGTGAACACAACACACAGTATAAGAGTTTATGACCCTTGAGATTATGAGGTATAAAGCATAACCATTATAACTATTCCTCTTTAAGGAATAGCAAATAAGTGAGATCGTAAAACATTTGCCCATACCAACCCTCAAATCTTCTGTTTGATAACGATTAACATTGAGCTGGAGGATTTAGTTTTGAGTCCATTTGCTTTTGAAAGCCTTGCCCTGCGTGCCTTTTTAGGCAACTGTTTTTCTTTTTCTCCACAACTTCTTTTTCCGCTGTCTCTGGTACTTGTTTAATCCTGAACAAAAGAAGATTAATTTACTTGTGCAACGAATAGCATTGTCTCCTCAAGACATTTAACAGACCTCCGAGATACTACACCCACATTGGGAAAACATTGTACTACGGTTGTCTCCAAAGTCTGTACAGCGTGGCTAAATGTTTTCAAAACTGTTACTGGTAGCGAGCTTGCATTTTAAAAAAAACAACTAATCGGGTTATATTTCATTGAGTTGTTGGATCTAGTTAAGTCTTGAGACTACATGGTATTTACTATTGGTATCATCGACCAATTTTGAAACTGAAACTTTCATGATGTTTATTATATAATGATATACCTGTGTCACATCTTAAGTTTACGTCTTCTAAATGTTAACCCCGGAATCGAAATATCTGCAGCTTGCAAGATAACAACTTTAACGAAAAGCTATTTTGTATTTTAAAAAAGGCATAAAGACACTATCAATAAAGTCTGATTCTTGTGATATGAATATACTACATAAATTATTTAAAGCTTAAGAGAATGTTCGGTAAAATAAAGATATTATGAGCCGTAATATATATTTTTGTTGTTTTAATGTGAGTCATTTGCACTATTTTGTTTTTATTGATAGATGAGACGTATAATAAAGAAGGTGCACTTCTCATCTTGAAGAATGTCTTGAAGGATGCAATCATCGCTGATCTGGCCAAGAACGTTGAAGTCCTGTATCCCTAGCTCAGGGTCATGTGAGAATATCAAAGACATATTGAATCAGAGGCACATAAATGAACTCTTAACACATTAACACAATATGCTGTTATGTTATTATTACATTTTCTTTATATATAAGCCAATCAGAAATTGAAACCGCTCTTTCCTTCATCTTCAACCCTACTAACAGCTGTGTATCTGTTTTTAGCCAGTATAGGCAAACACCATCGGAGAAGTTTGATTGCAGAATAGGCAACCATATGTACCTATTTGACATGAAATCGAACATGTTCGAATCCCTGTTACGTACGATCGAAATGTTCGTGAAACGTAGACAGGCTTGTACTAAGCATATACAATCATTTTATTCTCTTGCAGGGATTTGCGCTGTAGAAATTAGAGTCAATACTCCTATGTATACAGTTTTGTTTAAAACAATTCTAATAACATGAGCTCTTTATAGCTGTGAAATCTGGTCGAAAACAGACACAAAGACTTAAGAAAGCTCGATTCATTTCAGCATAATTGCATCAAGGCTCCACAATGATTGCCTCACACCTTACGATCAGGAATGAGCTACAATTTACTGGGGATAAAGATAATGATATCGGTAACTGATAACAATACACTTGCATGCAAACAGACATGATTATCACAAAAGTTCTAATTATTGCTGGAACCAACATACTTATTCCATGAAAGTGACAGTCATTTGTTTTGTCTTAGAGGAAGGCCATTACCTTTACACTGCAGTTATTGAGTAGAATTTGTATCCAATGGTAAACAAATATCGAACCAACCTTAATGCAAAACATTTGGTATTTTTTTGAAATTACATCTTGGCATCTGTACCATGAAGCTGAATACATATTTTCTTATAATCGTGTATGGGTCATACTTTGGTAAGACGACGGCCGTGCTAACAAGGGATATAAAGCCTTTCTTACATGAATGATAAATACTTTGTGTTAGTATTGTTCATTGTATATAGTATGCACAGCGCATTGGTATTAAAAATTATAGAACACGCTTGTACAGAACATTAGATTACTATCACAAAAGAGAGTTATGCCATGAAATGTAACGGGACAATAAATACGGTCGTCTGGCTGATACGAAACGAATTCATTGTATAGACAACGTATAAAGAAGGTAGTAATGACGATGCACTTATTCGAATGATGTAGACGACAGAGCACCCAAAGCAAGTGTGTTGTTATCTTGCAGCTGATATTAAATATATAAATGAACTGGACATTAAGAAACAAAAGGTACACTAAACTACTCATCCATTTCATGGATTGGACGGCAACTGCAATTAAAACTGTTCTTGTTAATTTTAGCCTGAGGTAGATTGTTTTGTCCAGAACGTACAAAATCTTAATAACTGATTAAACGTGGGATACAATTTCTATTAAACAGAGATTGATACATTGTTTTTTTTAGGTTCATTGAAAATGTATCTTTCAGACTCAGATAAAAGTTCCAATAAAATCTAGAGTATTAAACATCATGTAATTATCAGGAAATCAAATATATCGCTGGGTATGACAAAACAATTTGTAAGAAGAATATAGATTGTTCGGCATCATGCATAATAGTTGATGGTCAACTGATTGCCATGAATACGTATACATACATTAGGCTAATCTGAAAAAAAACAGTGTCGAACCAAATTAATTCACTGAAATACTTTGTTTTACTTGCATTAGAGTCAATTGATGATGAAGCCACTGAGTTTTGCGTATAATTAATTTTTTAAACAGTCACGTGACCTCATTCAGTTTAATAGCTATTTTTAATCTAGAAGAATACGTTTAATTGTTTAGACGTTCTGTATAAATCTTGTATCTCTTTCTAACATTTTGATTAACTAATGTTTCTTCGTGTAAGGCATCACTCTTATGAATTATTTTTAAATGATGTATTTGAAATAAGTTAAATCTCCAAATGTGTTTCCTTCTTTAGGAGAAAAGATGTATTTAAGAATTTAACTCATGGAGTTTGCAAGATTCATACCGTTTAAAATTATTCATACTACAAGATCAAACATAGCGAAGCAATCAATTTGTACACTTCATTATATCTTGAATACTGTACCATAGAATGCTTGTTTTTATTATATCGGTAGTTATTCAAATATTAACGAATTCTAAGACATTTCAACAAAACTTTATTTTAACGATTTTGTTACAAATATTGTCAAACTTGAGAGGAAGGGTGCATGAATATTTTAAGTAGTTCCTTGTTGGAGATACCAAGAAGTAAGCTCTACTTTTCTGAGATGCCTGTTGCAGTTGTAACCAAACAAACAAAAAAAAAACATGGTAACTAAATATATTTGCCTAATTCTCGTTATGCATATTAACGATTCTTACAATGTACAGGGTTTTTTATCGGTATGTGATGTGGATTTTATTTTGGCTTATTGGCATTTATTGATCTCATCCTTAGTGTGAAAGTGTGTTATACGGTTTATGTGCCAACGTCATTTACGTTTTGTGTATGCCCTGGAGAGTCATGTCCAATGTGTGTTGTACGTAATACAGTGTATCGTGTTTTCCTGTACTCTGTTGATGACTTAACACCTAGTTTTGTATATTAAGATTAAAACAAATAAGGAATAAATGATGATATACAATGAAGATATGAACTCTGTAAATGCTTATTCGGGTTTTCTGTACAGGATTTTATTTTATATTGACCAGAGTTTAATTATTATGTTTTATAATGCGTTAGAAATATCGGCAATTTTGTTAAACTCTTGCATGAACATTAGTAACAATATCAATAAAATTAACAATATCAACAGCAGCAAAACATTAGAATTTAAATCAAAAATGCCATATAAACATAAATGTAGTATGTAATGATTTAGAATCAGTATCATATTAGTAATATTTAACCTGTGGCAATTTTCCCCAAAGACTATAGGCTTATAAAAAAAAAACAATAAAAGTAAAATCAAGCAAAAAAGATAGGGCGCGTGAGATTGATACCCAAGATGATAGGACACGTGAGATTGATAACAAAAACAATATCACACGTGAGATTGACAGCAAATAAGATATCACACGTAAGATTGCCAACAATGACGACAGGACAAGTGAGATTGATAGCAAAGCTGATAGGACACGTTAAATTGTTAACAAAGATGATAGGATACGTAAAATTGTTAGCAAAGATGATATGTTATGTGAGATTATAGCAAAGAAGATAGGACACGTGAGACTGATAGCAAATGAAAAGGACACGTACGATTGATGAAAAATTCACTGCATAAGTACATTTACTGCATATCAGAAAGAAGTATGTTAATTGACGTACATACAAAGAGTTTACTTTCTTTGAATATGTGATATTTTCATGTTTTTGGTTGTAAAATATACATGTATCAAAGAGCATGGTTCATGTTTTTCTACCTCTTCAAAATGGATATACCACAATAGAATTAATAACGACTATGGATGCACAGTATATGGTATGTGTAGTAGGATTAAATGACTATATCAAATAAGGTCCGTTCAAAATGGATTAAAAGACTATATCGAATAAAGACTTGTCTAAAGAGACTAAATGACTTTTCAAAAAAAGACCGGTCTAAAGGGATTGAATGACTTCTCAAAAAAAGACCGGTCTAAAGGGATTGAATGACTTCTCAAATAAGACAGGTCTAAAGGGATTGAATGACTTCTCAAATAAAGACCGGTCCAAAGGGATTGAATGACTTCTCAAATAAAGACCGGTCTAAAGAGACTAAATGACTTTTCAAATAAAGACCGGTCTAAAGAGACTAAATGACTTTTCAAATAAAGACCGGTCTAAAGAGACTAAATGACTTCTCAAATAAAGAACGGTCTAAAGGGATTGAATGACTTCTCAAATAAAGACCGGTCTAAGGGGATTGAATGACTTCTCAAATAAAGACCGGTCTAAAGAGACTAAATGACTTTTCAAATAAAGACCGATCTAAAGAGACTAAATGACTTCTCAAATAAAGACCGGTCTAAAGAGACTAAATGACTTTTCAAATAAAGACCGGTCTAAAGAGACTAAATGACTTCTCAAATAAAGACCGGTCTAAAGAGACTAAATGACTTCTCAAATAAAGACCGGTCTAAAGGAATTGAATGACTTCTCAAATAAGACCGGTCTAAAGGGATTGAATGACTTCTCAAATAAAGACCGGTCCAAAGGGATTGAATGACTTCTCAAATAAAGACCGATCTAAAGGGATTGAATGACTTCTCAAATAAAGACCGATCTAAAGGGATTGAATGCCTATATGAAATATGGACCACACTATAGGGATAAAATAACTAAACCGAAAAAGGACTGGTATAGAGAAATTAAATGACTATGTGAAATAAGAACCGGTCAATAATCCCCGTTTTTAAATATAAAAGAATACATTTCAATCGAGTTCTAGACTGTTTGTGTTAATGTATCATTCAATAAATACAAATCAACTGTTTGATAGCCATTTGCTTCATCAAGGACACAAACCATTGAAAATGTGTTAAAATTTGTACAATCTATGCCCAGTTCAGTAACTTCAAACGCATAATCATATATGAGCGCCGGTTGGTATGTAGATTAATAATAGTACAATCAATGTAGTAACTTGAGTAGCGCAAAGGGCGAACAGACCTCGAGATAGAAGTATCCATTTGCCATTCTGAAGGTTAAAAACGAATATACTATATTTTGAAAACAAAACTCTCCCTGGTCGAAGAAGTTCGCGACTATACTGCCCTTGATGGGACACTTCCCTGAGGTCACGTCCTTTTTGCTATTCTTTACTTCTGAGTTTAGATAAATAATTTAAATTTACAATTATTATCATATCCCTTTATCCCAAACGTGAATCAGTAAATGAATTTCAAAAAATATAGATGAAGCAAGAGAGAATCACATAGTTAAAATGATACAAGTTGAAAATAATTTTAAAATCCGATTTAGACAGAGGTAATCGAATTATAAAGACAGAGGTAATCGAATTATAAAGACAGAGGTAATCGAATTATAAAGATGAAGAGTTTGGAAATAATTGATGATTAACCGAAGTTTTTAGCAAGACCTACACGATATCAAGGATGGTGTAAAGTTATTGTTATAAATCTCTGTGAGTAGATTGCGAACATGAAAAGAAGATTTTAAATTTAATTATATCCATATTCCTTGAACACCAGGTGTGATGAATATTTCGCACAGTATGTTTAATGGAGTCCATTAAATACAGGTAAAAAATCACAGTGATCTCTGAATACTTTAGGCATTTGTATATATCGCTGAGTAACATAAATAACATATGTAGTTTTATGTCTGCTTTGAGAAGCTGCATTCGATTGTTTGCCCAGCATTACATCATCGTAGACAACTTAATTATTAATACATCCATCTAGTTCATCTACTGAAGGAGCTTCGTCAATATCGGTTATGAAATTAATATCATCATTATTTTCAATCATTAAGTTTGCATTCTCATTTAAACCTTTAAGCACATCTTAGCATCTCTGATCTTTAACTGACGGAGGTACTAAACATAATTTATCGTAATATAAGATAAAGTAATAAAGGCGTCTTACGAGACCCATGTGGACCTATGTTAATTTAACTTGACGAACACGATCAACCAAGGTCTGGAGCGTATCCAGTAAATGAGATTGGTCAAACATGTCACGTTCTTGGTATAGCGTATAAAAATAAGGATTGAAAAATACGACATATTGCAGATGTGAAGTTGATATACTCTGTAAATTCAATAAAACAATTTCTAAATATCTCAAATTATATTTAGCTAATTGGTTTGTAAGATCTGCGGTAAAAGGTTTACTAGTATTAGAGGCTGGTAATTAACCCACCGATTATAAAAAAAATTATGGAATCGAACATTTATATTATAAAAGTATATTGGAGGGCTAGAGAAGCGTTTAGTAAACTTACTGATTTTGCGAATGTCACGAGTTCTGTTGCTGAAAATTGGTTAGCACGACATACATATGGCAAATTTACATACGATCACCTAAACAAATTCAGTACGTACATTTTGAGGTCAGCGCAACTAGTGAAGTTCATCAGGCGGATATTTTATTTTTAGCACATGATACTATTAAAATTGGAAGACGACAATCATTTACATACAAATTTGCATTAACTGTCATTGACGTTGCAAATAGATATAAAGAAGCAGAACCAATATCAACTAAAACAGCTGCTACGGTTTCATTTGCTTTTGAACGAATTTATCAACAAAGATCTGGACCACGGTTATTTGGATATCAATATGCAAATGAAATATCAATTAACAAGGTTCAGAAAGATATGAGATTAATTTTCTTATGCAGCAATTACATCGCATAAAAAGCCTCGGTTACAGGATACGCTCGTTCATAACACGGTTTGTCAATGCCACTCAACATTCCTGGTTTGGAATTTTTACTCAATATAGCAATGTTTATATTATAAAGGTCAGTATCACGTTTGACACTCATAATCCAAGTATTATTTTCTGTTTCTGCTAATTTCAACAACAAAAAAATACTTTAAAAAGATATATTTGATCGTCGAGTTAATTAAAAATCGTCGCCGCTCGTCGGTCATACATTTTGGTATTAATAACTTCTCAAAACCTTCGATGTTACGTATAATTTCGAATGTTGCCCACATATGATATGCACCATCGTCACTAAATTCTTTCTTGGCGCCACGAATACATTTAACCAAATTATTCGTTAGATCAACCAGAGCTCGCCTCGGTAAGTCAGGAGTTCTTCTGTCAAGGTCAAATCTAGATTAAGAAAGTTTAATCTTAATCGCGGATAATATCTCAATAGTAAAATCAAACAATAAATGAAACAGGCTAATGATAGGCGCTCACTATTTCTTTGTAAAAAAAAAAGCCTCTGCAAATCGATTCTGCGGAAATCATCTACTAGAAGAAATGGAGTTATGTGTGCAATGTGGTGGTAAAAAATATAGAGAGTTGAAAAGATACAATGAATTAAAACAATAACACTTACAATAATGGCATTCACGCTAGATGTTCAAAATACTCATTTAGACAAATAATGTTATTACATAAAATGAAGAATGAGTGTGTAAGACATTACATCATCAAAGATTATGATGCATCTCGTGATGGAACCATAAGGTTTTATGGATTTTTTTTTAAAAAGTTTATACTGTCCCTAATACTGAATACCTCCAAAATAATACTAAATGAGAATTTTAAAAAATTCTAACATAAATTCGTGTACGAATATTATCACGGATTAGTCTTGTGATCGATTATATCAGCGGTATTGAACTCTATTACTCTTTTATTAATTTACAAGCTATTACACAGAATCAGAAGTCTGCAAGGGGATGGGGGCGTGGAGGGGCGGGGGCGGGCAATATAACGTGATTGGGAAAAGAGTCTGTAAATACAAAAATCGATGTTTCGATACGTTCTGTTAAACATGTAGCAGATAATGTAACCAGATATGCTTTTTAAAACAAACAACAACAAAAAAACAAACAACAACAACAACAACAACAACAACAAAAATTCCATTATTGTCAAGGGAAATAACTCTGTGTGGCAAATCTTTTTCGGGTATTGTATATATAAACGATGCGTGTGACCACTGTTCTCTGCCTTGACTTTGTCGTCAAAAGATGTCAAAAGATGTATTAATGTACTTCTACCATTTGGAATTATTACAAATTTATTTGGGGCCCATAGTGGCCAAGTGGTCTAAAGGGCTCTCCGATACGCATCACTACCATCTCACCTCTATCTATATACGTGGGTTCGAGTCTCCGATTCGGCTGATGTGGGGATGTGAGAAGTCTTGCCAGTAGATTGTAATGGGTCGGTGGTTCTTTCCGGGGGGGGGGGGGGTCGGGTTCTTCCTCCACCAATAATACTGTCTGCCATGTATAGCCAAACGTGAGCTGAAAAATGGCGTTAAACCTTACAACAAAAACAAATTTATTTTACACCACTAACAAAATTGCCGTATTACAGTTGAACATACTGTACAATAGTTGCGATGCTACAACAAAAATATTACGTAATAACAAGCCGGATAATTCTTTAATCACCCTCTACCAAAGAATTTCAAATCATTATTTAAAGGACTTTTTATCAAGCCGAATGTTGATATCTTCTATGGAGTCAGGATAATCAGGTTTTGCTTGTATCAATAACCCATTCACGGTTTTACTATGCAACATAACCTAGAAACATGACAAAAACCTGCTACTAGGGCACCAGTCAGCCATACAATGAAGGACATCACCCCTGATATAAAACTAATGGAGAGTCCATTTACTGCCTGAACAGTTTACTGATCTATCGCATAACCTATTGGTAGTCAGTTTTCAAGAATATATCTCAGACTAGGCAGCCCATAGTGATAACACTGCTCAGATTTGGTTCTAATCGTGTTAATCATATAAAATTTACTGTGATGAGTTTTTCCTTACATAAGTATATACAGATAAAATCAAGTAGTTTTGTTTTTCAAAATGTGTTGACCATCATTTCAGTGGATGGAAGCAGAGATATGCCCAATATATTTGAACTAAGTTTACATTTTCTGTTAACAAAATGACCAATAACTTTTGGTGGCCAACATTTTAGATAACTAAACTACCTGATTCTGTCTTTATATCCGTCCACAAGGAAAAATGCGTCATGTTGACTACAGTATGACCAAAGCAATTAGACGATGGAACAATGTATACAGCAAACATTGTTTAGGAAATGTGTGTGTGCTTGTGATATGAATTTGTACTGTAGCTTAAAAGAAATTTCAGTCATATAGCTATGATGTCTGCAGTGAGATAGTTTATAGTGATGTCTAGCACTGGGCATTATGCGTCAGACATGTATCATATTGTCCCACCCGGACACACAACACCGGCTTTAGATTTGGATTTACGTGGGGGTCCCCTTGTGAACAAGGCAATTGAAAATAAACTTTGAAAAAGGTCTATATGATATTGAACTTTTAAATCGGTCTAATTTTCCTTTAAAAAAAAAGCCCTGCAGTCACATTATCCTGACACCAGGCCGACCAGTGCTAACACTAACCTCTTAATGTTGAGTACTAAGAGAGGCATCTTGCTTGTACCATTTGTATGTTTTTGGTATGACCTGACCGATACCATTGCAGTTTCATCCCACCCTATTTTGATGATGTACTCTTTTTATCCAAAGTCATAAACCTCCACTTCTTAAGAAAATGAATATCTCAATGACAAAACATTACTTGCCGTATAATAAAAATACATTTCACTAATTATTATATTTTGAATTAGTAGAGATCATTTTGATGCTTTTACATTATTTCATGTGTTAATCAAAGACCGCTTACTACCGTCGCCGATGTTTTAATGTACTGTAATGTATTCTTGAAATAAAGCAGTTCTAAACCGTTATTTTAGAACAAAAGCTATGGCAAGTCATTTGTTGTGTAATATGAATGTGTGGTTCGTGTTATTCTGACTAAAAGTTAAATTAGCACACTCTCTCTCTCTCTCTCACACACACACACACACACACACACACACACACACTATATCATGTGATAGATCACACTAGTGATCAAAACCATCAGCATGTTACAGACAACACAAAATTCATTAAATCATAAGAATGTTACAGACAAAACAAAATTCATTAAACAATAAACATGTGAAAGACAACACAAAATTCAGTCAACCATCAGCATTTGACACACAACACTAACTCCAGGTGTTCCTTGATCATAAATAATTGCGCTATAGCCAAGGAGACATTTATTTAACTTGTAACGCCGGACGTTGCTAAAGTGTATAACAAAGAATGAAAACCAAAGGTTGAGAAAATCGGCTATCAAAGGGCATGTATGCATGTGACAACGGGAAAATCTAACATTATACTTTTTTGTTAAAAATTCAATATAATCATCAAATGACTTTGATTTTGTAGAAATTATTGCCGTATTTTATACATTGATTTCCACGATTTTCTTGACCTTATATTCATTAAGTCTAATTTTAAAGTTAATGTCTTGGAAATCAAAGCTTATCCTTTACATATTCATTTCTCTGTTTCAAACAATATCACAGGCTGGCAGCCTCCCACCCCCACCTTGAAAGTTCAATGTTGTATCTCTAATGTTGAAATGTTTTTTATTTGCATTTTCTGTTTCTTAAATAACTAATGTGCTCACGATTATGTTTAGATACATATTTGTTAGAATAAATCGTATGTTTCTTTGTGTAAATTATCAAACGTAACGAATAGTGTCTTCTGTTTACTACCAGTAGCCGTCATAAACACACACACACACACACACACACACACTATGATACAGAGGTATTCTATGTCACTGACAAGAAGACGGAAAATAAATATTGATAAATGTTGCGGACCGGAAGAAAATGTAGGTTTTCAGGTTCATACCCGAATATATCGCATTTTGTTACTATTCAAGAATGTACTCAACAATATATCTTAAATCTGTATGCCACAACGAAAAACGGCCCTGTCATTATATCCACGTCATTGAAATATTTTTCTCTTGGCATACATATCCAAGGTATTTTGGCTTGTATATTCTCAAATCGAATGAAATGTTCAAAAACAGATATCTGATATATTCCGGTAGATTAGTTCATTCTAAACCTTTAATTATCTTCCCTTCCGCGCCCCCTGTTGGCTAGTAGTCTAAGCACTCACCTTTACAAATTGCACACACCTGACCTCTGTCCGTTTGTGTTTGTGTCTTTACTTGGTGAACGTAGGTATATGACAAATCTCGCTCGTAGGCTATAATCTACTGATTCTTTTCCCTGGGTTTTCGCGGGTTTTACCAGATATATTTTCCGGCATGTATAGACTATCATGTCCTCAAAATGGTGTTAAACTCACAAATCAGTTCTTGCTATCCACTTTTTCGCATACTTAGTTTTATGGAACCATTCTTATTTAAATATAAAGGCTCTGCATAATTAACGAAGCAATACAGAGCTAAAACGATCTGCATCATTGAGCTCTTTCTCTCTTTTCTAACACCGCTCCGGTGGCCTAGTGGTTAGAGCGTTAGCCGCGGAAGCGGGAGGTCGTGGATTCGATCCCCGGCCGAGTCATACCAATGACTTACAAAAATGGTACTAACAGCTGCCTCTCTTGGCGCTCAGCATTAAGAGGTTAGTGTTAGGACTGGTCGGCGTGGTGTCAAGATAATGTGACTAGGTGGCAACTCATGCTACATGTCTGCGGCATGATGCCCCAGTGCATCACTATAAACCCCTTTAATGCAGAAATATAATTTCTATTCTGCTTTTGAAATAATTAATAATAATGTAGAACAGACATGAGAATAAATATCACACTGTACAAGAATGTCAATTTTATTATATAAAATCTCATTTTTTAGCCTCCTTCTCATAATCAAAGTTGATTTTGGAAGGACGATTGCCTCTAAATCAGTCTACAATATTCGTAACTTGTTAACATGATAACATGATGAAACAACTGTTCACATTTCATCCAAACATTTAACTTTTTAAAAAAAACTCAAAACTTATCAAATAAGGGAATTGGTCAGATTAAAGAATAATCTTGAGGTTAGATAGTGTAGAAAATATAAACATAGTTTGAATGCTGTTAAGCAATTCTATAACGTAAAGACTATAATAACAGATGTTGAAACTTTTATTTGCTTTAGAACCTTTGTAGCTAATTTTGTGCAGATTCCGGCAATACGCACGTACTCTTTGCCGTATTCAATTGTGGATTCGGACATATTTAACAGCACCAAAGCATATTAGTTTCATAACTCAAAGTTAATTTCATTCTTCACTGTATTCAATAACTTTTTGGACGTTTTCAGTCGTTTGTAGGAACGTTTATAGCATTACATTAAACATCAACGTGGAAGCAATATTCCATCAGGTTTACCAAATACTGACACAACGCAAAAAAATTAAAAAAACAATGCAGACACACCCACATATGGACCCAGTAATTAATTCTTATCCATACATTTTCAAGATACAACTTTATGTTCATGAGTAGCAATTACAGACTTTCAAGGTGGCTATTGTGGTGGCCAAACTGGACACGATAATAGCAATATATTTATATAAAACCAACTGGACATCACAAGTCTTCTAGGGAAAATCCCACATCAACATGAGTTTGTGTTCGAGTTAAATTGTGACAAGAAGTTTAAGGTGACTGTCATGGTATCCATATTGGATGTCAGATAGCATAATTTTTATCTAGAACCATCTAGACATCATAAGAAGTTTTTTTTAGTAATAAATGAATGCCCTACTGGACGTCGGATCAGCACCATTTTCATTTAGGACCAGCTAGACATCATAAGAAGACTTTTGTGAAAATCCCTTGTTGACATGACCACCAACTGGAGGAGAAGTGTTAAAAAGATTTTCAACATGGCAATTGTGATGTCCAAGCACCATCGTTTTCATTAAGGACCAACTAGAACATATGATAAATGTGTGTGTGTGTGTAAAGTTTCATGGGGATCCTCCAAGTACTTGATGAGAAGTAGCAGCAACAAACAACAGATCCACAGAAAACAGACCAAGAAATATAAATATAAATATAAATTAAACAGTAAAAAAGGATAAGACATCTTACATTTATTAAACCAAATACGCATTGCTGGAAGACAAAAATTAAAAATACTAAACAGAATTTAAATACAATTTATAACTGAAACATACTAACAAATGTCTGCAGTCCTGGAAACTTAAAATTTTTCCAAAAAATAAGGACTGTCTTGTGCCAAGAAAGACACTAATTTTTACATTGAGCAGTTGATATAATAAGATGCTGATCATTCTAAGTATTATATTTGTTTTATTCAGTCTAAAACAAAAACAATAATACATCTTACACATAAGAAAATATTCAGAATCATTCTGATCCAGTCTTGATTCTATCCACCCATTTCAACCTTTGTCGCCTCTTAAGCATAATGTCCTGTGGATTAATTCAGATTAAATGTTTATGCAATGCCTTACTAATATTTTTCTTTTCAAAAGCAATGTATCAAAATGACTTTATAGGGAAAATAAATTCAGTGCCCTAGGTGACTTTACAGATCAATGACATCATACCACATGGTTTTCGAGTCTTGGGCTCAATTGATATGGTTATATGAGAAAATTTGCTAGCTGTTTCTCAGAGTTAGTGATCGAGTATCATATCCTGAAAAATGGTCTATATTCAACAACAACAACAACCACTCAATTTATGTCTTAATTTAAAAAACAAATGACAAAAGAAAGAGTCTTGGCAAAGAATCAATGTACTTGTTTGCCAAGGATAAAGGTCCATTAAGAGACAAAATTAAAAAGCAAGAAAGGTCCACTAAAAAAACAAAATTAAAAAACAATATATAGGTCCATTAAAAAACAAAATAAAAAACAATAAACGTCCATTAAAAATCAAAATTAAAAAGCAATTAAGGTCCATTATTAAACAAAATTAAAAAGCAATAAATGTCCATTATTAAACAAAATTAAAAAGCAATAAAGGTCCATTAAGAGACAAAATTAAAAAGCATGGATAGAGAAAATCTTTACAGTCACTCTATTAATTCTTTTCCCCTGACAAACTAAAACAAAAGGCTACCAGAAAGAAGTTGCAAAAAAAAAATCAGAAGGAAGTATTTATAATAATAATCATTCTATAAACACTTGGGGATATAGGTGGCATCATTGTTTCATCAAATCTACCAAAACTATTAAATTCTTAAAAATTTAGAGATATGTCTCAGAAAGTTTAGAAACGGTTTCCTTCTCTCTGTAAATTATCAAAACTTAACTTTTGGCCAAATGACCTGGGTATTTATAAATGAAATCAAAGCTATCTACAAATCTATTATTTTTTTTGTGGAATTTGTTTTCTGTTTCAATCAAATCATCCATGTTCTTACTACATGTATTAAATACAATGTATTTCTCATTCTTATCTTTATAACTTCTAATCAATTTCTTTAATCTTGTTTTGTAATCTCCTTGATGAGCAGGTGTGAATCTTTGATGAATATGAAAATCAACCCAATGAAATGAAATTACTTGAGGTTACTTGAAATGTAAACTGCACCTGACATGTACTTTGTTTCAGAGCATTTCTTTGTGTCACAAATGTGACAAATGTTAATTGATTTTAAATGCTTTGTCTTCTCATATATATATATAACATATGCTTAGTATTCTTTGACCTGAATTCATCATACACTATTTTTGCAATTCAACCCTAATAGTTGTAAAATACCTGACTGAAATAAAAATAATAATAATAACTTTGTATAGCGCCTAATCTTTAGAAGCTCTAAGTGCTTTACAACATCTATAAAAAATATTTAAGGTAGTTAACATTATTAGGTCTTTAAGTTTGTTCTTGGGTCTAAATATCAGTGTATAAGTAAATGATTCGTCTATAATATTTAATAATGGCCCTGAAATACACAAACCCCTGGTGGAATATACTTATATGTTGACAATGTCAAAGGCATACTTGATTTATACATTGTACACGTTGAAAACTGTATTTATCCATTACAATACACACAATGGTGCATCAATCTCATGGAACAGGAGCATGTCCTGAAAAACATAGCTCTTCGAAGGGTGTTCAACTTTTTAAAAATATTAATTATTACTTCTAAGGAAAACCCCAAAACAATGCATGGAAAACGAAGACTGTTTCTATGCATGGAAAATGAAGACTGTTTATATGCATGAAGATGGACAATTTGCACAACGTTGACAAATTTTAAAACGGTCCTAAGTTAATTTAAATTGGAAAGTTAAAAAATTACATATTATTCATATTTCCCCAAAACATCAATGTTCAAATGAAAAGTTAGTTTTCCAAAAGATTAAAATTTGATAAAAATGAAGATAATATGTTTTCTATGTACCATTTACTACAATTAACACAAAAATTAGCTCACAGCTTGCTTTAACATTGCCGAATCCCATCAATAAATACATAAACTTGCATGTGACAACATTAAAAAATTAGCTGATAGCATGCTTTAGCAATGTTTAACACCAACAGCATGTACTTGAACTTGCCTGTGACAACATTCAAATATTAGCTGACAGCTTTCTTTAGCATTGTCAAATCCCATCAGCATATACTTGAACATGCCTGTGGCAACATTCATAGAATCACAGCCAGACAGATCTTAAATAAATAAAAATATTCCATGTTTCTACATTCTAAATCTATGATTTAGTGGAATATTTTCTTAACTGGCTATTGGCTGTGCTGAAATGAGCAGTTTAATTTGGGTGGTGTGAGT
Organism: Unio delphinus; assembly: GCA_029339505.1. Lineage (NCBI taxonomy): Eukaryota > Metazoa > Mollusca > Bivalvia > Unionida > Unionidae > Unio > Unio delphinus. Next base: position 8,324,156 of record JAQISU010000306.1, read on the forward strand.
TGAAGGTAATGCTAGTGTCATTTTTGTTTACTCCATGGAGAATGAATGGCAATATTGTTAAAATTTCCTAAAGATCTTGTTGAATTTTGTCAGCATAGAAAATCATGTTTCTGTGTCTGCATTGTTGAAGGGAGTGTCAAACACGCTGGGTGGTATTGCCACGTTAACTGATGTGGTACACTCAGAAATGAATGATGCTGATATATTTTGTTTTCAATGTGTGCAAAAACTAAAATACAACTCCTTGCTAATGCACTATACAAAATTTAAACTCCATCTAGGAGTGCTGAAATTGTCTATTGCAGATGACTTTCCTGAATTGCTTCTGCAGTTCGATATTTTACCCTGATATGATTCATCACTTATTTTATTTATTTGCAATACTGAAATAATCAAGTTTTTTGCATTTTATACATGTATTGAAATTGAGCTCAGAGAAATGTGGCACTATTCACCAACTCGCCAATAATATGTGGTAAAGATGGCTTAAACATTCTCATTCAAGTCAATGATGTGTAGTAAAGATGGTTTAAACATTATCATTCAAGTCAATAATATGTAATAAAGATGGCTTAAACATTCTCATTCAAGTCAATGACGTGTAGTAAAGATGGCTTAAACATTCTCATTCAAGTCAATAATATGTAATAAAGATGGCTTAAACATTCTCATTCAAGTCGATGATGTGTAATAAACTTTTTCTTCAACACAATCTTTTTGATTTACATAACTTAAAAACAAATTGGATTGTTCCACTTTACCTATGCAAATTATCCCAATTGACTCTCCCACAGCAGTTTTCAAAGGATTTAACATTATGTCCTCTTAGCTCATCTCATCTTATTAAGTAGTCTGTGAAATGGCAGTTACACACATGAGACCACATTACCTTTTATTTGCCTATATGATGATCTATTGCATAAATCACCCCAATGATATCTTTACATGGGCTCTAAGCAGGACTGTCTACTGTTGGAACATATGTAGCAGTAATTACGAATCACTCTGATTTTGATTTTCTTAGGATTACTGAAAATCATATTTTTTTAAACAGTACAAAATCAGTGACTTTGGGAATAATGTTTTGACATGTCATTTTCAACAACATGGTTCCTTCCATTTCTATTCATTTATTCCAAATGATAATGCATATACCCTACACCTTCAACAACATGGTTCATTCCATCTCTATTCATTTATTCCAAATGTTGATGCATTAACCCTACACCTTCAACGACATGGTTTATTCCATTTCTTTTCATTTATTACAGATGATGATCATTATCAAGGTTTTATGTCACTAATTTTGTTGTTGTTGTTGTTGTTGTTGTAGGGTTTAATGATATTTTTCAGCACAAGATAGGCTATACATGGCGGCCAGTATTAATGGTGGAGGAAGAACCCATGAAAACCACAGAAAAAACCACCAACCCACGAGAAACTACTGGCAAGCTTTCTCACATACCCACATTGGCCGAATCTGAGACTCAAACCCATGCAGACAGAGGTGAGATGGCAGTAATCCGTAACGGAGAGCACTTTAGACCACTCAACCACTCGTGGCCCCTATGTTACTGATAAAAATTCATAAAAAAAAATCAAGTAACTACTACTTTTTAGGTAAGTACTCATTACAGTTCTCATTAAGTAACATTTCAGTTTTGTGTACTCATACGTATCAATTTTAATTTAGACTGAAAAACGTATTAAACGAACTTTAATTTTTATTCTAATTTGCATTGGAATGAGTAAATCAAGTATCAAAGTTTAATTGATTTTTGTAATGCAACAAACACTTTGCCAAGTTATGAATCAAAACAAAGCTGGCAGAGAAGTACACACAGGTTTCAATGTGATGGTTGATTAACTATTTTCATGTTTTCATAGAAAAGAATATGTTGCATTTATAAGGTTTAAATTGAAACAGAAATAAAGGATTAGAATGTGACTTTCACATAGCAAGATATTTAATTGCTGTTTATTTCATTCCCTGTTGCCACCTGTTAGCATTTACCAGAGATTGTCATTGATCGCTATTTCACCAGACTGTTCATTTACAGTGTATTAATGAATATTTATCAGCAAATAATTCCTAACATAATATGTGATATCTTATTTAGAACTTGCAAATTTCACAATATGGAATCTATCTTAATGGGCATTATTTTTGATGATAAAATGATAAATGTATGAATGTTTAATTTACGAATTCTTATCATACTTTTTTCATGTTCAGAATACATTGAAAGATTTTTAAAATATATTTTCTTCTGGGAAAAATCAGGGTACACGCCAAACGCTACATTATAAGCGAGTTCGCGAGTTATAGAGAGAGTGGTGTATACATTGTTTTTTCTTTCTTCAATTAATATAAACAGTTAGTATGTATATCTCACTATTATACTCTTTTTTATTTTTAACTAAAATGTATGAAAAACATTTACTGCCTTTAACTTTGGTCATAAAGTTTGGTAATATGCCCATTAATTAAATCAAAGCATTTGCCAGAAGGGGGAGTAAATACTGGAACAAAACTACTTTCTTCCTCCCCAGCATTTTATAGACTGCACCATCTATAGTATATAACTTTTACATGTTCTTGGATCAAACCTTGTGTTCCAGTTTTGTGCATGCTGGAATTCTTATGATCAAAACCCCATGTTGATTTAATTTTCTTTTTATGCTTCTGAATTTGAAGTCATAACAAAATTTTAATGATTGCTGCTGTGAGTCATATTTGACTTTAGATTGGCAAAACGTTCATTAAAGACCAACCAGACAGTATGATGAGTCTTTTAGTAGAAACCCTATCTTAATGTGTTTCAGGAACAGTCCTAAGGTAGTGATAAAAAGACTTAAAAGATGACAGCTTCTGTTCCCATATTGGATGTCCACACAGCAGTGTTTTCATCCAGGACCATCTAGCCAAATTTTGAAGAAATTCTCATGCTCATGCAAGAAAATGAGCAATAACACAATTTTAAGATGGCTGCCATGTCAGCCATATTGGTGTTTAGATTACCACCATTTTGTGTAAGACATAAGGTACAAGCTAAAAGTGACATAGTCCATACGACCATCTAATCAGAAGAACTAATGATAGCAAGCTTTACAAGATGACTGGAAACTGATTTGCTTTCTCCCTCTTCTTTAGACTCTGCCTGAGATAATCAGTACTAGAAAACAACTGAAAATGTTCAAAGTATGGTCATATCAGAAGCTATTTAACTTGTGTTCATTTGCATAAAACGCAAATTTAAGAATAAACATTGTAATAAGAGAAAATGAAAACGTATGTATTACCAAAATCATCGGTAGATGGTAAGACACACACAGAAAAGCAGATAGAAAGAAAAAGAACAGTTACTTGCTTTTTAACACTTTCAATGTACATGTACATCTTAAGAAGTGTAGCTTCCAGGTATAAATTTACTGTTCTCACTGCAATGCAACCCTTCCAGAATTCAATAATAACTTCACTGTGTCATATAATTTAAGGATTTTGTTCCATATATATGTAAAGGATTCACAAAGTAGTAGAGATTTAATACTGATAATGCTGATTTGCTAGCTTCCTAACTTTTATAGCATAATATGAAAAACTTTTTGGATAGAAAAAACAATGTACATATCAAATTGTAACATACATGTTAAACAGTTTCAACATAAAACTAGCAAATTATCCAACTTGACAACATTGCAACATCACACTCATCCTATTTCATTTCAGAAAACCAAGTCAACAGCAGACGACAAGTCCTTTCTGATTTCTTCCAGCAAGGTGTCTTGAACAGATTTGCTCTCATCTGAAAAATATAATATTACTGAATGAATGGAAACAATAAGCATTATTCATAAAAATTCCTGCTATAAAAAAAACACAAGAAAAGCCCCAAAGACAAACTCCAAATACACGATTAGATTATTAAAATCGTGGATTCATCCATATGTAGATTGATGCCAATTCACTCTAAATATATCATGAAGTATAAATAAAAATAATAGAGTCATCTATAAGATTCAAACAGTCTGGTAGCACCATACAGGGTAAATAAAGTCAAACAGTCTGGTAGCACCATACAGGGTAAATAATGTGAAACAGTCTGGTAGCACCATACTGGGTAAATAAAGTCAAACAGTCTGGTAGCACAATACAGGGTAAACAAAGTCAAACAGTCTGGTAGCACCATACAGGGTAAATAAAGTCAAACAGTTTGGTAGCACCATACAGGATAAACAAAGTCAAACAGTCTGGCAGCATCATACAGGGTAAATAAAGTCAAACAGTCTGGTAGCAACATACAAAGCAAACAAAGTCAAACAGTCTTGCATCATCATACAGGGTACATAATTTCACCATTATCAGCCAATTGATATTGAGGTATACAGCATAAACAACAGTTTACAAAATTTCTATGATACTAATTTAACAAGAAAACTAAATTATTTGTTTTAAATGCTAAGGAATACATGAATATGTTTCTGCTCTGTTCACTTCTCAGAAATAATGTGTATGCAGAAGCAATATGGTCTCAGAAAAAAGCATGGTCTTAAAAACAACATTGAAAACAACGTGGTCTGAGATAAGGAGCAATGGCTAACTGCTTAAGAACTCATCATTAATCTATAAGCAAAAAGTTACATGGCTGGAAGAAGGTTTAAGCAAATAAAGATTCAGGTGCAAATGTTGGTTTCAAAAAATGTCCTGGGATGGAACACAAAATTAATAATCACTAATTCTTTTGCAGAAGACAACCCCTGACCAAAAATCTGGTAAAGAAGTTTTGTTTCCTCACAATTCAAATGGAGGAAAAAAATAAAAGCAGCATAAAATGAACTTTATCAGAAGATATATTTAACAAGAAAAAACAAATTATTCTACTAAAAGATCATATACCACTGGACACTCATGTAAGAGTCCTGTATTATTAGCAATGTCTTTTGGCAAACTTCTGTCCATGAATAGAAAAACAAAAAAGAAACTTACTGTCAAAGTAGACAAATTTACAGAGCTTTTCAATATCTGCCACCTTTTCCTTAAACATCTGGCTGGTAATATGAGTTGTACAAAGTTCTGCGAATTCTCTGCCCTGTTCCATTAGATCTTCCGGTGATAACCCAGCATTAGAATATTTCAGAGACATGTTAAACAGTGTAAAGGATGGGGTAGCCTGCTCTGCAAGGAAACAAATCTGAAACATATTTGTAAATATTATGCTTCTTTTAAACTTTAAAAACTAATATTAATAGTAATAAATAATCTGATGTCTAAATTCTACATTTTCCTTAAATTGATAGATAAATTCCTTTGTTTCTGTTACTTAATGTGCTGTCTTCAATATATAAGACAAATACAGAACACACTATAAGACAAATACAGAACACACTATAAGACAAATACAGAACACACCATATGACAAATACAGAACATACTATCAGACAAATACAGAACACACTATAAGACAAATACAGAACACACTATCTTACAAATACAGAACACACTATAAGACAAATACAGAACATGCTATAAGACAAATACAGAACACACTATAAGACAAAAACAGAACATGCTATAAGACAAATACAGAACACACTATAAGACAAATACAGAACACACTATAAGACAAATACAGAACACACTATATGACAAATACAGAACATACTATCAGACAAATACAGAACACACTATAAGACAAATACAGAACACACTATCAGACAAATACAGAACACACTATAAGACAAATACAGAACATGCTATAAGACAAATACAGAATACACTATCACTCAAATACAGAACACACTATAAGACAAATACAGAACATGCTATAAGACAAATACAGAACATGCTATTAGACAAATACAGAATATGCTATTAGACAAATACAAAAAACACTATAAGACAAATACAGAACACATTATAAGACAAATACAGAACACGCTATGAGACAAATACAGAACACACTATAAAACAAATACAGAACACACTATAATACAAATACAAAACACGCTATGAGACAAATACAGAACTCACTATAAGACAAATACAGAACACGCTATGAGACAAATACAGAACACACTATAAGACAAATACAGAACATGCTATGAGACAAATACAGAACACACTAATAGACAAATACAGAACATGCTATGAGACAAATACAGAACACACTATAAGTCAAATACAGAACATGCTATGAGACAAATACAGAACATGCTATAAGACAAATACAGAACATGCTATAAGACAAATACAGAACATGCTATGCTCATGCTATTAGACAAATACAGAACATACTATCAGACAAATACAGAACACATTATAAGACAAATACAGAACACGCTATAAGACAAATACAGAACACGCTACATGTATTAGATAAATACAGAACACGCTATAGGACTAATACAGAACACACTGTAAGACAAATACAAAACTTGCTAAAAGATAAATACAGAACATGCTATAAGACAAATGCAGAATACACTATCACTCAAATACAGAACACGCTATAAGACAAATACAGAACATGCTATACGACAAATACAGAACATGCTATTAGACAAATGCAGAACACACTATAAGACAAATACAGAACACACTATAAAATAAATACAGAACATACTATCAGACAAATAAAGAACACACTATAAGACAAATACAGAACACACTATGTGACAAATACAAAATATAATATCAGACAAATACAGAACATGCTATAAGACAAATACAGAACATGCTATGAGACAAGAACAGAATATGTTATGAGACAAGAACAGAATATGCATTGAACACTTACACTGTAACGTATAATCAAGCTAAAACCATTTCAGTTGCATGGAAAAAATGATCATGAACTTGAAATCTAATTGATAATCAAGGACAAATCCTTGCACTTACTGAGAGGTATAATTCTGTAAAATTTATTCAAGACATATTAATACGTTTTTGTCATTGATGGTGTCTAAAACTTAATTTTTTCTTGATTTAATCAGATCACCCTAGATATTATATTACACCCAGGGTCAACAGTAGAACATACATGATAAGATGTGTTTTTAAATCAACATACCTCAGTTCGACCACTGGGAAACTTGGTTTCTTTGGTTGTCATTCTATACATGACCAGCTCGTATGGTCTATTAACAGTTCCTGAAGAGGTGAACTTCACAGTCTTCAGTCGCCCAAGATTTTCTACCAAAGGATCAGAATTGGGATATGTCTCTGTATTGGTTTCAATAGTAGTTGGCTGGCATGTTTTGGGAATGGTGATGTACAGTCTTTTAATGCAGGCAGAACTCGGAGATTTCTCTTGCAATTTCTTTCTTATCCTATCTGTCAAGTCTGTGAGTACAAATATTTATGCTTTCACATAAGAAATAATTATTAAATTCTTTTAACTTCTAAACCCATAAAAAAAGTTTCAGACCATAAAGATAGGACTTATATCTTGTTACATTTTTTATGGATAGTGCACACCTAAAACTAAGAGATCTAAATTTAATAAAGTCTTTACTCCAATATAAGAATAAGCAATACATTTCCACATCCTGAATTGGGATACAAGACAAATTTGGATATTAACCTTTATGGAACGATATATTAAACTTTGCTACTAATGTTTCTTATAAAAATACAAGATTTGTTGTGTACCCAAAAAACTATCAATAATTAAAACTGTCAGAAATAAGCTAAATATGTCAATGAATAATGGTGGAGCAATGTGCAGTCTTCTCCAGGCCATAGGTGACTTAGAGCAAGTAACAAAAAATTAAATGGTGCTAGATTGGTTTACAAATTTGGAATAAGACTATGTTACTTCCACTTGACAGCTTCAAATCTCAGTATCTCTTCTACATATTCCTAATATTCTATGGCAGAAGAATTCAGAAGAAAAAGATATATGATGTCTGCATAAAACATCTGCAGCTTACTGACTTCAAATGTAAATTGCATCCTAGTAACTACTGTATCTGAAAACATGAAAGATGTTATAGATTATACTTGACAAGCTCATATGGTCTTTCAAGCTAGTATAGAAAAACAGTGTACAAAGTGAAGACTTAAGTAAAATGGCATGAAAGAGTTATTAACTTATTACAGTACATACTATGTTTAGCATGGTTAAATGAAAGAGTTATTAACTTATTACAGTACATACTATGTTTAGCATGGTTAAATGAAAGAGTTATTAACTTATTACAGTACATACTATGTTTAGCATGGTTAAATGAAAGAGTTATTAACCTATTACAGTACATACTGTGTTTAGCATGGTTAAATGAAAGAGTTATTAACTTATTACAGTACATACTATGTTTAGCATGGTTCAAAAATGCAGTATATCCCTTTCATGGAATTGTGATTGAAATTTTCAACTTTTATAAGAAAAATAATCAAAACATTTCTGATGTTTGCAAAATCTTAACATTACTTAATGATGGGTATCAATCAAAATTAGACAATCTACGCTTTCCAACTGAGTTAATAGTGTACTTGACCAGAAGAAAACACATATAAGATACAAATATGTCAGGAATAATGAACATTTTGTGAGTAAATCAAGACTACCAGGTATAAAATACAATGAACTTCTAGGGAATGAATTCAAGACAACTGTGCCAATAAACAAAATCTTATCATGTGACTGACCTTGATAGCAATCAAAGACCAAATGCCTCCATGCACCACCACTCCCCCGTACAACTAAGTACTGAAGAGAATCTATCTCAGAATGAAAGAATAGTATGACAGTATGACTTCCACAGAAAAAGAGTAGTATGACAGTATGACTTCCACAGAGAAATAGTATGACAGTATGACTTCCACAGAGAAAGAGTAGTCTGACAGTATGACTTCCACAGAGAAAGAGTAGTATGACAATATGACTTCCACAGAGAAAGAGTAGTATGACAATATGACTTCCACAGAGAAAGAGTAGTATGACAGTATGACTTCCACAGAGAAAGAGTAGTATGACAGTATGACTTCCACAGAAAAAGAGTAGTATGACTTCTATAGAAAAAGAGTAGTATGACAGTATGACTTCTACAGAAAAAGAGTCAAGGTGGAAATGACTTGCATCTTAAACAAAAAGAACACCAGAAATGTATGTGCAATGAAATATTGAAGTATATGAATGAACGGCCACCGAGGAAGAGAAAATGAATCCAAATGATACTGATGAACTCTAAGAAAGGGGAAACAGATGATCCAAATATAGTATGTCAAATTTGATGAACTGTTTACAGATGCCTGTTTTAGACTGATTATGTTATCGTTTCACATCAGGATGCTTGATACCCTGGATGTGTTCACGAGATTAAAATGGACAATAATAATAATTTGTTAGTTAAACTCATGGCACCATGTAGTAAAGCAGGAATTTTTCTTTATGGCCCAGCTGGGACAATGTTCAGGAAATTAAGCCTGAATTTGTCATAGTGACTGGAATGCTTCCAGAATGTCTCAATTCTGGACATTAGTGGGCATTTTCAGAGAAGAAAAATAAAAATTTTAGCCCCTTATTTGATTCCCTACACTGAAATCTAGTGGTCATAGTTTATTTTACTGTAGATATATGAATTCTACAGAAAAGATACTATACGACTGCGAAGTTTCACATAGTAATCTTTCTTTGAGCAAAGGTTATGATGGAAATATTTGTTTTAAATTAAAGGTGTTGGGTCCACAACTTAAAAGAATTAAACATGAATTTAAAATAAGGCAAACATTCACTGAAAAGCCAATTTTTGCCAACATTCAAATAGTCATTACTTCTGAATTAATTAACATATTTCACAAAAGAAAACTGTTCTGAAAATATCTTAATAAACTCTATAAGAATCAATTTGATTGCTTTCTGTTTCCACTTCTCCTCTCATGCATAAAGGAGAAACTACGCAGAAATGTGGAGTGAGAGAGAAAGAGAATTTGGGCTGGATTAAAATCTTGTAATAGGCATTACACTGAGAAACCAACAGGAATATGGCTTGTATAATGTGTACTTTCCATGGGATTTATCTACAATGTTTATCAATGATACAAATTTGCAAACCATCTCTACCTTATATGGTAAATTTTTTGGTTATGTGGTACATATAATGTGATGTGTTTAATGTTGTGTTTATTGTTGTTTCTTAAACATATTATAATGTTCTAAAACTGATTATTAGTAATCAAATATGACAATGTACAAAGTCCTCTCTCTCTCTCTCTCTCTCTCTCTCTCTCTCTCTCTCTCTCTCTCTCTCTCTGGACCATCATAACAAGATATGGGCTCAAATGTATGAAATGACAAATGTAGAGGATTTTGGTTTGTAGCATCCCATGACATCTCTGGACTTATGAATGATGGTAAAAGTTAAGTAAAGCCAACCAAAGAATGAGAAGGAGAGAGAGAGACAGACAGACAGACAGACAGACAGACAGACAGACAGAAAATTTGGAAGTCAATCCAACCACAGAAGGAGTAAGTAGAAAAATGATTTAGATTAACTGAAAATATATTTAAAGTACATGTATTTTAATTACCTCTTGTTAGTTTGCCATTTTGTTTAGTTTCTTTCCACATTAATTGCCATATGCTGGTACATAAATGGCTACGCATTCATGTGAGTGGTGTCACAAACCAAGTCTTTGTAATGATCCACTTTCATGGTTAAAATCATATTTCAAATGTGTATTATCTTTGGTTTAATCAATTTGAAAAAATAAAAACTAAAAACAGAAAACAACTTATCAATATGCAAGGAACTGTGAATAGTCACAAAGGGCATGTAATTACATTTTGTAGCGGACACACTCAGGGATGTGAGGACAATCTTTTGTTCATCAAATTGGAAAAGTCTGTGTATTTGATACATGACACATTGGTGGATAAAACATTGTATAAACAGTGTGACCCCACTATAACAAGGTAGTTGGTAGCCATAGAACCTGAACATGTTATAGACCGAACTGTATTATAAGCAATCAGGTCAGTTAGCTGAAGAAAATGATATATAGGGGGATAAGTAATAAATGTGGGCAGTAAAATATGTGCTTCATTGGCACAGATACCAACTTAAATTGATGCATATTATATGGGAACTGCGTATATATAATATATATAGTGAAAACAGAGAAGGTATATATATATATTTTACTTTATTTATAGACTCACAAATTAGTGCATATACATGTATACTGTTTTTATATACATGTCTGATTAATCTTTAGCATGAATAGAGAGTATCAACACTGTCTACTTCTCAGAGCATTATATATATATATATATATATATATATATATATATATATATATATATATATATATATATATATATATATATATATATTCTTCAACAGGCAGAAAACATTTACAATTAACAGCATTGTCTTCACACTTTATACTTACCAGTATTATCTTCACACTTTATACTGACCAGTATTATCTCCATACTTTATACTTACCAGTATTATCTCCATACTTTATACTTACTAGTATTATCTCCATACTTTATACTTACCAGTATTATCTCCATACTTTATACTTACCATTATTATCTTCACACTTTATACTGACCAGTATTATCTCCATACTTTATACTTACCAGTATTATCTTCACACTTTATACTGACCAGTATTATCTTCACACTTTATACTTACCAGTATTATCTTCACACTTTATACTTACCAGTATTATCTTCACACTTTATACATACCAGTATTATCTTCACACTTTATACTGACCAGTATTATCTCCATACTTTATACTTACCAGTATTATCTTCACACTTTATACTGACCAGTATTATCTTCACACTTTATCTTTACCATTATTGTCTTTACACTTTATACTGACCAGTATTATCTTCACACTTTATACTTATCAGTATTATCTTCACACTTTATACTTACCAGTATTATTTACTTACCAATATTATCTTCACACTTTATACTGACCAGTATTATCTTCACACTTTATACTGACCAGTATTACCTTCACACTTTATACATACCAGTATTATCTTCACACTTTATCTTTACCATTATTGTCTTTACACTTTATACTGACCATTATTATCTACACACTTTATACTTACCAGTATTATCTTCACACTTTATACTGACCAGTATTATCTCCATACTTTATACTTACCAGTATTATTTTCACACTTTATACTGACCAGTATTATCTTCACACTTTATCTTTACCATTATTGTCTTTACACTTTATACTGACCAGTATTATCTTCACACTTTATACTTATCAGTATTATCTTCACACTTTATACTTACCAGTATTATTTACTTACCAATATTATCTTCACACTTTATACTGACCAGTATTATCTTCACACTTTATACTGACCAGTATTATCTTTACACTTTATACATACCAGTATTATCTTCACACTTTATCTTAACCATTATTGTCTTTACACTTTATACTGACCATTATTATCTTCACACTTTATACTGACCAGTATTATCTTCACACTTTATACTTACCAGTATTATCTTCACACTTTATACTTACCAGTATTACCTTCACACTTTATACATACCAGTATTATCTTCACACTTTATCTTTACCATTATTGTCTTTACACTTTATACTGACCATTATTATCTTCACACTTTATACTGACCAGTATTATCTTCACACTTTATACTTACCAGTATTATCTTCACACTTGATACTGACCAGTATTATCTCCATACTTTATACTTACCAGTATTATTTTCACACTTTATACTGACCAGTATTATCTTCACACTTTATCTTTACCATTATTGTCTTTACACTTTATACTGACCAGTATTATCTTCACACTTTATACTTATCAGTATTATCTTCACACTTTATACTTACCAGTATTATTTACTTACCAATATTATCGTCACACTTTATACTGACCAGTATTATCTTCACACTTTATACTGACCAGTATTATCTTCACACTTTATACATACCAGTATTATCTTCACATTTTATCTTTACCATTATTGTCTTTACACTTTATACTGACCATTATTATCTTCACACTTTATACTGACCAGTATTATCTTCACACTTTATACTTACCAGTATTATCTTCACACTTTATACTTACCAGTATTATCTTCACACTTTATACTTACCAGTATTATCTCCATACTTTATACTGACCAGTATTATCTCCATACTTTATACTTACCAGTATTATCTTCACACTTTACTTACCAGTATTATTTACTTACCAATATTATCTTCACACTTTATACTGACCAGTATTATCTTCACACTTTATACTGACCAGTATTATCTTCACACTTTATACATACCAGTATTATCTTCACACTTTATCTTTACCATTATTGTCTTTACACTTTATACTGACCAGTATTATCTTCACACTTTATACTGACCAGTATTATCTTCACACTTTATACTTACCAGTATTATCTCCATACTTTATACTGACCAGTATTATCTTCACACTTTATACTTACCAGTATTATCTTCACACTTTATACTTACCATTATTATCTTCACACTTTATACTTACCAGTATTATCTTCACACTTTATACTTACCATTATTGTCTTCACACTTTATACTTACCAGTATTATCTCCATACTTTATACTGACCAGTATTATCTTCACACTTTATACTTACCAGTATTATATTCACACTTTATATTTACCATTATTATCTCCACACCTTATACAGACCAGTATTATCTTCACACTTTATACTTACCAGTATTATCTTCACACTTTATACTTACCAGTATTATCTTCACATTTTCCTGAAACAAGGAGATAAGTAAGAAAAGTTTTAAAAGTTGCAATAATATATATGTGATTTGTGATTAAGTTAGATATACCCCTTCTTTTCACAGATAAAGATTTGAAAATGTAGCAGTAACTAGTGAAATTAACATCTGCTTTTGAGATTTTCCAAATTTAAATTTAAAATCTGACCACAGCTAAAGATTTGAAAATGTAGCAGTAACTACTGAATATAAGATCTGTTTTCGAGATTTTCCAAATTTAAATTTAAAATCTGACCGATCTGGATCTACAATAATTTCCTTAAGTTTTAATGTGTGGCAATGTTTCTTTGATTCCGATCATTCCAGACCATTTAATATCCAATTAAATATTAAATATCATATACAGCATATTAATATAGCACAAAGGATACTGCTAGAATGCATCACCATTCATTTCTTCTTAAGTCAAATTTATGAGACTTTTGTTCTGACACAAAAAAAAAAGTTTTTTATCACCAGCAAATTAGGCTGTCAGTACAGACCACAGATAACTACTTTTCATACCCATTCTTGTCTTGACAAAAAGTCAGAATTCATAGTTTCAGAAAAGTTGTTGACATTAGATTACCTTTAAGCTATTTTTACCCATCCATGCAAATTCCTGTCATTATCAAAGAACTGATGATGTACATACCAAGTAAGGGAATTGTAAGGTAGTTGAGAATGAAACCCCAGGCCAGCCCTGTAGCAACATCTCCAGATGGCAATCTTGTTTCCATAGTCATTTCTTCACCTGGAAATAGTACAATACAATCATGACATCAGATGAGAGTATTAAATACAAAGATGACAATGGCCATGTACAATAATACAGGTCAGACAACGAAGAAAGAAAAAATGATCTTTCATATAAGAATATTAGAAGCATAATTTAAAATATTATAAAATACATATTCTTAACTATGGAACATGAGATGATGATTATTATCCAGTGGTATATTCCCAGTTTTGTGTGAAATGATAAATATTATGACAGACTATTATAATCACATGCAACACCATATGTTAGCTTTGTTTTAATTCCTATCATATCTACAATGACAGTATAACATTAAAGTCTTGAATAGCATCATGTGCATTTTAACAATGTAACTATATTGCTAGCAGCATCATGCAAGTTTTTAAAACGTAATTATTTTAAACAGGATCATATATCCAGGTTTTTTCATTGTAATTATTTTTAACAGCATCATATATCCAGGTTTTTTCATTGTAATTATTTTTAACAGCATCATATATACAGATTTTTACAACATAATTATCTATTTTAATCACCAGACTTTCAGTTGCAAGAAACACTTCATAGCAATTAAAAGAAACTTTAAAATGAAACTATACCACACACTTTATTGCTCCAGTGGCCAAGTGGTTAGAGCGTCTGACTCAGATGCAAGAGGTCGTGGGTTTGAACCCCAGCCAACTCAAAGCAAAAGCTTAATAAAAATGGTACTAATAGCTGCCTCGCATTGTGCTCAGCATTAAGCAGTTACTGTTAGGACTGGTCGTACTGGTGTCAGAATGACGTGACTGGGTGAGACATCATGATACATGTCTGCGGCATGGTGCCCCAGTGCTAGACATCACTATACACTGTCACAATGTAGCCATCATAGCAATATGACTGAAAAAGTGTTTTAAAAGTGTTAAAGCTACTTTAAAAAATCAAAATCACACAGACATACAACACCACAATGAAGTAGTATGGTCTAATTTTGTAAAGACATAAAAAAAATTCTCTTGCTCAGTGAATATTTTAACCTAATTAAGAACTGAGCAATTGGAAAGTAAAAGATGAATAATACAAAATACACCTGAAAATTTATATGGGTCTTATACACCACTCCCTCGATAACTTGTGCCCTGATAACTCACAAAACTGCTCATAACATGAAGTCAGGTGTGAATCCCATTTTTTAAACAACAAAATACAGAAATATGTATCCTTGTTTGTTCAACTTGAACAAAATCGTAATCAAAATTGGTAACTGAAACTTTGATAAATGTATATTAAAAACAGAACCTGGAAATTTAACTAACATCAAGAAATTATCAACTTTTTATACGAAGTTAAATAATTTATTACATTTTCTTTCCAAAACAACATTCTTTTTACACCATAATTAATGATATTCAAGGAAATTTAGATAAATGAAAATGTCACTTATACCTAGTCGAGGCAGTACTTTAATAAATATATACCAATTAAATTTTTTTACTAAGTGAAATTTGTGTTTTAGTTCTATCTTTCAGTTTCTTTAAAGTGTAATAATCATAAATGAAATGTGTCAACTTCTAATTAAACATAAAATGTTTCAATCTACAATAACAGCTATGTCCATGAGCAGATATCTCTGAGAACTAAGAAATTGTCAAGTGACCGTATTTTCATATCTGACTGCTGGAAGTATTTTGTGCATTGCTGCATTGAATTAAAAGCTGGTCTTCTTTGTATTATCACATTCATTGTGTTCTGAATCAAATAAAGGAGGTGGAATGAAAGAAAATGTAAAAGTTATGCAAATCCTACATGCTTAAGATCTAATGTCCCCAGTCATATGTAAAATAAACTCATTTTATTTGATCAACTGAACAGTGTTATTGTGAATGGAATATAATTAAACTGCCTTAAATTAAATTAATTAAATTAAATTATAATTAAACTGCCTTAAATTAACTTTCTCAATCATAACTGTGATCAAAGATAGCAAGACAACCAAGCAAAATGAATACATTGGAAAATAAACAACTTTGTTTCAAGGATACGGACCATTGGTGGAAAAACAAGTTTCAGAGAATTCTGAATTGGTACTTAGAGATATCCTCAAGGTTGAGAAGAAATTTCACTATTACTTGCAATGAAATCACGGCATCAATATGTATTAACTGAACAATCCATGCCTCAAAATTTAATTTAGACGTAGATGATTGTCTCAAGAAATAAATGTCACTGTTTATATAAAAAAATAATCTTGTTTGGTGGTGTATCAACAGTTAGTATGGTTCCCTGCTCTGCAGACACCTTCTTAGAACTACACTAATATATGCCATTCTGGGAACCAGACTAATGCACAAAATTAAATGCAGCATGCAATGCATAAATGTTTTTCCATACACCTGGTTTGTTGTTGATAACCATCTTTTTGGACGCAGTTGTGTGTGAGTTATCAGTGGAGAGATATCAATTGTTGCTATGAAGCCAGTGATGGCTTAACACCTGCTTGAATTGCAGCAATTATTTTATGTTTTACAGAATTAGACCTAAAATAACTTTCCAACCACCTTCCATTGTCTGGATCAACCGTTCCTCACAGTCCTTCTCTTTAGAGGAGAGGTAGGTAACCCATTTGATGCAATCCGGCACCTCCTGTATCTTCATACCACAGAGAACTGGAATGACGCATAGACAATTTTCGTCGATACCATCTGTCACAGCAGCAAGGAACTGCGCTTTCAGCAATTTTCTATACAGACCTTCTTTTGATAAAACAAAAATCTTCCACTTGCAACTGCCAATGTAGTTGAATATGCTGCCTCCTGTACCATCTTTATATTTCCAACCATGGGCTTCAAGAGCTGACTTTATTCTCTCTGCCACTTCAGAATCTTCTTCTACCTCATTGCAATACACAATTGCGGCAATTCTCTCTGCCACTTTGGGATCTTCTACTACCTCATTGCAACACGTAATTGTGGCCATTCTCTCTGCCACTTCGGAATCTTCTACTACATCAGTGCAAGACGTAATTGTGGCATCATTTCTTTTAGAACCCTCCTTTGCCATCAGAATTCTTGTTACAGGACTTAATACCTATGTAAATGTTGGAAAAAAGTCAACTCTAACAAAATTGATTCAAAATATTTATCACAACTGAAAGAAACTGGCACAAGAATGATGTCATACTAAAAATAACAAAGGTACGATGTTAAATGTTCTCACAGATGTCTTAAAGATGTTTAACAAATAATACATATATGTTTCTTGCAAAGGTCACGCACACATTAAACATAATTTTAAAACATTTGTGTAACTTATAAAACACAAAATTTATAATAATGTGCAATGCGCTTAAACTAATTTGTGCCAACTATAACTTGGTCAAGTTTTAACCAAGAAAACATGACAAATATGATGAGTGAATATTTCATTGTCTAATCTAACAATGGGCTTGTACAGTGTATCTTTATGGATAAGCAAGTGCAATATGACATGAACTTTAAGATCTTCATAAATCATTTTTTTCCATAAAAATATGTTGAAAGCAACATGCTTGAAGTTCAACCTATGTAGAAACTGGATGTACAAGTGGACAAAAATAGCTTGTGTGTGTCGAGACCTTTATAAGTAAAACTGGTGTTCTTTAAACTTAACAGTATTATCTTCACAATAACTTTAATATTTTGAACATGGAAGAATTTTAATACCTGCAAAACATATGCTGTTAATCTTCCACTAGTATGAATGGCCTCTAACTTGAATTATAAAGCAATTTCTATATTTAGCTAATGTGAACCCTAACAAGTCCATCTCAGTAAAGAAGGTGATTTGTTTTCTATAAGATATTTCAGTTTTCAGTAAGTCATAGCGAAATATCAATAACTGTTACTGTAAAATGTAATTATTAATGCGATGCAATGACAATAAACATTATGTTGGACTGAAAGGTTTGTAACATATGCATAGACTTTACAAGACTTCACGGTATTGGTTTCAGAGCCCTTAAGCACATATCATGAAATAATTTGTATAGTTCTATTAAAAGTTGATTTACACTGTGAATCAGTGTTATTCATGTACCCAATTTCAAAACTTACAACTATTCAGTACTGCAAACATTTGTTCCATGACAGCTTTTTTATGAGTACCAAGTTTTGCTTTCTTTGTTTATAATGTCATCTGTTTCAGAAGTGCCACTTATGACCATTATAGAGATGGGAAGAGAAAAAGGCATGGTCACAAGAAATGGCAATAACAGTGAATATAACATTATATAATCTTAATATGTGTCAATATTTTCTTCTACTTAGCATCTATGTGTTTTTTTGGTAATGCTTCTTAGTCTTAACAACATTGTAGTTATCTATTATTCTGAAAATCTTAAAAATGTCATGTGATGCATATATGACAGGCTTAGAAACATTTAATAGTTTTCTTTCAAAAATATAAATATTTCTCTTTTTATAAAACATTGATTTAAATATATCTGATTACATTTTTCTTTCTTTCTTCAATAGTGAAAATAAAAAAAAAAATTGAAATAAGAAAATGTCCTTAAATTCAACAGCATAATTGATAATTATTTCATTAAAGGGCTTGAATAGGGAAAACAAAATGCGAAGTGAACGGAGAAAGAAGTCACATGATTTTATTCATTAGACATTTTTTCAACAACCAAACTGCGTCAAGGGTTTCAATTCATCATCATTATTGAATAATAAAGGTATTTTGAATGGATATACAAATGCATTAGGCAATTTTATAAATTTGGTTATTATTATGCATAATGTGTATATTTACGGTATTTCAACAAGATGGAAGCATTTTCTCTACTTGTAACAAAGCATGACATAACTGTCAAGAAAGCTCAAACATCAGTTACATATTATCATGTGATATAACAAAATAAAATGGCCACTCCAAAACACACGATCCTCTGAAAGTCATGTTACGATGATACACTTGTTGCACAAACTTTAGTTCCAAACCCTATGCAAGTCAATGGTTTGTTCCTATCTCTCTTCTTGAGGTAATATTTGTTAATTTATTTTCTGTTTGACATGACAACAGCAATCATATCTCCTGCCAAGAGACATGCTCAAATTGGTACTTGATATCTCATAAACATAATTGTGTCCTTTCCTGCTATTATTCAAACAAGTCTAAATATTCCTTTTTATTCTTCTGTGTTGATTATTAATTTTTCTAGAGGATTATTTCCCTTTTGTCTTAAACATGCATCACTTTCTGGATGCCATTTTTAAAAAATTTATAATCATATAATCAACAGTATCATCATGCAGAACCTTTACATGAACAATGCTGTATTTAGCATCTGGTGTGCTGCTGTAAAGTTAGCCTGGTTTCGAGACTAATTTCACTAATTCTATTATGAAACACAGATCCAAATCAAACATAGATGAACCAATTATCCAGATTTTTGGCAAGAATCATTTTTCCATAGTTTATACTTGTATATTTTTGGGGGAAAGCTAGTTGTCTAGGCATTTCTTTTGTTTATAAATAAAATGTGTGTGATAAAGGTGATTTTTGTCTTGTGATATAAGGCTAATTAAATTCAATCGGTAAAAGAGTATGATGTATAACTGAACCAGTACAATGTTGACAACAAGGAAAATTCAAATAATTAGTAAGCACAGATTGTGTTCATAACTGTACTTATCCAAAATCCTAATGACCTTAGTTTACTTACCAAGTTTTATCAAAACTGGATTAGAACTGTGGTTACAGCAGTGGTAAATAGACCAGTCAATAGCGAATTATTAGGCATGGAACATTAATATTATCAAATTCATGTGAGATCTTTATTATATAAGCATTTTTATTCAATGTTTCATATAAATCGAAACAAAATCTTAATAACAAATTCAGTTTATAAGATAAAGAATCTCATCATTAACATGTGTAAATCCAGTTCCAAGATTTCAGTGATATACGCCCATATTTCAAGTTAGATTCAAATCAAATTAGAAATATGGCCTCCTAAGTGATAAAAATATGTCAGTCAGTCACCTCATTAAAATGCTTTGATCTTGCATACAAAATTTCTTCCAGTTCATATTTCAACCCTAATCAAAATCAAAATCATAAATACAATTTTCAGAGTTGTAACAGTATCAACCAGATGCATGATCAGGTCATTATACTCAATATCAAGCATCACAAAGACCTTGATGATATAAGCCGATATTCCAAGTGAAAAAAAAGCATTTTAGAATTAAAGCCTCATTTAAGTTTTAACATGCTCAGCAAGTTAAATACTTGGTCAAATCAATTAATATGCATGAATTTTGCTCATTATCAAACTCAACTCTACCAAGATCTTTATGATAGAAGCAGATGCTTAACGTTTGATAAAAATCACATAAGAAACATGGTCTCCAGAGTCATAACAATGTCAGCCAATCAAATGCAAGCTCACTTGATTAATAAGCATGGATTTTGGTCATTTCAGAACTCATCCAAGGTTTTGACTGATCTATATTGGATTGGGAACTCTTCAATGATAAACATCATTGTTTTTCGATGGATGGATAGTTGACAAAGGACCCATGAGAGGCACAGCGCAATGCTGTTGTGTCATTTGGTCCTGCAGCTAGGTAAATTAATGCATGAAACAAAACTTACATCCAGCCTTTGGTTGTACATCACCTTGTGTGAAGTAAAAAATGATGTTCATGTTTTGATGATTTTAGTTTCTAATTGATGACATAAGAATGACAAACTGATACTCTATTCTGCTAAAGATACAAAATTTGCACCATAGTTAGATAAATATAAAATTTGTGCAAGAGTTTGATAATTAGCAAGTTTCCACCAGTGTGATAAATACAAAGTTTCCACCAGAGTTTGATATATAGAAAATTTGCAAAAGAGTTTGATAAATATGAAATTTGGACCAGAGTTTGATAAATACAAATAGCACCAGAGTTTATGATAGATAGATAGATAGATAGATAGATAGATAGATAGATAGATAGATAGATAGATAGATAGATAGAAAGAAAATAATATCTATCTTCCCTAATTTAAACAAGTGCAATTGGAAACATATTTTGGGGGCCTGAAATGTCATTAATTGAACAACTACAACTGTACCATAGTTTGATATAGTTTGAAAGGGATATGAAAATTCTGCTAACTTTAATTCTGACAATAGCTGTTTAAAGTGACAAACAGACTTACCTTTTCTATGTTCTCGGCCATCAATTCCTCCTTTATTTTTCCCAGAACTAGGTTGCAGAGATTATCTGTCTCACCACTTGCTCCCGCTAAAGTTATTATACAAAATGTGTTGTGCATATAAATTATCATTTTAGTATCCAGTAGGTTTTCACAATCACATTATCTCAACTAATAAAAACTCTTTTTAGGTACAGACATTTTTTGGACAAGACAATGGCATTACTAAGAGATGATATCAAGTCTTCAACACGTAATATCAAACTTATAAAATTGAAAGTGAGAGAAAAAAGCCAACAAAATAGTTTAAAGTTTTAAAATCATTAATTTAAAAGATATTTTTCTTTAATCAAAACTGTTCATAGCTTCGAAGTTTTCCACAGTGGTGAAAACTCATACATTTTCTAATATGACTCAGGTCAGCTTTATGGAAAAGCCAAATACATTAACAGACTCTAACAAAACTTTGCAATTTCTCTGCTCCGAAGCTTTTAACACAATTTCTCCAGCTGTAGCTCTTTCAATAATTAATTGAGAAGATTGGATCCAGCATTCCATTAAGGTCTACCTATGATGTTGTCTCCAATAACATTTACAGGAAAACACAATGTTTTGAAATAGAAAACAATTAAAATGGCGGCAAATATGTAAAAAATCAATCTATGGAACAAAACTTACCATCATATGGGATAATATTATAAGTGTTGTTACAGTCCTTGTGTTCTGTATTATTCAGAACTTTCATTAATGTGAAGTAAAACCGCGCCATTTGAAGTCGAAGATCAATAGCGGCAATACCTTGCTCTTGAATCTGGTACATGGTATTCAAAACATTGGGATACTCCGCAACGAAGTAATACTCCTGAAATTAAAAAGTTAAGTATAATGGTTAGACTTCATACTACAACAAACTCTGGCCATAACACTGCCAAAATGAACAATACAAGTCATAAAATATTATCCAAATATCTTAACAGCCAATATATCACTGAATGCCATGAAGAAAATAGCAGAGTTTATTGCAACAAGTACTAAATTAAATTTCAAAGTTCAGATTCAATGAAACTTCTTGGTGGACTCAATAGTCTTGTACTGACAATGCCACATTCTTATGCAGACCATTCCATTCTGAGAAAACATTAGGCTGACTGCATAGAAAACCTGGATCCAATAACAATACATCATCACTTAAGTGTTAAGATCAATAACAATGAGAACTACCTCAAATATAATCCAGAAAAAAAATCTTCAATAGTTATGTTATAAATGCTGTTGACATGGTGCATATAAAGACAGTAAGAATCAGTTAGTGTGTAATAACTGATAGGATGAGATGATATACTGTTTCCAAAAATGGAATACATGTATTTTTTCAAGAATTGTAATTTTTGTCCATTTGTATGCTGAAAACCCTTTCTCTTCTGAAGTCAAAACTCCAAATTTTACAAATCTACTTGATACGGCCTGACAGCACTCATCTTAATATTGTCACGTGTATGATTTTTGTTGAGAGATATAACGAAACATTTATTAGCTGCAATTGTTGTGGTTGGTCAAAATCCTAAACATAAATATTGATACCATTTAAAGACGAGTAGACAAAGAGAATTTTAATGATGTGAGTCTTACTACTGAATTATCCTTGATGCTGTACAAATCAACCTTGTATTCTCTCGGTTTCCCAACATGGACTTTTTCAGTGATGTCAATTTTGCCAACATGTCTAATTCTTTGCTCATAATCTGTAATTTTTGGATATGTCTTGCTATCATGAGGAAGTAGAATAAAAAACTTCAATGACGTTCTTCCAGGGAAAGAGTAATTACTCTTGGTCAAACCATCCTTCAATGCTGAAAGTAAAAGGTAATGAGTGAATATTTCTGCTTTTAAATTCAAAGAGAAATTGTAGCATCTGTAAACCATTGATGACCTGAATGGAGAATCAAAAACTATATTAAAAAACAATGAAGCAAGTCTAAATTCTGATTCCATAATTAACATATTGCCGTTTTTCTTCAATAATTTCATATACAAAGAAGGCATCCCACAGATGGACTTGAAAATATTCATGAAAGAAGCTTATCTAAAAGATGCTCTTGGAAAAAGACATGCATTCTGACAGATATAAACATATATCTCACAAATAATCATATATCCACATTTTGAAATATTATCATTTCACAAACTAAATCAACAAATATTGGATAATATTAAACTTGTGGAATGAATCATTTCGATCTTATTTTCTTCATTTTTCCTTATTTTATTTTAGTCTAAACACATGCAAATTCTATTTCAAAAAAGATAAAACATCCTACCTGTTGCCATTCAATTATATTTGGCTATACTAGCATATTTATAAAAAAAAATGTTAAAAAATTGTTGCTAATATGAATGTTCCATCAGTTTGATGTTCCCGGGAATAATTAATAAAAAGCCTTTGATATTCAAGGACTATTATAACTGAGATGTTATTATGAAGAGCAATATATATATATATATATATATATATATATATATATATATATATATATATATATATATATATATATATATATATATATATATATATATTAGGGCATAACCGATTAGCATTTTTCTACCTATTTCCGATTCCGGATTTCGGGCATGAAATTTTTCCGATTCCGGATACGATTTGATTAATCGGAAATGCTAAATCCGTATTTTTTTTCTACAAAATTTCATCTTCCGTTTCCGGGTTTCTGGTATCTGGTTTTGCCATGTCTAGCATGTTACTTAGTACTTTACCATATCCGGCTTTATTTCCGGTTTTCACCCGTCGGTTCAAATAGATTGTCTCACAGCGTGGTTGTGTTGACCATATTGGACTTTTCTGACTTCTTATTTAACTTTATTAACGCACTATCGAATGACACGCAGTGTTGGACACGGTGCTATAGAAATTCAACTTTATTATTTTTATTATCCGAATCGGTCGTTCCTGCCTTGTCCGACTCCGATTAATCGGAAGTTCATACTATCCGGTGGAATCCGATTTCCGGATCAAAAATCGGTTATGCCCTAATATATATATATATATATATATATATATATATATATATATATATATATATATATATATATACTAACACCATGTTTAATAGTCTTTGATGTACCATATGAGACCAACTGCAACTTGCACAGACCCAGATCTGCCATCACATAATGTGCCTTCAGACCTGGGTCTGTGCAGTTTATTAGGACTAATCGGTAGAACAAACAACATAGACCCTGATCTGCAGGATTATTATGCATGGAAGATCAGTATCTTTGTTATTTTCAGTTTGCCTTGACTTCTAAATTAGTATAAATTAGTATAAAATGTTAAATAACAAAACTTCTGTGCAGAAACCATTTGGGTACCAATGAATGGATAGACAACATCATAAAATAATATCCTCCAACTATGTAGAATGTATTAAAGTTCTAATCAGAATTAATGTATGTTCTATTTGTCAATTGAGAACCAGTCTTCTATTATAAGAGCTTTTGGAGAATGTTGCCGCTATTAGATGTACATGTCATTTGATATTAAAACTTGACATATCAATTAGAATTACTTCTATCAAACAATTACTTTCCAGATGAAAACTTGCTGTTATATAATTATCTCAAGACAACAATGATATTTAACATTTATTATACAGTTCAAACAGAAACTAACTAGTTTAAATTTACAGCAGTAACAAGATGAATTAAAACAAGAACCTGTGCAAAAAGTAGGATAAGGTTGACATTTTTAATAAAGAGTCTTCTCCATATGAAAAATATGGGTCCATTAAAAAAAGAAAAAGAACTCCAACTTTTCATATTCTGCTAATGCATAAGAGAAAAAACCAACGGAAACATTGTTTTTAGCACAACTAGTCATTTGGGCTAATGGATAATTGCTTGGAACTTGATGTATTAGGGTGTATTCAGAAATAGTCCCTAAATGTATTTTCTACTCGCATTTCATGCAAAAACAGCAAAAACATCCAGGGATTAATGTGTCAGTTTATGAATCATACGACTGTACAAGGATCAAGAAGCATATGTTTGTTCCAATTGTTGTTTCAATTGGGTAAATTTTTATTTACATGAGATTTTTTAAAATCTTAGTTGTATTCCAGGTGATTATGTGAATCTCATTTACAGTGCATAACATTATTTGAAACATATTTTAATACCTTGAGATTGTTCGAATCTTAATCATAGTCCATATGTGATATTATGTGAATCTCTCTTACAGTGCATAATATTATTTAAAACCTATCTGCAGTCCATGAGGTTTCTTGAATCTGCATTTCATATTGATATCATATTTTCTGATTATTTTCAAAGTGTGAATGTTTGTATAGAGTGACTGAATCAATCATATGTTGAGAGCATGTGAGAATCATTATATTTATACACCATATATTTTTCTTTATTAATTTATTTTATAAATTTCCATCTTTCACACATTGTCTTTGTGTTGTTCATTGAATCCAAAACCCACTCAGTTTCTATTCTGCAGCACTAAGACTGTATCTAATTAAGCAAAGAGACACACACACTCACAAATATACATTTTTTTAATGTCAACGTGGTTTTGATCATACACATTACACATATGCATATAGTGATGATATTTGACATTGCTAAGTCTGCCAAATATTTCTTTCGCTTAGATGTATAAACAATTTTCAAGATGACAAACATGTTCATTTCATTTTTATTCAGATTTGAATTTTTCCACTCATTTTGTATAGGCTTTTGTGAAAAGATACCTTATTCTCAAATGAAGATTTATTTAAATCACCTGCACTTACCCCTGTTTAAGACTTCAAAACACACTGATTGAGTCTCAAAGAAAAACCAACACTGTCTAGAATTATTGGAGGAATCTGTTCTTTAACATCATGTAGAATAAGATATTTTCTTGAGTACATATTGAGGAAACTGCAAGAACATCATCTGACACCGGTGGAACATGCAACCACAATCTTTATTTTTAAAAGAAACTATTACTGATTTCTGCTTCTAAGTTTAACTTTAATGGACACATCCATACATAATATGATATAAAATCACTTACCTGGTAAAATATAACGATAGTAACCAACGACTAAACTGTATACTTGTCCAAAGGCAATATTCCCAGCAGGTAAAATCTTAGAAATCGGACACGGTTCTGAAAAAAAGAAATCTCTATTTGAAAATAAATCACAAGGCTGACTAAACATGAAACCTACAGACTCCCTTCATTTCAAGGTAAATGCGAATGGGGCCAGAAGCCCAACTGCACCCTCAAAACTGCATGTTTTACCTGATTCATGATAAATCCATCAAAAGTTTGTATATTAACAGTAATTGTTTATGCTGTGTGAGAATTTCTGTTTTATCTTTGGTTTATAATCCGTACACATCTGAATTTATGACATGGAATTCTATCTTACTATGATTCAAACTATCTATCACCCTCTCATGTTTCAAATGAAAATGTAATGTTCTTAATGAGGAATGTCAATTAATGATAACATAATAAGCTAAAAATGATTAATTAAGGAGTTTCAGTCATTCAATTTTGATATTTTGGTTGGTATTCTTTTAACAGGAAACAAAGAAATCATGTTATACATTATTTGAAATAGAAAATTGTAGAAATACTTCATATTCTAGCAGCAAGTTCTTTTTGTACGAGTCAAAACAAAGGGATGCTTAATTCAGGCATGTAACTGGACCATTTTTCATAATATGCAAGTATAGAATGATGAAGGCTTTCATATCATCATGTAGCAAACAACAAAGAAAGGCAATGGATAAATTCTTTGTATACACTGGCTATGAAATCATGGAGTGCTTTTCTCATATAAGGTCGATTGCAAAACAAACAAATAATAAAAATAATTGCTTTGAAATGCATTATTTCTTTTCTTTTCAGACATTTTGCATGCAGTTTCATATTCAAGTCTGGGCAACTATATGTCTGATATCTCTGCAACCGTTCAATAGCATTTAAAATTTCCATCTTTTGTTTTAGGGGAAAGAAGTCTACAGACAAAATAAGCACAGAAAGCATTAACTACTGACATCTTACCGTAAATTCATTAAATAATGCACATCAATAAGTAATTGATCAATATCAGAATGCTTATATATGTAATTACTAGGTAATTATATTGTTCGCTGTGAACAGCTAACAAATGTCTTCTTACTGTCGTGTGGCTTCTGTTATTCTATTCTCACCTGTGATTGATTTAACAAGCCTGTCCTCCCAGTCACTGCTTCCAACATCTATGAAAAAATGAGGCAGATTTCCCAGGAATCCAACTTTTAATTTAAGCTTGTCTGACTTTTCTATCCCTTGTAAGAGGAGCCGAATGCAAAGAAGCTTCAGACGTTGCGATTTCTCCAGAGCCAAAACGGTGTCCAAGGTAATCCAGGTGCTGTCCTTTGATTCCTTGGTCAATAGAACCAATGTCAACCTCGAATTCTCAACATCGTGTTTAATGCTCTCCAATTCATATCTCCCTGGGCGAGATAACTCGTCATTGAATGAAGCGATGCATTTCATTCCTGCTTTGGACAACAATCCATCGATGTACATGGCTGTTAATTTATCAGCCTCACAGTGAACAAGAAATACATCGTAAGTTGGTTCCTCTAACGAAGCCATCTTCTGTACAGTCAGAAACAAGTCAAAAGATAAAAAACTTTATTAAATGTCCAGCTAATCAAAATTACTTTTTATAATATAATAATCAAAACAAGAATATTGTCTAGCATTATTAGTAACAAGAAACCCACTTGCCATTTTATCTAATCTCTGTGAATTCTTTCATAAGTTCTTGTTTTCTGATCTAATGTTTCATCTGTGTAATAAAGGAAACAGGTTTAGAGATAGTAAAATAGCTTTGATATATGTTTTCCGCAATCTCTTTTGTAAAATTATAGTTATAACTTTTGATTTTGTTTAAAAGAAAAGAAATATGCTTTACATAAAACTAAAGGGTGAGTCATACCCTCGTCTCTTTTGTAATGTTATCTGTTTAGATATGTCATAACCTAAGGAATAGCTTTGTGTTAAAAAATCCCATATATTATGCCACGAATTCCAACTTTACAATATTGAAAAATGAAATGTACATAATGGGGGGCGGGCAATGTTAGGTGGAATAGATATTAAAATCCCTCACTGTGGCAATCTCGTAACAGTGGGATAAAACCGATGTGGATCTTCAAATGCATACAAATGCATACAGTTGTAAAAGCCATCTTTTAAGGTATAAAACCTAAATTAATTAATACATTCGTGCAACACGGCTAATACATACTTACCTTATCATGAAAGAACAAATTTACAAATTTAATCATTTCAAAAACCAAACAATATAGCTACAAACACACAATTTAACTTACAAAATCTCTGTAGGAGTACGATAATATTGTCCAAGGCAACTGCACCCAGGATGAAGAAAAAAATAGTAGGATTACTAGCTGAAGCAGGAAGAATCGTCTGTTCAGCAAGAAAATCTACAACATATGCTTCAAGTTTGCAGGAAACATGATGGATGTTGGGAAAAATTCTTCAGTAAACGCTACAAATAAAGAACGACACAATATTATAATATGCATAATATCGTGGCACGTGAGTGCATATGGTATTTTGGTTACGCTAAATGCCTACTGGTAAGTAATAGGATAATTTGTGACGAAACTAACCTCCATGCACCATGTGGCAGGACAAATCTATATCAATATTCATTCTTACTACAGTATGTTTTCCATTTTGAAAATGTGGACCATTCTTTATTGTATTCTTCTTAATCATACTTGAATATCGAGGTGTGAGATTATCATGAACTATGCACACAATATGTCAACACGGCTGTAGCTTATTAAACGACGATTGTTTTCAAGAACCACTTGCACCTTAACATGACGTGAACTAAAAGTGCAAATTATTTTCTCATATACTAAATATCTAGGGGCCCCGAGTGGCCGAGTGGTCTAAAGCGCTGTCTGTTACGAACCACTGCCATCTCACCTCTGTCTGCGTGTGTTCGAGTCTAAGATTCGGCAAATGTAGTTATGTGAGAAAGCTTGCCAGTAGCTACTCGTGGGTCTGTGGTTTTTTTTCCAGGGTTTGTTCGGTTTCTTCCTCCACCATTAATACTGGCCGCCATGTATAGCCTATATTGTGCTGAAAAATGGCGTTAAACCATAAAAAACAAAAATATACTAAATATCTTACTATAACAATAGGAACAACAGGAATTCTATCCCATAATAATGACATATCTTCATTATAAATGGGTAAATCCTTGCACTCGCTTAGTCAACGAGGAGAATACATACTAGCAACAATGAGATTTGTTAAATGAATATTTATTCACACAATTATTTAACCCAAGGTAAAGTTATCAATTATTTACTTCCCACACTCCAACTCCATTATTTGGATATTTTGCATTGTACAATGTTGTTTATTTGTTATTGTTTGATGTTATTAAACTATTGAATGCAATATTTTAAATGTCATTAACTGTTCTCGATGTTTGCAGTCGTCATCGGCCCAACGCAACTCAATTGCGCGAATTCGTGCAAATTTTGTGATTCATGCGCTTTGTCAGCAACTCTGTTTACGTCTTTCCAAAATGGCTGACTTGACGGCTATCAGAGAAATCTTTATATGGATACTTCTTCTGAATGGTCTGTCCTTATCAACACGGGGTTTCACAAAAACACTATTATTGTAATTTGTAGCTGATTTCGAACGAAAATTGTGCTCATCTGACTTTCAACTTGGCAGTATAGTTGTCAGCACGAACATCTTTTTATGCAGATCTTCACGCATGTATCGTGACGACAATATTGCGTTTTCACTACACTAAAACGCCTCATACAATATTTAACTGGTACCGAATGAAATGGCGAATAACTAGCTGCCAACACACCCGCACTTCTGCGAATGAATTTGAAAAAACTAGACCTAAGTGACACTAAGTTCGAGTCAACAGTTACCGATTACATTATTGTGTTTCAGTGTCCTTAGAACAAAGTAACTGGTACATATATAAGTGAATTTTGACCCGAGTTTGTATTTGGATAAATTGCGGTGGACAAATTAATTGCCACCTGACGACAATTTAAAGTTTAAAGTCTCTTGATTCTGACATGTATCTGTACTGAAGTGTAAAAATAAGCAAGTCTTAATGGATTTGTATCCCGCGTTAAGTTTGTGGATAAATAGAAGAAAACGTATGGGAATCACGTGACCAAACGTTTCCTTTGTTTCAACGGATTGATATCACGGGGAAGGATGTATGAAGACGTCCTCAAAATAAAAAAAATAGATCATTTTTAATGCAATCAGAACAAGATGCAGGAGGGGTAACTGTGACGATTTTTTATTTTAGATATGCACCAGGTCTAGGCATTAAACGATTCATCGATATATTGATACATTGAAATTTTTGGTATACCAATAAACATATCGATACAAGACGTGCAAGTTATTTTAATCTTCAGCAGTTGTTATTATTCGTTTGCCTTCTTGTTTTTTAAATTGAGAATTCGTCTGAAACAGCTGTTGATGGCATAGGCACGCACTTTTGTTAGAAAAGAAACCAAAAGACTTGATAACACTAACTCGCGTTATGTAAATTAACAAATACTAATATCCCCCTCCCCCGAACCGGCCATATGCCATGCAAAATTATTTATACCAACAGCCTTTTCAGCATTCCAAATGTGTTCCACGGGTAAATCAATCTCTTTATTATCATTCATTAAAACAAATTACGCCAAGTTCCATTTTTATATGAATTTGTCTAATTTGGTGGAATTTGAAAGCTACACTACTGGTGCCACACAGTGAATTATGTTTAACTGAATTCCCATTTGTTGGTTATTGTTTGTTCCAATACATGATAAACAATAACCACCAATCAACATTTGCGATAGCTTATTCGCTTCGTTACAAAAACAGGAAATATGCTCAAAGTTAAAGAGAAACATGGGGGAAAAGTTGATCTTTAATTATTCTGGAAAGTACGTAAACATATATATGCTGCCAAAGCGCATGAATCACAAAATTTGCACTAATTCGCGCAATTTGCGCTGCAATGTGCGAGAACTCCGACAGATTCACTGAATGTCGCGCACATGAAAATGTACTCGACGCATTATACAATGGTTTCTCCTTAAAGTGCTATTCACGACATCCGACCCGCCAGTTAACGATGTCTGTTATTTTTCCTCCGGTATGCAACTATTTAAGCATCTGGGCTTTCCTTCTTGATTTGAATGTTAAACTAAACTTGATTGGCACATTTGCCTATGAACAAGCATTATGTCGTAGTTTGAACCTCGCATCAATGAAGTTTTACAAACACGTGTTTCAAATACTCCAAAGTGGCTGATTCCCAGTGTGATTCTTCTTCACATCGCGATTTCATTCGGCAAAATGGCGATGATAGTTATGATGACAATAATTCTAAAGTTATGACATAGATTATTGGAGCTTGAAAAATGGTAATTAAGATACCAGTCGGTGATCTTTGAGCTAGAAAATCTTAAATTTAAATACTATTCCGATGTACATGCTGGATGAACAAAAAATAGACGGCAAGTGGGTCAATCGCCCTTTCAGCAAACGAACAAAAGGCAGGATACCAATCCAAATGTAAAAAAAAGACAATCTAGTAGCAAAAAGCAATATTCATTTATTTCATTTCTCAAAACCATCGAGGTTAAGATAAACTGAATAGTCTTTAAAAAATATCGAAAGTTAAAAGAAAATATATTTATTTGATCAAAATACCTCTGGCCGGATGCCAAAATGAGCCCTGTATCTGATCAAATGGCGCAACCTTTAAAAGCCTATAATTATAAATCAACACACAGGTAGTCTTTGAAATTTTTTTTAATATATATTCATGGTATAGAATGGCATATGGATAGATAACGCAAGCATTTTATGTTCCATTAAATAAAGACTTTGCACGCTTCACTGTGGTTTTATTTACCATTGACTTGCATGTCACGCAGTTTTTAGTGAGTAAGCTTTGGGCACATATATATTTCCACTTAATGATCATAAAAGATATACATTCAAATGTTCGAGATCCGTTTTAAGGATCATATATCGAATATATAAAGATTACTGTTATTAAGATCACTTCGGCTATTTACGATACAATGACTGATCGAGAAGTTACGATATCGTTTCATTTGTAACGCCTAAATCAATACCTCACCTCAGTCAATCTAATAGTAGAAATAGCCGATATAGCCTAAATGGAAGGGGGGAGAGGGGCGAGTGAAATGTATGATCTTTATGTAGATTACTGCGCCGACATATATCCGAGGTTTAATTTCGTCTGGCAGAAATAGCAAAGGCTGTTCAGAATGAAGAAGAAATAAACTACTTAAATTAAATGATAAAATCGTGGCCTAGTGGATATATATATATATATATATATATATATATATATATATATATATATATATATATATATATATATATATATATATATATATATATATATATATATAAACTGAAATTTTATATATGCCGGTCTCATGCAGTATCATAGTGTATTAAAAACATCTCCAACATCAGAGTGGACACGCCGTCCCAAGAATATCACATAACAAATTCGTTCATTATCACCATTATGCATCACCGCACGGTGGTAATCAGTTAACACAATGAATAGCCTATTACATGCATTAAGCAGATGAGAGCAAAGGGGGGGGGGGGGGGTGAACTTTGGGTTTTTCAAAAGTGTGATATAAAATGGGGCATTTTTCAACCGAAAGGAAAAGTTAATTTGTTTGGAAAAGACCAAGCGATATGAATATCTTTTTTTTTTTAAAAAAATATCATAAAACGGAGCCTAAATTTTAAAAATAACAACATTGTTAAATGAATGAATAAAACATTATGGCGCGACGGTATCTAAAGTTATCTTTAGGAACCATTATTATTTATGATGACTGCAATTTCTGGTATTTAGAATTTCTGTCCAGTGCAGAATTAAGATCTTCCAATGTCTTAAGCACTGAAAATTGTATGCGCCCCCACCCCCAAAATGTGTAACTAAAAAAAAAATATAGAAAGCTAAAATAAATGAAAATACTCGTACATACAGATCGAAATGATGATAAATAAAAAATCATTAAATTGTATCATAAACATTTAATTTTATTTATCCTCTGTGCCGTAAGTATCTTCTTACTAATGTGCTTAATGGATAATCCGGAAAATTATACGTTCTCTCTCTCTCTCTCTCTCTCTCTCTCTCTCTCTCTCTCTCTCTCGCCAAAAGGTTTAACAGAAGTTAAATAGTAGCAATTATTATATTTTCTACGGCGCTTCTGTCATTGGTCCTGTATCATGGGTTCAATGCAATATTTTTTTTAATACAAAATTGAGTTTTGTCCTTGCTTTTGATTAAACGAATGAAGACCATACTATGATATAAATTTACCATCAGAAAGTAACCTGTTGGTTTCCCAAAATTCTCGTTTTCAATGTCAGATTATAAATTTAAAAAATTAATTTATAATGATATCGGTTTGGTCATAGCTCATGTATTAATCACTGTACGCATGATCGGGAGATCGGTGGATGGTATTTCCCAACCGATTTTTTTTTTATTTTTATTTTTTAAAATATTTTCCTGGACTAGACTGACGAAATTATTTTCCGTTAACGACAAAATTAAAGACTGACTAGATAGCTAACGTTGTTTCATGCAAAACAAAAGTATTTCCTACATAAAGAAAGCACTAACGGTTAGACTTTTGTTTCGAAAACAAATTCCGCGAGCGAGTGCGCGAGTTTGTATATGATTAGTGTGTGTGTGTGTGTGTGTGTGTGTAATTGAGTGTTTTTACCAACCTGAATGCTGAAGAATAAAAGCTATAAATATCACAAATGAAGCAATAATCCAGGCCACAAAATGCATGCTCTCTGTGAGAAAATTCCTCTAAAAATCCATTTCAATGTTGCCATCTCTATGATTGGTTCACAGGTCGCTGGGTACAATAGGTCAATAATGACGCTTTTGGAAACTTCAGTGGTAAGTACAACTAATCTAGGTCGATTTCGGGGTGCATTCCGCGTTTAACAATATATACAGCTTAATGACAACTAATTAAAGGATGGATGAATTCTCACCAAACATAGATAAAGAATGAACTCGACAAATTGATACAGATTAAAATACAGCGATTGAAAGTAAGGCACATGTACCTCATTCAGGAGAAACCGTGTTGCTATTTATATCTTCGCACATAAAAATTTACGTAATGGGAGGTTACTCATTGAATGCTTATGTCGTAGAATAACTAAGTGTAAGCTCCTGTAGGACTCACGATACTGATTTAGTTCCCATATAAAATCTATGCAAACACCGTCATATTAAAAATTAAATAACTTGAAATTTATGAGTGCTCGTGATCAAATCTATATTTATTAGTATAGATCAAACATGGTAAGAGCCACAGCATTTTCTGGACCAGCATGTCTTTCAATTCCGCACCAAATAGTCAAGTGCAAATTTTAGTAATGAGCGTTACCAACTCTAGACTGTTAAAAGATTGAAATTCCATTAATAAAACAATGTCTCAATTTCTTTCACTTACAACTAAGATCATATCTCAAAAGATTCTTTTTCCTAAAACATAACTTACCGTATTAACCAATCCTGGTCAGCTGAAATCCATATATACTCCATTTTATCTTCCCCATTTCCAGGCTGCTTTCTTATTTTCTACATCATTAATATGCATCATGGTACCAATTGTTTTTCCATAGACCTCAATGCTGATATTTTGTGAAATATACTTTCTCTCCTACCTAAGCATGCATGTCACATACGGACATAGAAAACAATGCTAGATTGTCAATTTGAGAAGGATTAAACAAGGTACTCCTTTGCATTCAAGAATGATAACTCTGCTGGAGTTGTCTAGCCAAAGAAGATACATGTACATTTTTAGCCTTGTGTACCACATTGTAAAACAAATCATTAAAAACACAAAATATGATCTAGATATGAATTTAAAAAAATCTTACATGTTGCCAAGACGTCTAACTTTTGTTTAAGCCATGCAGAAAGTACAACTCTTACATAATGCACCAATCACAGATTGTTGTCTATATCTAAATGCTATGTTCCTGTAGCGTTTGAAAAGGTTGGGTGGAGTACTTCCAGTATATTAAATAAAATATTATGGAAGTTCCACCCTGGCTCGTGAAGTTATAAAGTTAAATTACTGACGAAATAGATGTACAGCTCTGAGCCCCCAGCCAGCACTGCCGACTGTTAAATTATATAGAACACGAAGATGAAATTCAAAATAATAACAATTTAATAAAGTCGATAATTTTAAATGATAAATTCAATCACTCGTCCTCCAAGTGACAGCCTACTTCATCTCGCGATTTCAGTGTGAGTTCTATTTTCTCCTGGCCTTTGGTTCTACTCATCTCTTTATTTCGTTCCTCCCACTCCTCCTGGACTTCACCTCTCCCGACTTCTCTCCTTCTTTCTTGTTTCTTCCGTCTCTCTAACGGAGACTACTGGGACCACTATCACTGGTCTGTCCCTCGAAGCTTCCTGTGAAAACCAAAAGGCGTTAACATATAGTTTATCGAATCTCACCTCACGCTAAATCATCAATTAACCATCAGATAAGACTATTACTTTTTAGGTCACACATACATACACATCGAAATTCCCACACACTTCTTACAGGGTAAACAGTGGTGTAATAACACGGTATCATACATACATCAATACATTGTATCACATCAGTATATCCAAATATATATTTAATCTCATTGTACTTACAATATTAAAACAACCGGACGCATGTCTATACAATATACTCCCACAAGCGTACACAAATATTCAAATATTCATATTACTAATTTCTCACAGTGCAACCATTTCAAAGATACCATTAAATTCAGCAATGGCAAAATCTATAATTGCATGGACAAATGTGCTAGTCTACAATAAAATAACCACATAGCGAATTATAATAATATTAACCCTTACGACGGCTAGCAAGCAATATGATTCTTTACAAATATGAACTCATTCTTCAAAATATACAAACATATTAACATCACAAAATAATTATTATTACTACGATTCTAGTAATGATAATAAATATATCTACGATCTACAATTAAGTGCAGTCGCATTTAGCAAAGATCGAACAACTAGCTCACTGAGCTTTAGAAGCTACACTTAGAATCCTGTCCTAAGGTTTTTCCCCCGCCAATAACGCATGGCTTATCGGAGTTGCTATCTTCTGTCAATCTCTCTAACGAACTATAGCGAACTAAATCTTCCTGGCAGGTTTAAGGATATCATACTTAGCCCAAATCAGAGTCCCGTCCCTATCTCGATTCTGGTTGGGTAGCGCTGTGGCCCTGTCCAATCGACTAAACGACCAATTCAACCTGGCTGTCAGTCTACGTATCAAGAAGATAAGGCACGTCCACTCCTTCTGGCAACTTCTTTGATATGCACAAGCGCTTCTACACCAAGGTGATAATTGCACTTCTGACGGCCTTGGTCGGGCTTTCCACCCAAACTACGGCAAACTTACGTAAGGGATAGTGTTAGCCTGCGGTCATGTTTAACATTAAACAGTGGCTTGTCCGCATTACTTTGATTATACATATTTCTAATTTAATTTTGGGTCGGACAAAACGCCACAGTTCCCCACACCTTAAACTCCACTCACCTTGGGTTGTACAATTGTTACCGTTATACCAATGCAGTGAGTCTTGTAAGATAAAACTTTCATCGTGGAATTCGTACAAGTACACTTTATATGGTGAGCATAATCAGCTCCAGAAAAAGACATTTCATTTTGAAATGAGAGAGAGAGAGAGGAAGGGATAGATAAAGAAAGTGTGTGTGTGTGTGTTTGTGTGTGTGTCTGTGTGTGTGTGTGTGTGTGTGTGTGTGTGAGAGAGAGAGAGAGAGAGAGAGAGAGAGAGAGAGAGAGAGAGAGAGAGAGATTGACAGCACGTATTGCATATCCAGAAGATTAAAGAACTTTGATAATAAAAACAATAATAATAATAATAATAATAATAATAATAATAATAATATCCTCCTAGACATCGCTGAAGTTCGATATCTAGTCAAAAATCGTTGATATTATTGTTGTTCTATTAATAAGAAACTACTACTACTACTACTACTAATAATAATAATAATAATAATAATGATTATTATTATTATTATTATTATTATTATTATTATTATTATTATTATTATTCTGTTGTTGTTGTTGTTGTTTTTCAATATTTTTTTATGTTGCTATAGACCAACGTTTATATATTAAAGTTTTATTTGATGTACCGTGGCTTAAATTGTCGCTACTCTTACATGGTTTTATGATTTTTTATATGAAGATTTTCCCAGTCTCAAAATTCATGTAATGAACAAGTGGTCTCTAACTTTAATATTTACTGATATAAAAAATGGATGCATCATATTTATTTTTGTGTTATCGTGAATTAATAGGCAAAGTGACAATTCACGATTTAGAAGATACCACATATTTAAGCTTTCTTTTGAAATGATCTGTTTTTGATTTCTCAAGTCTGTATTTTTGAAAGTCAGTCCCTTCCCGACCTCGCGTTGATATCCTTCTTCATATCGCTTGCTGACTGTCAGAAGAAAATGAATTTGAACGTCCCAACCAGTTTCTCTCAATTTCACCTTACCTCAAAATACTTATGTTTCTGTGAAATAAAATTTACTTCGTTATTGTAATGATCACGTCCTCAATCTTCCGTATCCGCCTTTTGTTTTGTGTATATTGTCTGGTCAATATTTTGTTATATATATATATATATATATATATATATATATATATATATATATATATATATATATATATATATATATATATTTGGCTTTGTTTTGTTGGTTAGTTTTTCATTATTTTTTCTTCAAATTTGATTATATGCTTTTGTAATTGTTTGTTGTACTTCACCTTGTCCAAAATCAAGTTCATGTTCTGCTTGACCTAAATTAAATAATTTCCCCGTGAATACGGGTTTAATACATGGATCATTATATCAAATATCGTGGGATGTGGTTGAAATTTTTGGCTCATTTATATACATAATACATTATTTGTATAATTGATTATTTGGTTTAGTTATTATTTATTGAGAATCTAGTAATATAGTCATGGGGTGTTCTTATGACTTTATCATTGACAATGGTGCATCTCATTGCTGGTCAACATGTCGAATCTCTGGCAGTGTTCATGCTACCATGAACGACAAACGCGCAGCAAGAGTAAGAACGCATCTTGGACATCTAAAGTATTTTTTCAGAGTAAATTTATTATACTATCAGAAACAGGTAGTTGGATTTGTCGTGCTTTGTCGTGCTTAATTTGCTCCTATCTTGAAAAAAAAAATTGTCACCGTGAGTCAGGATTCCAAACCAGGAATATTGACTTGAATTGACAAACCGTATTACGAGTGAGCTTATCCTGTGACCACTATTGTTTATGCGATTTATCCGATAAATGAAAAAGCAAATGTTGAGAAATTGAAACCTATGAAACTGTCATCGCTGATTTTGTCACGGACAAGGATAAATTGTCTAGCCGAACGAGTAATAGAGCATTTTACAAATACGTTGCGTGGAAACGGGTTGACAGATCTAAGACGTAACAAAATAAACAAATGAGCGCTAACAGTCATGGCTACTGGAGCTACAATTCAAAATGTAGCTGAGCTAGAAAAGATATTAAGATTCCCAATAACAGTAGCAACTATAACATTAGAAGTATTATACGAATCGAAATATATGGGAAAAAAAACGGTGCTTCAATCAAGATCATTGATCATAATGCACAAGCGTGGACTAACGCAGTAACAATATATCCGTGGGATAGAACCGTAAAATACCTTCCGGTGGAGTTCTCTCTAGAGAACTCTGAGAGAGGGAATTTGTTTGATTTTAGTCACGCGGAAAGTAAAACCGATCCTGTGTTAATGTTTTTTTCAGAGGTTTGAAAAACAAGATGGTAAATTCGACCAATTTGTAAGACATAACGTTTAAAAATACAGTACTGAATCTCTTCACGGTGAGATGAGAAAACTAGCTCAGAAATTTTCAACGGATAATAAAGAGCAAATACTAACAAACTGTTTAACAGTCCCATCAGTTGCAGCTCATTTTGCAAGAGAGAAAAATCTATGGAACCCAACACAATATGAATTTCTTTCCGATGTTCAAGCCAGTTGTGTAGATACGGACATCGTGGATCATGGAATACCAAATATGATCCTAAAAACGTGTATTCGGTTGATATGTTTGCGTGTTATCCAGTGAGTTTTCTCTGATATCGAGAGCGTGTTGGGTATTTTAAACGATTTGGGAATCCCACCCACAAGATGACTCGAGTTGAGATTAATGGACTAGTTCCCGAAAATTCGGTAATACTGTTAGCTACATTGATTACAAATCACCCCAATACACACATCTAAGGGCATCTATGCTGGCTTATGTTTCTATTAATTTACTGTCGATGATAAATAGATTTCCTGACACCGCAGTAAGAGTTGCCACTGATCCATTTTCTATAGCTATCAAACATAAAGAACCAGTCGATCTTTTTACAAATTTCTATGAGCAATGGGAGTCATGGAGAATAAAACAAGAAATGTTAGAAGGGTATTCGAAATCAGCAGATGTTACGATTGAAGATCGAGCGCTCCTTCGTTATCCGATCCAGTATGTAGATATAAAACAGTTTACAAATGGCTGTGGCGGGTCTGGAAAAACAACACGAGTAATCGAATTATTTCAGGAGAAGTCAGACATGATTGTGCTAACACCAACACACAGACATGCAAGGGAGATGAAACAACGAGAAGTTAATTTTTGCACATATCACAGTTTCTTTCGGTATAAAGGTGGCGCATGGACTCCTGATCGAATGGGTGAGAAATATATTCCGAAAATCATTATTTGGGAATAAATATGCACAGTAAAGTTAGACAGATTCAAAATGTTTCTTGACTGGTTGATACTGAAAAATACAGCTGTAATAATGTGTGGCGATCATGGTCAACCACCACCATTTGTCGGTTTGTCTCCACATAATTGGTTGAAGAATTTTGTGGATTATTATGAAGAAATTAATACTGATCATATATCACTTAATCCAGAATTAAGTAAATTCACGAAATTAATCCGATTACAACCTGATAAAGTCCAATGTGAAATAGCGCGTGAAATAATTTCAGAAACCCCATTAAATGATTTTTGGGAAGCGTTGAGACCAAACGATTTGATAGTAGCAAGTAGAAAGATAGTCAAAGATACACTTCTTCAAGCGCGGTTGTTTCAAACACACAAAGTAAAATTACTAACACTTCCAGTGCCATTGTGTTAGAGACCAACTGATTCACTAAGACATAATATTGAAGTTGATATTCCTGAGAAAACAGAAAAAACAACCTCTCGTATTACATGTCCTGGTTGATATCAGTGTTCTCGAAGATGCATTGCGTGCTGACAAATCTTCGTCGAGGCTAAGATACGCAATGACGATACATTCATCTCAAGGGTTAACTATATCCGATACGATTGTCTGGATCGTAAATGATCGAATTGAGTGGTCAAATTTAGTTTACTTGGCAGTATCCAGAGTACGAAGAATATATCAACTTCGTAGAGTTGTTTTAGATTCTAATGACACCACAATCAGTGATATTGTCAGCGACAATATAATAAGAAAAAAAACTTGCTGGTTATAAACAACAAGATAAGAAAAATAATAGAATTTTATCTTGATGAAACATTTATAATTACGCTAAAACAACAACAAAATAATTACTGCGCGAGCTGTAATTGTATAATTCTATGACAGTATTCGGATAAAGATCCTCGCTAATTTACCGAGGATAGAAAGGATAATAGTCGTGGTCATACCAGAGATAATGTTATGCTGACTTGTCTAGAGTGTAACAGACACAGAATAGCTAGTTAATACCACGCGGAGGTAATTGAGTATCACCGGGTATCACTTGTAACTGTTCACATGTAAATCCACGATGAAGAGCAGTTGAATCTAATCTATAGATGGCGGGTCTACCAGCGGATCTTGTTATGTTAGATATTTTATGCGATGTGACACTATGAATAGGATCAGTAGCTCGTTTTGTTTACCACATTCAAGTTTACCTGGTTCATATAAATATCTTACAGTGACATTGCCGAGTATTCGTTGTTTAGAAAAATCATTTCGCGGTTTTTGTACGGGTATGTACTTTTTTGTGA
The DNA here is from genome assembly GCA_029339505.1 of Unio delphinus. Classification (NCBI taxonomy): domain Eukaryota; kingdom Metazoa; phylum Mollusca; class Bivalvia; order Unionida; family Unionidae; genus Unio; species Unio delphinus. The sequence goes on from JAQISU010000306.1 coordinate 8,366,215, forward strand.
TCGCGATAACAAGTTTCATATTTATTGTTCGTCGAGTAATTTCATTATTTAGCGCAGTTATCACATCTGGGAATCTCTTGACCCATTCACGTGATTGTTTATCTTGAATAAATTCCTTTGCGTATTGATATCCAAATAACCTCTCAGAAAGTGTTCGATTAAATCGTTCAACAATTGCCTGATCACGGTGTATTGCAGTATGTCCTCGTCTGATGGTGACATGACGATGTTTCATTTTGATAACACTGCACACTGAAATTTCTCGCAAGGATCAACCTTTAATAGATTTGTCCACTGCAGAGGACCTCGTCGATAAATTCGTTCAAATGCAACAGATAGCTCTGATGCCGCCTTCGTCAGCAATGGTTCAGCTTCCTTGTATCTACTCGCAACATCAACTACGGTTAGCACATACTTGTATGTCCGTTTATTAACAGTATCAAGCGGCAGCAATAATATATCAGCTTGATGAACTTCATTGGGGGCGTTAACATTAAAATGTGCAAAGTGAATTTGTTTAGGCGGCGGTAGATAAATCTACCATATCGCCTGTCTTCATAACCAATCCGCTGCAGTAACTTTGTTTACTTTTTCCGCACTGGCGAGTTTATTAATTGCTGATTTACCTCTCCAGTATCCTCTTGAAGAATAATAATTAGATTCTATATTAATATTAATTACCAACATATAATACCAGTTTGCCTTTCATCTCAGATCTTACTAACCAGTTACCTAATGATTCCTTGAAAGATTTATTCTTACTAGAATTCAACGCATGAATCAATTTCACATCTGCGATATGTCTATGTTGCAGATTGCTACTTTTTTAAGCAACATCATGAGAATAACTCGCCTTATCAATAGCGTTTATTGAATATTCGCCGGGTCGGGGTTGATCTTGGCTATCAAGTCGGATATCGATTCTGGTTCCAGGGCGACAGTAAATATATCTTGGAAGATGTTATTCTCCTGGGTATTTCGCCCACGGTGATCCAGGGAGTTTTGTCAATTTCGCCGCAATATCACCTCCTAGTTTTTTTTTAAAAAATAATTACCCGATTTCATAGAAACAAATCTAAATTTTGTTGTACCACAACGTGCACATTTGCCACTAATTGCATCTCTATTATTTTTTGTTACAACAGGAGTCAGATCACTCGTTGGTGTACGAGGTTTACATTTCAAACAATATAAATCCATAATTTATAAATGTTATATCTGATGAAAATTACAGACGTTTCCGCGTTAAAAATACAACCACCACCTAAACATCATAAAATGTTACCGACTCTAATGCGAATGATTATACGTGGACCATCCGCAAGAGATAAAACACAGCTGTTTCTTAATTTAATTACGAAGTGGATGAAATGGGATAAACTATATTTGATAGCCCAAACAGCAAAGTACTAACATTGCTACGAAGTGTTAAAAGATTTTAGCGAGAGAACAAAGTCACAAACCGGTGAAGACATTATTGAATTTATCGACGATGTCGAAGAAGCCCCTTGTGACGAGGATATGGACGAGAACATCAACAACGTGATTGTGGACGACGATGTGGTCATGGACAAACAAACAAATCCAGCTAGGATATTTTCTTTAGGCAGACATAAACGCTTCGACATAATACACATTTCTCAACAATAAACTAGCAGACCTAATATGGTTAGGGACAACTGTAATATTTGTCGGTGTTTAATGGAGTTAATACACACACACAATACAAAATATTCACCGGAGTTGGTGTATAGGTGATATGGATTACAACGAATTCAAAGAATGTACTAACTCCAGTTGGAATATCCCACATGGATTTATAACGATAAATTTCGAAGACCCTCAAACACGATATCGAACTGGACTAGATAAAAAAGTATTTCATTAATAAAAGCTAACACAACTGTGACAACAAATCGTAAGAGGCAAATTTCCTTTTTCGGTTTCGTAACAAGCCTTGGTTTCACAAATAGACACCCGGATTCACTCTCTCTAGGAGGCCTTGTTTTGTCAAATAGACATCTTTAACACTTTGTAGGGTCTAGCCTCTCTCCCTGTTTTTTAACATAATTTTTTTATGTAGGGTTCACCCTCTCTACTACTAAACTTTAATCTTGCTCATAACATGCACTTTATGGCATATTTATTTTGGGATCCTTATCGAAGGTGAATAGGAACACCTTGAGGGTGTAAAATGCATTAACAGACAGGAGAGAATAAATATTACACTGTGCAAAATTGTTAATTTTATTTTTAAAATCTCATATTTTTAGCTTCCTTCTCCTAATGTAAGTTGATTTTGGAAGGACGATTGCCTCTAAATCGGCCTACAATATTCGTAACTTGTTAACATGATAACATGATGAAACACATGTTCACATTTTATCCAAACATTTAACTTTTTAGAAATCTCAAAACTGATCAAATAAAGGAATTGGTCAGATTAAAGAATACTCCTGCGGTCTGAGATTCACGCAGAACTAAGCAATTTATTCCTAATATGTTTACTCTGAAACTTAACTTCTTGAGCGAACCACTCGTGTGGAAATGATAAACATAGTTGGCATGCTGTTATGCATTTCTATAACGTACAGAATATAATAAAACTCGTTTAAACTGTTATTTGCTTTAGAACCTTAGTGGCTAATGCTAGTGCAGATTCCGGGAATACGGACAATCTCTTTGCCGTATTTAATTGTGGATTCGGACATATTTAACAGCGCCAAAGCATACGAGTTTCACAACCCAAAGTTAATTTCATTCTTCAGTTTTCAATAACTTTTTGAACGTTTTCAGTGGGTTGTAGGAACGTTTATATCATTACATTAAATATCAAAGTGAAAGCAATATTTTCTATCAGGTTTACCAAATATTGACACAACGCACAAAATAAAATAACAATGCAGACACACACACATATGGATCCAATAATTAATGCTCATCCATACATTTTCAAGATATAACTTTCCGTTCATGAGTAGCAATAAAAGACTTTCAAGATGACTGTAGCGGTAGCCAAACTGGACACAAGATTGGCAATAATTTTATATAAGACCAAATGGACATCACAAGTCTTCTAGGGAAAATCCCTTATCAACATGAGTTTGTGTTCAAGCTAAATTGTGACAAGAAGTTTAAGGTGACTGTCATGGTAGCTATACTGGTTTGTCAGATAGCATCATTTTTATCTAGAACCATCTAGATATCATAAGAAGTTTTTTTTAGTAATAAATGAAAGCCATACTGGACGTCAGATCAGCACCATTTTCATTTAGGACCTGCTAGACATCATAAGAAGACTTTGTGAAAAACCCTTGTTGATATGACCATGAACTGGAGGAGTAGTGTTAAGAAGATTTTCAACATGTCCAAGCAGCACCATTTTCATTAAGGACCTACTAGAACACATGATGAAAGTGTGTGTGTGTGTGTGTAAAGTTTAATAGTGATCCTCCAAGTACTCGATGAGGAGTAGCAACAACAAGCAAGATATCCACAGAAAACAGACAACAGACCAAGAAAATATATATAAATTAAAAACGGATAAGACATCTTACATTTATTAAACCAAATACTCATTGCTGAAAAGAAAAAAAATACTAAACAGAGTTTAAATCCAATTCATAAATGAAACATACTAATCAATGTATGCAGTCCTGGAAACTTAATGAAAATTTGTCCAAAAGATAAAGACTGTCTTGTGGAAAAAAAGACATTAATTTTTACATTAATCAGTTGATATAAAAATATGCTGATTATTATAAGTATTATATTTGTTCCCTGAACGAAAAAAATAATAATATCATTTAGATCTATGAGTATTCAGTCTAAAACAAAAACAATAATACATCTTACACATAAAAACAATATTCAGAATCATTCTGATCCAGTAAATTCTGCACCCCAGGTAACTTTACAGATCAATGACATCATACCACATGGTTTTTCGAGGCTTGGGCTCAGTTGATATGGTTATGTGAGAAAATTTGCCAGTTGTTTCTCATGAGTTAGTTGTCGAGTATCATATCCTGAAAAATGGTCTATATTCAGCAACAACAACAGCCACACTATTTATGTCTTAATTTAAAAAACAAAGGACAAAGAAAGAGTCTTGGCTAAGAACCAATGTTTAACAAAATTAAAAAGCAATAAAGGTCCATTATGAAACAAAATTAAAAAGCAATAAAGGTCCATTAAAAAACAAAATTGAAAAGCAATAAAGGTCCATTAAGAAACAGAATTAAAAAGCAATAAAGGTCCATTATGAAGAAAAAAAATTAAAAAGCAATGAAGGTCCATTAAGAAAAAAAATTAAAAAGCATTGATAGAGAAAAGCATTTTAGTCACTCTAATAATTCTTCTCCCCCGACAATCTAAAACAAAAGGCTACCAGAAAGAAGTTGCAAAAACATAATCAAAAGGAACAATTTAACATAATAATCATTCTACAAACAAATGTGAATATAGAAGGCAGCATTGTTTCATCAACTCTATCAAAAATTATTAAAGTCTAAAAATTTAGAGATATGTCTAAGGAAGTTTAGAAACAGTTTCTGTCTCAATGTAAATTAACAAAACTTAACTTTTGCCCAAATGACCTGGGTATTTATAAATGAAACAAAAGCTATCTACAAATCTATTATTCTTTTTTGTGGAATTTGTTTTCCGTTTCAATTAAATCATCCATGTTCTTACTACATGTACTAAATAAAATGTATTTCTCATCATTATCTTTATAACTTTTAATCAATTTCTTTAACCCTCTTTTGTAATATCCTTGATGAACAGGTGTGAGTCTTTGATGAATTATGAAAAAAGCAAACCAATGAAATGAAATTTGATTACTTGAGATTACTTGAAATGTAAACTGCACATGACATGTGTTTTGTTTCAAAACATCTATTTAAGCCACAAATGTGAAAAATGTTAACTCATTTTAAATGCTTTGTCTTCTCATATAAATAAAATCAGCTTAGTATTCTTTGACCTGAATTCATCATACACTGTTTTTGCAATTCAACCCTAATAGTTGTAAAGTACCTGCCTGAAATAATAATAATGAGGACTTTGTATAGCTCTAATCTTTAGAAACTCTAAGTATAATACAACATCTATAATGATATGACTACAAAAAACAAAACACCATGAAATTAGAAAACATAATAAGTGTTGAAAATATTTAAGGTAGTTAACATTATTAGGTCTTTAAGTTTGTTCTTGGGTCTAAATATCAGTGTATAAGTAAATGATTCGTCTATAATATTTAATAATGGCCCTGAAATACACAAACCCCTGGTGCAATATACTTATATGTTTACAATGTCAAAGGCATACTTGATTTATACATTGTACACGTTGAAAACTGTATTTATCCATTACATTACACACAATTGTATATCAATCTCATGCAACAGGAGCATATCCTGAAAAAAAACCAGATCATCAGAGGGTGTTCAACTTTTTTTAATATTAATTATATCTTCTAAAGAAAACCCCAAAAATGCATGGAAAACGAAGACTGTTTCTATGCATGGAAAATGAAGACTGTTTTATGCATGCAGATGGACAATTTGCACAATGTTGACAAATTTTAAAACAGTCCTAAATTAATTCAAATTGGTAAGTTACAAAATGGTATATTATTTATATTTATTCTACTTAATCTCCAAAATATTGTTAACCTCCACAAAAAACTATAAGTACACTCAATACTAATAGTTTGGGGCAAATATTTAAAGTGCACATGAAGGTATTGGTTTCATTTTCCTTTACCTCAAGATATTTTTCCCCCCAACAAATGGGATAATTTAATTTACAAAGCAGGGGAAAAGTAATTATTTTCAACCTATTTGAAGCTCATGTCCCCAAAAAAACAAATGTCCAATGAAAAGTTACTTTTTCAAAAAATTCAAATTTGATAAAAATGAAGATAATATGTTTTCTGTGTACCATTTACTACAATTATAAACAAAAATTAGCTGATAGCTTGCTTTAGCATCGCTTGACACCATCAGCATAAAAATGAAGACAATATGTTTTCTGTGTACCATTTACTACAATTAACACAAAAATTAGCTGACAGCTTGCATTAACATTGCCCAATCCCATCAGCAAATACATAAACTTGCCTGTGACAACATTAAAAAATTAGCTGACAGCTTGCTTTAACATCGCTACATTCAAAAATTAGCTGACAGCTTGCTTTAACATCGCTACATTCAAAAATTAGCTGACAGCTTGCATTAACATCGCTACATTCAAAAATTAGCTGACAGCTTGCATTAACATTGCCCAATCCCATCAGCAAATACATAAACTTGCCTGTGACAACATTAAAAAATTAGCTGACAGCTTGCTTTAACATCGCTACATTCAAAAATTAGCTGACAGCTTGCTTTAACATCGCTACATTCAAAAATTAGCTGACAGCTTGCTTTAACATCGCTACATTCAAAAATTAGCTGACAGTTTGCATTAACATCGCTACATTCAAAAATTAGCTGACAGCTTGCATTAACATTGCCCAATCCCATCAGCAAATACATAAACTTGCCTGTGACAACATTAAAAAATTAGCTGACAGCTTGCATTAACATTGCCCAATCCCATCAGCAAATACATAAACTTGCCTGTGACAACATTCAAATATTAGCTGACAGCTTTCTTTAGCATTGTCAAATCCCATCAGCATATACTTGAACATGCCTGTGGCAACATTCATAGAATCACAGCCAGACAGATCTTAAATAAATAAAAATATTCCATGTTTCTACATTCTAAATCTATGATTTAGTGGAATATTTTCTTAACTGGCTATTGTCTATGCTAGACTGAGCAGTTTATATAGGGTGGTGTGAGGTGAAGGTAATGCAAGTGTCATTTTTGTTTTCCTGTTTACTCCATGGAGAATTAATAGCAATATTATTAAAATTTCCTAAAGATCTTGCTGAATTTTGTCAGCATAGAAAATCATGTTTCTGTGTCTGACATGCTGAAGGGAATCTCAAACATGCTGGGTGGTGTTGCCACATTAACTGATGTGGTACACTCAGGAATGAATGATGCTGATATTTTGTTTTCAATGTGTGCAAAAACTAAAATACAACTCCTTGCTAATGCACTATACAAAATTTAAACTCCATCTAGGAGTGCTGAAATTGTCTATTGCAGATGACTTTCCTGAACTGCAGCTGCAGTTCGATATTTTACCTTGATATAATTCATCACTTATCCACTATTTAAACTACTGAAATAATCAAGTTTTGCATTTTATAAATGTATTGAAATTGAGCTCAGAGAAATGTGGTGCTATTCACCAACTTGCCAATAATATGTGGTAACTATGGCTTAAACATTCTCATTCAAGTCAATAATATGTAATAAAGATGGCTTAAACATTCTCATTCAAGTCAATGATGTGTAATAATTTTACATTTTAGGATTACTGAAAATCATATTTTTTTAAACAGTACAAAATCAGTGACTTTGGGACTAGTATTTTGACATGTCATTTTCAACAACATGGTTCATCCCATTTCTATTCATTTATTCCAAATGATAATGCATATACCCTACACCTTTAATGACATGGTTCATTCCATTTCTTTTCATTTAGTCCAAATGATGATCATTATCAAGGTTTATATCACTGATTCTGTTGTTGTTGTTGTTGTAGGGTTTAACGATATTTTTCAGCACAAGATTGGCTATACATGGCGGCCAGTATTAATGGTGGAGGAAGAACCCAGGAAAACCGCAGATAGAACCACCAACCCATGAGAAGCTACTGGCAAGCTTTCTCACATACCCACATTGACCGAATCTGAGACTGGAACCCATGCAGACAGAGGTGAGATGGCAGTTATCCGTAATGGAGAGCGCTTTAGACCACTCGGCCACTCATGGCCCCTATGTTACTGATAAAAATTCATAAAAAATCAAGTTACTACTACTTTTTAGGTAAGTACTCATTACAGTTCTCATTAAGTAACATTTCAGTTTTGTGTACTTATGTGTATCAATTTTAATTTAGACTGGAAAACGTATTAAACGAACTTTAATTTTTATTCTAATTTGCATTGGAATGAGTAAATCAAGTATCAAAGTTTAACTGATTATTGTAATACAACAAACACTTTGCCAAGTTATGAATCGAAACAAAGCTGGCAGGTAATTAGGTTCTCACAGAAGTACTCACAGGTTTCAATGTGATGGCTGATAAACTATTTTCATGTTTTCATAGAAAAGAATATGTTGCATTTATAATGTTTAAATTGAAACAGAAATAAAGGATTAGATATTTATAGCAAGATATTTAATTGTTGTTTATTTCATTCCCTGTTGCCACCTATTAGCATTTACCAGACATTTTCATTGATTGCTATTTGACCAAACTGTTTATTTACAGTGTATTAATGAATATTTATCAAGAAATAATCCCTAACATAATATGTGATATCTTATTTAGAACTTGCAAAGTTCACAATATGGAATCTATCTTAATGGGCATTATTTTTGATGATAAAATGATAAATGTATGAATGTTTAATTTACCAATTCTTATTATACTTTTTTCATGTTCAGAATATGTTGAAAGATTTTTAAAATATATTTTCTTCTGGGAAAAATCAGGATACATGCCAAACACTACATTATAAGCGAGTTTGCGAGTTATCGAGAGAGTGGTATATATATTGTTTTTTCTGTCTTCAATTAATATAAACAATTAGTATGTATATCTCACTATTATACTCTTTTACTGAAGATATGAAATTCTAATTTATTTTTAACTAAAATGTATGAAAAACATTTACTGCCTTTAACTCTGATCATAAAGTTTGGTAAAATGCCCATTAATTAAACCAAAGCATCTGCCAGAAGGGGGAGTAAATACTGGAACAAAACTACTTTCTTCCTCCCCAGCCCTTTATAGACTGCACCATCTATAGTATATAACTTTTACATGTTCTTGGATCAAACCTTGAGTTCCAGTTTTGTGCATGCTGGAATTCTTATGATCAAAACCCCATGTTGATTTAATTTTCTTTTCAATGTTTCTGAATTAGAAGCCATAACAAAATTTTAATGATGACTGCTGTGAGTCATATTTGACTTTAGATTGGCAAAACGTTCATTAAAGACCAACCAGATAGTATGATGAGTCTTTAGTAAAACCCCTATGTTGATGTGATTCGGGAACAGTCCTAAAGTAGTGATAAAGAGACTTCAAAGATGACAGCTTCTGTTCCCATATTGGATGTCCAAACAGCAGTGTTTTCATCCAGGACTATCTAGCCAAATTTTGAAGAATGCCCATGCAAGAAAATGAGCAATAACACAATTTTAAGATGGCTGCCATGTCAGCCATATTGGTGTTTAGATTACCACCATTTTGTGTAAGACATAAGGTACAAGCTAAAAGTGACATAGTCCATACGACCATCTAATCAGAAGAACTAATGATAGCAAGCTTTACAAGATGACTGGAAACTGATTTGCCTTCTCCCTCTTCTTTAGACTCTGCCTGAGATAATCAGTGCTAGAAAACAACTGAAAATGTTCAAAGGATGGTCATATCAGAAGTTATTTAACTTGTGTTCATTTGCATAAAACGCAAATTTAAGAATAAACATTGTAATAAGAGAAAATGAAAACCTATGTATCACCAAAATCATCGGTAGATGGTAAGACAAACACAGACAAGGAGATAGAAAGAAAAACAACAGTTAATTGCTTTTTAACACTTTCAATGTACATGTACATCTTAAGAAGTGTAGCTTCCAGGTATAAATTTACTGTTCTCACTGCAATGCAACCCTTCCAGAATTCCATAATAACTTCACTGTGTCGTATAATTTAAGGATTTTGTTCCATATATATGTAAAGGATTCACAAAGTAGTAGACATTTAATACTTAACAATGCTGATTTGCTAGCTTCCTAAGTTTTATAGCATAACATGTAAAACTTTTTGGATGGAAAAAACAATGTACATATCAAATTGTAACATACATGTTAAACAGTTTCAACATAAAACTAGCAAATTATCCAACTTGACAACATTGCAGCATCACACTCATCCTATTTCATTTCAGAAAACCAAGTCAACAGCAGACGACAAGTCCTTTCTTATTTCTTCCAGCAAGGTTTCTTGAACAGATTTGCTCTCATCTGAAAAATATAATATTACTAAATGAATGGAAAAACTAAGCATTATTCATCGAAATTCCTGCTATAAAAAAAAGCACAAGAAAAGCCCCAGAAACAAACTCCAAATACACGATTATTAAAATCATGGATTCATCCATAGGTATATTGATGCCAATTCACTCTAAATAAATCATGAAGTCACCTATAAGTAGATTGATGCCAGTTCACTCTAAATATATTAAAATCATGAAGTCATCTATAAGTAGATTGATGCCAATTCACTCTAAATATATTAAAATCATGAAGTCATCTATAAGTAGATTGATGCCAATTCACTCTAAATATATTAAAATCATGAAGTCATTTATAAGTAGATTGATGCCAATTCACTCTAAATATATTAAAATCATGAAGTCATCTATAAGTAGATTGATGCCAATTCACTCTAAATATATTAAAATCATGAAGTCATCTATAAGTAGATTGATGCCAATTCCCTCTAAATATATAAAAATAATGGAGTCATCTATAAGATTCAAACAGTCTTGTAGCACCATACTGGGTAAATAAAGTCAAACAGTCTGGTAGCACAATAAAGGGTAAACAAAGTCAAACAGTCTGGTAGCACCATACAGGGTAAATAAAGTCAAACAGTCTGGTAGCACCATACAGGGTAAACAAAGTCAAACAGTCTGGTAGCATCATACAGGGTAAATTAAGTCAAACAGTCTGGTAGCAACATACAGGATAAATAAAGTCAAACAGTCTGGTAGCAACATACAGGGTAAATAAAGTCAAACAGTCTGGTAGCATCATACAGGGTAAATAAAGTCAAACAGTCTGGTAGTAAAATACAGGGTAAATAAAGTCAAACAGTCTGGTAGCACCATACTGGGTAAACAAAGTCAAACAGTCTGGTAGCACCATACAGGGTAAATAAAGTCAAACAGTCTGGTAGCATCATACAGGGTAAATAAAGTCAAACAGTCTGGTAGCATCATACAGGGTAAATAAAGTCAAACAGTCTGGTAGCAACATACAGGGTAAATAAAGTCAAACAGTCTGGTAGCAACAGACAGGGTAAATAAAGTCAAACAGTCTTGCATCATCATACAGGGTACATAATTTCACTATTATCAGCCAATTGATATTGAGGTATACAGCATAAACAACAGTTTACAAAATTTCTATGATACTAATTTAACAAGAAAACTAAATTATTTGTTTTAAATGCTAAAGAATACATGAATCTGTTTCTGCTCTGTTCACTTCTCAATAATGTGTACACAGAAGCAATATGGTCTCAGAAAAAAGCATGGTCTTAAAAACAACATTGAAAACAACATGGTATGAGATAAGTAGCAATGGATAACTTCTTAAGAACTCATCATTAATCTATAAGCAAGAAGTTACATGGCTGGAAGAAGGTTTAAGCAAATAATGATTCAGGTGCGAATGTTGGTTTCAAAAAATGTCCTGGGATAGAACACAAAATGAATAATCACTAATTCTTTTGCAGAAGACAACCCCTGACCAAAAATATGGTAAAGAAGTTTTGTTTCCTCACTATTCAAAGGGAGGAAAAAAAACAAAAGCAACATAAAATCAACTTTATCAGAAGATATATTTAACAAGAAAAAACAAATTATCCTACTTAAAGATCAAATACCGCTGGACACTCATGCAAGAGTCCTGTATTATTAGCAATGTCTTTTGGCAAACTTCTTTCCATGAATAGAAAAACAAAAAAAAACTTACTGTCAAAGTAGACAAATTTACAGAGCTTTTCAATATCTGCCACCTTTTCCTTAAACGTCTGGCTGGCAATAAGTGTTGTACACAGTTCTGCGAATTCTCTGCCCTGTTCCATTAGATCTTCCGGTGATAACCCGGCATTAGAATATTTCTGAGACATGTTAAACAGTGTAAAGGATGGAGTAGCCTGCTCTGCAAGGAAACAAATCTGAAACATATTTGTAAATATTATGCTTCTTTTAAACTTGAAAAACTAATATTAATGTAATAAATAATCTGATGTCTAAATTCTACATTTTCCTTAAATTGATAGATAAATTCCTTTGTTTTTGTTACTTAATGTGCTGTCTTCAATATACAAGACAAATACAGAACACACTATAAGACAAATACAGAATACACTATATGACAAATACAGAACATACTATCAGACAAATACAGAACACATTATAAGACAAATACAGAACAGGCTATAAGACAAATACAGAACACGCTATTAGACAAATACAGAACACACTATAGGACAAATACAAAACACACTATAAGGCAAATACAAAACTTGCTAAAAGATAAATACAGAACATGCTATAAGACAAATACAGAACATGCTATATGACAAATACAGAACATGCTATTAGACAAATGCAGAATACGCTATTAGACAAATACAGAACACACTATAAGACAAATACAGAACACACTATAAAATAAATACAGAACATGCTGTAAGACAAATACAGAACACACTATAAGACAAATACAAAACATGCTATGGGACAAATACTGAACACACTATAAAATAAATACAGAACATTCTGTAAGACAAATACAGAACACACTATAAGACAAATGAAAAACACGCTATGAGACAAATACAGAACACACTATAAGACAAATATAGAACACACTATAAGACAAATACAGAACACACTATGTGACAAATACAGAACATGCTACATGTATAAGACAAATACAGCACATGTTATGAGACTAGAACAGAACATGCATTGAACACTTACACTGTAACGTATAATCAAGCTAAAACCATTTCAGTTGCATGGAAAAAATGATAATGAACTTGAAATCTAATTACTAATCAAGGACAAATCGTTGCACTTACTAAGAGGTATAATTCTGTAAAATTTATTCAAGACATATTAATACGTTTTTGTCATTGATGGTGTCTAAAACTTAAATTTTTCTTGATTTAATCAGATCACCCTAGATTATATATTACACCCAGAGTCAACAGTAGAACATTCATGATAAGATGTGTTTTTAAATCAACTTTAAACCATACCTTAGTTTGACCAATGGGAAACTTGGTTTCTTTGGTTGTCATTCTATACATGACCAGCTCATATGGTCTATTAACGGTTCCTGAAGAGGTGAACTTCACAGTCTTCAGTCGCCCAAGATTTTCTATCAAAGGATCAGAATTGGGATATTTCTCTGTATTTGTTTCAATAGTAGTTGGCTGGCATGTTTTGGGAATGGTGATGTACAGTCTTTTAATGCAGGCAGAACTCGGAGATTTCTCTTGCAATTTCTTTCTTATCCTATCTGTCAAGTCTGTGAGTACAAATATTTATGCTTTCACATAAGAAATAATTATTAAATTCTGTTAACTTTTAAACCCATAAAAAAAGTTTCAGATCATGATGATAGGGCTTATATCTTGTTACATTTGTTATGGATAGTGAACACCTAAAACTAAGAGATCTAAATTTAATAAAGTCTTTACTCCAATATAAGAATAAGCAATACATTTCCACATCCTTAATTGGGATACAAGATAAATTTGGATATTAACCTTTATGGAAGGATATATTAAACTTTGCTACTAATGTTTCTTATACAAATACAAGATTTGTTGTGTACCCAAAAAACTGTCAATAAATAAAACTGTCAGAAATAAGCTAAATATGTCAATGAATAATGGTGGAGCAATGTGCAGTCTTCTCCAGGCCATAGTTGACTTAGAGCAAGTAACAAAAAATTAAATGGTGCTAGATTGGTTTACAAATTTGGAATAAGACTATGTTACTTCCACTTGACAGCTTCCAATCTCAGTATCTCTTCTATATATTCCTAATGTTCTATGGTAGAAGAATTCAGAAGAAAAAAGATATATGGTGTCTGCATAAAACATCTGCAGCTTACTGACTTCAAATGTAAATTGCATCCTAGTAACTACTGTATCTGAAAACATGAAAGATGTTATAGATTATACTTGACCAGCTCATATGGTCTTTCAAGTTGGTATAGAAAAACGGTGTACAAAGTGAATATTTAAGTAAAATGGCATGAAAAAGTTATTAACTTATTACAGTACATACTATGTTTAGCATGGTTAAATGAAAGAGTTATTAACTTATTACAGTACATACTATGTTTAGCATGGTTAAATGAAAGAGTTCTTAACTTATTACAGTACATACTATGTTTAGCATGGTTAAATGAAAGAGTTCTTAACTTATTACAGTACATACTATGTTTAGCATGGTTAAATGAAAGAGTTATTAACTTATTACAGTACATACTATGTTTAGCATGGTTAAATGAAAGAGTTATTAACTTATTACAGTACATACTATGTTTAGCATGGTTAAATGAAAGAGTTCTTAACTTATTACAGTACATACTATGTTTAGCACGGTTAAATGAAAGAGTTATTAACTTATTACAGTACATACTATGTTTAGCATGGTTAAACGAAAGAGTTATTAACTTATTACAGTACATACTATGTTTAGCATGGTTCAAAAATGCAGTATATCCCTTTCATGGAATTGTGATTGAAATTTTCAACTTTTATAAGAAAAATAATCAAAACATTTCTGAAGTTTGCGAAATCTTAACATTACTTAATGATGGGTATCAATCAAAATTAGACAATCTACGCTTTCCAACTGAGTTATAGTGTACTTGACCAGAAGAAAACATGTGAGAAACAAAAGTGCCAGGTATAATGAACATTTTGTGAGTAAAACAAGAGTGCCAGGTGTAAAAAACAATGAACTTCTAGGGAACAAATTCAAGACAACTGTGCTGATAAACAAAATCTTATCATGTGACAGAAAATAAATACAGCAATGAGAAAGTGTCAGACACAGAACACAACTTTGGTGACCTTGATAGCAATCAAAGACCAAATTGCCTCCATGCACCACCACTCCTCCGTACAACTAAGTACTGAAGAGAATCTATCTCAGAATGAAAGAGTAGTATGACAGTATGACTTCCACAGAAAAAGAGTAGTATGACAGTATGACTTCCACAGAAAAAGAGTAGCATGACAGTATGACTTCCACAGAAAGAGTATGACAGTATTAGTTCCACAGAGAAAGAGTAGTATGACAGTATGACTTCTACAGAAAAAGAGTCAAGGTGGAAATGACTTGCATCTTAAACAAAAAGAACACCAGAAATGTATGTGCAATGAAATATTGAAGTTATATGAATGAACGGCCACCGAGGAAGAGAAAATAAATCCAAATGATACTGATGAACTCTATGAAAGGGAAACAGATCAACTAAATACAGTATGTGAAATTTGATGAACTAAATACAATATGTCAAATTTGATGAACTCTTTACGTATGACTGTTCTAGAATGATTATGTTATCATTTCACACCAAGATGCTTGATACCCCGGATGTGTTAATGAGATTAAAATGGACAATAATAATAATTTGATAGTTAAATTCATTGGCACCATGTAGGAAAGCAGGAATTTTTCTTTATGGCCCAGCTGAGACAATATTCAGGAAATTAAGCCTGAATTTGTCATAATGACTGGAATGCTTCCAGAATGTCTCAATTCTGGACGTTAGTGGGCATTTTCAGAGAAGAAAAATAACAATTTTAGCCCCTTATTTCATTCTCTGCACTGAAATCTAGTGGTCATAGTTCATTTTACCATAGATATATGAATTCTACAGAAAAGATGCTACAAGACTGCGAAGTTTCATGTAGAAATCTTTTTTTGATCAAAGGTTATGATGGAAATATTTTTTTTTAAATTAAAGGTGTTGGGTACACAACTTAAAAGAATTAAACATGCATTTAAATACGACAAAAATTCACTGAAAAGCCAATTTATGCCAACATTCAAATAGTCATTACTTCTGAACTAATAAACATATTTCACAAAAGAAAACTGTTCTGAAAAGGTCTTAATAAGCTCTATAAGAATCAATTTGACTGCTTTCTGTTCCCACCTCTCCTCTCATGCATAAAAAGTGAAACTACGCAGAAATGTGAAGTGACAGAGAAAAAGAATTTGGGCTGGATTAAAACCTTGAAATAGACATTACACTGAGAAACCTACAGGAATATGGTTTGTATAATGATACGTGTGCACTTTCCATGGGATTTATCTACAATGTTTGTCAATGGTACAAATTTGCAAACCATGTCTACGTTATATGGTAAATTTCTTGGTTATGTGGTACATATACTGCGATGTATTTAATGTTTTCTTGTTGTTTCTTAAAACATATTAGAATGTTCTAAAACTGATTATTAATAATTAAATATGATACAATGTCCAAAGTCCTTTCTCTTTCTCTCTCTCACTGGACCACCATAACAAGATACGGGCTCAAATATATGAAATGACAAATCTAGAGGATATACATCTATACTGTTTTTATATACATGCCTGATTAAACTTTAGCATGAATAGAGTATCAACACTGTATACTTCTCAGATCATTATATATATATATACTGAAAGAAGGGCTGCAACATCAACTTTTGCTAAAATACTTTCTTCATAATAAATTAAGATGGCATACTAAAGAATCTTCAAAGGACAGAAAACGTTTACAATTAACAGTATTATCTTCACACTTTATACTTACCAGTATTATCTTCACACTTTATACTTACCAGTATTATCTCCATACTTTATACTTACCAGGATTATCTTCACACTTTATACTGACCAGTATTATCTCCATACTTTATACTTACCAGTATTATCTTCACACTTTATACTTACCAGTATTATCTTCACACTTTATACTGACCAGTATTATCTCCACACTTTATACTGACCAGTATTATCTCCATACTTTATACTAACCAGGATTATCTTCACACTTTATACTTACCAGTATTATCTCCATACTTTATACTTACCAGTATTATCTTCACACTTTATACTTACCAGTATTATCTTCACACTTTATACTTACCAGTATTATCTTCACATTTTCCTGAAACAAGGAGATAAGTAAGAAAAGTTTGAAAAGTTGCAATAATATATATGTGATTTGTGAGTAAGTTAGATATACCTCTTCTTTCCACAGCTAAAGATTTGAAAATGTAGCAGTAACTACTGAAATTAATATCTGGTTTTGAGATTTTCCAAATTTAAATTTAAAATCTGACCACAGCTAAAGATTTGAAAATGTAGCAGTAACTACTGAAATTAACATCTGGTTTTGAGATTTTCCAAATTTAAATTTAAAATCTGACCATAGCTAAAGATTTGACAATGTAGCAGTAACTACTGAATATAAGATCTGGTTTTGAGATTTTCCCAAATTTAAATTTAAAATCTGATCACAGCTAAAGATTTGAAAATAAAGCAGTAACTATTGAAATTAACATCTGCTTTTGAGATTTTCCCAAATTTAAATTTAAAATCTGATCACAGCTAAAGATTTGAAAATAAAGCAGTAACTATTGAAATTAACATCTGCTTTTGAGATTTTCCAAATTTAAATTTAAAATCTGACCACAGCTAAAGATTTGAAAATGTAGCAGTAACTACTGAATATAAGATCTGGTTTTGAGATTTTCCAAAATTAAATTTAAAATCTGACCAATCTGGATCTACAATAATTTCCTGAAGTTTTAATGTGTGGCAATGTTTCTTTGATTCCGATCATTCCAGACCATTTAATATCCAATTAAATCTAATATATCATATACAGCATATTAATATAGCACAAGGGATACTGCTAGAATGCATCACCATTCATTTCATCTTAAGTCAAAATTATGAAACTTTTGTTCTGACACACAAAAAAAGATTTTCTATTATCAGTAAATTAGGCAGTCAAGACAGACCACACATAACTACTTTTCATACCCATTCTTGTCTTGACAAAAAGTCAGACGTCATAGTTTCAGAAAAGTTGTTGACATTGGATCACCTTTAAGCTGTTTTTACCCATCCATGCATATACATGTCATTATCAAAAGAACTGATGATGCACATACCAAGTAAGGGAATTGGAAGGTAGTTGAGAATGAAACCCCAGGCCAGTCCTGTAGCAACATCTCCTGATGGCAATATTGTTTCCATTTTCATTTCTTCACCTGGAAATAGTACAATACAATCATGACATCAGCTGAGAGTATTAAAGACAAAGATGCCAATAGCCATGTACAATAATACAGGTCAGACTACGAAGAAATAAAAAATGATCTGTCATATAAGACTATTAGAAGCATAATTTAAAATATTATAAAATACATATTCTTAGCTAAGGAACATGAGATGATGATTACTATCTAGTGGTATATTCCCGGTTTTGTGTGAAATGATAAATATTATGATAGACTATTTTAATCACATACAACAACATATGACCTGTTAGCTTTCTTTTACTTCCTAACATAACTACAATGACAGGATAACATTAAAATCTTTCATAGCATCATGCAAGTTTTTACAATGTAATTATATTTAACAGCATCATGCAAGATTACAATGTAATTATCTTTAACAGCATCATGCAAGTTTATACATTGTAATTATCTTTAACAGCATCGTGCAAGTTTTTATCATGTAATTATCATTAACAGCATCATGCAAGTTTTAAAAACATATTTATTTTTAACAGCATCATATATACAGGTTTTTTACATTCTAATTATTTTTAACAGCATCATATATACAGGTTTTTTACATTGTAATTATTTTTAACTGCATCATATATACAGATTTTTACAACATAATTATCTTTTAATGCAAATTTTAATCACCAGACTTTCAGTTGCAAGAAACACTTCATAAGCAATTAAAACAAACTTTTAAATGAAACTATACCACACACTTTATCGCTCCAGTGGCCAAGTGGTTAGAGCATCTGCCTCAGATGCAGGAGGTCGTGGGTTTGAACCCCAGCTGACTCAAAGCAAAGGCTTAATAAAAATGGTACTAATAGCTGCTTTGCATTGTGCTCAGCTTTAAGCAGTTACTGTTAGGACTGGTCGTACTGGTGTCAGGATGACATAACTGGGTGAGACATCATGCTACATGTCTGCAGCATGGTGCCCCAGTGCTAGACATCACTGTAAACTGTCACACTGTAGCCATCGTAGCAATATGACTGAAAAAGCGTTAAAGCTACTTTAAAAATTCAAAATTACACACACACACACACAACACCAGAATGAAGTAGTATGGTCTAATTTTGTAAAGACATAGCATTACTACTTTTGCTAAGTGTATATTTTAACTTATTTTAGAACTGAGCAATGGGAAAGTAAATGATGAATAATACTAAATACACCTAAAAATATATATGGGGTCTTGTACACTACTCCCTCGATAACTTGTGCCCTGATAACTCACAAAACTGTTTATAACATGAAGTCAGGCATAAATCCCATCTTCTAAACTAGAAAATACAGAAAAATTAATCACAAAACTGTTTATAACATGAAGTCAGGCATAAATCCCATTTTCTAAACTAGAAAATACAGAAAAATTAATCCTTGTTTGTTGAATTTGAAGAAAATCATGATCAAAATTGGTAACTGAAACTTTGATACATGTATATTAAAAACAGAACCTGAAAATTTAACTAACATTAAGAAATTATCAACTTTTAATAAGAAGTTAAATAACTGATTATATTTTCTTTCCAAACAACATTCTTTTTACACATAATTAATGATATTCAAAGAAATTTAGATACATGAAAATGTCACTTATGCTTAGTGAAGGCAGTACTTTAATAAATAGATACCAATAAAAAAAAAATTCAAGTGAAATTTGTGTTTTAGTTCTATCTTTCAGTTTCTTTCAAGTGTAATGATCATAATGAAATGTGTCAACTTCTAATTAAACATAAAATGTTTCAATCTACAATAACAACTATGTCCATGAGCATATCTCTGAGAACTTAGTAATTGCCAAGTGACCATATTTTGATATCTAACTGCTGGAAGTATTTTTTGTATTGTTGCATTGAATTAAAAGCTGGCCTTCTTTGTATTATCACATTCATTGTGTTCTGAATCAAATAAAGGGGGTGGAATGAAAGAAAATTTAAAAGTTATGCAAATCCTACATGCTTCAGATCTAATGGCCCCGGTCATGTATCAGATATCAGATAAACTCATTTTATTTGATCAACTGAACAGTGTTATAAATGTTATTGTGTATGGAATATAATTAAACTAACTTAAATTAACTTTCCTAATCATAACTGTGATTAAAGATAGCAAGACAACCAAGCAAAATGAATACATTGGAAAATAAACAACTTTGTTTCACAGATACGGACCATTGGTGGAAAAACAAGTTTCAGAGAATTCTGAATTGGTACTTAGAGATATCCTCAAGGTTGAGAAGAAATTTCACTATTACTTGCAATGAAATCACGGCATCAATATTTATTAACTGAACAATCCATGCCTCAAAATTTAATTTTGACGTAGATGATTGTCTTAAGAAATAAAATGTCATTGTTTATATAAAAAAATAATCTTGTTTGGTTGTGTATCAACAGTTAGTATGGTTCCCTGCTCTGCAGACACCTTCTTAGAACTACACTAATATATGCCATTCTGGGAACCAGACTAATGCACAAAATTAAATGCAGCATGCAATGCATAAATGTTTTTCCATACACCTGGTTTGTTGTTGATAACCATCTTTTTGGACGCAGTTGTGTGTGAGTTGTCAGTGGAGAGATATCAATTGTTGCTATGAAGCCAGTGATGGCTTAACACCTGCTTAAATTGCAGCAATTATTTTATGATTTACAGAATTAGACCTAAAATAACTTTCCAATCACCTTTCATTGTCTGGATCAACCGTTCCTCACAGTCCTTCTCTTTAGAGGAGAGGTAGGTAACCCATTTGATGCAATCTGGCACCTCCTGTATCTCCATACCACGAAGAACTGGAATGACGCATAGACGATTTTCATCGATACTATCTGTCACAGCAGCGATGAACTGAGGTTTCAGCAATTTTCTCTGCAGACCTTCTTTTGATAAGACAAAAATCTTCCACTTGCCACAGCCAATGTAGCTGAAATTGCAGTGTCCTGTACCATCTTCAAATTTCCAGCCATGGGCTTCAAGAGCTGACTCTATTCTCTTTGCCACTTCGGAATCTTCTACTACCTCAGTGCAATACGTAATTGTGGCATCATTTCTTTTAGAACCCTCCTTTGCCATCAGAAGTCTTGTTACAGGACTTGATACCTATGTAAATGTTGGAACAAAAGTCAACTCTAACAAAATTGATTCAAAATATTTATCACAACTAAAAGATACTGGCACATGAATGGTATCATACTAAATAACAAAGGTACAATGTTAGATGTTCTCCCAGATGTCTAAAAGATGTTTAACAAATAATACATATACATTTCTTGCAAAGGTCACACACACATTAAACATAATTTCAACACATTTGTGTAACATATAAAACACAAAATTTATAATAATGTGCAATGGGCTTAAATTAATTTGTGCCAACTATAACTTGGTCAGGTTTTAACCAAGAAAACATGACAAATACCATGAGAGAATATTTCATTGTCTAATCTAACAATGGGCTTGTACAGTGTAACTTTATGGATAAGCAAGTGCAATATGACATGAACTTTAGGGCAATACTGAATATCTTTATAAATCAATTTTTCCAGAAACATGTTGAATGTAACATGCTTGAAGTTCAACCTATGCAGAAACCGGATGTACAAGTGGACAAAAATAGCTTGTGTGTGTGTCAAAACCTTTATATGTAAAGCTGGCGTTCTACATTTGCAAAATTACACTAATATTTTGAACATGGAAGAATTTTAATACCTGCATGTCATATGCTGTTAATCTTCCACTAGTATGAATGGCCTCTGACTTGAATTATAAAGCATTTCTATATTTAGCTCATGTCAACCCTCACAAGTCCATCTCAGTAAAGCAGTTGATTTTTTTTCTATAAGATATTCCAGTTTTCAGTAAGATGTAACAAAATATCAATAACTGTTACTGTAAAATGTAATTATTAATGCGATGCAATAACAATAAACATTATGCTGGACTGAAAGGTTTGTAATGTATGCATAGACTTTATTAGTCTTCGCGGTATTGGTTTCAGAGCCCTTAAGAACAAATCGTGAAATAATTTATAAAGAATGTAAGTTTTATTAAAAGTTGATTTAGACTGTGAATCAGCATTATACCTGTACCAAATTTCAAAACTTAAAACTATTCAGTACTGCAAACATTTGTTCCATGACAGCTTTTTCATGAGTACCAAGTTTCGCTTTCTTTGCTTATAATGTTTTTTCAGAAGTGCTACTTATGACCATTAAAGAGATGGGAAGAGAAAAAGGCATGGTCACAAGAAATGGCAACAATAGTGAATATAACATTAAATAATCTTAATATGTGTCAATATTTTCTTCTACTTAGCATCTATGTGTTTTTTTTTGGTAAGCTTCTTAGTCTTAACAACATTGTAGTTATCTATTATTCTGAAAATCTTAAAAATGTCATGTGATGCATATATGACAGGCTTAGAAACATTTAATAGTTTTATTTCAAAAATATAAATATTTCTCATTTTATAAAACATTGATTTAAATATATCTGATTACATTTTTCTTTCTTTCTTCAATAGTGAAAATAAGAAAAGATTGAAATAAGAAAATGTCCTTAAATTTAACAGCAAAATTGATAATTATTTCATTAAAGGGCTTGAATAGGGAAAACAAAATGTGAAGTGAACGTAGAAAGAAGTCACATGATTTTATTCATTAGAGATTCAACAACAACCAAACTGCATCAAGGGTTTCAATTCATCGTCATTATTGAATAATAAAGGTATTTTGAATGGATATTCAAATGCATTAGGCAATTTTACAAATTTGGTTATTATTATGCATAATGTGTATATTTACGGTATTTCAACAAGATGGAAGCATTTTCTCTACTTGTAACAAAGCATGACATAGCTGTCAAGAAAGCTCAAACATTAGTTACATGTTATCATGTGACATATCAAAATAAAATGGCCACTCCAAAACACATGATGCTCTGAAACTCATGTTACGATGATACACTTGT
This sequence comes from Unio delphinus, assembly GCA_029339505.1. NCBI lineage: Eukaryota > Metazoa > Mollusca > Bivalvia > Unionida > Unionidae > Unio > Unio delphinus. Next base: position 8,389,450 of record JAQISU010000306.1, read on the forward strand.
TGCACAAACTTTAGTTCCAAACCCTATGCAAGTCAATGGTTTGTTCCTATCTCTCTTCTTGAGATAATATTTCTTAATTCATTTTCTGTTTGACATGACAACAGCAATCATATCTCCTGCCAAGAGACATACTCAAATTGGTACATGATATCTCATAAACATAATTGTGTCCTTTCCAGCTATTATTCAAAAGAGTCTAAATATTCCTTTTTATTCTTCTGTGTTGATTATCAACACTTTTCTAGAGACTTATTTTCCCTTTTGTCTTAAACATGCATCACTTTCTGGATGCCATTTTTTTAAAGAAAAATTCTATAATCAACAGTATCATCATGCAGAACCCTTACATGAACAATGCTGTATTTAGCATCTGGTGTGCTGCTGTAAAGTTAGCCTGATTTCGAGACTAATTTCACTAATTCTATTATGAAACACAGATCCAAATCAAACACAGATGAACCAATTATCCAGACTTTTGGCAAGAATCATTTTTTCATAGTTAAATTTTATACTTGTATATTTTTTGGCAACAGCTAGTTGTCTAGGCATTTCTTTTGTTTATAAATGAAACGTGTGTAATAAAGATGATTTTTGTCTTGTGATATAAGGCTAATTAAATTCGATCGGTAAAAGAGTATGATGTATAACTGAGCCAGTACAATGTTGACAACGAGGAAAATTCAAATAATTAGTAACCGTAGATTGTGTTCACAACTGTACTTATCCAAAATCCTAATGACCTTAGTTTACTTACCAAGTTTTATCAAAACTGGATTAGAACTGTGGTTACAGCAGTGGTAAATAGACCAGTCAATAGCAAATTATTAGGCATGCATCATTAATATTATCAAATTCATGTGAGATCTTTATCATATAAGCATTTTTATTCAATGTTTCATATAAATCGAAACAAAATCTTAATAACAAATTCAGTTTATAAGATAAAGAATATCATCATTAACATTTGTAAATCCAGTTCCAAGATTACAATGATATAAGCCAATATTTCAAGTTAGATTCAAATCAAATTAGAAATATGGCCTCCTAAGTGATAAAAATATGTCAGTCAGTCACCTCATTAAAATGCTTTGATCTTGCATACAAAATTTCTTCCAGTTCATATTTCAACCCTGATCAAAATCAAATCATAAATACGATTTTCAGAGTTGTAACAGTATCAACCAGATGCATGATCAGGTCATTATACTCAATATCAAGCATCACAAAGACCTTGATGGTATAAGCTGATATTCCAAGTCAATAAAAACTTAGTAGAATTAAAGTCTCATTTAAGTGTTAACATGCTCAGCAAGTTAGATACTTGGTCAGTTCAATTAATATGCATGAATTTTGCTCATTATCAAACTCAACTCTACCAAGATCTTTATGATAGAAGCAAATGCTTAACATTTGATAAAAAATTACATAAGAAATATGGTCCCCAGAGTCATAACAATGTCAGCCAATCAAATGCAAGCTCACTTGAATAATAACCATGGATTTTGGTCATTTCAAGGTTCTGACTGATCTAGATTGGATTGGGAAATCTTCAATGATAAAAATCATTGTTTTTGGATGGATGGATGGTTGACACATGACCCATGAGATACACAAGACAATGATGTTGTGTCATTTGGTCCTGTAGCTAGGGAAATTAATGCAGGAAACATAACTTACACCCAACCTTTGGTTGTACATCATCTTGTGTGAAGTAAAAAATAATGTTCATGTTTTGATGATTTTATTTTCTAATTGATGACATCATAAGAATGACAAACTGATACTCTATTCTGCTAAAGATACAAAATTTGCACCAGAGTTAGATAAATATAAAATTTGTGCAAGAGTTTGATAAATACAAAATTTCCACCAGAGTGTGATAAATACAAAGTTTGCACCAGAGTTTGATAAATAGAAAATTTGCAAAAGTTTGATAAATATAAAATTTACAACAGAGTTTGATAAATACAAATTGCACCAGAGTTTGATAATAAAACATTTGCACCACAGTTTGATAAATACAAAAAAGTTGTCCCAATGTTTGATAAATTCAAACTTTGCACCAAAGTTTGATAAATACAAAAATTTCAACAGTTTGATAATACATAATTTGCACCAGAGTTTGATAAATACAAAGTTTGCACCAGAGTTTGATAAATACAAAAATTGCAAGTTTGAGAAATATAAAAATTGCACCAGAGTTTGATAATACAAAATTACAAGAGTCTGATAAATTCAATTTTTGTACCAGAGTTTGATAAAAACAAAAGAGCACATAAGACTAAGTGTATGAAAAGTTATGAGAAATGTGTGTTTTTCTGGTCAGCCAACTGTCCCTGTTTTTCACTGCTGTCCATAGCACCTTTTTCCCCAAAGGTAAACCACTAATAAACAAATAAGAATTTCAACCAAAAAAAAACAGCCCTAATTTGATTTGTGTTTCTCATTTAACTGGCTTAGCCCAGTACTTCAAGTGCTTAGTAGATAGATAGATAGATAGATAGATAGATAGATAGATAGATAGATCATTCGATTGTATGTATAAAATAATATCTATCTTCCCTAATTACAAAAAGTGCAATAGGAAACATATTTTGGGGGCCTGAAATATCAATAATTGAAATACTACAACTGTACAATAGTTTGAAATAATTTGAAATGGATATGAAAATTCTGCTAATTTTAATTCTGACAATAGCTGTTTAAAGTGACAAACCGACTTACCTTTTCTATGTTCTCAGCCATCAATTCCTCCTTTAATTTTTCCAGAACTAGGCTGCAGAGATTATCTGTCTCACCACTTGCTCCAGCTAAAGTTATTATACAATATGTGTTGTGCATATAAATTATAATTTTAGTATCCAATAGGTTTTCACAATCACATTATCTCAACTAATAAAAACTCTTTTTAGGTACAGATATTTTTTGGACAAGACAATGGCATGATTGAGACAGGATATCAAGTCTTCAACAAGTAATATCAAACTTGTGAAATTGAAAGTGAGAGAAAAAAGCCAACAAAATAGTTTAATGTTTTAAAATCATTAAATATATTTTTCTTCAATCAAAACTGTTCATAGTTTCGAAGCTTTCCATAGCGGTGAAAACTCATACATTTTCTAATGTGACTCAGGTCAGCTTTATGGAAAAGCCAAATACATTAACAGACTCTAACAAAACTTTGCAATTTCTCTGCTCTGAAGGTTTTAACACAATTTCTCCAACTGTAGCTCTTTCAATAATTAATTGAGAAGATGGGATCCAGCATTCCATTTGGGTATACCTATGATGTTTTCTCCAATAAAATTTACAGGAAAAATGTATACACAATGTTTTGAAATAGAAAACAATTAAAATGGCGGCAAATATGTAAAAAATCAATCTATGGAACAAAACTTACCATCATATGGGATAATATTGTAAGTGTTGTTACAGTCCTTGTGTACTGAATTATTCAGAACTTTCATTAATGTGAAGTAAAACCGCGCCATTTGAAGTCGAAGATCAATATCGGCAATACCTTTCTCTTGGATCTGGTACATGGTATTCAAAACATTGGGATACTCCGCAACGAAGTAATACTCCTGAATTTAAAAAATTTAAGTATAATGGTTAGACTTCATACTACAACAAACTCTGGCCATAACACTGCCAAAATGAACAATAGAAGAAGTCATATGATATGATCCAAATATCTTAACAGCCAATATATCACTGAATGCCATGATTGAAACAGCAGAGTTTATTGCAACAAGTACTAAATTAAATTTCAAATTTCAGATTCAATGAAACTTCTTGGTGGACTCAATAGTCTTGTACTGACAATGCCACATTCTTATGCAGACCATTCCATTCTGAGAAAACATTAGGCTGACTGCATAGAAAACCTGGATCCAATAACAATACATCATCACTTAAGTGTTAAGATCAATAACAATGAGGACTACCTCAAATATAATCCAGGAAAAAAAACTTCAATAGTTATGTTATAAATGCTGTTGACATGGTGCATATAAAGACAGTAAGAATCAATTAGTGTGCAATAACTGATAGGATGAGATGATATACTATTTCCAAAAATGGAATACATGTATACATGTACATGTATTTTTTCAAGAATTGTAATTTTTGTCCATTTGTATGCTGAGAACCCTTTCTCTTCTGAAAAAAAATAAATATTGATACCATTTAAACACGAAATAGACAAAGAGAATTTTAATGATGTGAGTCTTACTACTGATTTATCCTTGATGCTGTACAAATCAACCTTGTATTCTCTCGGTTTCCCAACATGGAGTTTTTCAGTGACGTCAATTTTGCCAACATGCCTAATTCTTTGCTCATAATCTGTAATTGTTGGATATGTCTTGCTGTCATGAGGAAGTAGAATAAAAAACTTCAATGACGTTCTTCTATGGAAATAGTAATTACTCTTGGTCAAACCATCCTTCAATGCTGAAAGTAAAAGGTAATGAGTGATTTTAGATGGAATATTTTCACTTTAAAATTCAAAGAGAAATTGTAACATCTGTAAACCATTGATGACCTGAATGGAGAATCAAAAACTATATTAAAAACAATGAAGCAAGTCTAAATTCTGATTCCATAATTAACATACTGCCGTTTTTCTTCAATAATTTCATATACGAAGAATGCATCCCACAGAATGACTTGAAAATATTCATGAAAGAAGCTTATCTAAAAGATGCCCTTGGAAAAAGACATGCATTCTGACAGATATAAATATATTTCTCACAAAATAATCATATATCCTCATTTTGAACTATTATCATTTCACAAACTAAATCAACAAATAAAGGATAACATTCAGCTTTAGGAATGAATCATTTTGATCTTATTTTCTTCATTTTTCCTTATTTTATTTTAGTCTAAACACATGCAAATTCTATTTCAATAAAGACAAAACATCCTACCTGTTGCCATTCAATTATATTTGGCTATACCAGCATATTTATGAAAAAATATTTTAAAAAAAATAGAACAGCATTGTGGCTATCATGAATGTTCCATCAGTTTGATGTTCCAGGGGATAATTAATAAAAAGCCTTTGATATTCAAGAAATATATATTGCATTGTATTCTTGAATTAGGATTATTATAACTCAGATGTTATTATGAAGAGTAATATATATATATATATATATATATATATATATATATATATATATATATATATATATATATATATATACATATATATATATATATATATATATATATATTATGTACTTACACCATGTTTAATAATCTTTGATGTACCATATGAGACCAACTGCAACTTGCACAAACCCAGATCTGCCATCACATAATGTGCCTTCAGACCTGAGTCTGTGCAGTTTATTAGGATTAATCGGTAGAACAAACAACATAGACCCTGATCTGCAGGATTATTATACATGGAAGATCAGTATCTTTGTTATTTTCAGTTTACCTTGACTTCTAAATTAGTATAAATTAGTATAAAATGTTAAATAACAAAACTTATGTGCAGAAACCAACTGGGTACCAATGAATGGATAGACAACATCATAACATAATATCCTCCAACTATTTAGAATGTATTAAAGTTCTAATCAGAACTAATGTGTGTTCTATTTGTCAATTGAGAACCGTTCTTCTATCATAATGAGCTTTTGGAGAATCTGTCCGCTATTAGAAGTACATGTTATTTGATACTAAAACTTGACATATCAATTAGAATTACTTCTATCAAACAATTACTTTCCAGATGAAAACTTGCTGTTATATAATTATCTCAAGATAACAATGATATTTAAAGTTTATTATGCAGTTCAAACAGAAAATAACTAGATTAAATTTACAGCAGTAACAAGATGAATTAAAACAAGAACCTATGCAAAAAGTAGGATAAGGTTGACATTTTTAATAAAGTGTCTTCTCCATATGAAAAATATGGGTCCATTAAGAAAAAGAAAAGGAACTCCAACTTTTCATATTCTGCTAATGCATGAGAGAAAAAACCAATGGAACGTTGTTTTTAGCACAACTAGGCATTAGGCTAATGGAAAATTGCTTCGAAGTTGATGTATTAGGGTGTATTCAGAAATAGTCATCATAATGTGTTTTCTACTCGCATTTCATGCAAAAATAGCAAAAACATCCAGGATTACTGTGTTAAAAACATGAGTTTTATTACAACCAAACCCACTGACATGGTCATGTTTTGAAGAACATTTTTTTTTTTTTAATCTTCAGGTTGAAAAAAATCACTTTCGTATATGCCCATTACATGATAATGAAGTATATTATTAACAGCAAGCAGTCCTGATTCGAACTCACCTAAAACTATCATTGGGGCATCTTATACAAAAATTAAAAAGTAACGAAGTCAGGTAAAAACAACTACCATTTCATGTATTACATCACTGTCTTATACCAATCTGGATGATGTGTTCATGAATGACAGATGTGGGAAAGCTTATTGTGCTAACCTGCGCAGGTAAAGTTCACAAAGGGGAACAATCCAATGTTTTCTAATTTATGCATATAGACGAACAAGTTATAATAAAGATCTTTAAGCAATCTGTAATAAAAATTATTGGCAAGTTTGTGATCAGTGCCAATGTTTATTCTAAGTTGGACTTCACTCCTTATACAAAATAAAAATAATGAATATTTAAGTTGCCAAAATTGTGTTAAAGTGTAATACACTTATGAAGGTGTTGCTGTTGCTGTTGTGGGTTTAACATCATGCTATCAGCAAAGCACAGCACAAATAACTCAATGTGATGCACAAAGGCAAGGTGGTGATGGTGGTGGTGGTGGATTTTAATTATTGACACATACTGCAAAACAAATAACATATCAACATAAGTAATTTTGGAGCATATGACATCTGCCGAAAAAGGAGCACCACCTGTGCTAACATTCAAGACACTGAATTTAACATTTATCTATTAGTATTTATTACTTTAATACTGTTAGCAGGCTAATTACTGACATGTGCATTTAATGATGATTTCAGCGGGCATTTCATGTATGACTTTAGCTGATATTAGCTGACATTTCATGATGACTTTTGGTGACATTTCATGATAATATTAGCTGCCATTTCAAAATAATTTAAATGCCATTTAATGATGATGTAAGCTGCCATTTCATGATGATTTTAGCTGCCATTTCCTGATGATTATAAGTCCTCTGCCTTTTCATGACTTTACTGGTTGTGGTCTACCCCAAAAAATAAGATAATTAAAAGACAATATTAATCAGACCCTCAAGTATGCATGGTTGATTTGTATTACACCAAAATTTGAAAAAGACTATTATTTATTATTACATGTCAATCCTCCATTAAAATTAAAAATAATATATTTCCTCCCTGATTTCATTAATGAAATGGGAAGTCCCAAATGTTATGTATATTCATTTTACAAATGAGATAAGATATCTTGTGGTCAAACTGCATCAGCTCATGTCATGGTCATCAAGAATAACTTTGTTCTGACCAGAATTCACTCAGAGAGTCCAGCAGGGAAGTTCAAACCACAGTACCATACAGTCTCTAGTGAATGCAAAGATGAACTCTAATGACACTTGCAATTTACATTGAATTCAAACTCCCTGGTGAACTATTCAAAGTAGTTAAGCGTCACAGAATTAGGCAAAAAATAACTTGGTTATGAATTAGAACTATTTGACTGTTTCTAACATCTATCTTGCTGGATATTACTTGTGACAAGGGATAAGCAAAAAGCACGATATGCACGGGTATTACTCACTCTCCTATGGATTTAAGGTAGATCAATTTATAACTGACATACTGGTCATTTTGGATCTCGTCAAGGAGTGTATGCTCTCCATTGTGTTCTTCAGCCTCTATAGCTGACTAGAAATGGCTAGAGTTTACTAGAGCTGAGCTGTCTGTATGTATGTACATATGTCTGTACATGTGGTGGAGCCATCAATGTAGACGTAGCTAATTCAAGGGTGCTGTATGCTATCTATACCTGTGTATACGTATAACTGTACATGTGGTAGATCCGTGAAGGGTCCGAGTGGCTGATACAAGTGTGGGCCAACCCAAAGCTTCTGAAACTGTGTGGTTCATCAGTTTATGAATCATACAACTGCACAAGGATCAAGAAGCATGTTTGTTCCAATTGTTGTTTCAATTGGGTAAATTTTTATTTACATGAGATTTTTTAAAAATCTTTGTTGTATTCCATGAGATTATGTGAATCTCATTTACAGTGCATAACATTATTTGAAACATATTTGAATACCTTGAGATCATTTGAATCTTAATCGTAGTCCATACATGAGATTATGTGAATCTCTCTTACAGTGCATAATATCATTTGAAACCTATCTGCAGTCCATGAGGTTTCTTGAACCTAGATTTCATATTGATATCATATTTTCTGATTATTTTCAAAGTGTGAATGTTTGTATAGAGTGACTGAATCAATCATATGTTGAGAGCATGTGAGAATCATTATATTTATACACCATATATTTTTCTTTATTAATTTATTTTATAAATTTCCATCTTTCACACATTGTCTTTGTGTTGTTCATTGAATCCAAAACACACTCAGTTTCTATTCTGCAACACTAAGACTGTATCTAATTAAGCAAAGAGACACACACTCTCACAATATACATTTTTAAATCTCATTGTGGTTTTGATCATACACATTACACATATGCATATAGTGATGATATTTGACATTGCTAAGTCTGCCAAATATTTCTTTCACTTAAATGTAAAAACAATTTTCAACAAGACAAACATGTTACTTTCATTTTTATTCAGATTGGAATTTTTCCACTCATTTTGTATAGGCTTTTGTAAAAAGATACCTTATTCTCAAATGAAGATTTATTTAAATCACCTGCACTTACCCCTGTTTAAGACTTCAAAACACACTGATTGAGTCTCAAAGAAAAACCAACACTGTCTTGAAATATAGGAGGAATCTGTTCTTTAACATCATGCAGAATATGATATTTTTTTTGGTACATATTGAGAAAACTGCAAGAACATCATCTGACACCGGTCGAACATGCAACCACAATCTTTATATTTAAAAGAAACTATTACTGATTTCTGCTTCTACGTTTCACTTTAATGGACACATCCGTACATAATATGATATAAAATCACTTACCCGGTAAAATGTAACCATAGTATCCAACAACTAAACTGTATACTTGTCCAAGGGCAATATTCCCAGCAGGTAAAATCTTAGAAATTGGACACGGTTCTGAAAAAAAGAAACGTCTACTTGAAAATAAATCACAAGGCTGATTGAACATGAAACCTACAGACTCCAATCATTTCAAGGCAAAAGAGAATGGAGCCTGAAGCCCAACTGCACCCTCAAAACTGCATGCTTTACCTGATTCATGATAAATCCATCAAAATTTTACATATTAACAGTAATTGTTTATGCTGTGTGAGAATTTCTGTTTTATCTTTGGTTTATAATCCGTACACATCTGAATTATATGACATGGAATTCTATCTTACTATGATTCAAAACTATCTATCACCCTCTCATGTTTCAAATGAAAAATGTAATGTTCTTAATGAGGAATGTCAATTAATGATAACAGAATAAGCTAAAAATGATTAATTAAGGAGTTTCAGTCATTTAATTTTGAAATTTTGGTTGGTATTCTTTCAACAGGAAACAAAGAAATCATGTTATACATTATTTGAAATAGAAAATTGTAGAAATACTTCATATTCTAGCAGCAAGTGCTTTTTGTATGAGTCAAAACAAAGGGATGCTTAATTCAGGCATGTAACTAGACAATTTTTCATCATATGCAAGTACAGAATGATGAAGGCTTTCATGTCATCATGTAGCAAACAACAAAGAAAGGCAATGGATAAATTCTTTATATACACTGGCTATGAAATCATGGAGTGCTTTTCTCATATAAGATCGATTGCAAAACTAACAAATCATAGAAATAATTGTTTTGAAATGCACTATTTTTCTTGTCAAACATTTTGCATGCAGTTTCATATTCAAGTCTGGGCAACTATATGTCTGATGTTTATGCAACCAATTAATAGCATTTTAAATTTCCATCTTTTGTTTTAGGGGAAAGAAATCTACAGACATAATAAGCACAGAAAGCAATAACTGCTGACATCTTACCGTAAATTCATTAAATAATGCACATCAATAAGTAATTGATCAATATCAGAATGCTTATACATGTATATGTAATTACTAGGTAATTATATTGTTCGCTGTGAACAGCTAACAAATGGCTTCTTACTGTCGTGTGGCTTCTGTTATTCTATTCTCACCTGTGATTGATTTAACAAGCCTGTCCTCCCAGTCACTGCTTCCAACATCTATGAAAAAATGAGGCAGATTTCCCAGGATTCCAACTTTTAATTCCTGCTCGTCTGACTTTTCTATCCCTTGTAAGAGGAGCCGAATGCAGAGATGCTTCAGACGTTGCGATTTCTCCAGAGCCAGAACGGTTTCCAAGGTAACCCAGGGGCTGTTCTTTGATTCCTTGGTCAATAGAACCAATGTCAACCTCGAAGTCTCAACAGCGTGTTTAATGTTCTCCAAAATTTCTCTCCCAGGGGGAAATAAATTGTCTTTGAATGAAGCGATGCATTTCATTCCTGCTTTGGACAACACTCCATCGATGTGCATGGCTGTTGATTTATCAGCCTCACAGTGAACAAGAAACACATCGTAAGTTGGTTCCTCTAACGAAGCCATCTTCTGTACAGTCAGAAACAAGTCAAAAGATACAAGAACTTTATTAAATGCCCAGCTAATCAAAATTACTTTTTTATAATATAATAATCAAACAAGAATATTGTCTCTTTTAATTCTTTCATAAGATCTTGTTTTCTGATCTAATGTTTCATCTATGTAATAAAGGAAACAGGTTTATAAATAGCAACATAGCTTTGATACATGTATCCCGCAATCTCTTTTGCAAAATTATAGTTATAACTTTTGATTTTGTTGAAAAGAGAAGAAATATGCTTTACATCAAACTAAAGGGTGAGTCATACCCTCGTCTCTTTCGTAATGTTATCTGTTTAGATATGTCATAACCTAAGGAATAGCTTTTTGTTAAAAAATTACATATATTATGCCACGAATTCCAACTTTACAATATTGAAAAATGAAATGTACATAATGAATGGGGGGGGGATGTTAGGTGGAATTGATATTAAAAGCACTCACAGTGGCAGTATCGTAACAGTGGGATAAAACCGATGTGAATCTTCAAATGCATACAAATGCATACAGTTGTAAAAGCCATCATTTAAGGTACAAAACCTAATTTAATTAATAAATTCGTGCAACACGGCTAATACATACTAACCTTATCAATGAACAAATTTACAAATTTAATTATTTAAAAAACCAAACAATATAGCTACAAACACACAATTTAACTTACAAAATCTCTGTAGGAGTACGATAATATTGTCCATGGCAACTGCACCCAGGATGAAGAAAAAATAGTAGGATTACTAGCTGAAGCAGGAAGAATCGTCTGTTAAGCAAGAAAATCTACAACATATGCTTCAAGTTTGCAGGAAACATGTTGGATGCTGGGAAAAATTCTTCAATAAACGCTAAAAATAAAGAACGACACAATATTATAATATGCATAATGTCGTGGCACGTGAATGCATATGGTCTTTTGCTTACGCTAAATGCCTACTGGTAAGTAACAGGAAAATTTGTGACGAAACTAACCTCCATGCACCATGTGGCAGGACAAATCTATATCAATATTCATTTTTACTACAGTATGTTTTCCATTTTGAAATTGTGGACCACCCCTTCACTGTATTCTTCTTAATCATACTTGAATATCGAGGTGTGAGATTATCATGAACTATGCACACAATATGTCAACACGGCTGTAGCTTATTAAACGACGATTGTTTTCAAGAACCACTTGCAACTTAGCATGACGTGAAACAGAAGTGCAAATTATTTTCTCATATACTAAATATCTTACTATAAAAATAGGAACAACAGGAATTCTATCCCATAATAATTACATATCTTTATTAATAATAGGTAATTCCTTGCACTCGCTTAGTCAACGAGTAGAATACATACTAGTAACAAAGAGATTTGTTTAATCAATATTTATTCACACTTTCATGACATATCGCTGGTATCCCAAGTTAAAAGTTATCAGTAATTTACTTCCCACACTCCTACTCCATTATTTGTATATTTTGCTTGCTATTCCCATTGTAAAATGTTGTTTATTTGTTTTTGTTTGATGTTATTAAACTAATGAATGCAACATTTTAAATAAGTCATTAGCTGTTCTCAATGTTTGCAGTCGTCATCCGCCCATAGCAGCTCAATTGCGCGAATTCGTGCAAATTTTGTGATTCATGCGCTTTGTCAGTAACTCTGTTTACGTCTTTCCAAAATGGCTGACTTGACGGCTATCAGAGAAATCTTTATATGGATACTTCTTCTGAATGGTCTGTCCTTATCAACACGGGTTTTCACAAAAACACTAGTATTGTAATACGTAGCTGATTTCGAACGAAAATTGTGCTCATCTGACTTTCAACTTGGTACTATAGTTGTCAGCACGAACATCTTCACGCATGTATTGTGACGATAATATCGGGTTTTCACTAAAACGCCTCATACAGTATTCAACTGGTACCGAATGAAATGGCGAATATATGACTGCCAACACAGCAGCATTTCTGCGAACGAATTTGAAAAACCTAGACTTAACTGACACGAAGTTCGAGTCAATAGTTACCGATTACATTATTGTGCTTCAGTGTCCTTAGAACAAAGTAACTGGTACATATATAAGTGAATTTTGACCCGAGTTTGTATTTGGATACAGTGCGGTGGACAAATTAATTGTCAGCTGACGACAATTTTAAGTTTAAAGTCTCTTGATTCTGACTTGTACCTGTTCTGACGTGTGAAAATAAGCAAGTCTTAATGGAATTGTGTCCCGTCAAGTTTGTGGATACGCCTGATAAATACAAGGAAACGTATGGAAATCACGTGACCAAATGTCTCCTTTGTTTCAACGGATTGATATCACAGGGAAGGATGTATGAAGACGTCCTCAAAAAAAGAAAAAAGAAAAACAGCACATTTTTAATGCAATCAGAACAAGATGCAGGTGGGGTAACTGTGACGATTTTTTTAATTATTTTAGATATGCACCAGGTCTAGGCATTAAATGATTCATCGATATATTGATACATTGAAATTTTTGGTATACCAATAAACATATCGATACAAGACGTGCAAGTTATTTTAATCTTCAGCAGTTGTTATTATTCGTTTGCCTTCTTGTTTTTTAAATTGAGAATTCGTCTGAAACAGCTGTTGATGGCATAGGCACGCACTTTTGTTAGAAAAGAAACCCAAAGACTTGATAACACTAACTCGCGTTATGTAAATTAACAAATACTAATATCCCCCTCCCCCAAACCGGCCATATGCCATGCAAATTTATTTATACCAACAGCCTTTTCAGCATTCCAAATGTGTTCCACGGGTAAATCAATCTCTTTATTATCATTCATTAAAACAAATTACGCCAAGTTCCATTTTTATATGAATTTGGCTAATTTGGTGGAATTTGAAAGCTACACTACTGGTGCCACACAGTGAATTGTTTAACTGAATTCCCATTTGTAGGTTATTGTTTGTTCCGATACATGATAAACAATTATCACCAACCAACATTTGCTATAGCTTACTCGCTTCGTTTCAAAAATAGGAAATATGCTCAAAGCTAAAGAGAAACATGGGGGAAAAGTTGATCTTTAATTATTCTGGAAAGTAGGTAAACATATATATGCTGCCAAAGCGCAAGAATCACAAAATTTGCACTAATTCGCGCAATTTGCGCTGCGATGCGCGAGAACTCCCACAAATTAATTGAATGTCGCGCACATAAAAATGTACTCGGCGCATTATACAATGGCTTCTCCTTAAACTGCTATTCACGACATCAGACCCACCAGTTAACGATATGTTTTTTTTTCTTCTTCCGGTAGGCACCTATTTAAGCATCTGAGCTCTCCTTCTTGATTTGAATGTTAAACTAAATTTTATTGGCACATTTGCCAATGAACAAGTTGAAGTTTTACAACGACGTGTTTCAAATAAAATGGCTGATTCCCAGTGTGATTCTTCTTCACATCGCGATTTCATTCGGCAAAATGGCGATGATAGTTATGATGACAATAATTCTAAAGTTATGACATAGATTATTGGAACTTGAAAAATGGTAATTAAGATACCAGTCGGTGATCTTTGAGCTAGAAAATCTTAAGTTTAAATACTATTCCGATGTACATGCTGGATGACCAAAAAATAGACGGCAAGTCGGTCAATCGCCCTTTCAGCAAACGAACAAAAGGCAGGATACCAATCCAAATGTTAAAAAAAGACAATCTAGTAGCAGAAAGCAATATTCATTTATTTGATTTCTCAAAACCATCGAGGTTAAGATAAACTGAATAATCATAAAAAATATCGAAAGTGAAAAGTAAAGAAATTTATTTCATCAAAATACCTCTGGCCGGATGCCAAAGTGAGCCCTGTATCTGATCAAATGGCGCAACCTTTAAAAGCCTATAATTATAAATCAACATTTTTGTTATATATATATATTCATGGTATAGAATGGCATATGAATAGATGCTTAGTATATGTCTGTAATACTGGAAATATAGCCAGTAAATCATATAAAACGGCACCATTAAGTTCACGTGTATCGATAATGTATCGTATTGAGGGCTGTGTATCGTGAATCGTATTGATACGAGGCGCAGATGTATCGTTTCACCCCAATCTAGGCGCAACTAGATATCATTAAGAGCCTTTTGGTAAATTAAAATGGCCATGTCAATAAAACCATTCATGCAAGAGGGATAGCGATAACAATATATTGCAGCTAACCACAGTGTGAAGTGCCAAATTTTCGGTCGAATCTATTAAATAACTCTTAGTTCTAGCCAGCAGCCATTTGTTAGATTTATGGGACATTCTGCACAGAGAGATAATTTTCTAATCGATTGACCCAGTTAACTGTGTTTGTTTAAAGCAGTACTGACCAAAAGTGACCTCCTGGAAGGGCCATTCTCTCACGAAACATGTCAGAGTTGATTTGAAACAGACAGGGTTGTTATTTAAAACTAAAGCGTGGCATCTTGACACGCTGACGAAGCGACTTTCAAGGGAAAGCGCGAGAAATTTTATTGGTTTTGATTGGTCACTGTTGAATAAGGGGTGTGTTTTACAAGAGAAATATTTGGAATATATATATATATATCCACTAGTTAAAAATATACTTCAGTCTTCTAGGGGGCTTTGCAAGGAAGCCGAGGAGGGAATTATTTTGAAAATAGAGACTCTGGAGAGTATTTTAGAGAAGTACCTTCGAAAACAATAACTCAGAAAAGACCGCCGAAATCCAACGGTTGAGAGGCGCGCCAAAAACACGAGGTATTTGTTTCAAATCCACGCTTATTATGAAGTAATTGATATAATGTTTCTTCGTTACAGATCTGCATGATTTGTTGATGCATTTGTATTAAGTTTCATTTGTTACATTAATTTAGTAATGTGCTTTTGAATTATGAATTAGAATTCCTACCTTAATTTATAGTAAGAATGATATAATGTTAATTGATGTCGTAAAAACACTACGTGGAGTTATGATTGGAAAGTGTTACGTTAATTCTTGAATTTATCATATTGTTTGAATATTGATTGTGTTCTAAGATTTAATGTCTTACCTTAAGTAATGAATTACGGGAATACATGTGAATTCACCGAATTTTGATGTAGATAATTTAGCGACAGTGTATAATGTATTAGGTCAAAGCAACCCGAATTAACAAGTGGTTTAGCTGTATTGATCTGAAGACATATGTAGTTGATTACTAGCCGTAAAATTGTTATCACTGATAGTAATATCTGATTGTTCGAACCAGCAAAACGGACAGTCTCAGCTATTACCGTGTAACAAGAGACTTAGGGTGTTTTACTTTTCTTTTGAAAGGAAACTAGTTTTCATTTGGAGACGAGCAGTACGGAAATAGACGACGTACAAGACGGGGAAAAGGAATTGTGAAGTAGGAGTTGCAAGGGGCATACATCAAGTCTGAATTCGAGCAAACATCCAAGAGGGAAAGTATCTTGAGAGACAGGAACCTCTGGATCAACATTTGAGTGATCAGAGAACGCAGTTCGACGAAATAGGTCATGAAAAAAAAACGAACAATATGGACGAATTTTATTGAACACTCGATTCTTATGATGAAATTAGCTATCATTAATAGAACGGCTAAATTTGTTTAATTCTATATGCCATTTATTTGTAATTCGGTTAAAGTTAATTCTAAAACCACTAGTATTCCGAAGGAAAGGAAATTTCACAGTGTATGTCTTTGATTAAATTGTTTATTTATCTTTACGGGGGCTCGTAGTTTCTTCGTTCAATATATTATCTTAGTTTACCATATACATTCTATACTCGAACCGGGCAATTACACCGTGGGTGGTCATCTCCTAGATAGCGAGTATTTTCGGGAAGTGGGTTAGAGTGTTGTTTTTATAAGTTGTGCAATACCTTTGACAAGTGGGCTTGTACAATATTATACGAGTAACGCTCATGACCCGAGACCTCTGCCACATGCAGTGGTGGCCATATTGGATGACTCCAAAAGTAGCCATTGTTATTTTGGCCAAACAAGAAGTAATGTAGTGAAAATCTCATCTAGATGTGACCATCTGTTGAAGTAGATTAACCATAATAGGACTTTCAAGCTGGCTATGACATGGCAAAATTGGATGTCAAAACAGCACAATGTTTGGTTAGACCAAATACATCAATCCCAAAATCTTTTAGCAAAAATCCCATATTGATAAGACGATCGCTGTAGTAGGAGTAGTGATAAGATGTTCACGATGGCCATATTGCATGTCTGAGCGACACCATTTTCGTTGGAAAAGTTATTAAAGCTTGTCATACATGTGTATGTAAAGTTTCAAGGTAATCCTCAAAGTAGATTTGGAGTGGTTGTAACTTGTCTAACAGACCGACGTTCAACGGAGAACTGGCCAAAGCAATAACTCTTCCGGTGTATGACCAGTGGAGCTAGAAAATCCTAATGAATCCGAGTGAAACATGTATTCCTGTTGTAAGTTGTGTACAAAACTAAGAAGAATATTTCTCCGATATTCATAAATAAGAAAAACGAGTATCAGTAGATGTAGTATTAATTATTCCAGTTTTAATAGAGTCCATGGTAATTGTCTTCAAGAATGGAACCTTTAAAAGTAAATGCATGTTAAATCCATATCATTCTCAAAAGTGCAAGCTATTTCAATGAAAATTGGGGGGGGGGGGTATTTTAGTGTTCTTTTTGAAAAATATGCTTTGTAGTAATTCTTAGAAATTAACTTTAATGTAGATAAAGCACAACATTTAAATCTTACCAATGGGAACAACAATTAGTTACAGTTACTACAGGTAACATAGAACAAATTTCTTAATTTACTAGCCTTTACGTTTCTTCCTAGTCTTTCATGAGCAGTTGAAATTCATCGAATGAACCATGATTTCATTTAGTAAAGGAGTGGATCGGTGTTTATAGTAATTTTACGACACCATGGTCTTTATGTAACAGAAAGGAATTGAAATCAACAAGTTATTAATCTCAATAATAAAAAAAAATTCCCACGAGTACAAAGTAATTATTCAAAAGACAAATTATTTTGAATTCAATTTCAACTAATGCTAAATGACCTGTCGCAAGTCCTAAAGAACATATATTTTCGAATGAATTCCAAAAGATTTGGATGTACTGATGTACCAGTACCACAATGTTATAATCCAGTATATCTCTGCATGAGTTCTCAATAATACCAAAGTAGGTAAAGTCCAAAAAGTCAATAAAAACTTTCTCATCCAATGAAATAATTGAAATAAATGATTCCTCCCAAAGTATATCTGAACACAAATGAAAATGATTCTAAAGACTGGTTTTACAACAGAAATGAAGACTTTTGTTATCAACCTCTGTTTATATATTAGCAGTTACCCTATCCATAACGCAACATAATGCCTTGGAATTCCCAAGACGTGAGTCATTTCTAATGGAAAATTCGATCAAATTGTCAAAACCTTCGCTTCCAGAACATTTTATACTCGTAAACAAGATTATGTTATTGAATTACAAATTGAGTGTATATATATATATATATATATATATATATATATATATATATATATATATATATATATATATATATATATATATAAACATGACAAAATTCAGGTAGGACCAACCACCAACATAAGAAATGTCAGGTAGAAACTACCCTCAACATAACAAAAGTCAGCTACATAATATAAATTAAATAAATAATTGGATAATTTAATCTATTGCATACAATGGGGTATATTTTCTGCTTATTAAATTTTTAGCTTTAATTTAGAGCGCTACTCTACAATAATGTCCTTAAATAATTAATTTGCAATAACTGAAACCAGTCAAAAAACGTTTCACATCAACAGTCTTTCTGATCAGCTCTAATTGAATACAATGCTATCGCATGTTAATTATTATATCTTCTTGAATTTTAAAGTGGACAAAAGTCAGCATGACAGATAGAATAAACAAAACTGATCATACCCAGCCAATTGCCACAATGACAAGTAATTGATAAAATTTTCTCAGCTGCCTGTGGAAAACAAGAAATCGTTATTGTGCCCACTATGGCAAGCAAATTAAGTTCCATTAAATAAAGACCATGCACGCTTCACTGTGGTTTTATTTACCATTGACCTGCTTGTCTCGCAGTGTTTAGTGAGTAAGCTTTGGGCACATATATATTTCCACTTAATGATCATAAAAGAAATACATTCAAAAGTTCGAGATCCGTTTTAAGGATCATATACAGAATGTATGAAGATTACTGCTTTTCAGATCACTTCGGCTATTTACGATACAATGACTGATCGAGAAGTTACGATATTGTTTCATTTGTAACGTTTTAGTCAATACCTCATCTCAGTCAATCTAATAGTAGAAATAGCCGATATAGCCCAAATGGAGGGGGGGGGGGGGGGGGGGCGAGTGAAATGTATGATCTTTATGTAGATTACTGCGCCGACATATATCCGAGGTTTAATTTTGTCTGGCAGAAATAGCAGAAGCTGAATGAAGAAGAAATAAACTACTTAAATTAAATGATAAAATCGTGTATATGGTACCCACAAACGCAGTCCCAGCCTATTTTCGAGCATTGTTTTCTTTCTCCTTTTGACGGTGATACAAGAGTTAGATTTAGGCACTCTTGGTATGGATTTAAAGGTAATTGTTTACTCTTTGGAAAACGAGCTTATGGTGTGACTGTCTGAGTATGT
The DNA here is from genome assembly GCA_029339505.1 of Unio delphinus. Lineage (NCBI taxonomy): Eukaryota > Metazoa > Mollusca > Bivalvia > Unionida > Unionidae > Unio > Unio delphinus. Next base: position 8,408,884 of record JAQISU010000306.1, read on the forward strand.
TTCGGCGACAGTGCACAATGAGTAATAAGGCCTTGGTGATGATCCGGAAGTAAAATATGTGTTCAGCCTCTCGCAGAAATGCCTGTTAAACTATGACAATAACTTCACAGTAAAGTCATCTTTGACGTTATTTTAGATAAACATATGAGTTGTATTAATTGTCACAGATGGAAAGATCAGTACTGAGAAACAAATGGAGAAAAGAGTTAGTAAAATTAATTGTGTTCTGTTATTCTCCCAAGAAATCGAACAGGGACACTGATGTAGCTAGGGATATTTTCTTACGGCAAATTTTTAACCTATTAAGGTTCAATAATTAAAGATTATTTGCGAATTAGATGTTTCGAGCTTGTGTTGTTCTAGAAATTGATGTGAGGCATGTACAACAGACTGGTTACTTAAAAGTATCCAGGCAGTGAAATACCAATAGAGCATGCCACCAGTAGCATTCTACATATTGGGTTTAACACAAATATAATATCTTAAAACACGCCCTGGCTGGCAACTATGAGGAATTCCATCTACCTGTTTGTTAGACAATATTGTTTTGCACCTTTTGCGTGTTCGCAAAATTATCACGAAGGCTTGAATTTGCAACACGAGTCTGGACATGCGTCGTCAATAAGCGCTTCTGCAGACTATCTGGGTAGATTTTAATTTATCCTAGTTATCCAAAAATACAGACGTTTATATAAGTCCTTCATTATCAACCTTATGCATCACCGCGCGGTGGTAATCAGTGAACACAACGAATAGCCTATTACAAACATATCAACTGCATTAAGCTGATGAGCGCAGGGGGGGGGGCTGTTTTTTTTTTTTAAAGCGCGACATAAAATGGGTCATTTTTCAGCCGAACGGAAAAGTGTAATTTGTTTGGAAAAGACAAAGGAATATGTATATCTTTTTTTTTTTTTTTTTTACAGAAAAACAAACAATATAATAAAAATGCGACTAAATGTTAAAAGTAACGGCCTGGTTAATGAATAAAAACATTATGGCGCGACGTTATCTAAAGTTATGTTTAGGAATCATTGTTATTTATGCTGACTGCAATTTCTGGTATTTAGAATTTCTGTCCAGTGCAGAATCAAGATCTTCCAATGTCCTAAGCAAGGAAAGAATTATGCGCCCCCACACCAAAATGTGTAACTAAAAAAAAATATCAAAATCTACAAGAAATCAAAATACTCGTACATACAGATCGAATTGATGATAAATAAAAATTCATTCAACTTTATCATAAACATTTAAATTTATTTGTCCTTGTGTCGTAAGTCTCTTCTTATTAATGTGCTTAATGGATAATCCGGCCATGATACGTTCTCTCTCTCTCTCTCTCTCTCTCTCTCTCTCTCTCTCTCTCTCTCCAAAAGGCTTAGCAGAAGTCGGAAATAAACTTACATATGGATACAATGGTTAGTCAAAAAAAACTGTTTTTATTAAATAGTAACAATTATTATATTTTCTACGGCGCTTCCGTCATTGGTCCTGTATTAAGGCGGTTGTCATGGGTTCAATGCAACAAATCTTTAAATACAAAATTGAGTTTTGTCTTTGCTTTTAATTAAGCGAATTAAGACCATACTCTGATATAAATTTACCATCAGAAAGTAACATGTTGGTTTCCAAACATTCTCATTTTCAATGTCAAACTTCATTTTAAAAAAATATACATTGATATCGGATTGGTCATAGCTCCGGTATTTATTACCGTACGCATGATCGGGGGATTGTATTTCCCAACCGATTTTTTTTTTTTTAATTCTTAAAAAAAAAAATATTTTCATGGACTAGACTGACGTAATTATTTTCCGTTAACGACAAAATTAGAGACTGACTAGATAGCTAACGTTGTTTCCTGTAAACAAAAGTATTTCCTACATAAAGAAAGCACTAACGGTTAGACTTTTGTTTCGAAAACAAATTCTGCGAGCGCGCGCGCGTATTTGTATAATTTGTGTGTGTGTGTATGTTTGTGTTTGTGTGTGTATTAAAGTGAGTGTTTTTGCCTACCTGAATGCTAAAGAATAAAAGCTATAAATATCACAAATGTAGCAATAATCCAGGCCACAAAATGCAAGCTCTCTATGAGAAAATTCCTCTAAAAATCCATTTCAATGCTGTCATTTGTATGAGTATTTCACAGTTCGCTGGGCACAATAGGTCAATAATGACGCTTTTGGAAACTCCAGTGGTAAGTACAACTAATCTAGGACGATTTCGGGGTACATTCCGCGTTTAACAATATATGCAGATTAATCAACACTAATTAAATGACAAATTCTCACCAAACCTAGACAAAGAATGAATTCGACAAAATGATAAAGATTAAAATACAGCGATTGAAAGTTAGGCACATGTACCTCATTCAGGAGAAACCGTGTTGCTATTTATATCTTCGCACATAAAAATTTACGTAATGGGAGATTACTCATTGAATGCTTATGTCGTAGAATAACTAAGTGTAAGCTCCTGTAGGACTCGCGATACTGATTTAGTTCCCATATAAAACCTATGCAAACACCGTCATATTAAAAATTAAATAACTTAAAATTTATGAGTGCTCGTGATCAAATCTATATTTATTAGTATAGATCAAACTTGATATGAGCCACAGCATTTTTCTGGACCAGCATGTCTTTCAGTTCCGCACCAAATAGTCAAGTGCAAATTTTAGTAATGAGCGTTACCAACTCTAGACTGTTGAAAGATTGAAATTCCATTAATAAAACAATGACACAATTTCTTTCACTTACAATTAAGATCATATCTCAAAAGATTCTTTTTCCTAAAACATAACTTACAGTATTATCCAATCCTGGTCAGCTGAAATCCATATATACTCCATTTTATCTTCCCCATTTCCAGGCTGCTTCCTATTTTTCTACATCGTTAATAGGTATCACGGTACCAATTGTTTTTCCATATACATCAATGCTAATGTTTTGTGAAATAAATATACCTTCTCTCCTACTTTAGCATGCATGTTACACACGGACATAGAGAACAATATCAGATTGTCAATTTAACAAGGATAAAACAAGGTACTCCGTTGCATTCAAGAATAATAGCTCTGCTGGAACTAGAGAGGTTAAGAGTTGTCTAGCCAAAGCAGACACATTTTCAGTCTTGTGTACCACATTTTAAACAAATCATTAAAAATACAAAATATGATCTAAATATGAATTTAAAAACTCTTACATGTTGCCAAGATGTCTAACTTTTGTTTAACCCTTACAAAAAGTACAACTCTTACATAATGCACCAATCATAGCTTGTTGTCTATATCTAAATGCTATGTTCTCCAGACCTTAAACTCCGCTCACCTGGGGTTGTACAATTCTTACCGTTATACCAGTACCGTGAGTACTGTAAGATAAAACTTTCATCGTGGAATTCGTACAAGTACACTTTATATGATGAGCATAATCAGCTTCTGAAAAAGACATTTCATTTTAAAATGAGAGAGAGAGAGAGAGAGAGAGAGAGAGAGAGAGAGAGAGAGAGAGAGAGAGAGAGAGAGAGAGAGAGATTGGCAGCACGTATTGCATATCCAGAAGATTAAAGAACTTTGATAATAATAATAATAAATCCTCCTATACAATGCTTAAGTTCGATATCGTGTCAAAAATCGTTGGTATTGTAATTGCTCTATTAATAAGAAACTAATAATAATAATAATAATAATAATAATATCAATAATAATATCAATAATAATAATTACTATTATTATTATGTTGTTGTTGATGTTTTTCAATATTTATTTATGTTGCTATAGACTAACATTCATATATTAAAGTTTTATGTGATGTACCGTGACTTAATTTGTCGCTACTCTTACATGGCTTTATGATTTTATATATGAAGATTTTCCCAGTCTCAAAATTCATGTAATGAACAAGTGGTCTATAACTTTAATATTTACTGATATAAAAAATGGATGCATCATATTTATTTTTGTGTTATCGTAAATTAATAGGCAAAGTGTTAATTCACGATTTAGAAGATACCACATATTTAAGCTGATCTGTTTTTATTTTCTCAAGTCTGTATTTTTGAAAGTCAGTCCCTTCCCGACTTCGCGTTGATATCCTTCTTCATATCGCTTGCTGTCTGTCAGAAGAAAATGAATTTGAATGTCACAACCATAGTTTCTCTCAATTTCACCTTACCTCAAAATACTTATGTTTCTGTGAAATAAAATTTACTTCGTTCTTTTAACGATCACGTCCTCAATCTTCCGTATCCGCCTTTTGCTTTGTTTATATTATCTGTTCAATATTTTGTTATGTATATTTTGGCTTTGTTTTGTTGGTTGGTTTTTCATTATTTTTTTCTTCAAATTTCATTATATGCTTTTGTAATTGTTTGTTGTACTTAATCTTGTCCAAAATCAAGTTCATGTTCTGCTTGACCTGAATTAAATAATTTCCCGTGAATACGAGTTTAATATATGGATCATTATTAATAGAAGTAAACATATTTATTTGGCTCTGGATCTTGCTTATTGGAATTTCTCTATTAAGATACCTGACATATCTAATATATTCCATATTCTATATTATAGTTTTAGTATCAGAAACTCTTATTGTAACTGAGATTTTATCTAGTAAACATTAGGATCATTCTATGTGATTTTCCTCCATTAGACAGTATGGTTGTTCTTTTTCTTATTTTCTTTTTCTTTTTTTTTATTTTTCTCTTTGTTTTTCTTTGTTGTTTTGTTTGCTGTAGGTTTTTTCTTTGGGGGGGGGTATTTTTTAAAATGCTAATTGTTGCATGAGGTCAAGTATCAGACTATTTAATCTTAACTTGTTACTAGAAAAAAAAACAGTATCCATTCTAGTTTGAAGATCTTCGCAGAATGAATAATATTTATCTTGCTTTCCGAAATTCGTTTGGCTGGAATTTTATTTATTCAAATTAGGGGCCCCGAGTGGCCGAGTGGTCTTAAGCGTTGTCCGTTACGGACCACTGCCATCTCACCTCTGTCTGCGTGTGTTCGAGTCTAAGATTCGGCAAATGTAGTTAAGTGAGAAAGCTTGCCAGTAGCTTCTCGTGGGTCGGTGGTTCTTTCCGGGGGTTGTCCGGGTTCTTCCTCCACCATTAATACTGGCCGCCATTTATAGCCTATATTGTGCTGAAAAAATGGCGTTAAACCATAAAAAAACACATTTATTCAAATTATTTAATTAAAGTGATTCTGCACTGGAAATACATAGTGAAATACAAAGAACTAGCATTCGTGAAAATAAAATAGTGAAATTTAAAAAGAGGGTTAAATTCTTGGGTGGGTTGTATTGATATATCAGCAGTATTCGGGTAACCACAGGCACGTCAAAATCTTCAGAACTTTAATTATTATGAATTGTGTCTGTAATTCTAAGATTAATTGGGATTTTATTCACTTTGTATTCGAGGAAAATAAATTATTAGTTGAGTTTTACAAATCTTTTTTTTTTCATTTTCTCTCTCTCTCTCTTTCTCTCTCTCTCTCTCTCTCTCTCTCTCTCTCTCTCTCTCTCTCTCTCTCTCTCTCATTACTTATTTTAAGACATGAGAGTCGTAATAATATCTACTTTTACACTCCTTTCGTAATCTTCCTTTTCAAATAAAAATCTGGAGCCAGGTCACGGAGATACAAGCTTCATATGGTTGACTGTACATGCCAACCGATTGCCTCGACATTAATGTTTATTTTAGTTTAGTTTAGTAAGAATTGCTCTTGTTCCGTGAGCAGAGATCTTCAAGGAGAGACACTGTTCTGGCAATGAGTCAGAGTAGGTTTTATGTATTATCCACTTCAACCACGATGAGATGAATTGAGGGGTTATTTCCTCTTTCTCGTATTTAGCTGGGAGAAGAAATCGTCATAGAGCCCCACGAATTAACGCAGTTCGCTTTGGAAAACGTCTGAGCGTACGTACCTGATCATGTTTGAAAATCTCTAGGGATTTGTTAGTACAAATTAAAGGACATGTGATTTTATTTTTCTTGCCCACTGACAGCAACCTTTTTCTGAAACCAGTTTGCGTCATAAGGACGATTGAGCCATCTGATCTAAACTGAAGGTAGGCTGGATCTGCAGAGAGAGCATGTAATTCTCTTACGGCATGCCGAAGCTAATTTGGTATGAGAGGGGATTCGTTGAGGTTCTGGATAATGGAGCAAACTTGTCTGAATTCAACGAAGTCAAGGACCACGGCAAAATTTCACTTAGTAAACAAAATGTGTGATTTATACCTAAGAAAGTCAAAGCTGGACCAGAAATCAGGGTAATTGTTACGATTCTTCCTGAAATTATGACGAAACGTGATTGACATCACAGACGGTAGCACTTATTAGTAATCGCGGCCAACTTGTTTCCTCGATCAGCCCCAATAAAGTCAGCTAGCTACTTGTGGGCAGAGGAACTGAAACGCACGATATTTTTAATTTGACACCAGTTACTGAAGGCACGTCACTTCTCTTCGTCGGCCTATAACGTGGATGGCCGTCTAGGTCCAACAAATATTTCTATGATTTATGGGTTGAAATTCTTTTACCGTAAGATTGTCCTGACATGTTCCGAACGTGAAAGAAAAGCGTTCCGGTCAAGAGTATAACACTGGTTCAAAGAGTTTGCATGGCCGGGAAATTCCTAGGTAGATCTATTGTTAGATAGAGAAGATCGTTTATGCGGGATGTTCCATAGCGGAGAGGGACACTCGGAATCAATGGACTTCTGGCTCATGGAGTTCTGTATAATTTTTGGAACTAAGAATGTTGGGGGTAGACGACAATATGCCTATAGTTCTTCCAAACTAAGAGAAAGAGCGATGACGATGAGCTTTACTTGCCAGAGAATCGTCAAAGACAAAGAGGTTCCCGGGAATATGTTTAATCGGGACGTTGATATTGCGATGAGAAAATTTCACGGGCTAAAATGCAGAGTTAGAGTGAACTAGTACCTCTCTGTTTCAGGAGATATGTCACTATCTCTGAGTTGTTTGACATGATAAACATGACATTGTTCCGAAGACGGTCACTTCAAAATTTAAAGGTTTAGACGATAGATTTATCCAAAAGATTGGCGTGGAGATCTATTTCATCCAGACTCTACAGTCTGTGTCAATCTTCGGGCACCCATGGGTTCCCTAATCCCCAGGTGCTTGCGTCTGTGCATACTGACAGATCTGGTAGTGGTTATTTGGGTGGTATTCCGACCGTGAGCCTGCCGTGGTTCTGTCACTGGTCCTGGAATGATGCAGTCTCTCTCGTTACGTTAGTCATTTGATCTTGAGGAATTGAAAATGGACGCAATTAGGAGGGTTAGGTAATCTGCACGGGACGTCCAATCGGGGTAAGATCCGCCACTACATGGAATAATCCGAGCAATCGCCTTTTGTCTATATAGTATAGACAGCAAGACAATATTTCGTCATTGAGACGGCTGGATCGGAAGGAAGCACTACTACCTATATTCTCTTTTATATTCCTTTCAAACAACACAGATCAATGATAAACCTCTCTCTCTCTCTCTCTCTCTCTCTCTCTCTCTCTCTCTCTCTCTCTCTCTGTTCGATGGACTGTGTTATCTGAAGCTATTAGCCCATTCGTAGTTCACTGGCAAAATGTAAGAATACAGTTGTACAAAAAGATGTTTTTTTAAATATATGAATAATCTGATCCGTCTATGTATTCTAAAATACATACTTAAAGACTGATGCAAATATTGAATTTCAACCAGTTTCGATGTACATATACATCATAGCTATAGATAAAATGTCCATTAATTATATTTCTATGCAAAACAGTACCTTAGAACTACTCCATTGTGTCAGTTTTCCAGATGTTGGTGCTATACATCGTAACATGCAAGTAATGTTTATGACTTTACTGAAATGACCTACTGTAGCTTCCACGGATCAACAATTGTCAACTTATTGCCAAGCTTTCTGAACATTGGATCAGTACATTTACATCTGTATTTGCATGCAAACAATTTTATAATGGTGAACTTGTCGAACTACTAATGTGTTCAACTGCAAAACCTTTCAGCTTCACACCTATCAAATCTCCATTTCAGAAAACCAAGTCAAGACCAGACGACACATTCTTTATGATTTCTTCTAACAAGGATTCTTGAACAGAATTGCTCTTATCTGAAACAAGTCTGTCAAATTATATTTTTCATGCAATCATTTAATTGTTGGATAATATATGACGATAAATACCCAAAACAAATCAAGATACCAATATTTTAAGAAACAAAACAATCCCCTTGCAAGATCAAAGTATAAAAGCATCATACACACACCCATAGATATGGTGGTACCAGGAGAAAAAAGATAATGAGATAGTGTTACATGCAAAATATAATATAATTCAAGTGCCATATATATGTTAAACTATGACATGGAATAGTGGAAATCCATTCATTCAGTGTTTTATTGATATAAAGGTGCATGCTATCTGAAATATTCCAGATTATTGTTAAGCTGGAAAAAGTAACGTTAAGACCATGGATAATCATGCGCCATAACCCTTCTAGAAGATAACGAGGAGCTCTTTATATGAAACCTTAGGATAAACTTGCATATCAGCGTTTAGCTGAAATAAAACGAAGTCAACAAGATTATGCTAAAGATCCAAATGTCAACAGGGCAAAGAGCGATGACAACGCAAAATAATGTCGTTTAACGCTGGAGATGAAATTCGATGAAAGTCAGGTCAATCTGAGGTCAAAGGAGGAACTTGATTAGAATCCAATCAATTCTTATTAAATTATCACTTGAAAAGTAATAAAAAGAAAGAGGGGCGACTATACAGCATCTTATCTTCGCTGTGCTGATTCCAAGGAATCCTGGGAATTACTGCGTCAGACGTGAACCTGGAAATACAAAACCTTAAAAGCACATTAATATTTAATATGCAGTTCACCTATTCACTGTAATCCAATTATGAATAATGCTGACAGGGCTTTGCTAAGTAAAGCATCATCCCATGAGAAGAAAATACGTCAATTGCGAAAACAAAGTTAAGACAAATGTATAAATGGTACATTCATGTCTGCAAGTAGATGTACACGCCAACTTACATTAGAATAGTTCGAATTGTTTGTGAATTATTCATTATAATAGTTCGAATTGTTTGTGAATTATTCATTAGAATAGTTCGAATTGTTTGTGAATTATTCATTAGAGCAGTTCAAATTGTTTGTGAATTATTCATTAGAACAGTTCGAATTGTTTGTGAATTATTCTGATTGCAATCATCTGCTGTAGTGGAGATGTATAAATGATAGAAAAGGGAAATAACGCCATCAAAATGGAACATGAGAAGACAAAAACTTTAAAATAAAAGACACACCTATCTCAACTATGTAATTCACCTACCAAAGGACATCCACGTATGTGCAAATGGTATGCAAAAACTGTCCCAACACTCAATCACATGAGAAAGCCATGAACCAATATAAACTTATCCATAAAAATAGGAAAAGGTTGTAATTCCATTTAAAAAATGGATTCGAAGAAAAAGTTAAATCATTGGAAACAAATTCACTTGTAGACGGATATTTACCTGGCGAATGAGATACAAAGATGTGAAATGATTGCAAAGGTATGGTAATTACAAGAAGCATCCAATGACAAGATATGAATTTTATTCTCAAGTTCAGTATCTCTTTCCAAATCTAGTTGATGAGAGCAAACACTTGAAATGCATATCTAGATTTAACCTATATAGGGTAATTTAAACACCAAACTTTAATAGACCATATCTAGATTTAACCTATATAGGGTAATTTAAACACCAAACTTCAATAGACCATATCTAGATTTAATCTATATAGGGTAATTTAAACACCAAACTTCAATAGACCATATCGAATTTTTCTTTTAGCCAGTTACAATAAATATCAAATAATGGGAATGTAATATTGATGGGTAAAGGGCACACTTATGACGCCAAGATATGTAAGGTTTTCGAGGGCATTCGTACATGTTTAATGAACTTTACTGACCAAACGACATTTATTTATGTGAATAGTTTGAACAGTTTCATTAAGTCTGAGTGGACAGCTATAACGACGGAATGTTAAGGTGACCCCGAGTAGCTAAGTGGTCTAAATCGCTCACCGTTACGGATCATTGCCGTCTCACCTCTGTCTGCGTGACTTCGCGTCTCAGGCTCTGCCAATGCATGCACATGAGAAAGCTTCTCGTCGGTCGGTGGTTCTTTCCGAAAGTTTTCCGGGTTCTTCCTCCACCATTGATACTGGCCGCCATGTAAAACCTATTTTGGGCTGAAAAATGGCGTTAAACCCTACAACAACAACAACAACAACAACAACAACAACAACAACAACAACGGAATGTTAGTTACTATGAGGTCTCCTGCATATTGATATGAGGCCGAAATGTCAAACCAAAGTTTGCTTGCAAAAGTCCAAGCACAAGTACAATCTAATCAATACTCTGTCCTAAACATAATTGGGAATATATTACTTAGCAATATGAAAAGTGCACACTTCTGATGATTTGCCAGACGTAGGTAATAGGAAAAAAATCAATGAAAACTTATTATCAGATTGGTGAACTAAAATATAGTATGCAGTCTATTACATTTTAACGAATACGTGGCTCAGTTTCCGTACTGTAATAGTTCAGTTCTCATAAGCATGACTGTCAGTCTCTGATATAAAAAAAACGCTTATGTAATCAGTGTTCCGCCAAAGAATGTTGTTAAAAGAAACGATAATGGGGTGGAAAAAAGATGAAAAATAATAACACTTTTGCAGGTTTAACTTACTATCAATGTAGACAAATTTACAGAGCCTTTCAATGTCCGCCATCTTTTCCTTCAACATCTGGCTTGCTATAAGTGTGGTACAAAGTTCCGAGAAATATCTGGCTTGTTCCATTAGATCTTCTGGCGATAGCCCGGCATCGCAGTAAAGGAAGGGGTGACCTGCTCGGCAAAGAAACAAATCGGAAACAAATTTCAAAAGCAAGTACATCTTATAAGAAAGATCGTCCAATAATAAATAAATATATTTTGAAGGATATTTTGAAGGATTATTTTACATTTTACATAATTTATAAATAAATTCCTTTATGATTGCTATGAAATTAAGCTAGAAACATTTCGCTTGCATGAACAAATGTAATCTAAACATTTTATCTAATTTCTACTCCGGCGTAAATACCTATAATTGCTTTTAGAAATAATTCTGTAAATGTATTCCGATCCGATTATTCTAAGTACAAATATTAAATTTAAGCCATACAGCTGCCAACACACGATGGTAAAGATCATACTACGATATTTTGTATATGGGCCTAAAATATAAATATACCTCAGTTCGGCTGCCTTGTAGCTTCTGTTCTTTGATTAGTATTCTCTATAAGATCAGCTCTTATGGTCTGTTGGCGGTGCCCGATGGGGCAAACTTCACAGTTTTCAGTCCTCCAAGTTTTTCTCCTAAATGATCAGAGCTTTTTCTTGTAATTTATGTCTTATCCTCTCGGTCAAGTTTGAGTAAACAATGCAAGTTGTTCCAAATTCAGTGAACAATTTTGACCTAGCATGAAATGTTTCTAAATTCACTTTGCATACTGCTATATATTGTGGAAAGATATTGAACAACAAAAACCATCTACCTCCAATTTGGCAAAGTCTAATCTTGTCGAACATCGCCTCAACGAGAATGTAAGCATATGAAATATCTCACCAAAAGCCGCCAATTGACAACACAAAGACTGTAAATTTACCGTTATGAAAGGTTGCAGTTAAGTTTTTAAAATGTCATAACACAGAGATAAATATGTTGGGTGCAAATAAAGTGACCTATAAACAAAACGGTTAGCAATAAGATAATGTTTATGAGTGCTGGACGTATCTGATATTATTCCTGCAGCAAATGTTTCTAAAGATTTGTTATTCAGTGAACAATATTATATACATTTAAATGAAAGCAGCATTAAACTGAATACAGGGAAATAAAATGTTTTGTGAGTTCATCCTTTTCCTTTATTACGTAGGATGACAACACAAGCAGGTGGGTTTCAACTGTACCAGAAAGATCACGTGCACTAAAAAGTTGTTTTTTCCCTTAAAATGCAATTATTTCAAGAAAATGGAAATGACTAGTGTTGATTTTTACTTTAGGAACGTATGAAGCACGCGAGAAAAGCAGCACAATAATTTTACAGTTATTCCCACTTGCAAAATCAAGCCAAAATTAAAAAACTACTAACGTCTTTCACGTTTTATTATTTTGAAATGTCAAATTATGGAGTGATTTTTGAAGGAATTTCGTTAAAATTAGAGATTTAATGTTTCAAATTGTGTGTATGTTTCGGATTAATCAAGAAAGTAAAAAATATCATTACGCGTATGAATATTTCATATCATTCTTTGACTGAAAGCGTGTAAAAGCATATTTTAAAATGGCAAGGACCATCATACGGTATATACTCAAATGTCAGGATCTCAGTCTCGCTTTCCACAAATATACTTAAGAAACTAGCATTGCACTTACGTCTGCATGTAAGATGCCGTAATGCTACGTAAACATGAAAAGGAAACTCATCATGAAAAATGTACGTAACTCTCATTAATGAAACATCCGTAATCAAGTACGAAAGTCGTACGAATTTAACGTTAGAGAACCCCGGACGTACCTTGTTTTGTGAATCGATGCACAGCTCATTGTTAGGATACGCTTTTCAACGAGTGAATATTTTTATCTGACCTATATAAGACTAACACTGTTTTACGACATTGTTTTACTTTATAAGATATACAAATAGTCTAATATAAGTATTGATAATATACACCATTGTTCGTGGTTGGTTAAACAACGTAGTGTAGATTTTGGAAAATTATGCAATATTAACCCAACAAGGAATTCATTAATCAAATTTTGTTTTATGGTAACAAGCTGTGTCATAGTTTATATTACTATACAGCCTGAAAACAAATATAAAGCACATGTGTATTTATATCGATGGTTAAATCAGGAACAATGTGACAAAATATTTCATCCCGTGTAGCAGTGTATAGTAATATCTAGCACTGGGACATCATGCCGCAAACATGTAGCATGATGTCTCACCCAGTCACATTATTCTGACACCAGGCAGACCAATACTAACGCTAACCTGTTAATGCTGAGCGCCAGGCTAAGCAGTTGCTAGTACCAGTTTTTATAAGTCTTTGGTATGACTCACCGGGGTTAGAACCCGCGACCTCCCACATCTCAGGCGAACGCTCTAGCCACTAGTCCACCGGTGCGGTCTTGAAATATTCTTCTAAACAGTATAACTAAAAGATGTGTAACACGACTTAGACGGTAAACTATGACTATGGGAAACGATCTTTGGCACTGAGATCCAAAATATATTTGCAAACTCGAATATTTTGCTTAAACAATTATGATGTCTATAGATGGCAAATGATTTCGTGAACCTCCCATGTATTTGTGCATGGTGACGTTTTGTTGTTTAATGACCATTCCAGCCCAATACACGTCCCATTTAATCCTAAACATTATCGAAAGCAAGCAAGCACAAACGATATACCAGTGTGCATTTGTCATTACTCCCTGCCCATCCTGCTTGTTGTTGAGCATGACGGTTCTAGGTCAGACAACGATTTCCAACATCACAATTTTCTGAAAACAAACTAAGACAAACTTTATACTCCAGAAAAAAAACTGTTATCACTGGAAAATCAAAGTGAGGATATACCGCAAACAAATGCTTTTTGAACCCGCTCAAACGAGCTTTACATTTGACTAAATCAGATATCGGAGAGCATTACACCGCCTTTATATAGTTTTGACCTATTTTATACATTTACGGATAATACTGTATATTTTACATCTCATCAAAAGTTGTGTTATACGTACCAAGTAAGGGAATGGGAAAGTTGTTGAGGATGAAACCCCCAGGCTCATCCTGAAGTAAAATTTTCAGCGGGCAATCTTGTTTCCACGGTCATATCATCACCTGGAAAAAATTAAATACAAATACGACAGAACAAACCAGACATTCGTGCCAACACACACACACACACACACACACACACAACTTCTCCAGCGGGCAATCTTATTTCCACGGTCATATCATCACCTGGAAATAATTAAATACAAATACGACATAACAAACCAGACATTCATGCCAACACACACACACACACACACACACACGTATATATGTATGTATGTATGTATGTATGTATGTATGTATGTATGTATGTATGTATGTATGTATGTATGTATGTATGTATGTGTGTGTGTGTGTGTGTGTGTGTGTGTGTGTGTGTGTCATAATACAGGTCAGAATAAGCAAACACTAAGCTGTTATGTAATAATATTAGAGGTAGAATTTATAATATTATATAATACTAAAGCTTTAATTAGGAATAATATGACTTGTTATCTAACTGTATATTCCCAATGTAATGATATTTGAATAATACTGTGAAGGCTTATCGAGACCATACTGAACACATCGATATCGCATAATCTGTGGACTTCTGTTTAGTTCCTAACGCAGTTGTAATGAGAGGGTATCCATCATGTCTTTACAATAGTCACGTGTGCAGGACTTAACGTGGTAAATACCATTAAACATGTATTATTTGTCGATTAGTTTCGGATACGAAGAGTTGGACTTCTTAACCAATAGAAAGAAACATTGTGAAGACATCACGCGATTTCTTTTGCTTAGTGAATATTTTATTTCATGTTAGAATTGTTCTCTCGTGAACGGATATGATTAACGGTCTCTGTTAGACGCTTGGATATGGGAGAATATTATAAATCCCTTTGATTAACTAAGATTTGTCCATAAACAAGATTCAACTGCTCACATAACGTTTTAGTAGAGGTTATCCAGGGCTGAAACCTCCAAAAGTTTCTTATTAGTACCTTTAATGACATTGATCAAACTTTCTTCATATTCATGCTCAGCAGTGGAGAGATAGGTAACCCATTTGATGAAATCTGGAGCTTCCTGTGTCTTTATACCACAGAAAACTGGTATGACGCAAAGACGATTCTAAATGATGCTCTCTGTCATGACAGAGATGTGCTGAGGTTTTAGTATGTCACTCTGTATACATTCTTTTGATAAGACAAAGTTCTTGAATTTCCGTTTTCCGATATCCTGGTCAAACTTGTATATGAGGCAGAGGCGTAGTGCTGACTGTATCATCTCTGCCACTTTGGAATCTTTTAATACACATTTTATGATTGTGGCATCTGGAATTGGACACTGCAGCCTTCTGAGGACTGGACTTCAGAACCTTTTGGAGTCACAAGAAGTCTTGTTATAGGATTCGATATCTAGATAAATGTTATAAAAAGGTAAATACAAAATAAGATCATTTTAGTTCTTCATCAGAACTGAATGAAAAGACTGTTTACAAAAATCTCTATAATCCTGACAACCTCTGCCAGTTAGATAGAAAATCACATTCAAATTATCATGCATCGATTTTCTCAAAATTTAACTGATGCAAGATCTTGATTAATTAAGCCTACTTACCACGTGGTCTCGAAAATGATACATAGTTACCTTATAGAGTGAATGTGGTGCAATATAGAACTCTTGAGAGATTTTGGTCATAGAAATCGATACACAAAGCTTCACCGGAACCAGAAACAAAATAGTCAGATACAAGATAACCTCAGCAATATTTGTAAATAACATACTTTATCTAACTCATGCAAGATACTGAACAAATAAAACAACAAAGTTTGATCATAATTACTGAACCTGTTCAAGACGTTCACGACATAAGCCCATGTATTAGGCTTGATGAAAATAAGATGAGAAATATGACTTCCAGACTGGTAACCAGTTCAGCTAATCAGACGCAGGATCACGTCATTTTTCGCTGAATATCAAACCTTCCAAGATTATGATGATATGAATGGTAACAACCCAGTCAAATGCAGTCACCTCCTCAGTATACATAGATGTCACTCTTTATAAAACTTATCTCATCTTTTCATGATACGATTGTTTACGGATATATTTTAAGTTTGATAAATATGAGAAATATAGCCTCTAAAGTGATACGCATTGGTCGTCCATATAGATCACTTCATTAATACACTCGGATCTCGCTCATTATGCAATATATGATACAAGCCTATATTACAAGACTAATTAAAATCGCATCAGAAAAATGAACTTCATTGTGATTGCAAGCAAGTATTGATGAATGGACAACGGTGGATAATTGACCTACCACGGACGTAGGGGCTATGTCTTTAGCTCATTCATTATTTCAGCCAGGTGAGTAGCAGTAGGAAGGGTGAGCCGACCTTTTGCTGAAACGTCATATGCTTTTTAAAAAGAAGTTTCCTACGAAAATGAAGAAGAAAAAAATGAAATATAAGGCCAAACCAAAACTGACCGAGAGTATCTCTAGTTTGGATTAGTTGTTTGGTCACTTTATCAGTCGTTAGTGGGGTTTTTTCTCTTCCAATTTTGTATGATGCTGTTTACCCAAATGACGTTTCGTTGAGGTCGCACTCTCCCTGCTGCTGTTTAGGTATGAATAATTAAATCATTACCATATCAGACTAGCTATTATTTGAATATTTTATCGATACCTATACGATATCGCGATCTCTGATCATGTACATTTATCGTTATAAATCCTTCCGGGATAGCTTGTGCACGTGAATAGAAATTTTTAACTTAATTATATCCATATCTTCTGAACACCAAGTCTGATGAATATTTTTTAATGTATGTGTTTCAACTCCACAAAATACCGCTACGGCAAAAATATTACACAAATCTCCGGTCACTTTAGGTATTTGTGTATATCTCTGTGTAACATAAATTATATGTGTGTTTTTATGTCCGTCTCGAAAAAAATATTCATGCATTAAATTCATTCAAATATTCTCGTCGGATTTTGATTGTTTATCCAGCATTGTATCATTATAAACAACTAAATGATTAATAAAATCCAACAAGTTCATCAACACTCGGCGCTTCATCAATATCGGTAATCAATTAATAGCATCACCTTCTTCTTCCAACAATTTTGCATTCTCATTAAAATCTTTACGTACTTCGTAACATCGCTGATCATCTACAGATGGTGCTACTATATTTAATTGATCCCATTTCAAACATCTCATTATGAAAGTGAGCAATAGTTTAGTTTTATCACTTCCAAATGGGCCCATTGTTATCATTCAAATAGAATTTGGTAGCGCTGGATGATGTTTGACTGCTTCTTGCTTTCATGTAGCTGAGAAATCAATGCCAGCTATGTTACACAAATATAATTAATAACATGAACTCCTTATGTGTCGATCCTCTCTAATTCAATCAATTAATTATCTTTTTAATTAAATATCTCTGTCTTGCTATATTCACACCAATTAAAGCCAAAGTCACGTGAAAAGTCGTTGTGTTTAAAAAAAGTACTTTTGTTCAAGTCAGAAATAAAGTTTACGCCCTGTTCTGTTCTGTAAAATATATCTCACCAATTGTAAAGACACCCAAACATTAGGAGTGAATAAATAATATCAACGTTAACGTTAAATTACTGACTAGAATAGGTAAGATTTTTTTCAAATTGTACTGAAACGGGTTTCTTTTTCTTGTTCTATTGATCGCTCGTACATACCAGTCTGATTAAAAATCACTCTTACATACCAGTTTAAATAAAAATCAATCTTACATACCAGTCT
This sequence comes from Unio delphinus, assembly GCA_029339505.1. NCBI lineage: Eukaryota > Metazoa > Mollusca > Bivalvia > Unionida > Unionidae > Unio > Unio delphinus. The sequence continues at coordinate 8,426,600 of JAQISU010000306.1, forward strand.
GATTAAAAATCACCCTTACATACCAGGCTTAATACAAATTACTATTACATACCAAACTAAATAAAAATTACTCTTGCATACCAGTCTGAATAAAAATTACTCTTACCTTCCAGTCTGATTAAAAATCACTCTTATATGCCAGTCTGATTAAAAATCACTCTTACATACCAGTCTGATTAAAATTACTCTTACTTACCAGTCATCATAAAACTACTCTTACATGCCAGTCTGATTAAAAATGAATCTTACATACCAGTCTGATTAGAATCCAATTTTACATAATACCAGTCTGATTAAAAACCATTCTTACATACCCGTCTGATTAAAAATCACCCTTACATACCAGTCTGATGAAAAATCACTGATACATACCAGTCTGAATAAAGTTACTCTTACATACCAGTCTGATTAAACATTACTCTTGCATACCAGTCTGTATGAAGATCACTTTCGACACCAGTCTGAATCAAAATTACTTTTACATACCAGATGGAGAACCACTGCTACATTCCAGTCTGATTAAAAATAACTCTTACATACCAGTCTGATAAAAAAACATCACTCTTACATACCAGTCTGAATAAAAATTACTATTACATACCAGTCTGATTTAAACATTACTCTTACATACCAGTCTGAATAAAAATTACTCTTACATACTAGTCTGATTTAAACACTACTCTTACAGTCTGATTTAAACGTCGCTGTTACATACCAGTCTGAATAAAAATCACTCTTACATACCAGTCTGATAAAAAAATCATTCTTACATACCAGTCTGATTTAAACATTACTCTTACATACCAGTCTAATTAAAAATCACTTTTACATAACAGTCGATGAAAAAGAACTCTTACATACCAGTCTGATTAAACATCACTGTTACATACCTGTCTGATTTAAATATTACTCTTACATAACAGTCTAATTAAAAATCACTCTTACATACCAGTCGATGAAAAATCACTCTTACATACCAGTCTGATTTAAACATTACTCTTAAATATCAGTCTGATTTAAACATTACTCTTAAATACCAGTCTGATTTAAATATTACTCTTGCATACCAGTCTGATCAAAATCGAGACAGAGAACCAGATCTTTATCAGATTGGTAAACATACATAAATATAGCTATGTTCCTAACTTTTTTGTATTTGCGAAACATTAACTGAATGAAATCTCTTCTGTAATGGAAATAAAGAAAGTCATACATACATGCATGCAATAAATTAATGCATACATACATACATACATACATACATACATACATACATACATACATACATACATACATACATACATACATACATACATACATAAAATATCGTGCTTAAAAGTCATATAAAATAATACTTTTTTTACGTTCCTACTCACAGTTCACTTAAGTGCTTTTCTCCACATCAAGGTTCAGATATTCTCCAAACAGGGTGACAGAAGGGTGGGTGTGTTAGTAAAGATGATGAAAATATTAACAGTGCTGATTGAACGCCGATTGAAGATTATAAGTCTAGAAGCTGGGGAATGTCCTGGAATAATTAGACAAGCAGATCTGTGTTGAAAATATCAAGGACAGCCTGACAAATTTAAATCACCGTTATAATCCAAACTACTTTCGTTTTCTATGTATCGCAGAAACAAACAGACAGAAACACAACCGAACAGGCAGACAAATGGAAAGGAAAATTAAACACACATTAGTTACTTCGACTAACGAGCATTCAGGAAAATATTTCAACTCTGGAAGTGATTCATACCCGGAAGTATATCACAATGCTTCTTCGGAAGAGTTTGGTGCTCTCCGAATTCTATTTTTAAATTACTAAAAATAACTTCATGTTGTCACGTCTTAGATTTAATAATTTAGTTTTTTTTAACTATTCCAAGTAGTTTTGTGTCAAAAATCTTATACTTAATAACCGTACTCTTCCGTAATTTAGCTGAAAATTGAACACTGTAGATTCGTAGCGCAGCAAAAAATTACACCCCACAACCCTCTCAAAATCTAGTTCAGGCTCCCCTCCTAATAACATTCTTGCTTGATTGAAGTTTATGTCCCATCTGGAGCTTGGCCACTACCACCCACATCCACACCCACTCCCATCAGCAGTTGGATATGTTGCTCAGGCGGTTTCCCGACCACTGCGACAGTTAATACATATATATTTTATTAATTGCGCAGGAAAAAGACGCGATAGACAGATAGAAATAATGGTCGATCTAGCGACTGACTGATTGATAAACTGTGTAATAAAACGATTCATAAATGGAAGAGCGGGTGTATGCATTAGGATGGGTTTCAGATACATGAAAAATGAAATCACGGTTTTTAATTAATTTACAACTGAAGAACAATTTTACTTAAAAGGAATGATCTGTGGGATATGTTGATGAGGTAATCGATTAATTCAAATATAATCTTTGAAGAGTGTCTGCAACTATTCCAATCAGAAACTGCGTGCAGACGGGTCAACTGCAATCTACTGTGTAAAAATTGTCTCTACAACAGATCATCCATACTGCCCAACCCTTCCATTGTGTCTATCCACTACTTGAAACATATATGACATGGCACTTAAACCGTCATACGATTGTATTATTTACTTGAAATAAATTAATTTTAATATGCAACCAATCTCATCGATTTTTATCATTAAATTCATGATCTTTTTGTTTCGAGACAGTCTAGAATACAGACGCAGAGAGAAAGAGATGTATCAGATTTTGATATATATATATATATATATATATATATATATATATATATATATATATATATATATATATATATATATATATATATATATATATATATATATATATTATATATATATATACATAGTTACGTCTATTTTATTTAAATTATTTATTTTTAATTGTCAGATCCAAATTTGTCATTATGGGTTTAAAATTTATTAATTGGGAGATATCTATTCTGGAAAATTCAGCCTGACCTAGACTCTATTTGTAAACAACAGGTTGACCTAATTTCTGACCCTGCTTCACAGAGTGTCAACAAGCTTCTAAAACAATTGGCTAAATTCAAGGCCATGGCTGAATTTCTGATATTTTCATGGGGGGAGTACATGACTTACTGAAGGTAGCCTCTTTCTTTGACCTTCTATGAACTTCCATAAAATAACGTGATCTCTTGTTTACGTAAAAAAACAGGTATTTAAATTATTGTTTGGGAGAGAACAATTTAGTAGATTTTCTAGGCTTTAAATTAATAGTTGTGTTTTGAGTTATATTGTCAATTCGTTGGAGCATGAGGAAATATTATATTTATTTGGAAAAGAACATTTGCTCATAGATTTCATAAAAACAAGAACGGCATCACATGACATCGTCAGCCACTTTGGATTACATCATCAAGATTCGAACCTGGAACTATTAGAACATTTATTTATCAGGACTCTTGCAATTCCATTAGTAGACTATTTTTGTGAATTCTATATTGGATTAATGTTGGATTTGATTCTCTAAAATCGTAAGTTTATTTATATTTATTTTATGAAAATAATTGTACCTAATAAATTCATTGTTAAAGTTGTACAATCTTGTTAGTTTTCACTCTTTCTGTGTTGCTGCTTTTTCGAGCCTAAGCACGTAGCATATAAATTGGGGGCTATCGTCCTGATTGAGATCGAGATTGAGATTTGAGATAAATTTGAGATAAATTGGAATTTAAATTTGAATTTCCCCTAGTTGTTGAAAATTTTCAACCTTTAGTGAGACTGACAGGCTTTTATTAAAATGACATTTAAGGTAGAAATATTTCTTTCTAATCCTACCCAGGAGCAATTAGATCTTTTAAAAAAGATGAGTTGATTCAGCTTACCAGAAAATTTGATCTTTCTGAAGTCAAGGCTTCTTTAACGAAACAAGATATCAAACAAATTTTGGTTCAATATTTGGTATAAAAGGATATGTTGGATCAAAGTGCTTTGATTTTGGTCAGTAAGTCTACATCAGACTCTTACATTAATCTAAAGGAATTAAAATAAAAATTAAATATGGAATTAGAGTTCAAGAAGCTGGAATTACAGAAAGAGCAGATGCGGATTGATAGAGAAAAAGAGGAGAGAGAGAGAGAGAGAGAGAGAGAGAGAGAGAGAGAGAGAGAGAGAGAGAGAGAGAGAGGGGGGGGGGGAAAGGGAGAAAGAAAGGCAAATTGAATTACAAAAAGAGCAAATGCGCTTTCAGTTAAAAGAAAAACAAATTGAACGAGAGAAAGAGAAGGAAGAAAGGCAAGTGAGAATCACCATCATACGTCAAATCAAAATTTTGATTTAGCAAGGAATATTAGATTAGTGCCCCCTTTCAAAGAAAAAGAAGTAGACAAATATTTGATTCTTTTTGAAAAAGTTGCAGAATATTTAAAGTGGCCAAGAGAGAATTGGACTCAGTAATTACAATGTGTACTTACTGGTAAGGCTAGAGAGATTTACACTTCACTGTCCGTTCAGCAAAGTAGTGATTATGATGTGGTTAAAGAATGAATTTTAAGGGGTTATGAGTTAGTCCCTGAAGCTTATCGACAAAAATTCAGAAATTACAGAAAAGAAGCTGGACAAACTCATGTCGAATTTGCTAGAGAAAAAGAGCAGTTGTTTGATAGATGGTGCTTAGCCAAGAAAGTCGAACAAGATTATCGAAATCGCAAGCAAATTATATTAATTGAAGAGTTCAAAAACTGTGTCCATATTGACGTTAAAACTTATCTTGATGAGCATAAGATTGAAACCTTGGAAAATGCTGCTCAAGCTGCTGACAAATATTCTTTGACACATGAATTTTTTTTTGTAAACAAGACTTCTACTCAACAATCTTCTGGCAGAAAAGTATTTCCGCCTAATTCAAGCCCTTTTAAAACTCAAACTAACACAACTTTCAAAAATCAGACTTCAGAGAAGTTTGATTCTAAATCCTTGTCTCTTCCAATGTGTACCTATTGCAAGAAAAAAGGACACGTTATTTCTGATTGCTACAAATTGGAAGATAGGCATCAGAATCAAGACAGACCTGTTCCAAATGCTCTTATTTCCAAGAGGTCAAGGTCACAGTCATGTATTGAAAGCAATACATTTGTTGGGTCTAATAAATCCCAGTCTGATTTTAATATGGAAAATTCATTCATATCGAAGGGTTCTATATCACTCTTGGTTGATTCAGGCAATCCCACCCCTATTAAAATTTTAAGGGACACAGGAGCTTCTCAGAGTCTTTTATTGTCAGGTACTTTGCCTTTTTCTGAGAAGTCTTCTTCTAATGAAAGTCTTCTTTTTTAGGGATTAGAGTGCGGCTTTGTTAATGTTCCTCTCCATTGTGTAAATTTGTCATCAGACTTAGTGTCAGGACCTGTGACAATCGGAACAGTCTCGTTTTTCCCGTTGAGGGCATCCATTCATTGCTAGGCAACGACTTAGCTGGAGACAAGGTTGTGGTTACCCCACTTGTAACTGACAAGCCTAATTTGGATCAGAAAATTGATCCAATTCAATAAGAATTCCCTGAAATATTTCAGGCTTGTACAGTTACCAGAGCTATGGCAAAGAACGCTCTTGAGAATGATGTTGATGTAGCCAGTATTCCTTTATCTGACACGTGTATAGGTCAGGCTTTTGATGGGGTCACTTTTACTCCTTGTTTGGATCAATCAGAAGGTATTGATTATAGTGATCCTCTTTTAACAACTCATTCTCTTATTCTAATCAGGGTGATAAACGATAATAACTTGTTGTCGAACAGGAAAAAGATCCTGAGATCTCCTGTTTGTTTCAAAGGGCCATAAGTGAGACTAAAGCCACTGATGTTCCTGTCTGTTATTTCATTAAAAATGGAATTCTTATGAGAAAATGGAGACCTTCCAAGGTACCTGCTGGTGATGAGTGGTCAGTGAACTATCAAATAGTAGATCCAAAACCTTACAGACAGGAAATACTTAATCTAGCCCATGAAACACCTTTGGCTGGTCATTTAGGGATTAATAAAACTTATCACAAGATCTTGACTCACTTCTATTGGCCAAAAATCAAAAGTGATGTTGTCAAATATTGTAGATCTTGTCATACTTGTCAAATGGTAGGTAAACCCAATCAGAAGATACCTAAGGCTCATCTGCAACCTATTCCTGCCTTTGCCGAACCATTTAGTAGAATTATGGTAGATTGTGTAGATCCTTTACCCAAGACCAAGTCAAGTAACCAATACCTGTTGACAATTATGTGTGCATCAACAAGGTTTCCAGAGGCTATTCCGCTGAGGAATATAAAATATAAAACTACAGTAAAAGCTTTGATAAAGTTTTATTTACTCAGTATGGCCTTCCCAAATCTGTTCAGTTTGATCAAGGTTCAGACTTCATGTCTGGAATTTTCCAGGAAATTATGAATGAATTGGGCATTCAGCAATTCAAGCTAAAAATGAAACTATGGTTTGAAAGAACTACAAGGGAGAGAACTTTTGAGTCTGATAATGGAGTTGTGTTACTCTTATTCATTCTTCTTACTTTTCTTCAGATTAGATATTACGGCCCTTACAAAGTTAAGAAGAAAATGAATTAGTTAAATTGTAGTATTAGTGCTCCTGGGATCTAAATAAATTATAGGAGTACCAGTATATTGAAAGGAGACAGTCATGTTAAACATGTAATTAATTTAGTTGTACCTGTCCCACTTAGTGAAGGAATATCATCAGATTCTACTGATATTGAATGATGACTGATATTGAAATGACAAATCTTTGTAATTCAGAAATTATGAAAAATCTAGACCATAAACTTTCACATTTGCAAGTGCAGGAGGTACATGAACTTTTTGAAATTGAGCACTTATGTCCAAATATTTTTACAAGGACAAACAAACTTTTCATGACGTTGAAGTTTAAAATTCCAAACCTGTTAAACAGCATCCATGCAGGATGAGTCCACTCAAACAGGAATACTTAAAAAAGGAAATTCAATATTTGCTGGAGAATGATTTTATCGAGCCCAGTAAAAGTGATTGGAGTTCACCATGCATGCTTGTTCTAAAACCAGATAAAAACTTTCCGTATGTGCACTGATTAAAGGAGAGTGAACAGAGTGACAAAAACAGATTCATTCCCATTACCAAGAATTGACGATTGTATTGATAAAATTGGGAATGCCAAGTATGTCACCAAATTGGACCTTCTGAAAGGATTTTGGAAGATTCCACTAACGGAAAAGCAAAGGAAATCTCGGATTTGTGACTCTAGATGAACTCTACCAATATAAAGAAAGTCCATTTCAACGTCAAATAAAAATGATCATCTCTGGTCTTGGGAATTGTGACGTCATCATCTACAACGACGCCTGGATAGAACATCTAGCAACAATTCGAAAATTCTTTGACAGACTCACTGATGCATGTTTGACAATTAATTTATCTAAAAGTGAGTTCTGCCGTGCTAGTGTGGCTTTCTTAGGACATTTTGTGGGACATGGACAAGTTAAAAGGTTGAGGCCATTTCTAGATAATATAATTGCAGACACTCTTTCTCGTGTATAACAATTTATTATACTGTGTAATTTGTACTAGTTCTTTTAATCTCAGATGTAAATTGGTTTGCGATAAAAAGAAAGTTTTATCATATAAACCTTTCTTTTTATTGTATGGGGGAAGGTGTTACGTTTATTTGATTTAAATTATTTTTTTTTAATTGTCAGATCCAAATTTGTCATTATGGGTTTAAAATTTATTAACTGGGAGATATCTATTCTGGAAAATTCCGACTACCCTAGACTCTATTTGTAAACAGCAGGTTGACCTAATTTCTGACCCTGCTTTACAAAGTGTCAACAAGCTTCTAAAACAATTGGCTAAGTTCAAGGCCATTACTGAATTTCTGATATTTTCATGGAGGGAGTACATGACTTACTGAAGGTAGCCTCTTTCTTTGACCTTCTATGAACTTCCATAAAATCACGTGATCCCTTGTTCACGTAAAAAAAACAGGTATTAAAATTATTGTTTGGGAGAGAACAATTTAGTAGATTGTCTGGGCTTTAAATTAATAGTTGTGTTTTGAGTTATATTGGAAATTGTGTCAATTCGTTGGAGTATGAGGAAATATTATATTTATTTGGAAAAGAACATGTGCTCATAAATTTCATAAAAAACAAGAACTGCATCACATGACATCGTCAGCCATTTTGGATTAAATCATCAAGATTCGAACCTGGAACTATTAGAACATTTGTTTATCAGGACTTTTGCAATTCAATGGATTATTTTTGTGATCATGGAATGTGAGGTAGGCTAGGTCCGTCCCATGTCTTGTTATGGACCATTTCTCGGTGGCAGAGTCTCCTGCTGCGGATTCGGGTAGCCAAAGGCCAAGGAAGTAAACCTAAAAGAAATTCAGCAGTGGAGACCCTAAGGCAGTTGGATGATCTACTATATCCCCTTCTGGCAACTCCTTCATCTGGAGAGGGACTTTTGTTCAATACACACTTATAATGCTGTACAAATCTGAAGTTACCATACAGGATCGTTCGTTGCCAGGGTCAACAAGGACCGTACCTGCTGTTGTCCACCAGGACGGAGGTTACAAGTGCGCTACTGATACTTTGCATAAAATCATATAAAGAGACAGCATCGCCATCGCCACCTGGAAGATTAGAACGCTGGCGCAATTTGAAAGACCCCAAGAGTTGACACATGAGAAGGAACACTACACAAACAAAATTCTGGGACTCTGTGAAGTCAGATGGAAAACCCTAGGAGAACACCAAACTGAAGATAGACATACTTTCTAATATAGTGGAGAGTTGGACAGATCCATAAATGGAGTAGGCTTCCTTATAAACAAAGCCATCAATGGACATGTGCTTGAATGTTGCACCATGACTAACAAAAACATCTCCATTCGTCTGAAAGCATCTCCCTTTAACATCACAATTATCCAAGTCTATGCTCCAGCTACTGATCATGATGATGAAGAGAAGTTTCACAACAAAATCCAGGGTATTATAAACATGGTAAGTAAACAAGACATCCTCATCATCCAAGGAGAGTGGAATGCCACAGTTGGCAAAAGATGCTCTAAAAGACTAGGATGATCATTGTGGACCTTCTTGTAATGAGCTTACGAATGAAAGAGGGGAGACGGCTGCTCGAGTTTGCAAACTACAACTTGGTACTAGCCAACACCCTGGGCCAACACAAAGCTTCACGATGCTGGACATGACACGAATCAAGTGGAACCCATCATAAACAGCTCAACTGCATACTGGTTCAAAACTGTTACCGACCTGGCATCAATGGAGCAAAAACAAGAACGTTCACAGGTGCTGATGTTGGGAGTGATCATGACCTCGTGATTATGAACTTCCGACTGAGGCTGAAGAAAATTAACAAACCAAAAAAGATCAGGCTCAAATTCAACCTTGAACAGCTGAAGGACCCTAACATCCGCAAGTCATTCCAAGTCACAATTGGAGGGACATTTGCTCCACTCCTTATGATGGATGTTGATGTTAAAGTGATGAAAAACACTTTCAGCACAGTCATGAAAACATCTGCCAAAAACATCATTGGCCTACATCACGCAAAGAAAAAAGACCTGGGTTACACAAGATATTCTGGATCAGTGTGATACCCGAAGAGACCTCAAAATACCAGACACAACAGGGGCAATGGAGTATCGAGAAATAAACAAGAATATCAGAAAAACTTAAACCAAGCAAAATAAGATTGACTTGGACAAAACTGCACAGAAATAGATAGCAGTTTGATCAAGCATAATACCAAAAAAGCATTCCAAATTGTGAAAGACCTCGCCAGACCTAATCAACCAAGAGTCAGTATCATTCAAGACGAAAATGGAATATGCCTCACAGAAGCAAGTGACATTGCAGTAAGAATATTGTAAAGAACGTTATAATCATCCGTCCACAGTATACCCAGAGGTGCTTGAAGTTCCAAACTCCACAAATGATGATGATTTCCCTATTCTGAAAGAAAAGTACTCACAACATCAACAAATCATCTAGCATGTATTCCTAGATTTCCAAATGGCGTTGGCAGAGTGGGGCATGAGTCATTGTGGGCCACAAGAAAGATGTACAATATGGGTCAAACGTTGACCAATATCATCAAACAGCTGTACGCGAAGGCTACCAGTGCAGTAATTGTTCAAGGTTATGTGAGAGACTGGATCCAGACAACAAAAGGAGTACGGTAAGGCCGTCTCCTGTCATTCACATTTTGCAACATCTACTTCAAGTACAGCATGAGCGAAGCCATGGAAAACCATTGTGGTACAGTCAGCATTTGAGACGACATTGATGAGCTGGCAGGCAGTGAAGACGAGCTTACCACCTTAGTGATGAACCTGGATGGAATATCTTCCAGATTTTACATAAAGATAAGCATTGAGAGGACAAAGCTTATGGTAACAAACGAATTTCAGCCAAGATTAAAGTAAGAGGACAGGAACTGGAATCAGTGGGTCAGTTCAAATATCTTGGTTCTATAATCACGAAGAGGGATCAAGAGCAGAAAGGTTGTCACGAACAGCACACACAACGACAGCTTTGTCAAAGCTAAGACTCATCAAGAGAAACAAGAATATCTGAACAAAAAATCAGACTATTGAGAGTACCACTCATCTCAGTCTTTTTGTATTCATGTGATGCCTTTACCCTGACAGCAGAATTAAAACGAAGAATCCAGACACTTAAAATGAGATGCTACAGAACCATCCTTGGCATCTTTTACATGGACCACATCGCAAATGAAGAAGTGCGTAACACCATCAGGCACAAAGTAGGCTATTATGAAGACCTCGTCACCACTGTCAAAAAGAGAAGCTGAAATGGTAATGGCCATATCACTAGAGCCTACAGTCTATCCATAACAGTACTGCATGGCAGCTTTCAGTGTGGCAGAAGGAGATGTAAACCGAGAAACAGTGGACTGACAACATCATATAATGGACCAGGAATCGTTTTGCGGAGACATAGGCATTGACACATGCTCGAGACAAATGGAGGGGACTGGTCAGATGTTCAGCAGCACAGTGCCTCGATGACCACACTAAGTCAAGAGACTGATGATGATGATGATTTTGTGGTTCACATGTAGGCCTACGTGTTAGGCCGGTCTTTCGAATAGCCAAGGGGCGCCCTAGTTTTAGTCACTAAGTGGTGTTGATTACCACGAAAAGGTCCATGGACTGTCCATGTTTAAAGAAAATGAGTACAACCATGCACATTCTAGATAAACTGAAAATAAACTTCAATCATGGATCATAAATGATATATTGTACTCAAATGTAATCTCTCTCTCTCTCTCTCTCTCTCTCTCTCTCTCTCTCTGTCTCTGTCTCTGTCTGTCTGTCTCTCTGTCTGTCTCTCTCTCTCTCTCTCTCTCTCTCTCTCTCTCTCTCTCTCTCTCTCTCTCTGTGATGCAAATGAGTTAGGGTGTATACATATGTGGGGCATATCAATATCATTAATATTGAGCTCAAATATATTATTATCTAGCATAATTTTTAAATAAAACATTTTCCATTTAAAATCTTAAAAATATAGTATTTGGTAGATGAATATGTCTCTCTAAAATTTATATATTTCCATAAACGTGATAGCATATAATAATTTCTTATCTATTTGGGTTATAAATGCAACTCTTTATCAATATTATTCAAATTTCCTTTTTCGTAGAAAATGGTGGCTGTAAAAAATGTCAAGATATCGCAAAATGAAAAACTTCAAATCTACATTAAAAGATAATATTTTAATTATTTTTTTTATCCTTTACCTAATAATGTATCTCACATTACATAAATGTAGAACGCATTATACACTTCAACGACATGAACAAAAGAAAAAAAAATAAATAAGACGGAAGATAATGTAAGTAAATTGCAGATACTGTAACTCATTATTTCACAAAATCCGTATCCTTAATATTTCAGAGCGTTTCGGCAGCATAGGTATTTTAAACGTAATTTATTTGGGTCCTGGAATCAAAGGACAGTATAAGGGTTTTCTTTGGTTTATTGACGTCAAAGCCCATCTAAGGATTATATATATATATATATATATATATATATATATATATATATATATATATATATATATATATATATATATATATATATATATAATTAAAGGCCCAGTGCTTGTAATTTTAGACATCCAAAAGAAGACATCCAAACAAAATAATAGGAAAAACGGTAAAATTCTTTAAAATATAAAGTAACAATTTTTATAATTGATATAAACCGAGATTGATTGTAAATTCCGAAAAGTTCTCAAGTGGAACATCATCATAAAACATACACCCTGGCCAAACTGCTGCCTCTGTTAATCGCATCTTACGACATGCAGTAGAGCATATGGAATTTATTCGATATTCATAATAATTCAGGACTCGGAATGCACTTTACTTTAAAAGGTTTGGAGAAGTAGCTATGAAATGTGCGGAAAGAGGATTGAAACCGACCTGGGTCAACTTGTTGATAGTTGGAAAAGTGAAAAGACATATGACATACTTTAGATACCGAATCCAACGGATTAAATCATTATGTTCTCAATTTAGAACAAATATACACTTCTGACTCTGACAACATGCCATCCTTGACGGTTATAAGGAGAAAACAAGTTTAAGTTGTACTTCCATGGATTCGACGAGGACCTCTCTAGTCATCCGAGGGATGGAGGAGCTGGTTATGTGCGTGCACAGTTAGTTGACGAGGTCAACCCTTGCACAATATGTTCGTTTGCACAAGGAACAGGGGTGATTGGGTCATCTCCAGGAGGGTTGATGGCACGTGCATTTTAGACTTACCTCTTCAGTTCTGCAGCTGCTGTCCTGCTAGATTCACACAATTTTGAGCAATTTGTGCACAGAGGAACGCCAAGTGACTCGATCGATTGTTGCTTGCTTCTATGAATCAGGGTTTATGTTGAACGCTTTCAATGCAGCTTTCAAACTTTGAAGCGTTTCTTCTGACTTCCGTAGGAAAGCCGTCCTTGATGTAGCTCGTCATAAAATAGTCTCTTAGGCAGCCGGTGATCTTTCATGCGAACAACATGTCCCGCCCAGCGTAGCTGGAACTGCATCAGTATGGTATGGATGCTTGGGAGACCTGCTTAGGCGAGTAACCCAGTGTCTAGAACCTTGTCCTGCCACTTGATGTTGAAGAGTTTCCTGATACTTGTGGCGTGAAAATGGTTAAGCTTCCTGGCGTGGCGTTGGTACACCGTCCACGTTTCGCATGCGTAACGTAGTGTATGGCCCTGTAGACCTTTAGTTTGGTCTGGATGCTGATGCCTCTTCAATTCCAGGCGTTGGCATACCATCTGCCGAAAGTTGCGCTAGCCCAAGCCATGCAATGATTCACCTCGTCGTCAATAGCTACGCTCTGTGGCAGTGTGCTGCCAAGGTAGGTGAAGCGGTTCACTACGGTGAGTTTTCGGCCGTTGATGGTAATGATGGGCTCAACATAGTGCTTTCCAGATGCAGTCCGATGCAGGACTTCAGTCTTCTTGGCACTGATGGTGAGACCAAAACGCTTGTGCAGGGGCTGGAGAACTTATCAACGCTGCATTGCAGATCGGCGTCTGAGCAAGCATTGACGGCCCAATCTTCAGCAAATAAGAAATCCATATGGTGTCTGTTGTGACCTTGGTTTTCGCTTGAAGCCTCCTGGGATTGAATAGTTTTCCATCTGTACGGTATCTGATGCTGACTCCAACCTCTGCGTCTCTGAAAGCATTAGTTAGCATGGCGGAGAACAATAGACTGAACAGTGTCGGTGTCAGAATAAAACTCTGCCTGACGCCATTGGTTACTGTCAATGGCTCAGATGTCTCTCTATTGTCCTGAACTCATGCCTGCGTGCTATCATGCATATACATTTTCTTGGGCATCCATTCATGGTCATTACCTTTCACGAGCCTTTTCTTCTGACAGTATCAAATGCCTTTGTCAAGTCGACATAGATGGAGTAAAGGTCGGTGCTTTGCTCTTGACATTACTCTTGTAGCTGCCTCGCAGCAAACACCATTGTCGATGATCTCGAGTTATTTCCGGAATCAACACTGGCTTTCTGGTAGTAGTCTCTGGTCTATGTGCATAGTTAGGCGGTTCAGTAGGATTCTGGCTAGTATCTTTCCTGAAATTGAGAGTAAATATATACCCCGATGGTTGTCGTGGGCATAGTGGTTCCCCTTGCGTTTATACAGATGGATTATGGAGGCGTCTTTAAACTCCTGGGTGATCGTGTCTTGCTGACAAATCAGTAAAAACAGTTCGTGGAGCCTTTCTATCAGGGTTGTGACCCTTCCTTGTAAACTTCAGCTTGGATGGAGTCTGAACCAGGTGATTTGGCACTGGAGATCAGACGTATCGCTTTATGTGTCTCCAGCAAAGATGGAGGGGAATCCAGTGCGATGAGTGATTGGTGATACGACTGATGGTTTCATCATTGATGAATGAAGGGCGATTCAGGACGTCAAAGTGTTCAACCCATCGCTGACAAATCTTCTCTTACTCCATAATTAGTGAGTTTCCGTCGGCGCTGAGAATGGGGGATGATCCAGAGGATGTAAGTCCATACACTTTATTCAGGGCATAGTAGAAGTTCTTCATATCATAGTGGTCTGCGTAGCACTGGATCTCTTCAGCTTTGTAGCTTAGCCATGTGTGCATCGCACCTGTACAGTTTTGTGTATGTTCCTAAATGTGGACTTCGAGTTGTTCACGGTAGTTTTGATCTCATCGCAGTTCTTATCAACCAGTCTTGATGCTTTCTGGTTGAGGGACCTAGGATTTCCGAAGTTGTGCCGTAAACAAGCTCTCTAAATTCCGCCCAGTCGGTCTCCACATTCTGATTGCCAAGACGGGTGGATTTCAGACGTTCTTCCTGTTTGGTACTGGTGCAATTCCACTTGGTGATGTTCAGTCCTTTAGAAGCCTTCTTTCCATGTGGGTGTCTTTTGTTCAGCAGACAGCGCTGCACAAGGACTTGGTCACACGCACATCCTCCTGTCACTCTTCCTGACAATGACGTATTCGCTGAGGTGACAGTGCATAGAAAGAGGGTGCATCCATGACGTTCGGTTACAGGTAGGAAGGCGAAAGACTATATTGAGATCAGCAGTTATTGGTTGGCGCAAGTCTGGAGCAATGGAGACCGTTGCTGTTACAGTGGCCCACTCTGTGCTTTCCTAGCACTCCGTCTCAGGTAACGTGATCACAACCTACTCTAACATTAAAATCGTCAAGAACGACGCGCTTATCTGTCATAGGAACGTCAGCAATGACGGAGTGAAGATCCTCATAGCACTTGACCTTTAAGTCATCTGGAGTGGTCATTGTTGGATCATAACAACTGATGATGGTAAGTTGCATTCTTCCAGACAAGAAGGAGAATTTCATGGTCATGCGTCTGTCGTTACTGTCTTGGGATGTCCAGGTAATTTGCCAATCAGTGCTGTCTTCACTGCAAAGCCGACACCAGCCTCATGGCACTCTCAACTTACTAGGACGCTCCAAAAGAAAGTGTATCCGAAGCCCCTTTCACAGTGATCGCCTTCTCCTGCAAGCAAAGTATGGCTCAAGGTAGCAATGTCTACGTTGTATCCGGCGAGTTCCTTTCCTTTTAATCCGGTTCTCTTCTGGGGTCTTTCCGCATCGTCTCTGTCCAGTATGGTGCGCACAATCCTTGCACGGAGTGTAAGAGGAACAATCCTTATTTTCTTTTTTTGGTATTTTGACTGAAGTAGGGTTCCCGCAATCCGTGGTATGCTGGCTAGGGACGTTTAGAGCAGGCAATGTTTTGGGCACCTTTTCTAGCCCCGTCCTCATGCCAGGGAGGTGAACAGGGCATCCATGATGTCGCGCAGGGGATGCCGTACTCCACTGCTGCTCCATGTCAGTGGTGAAGTACTTTAATGGTCTGAGACGTCTGTGCAGGTTTGCGGCAACGGCTGCCAGAGTACCAACACCTACCGCTTCGTCGCTTGCCTGTAGTATTGAGGTATTACCCCCTCCCAGGTCTTTAGTGGGTGATGAAATGGGATAAATGGAAGACAAGAATGACTTGCGCAGGGACTTTGTGTTAAGTGAAGAAGAGTTGGGCAATTCGTCGACCTCACTCTCTCTCTCCCAAAACCATCTAAGTGCAGCAGCACGGCAACGTCGAGACAGAGTTGAGTGCAGTGGGTGACTATGACGTCCTACGTGTCCCGTCATGCTCTTAGCACTCCACGGTGCTTCGCTAAGAATCGCCTTTCTGCCCGTTGATCCGATGGTGGTTCCACCGTGCAGGTTGCTGATTCCAGTCTTCACATGCTAGACAAAGCCTAACTCACCGAGACGCGTTGGATACCCTCAACCTGGTTTAGCCGGCCATTCGATGCCGTTTTCCGGGATGTAGAAATTGCACATGCCACAGCTTCTTGGCACCACAAGTGAAACCTGAGTGCCAAGTGGGGTCAAAGGTGGGCGAGCTACCCCCGAACGAATACGACTGCTTAGCCAGCCAGAGGTATTACCCCCTCCCAGGACAACCCATAACAAGTTTGATATTTTCGAATTAAACAACTTAACGAAATATGTATATACAAATTGCAACAAGGAGTTCTTGATAAAAAAAATGACCGCTGCTCAGTTGTGACACTCATTTCCATTCAAATGTGAGGCTCTGTTTCTTACAGATGAATGTGACATTGTTCTGGGCATCAAATTACAACATGGAACAAGAAAATCTTAAGTTTGGAACATTCTAATGTTACCTAGTTTTCCTCTATACTGAGCTTGCATTTAAAACAAATATAAATTGCATTGATCAGCTAATTGTATCAGCTGCAAATGAAAATGATCAGAATGTTTTATTCAAGAGAAGAAAAAAAAACATTTACTTTTGCGCATATTAAGGCTGTTACAAGCCGTTTCAATTGATACAAATTCATGAAGTTGAAGACTACTAAAATAAATGAAGCAAACTGAAGAAAAAAAACTAGCAAAGTCAAATATTATTTCTCCATAAATCAAGAAATGATGACTTAAGCTTCTTGGTCAATTACACTGTTCAAAGCATGTGTGTGTGTGTGTGTGTGTGTGTGTGCGCGCGCGCGCGCGAACGAGAGAGAGAGAGAGAGAGATGGGTCAAAAATAAATCTTATCATGCGTTTCATAACAAAAATTACTTCTAACGCAAATATCATCGTCGTTTCAGCAGTATGTCACGAAAGGTAGTGGAGCGGTAGGAAATAATGCAGACTACATCACCTCCTGGAGAAATGAAACATCGACTACTGGCTGATTCATGATTGACGCAAGGGAAACCATTAACAGAAAATTATATCCAGCACAATAATAACGGCACCGAAGCGTGATTGTTATCTTAATTCAGGTATGAGTCTTAGTGCCCATTCAAATAAGGCTTTCTTCCGCATGATACCCAGGTTGATTATCGGGGTGTCCTGTCTGATAAAGTCTCTCATGGAAATATATCTAGGCTGATTTTCAAAGCATATACTTGATCTATGCTTTCATTATGATACAGTTCAACGAGAACTACATGAGCAATAACCATGCGACCCTTAAGCCTTTTCTCATTCAGCAAAGAGAATTCAAGGAAATAGAACAAGGGGAATAACAAATGTAGCTTTGCCATCAGTTAGATGAAACCGGTTTCTGATTATTATTATTATTATTATTATTATTATTATTATTATTATTATACAGTATTATCGAAGACATCTATGTGTTATCCATGTTTCCGGTGTCAAGGATACTCTGTTTAGCGAATAGCAGATGAGATGAAACTTGACATGAGAAAACTTGGGGTCGTTTCGCACATCTACAGAACTGACGAAAACAAAATTTCTTCCTAAAAATGTCCCGGAAAAAAAATACAGTTTCAAGTTAACATAACACCTTTCTTATCACAGTTGTTGTTCACAGACAAACTTATCAATGGGCGTGTATCTACTAGATGGGCATAAGACAGAAACATTATACGTAGTGTCAGACAAGAGTCCGTCAATATGACTGACATTATTCGGGCGGAAATGAATTTCCAGGACATCCAAAATAAGACCGTTCTTCTATTGAGCTGTAGAGTGCTGATACCATCTCTGATATGCGTAAGTGATAAGATGTCCACCTTATGGCCATTAGGAATGTAAGATCTTCAACAATTTTCTTTATGACCACCTATGGACTTTGGGGAACACCATTTGTCTAGATGACTGTGCATTCAATAAGAGCAGCGATAACAGAATGTTCAAGACAGCCACAGTGGTTGTCAGAAAAATTATGTTTATTTAAACAGAATGAGACGGTTTCTGGTGAAAATACCATGTTGATATGACTTTCGGTTTAGTAGACATCGATAACAATATTCTCAAAACAGCAGTCATGGCGTCTGTATTGGCTGTCAAAGAGCGTCATTTTCATTTATGACCAATAAAACATCGAAAAGGAAAAGGAAAAAATTTCACGATTCTCTTCTTTAATGTTTCTGGATGTTCCTGCTTACTTTCGATGATATGGAAACACAACGCATCGCGATATATTTTGTGACATAATATGACACTTGAGTTCAATGTTTATAAGTTTTGTACGGTATGTACTACTTGAAGGCTACGGGCAGGCATCAGTTGCTACGATATGTACAGACTTACCTGTGACATCTGGCTGCAATGAAGGCGTAGACAGTTGAATCATCAACGCAAAAGGTCCTAAGGTCGAATGAGAAGCATTACCATGCAGCGATTGGGGAAACTGCTGCATATGTAAATTAAAAGCCCGGATAAGCCAACGTTGGATATTAACGAAGGCTCCATTCCAGTCTGTGTTTATTTGAAAGTAGCCAAGAATGCCAGCAATATGTCTAAAACAAGAACAAACCCATACATAGACTCGGGTGATTACCTACTACATGAGATGCATGAAAGGCACCACAAGCAGGAACCACGAGCCAGGAAGCTGCTCTTTACTGAATTCCGACAACAGCGGATGAACAAACAAAAATAAGTACATGCGAAGATGGAAAGGTGTAATAAAACTGGCTGCCGGGTACAAAGAGAAACAAGTGGATGTCCATGTAACAAACTACCGGATCATCCTAAGGTGTTCCATCCAGCTACGCGAAGAATGTCATTGAAGAAAAGTAGAGAAAACCAATTAAGGGACTAGTTTTCCAATATTTTGAAATCTTCAAAACACCCTGTTTACCATAGAAGAGGGACCTCTCTAGATCATTGGAGGTGAATATGAGAGGTAGACGAAGTCATCCAAACCTTCCGTCCGCCAATGGCGTAGATATGCAGAACAGACAAAGAAGTACTTCAAGAAGTCTATGACCCAGTCCAAGACGGGTGGAACAGACGGATAGGAGGAGGAAAATATACATTTACGTCAACAGTTAGGGAATTTTAAGGGTAAACATAGAGAGGGTACAGTAAGTATATAGGGTAGGATATAGACAATAAACATAACATAATAAGTGTATCTATCAACTTTAATATATAACTATGGGTTATTCGGGAGGGGGGGGGGGGCATAATACAGAGAATAGTTATGATTACCGAAGGTCACATAAGTACATCTATATGTTAAATGAATAAATATATCAAAGATATTAATAGGTGGTATATAACAGTGTAGTTTATGAGGTAGTACATATAATATAGTGCATCATGTATGTGAATAAAGTTTGTGTGTGTGTGTGTGTGTGTGTGTGTGTGTGTGTGTGTGTGTGTAATTTTGATTTTAACAAGTATTTATAGTTTATAGTGATAACTAGTACTAGGGCATCATTATGCAGACACATAGCATCGTGTTCCATCTAGTCACATTGTCCTGACACCAGGCCTACAATTCCTAACATTAACCTCTTAATGCAGAGCGCCAAGCGAGACATATGCTAATACCATTTTTATGCGACTTTTGTATGACTTCGCCGTTGCTCGAACCCAGGACATCCCGCATCCGCTTTGTCAGTGTTGATATATACCATATGCCATGCTATGTGTGCTATCATATGAATATTTTATTTTGATCTAACGTATTGAGGCTGAGTACATTTTTAGATGGTCGAGTAATGCTCACTAGATGGGATAATTATACTGTTTCAGTGTAAAGAACGGACGTATGCCTTCTGTGACTCCTTCTTAGAGTATCTTAGTATCCTTGTATTTCGAAAACGAAATGGAGAGGGTAGTGCAGAGAAATTGAATTTATAGTTTTGAGTATAATATCATAGCGCACTGACAGCACATTTCTTTGCATCAAAATCCTTGTCTCATATTTGTATTGTCCTCAAACTGGCTAATCGAATACTTTAGATTTATTATCAGAACATGATGATCGATAAAATGAGTGTATTTAGTGTCACGTTTAAAGACCGATAGTCAATGCACTTAACTAGAGAGGAAATTAAGCTTAAGAAAATACATTTTCACATAGTAATTTAATCTAAAATATCGATGTACCGTCATGGATTCTCTGTCAATAATATGATGAATAAACATATATATCACCAATAATATAGATCAATAAAACTCCCGCTAGAAACAATGTCCGCCATGATGTGTATGTAAGCGCTGTGTATTATCTTTATTTCAATAGTGAATATTAAGCGTGATGTAAGTCACATGACGTGCGAAGTCTGAGCCTCTATAAAAAGGTAAGATGTCAATCAGTGTTTCAAACTGACTGCCTGTAGCCATATATCAAACAGTAGAGGTAGTCGAAAAATGAACTGTGGAAGCTATTTTACAAAATAAAGTAGGAATTTTTCGATAGGACTGTTTTAAGTAAAACCAAACGAGTTTCTTTTTGTAAAAACGAAATAATTTGAGGGATAATTGTAGTATCCAAAATCAATTTAGAATTTAAAACTCTCATTCTCATTTATAATTTAAGTAAATTTGTTTAGTTTGCCATGCTCTATTTTAATAACAAATCAGTGCAGAATAGTGATTTAATTAATAATTGATTCTAAACTAACTTATCTCTTTGCAAGTCGAAACTGTCCAGACTTCTCAGTAATTCCATAAGCTGCGAAATAGCACTACCTCCAGTCAGATGTAACGATCAACAGTCTCTTCAGTCAGGTCTAATGAATAGCACTTCCTACAGTCAAATGTAAGGAATAGCAATTTTTAAAGTCGGTTATAATGACTAGCAGTCACTACAGTCAGAATTAATTGGTAGCACTTCCTACAGTCGGATGTAATGAATAACAATCTCTACAGTTAAATTAAATGAATATCACGTCCTACGGTCGGATGTAACGAATAGCACTTTGAACAGCTGGATCTAATGGATAGCACTTCCTACAGCTTGATCTAATGAATATCACTTCCTACAGACGGATGTAATAAATAGCAGGCCCTACTATAGGATTATATGAATAGCACTTCCTTTTGTCGGATGTAAGTAATAGCACTTCCTACGGTCGGATATAATGTATAGCATTTCCAAAAGTTGGATTTGATGAATAGCACCTTCCCACAGATGAATCCAGTGAATAGCAGTTCCTACATTTAGGTCTAATGAATAGGACCTACTACAGTTGGATGTAATGACCAGCAGGATCTACTGTATGATGTATTGAGTTGCAGTCCCCTACATATATAATGGATAGCATTACCTACAGTTGGCTCTAATAAATGGCACTTCCTACAGACGGATGTAATAAACAGCAGGCCCTACTGTAGGATTATATGAATAGCAAGCACTTTCCTACAGTCGATTTTGTTTGTTTGTTTGATTAGGATTTTTAACATAGCTTTAACAATTTTTCAGTCATATCGCTACGATGTCTGCTGTGAGGCAGTTTATAGTGATGTCTAGCACTGAGGCATCATGCCGCAGACATGTAGCATGATGTCCCACCCAGTCACATTATCCTGACACCAGGCCGACCAGTCCTAACACTAACCTCTTAATGCTGAGCGTCAAGCGAGGCAGCTGTTAGTACCATTTTTGTAAGTCTTTGGTATGACTCTGCCGGGGATCGAACCCGCGACCTCCCGCTTCCGAGGCGAACGCTCTAACCACTAGGCCACCGGAGCGGTTCCCTACAGTCGAATGTAATGAATAGCTCTTCCCACAGTAGGATGTAATTAATAGCTCTTCCTACGGTCGGATATAATGTATAGCATTTCCAAACGCTGGATTTGATGAATAGCACTTCCAACAGATGGATCTAATGAATAGCACTTCATACAGACTGATGTAATAAACAGCAGGCCCTACTGTAGGATTATATGAATATCTCTTCCTACATTCGGATGTAATGAATAGCACTTCCTACAGTCAGATGTAATAAATAGCACTTCCTACAGTCAGATCAAATGAATAGCATTTCCAAAAGTCGCATTTAATGAATAGCACTTCCTACAGTTGATGTGATGACATTCAGACCCTACATTATGATGCATTGACAAGCAGACCCCTACAGTCGGATTTAATGAAAACCACTTCATATAGTCGGATTAATGAATTGCAATCCCTACAGTCGGATTTATTGACTAGCACTTACGACAGTCAGATGTAATGAACAGCACTTTCCAAAGTCGTGTATAATGCTTAGCACTTCCTACAGTCGGATCTAATCAATAGCATTTCCTACGGGGGGATCAATTAAATATCACTTCCTACAGCTCTGATTAACAAACAGTCTGGTCTAATGAATATCAGTCCCTACAGGCTGATCTACCGACTCTTAGTTTTTAATTGAACTTTACTCAGGCAGGAAAGTAATTTTTTAAAATATATCTTTGAAATGTATTCCACTAAGTATGAGAAATAATGAAATATAAACTTTGAATTTTCATACGATTACCTTGATTTATTCTTACTCTGTAACTTTTCAGAGTTATGCTTTGACCATAATGCAGCTTATCATTTTTTCTATATTTTCCAATTCAATCGCTTAAATAGATCGAGACTAATTCAAATTATCCAGACGGCGTTGCAAATATTGAATGAATATTTCTTAAATACCTTCCATAGTGAACACACAATAGTTAGAAAACGGTAGGTCTGGCAAAAATGCTGCATACTATTTGCTGACTATACGACAGGCATTATGCAGAATAGCTCATATCACTTTCGAATAAGTTACTATGTTGCATAGTATTATTTATTTCATGACAAGCAAAATTAATCGACAGCCTTTTTGCCGCCCCATAGCACTGCCAGACGTGCCGCGCCCGCCTACGAGTCACATCCACACACACACACACACACCACCACCACCACCACCACTACCACCACCACCACCTCCGCCACCACCCGCCCAAAACAAAGTCTTAAGCCTAGAGCCTTTAAAGACTTTTGTAACTTTAGATAATTATAAATTGTAACTAAAGCTCTTTCTCCTTTCTTCTTCTTCATTTTCTTCTGCATAGTAGATATTTTTAAATTAAAATCTTCGTACTTTAAAATCTACCGCACTATAAATTTTGCCAACTAAGGTAGATGCCTTGTCCGCCTAACGTTAACTCCGCTACTTGACGAAATGATAATCATCGTCATTTAAGAGTAGGCTAAGAAAAGACCGAGACTCTTCCGTTGAGCAATTAACATTTACTTCCAGATAATTCGTTGCCAAGTGAAAGATTCAAAGAATAATTACATACATATCACCAAAATGATCTCTTCATTGTAAAGTTGTGGCTTTTCTTGATTTATATAATACATAGTCATTGCCAAAAGTATTCTGTCACTTCAATATTGATGATAACCTTTTAGGCCCGTAAATCTATGAAATTTGGAGCTTCTCTGTATATCCGTAATTAAGAAAGAATTTCAAGCGTGTTCCTTGTGTCAAGATTACTTATTGTCAATTGTTGTGATGCGAAAGGATGCTGGACCTCAGATATACTGGCCATCTCCATTAATTCATCAATCGCTCGTTTGGTTAATGCAGTGCAGTCAATCATTTTTGACATCATGGGCCACTGAATTTTGTTTCTTGAAATCGAGAGCCGCAGCAGAAAAGTTAAAAGCTACGACTATACAAAAAAATTATTCACAGTTGTTTACCTGGTTAAGAAGATATACTATGAAAGTAAACAATGGACTTTCTTTTGAATGCACAAAATATTGCTCGAGCTCAGGTCGGGCCGCAGGTTGGAAAGCACTGGGTTAGAGAGTTCGCCTCGTATGCGGGAGGTCGCGGAGTTTAACCCAGGCCGAGTCATACCAAAGACTTCTAAAAGATGGTAATAATTTAAAAATCTAGGGAGCCCCATGAATATGGATGCAGATGGGTTTTTTTCTCCGTTTATTCGAAATATATTTCGTTATTTCGAAATTCTATTTCGTTATTATGAATACTATTTCGTTATTTCAAAATACGATTTCGTTATTCGTTTAAACAATTTAGTATTTCGTTATTCCGAAATAGTATTTCGCCATTTCGAAATACTATTTCGTTATTTCGAAATACTAGTTCGTAATTTCGAAATATTATTTCGTTTAAACGAAATGCTATTTCGTTTTCTCGAATGCTATTTCGTTTTCTCGAAATACTATTTCGTTTTTTCGAAATACTGTTTTTTTAAATGAAACAATATTGCATTATTTCTAAATAGTATTTCATTTTTTTCAAATATTTCTGATTATTTTTTAATAACATCGCGTTTCGCTAAAATTTGGGCTTTTAAGTACTGTTGTAATTGTGAGAATAGATAAGGACCGTTTGGCTCTGATAAAAGTTTATTTTCATTTGGGTTTAAAGTATAAAGAGATTGTGTGCATTCTGGGGGAAAGACATGGATATAATCTCAGCATTAGACAGCTGATTAATATGTTGCATGTTTTTTTATCTTTACCCGTATCAAAATCCCACTGATGTGCAGTGGCGTAGCGAAGGGGGGGGGGGGGGGAATCAAGTGAGCATTCGTCCCTAGCGATGGTGACTAGTGGACGCCAAATGGGGCCCAAATCGGCCCAAAGTATCAAACTAACTGCGCAACATGGGCAGTCTGGGTCGCAAATTTGGGTGTTTTACCCTGGGCGCTGCAAATTTGGGTGTTTGCCCTGGGCGCTAAATATTCTCGCTACGCCACTGCTGATGTGATAACTATTGCAAATTTCATAATGCATGAACAGCGCTTATGCGGTACTATGCACGGTTATAGGTGGATGTATTATCATAAGCTGAAATGCAGAGGTATACGGGCAAGAAAGGAAGAAGTTCGCCTTTTGATGAGAGTATTAGACCCTATAAATGTTGACCTCCGCCAATAACATCGACTTCATAGGCGTGTGTACCTATCAAAAGGTCCTACCGGTAATTATATCTGACATATGGACTCCTATGACAAGTTGCGACAATATGGTAATTTGCATCAATGGTTGTATTGTTGGGTTTTCATGGAAAATCATATGGTTGCATATTATACAAATAGTAACCCCTTTCGTTATCGGGAGTTATTATCTCGAAGCTGTCAAAGCCTTCATTGGTTGCCCCCTTATAGTTCGAGCTGACAGGGCACAAACAATGGATATGTTTGTGAATTCCAAAGTCTCTTTCGCCGGCATGGAACTGATTCATTATGTGGTGATCACAGTTTCATGTACAGGTACTAACACTAGAAAATTACAAAACTAATTAATTTACTTTTTAAATAATTTTAAGTAGATTTATTAAATGATTGCCAATTAATTTAAAATACTGTGTAGTAATTTTTTATGATGCCGCTATTTCCCATCTCACTTCTCAGGTAAACGAGCAAGAAAAATTATATGGAGAGATTACGCTGATAGCTCAGTCTAGTAAATTAGTCAAGCATTGTGCTTTGTGCATATGAATAATAAAATATATAATTAACTTCATTACAAAAAGTGCGTATAATAAAGTTGACTTTTTGCAACTAGATGAACTATTGTGAAATCTGTATTATCAGAAGCTGGTGATGCAGCGACAACGCTGTTTTTAAATCACTCATAGTGTTACATTGCAAATCATGCTCTATCTCACGTTTATTATTTATTAAATCTTTTCAATCTAGAACTCTGGTCTCTCGCGATAAAACACAAGGGGTGTTACATACAATACAATTCGATGTTAAATTTATGAATTAGACACACAGCAAAGTGTAGCCAGAAATAATTTTACTCGGATTTCAATGCAATGTTGAATAACAGTATTTTTTTTTAAACAGAACCTCGTCTTTATCGGGGAGTCACTGCAGCGATGAGACGTGATCTCATGAGGAGGTTTGCAACTTATCTGAGATCACAGGCGATTCGCATGAGATTAGATAATATGATCCGATGCATAGGTCATATAGGTCGGAGTCAATGGCAAACTGTTTAGGAACAGTCTGCGACCTGCGAGAAGGTTCGGTCAGTAGTTTAGAGCCCTGGGGTCACCAGCGATTGCCTAGAATTCAGTCTGAATGATCCTAATGAATAGGTCTATGCAATGTGCTAGAGCAAGAGGTCACATGCGGATATTTAAAACTTAGATTATCTCATCACATTTACATTTGCGACTTTTCCCCACAAAATTATCTTATAAGTCTCCGTTCATGTGGTGTCAGAAATGTGAGAAATACAAAACACACAAATGATCTCATTTCATTTAGCTTTCTTTATTTCGTCATTCCTCTTTCTTTCTTTATTTATCGCGTGTTTCATCTCTGTCTTCACTCCTTCCTTTTTCATCCATGTCATTTAGTACATTCTCCATTTCTTCCTTTATTTCGTCTTTCACTCTTTCAGTCATGCATTCTCTTCTATTTGTCTTCTAGTTCTTATTTGTTTTTTCCTTCATTTAGACAATTTAATCTTTCTTTTTCCTTCCATTCTTCCTATATTAGCTCCTCAATACATCCTATCACGTTTTTAATATATCTTTGTATCATGTTGCTATAAGAAAAAGAATATAAACGAAAATCAAAACAAAATATCATTTTCAGATAAAGTGTTGGACTTCAATCAGCTGGAAAATTTCTCGGGCCATTTTGTTTTTTGGTTGTATGTAGGGGTTGCTCGTGGGGTTTTATTGGTGGGTGCCAATAAATTTGCAGTTATAAACTATGCTAATAGCTTGGGTTCGGGGTCGAGGTCGGGTTCGGGGTCGGAGTCGGGGGTTGTAGCTAGTTACAGTGTGTCGATCATTGTATATGCAGCTCTTGTATGATATTCAAACAACATTAATGTCTGAGCTGTGTTTGCAATAAAATATCGTCAGTATCATTATCTCATTAAAACTGTACAAACACATTTTACGCTAATTTCAGATAATGGAGAAGAGACCAGCCATTTAAAAAGGAAGTGATCTGACATGTCATATATTCACTAAAGAATAGTGTTATTGGATCTGAGCTATCGATGACTGTATTTGCTATATCGATGATATGATTTGCTATATCGATGTCTGGATTTGATATATCGAAGGTTGTGTATGATATATCGAAGGCTGGATCTGATATATCGATGACTGGTTTAACTGTTTGGAGCTATGTAAACCGTAGTCATGGAACATAGACTGCACACTTCTCCATCGTCTTTTAACATAGCACATACTACCCTAAAGAGATTGTGTTTAAGACCACATAGCAACAAAGGTGCGTGTCTCTATTTTATTTAATTTTCGAACAGCAAAGCTTGTAAAACATTTAACTGTGAGCAAACATCATTAATCAAGCGAACAAGTGCTGAATAATGGACTTTTGTTTTCACTGAATGGAACATGTGTTTCTTTGTTTGTTTTCTCTTTCTTCTTTTTGCTTTTGTTTTATTTTTAGCCATATGTATATTCAGCCAAAATATAAGATACGAAGAAAGCCCATGTGCCTGAAATCACTGGCTTGTCTTACAACACAACGGCTGACCATTTCAATAAGCAGGTAGATGAAGAATACAAGAACACAAGCGATTAAAATAAACTCATGTTGATTTTGACTATTTTACTATAGCCCGATACAAAACTAAAGATACAAAACTTACATTTCAAATAATTTGCGGGTCATGGCACTGAGTATTTTAAATCCCATAAAATAATGTGCAATATATATGGTAATATATAAATGGCAAAAGTTTTAGGCACTATAGCATATTATTTGTTTTAGGCACTATATCACTGCAGACGTTTTAGGCACTATATCACTGCAGACGTTTTAGGCGCAATAGCATGCCATATGTTTTAGGCACTATATCATTCTAGATGTTTTAGGCACTATATCATTGCAGATGTTTTAGGCACTATATCACTGCAGATGTTTTAGGCACTATATCATTCCAGATGTTTTAGGCACTATATCATTCCAGATGTTTTAGGCACTATATCATTCCAGATGTTTTAGGCACTATATCACTGCAGATGTTTTAGGCGCAATAGCATGCCATATGTTTTAGGCACTATATCATTCCAGATGTTTTAGGCACTATATCATTCCAGATGTTTTAGGCACTATATCACTGCAGATGTTTTAGGCACTATATCACTGCAGATGTTTTAGGCACTATATTATTCCAGATGTTTTAGGCACTATATCATTCCAGTTGTTTTAGGCACTATATCATTCCAGATGTTTTAGGCACTATATCATTGCAGACGTTTTAGGCACTATATCATTCCAGATGTTTTAGGCACTATATCATTGCAGACGTTTTAGGCACTATATCATTCCAGATGTTTTAGGCACTATATCATTGCAGACGTTTTAGGCACTATCACATTGCAGACGTTCAAGGCACTGTGACATTGCTGGTTTTTTAGGCACAATAGCATGCCATATATTTTAGGCACTAGAGCATGCCATATGTTTTAACACAATAGCATGCCATATGTTTCAATCACTATAGCATGGCATATGTTTTAGGCATCATAGCATTTCAGTACTAGAAACTGTCACTCTCTATTCGCCAAATACATCGAAGTTGCTTCGAACTATCGAAACATTTCAGATGTGGTGCATTTTTAAAAAAAAAAGATTTTCTGCAAAACAATGTATACGCTTTGATGTAGAATTTAAAAGAAATGGGATCTTGCTGAAGCAAAATCAGTATTATAGAAAAGGTCACTACTATTTGCACACATATACCTATAATTACATAAATACATTTTTATCTTTAATAACAGCACTGTAAATAGTTTAAGCTAACGAGCAATCGTACATTGTCTCTAACGTTAATGCATCTAATCGAATTTTGCTTCAGTTCTCTTCATCCAATCACCACCCATATCAAACAGTAATTAATATTAATCGCAACCCAAGAAACATGAGTGTCATTATGACTAAAATTTCACTAAAATCAAATATGATGAAAAGAAAATAATTAACGCCATGTATGACTGATGTCGGACCCGTAATATAGAAAACGATGGTCTTGAGAGCTAAATATTTATTTATTCGACGGTCCTTTATTTGCAGACAATTCTGTCATAAAGACCTTCGTCTACTATGAAAAGATCTTTATGCTTTTTAATGATTACTCATTTATTGAATTCATTTGATATTTCTTAATGATGTAAGTCCATAGTCCAAATTTGACCGAAATCGGCTAAGAAATATGGACGACTCAAAAGTAGATTTAAACAATAATAAATAGAAAGAGGATAGATTACACACAATGTATACTGGATGCAAAGGCGTATCATAATTACACTTAATCTTATAAGCAAGTGCGCTGGAAAAAGAGGCTAACTATTGCAAATAAAATATCACGGTACTAGTTCAGACTTGCATATAAGTACTACTTCATTAAAGTTAAAGTTCCAAGTCTTGAGACATTTCCAAGCCTAATAACCACCTAGAAAAATGATCACGTATACTTTTTAGACTACTTCCAGTTTAAATGTGTACATAGAAAACCGATATCCATGTTATCTAAAGAGAAAGTGTGTACCATTAGGTACTGTAAAAAATATAAAACACAAAAAAATTACGGATTGTAAAAAATAATTCAATTTTGTTTAATAACTTGGGTTTTTAATGTAAGAACCATAATAATGATCTCATAATTTGGCTAAGTTTGTTAATATCCTAATGGAGTTCATGTATCGTCCTTTTCATCGTTTTAAAACCACAGTCTAAAAGGCATATTTAATTCTGAACGGATTTAAGCAGCTGCTTCGAAAATTGCATTCCATGTATAAAGACATAAACGAGATGTTCGAAACCACTCCCTATCTTACAATGATTACTAATGACAGCCACAAAAAGGCTTTATGTAATTTAAGGGTTTCATCATTCCTCATAAATATGAGACTCGTAAACATGTAAGAAACGCACAACATAAAAGAAAATGTGAACTTTGTGTAAAATAATGAGTTAGAAGATGAATATCCTTTTGTATTAATTGTCAGCTATACGTCTCACATAGATATATTGACCACTGTAATTTGGCAGAAAGAAAGCATGACTAAAATTACTCCGTAAATGAAGACGTTATAATTATAAAATACTTATGTAAATATATGTATCATGCAATCCAATTTAGATTATTCCCCCACCCCACTCTTCTCTCTCTCTCTCTCTCTCTCTCTCTCTCTCTCTCTCTCTCTCTCTCTCTCTGCGCGGATTTACGAATACACAGGTTTGTATCACCACTATTCATTTATTTCGTTTTCATTCATTCATGAAGCAGTATACTGCATATGCAATATGTAGTTTATTGATTATATGCTTTCTGCATACGCCATATCAATTAGATTCTAGATTTTCCTCAAGTTCAAAACTACCTAGCAAGTTCATAATTTCGCCAATTTTTACACATGGAAAAACTTGGTGTCTTTTGTTTGTTAATTTAAATTCCTCGTCGTGCTCAATTTCTTTCACTAGAAACAAATATACACCTTACTTTCACGAAAGAAGTGGCTGCACGACTTATTAATGAGACCAGTCCGGTGGCCCAGTGGTTAGAGCGTCAGCCTCGGATGCGGGTTTGAACCCCGGCCAAGTCATACCAAGACATAAATGTGGCACTAACAGCTGCCTCGCTTGGCGCCATCAGCATTAAGGGGTGAGTGAACGGACTGGTCAGCCCTGTGTCAGGATAATGTGATTGGGACATCACGCTACATGTTGGCGGCATGATGCCAGTGCTAGACATCACTATAAACTATCACGCTGCAAAGATCGTCGCGATATGACAAAAACATTGTTAAAGCTACGTGATAAATCGAAATCACACAAGCGCACTTAGTTATGAGGAAGCATTTTTGCCGCAAGGTGAACTGCAGCGGATATGATGAGCATCACATTACAAGCAACTAATCTTTGTAACTCAGATACTAAATTTTGGATCAATGAAAGCTTTCCCTCGACATAGGTTTCATGACAGTGCCACCTGTATTAACGATTCAGAAGCCCAGTTGACTCGAGGTAAAAATGATCAACACAGGTTATAATAAAGCATTTGATGCGCTGGTTTTTGTCTAACATATTGGATTCTGATACCCCAAAATATTTATATGGCTTACGTTTTTCCAAATTAAGCTGAAATCCAAAATAAGCATTGTAAAGTTACAATATGGAATCCAAGTCAGAAGGCTAGACAACATGGGTCGTAACTTCTGTAATGTGTTGTCATAAAATGATTAAATCATAATGACCTGTGTTAATCAGAAACTGTACTATACGACGACAGGTCACTGTCTGTATTGTTTGCAGTATAATCAGACTTCTACACAAGCGTGAGAATTATTTTGGTGTGTGTTCAACAGTTTATATCAATGAATTAACAGAACAATGGTCGCCATATTCAGGCTGACAATACATACATACATACATACATACATACATACATACATACATACATACATGCACAGATAGATAGATAGATAGATAGATAGATAGATAGATAGATAGATATTTATTTTCAACTTATTGAATCCGTGTAAGGGTTCAATGTGTGTGGGAAGGGGTTGGCATTTTCCTCACTGTGCTAATTTATTACATCACATGCTCAATAATCGTGGTTTTGTTTTAAATCTCGTTCTAAAGTTGTTGCTTTCCGGCCGAAAAACGAAATATAACTTTCTAGCATGAATAGGTTCGGACGGTTTGAATCATTGTTGACTGTGGATGAATAGGCAATTTCCGGAAAAGTGACCTTATAATATATGTCTTTAAACGTTAATTATGATAGTTTATTTAACTGAGAAACAATTATATGCCCAGAAAACCGTAACGTTTCTTCCATAAATCATATTATGACGACTCAGCTTTCAGCTGACTTGACAGCAAACGACGAGGTATCGCCGCCGTCCCTTACCTGTAATTACACTCGGGCATTTAGCCAGAGCGGCGCACTCAAGCGAAGAGCAAAACACATGTCTTCTGTATGTACATATTCAACGTGAATTTCATATGGCAGATAAAGAGATCTGAACATTTTATATGGAAGCTTTTTCCTTCATTTTATAAGCGGGATGATCATCTCTGTTCATCTTGCTCACTGATTGTTCCATATTCTGTGCTGAAGTACGATTAAGAATTGTCTTCGTAAAGATTTAAGCAGGACTTCCTATTTTGTGGAGATACAATAGACTCTGCAGTGGAGTCGAAGAGTTAGTAAGGTGACTGAGATTACCCTAATTGTTTTCTCTGGTCATTTATATTTTTGTTTCGAATAGAGTGCCATCTATGTCCGCAGAGCATAAATTCGCCTTGCCATGTTCCGTCATACACATAGGAACGAATGGATTATATTTATTGAGTGAATATTGTTTCACGCTTTGAGTTTGTAAAGGGTATAGAGGATGCTTCGTATTTTAGGCGCCAGAAAGCTGGTAAGTCAGAATCCATGGAGAATCAACTTTATAACAAATGGAACTTATAGTGTTATTCAGAGACACACGAGTTTAATGCGCAAAGGTTCGGACAACTCTTTCGCGCAGTGTTGATTTTTCGTACGAGGGCAACAAAAGCCAAGACAGAATATTCTAGAAGATTTCAAAGTCATTAAGTTTTGTGCAAGTAGATGTGATCAATTTAAAGTAGTTCTTATCATTTGTCCACAGAGATAACAGTTACATGTGTAACAATTTAGTTACAAATTTTGGCAATTGTTATTAATTATGCAACCAATTTAAATCGATATGTTAGATTATTTAAAAGTATGGACTGTTGGTGTTATACAGAGCTGTATCTTTATTTAGAATATTGTGGGGGAAATATAACAGATTCGCTTTATAAAATATGTCTTCTACTGTAATATGGACATTCCCCTTTTGAATATATGCATTGTACTGCAACACGTATGTTGTAATTGTATGCATGGTCACTCTTTCTTAGTTCAACTTGTCTGTATGAGGCCATTAATGTCGTGATAAGATTTAGTCTTTTGAAATTCATTTCGAGGATAATATACGCACTGTTCCGCTGTCCGTTGGAGTGCACTTGCCAGCTGTGGCACTTGCCAGTCCCATCAGGCCCTGTCTTAATTCAAGAGCATGTAACGTCATCAAAACGCTCCATCAGTTAAAGACATTCCATCAGCCATTGACATCGTTGTGGTTTTCTATATTTACTGTTTTGTGACTCAACAAAAATTGAGAAGAGATAACAATATTTCAGATAACAAATATTTCAGATCATATTCTTGAGTGAGAGGAGAAACGTTGCTCTTTTTGGACCAACATACCAAGGTCGACGAAAGATTATCTGGACATTTTGGAAAACCTCGAAGATTTGATGCGACCATAAACAAGATAATTGGATACTTTGATAATCATACTGAATTAGAAATTTGAACAACAATGTTTCCTCGGAAAATAATTTACTGGTTACGACCCATGAGCAACAAGACAATATGCATCATCATCCTGATGCTCGGTTTTACGCCCTTCCTTCTTCTAGTCAGTGTTGGTAAGTGCCTTTTAATGTATTTTCTGCGCAAATTGTAATACAAGTGGGTTGTTTTATAATACCAAACAGTAGGTAAAGAATCAGAAAGTGTTTGTCCAATTTATGCTGCCTGCAAGCATTATCAAATAGCATACCCATATTTATTTACTCCCAAGTTATAAGATTTACATAGTATTGCACAAATATTTTACAGGTTCTCCCGCGTTTGATTGATTAAGCTGCTGTTATTTTGACCAATGGTTTATGCTTTATCGGAATCAAAGGGAAAAGACTGCGAACGTTCAGATTTGCACTGCATTTTGGTAGTCGTTGTTTCCTATAGATAGTGGATGAATGGATGTAAATAGATAGTATATGCGCATATGCTCAAGTTCTTTTTCTCTTTTTAAAACATTTTTTATTTCGGGAGACCTTGCCTCTATGAAAGAGTTATAGGAATTGTCATATGTCCCTATAACTAGACTGTATGCAACAGGAAGTACGTTTTGTGCGTGCCAATGGACCTACTGAACAATGCGTATACATAAGATGTACTTGAATGCCAAAAAATAAGTCTGTTTTGAATAACGAGGATGACGCAGATTAATGAGTCACTGCATACATCTAACATTTAGTTATTCCTCTTGACATAATTATTTCTTAACGACGATATCATTGTCTTTTCTTTTTTTCAGCTGAGAGTACGTGATTAATTTAAGTCTAAAGCAAAACTCTCAACACGGAGACGTTACATTTATTTACAATTTAGATTTTATGCAAGTTAGATTTTGAAGCTTGTTTGTATAAAAGATATGTATATATGTGCTTTGAATTTCTCCAATGTGTGAACTAAGCACGAATAATTTCAGGATTAGAATACAAAAACACTAAACATTTTCCAAAGCATTGTTTGTTTTATCCAAAACAAACGTCAATTTGCGTCATATTCTCATTAAACATTATTTGTTTGTTTGTTTATAGTTCTTGTCTACAACCAGGTAACGTCTTGATTTAAAAAACAATTCTAATGGTTTGATCAAAATAAAAAAGTTAATCTGTACAGTTATTGTGAACTCATCACCCCGAAATGTTTGATGCCATCACTCGACCGTAGGACATCCCAAGGCATTCTTTCTGAGGTTGGCGATTGGGATCGAACTTCGATCATTGAAACAAAGATAATGCTCAAACCACTCAGAGAATTAAGTACCTGCAACATGTATAATATCGTTGTTCGTCTTTGTGATTGAAATTTGTCATGCTAGGTTAAAATGTTAAGAAATTCTAAAAATATTGTTATTCCCATTTTAATGTTGTAATAATTATAGACTAAAGACAATGAGACAGTAAATTTAATTAGTATTAAACGTTAAAATAATATCGAAAATGGAATTGTGGTAATAGGATACGAATTAGGTTCACTAGCTCAAACGCTACTGATGTCTGATAAAGACACGAAGAAAAAAGAACATAATGCTAACAGAATACTCTTTTTTTTTGTCTGCTGCTAAACTACGTTACGTATATAAAACATCAAAATGCAAATGTCAAAGTTCTGTGTAGCGAGGCACTGCTTCTAAAATGACTCCTTCTTGCTCCACACATGCAATTTTCAGAAATGGATCACGTGGACCTAAACTCTCATTTCAAAATCAAGGAAACGTTGCTAGTTGTGATAGCTACGACTAATATGTCTAAGTTCTTTTTCTTATTGATGTTGTTGGTGTTGTCATGTTTTTATGTCAGGTCACAGAGAAATTGCCTTACATTGTACTAATATAACCCACATGACCTAGAGGAACACAGAAACAAATCGTGTTTGACAGTACTCATACATCGCACGTGGATATAAAGACTGATGTTTCTCCATTTTCATAAAGGGAAGGGTCCATCATGTATAATAACATGACTTGAGGCCATAGCTTGTCAAATCGTACTGACTGTACAGAAACATGAGCCATACACAGCAGAGGCGTAGCGAGGGGGGGGGGGGCGGGGGGGGGGGGGGGGGTACATATGTCCCCGGGCGCCAAGGTACAGGGGCGCCAAAATGAGGCTTGCAACGTTACATTATAATAAGAAAACAAGGGTAATAAATCTGTCACAAGATCGCTGGGGCGCCAATTTTATAGTTTGTCCCCGGGCGCAAAATATCATCGCTACGCCTCTGATACACAGTAGTGGGTAACGTAACTTTAAGTGTCGGAAAAGCAGAGAACACTCGTGCATTATATTGTTAATATTTAAAAAATATTTCTTTGGAACGGATAAGTCCATCGTTAGAACAAGAACAGAAAGAATCAAAGAGATTCCATCAAGCAAAAGTGACAAGTAATGTTTGGTTTGATGAACGTTTCACAAATCCCAAAGAGAGTTTAATGTATATTGATACGACAATCTTCGACATAAAACTGTATAGTATGTTTATAATAAGTTTAAGGTATGATAACTATGGGAAGTTTGAAAAGCAGATTCAATTGGTTAATGAGCAAACAAAAGTAAATGTTAGAGTTAAATCCCTTTAGGAGAAGATTAATAATTCTATAAAAGGAATAGTATGACGTACGGTCAGTTATGTGCATAGGACTTTTATGCGAATATTTTTAATACTATTTTTGAAATTTTTAAAAGATATATGGTTTTTGTGAATTAATAAATCGCTATCCTCAAGATGATATGCTGTCCTCGGTATCTGTAAACATAACCAATAGAGAACTAGCTATACATGTTTGACGAAATTAAATGAAAAAGGATGTTAAATAATGAAAAATATATAAAACAACAGGCGTTGATAACATACTGTCCGAAATAGTTGTCGAATCGGTTGATGTTATTATGTATTATTGCCCTTTTAAGACTTACTAATGCTGATTTCCAAAGTGGTCAATACCTAGAATTATGGAGTAAAGGCGCTATACTACCTATTCATAAATACGAGAATATAGATGAAGTTGACAATTATATCTGTATTACACTAATTAGTAAATTAACAAAAGTATTTTTCGATAATATTGAATACGAAGTGTGTACATTTCTATTTCTAAAAACATATTGCGAATAAAATCCGTTTTTAAATAAAAGATGTGATAATTTTTTTTAAGCCATGAATCAAAATGTCGCTCATTGCAGGACGTTGTTTTCATTAAAATACAAGTCATCACTACAACACAAACGGATACATTTTCGCACATCCCCCAGAGTGTCAGGCGTGCATTTCAAGCTTTGTAAGTTCGCTAGTTGAACCAGTGATACATTTTTATCTATTCCATATTATGCCTTATTTTCCTGTCTCCCTACGTGAATTTAGGTATATTCTTGACGGAAAAAATATCACGGGACCGAAGCAAGAAAACATGAACATGTCATAAATCCTAAAGTTTTAATGTAAAATTAACGACTACAAAATCTTGATAAAAGAGACACGGTGAACGCGAGTTTGATGATTGATAGATACGAGTATTAATGTGGACACGACAATAGGTACAGAGGGACTATCGAGGCCCCGCGGTCTTAGAGAAGAAAGATGCACTGTTCATGGTCAATCTGTCATTGTCTACCTTGACAATATCAACACCATAAATAATTTGTGTTGGTATGTGTCACTTGCAAAACTATTTGAATACGGTATTGGAGTAATGACGCATGAAACATGTTATTATGACCGGTACAGAAGCCAATCTCTCTCTCTCTCTCTCTCTCTCTCTCTCTCTCTCTCTCTCTCTCTCTCTCTCTCTCTCTCTCTCTCTCTCTCTCTCACACACACACACACACACACACACAAAATGAGCACGTCATTTGAACAATACTGTAAAAATAAAAACGTAGGAAGTATTTGATAAAATTGATTTGGGAGAAGGGAACTGGATTTTGGTTTTCATTTTCAAAATTATTACTGAACGAAAGGCTTGTTTATGTCATTTTGTGAAAATGTGTTTAGATGCGTATTTACAATCTATTATAGTCTTTAGATCATGTAGGCGTGTCCTTTTCCTTGTCACCGCTACTTGAAATCACATTGGTCTTGTTCAGAGTCTGTAATCAATTAATATTTCTAAAGGGCAAAGTGTTTCAAGACCAAGTGAGATACATTTAAGTTTATTTATTTGAATTCTCTTTCTTTAACGAACGATCCAATTGGACGCCATGAATGGGAAAATAAGCTTTTCAAAATATGTAGCCTAACGGACGTCAAAATTACGCACATAATAAACT
The DNA here is from genome assembly GCA_029339505.1 of Unio delphinus. NCBI lineage: Eukaryota > Metazoa > Mollusca > Bivalvia > Unionida > Unionidae > Unio > Unio delphinus. The sequence continues at coordinate 8,464,622 of JAQISU010000306.1, forward strand.
TTGGAGGCAATTTAATAAAAGTTTAAATAAAATATTCATTCTTTCCGCTCATTGCAAATGTTCCAATTAATTGTCTGCACTTACAAGTAAGATCGATTTGAAGCAGAAATGTAATGAGACGTGTGGAACCCTACGGTGCACGTCATTAATTTCTTGCCTGTAAGTTGGTAGATGATTCAATGGAATTTCTCAGCTCTGTCCACAAGAGTTCGTGTCTCGACCAACGTCTGTATGTAGTTCTTCTAAGACTCTCCCTCCACCAAAATATACTGGCACCCGTATAAAGCCTCCATGTGCTAAAAAAATGTCATTAAACCCACAAATCAAACCAAACTTATATTTTTTTTCTCCGTGCTTGATTAAAAGAATAAGGGCTATACTGTGAAGACAAAGTCTGGTCTCGAGGCCGGTAATTTTCTGGTCTGCAGAGAACACGATGCATTATTGCTTTATCCCATTCTGATACATGTACGAAGTTTTATTTACATGTGAGAGAGCCATGTGGTACGCTGATCTCATACGAATGTACCCATGGACAACGTTCATACTATCACTGTGAATATGATGTCAAAACCTCTTCACTGATAGGTGTCATTTCGTTATTGAATACGTAGATATAGGCTGTAAACAACAGTTCCAATTTGCAATAAATTATTTGTTGTAAACACAGATTGTTTGCTCTTTTTAATAACGTAAAAGCACACACACACACACACACACACACAGACAGAAAATTCCTCATATTTCAAAAGCTAATTCCATATCACTGATGTACTGCCATTTGTTCCCAACGCTACTTTTTAGTGAGAAACGAATACAAATAATCTATCTTATGCATTGGTGTGACACAGGGAAATAAAATTCTCTGAATCATAATGTTTCGGCAGGAATTTGGCAAGGTCTTTCTTCTTGCCTGCAAATTATGATTCTCGGGTGGGATCTCCATTTCTCATGCCAACACTTATGACAAATTCTACTAAATCTCAGCCATGTGAGATAGACTATGATTTACAACCTTTACTTTTATTGAATTATTTCTTTTTCTCAGGGCAGTTATCTCAGTTGTCGGTTTTCTTGAGTCGCGTGTGAGGACATGATACATCAAAATATGGCACAAGATACGTTGTTTACGTAATGATTTTCAACACATCTTCAATGGGGAGTTTTGCTTTGTTTCGTTTGGGTTTTTCCTCCTCTTTGGAAAACATATAAGATAGGATAATAAATCGATACAGTGGATTGTTATAACAATCAGAAAATCTTAGTTTCTAGGATACATTATTTGTCATTTTCACGGCAGAGCATTGCAGAAATAATATAACCTGTTAACTAGTATTTTCTTGTCGAGATGTCAGCACTTACACAGATTGTTTTAGCCGTACTCTAGGACAGACACGTGCACTATGTCCATTTTATGACGTCAATCACTAAAACTTATCGATGCATATATTTAAACGAGCAAAATTGTTTCATCGAGAAAATATTCATGCTTTGGACGCGAAAGACCATCTCCTCTACATATGCGGACAGATGGGTAAAACCTAATCTCAGGGATTACGATTGGTACGTGAGGATGGGCGAGTCTCGTCTCTGACACAAACGTCATCCCTGCTCAGATGCCTCAGCAAATTCTAATTATCGATCTATACATTTACATGCTGTTATGGTGACATTTTTTTCTTCATGTCATTGATGCCTATTTTATAAACGGTTTTTATACGATTGTTCTTATTCTGTATTGTTTTAATCTAAAATATAAAGTACAAATATATTTTAAAGGAAATTGAAACGAGGTGGGCGAGAAAAATTATCCTCTCCATGATTGGACACCGCCAAGAATTCTATATGTCAGGTAGTTACTTTTGTCAAGGATATGGCAAACTTCGTCGCTGTTTCAAATAGCATACTCTTAGATCTTATTTCCCTTTCCTGCCCATATATAGGAGAAAGATTCAATTAATCTTTAATGGAGCTTCTGGTGGAAGATTACCGAAGTTAAAAGATAACAATTAGACGAAAACATTCATTATGCTTCTAAATTGTCACGATTCTCTACATAGTACGAAAAAAAACACATGTTCTTTCATAGGACTATCTGGTTTTCAGTGTCTGAGCAGCAGAGAGTGTGAACCGACCTTTTGCTGAAACGTCTTTTGCTTAAAAAAATAAAGCTTCCTATGAAAATGAAATAATACAGGGTCAAGAACGTTAAACCTAACCGTCTAACTAATCGAGAGTTTTTCTAATTGGGTTAGTTGTATTTGTTACTTTATTTTTGTATTTGTTTTTCTTCTTAATTTTGTACGCGCGTTTTTGTTTACCCATATGACGTTTTACTGAGGTCGCACCCTCTCTGCTGCTGTTGTTGTTTTAGGGTTTAACGCCATTATTCAGCACATGATAGGCTATATAGGGCGGCCAGTGTTAATGGTGGAGGAAGAACCCGGAAAGAACCACCGATCCACGATACGCTACTGGCAAGTTTTCTCACATATCCAAATTTGGCCGAATCTGAGACTCGAACCCACGCAGACAGAGGTGAGATGGCAGTGATCCGTAACGAAGAGCGCTTTAGACCACTCAGCCACTCAGGGCTCCTCCTTTCTGCTGCTATAATTAAATCAGTATTATATATCAATAATATGGCATCAGCCATGGATTCTTATACAGCTAGATTAGCTCGAGAGGGACTAGATGCAATTAGGAAATATCTTCGCGTCCGTGATTCCGTAAGACAAAAATTGCAAGAACATCAGGAGTCTCAGGTGACATTTGCAGATGGTTCAGAACAATTATTTAACCAATTGTCGAACCAACAAAGAAAATTGTTATAGCAACTGAGGCAACACAAAAAGTTCTTGAATCATTGCCTGTTGATATTGCTGGCAATCTTCAAGCAGCTCAACCAACACCCCCAGTAACCTCCTCAACCAAAAGCTGAAGTTCACCTTCAACCAGGAAAAGCTAGAACCAGGATAATAACCGAGATAACAGATAAATGTACGACCAAAGGTACTGCCGCGATCCATGACCCAGACACATTACTTTATGTTCCCGCGTTTGGATATCGTAATAAAGGTAGCTACGTACTCTACGAGCTGTGTATCACATTGCTACCGATACTCCGCAGATGAGATATGATGAAGATGTTAATGATTTCAATATTTTAGCCAGACAGTATATGAGTCTTTTGAATAGAATGGAAAAGAAAGGAGACAGACAGAAGCAGAGGCGTAGCGATGGTATTTTGCGCCCGGGGACGAACTATAAAATTGGCGCCCCAGCGATCTTGTGACCGATTTATTACCCTTGTTTACTTATTATTATGTAACGTTGCAAGCCTCATTTTGGCGCCCCTGTACCTTGGCGCCCGGGGACATATGTAGCCCCCTGCCCCCCCCCCCCCCCTTAGCTACGCCTCTGGAGAGAAGTAGAAATGAAGCAGCAACATAAAAAACAGCCGCAAGAAGAAAAACTTTAAAAACAAGTAAGAAAAAACAGTCAGAACAACAAGTGAGGAAGAAGAAAAATTAGAATCAGTGGAAGATACTGATGAAAATTATGAACAATTAATAAGGAAATTACAACGAATATCAGGTGAAAACACTGGAAAAGGTTTCGTTACTATGTATCCTAACAACGTTCTTTCTGACGTAGATAGATTAGAAATTCTGACTTGAGAAAAACGAGATGAAAATAATTCTCCAGAAACAAATAATGAACTATCTGATTTTTGTCAACAATTATTTACAGGCGGTATCATGTACATAAAGGTTTATCGATCTCTCATTGATGAAATCGCTGATGACTATCACAGTGAATAAATAAATAGGTAACAAAAAAGAAGATGATATACAATGCTCAATGTGGCCCGATCATGACCAGAGTGATAAATTCACGATTATCTACTTACAAAGCGATCTACGCTGATTGGGTCGGTGATATTGTTCAGGGTTTATTTAGAAGGATAGCGCCAAAAGCAAAACCAATTGCAAAACAATTATTAATGAAAGCTATTGACGTTGATCGTGAAAAAACGCTCCTGGTGCTATTGGTAATGTTGTCAGTAAAGCATTTTAGACAATCAAGGATAGACAAGCACGATTAATACGATGAAAACCGCCGCCAGTAAAATTACCAAGTACTGATGGTGTGTCCGAAAATGATGGTAAAGTTATAGATCAAGCCACAAATAAAAAAAACTAGCAATGTCGGCTGGTAAAGTACAAAAAGTATTACTGCTAGTTTGATAGCTGGAAGTGATCTTCGTGTTAGACGATGACAATAAATGTTTAAACGTGTATCTGATCCATCATTTGCTAGTCTGTGCGTGATTATAATCATTATTATTATGCAGCAAGACAACCAAATTAGCGTGCAATAATCGAACTACAAGTTCAGGATACAAGCAAATGTCTTGCCCGGTGAAGCGTTTATTGAAGTAGAAGATGACTGTTTGAAATAGATGATACTGCTAAAGGAAATGATGATACCGTTAGGTTTGTTAAGAATAGAATTATGGCTTGTTTGATAGCCTACATATATGATTGATGGAAGAAAATATTGAACCAGTTTAGAAAGACGTCACCATTGCCACAACAATAATAGGTTTAGCAAGATATTCTGATGATTATATAAAATCAGCTGTTCCGTCAATGATGTTTGCTAAGGACGTCCAGATCATGAAAACGTAACTATTGCTAATGCAAGAAATGCTGCAAGATCTGCAGAAACGCCTGCAGTAATATCCATGAATGCAAAGTTCAACTTATAATTTGCAGCACGCCGACCAATGTTAAAGGAATAGAAGATTCCACATCTTCACATTTTGTAGAAATGTTAGAAAGCTTATCTTCGGAGCTAAGCATACAGTTGTACTTGTAAGAATAGCTACTGACGCATTCTGCAACCACATCACTTTATGGTAAAGTAATACTACCAAATCTGTCGCTGTGGATGCCAATAATGACCCCATCACTCGCCGAAGAACAAAAGTTTTTTCTTTTATGGATTTAGAAGGTAGCTCATCACTCTCAATGTTAAAAGTGACCACAGATAGTGTTCAAAGTAATTGTATGGCTTTATTCATATGGCATATTGCATCACAACACGGTCTTTCTGCACAACGACATATTTTCCTTGCTTTTCAAAATACTAATCGAATGTACTCACAATTACGGAGTCATGTGATGTTCGAAATTTTCGGTGTTTCTGAAGTTTTGTTCAGGATAAATGATCAACAAGAGCCATCTTGTATCATATGTAAGATATATTGTTAGATTATAACACAAATCATGTAGCACGTGCGTGTCATCGTTTGATGACTTTTACAGACTGGTTTACAAATAGCGCAATTAAAGCTTACACATCTGTATCCCGATATATTACTTTTCGCTGGAGCATCTTGATTTGACACGACAATCTGTTGTTGATATACATTTCCGAGCTCGTGTAACACAACCACCTATTGATGCTGTTGGCCAAATAGTAGTTTAAGTCGCTTACAGAGCAATCGCTGTTATACTTAGTGATAAATTGATGTTATTTGAAGGTGCTGGTGGAACAACGAGAGCCTTTGATGCCCCACAAAAAACATGTAATTAAATTGTTCATGATATTATAATGTCATATATTTACTTTAGGGTTATCTTGACTCCTGCTCAGGTAAAACAATTACAATCAAACTTGCAAGGAAATGCATTCGTGGTACGGAAAAGGTCTGAGACTTCCCGGGACACTTCGGCGGTACGTCCAATGTCTAATTTTGATTTAATTAATGCTGCTGAAAAAATAAAAAAATAAAAAAATTAGGAGGTGTTTTATGCGTAATCAGTTAGCAAAACAACCAAATAATATTGAAACCAGTATCATTAATCTTGACCATAGTTCTTGTTCAGGTACTCATTGGGTCTCTTACGCAATGGATCCACGTGGAATTGCTTAATTTGATTTGTATGGACTGGCACCATCAAAAGGGTTTTAAAATAGATCGACACACTACAGATTACTGCGGTTCAAACTCCAGTCACGTATGCGAAATTACCAACACAGAAAATGACTGATCCGCCAATTCGTGGCAGTGAAGCAGTTTCTTTACTCGACGCTGTATCAAAATCAACCAAACTACCGCGTAAGTCGTGCCTGATTATTCAAGTAACCGCTATTGGAGCAAAACGATAAAGTATCATTTGAAGTGGAACGCGAGGAAAAAAGACGGCTTGATTTATCATTGAACTATGTCTTGAATTAGTCGCTAAACTATCGCCTGCTTAAAATAATGAGCCTCCAACAATACAGGTACAATCAAGTGCGTGAAAGGCAAACTAAACTAGAAAATATAGTTGATTAGTATTCAGCAAAAGTAAAACGTATCGCAGAATTATAGTTGTCTTTGACATAATTATATATTTGGCATCTTCTGCTATCGCTGAAACCGACGTATTGCTATCAACAATAACAGCATCGACGAGAACATATTATTTGATCAAGTGTGATGGAGATCAGATTCTGAATTATGCACATTCCTGCATTGATTTTGATCAGATCAAACAATTATTATCCGTTTCTTCGTATGGCTGAAATAAAATACCTGACATATTTGAATATAATGGTAATTATTATTTTACCCGACAAAAAATATTATAAAAAAAATGACATACATAAATATGTTATTATGTATCTGATTTTGTTCAAGAAATGTACTGATTTTTTTAGTGGAAAAGATTTACAATCAATCATTTTCTTAGCTTATTTGAGTCAATTGTATCATAGCAAATCTGTCAGTTTTCTATTTATTGAACGGTCAAAACCCCAGAGATTCTCTAAATATTTTTGTGATGTTTGATCAATTTGCCTGAAATAAAATGCAAACTGATGTTTTTAATCAATTCTTGCTATTTATTCAACGACTTTAAGAAAAAATTTGTTTTTAAAAAAGTATCGATTAATTTCAAAATTAATCAGGGAATCGTTTTTTTCATTATCACTGCTGTTATCTGTGACATTGTGTTTTTTCACGATCTGATTTAGTCTATGTTAGTTGTCTTACACGTGTATTAGGCGTCATTCATATTCATTAGATACTTTTGATCTAATTTTGTCGATCGCTAGAATTTGTCAACGTCTGTATCTGTATATGTTGCCAAATATTGTAACATAACCTGTTTAATACTCTTACTTAATCGATACTCTTAAGATAATGTATATCCATCTTCAAGTTTTCTTTGCTGTAAGGAATCAAATTCGGAAAACAAATTGCAGGTACAAGTTGAACTTCAATACCGTTATGTTGTTATTATTTTTTATTGCAGAAATGATGTTAATATTTTGGTTATATATTTAAATTATATTCTTAACCATACAAAAAAAAACCATGATGAGTGGTTATCATATTTTAGAGTCCCTTCAATGGGCCTTTGTGCCCTTGATATGGTCCTTTTCGGAGATCTTTCTTAATGATCTTCTATGCATCCCACGAATCTTTTCTTTTTGGACAACATTCTTTCTGAATGTTTTTGTGTGCCGTAGCCTTCGGTGAGATATCGATTTCACGATACTACTGATGTTCGTGAAATCCTATCGGGCTGATGCCCTCATCATTCTACAGAATAACCGAGATTATCGCCACCATCGACAGTATGCCAGTCAGGAGATTCGAACCACTGATCTCGGTACGTCCAATCTTACAAATACACGTTTCAGAAATTAGTACAAACTTACATATACTGGATTGCTACCGATAATTATTATAGTGAGTGAACAAAAACCCCACGGCGTGTATTCATTTCTGCTTCTAAACACACTGTATAAAATAATATATATACAAGTATATATATTTTAATTTAAATATTTGTCTTAATGATAACATGGATGAATTTAAGAGGTTATCTAAGATTAAGCCTTCTAAATATAAATTTAATCTTGACAGAAAATCCCCTGACTTATCGATCCGAGATCTGGTTGATCCGACCAATACAAAACTTTTATTAATAGTATTCATGACACCAAGAAAGAATTTGGCAGAGATGGCGAATCTCATGTGTGGTCAACGTTCAAAATCATACGCGACACTAAATATGTCGATGCTACGATGAACAACCAACAAATGGCAAGGATTATTAATTATCTCGACAATCGAAAATATATTTTCAAAGTAAAATGTAATGTATTAGATGAAACATACAATAATACTTGGACTATCCGTGTCAAACATGATCCTATCCTTCACAGTGAAACCTTTGCAATATTGAGTAAAATTTTCAAAACCAGCAATGTTTAATGTATTTTACAAACCATTTTATGAACGAGTGTATCATGTAACCACGATTATAGACTCAATTTATCCGATAATTGATAAACTCAGCGTTATCAATTTAAAACCCGTGCAGCCGACTCTTGGAAACTGTAAAACGGATAAAAGACGTAAAGTAATAGACAAGTGGGCAGAAATAGTTAAAGATGCCGGAATGTCAGTCAAAGACTTCGCTGAACTGGAAAAATCATTAAAAATTTCCAATAATAGTTAAGACAATCACAGGATAGATTTTACATGATTCAAAACATTATTTTAAAAAAGGAAGCTCCAATAAATAGTATTGATCGAAAATGGACTAATGAAGTAATACTATTTCCATGAAATCAAATGGTCAAATTTTAAAACGATGATATGTTTGATTTTATTAACGAAATAAGTTAAAATCATGTATCAATATATTTGTTTCAAAGTTCTGATGATGGAAATTATGATCAGTGTGTTAATGTCATTTTTTATGGCACAGAATCTATCTACGAATAAATGAAAAATCTTGCGTTCAAGTATAACGATGATACTGAACAATTACTAAGTAATTGTTTTACAGTTCCGGCAGTCGCAACTCATTTGCTAGAGAGGAAAATTCGTGGAAACCAACTTGATTTGTTTGATGATATATCAAATACGAAGAGGGTGGATTATGGAATAGTAAATACGAGCAAAAAGATGTTATTCGGTTGATATGGTTGCATGTCATCACGGAAGTTTTCTTGGAATAGGAGAATGTTCTGTATATTTTAAAAGATTTGGACATGCAACACACGAGATGACCAGATTATCGATAATCGGACAATTACCGGATTTTGACTTGACTGGATTCGCTTGTATCGAGCATTTACGTTTGCCGAAAATCTTTATCTAATTTTTTATGTCTGGTTTGGCAAACATTGTTTCAGAAAAGCATTGGGTTCCAATACTTTTAATACGATATTTGTTAGATGTAAACATATTGATATTTCATGAAAAAAATGAATCAAATATATAATATCGTCCACAGAAAGTTTTCTTTCCACAATAAAAAAAAATATTCTGATGATGAAAATCCTGATATAACGGAATAAGAAAATAAATTTACAACTGATCGCGACAGTAAAACAATTGGTAAATGTACCCACGGAGGATATCTCACCACAAACGACATTGTACAATAATTATTATAGACGATGCTGTTATTATAATTCTCGATACAAAGAAAAAAAAATATATTTATAAGTCGAAGTAATGTTAACTTGTATAACGGAACTAAATTAGGTACATTTGTCTGATGGTGACTCACCGCAGTTTATACATTTAAGAGCTTCAATACTTGCGTACGTTTCGATAAATCATAACTTCTTTCGATGGAATGGAGATAAATAGACTCCTGATTGATGATAAATAGAGTTTCTAAGTTTGCTGTCAGAGTCGCTACATATTAGTTTTTAGCAATATAAGTATTCAGGATTGCTAGAACAACTACTTATGTATCATCGGGTGAATGGAAAATAAAACAAGAAAATATACTTAATTGTTCTGAATCGCCGACGTTGAAATTAAAGCTATTTACTGTAGAAAATATCAAATGTTAAAGCTATCGTCTGCACCGTCAGTGTATGATCCAGTAGCTAGACATAAAACAATTTATCTGAATGGATCTGGAGATTAATATCGCAAGTTTTGAATGGTCATCTTAACCCCTACACACTGCCTCGCTAGAGAAATGAGAGAAAAAAATATTAAATCATGCATTTATCATAATTTCTTTCGATGGAATGGAGATCAATAGACTCCTGAACGAATGGGTGAGAAATATATTCCATGGATTATCGTTTGGGATAAACTATGCTCTTTGTCGTTAAAAACATTAAAGACATTTCTTGATTGGATTTTGACAAAACTTAATGTTGTAATAATGTGCGGCAATCATGTTCAAACACTGCATCTTTTGGATTGTCTCCACACAAATGGTTGAAAACGTTCGTAAATGTTTCGGAAAAAATAACTGCTGATCATAGAGCGTTTGATCCAGAATTAAAAGAGCTTAAGAAATTAACCAGACTACAAACGAATACAATTCAGTGTATAATAAATGCTTGATATAATTTCAATAATGAATAAGAGCAATTTTTGGAATTTTTGGAGTCCAGATGATTTGATAGTCGCCAGTAGCAAGATAGGCCATGATGCACTTCAACAACAATTATTTTTGCTACATAAGGAAACAAATTTCTAATATACCTGTACCATTATGTTCTCGGCCAGCAGATACACGCAAACAAAATATCAGAATCAAGGAGGACACAAACTCTCATGTGAAGGGATATTGTTCTAGTTCATGTCAGTGTTGTTTAGAGCGCATTAGCTATAGACAAAGCTCAATGGACGCTCGGATACGCAACGACTATCTATTCTTCTCAATGAATAACTATTACAGATACAGTAGTTTGGATCGTCGATGATCGTATCGAATGTCAAATTTAGTTTATCTCGCAATGTCTCGAGTTAAAAGAATATCTCAGTTGCGGAGGATATCGTAGACTTTACAAAATAAAATTAAAAAACTCCTGCTGCCAATAGCGATGATATGGTAAGAATTTTTTTCATTAGTAATAAACATTGTGACAAAAAATAATCGCGACTTTAAACTTGACGCTAAATTTATCATGATATTAAAATAACACACACACACACACACACACACACACACACACACACACACATCTGCAGGTCTACTCGTGAATCTTACTACGCTGGAATGTCCTTAGCTAATGAAAACAAAGCAAAAATTTCATTTCAGTTTCTCAGTTGCACTTTGTAATAAATTTCTCTGATTTCCTGATAAATTTAATCACTCTATAAACTCTCGCCAAATGCCTCGTGCTTAATGCTACAGTAAATGCAAAAACGAGAAAGACACATCTGAGGTTTGATAAATGGGAATGTCATCCTAATTATACCAAAGATAAATAATAGATGCAAACATTTATTATCTTTGCCCCTCCTGTGCTTACGTCATAGTGTTTGACCTTAGTGTTTGACCTTCTTCATCATCGGGCAGGAAAATCTGCGCGTGCCTACGTTTACGTACATGAATTAATTACAGGAAAATGTAGGAATTTCATTATCTAAGTTTACTCAGTTAGCTAATGTTCCTCATAAATGTATAATTTTTTTATAGTAAATCGACTACCCCTCCCACCCCCTGTTTTCAGGCAAACTGGAGAGAGAGAGAGAGAGAGAGAGAGAGAGAGAGAGAGAGAGAGAGAGAGAGAGAGAGGGGGGGGGGATAAGATACATGAGACTCTAATGAAAATTTACAATTAATGTTCTTACGTGTAATTTAGAATGCCCTTTGACGTCTTAAGTTGTGGCTTGAATGTGAACAGCACATAGTCAACTTTCCAGATTTATCATACATGCATCAGCAATCTACATTACTTCATAGCATTCACGTGTTTACGTAAGATTAGTTTTATCCCCGTAATTCTTATACAACATTTAGCATGAGAAAAACCTTAGGTTGTTTTTTGCAGCGTTTAGTGTCATTTTTGTGCGTAGGATAGGATTTACATGGCGACCAGTATATTTGGTAGACAAAATCCCCGTGAGAAACAATGTATCCAGGGGAAGCTGCTGAAAAGATTTCTCACATACAAACGATAGTCGAGCCGAAATTCGAACTCGATCAGACAAAGGTGAGATGTTAGAGTGATTTGTATTGACGAGCGCCTTACACCACTTGGTCTCCTGGGACCTCAGTCGTAAGAGAAATAGTATATGATTTGTATTAGTGCCATGACGGATAAAGAAGCGTTTATATAATTCTTATGTTATACCATATGGTTTTCTTCTTTACAAACTCGCATTTAGAGTTGTTATTTTTTCTTCTTTATTTCTAATGATGTTTAAGTACATTTCGATACTCATTTCATGCCGTAAGACCTTAGTCACAACTTTGAGCTATGTAATCATAGCAGTGGCGTAGCGACTGGGGGGGGGGTGGGTGAGAGTGAGCAGGGGGGCATTCATCCCGGGCGCCGGTGGCTAGGGGGCGCCAAATGGGGCCCAAATGGGCTAAAAGTATCAATATAACTTCAAGCTATGCAATCTTCTTCCCAGTTTCAAGCTGTGTAATCTTATTTCCAGCTTCAATCTGTGTAATCCTAGTCCCAGATTCGAGCTGTGTAATCCTAGTCCCAGATTCGAGCTGTGTAATCCTAGTCCCAGCTTCAAGCTGTGTAATCCTAGTCCCAGATTCAAGCTGTGTAATCCTAGTCCCAGATTCAAGCTGTGTAATCCTAGTCCCAGATTCGAGCTGTGTAATCCTAGTCCCAGATTCGAGCTGTGTAATCCTAGTCCCAGATTCGAGCTGTGTAATCCTAGTCCCAGATTCGAGCTGTGTAGTCTCAATCCTGGATTCAAGCTGTATAATCTTAGTTCCAGATTCGAGCTGTGTAATCCTAGTCCCAGATTCGAGCTGTGTAGTCTCAATCCTGGATTCAAGCTGTATAATCTTAGTTCCAGATTCGAGCTGTGTAATCCTAGTCCCAGATTCGAGCTGTGTAGTCTCAATCCTGGATTCAAGCTGTATAATCTTAGTTCCAGCTTAAAGCTGTGTAATATGTCCCATTTGCAAGCTGTTTAATTCTTGTCCCTTTTCAAGTGGCATAATTTTAGTCACAGCTTCAAGCTGAGTAATCATAGTCCCAGTTTCAACCGTGTAACCTTCGCCCCAGTTCCCTGCTCTGTAATCGTCATCACATTTGTAAGCTGTGTAATCTTTGTCCTTGATTCAATGGCACTGTTGGTAATCTTTGTCCTAGATTCACGCTTGTAATCTTAGTCCCAGTTTCAAAGCTGTGTACTAACTGCAGTCATGCCAAAGATTTATAAAAATGATACTAGCTGCTGTCTCACCTGCCTCTTACTATTAAGAGGTTAGTGTTAGCACTGGTCGGCCTGGTGTCAGGATAACGTGGAACATAATGCTACATGTCTTCGACATGATCCCCAGTGTTATTTATCCCAATAAACTTGCACACTGCAGACATCGCAGAGATACGACTGAAATGTTTTTAAAAGGTACGTCAAAAACTCAAATCACATTCAATCACCTTACCACTGTTTAAATCCTACTTAGTCAACATGACCACAAATATGGCGGTAAGTGGAAAACATTCCAGCACGTTTGATATGTTTGGGTATTCCACAAGGCTCCAATCTCGGCCCCGTTCTCTTCATCCTATACACTCTGCGCTCTGAAGTGTCATACATCAAGCATTCGTTGCGTAACCAATAGTACGCTGCTGTGCTGACACTCAAATATATAAATCTTCTAACTACCCAGCTGAAATTGAAGCTATCAGCCAAAGTGTAGAGAAGTGAAGTCATTGATGACATATAACAAACTGCAGATGAATGATAAATTTTACTTAGTACGTTAAAGACTGGACTAATGTAATTCACTTGTGTTTGGTTCGTCTCAATATATATGACTTCAAAACACGGCTTCCCAAATCATCCTTAGAGTACCAAGAAGTGAGCTCACTTCTTCCTTCTTTGTGACCATCACTGACTACCCATTCGATCTGGAATGAAACACAGTTTTTGTATTACTACATTTCGTTGATTGGCTCCAATCCAATATAGCTATGTCATCTCACACGTGTGCACACCCCATCTACAAACTGATTATTATTATTATTATTATTATTATTATTATTATTATTATTATTATTATTAATGGAATATCATTTGTTGGATTCAGTGCAATGAACTTTGCATGCCTAAACTACATTATAATAGTATTGCCTTCAAACAATTAATCATTATAAATCAAACATGACAATAATGTTTTACAAATGAGAGAATGTGATACCAACGTGCTGTCTCTTTTGTATTTGCTTAAAACCTACCTGTCCTGTGCATTTTTTTATTTTTGAATAGTTCTTAAACGGGTGGAAGTGGTTTCTACATGTTTCCCCTCGAAGCAATATTCTATTAATTTTCCAGGATAAATAGTGCAGTTCTTTTTACGATTTTAATTAAGACCTTTTTAAACTGGAGGCAAGTGTTCTTTATAATGGATTACCATCATCCCTAAAGGAACTATTTGGGATTGTATTTTATCGACAATGCAAGGGTAAAAATGTTTTATAATGACATTGTTTATTCTTGCATTGCGGTAAGAGTACGTTACGTATGATGATTTATCAAGGCTGTGAGATATAAATGTTAGAATTCCACAGGAAGATCCATGATTGACCATGAAATAACAAGGTGTATATATTATTCATCAATATATCAGAGATGGCGGTTTAGCTTTCTGGATTACCAATAGGAATATATGCCATAAATTTAGTACGAAATGTGTGTTTGCTGGACACAACAGCTGATATAACAGTGGACAAGCTGATTAAATGTAATCATATAATTCGTGCTGAAAAATGGAACTTATAAACTTCCTTAATGTCTCATGATTATATTTAAATAATTACAAATTAATATTAGTTTATAACAAGAACAAAACGTTGTAGCCCTACTGTGTGCTTTGCTATTTTAGGGTATCATTAGGAATCTGTTGCTTAATGGAATTTAATGATTGAGATTTATTTAGTTTTTCTTTTCTTCTTCCTGTAGTTGACTTAATACCGCAGAGAATACCAGTGATTAACATCAGTAGAAAGTAAATACTTTTTTACTGTACCCCATGATACCATACCAGTATGTCGTGTCATACGTATTACATCACGTAATGGAACACTTGTGCCATATGATCAGACTGATAGTTCTAGTTTTGACAGCTATAGGTTTCCTTTCTTAGGGAGCACGATTACCAAGGACTGAGTCCATGTGGTAGGCCATTCTCCTGTCTGTCATATTTGTTGTAAATTGTTGTCAGAACTGTGATTATCTCTTCTCCTTCTGCTTTGAATGAGCTCTGCTGGTCTGTTGTCAACGTCAGCTGACTTTCTTTTCTTTAGTGACCTAAATGCAATTTCTACTTCTTCACGACGAATGGGGTTATCGTCAATTTCTTGTGCCTGAAGGCAATTTAGTACTGCTCGATCTCCTTGGGTCTTATGATTATACAATTCTGAGCATTATTCTGCCCATCGCTTGAGGATTGCTTGATCTTCTGTGAGGCATTTTCCTGATTTGTCTTGGATGATGGTAGTTTCCCTTGTTTATGAGTTGTGGGATCTTTTGATATGCCAATTTGCTGTCATAATGTCAATTAGCGGTCATTTCTACTCAGACTGTCATCGATTTTGCAGCATCGTCTATCTATTCAGGATTCCTTTGCATTGTTGACACTTTTCCTGATCATGTTGATTATTTCTCGGTATTTGCTGGCTCATTCATTTTTATCTTTTTCGGTTCACCTTTTGTCGCATAGTTCAAGGACATCTGTTATGGACCAAGGCTTCCTTGTTTGACGATAGGTGTCAATGATCTCATTAGCCGTGCTAATCACAGTTGTGTTGAATGTGGTTGTTATGGACTCGAGGTCGGTGTCTTGATCGTTGTGGACAAGGAATCCAACGGCATGATTGTGTTTGCCCCCTCTTCTGCTGAAGTGGACTTATGCCCTTCGTATGTTGTTATTTAGCCAATGTTTGTCCAGCACACTTCGCAGAGACCAATAATGTTCCAGCTGTCAGTTGTACCTTTCTTTCAACGTTCCCACAGTCCTCGGTTTTTCTAACGTTCCATGTACCGATGATGATATTGTCTCTCCAACGGATCTTCGTATTGGAGACACCAGTACCATACTTGTCGCCTCCGTCCTGGTTCTGCAGCTGAAGGCGCGGTCATTGTTGATCCGGGCTGTGGCTGATCCGGTGTTGAAGAACTGTTATTTGTCTTCGTGTGGTGTGTCAAGGGTAAGATACAGACTGGCGGAGCTCCTTCCTATCCAGACTGGATGACTACAGCCAAAATCCACTGATATAATATCGATTCATTAACTCTTTTCTGCAACGTGAGAGCCAATTGTGATGAATTTTGAGGAGGGACGAGTGCTTTAAAATTTACGCTTCAAAAGCTTCTTGAAAATAGCATTTGAACGAGCAGAAAGAACAATTAAAGCTCGCCGTATGTGAACGTTAAAGTTACTAAAAATGTCAAATATTTCCTGAATAATCCAAACTTTTCTGAAGCACCAAACGATTGGTAATGTACGTGTCCTTGTAATTTCTTCAATTGGATTCGTACGTTTGGCAATTAGTGAACGCAACATTTTCATGAGTTTTACTTTGATCCATGGAAACAGCATTTTCGGTAGAAATACCTGTTTGTATACAAGACCAGAGCTAACTGTTGTGATTATTTTGTATTAATGCAATTAGTAGAAAAATAAGTAAACTGTAATTGACACAAAGTTCCTTAAATATATTTTATAACCAAGAAAACTTTATATATTTTTGGCATTATAGTTAACGTTTGAACTCAACGGTGACATATTTTCTAGTTTGGTATGCACTTTTGTTTTTCTTCAGAATCTTTTAGACTTTATAATCGTTGTCGCGTTTGTAACTCTTTCGTGACTTTGCGCAACTCTGTCCCACAATACTATGTCAGTTAACACTGGAACAGCCATACGAAGCTCGAAGTATGCTCTCTGGCGACCAATGATGTTTAATTCAGACCTGTCGTACATGCAGATTGTTTTGCACATTCTCTTAGCGAGTGTATTATGTATTTGTTTTCTTTATATTTGATGTTTTCAATAATTAGTTGAAAACGTTAAGAAACTGTCTAATAACTGCGATATTGTGTGTGTGTGTGTGTGTGTGTGTGTGTGTGTGTGTGTGTGCAAGTAGCCAGGTAGAAGTGATATGGCTTCATGGGCTTGCCTCTTTGTTCACCATCGTGTATTTTGTCCAATTCGTTGCTTTTCTTTGATGATTGCAAGTCGCAATCAACAAGAACGTATGCGTTTCAGAACTCTAGAATGAAGTTGACATATAAAACACATATTGCGCAGCATAAAATAGGTTGAACAAGTTGTCATTTAGAGAAAGGCTATTCTCATTAGTGCATTTCTTCAAAGGAACAAAAAGAAAATATATAATGCATAAATGTAACGCTTCTTAATGACAGTTATTTATCAAGCGTTATACAGATTACATAAAGTCTAAATTAACTTTTGACTTGTGTTATCATGTTTCGTGTGCTTGTGCTGACTTTGGTATGAGCACTAAAATCTAATGTCATATCTGCGAATTGATAAACAAAATATGTGACACAAACCATTATCAAAACAATAGCAACTATGGAAAACAGTGTAGAATCAATTGCACGACATTAGACACAAAATGTTTGGAAAATGGAGAAAACAAAAGGCAAGAACAATACAAACGTTAAATATAGCTATTTACAACGCTTAGATGAACAAACGTTATTAAAAGATTTAAGGCAATTTTCTTGGGACTCAATTTATGATGATATAAACGATGCCTTCAAAGAATTATTATTTCATATAGGTAATCAATTTTGACCATAACAAGGAGAGTAGAATCAGAGAACATTTGTTGGTTTGATGATATCTTAACATCCATACACACCAGGGATTTCCTACAAATGAACGAATTCAAAAGTAAATGCAAAAACACTGGGATATTCATAAGAGTTCAGAAAAAAAAGTTTCTTATAAAAATTAGACACGCCAAACGAGACATCTTAGACGAAAGTGTTAAGTCATCACACAAACCACAAGACAAACGAATTGTGACAAACCTGAAAGATCATTGTCCAAATTACATGAATGTACTAGCGTACTTACCTTTGATGGTGAAGTCGTTAGTGAGTTCACTAAAATTGCATATTATTTTGATGATTTCGTCTGTAGAATATTGGAAAGGACTTAGATTCATCGTTTCCAGATATTGAATGTATATAAAAGTAAAATCTCAGATGCCAAGTATTACTGAGGATTTCGCTAGAAAGAAAATTATAAGTATAGTTTTAAAAAGAAAGCTATTGATTTTAATGTCTTCTCGGTGTAGCTCTTAAGCCTGTCAAAGAACACAATGTTGAACTGCTGCAGTACATTTTTACACAGGTGTTCGACGCGAGCTTGATGTGAAATAAAAAAAATAATAATAATCTAAAGGGAAAAAATCATGCAGAGTGATATAAATACCTTAGATTACCCCCATGAGCCATTGTGACATAGGACCCTCTCTATCATACTATATAAAAAGAGAAGGTTCGTAACTTCCAAATACTTGATTCCACCCATGACCTTCGATTTCATGCCGCTATTTCTGTATTTAAAAGCACACGACCATTCTATATGGCTGGTTTTACTCCTGACATATTTTTCTATTCATCAACCCATCATTGGCTTTTCCACGTTGTAACAAACTGAAGTTACGGCTTCCGAAACGTGCGATTTTCGGGAATTTTTCATATTGGGACAAGTGCGAGCTCATGTGTCAACCAATGAAAAGAGCTACATGCATTATGAATAACCATTTTAGCCAATCATATTTCGGCGTTGTCGTGTGTGCCTAATGCTTGAACTTGTTTTGAACTGATTGTTTACCATATGTGCAGTGAAGAAGAAAATGTCTAATTCTTCAATGGAACAGGATTCCTAAAGTTGAATCGAGTTAATATTAAGTAAAAATTTACTTTTGCATTTACCACTGTTCTGTAATTAAAGAATTCGTGTATCGTAGAACCGCAAACATGGTACATGTAGCTCCTTTCACCTGTTGTCACCGGTATTACGTATGCCAGGACGAATTGATGGATTATTATTATTATTATTATTATTATTATTATTATTATTATTACGAACGCGTTTCTTCGAAAAGCGCAGGGATAAAGTTATGTTATGTACAAAGTAATTATGACCTTTTCTAGGCTAGATATCAATAAAAATAGAGGTAGGCTGACTTAGACTTTTTCAGTATAAAGTCTCTAACTAAATTTACTTTGAAAATTTAGGTCTTTCAAAGTTGTTGATTGTAAAACAAAATTCATTACAGAAGAAAAGGGATGGGACGAGACAGACGGACGGTGGGATATGGAAACACTGTATGCTTCCTGGAAATAATATAGCGGTGTGGTAGTGGAACATAAAAATGTCTTCGCACTGCCTGGAAGCTAATAAGGCTAACTCATGACCTATAAGAAAGAACAAGCACACACACACACACACACACACACACACACACACACACACACACACATATATATATATATATATATATATATATATATATATATATATATATATATATATATATACATACATACATACATACATACATACATACATACATACATACATACATACATATAAAAAAATGGCGACAGAGACAAACAGATGTAAATTAAATTAGTTCGAATTACCAAATCATATTTAAGTGAGCATTATGTTATGTATATTTCATTTAATTTATACTTGATTTAATTTAATTGTTTGCTTGTTAGTTTTACATTTTCTTTATTCTAATACATGCTTTAGTAATTTAGCTCTATTTACTGGATTTTACATTGTCCAGAAATTCAGTTCAGCTTCATCGAACTGTGTTTCGTAAACAAATAATAATATAAACTTTGCAATTAATGCTGACCTAGATCCTGGCCTTGTTTAAGAAATAAGTGAAAGCTGAGTTAAACAACGTTTTCTGTATTTAAAAAAAAACTTTCTCAGAGTATGATTCATAAAAGTAAAATGTAGGCCATACATGGAGTACCTGACAAATAGCATATATCATATAGAGTTTTCCAGTGAATTCGTCAACATAATGTCATCTATTTTTCGTCTTCCTTAAACTTAATATTGATGTTTTGAGAACGATTAGTCAATATGTGCTTTACACTGGAGATATCCAAGTGTATGATGTTGTGACTAGTTTATTTTGGTTAATTTTTTTGTTTCTTTAACTTATTTGGATTCCAAGAGATTATTGTTTCCTGGAAATAATTATGCTCTAAATTAATTCTTGGACAAGTTATCAAAATTTACACAGAATTAAAACACTGGAATAATATTTTTTGTGTGACTCAACAAAGAACGTTTGATACATCAGTACGACTCCGACCACATCATACGTTTTGGATTTCATTGGGATTCGAGCTCAGTTTTATTGTGACTTTTTATTTCTAAGACTAATATTTTTTAATTCTTGCATTATTCTTGGATTTTTTTTAGATTTAATTCTAAGAACCGTAAGTTCTTTTTCTCATTTTTACCCTGTTATCAAGGGGAAGAACTTATTTGTTAAATTTTACAAAGCTTGGTGTATTCACTCTTTTCTTGTTACGCTTTGCATGAGCCTAAACGCAACAATTATAACTTGCTATATAATTATATCGACATAGATAAAAATGCTTACATGTGTAAAATAAATTGTAAAATATCCTTGTTAGCTTTTACGTTTGGTTTCACAGACATTTCGGACAGTTCTTAGCAATATAGAATGAACTATCTTTCAGTGATAGGGATAAAACCGAAATGATATTCCTATGGAAAATGATTTTCATTGGTTCTTTTTCATTGCAGGTCGAACAGGTTACTACCAGAAACCAGACGCGAAAGTTGATCTGGTCCTTCACAGAAAGGTGCATAATTGGGTAGGTATTTCCTGTAAAGTGAAAGATTTTTTTTATCGTGGTTTTCTGTATTGCAAAGAAGAGTCTAAAGTTTACCAAATATCAGAGTGAAGCTCGGAAAGTAGACAAGGCTTTAGTTTCATTGAAATTTGGATTCCGTCACGGTTCGCCGTCACTATGTTCCAAGTCTTTAAGCCACGAAGCTGTCTGAGTATAACAATTTGAACCAGGCTCAAATTCAACTATTGTAATCTTCAGTACCTTTCATTGCAGTAATGTTAGGATGATACAGATTTTGTGATCATCTAATTGTCTGTTTCCTTGGTTTGGAGTCCGATTTCAGTCTTTTCGTACTCACATTCATCTACTTGTCTGTTTCTTTGGTTTGGAGTCCGATTACAGTCTATTCGTACCCAGACAGCTTCATCTAATTGTTTCTTTGGTTCTGAGTCCGAATTCAGCTTCGTCACTAAGGGGATATGATTTCATACAATTGTCTGACGATATCTTGAAACTGAGTATGATGTCTTTATGAAGTTAATTTTCGTTTCTATCAACAACTTTTTTTAATTTAATAAATAATTGCATTTTCATACATTCTTTAATATGTCAGAGCAGATAACGTGTACGGTGTCAGTTGTACTTGGAGACATAAACTTGTCACCGTATAATTCGTGTTCTTAAAGGTATACAATTATTATATATCTAAACCACGTCACAATGCAATTAGGCAAAAACCTACGTACCAACATTCGTTGCAGCAACAACTTTCTAAGTATCCTTATCAATCATGTAAATAAAAAAAAATGTTACATGAGTGTTTGGTCCATAATAACTGACATAGAACACGTTGAATAATTTTCGATATGGTGTGGCCTAAGACAAACAGAATAACAATTATCCAAGTTTTAAGGATTCCATTGGAACTGAACACATATGTAAAATTCCTCTATATACCTGAGATATTATTAAATATTCTTAAAACATTTTTATAAAGAACGTTTATCGTTTTAATTTTTTAGAAAATTTTGATGCAAAGGAAGTTTCAGTTTTAACATTTGGAAAAACTTGTCTCTCTTCGATGTGTTACCATAACACTTAGGCTTGTTTCCCGTTATTGTTTTTAGTGGGACTGCCACACCGATAACGGAAAACTAATCATTCTTCCAATAAAGTATGTGTGATTTCGATTTGTAAAGTAGCTTTAACAATTTTTCAGTCATATTGCGATTATGTCTGCAGTGTGACAGGTTACAGTGATGTCTAGCACTGGCACGTAATATCGGAGACATGTAGCATGATTTCCAACTCAGTGACATTATCCTGACACCAGGCCGACCTGTCCTAACACTAACTTCTTAAAGCTGAGCGCTAAACGAGGTAGCTGTTAGTACCATTGGTGTAAGCCCTTGTTATGACTCGGTCAAGGATCGAACCCACAACCTCCCGCTTCCGAGGTGAACGCCATACCACTTGGCCACCGGAGCGGTCGTCTTCCATCACATATTTTTTTTAACATTTGATGAAAATAGCATGTTAGCTAAACTTGCCTAAATCATGGTACGTGTGAATAACATTGAAAATATAAACCAGTTGTATGAAACATTATGTCAAGGATATAGTGTGATGCAAAATGCGTTACAAAATATGTCAGTTGTTTAACTGAGTTTGAAACACCGTACTATTTCAGAGTTCCTCGGTCCATACTCGGTGTTTAGTCCAGTGAGTGGTGTCATTAACTATGAATTATGTCTGAATTATGTTATCACGACCTTTCTTCCAACGAAATGGTAATCTTGAATATTTAACGTGTCGTGTTATCGAAAGCTTATGACCACTGTAAATAGTAACCCTGATCGGTGTATTCTATCTTGATTGTCAATAATTACGATCATATTATTTAATTACCTTGGAATGAACCATGTATTTTATATAATGGACCATATGCCCGACGGAATGGACCATGTTACCTATGTAATGGACCATGTGCCCATTGATTGCACTGTATTCCTGATCTTTCAAAAAAGATGTAGTCTTAACCAGTTTGTACTGAGAGTTTTAATAATTATCATATATACTAAACGTGTTATAACATTCGTGTCTAAAAGCATTGAGTTATTCCGCCCATCGCGTAATGCATGTATTTTTAATTGTTAATAATGTAATCACTTGACGTTGATTAGTGTTATATGCATGCTAAGGTGTGGTATTTACACGGATGACAGTGTGGGATTAGATGAATGTCAAAGTGTGTTACATGCATGACAAAGTACGAAGTATTATAGCTTTTAGCTGTTATTCCTATCGAATCCCGCCCTATCCAGCTGGTTCGTGTATACTATATAAGTACGTCTGAATTTCATGTGTCTATGGCAAATTTATTTTTGCACACGGTTGATGGGGTGGGGTGGGGGCATCAAGCTAACAAAGTGCATGGTCTAGTCAATTCGTCCTTAAGAGTTTTTTTTCAAAGCTCTTTTTAAAATATAGCTCAAAGGTAATTATTGTGAAACAACAATAACAACAAAAACCCCACTTGGGCCGATTTTTTACTTTAAAATTAGTGGTCAATGAAATACATAAATCTTACTCACTAGTATATAGAGTAAGGTCAAGGATTTATTAAATAGATTGTAATGTTTCCAGTTCGGGTTTAAATGTTTTCAATCGTTCTCCAAAAAGCGTTGGATTTTATTTGCCTGAGACGACCTGACATCTGCTGACAATGCTTATTATCAATTTTATATGATACAATGTGCTATCGAAAACGTATAACAACATTGTTTAAATATTTGTAAAAACAATGGCTTGTTATGCCATAATTGTGGATAGACAGATTCTAGTTTAACCCATTTGATCTCATAGACATACGTAGAGTCGTTTGTAATGATCTATATACGTTTTATGGTAGTCATACTCGTGCATATGGATAAAGGTAGCTTATTATGCAAATTCATTTGTAACATTTTTCTCATCTCTATTTAGGTCACTCAACCCGTGACTAACACAACACTGAACTATTTTGATATGATGGAAATGAGATTTGCAGAGAGGAGGAACCATTTACGGCAGCAATGTCAGATACTACGCCAATACTATCACGTACAGAACTCGGAAATGGCAGTCAAAGAACATCTTACTATAGACAAGCGTCATAAATTGGTGTATTGTGCCATCGAAAAAATAGGTTGCACTTTTTGGAAAAGGATTTTCCAGATTCTGATCGGATTCAAAAATGTCTCTGATCCCTTCCATATCCAGGGAATTCATGCTTACGAGGGATATCTCACAGCAAAAGGAATGTCATTTGACACAATCCACATGTTGTTAAGGAATTCTCATAAATTTATGTTCGTTAGAGAACCGTACGAGAGATTGTTATCAGGCTACGTCGATAAGCTATTCTCTCCTAATGCAGCATATTGGAGTTTTATTGGTAAATTTGTGGTATCAAATTTCCGGACAAACCCATCACCCTTGAGCTCGGATTGTGGCCATGACTTAACCTTCGAGGAGTTTGCGAGATATTTTGTGCATTCACAGTTGACCAATGAAAGAAGAGATGCCCATTTTGTTCCTAACTTTGAACACTGCAGGCCTTGTGAAATTGACTACGATTACATTGGTAAACTAGAAACATTTGAAGATGATACATTGTTCCTCATGCAAAAATTTAATATTTCTGACAAAGTTCAATTTAAAGACTTTAAATCGGAGACGGAGCGAGATGCTATAGTTGATGCAGCAGACTATGTTTTTGCGATGAAAGCACCGATTGTAAAATGCATGTCATTTTCGGAAGCCCTCTTCCGGTGCTTCAGGAAGTTACAAATTCGCGGAATCCTCAGCAAGCATGTACAGTATCCGTTTCCAGTGAATGTCGAGAGAAATATTAACATTAATGAATTCAAAGAGGCAATGCTGGACCTGCATGCGATTTCTGGACCATCGGAAGAAAGATTAAAAAATAGGCAAGAGGCATTTATAGAAGCATACTCCTCGTTACCCCTCGATTTGATGGAAAATATTAGACAAGCCGTGTTCATTGACGCGTCATTGTTTGGCTACGAACAGTTTCCTTCCATTATAAGGAATAATGACAGAGTTAAAGAGCAGAGCTTTAAATACTTTTCTCTTCCGACATTTCCAAAAGTTGAAAATAACCCTGATCTTCACAATTCAACCCAAACGGCTTTCCTATATAAGGAATCACAAATGTTAGGAAACATCGGATCACTCCAAAATGTACGGGTTAATGCCTAAGTTTGTTTGAACCAAAAAAAACTTAATCCGTAAAATTTATTTTCATTTGTATATATGACAAAATCCATTTTAGTTTTAAAGATTTTTTTCAGTTACGTGAACAAGGTGGCATAAACTCTGTAACACTACGTTAGATTTAGCAAGCTGGTAATGTACAATTTTGTTCAGCATTGCGCAATATTTCACACCCATTACTGCACAGAGTTTAAGATGGTATACAATTCGAACGAAGAGAGAAATGTTTACTTCTTAAATATGACATCGCTATTATTAGTTTGGAATATAGGTCATGTTCTGTCGAAACTTAATGCCAATTACCTTGATGGTGTGTGTGTGTGTGTGTGTGTGTGTGTGTGTGTGTGTGCGTGTGTGTGTGTGTGCAAAAGTTGTGGGTTCTTATTAACCACACACTATTACTTTAAGCTACCTTACTGGTAATCTTTTCTTCTTTAAATTGCGTAAAGCGTTAACCAGAAATCTCCCCTTCGAGAAACATAGATGATATATTTAAATCACAGCTGAAACTATAAAGATGACGCAAGGTCCAACCTAAAAGAATTCCGCAAGAAGAGAGATTAATGGGGAAAGACTTTTAGAGAGCATGATTACGTGATGAGATATCGGGAAAAAAAATACATTTAAAAACAATTACATGTGAATATTCGGTCTGGACTAACAGCTTGCTCGCGCAATTTAACCGATTTTTTCGTTCATCATTGAAAGTGCTAAATCATGTGATCTGATGCTAACCAAGGTTTATATCTTTTATGTATTGACATGCTTCCAAACAATTTTACTAGTGGCGTGCAGTGGGTTTTATGGATATGTGCAGACATGCAAACAATCAAATAGCGTTCAGCGGGCTTATGAGTCTAATATGGCCATGCTCACATTCCACTTATCAATACGATTATTTAATATGAACACGAAAAGGGCACAAAACGAATGGTAGCTGACGAAAAACAAGAGCTCATAATACAATCCAGGTCCAGATTGGATAGAAAAATATCACGCCTGTGACAGATGTTCCCCTTTGCTTTTTTCATAGCAGATATTAAGCTTCCATTTAGTTCGAATTAAAGAACAAACTGTCAAGGAGCGTGTTCTTCAATAATTAACGCTTAAAAACATGTACTGTAGTGCCAATTAAAAAGTGTAAAGTTTAGTAATTTGCAGTGGAAAAAGGATA
Source organism: Unio delphinus (assembly GCA_029339505.1). Lineage (NCBI taxonomy): Eukaryota > Metazoa > Mollusca > Bivalvia > Unionida > Unionidae > Unio > Unio delphinus. The sequence goes on from JAQISU010000306.1 coordinate 8,490,937, forward strand.
TCTTGGAATGTTTATTGTTTTTTAAAAAAAGGCAGAATTATATGAAATATTTGTTGTGCATCTCATCTTCTATGTACAGTGTAGTGTATGTACGTATATCAATATACCTGTATGGAGACTTGTAAATAGATAGGTATCTGAGTTAGTTTAATTGCCGAGCCTTTCTGGTCAAGCATATTGTCTATAAAACATGCACAAAATTAACATAAAAAGCATTATGGTTTTCTTAAAACAAATCGTCCACGGTAACAATTGTAGTAAATTAATTTGTATAATTATAAAAATTGACGGCAAGTATATACGTAATATTTTTATAAGTATGACATAAAATAGATAACAACATTAAAGATTATGCAGATGAATAGCGTGTGAGCATCCTAGCTAACCTTAATCAGGAATTCTAATTTTTTAAATATAAAACTTGAAATTTAAAGTAAATGTTGCCATTGTACAATTTGTTTTTACCGGAGAAAATCAGTTTATGTCTAAATATGTGAACAAGGTAGAACATTTAGCTGAAAAGCATATTGCATAAAGTTTTAGTTGTGTGCATGTTTACAGCATTGGAATGTTCATATAAGTGCATTATTCGATGTATTAAGACACCCATCGTCGAGTTAAACAAAGTAACTATATTGTACACATAAACCAGGTTATCAACAACTTCAAAAGTAACCTGCCGCACTTTATGGGTAAAACATGGCTTGCTGGGCTTTATGGGTAAAACATGGTTGGATGGGCATTATGGGTAAAACATTGCTGGATGGGCTTTGTGGGTACAAAATGAGCATTTTCACGTTAGTTTGAAATACAGGCTGAGTTCTATTCAAATTGCATGCCAAATATTTATCAACAATAAGAGATTAATTTAAACTAGCCAAATGAATAGCAGTTCCTCCCCAAAATAAATGCAGCTTTCACTAGAAAACCCGTATTTTGATGCAGCAATAACAAAGACTGAATACGCACATGTACACACACACACACACACACACACACACACACACACACACACACACAGCAGTTTCATTACTAAGACTTGTCATCGATATGCTTTGAAAATTACATATTTACACAAGTTCGCATTCTGTTATGAATAAAATCCATATAAACTCTTATATGTTTGGGAATATATATTATACTAGCAATAAATTGACTCCATTCATGCATTGAGTGAAATGTTTGGAGGGTGGGTGGGTCCTCAAGATTCTTTTTAAGAACATAGTATGGACTCGGTTTAAAACTCTAGATAAATAAATTCTAGTAAATCTGTTCGATCAGTAAACATACTACTTTCGATAATAAAATATAAACTGCTTTGGATAATAAAATGTACCCTATGTTCGTTAAAGTCTTAATTTGTTTTAAACGTGTTATATGTGTGATAACTGCTAACTGTTTTTTGATTTTATAAAAGCCGCTGTACAATTACTTCTATATGGAAGAAAAACAATGTACATATGTATTTATATGTCTGTCAAGAAAAAACAGTTTGGGCATCTTATAGAAGTAATATATCTTGTTGACAAATCGTCATCTTTCTCTTGTTAACTTGTAGGATAAGTTTGCCGGTAAATATCTGATATATAATGCTAAATAATACAAATATGTTCTAAGTGTAAATATATATTAGAAATTATGACCCTACCGTGTCGGTTTTAAAGTGTCTGCCTGATTAAGTTGGGTCATGGTTTGATGAATACTGGCAGCTGAACAACTTCATGGTATTTCATATTTCGTGCTTATGTTTTATGCTTGAAATTAAATTCCTGCAAGATTAAATGGAAGACGCGTGTGACAAACGAATATTATGGTTAATGACAATAAAGATCAATGGTTTCTTAAAATCCTGTGTAATGTTATAATGCCATTAGGTAATGTTGACTTTCAAAATATTAACTTTAATTTTTTTTTTAAATTCATTGTAATATGTGCGTGCGAAAACAATTTTTCTCAGATGTACAATGCAGAAATCCATTGTACGTTTGTTTTAAGGAATATGTAAAATTAGGTAAACATTGTTGAGTATTCAGTGCAATAGTATATTGGGATATTGATGTCACCAGTACACGAGTTCTCATCTCTGAGCATTATTCAATGTTTTACACTTCTGGATGTTCATCGTTTCATAATTAATTGCTTAAAGAGTTGTTGTTTTGTTTTTTTCTTGCCCAAATAAAATATTTGTTTACCTTTTTTAATATAATCCGATTATTAATAGTTTGAATCACAGGCAAATGTCTACTGAAAACTTGAAACGTATACCAATGACCTTGATGTAGGAGAGGTTCTTTTGATGGTATAAACTTGCCTACTGAATGGTTTTATCTTTTTTTTTAAATTGGAACAGTCTTTCCTCAAAAAATTATCTTAAATTAAGATGTGATTTATTTAAAGTCGGCACGATTTGGAACAAAAATTCAGCATAGGACCTGATGAGGTTTTACAGACATGATATTAAGCAAGAAAGGCATCCAATAGCAATACAAGCACAGCATGATATATAGATACAATTGACCAAAACACATAATGAATAACTTATAATACGAGCAAGCAATAGAGTTTCAACAGGTAGTAATTAAAAGTGATATTAGTATGCAGGGTAAATTTTAACAAAATACAGGGTGGGATGATATGAAGGATTACAAAAATAACTAGGTTACTAAAACTGTAGGTTAAAATCAAATTTTAAATTAAATTAGGACTAAAGCATGTAGAGATTTAGATTATTTATTATTTGAAAAGAAAGGAGCTGACGGCAAGGCACTTGCTATCAAGTAAGACAATTTGTGAGAAAAAGCTGCTGATATATATATATATATATATATATATATATATATATATATATATATATATATATATAAATCCAAACTGCAAGACTAAAGATTGAGCATTGGTAACCTACAATAGTATTGTAGTAAGGGGGTTTTAAAGAGGAAAAAGACTTTCGGATGAGCAAATTCACGTGATGTAATCGCAAAAATATACTATTGAAATGTAAAGTGAAAATACCTACACAGGGAAACTTCTTGAATCCATTATACTATCACGTTGGATGAACTACTTGTTAACGTAAATGAACATATTCATATGGCATATTATTGAAAATCCTAATACACATGTTTTTTTTAAGATAATCAAAGTAATTATCTTTCTCTCATAAACATAGAATCAAGCAACATTAAAAGCGACCATTTGGACTTTAAGGATAAATAACGGGCTGCATGGCATTATGGGTACAATTTGGCCTGCGTGACTTTAAGAATAAATATGGCCTGCAGGACTTTATAGGTAAAATATGGCCTGCACAGCGTAAAAAATATAAAATGGTCTTTTTCGTACTTAATATGCCACGCGTCGAAGAAAACATTAAAAGGCACAAAAGTAATTTTAGCTGGTGAAAATCAGCAAATGTCGGTTGAATGTAAATTAAATAAGAAACTGCCACTCTTCAACAGCAAACGGTGAGAGTAGGTATACAGTTCAAATTAGAAGACTATAAAGTCTAGTGATTCGCAGCGTACACATATATCATTTAGAGTTTATTTTTTAATAATAGAACACAGTGTTCCGATATACTTTCAGGACATGTATGTTCCGCCTTATATATAAATATATATATATATATATATATATATATATATATATATATATATATATATATATATATATATATATATATATGTATATATATATATATATATAGACATGCTCACCTATCTATCTATTTATTTATTTATCTACCTATCCATCTGTATATCTATCTATCTACCTCTGTATATATATATATATATATATATATATATATATATATATATATATATATATATATATATATATATACACACACAGCTAGATAGATAGATAGATAGATAGATAGATAGATAGATAGATAGATAGATAGATAGATAGATAGATGAGCATGTCTGTCTCTCTGTCTGTCATTCTGTCTGTCTGTCTGTATGTATGTATGTATGTATGTATGTATGTATGTATGTTGTATGTATGTGTGTGTGTGTGTGTGTGTGTATGTATGTATGTATGTATGTATGTATGTATGTATGTATGTATGTATGTATGTATGCATGTATGTATGTATGCATGTCGTTCAGTAACTGTACCTTTCAGGTCTGGTATCACGATTGTTATGAATAATATTCACATAAACCGTTATAGTTTGTGGGAATAATTATCATAGTGGCCCATGCCATGTTGTCTGATTTTGTCTTTAGATAATTTTACAAAAAAAGTTGACTAGTCTGTCTGTAGTGTCCATGCTACCTTTTATAATAATACGTGAACTAATTAGTTTAGGAATTAGTCATGCATTTGTTAAAAAATGACTGCTTCATATATTTTAATTTTTAAAATTAGAATTGTAAACTAAATTTTGCTGGGAATTAAATTACGATATTAATATAATTGATTAGTAAAGCTCAATGTCGAAAGTAGAAGAAGAAAGAAACAATTTTGCTGTTAACAACTTGTTATCTTCCACTTGTGAGTTTGGAACAAGCGGTTTATGTAAATGATTGATGGATGACAAGGAAATATACCAATATGGTCTCTAGGTAAGTATGCATTTATCATGTCCATGCTCTGTAGAACAATGACAGGTGTCTGCCTGACTGGTTTGGAAGAGGGGATGAGCTGGATACTAGCACTAATGACTTTGTGTTTCATCTTCCATGCTTCAGCAGCTAGAGGGACTTGAAATACTTAAACCATATGCCTACAAGGCTACAATGCCTGATTTATTTAGTTATGCATAAAGCAAAATAGATAAAAATGCAAATCATTGGTATTATAGCTCCCAACCTAATTCTGATTTTAATACTAGCAATTTTGTACTTTTGTCTTTAAATTGTAAATATTATCATTCTAATATGAGTACACCTTTTGTGTGTTGGATTATACGCCTGAATCTAGTCTCCATATGTCAATGTATCTTGTTTCAATCTGTCAATGTATCTTGTTTCCAAATGCCAATGTTCTTGACTTCGTATATCAATGTATCTATTCTCCATATATCCGTATATCTTGTCTGCATTTATCAATCATATTGTCTCCGTATGTCAATGTCTCTATTCTCAATCTGTCCACATATCTTGTCTCCATAAGTCATATATCTTGTTTCCATATGTCTATGTATTTAGCCTCCGTCTGTCCTTGTATCTTGTATCCATCTGTCCATGTCTCTTGTTTCCATACGTCCAAGTCTCTTGTTTCCGTGTATCATGTTTCCATATGTCCTTGTATCTTACTTGCATACGTCCATTTATATTGTCTCCTTATATATATGCATATAGCCTCCATATGGCCTTGTATCTTGTCACCTTATGTCCATATATCTAGTTCTCATACATCCATGTCTCTTGCTTCCATACGTCCATGTATCTTGTTTCCGTATGTCCATGTATCTTGGCTCCATATGTCCATGTATCTTGTCTCCATATGTCCATGTATGTACTCTTATAACTGATTTGAGACATCTGTCACAAATTACGTCACGTATATAAGCCTGAAGAGTTATGGTACCTTGATTGAAACAGTTTATGGACGTAATAAAGGATATGTTGAAACTCTGATCGACCTTTCTCTTTAAAATTCTCATAGATATGTTTATGGACGTAATAAAGGATATGTTGAAACTCTAATCGACCTTTATGTTTAAAATTCTCATAGATATGTTTATGGACGTAATAAAGGATCTGTTGAAACTCTGATCGACCTTTATGTTTAAAATTCTCATAGATATTTTCTTTTGAAACTCTAATGGCCATTTTTTTTAAACGCTAACGGAGTTTGTTCAAAACTCAAATGGATATTTTCTTTCTTTCACACCGACTGTATTACACATAGCCCCGTGTATGTATATATATATATATATATATATATATATATATATATATATATATATATATATATATATATATATATATATATATATATATATATATACACAAACAACCAGTTTTTGAACTGGCACATGATTTTGATGGATCAGCGCAATACCTTTAACATTCAATATTTATACATGAAACATGTTTCTAACAGTAATTGCTAACCATCTCAGTGTAGGCTGTTCAAGATGGATGCCGAGTCTTGAAAATTGAATTATGTTTTCATTTTTTTAAATGTCACAATGCAATATGTATAGTTTCAAAATGCAAATTAACCCCATGCATAAGAAAATGAAGAAAACCTTCAGCGAACTAACTCCTTTTTCAATTATGTTTCAAGCTGGTTTTGAATCAACCGGTTGATCTAAGGGTTAAAATAAGTTTCAGTAATGTTATTTAAATTAATCTGTCAGGCTTATGAGCAGTCATTTAGTTTCAGGTAAAGAATGATTAGGCCAATTGATTAAGAAGGTTGAGGCCTAATTTTTGTTTACAAATATTTTAACAGCATAGCGTTACATTTGGGTTTATCGCCATAGTTTTGAAAAACGGGTTATCTATCTTTGAAAAGTCAATTACGATAGACACTGTGGTCAATCAGTGTAATTACAAACAACCAGTTGCAGCTTATGATGGACACAGTGTCAATCAGTGTAATTACAAACAACCAGTTTTTGAACTGGCACATGATTTTGATAGATTTGCGCAATACCTTTAACATTCAATATTTTTAGCAGACCTTCTTAACGAATACTGTTTGATACACTTCATCGAAATGTAATAGTAGGAATTGAGTAAAACAAGATTAAGAAGAGAGATTAACAGGGCGCTCTACATGTATGTTGTGCTTATGAGAGAGAGAGGGAGAGACAGGTGTAAGCTGAATTTCTTGCATCTGCAACTTGTACAAAGGAGAGACTGTTGACATACCTCTAAGTTACTTTCGTGAACTGTGGCTGAAATTATTTTTGAATAGTATGCTTGTGGAAACTATAACTCATTTAACCACAGAGCTAACCAAAATTGGCTAATCTCACGTGCTCGCAAAATCAGCTTGAACTAGTCTAAGTACACTATATATATATATATATATATATATATATATATATATATATATATATATATATATATATATATATATATATATATATATATATATATATATATATATATTTATATAAACCATTTATCCACTTTTTTATGCAAAATACCCCAAGTGAAAATGACCAAGCCGAGCTAGCAGTGTTTTGATAGCTGCACATCTGAAGTAAGGAAAGCTTGATATATATAACCTAAGTTACACCCATGAATTAAACACGAAAAAGCAAAGGGAGTTAAAAATGTTTTAACAATTATTAAGATATACAAAGTCCTTTGGAAATGGTCAAGATAAGCTGAGAGGAAAAACTGGGAAATTCATCGTTTTTAAAATTCTAACGGTATGCAAACTGTAAACCTATTGAGCGCCATCTTATGAATTTCGAGGTTAAACTTTGTTACAAATAATTTTAACAGCATAAGGTAGTTTGGATTCCATCGCCATAGTTTCGATATATGAGATATCTACCTTTCAAAACATATTTTGAATAGTGACAACTTACAAGGGACAAATCAGTTCATTAATATTATTTAAAACAACATTAAAATTTGCACATTATTATGACTGATTAACCAAGTACCTTTATAATGTATATGTTCAACGGGAATTTGATGTACTTCTATTTTGAAGAAGAAAAAAACATTTCCTAATTAAATAGTCCTCCGGTAAGAAAATATATACACCAATTAGTTTTAATGTTATATCAGATTGCAAGAATAAAAATAAAACCGTAAATCCACTTAAAGTATCAAATCTGTTTAAGATGTTGAGACCACCTTTCGAATATTATTAAGAAGAGTTTTAAAATGGCCACAATGGCGGTCATGTTAGATTTCACATCAACACAAATTTTAAGCACGAACTATGTACATATCGTACGAAATATTTTGAAGATAGGAGAAGCGATGACAATATTAGCAAGATGTCTGACTGCCATATATGTTAGATATCCAAGGGGCACCATATTCGTTCAGGAACAACTAGACTTCGGTGTAAATGTGTGCACTAATTTTCATAACTTTCCTTTGGATAGATACGGTCGAATAGTGATAACGAACCATTGCTGACCGGTGCCAGAAACTGAGTTCAGAACTATTGTTGACAGACGGCAAACACTGGACACCGAACCATCGCATAAGCTCTGCCAGCATTCGACCAATAAAGTTAAAACTTACAAGGACACTTGCAGCTGATCAGTTTGGGATTTCGGTGACACGAATATGCGACACTTCTTGTAGCCGGATAACTGATTATGAAAACCTGAATAGCTCATTTTAACGATAAAAAGTGATATGACATAACAAACATAACTTTAAGATTAACAGTGTTACCTTAAATAAAAGGTTTTATAACAAAGGTATTTTATTCAGAAGCAGTATAGCTCTAATACAATTTAACTATGTCTTGTATAGTTTTATGCAACAAATAACGCCAATTCCAACTGTAATGTCAGTACAGAATAATTCAATGCAACAATGCATATTTTCAATAAATTAGCCAGGTGTAAATAGTGTTGCTATAAAGGAAAACATCAATGTTATTTTATTTCTCAGTCCCCATCCCGCACATGCGCCCCATCACAATTAGTGTAAGAAAAATAAGTCTACTTCACCTATTCCTTGAAGGAAATTTTTTATGATAATTTTAATAAAGTTCATGGTTGATCCACGCTTACGCAGTAAATTATTCTGGAGAATATACATTGTACACATGTTTTAACCTTTAAATAATAAATATTTTTAAAATAAAGACTAGATAACTGTTGCAAGCTTTCTTCCGGTTTATGTTTTCTTACGTGTTTATGCTCTAATAAACAGTAACAACGAAAAAGTGAAAATAAGAAGCTTTGTAAAATTTAACAAATAATTTTTTCCCTGGAAAATCAATGTTAAAAATGGAGAAAAAAGAACTTACGGTTTTAAGAATCAATTCCCAAATCTCCAAGAATAATCAAACACTCGTCACTCGTCACAACTCAAACACTCGTCACAACAGAAAAAAACCCAAATTGAAATCAAGTATTTAAAAAGCCCAAACTGTAAAATCTCCCTCTAAGCATCCTATTAAATCTAACTAATGAACAATCTCGGGAATACTGAATTACGACATTGAGGGTCACGTGATCATGTTTGCAGCTTAAAATCACGTAATCCAAGTATGGCCCTGACAAAATCCAATCATTTTACTCCAAAAATAAAATAAAAATAGAAAGTTGTTTACTCCACTAAGTGATTTCTGAATCAAGGTCGGAAACTAAGTGAAAAATAGAAACTTGTTATTATTAGGTTTTTATGAAAAGATTCAGGTAAAATTGAATTTTCTATATATAAAAATGCCAAGTCAATTAAATAAAATTACATTACAATACTGTTACAATTTTAAACTAACCAACAAGCAATTAAATTAAATTAAAAATTCATTAAATCAGATATATGTAACAATTTTTAGAATAATATAGCGGAAGTTCTAGCCAAGGGTAAGAAAGACCGCATAGTTACAACACGATATCTGACAGAAATACAACACTTTTACAGTGGTGTCAAGAATAGAAGGATAAGTCACTTTGAGCAACTTTCAAATGGAGTGGTTTAGAATGATGCAAAGAATTTCCACCACATTTCGTGCACGCAACATGACAAGATGATAAAAAATCATTTAAGCAAGGGATAGTACGTAAATCTTCAAGTCACAAGTGTAAGAAAAGTTATCAATGTGACCCATATTTATTATTCATGACAAAATATAGGTCACTGTACACAATATTCACCTGGGATAGTCGAGGATTAGTCATGGAACACCCTGACAAAGTTCAATAAACGCGTCTTACTTACAGCTGGAGATTTTCCAGTAAGATAAATTCTTAATGGTGTGCTTAATCTGTAAATAACATTTATTAATTATAATAAAGAAGACCACTCCGATCGTTATAACATTCATTACTGATATATAACGAAAGAAGACCACTCATAACTTTATTTATGCGTGGTGGTGGTAGAATTATGCAAGATATATCCTGAGTAAATTCTGTGATGAAACCATGCATTCAGCTGGAGATTTGTCAAGAAGACAAAACTTAACACTTGCAACATATAACTTTTTACTCATATAATAGGTAAGTCGGTTATGTACAATACACACATTAATAAGACCTACGTTGAGCTAGAATGGTTCGAAAGGATGTTAGAACATCCTTACCAATATATCTGAAAAAACATGCATTAATTGGGCAGCAGGGGAATATAAAAGAACCATTACACTTTTAGACATACGTTTGGAACTTGTTTCCAGTAACGAATACGATGGCAAGAACACCACTGTATTGCATCAGCTTACTTGCTAAAATTAAAAGAAGTAAAAATATTTAACTATTCAATAATAGTAAGGGTATAATATCTGCATAACCTCAATACAGTCAACCATGCCAGGGTGTCCTTCTGAAAGCAACAACCTGTTAATCAGTCAAATGTCCCTTACACAAAACTATTGAAATAATGAAACTACAGTAAACAAATACCTGTCTGATGAGTTATTCCCCCGCCTGCTCAGCAATAGGCCTGATTCACTGTCACGGAGGTCATGCAATTGGTGCCAAACAGAAGCATCCTTTCTGATTCACGATGCAATGCTGTTCACGTTTAAAAGGTATTGGGTCTTTACAACGAATTAGGTTAATTTAAACAGTTGACATTATATCTTTAAATATTAATGATTTTGCCTATTACCAGCAACTATCTTTGTTTCATATAACTTTTCTTAGATGCCTTTGTAAACAGGATTTGCTGTTCTTTTAATGTTATTCCGGTATGTTGTGTTATTTGGCTTGAAATGATAAACAGTATAGAAAGTTACCAAACCGTTGACAACATAGAAATCTAGGTCACCAAACTGTTGACGATATAAACCTCTATTAAGTTACCAAACCGTTGACAACATAAACCTCTAGGTCACCAATCTGTTGACGATATAAACCTCTATTACCTTACCAAACTGTTGCCAAATTGTATTAGGCCACCCAACTGTTGACAACATAAATCGATATTAAACCTTCAAACTGTTCACAACATAAATCGATATTAAACCACCAAACTGTTGACAACATAACCTTTATTAAGTCACTAAATCATGCCTCCAGGGGCAAGTTGTTCTTACTTAATTCGAAGAGATACTGTTGAAGACGTGGTTCCGGAACTGTGAGCTATTGTTCAAATGTTTTAATTTCATATTTAACTTTTAAAAATACATCGAGTGAGTGTGAGGTTGATACCTTAATGATTAATGCAATTAGTATTAATTACTAGTAGACAGTTAAAAGGACTTGTAATGAATGACACATCTCAGAATTAAACTTTATGAATATTCATGTTAAGGTGTGTATTCAAACTGCCAGAACAGAATAATAAAGCCGAAACGTACATTATAACAAAAAATTATCAATATGACGTGGAGACCCCCGTCAACATCATTCATTTGAAGGGCAATTTTATATACAAAACTAACCAATAAAAATGGGGATACGACTAAGTACACTTTTGTTGAGAATGGAGAAATTATTTAAATTAAATTAATTGGTGATGGGTGTAAGAGAATGTATAATTTTCAAGAAACAAGATATTAAATACCCCACCCCATAATCACCAAATAGCTACTATGCATCTGCTTTGCATTTTTAATTGTCATAGATTCGTGTAACTGATATAAGATTTTCTACACAAGAAGCGTATAATTAGTCATAGAACAGTCAAATGATAGCTAGTAAAACCCAAATTGCATTACAAGGTATGGGAAGAAACAATGATCAATTGTTTACAAGAAAAGCGAAATGCAGTATGGAACTTAAATCTTGTGGCTGATGTTGATTTACACATCTGAAATTGTCTTTCCATGCCCAAATAATTAATACCTGCTTAAAAGGTGCTGATCTTGATAGTGACCAAGTTATGGCCCTGGGTCTAAGTTCAAGGATAGGGATAAGGACATACCCAGGAGCTAATGTCGATTTTGTACCTGAATTAGTAAATGTACAGGTGAACATATGTCAGGAACACTTGTACGACTTTATTCTTCCTCTCCTTCAGGCACACGACTTGGGGGTCCCAATCAAAGACCATCTGACGTGTTTACCCTCGGGCCACAGAATAAAGGACTGCACATTTAAATCAATTAATTTTAAGTTTGTACCGTGTAACGACAAATGAAGATAAAAATTGGAGTCGTCTGTGCAAGTATAATCCATATATCTCTATAAAGTATTGGAATGTTACATGCGCAAAAAGAAATGTTCATAGCGGACACGGATGCCCCTGCAAATAGTGTACATGTGATGGTAAGTTCATCAATAAAATTGCAAAAATGCTTACAATGTGATCCTTTATAACGTTTATAAAGTTTAATATCAAATTTGGTTTCATTATGTTGAGTCCTTCAAGAGTTATTATAAGGTAATTGAATGTGTGATGCAACAAGTTTAAAGTAAACAAAAAGGATGTGAACGAAGAGAAATGTTTATAGATTAAAATCTAAATCTAGATTAAAACCTTGATGTACGTTACCACACTATAAAGAGTCTCAACCTCCATTGTCTCGTCAAGTTCATTTCAGATCCATGTTGCTTCTGTGCTATTTTAACTTTTAGTGGTTTAAAAAATAAATTTTTGAAGTGAACAACGAACCTCAACTTCATTGTCGGGGGAAGCAGGTACCGAGTCCGTACACAGACAACTGCGAAAAAATAAGTGAAAATAATAACGGCTCGTATTCGGTTTACATGAACAGGTCGTGGACGGATTGTAAAAACTTGCTATAAAAAGAACATTTGATATACATGTATGTCTGGAAAAGGCTGTAGCGGTTATTGTTACGCCGTTTGCTTCAGATGCATAAATTTCACTCTCCATTTTTTCTCTCACTTTTAATTAGTGCTATTATTGTTTTATCTGGAAACTGTCTCTATATCTTTGATCTCCAACTAGCGATTCTAAATTCTTCCCGCAATGCAGGCATTTTTGATTGGATTTCTTAGCTGATGTCCATTTGTTTTTGCTGAGACAATTTACCTACAGGAAAAAGGGAGTGAAACAAATGATTTTATTTCTATTTAGCGTGAAGAACAAAACACGGGTATTACTATTGTCTACCATGATTTTAAAAGAGTTATTTAAGATGTCAACATGGAACATGAAATTTGGTGAAGTTGCAAAACGAATTTCATGTATTCCTTTTGGACTTAAGTTTATAAGTATTGATAGCAGGTGGATTTTTATCGGAACAAAAATTATTAGCAGAAACAAAAGGAAAATAAAACGTAATATGCTCTATGCTTAAATGCTTTGGATCATAAATATCATAGCGTGTACATGCAAAAAATAGTTTCCTGAAACGAAAAACAATGCCAGAAAACTTAAGCACGCATCAAAAACTCTAATTACTGTTGCGTACATAATGCTTCTAAAAAACTATCAAGGCTGACAAATAGACCAGTCAAAAAATGACAATGAAGAAAGTTTACATCGAACTATTCCAGTTTCTTTAAGCCAGTTCGCAACGGACTACCTCATAACTAACGGGTTACTTACTAATCGATATAATTGTTATTCAGTAAATGTCATACCTTTTGCTCACTCTTTACAATAAATTAGAACGTCTGGTCCATAGAACAAATATGCATTTCTGTTTGAAAATCCAAGACAGAGAATCATGTTGAAGTCATAAATAAGTTATATTCAGTACATTAGCTTCTACACACTTTATGCGATGAAGGAGGTAACGCTTACCAGAGGCACGAAAAAACAGAAGAACCTAAAACATATACACACACACACACACACACACACACACACACACACACACAAACAAGAGAATAAATAAATAAATAAATAAATAAATAAATAAATAAATAAATAAATTTAGAACACATATCTGCACATAAAACTGGTTACCACTCAATTGATGAATAGCAGAGATATCAGAGGACACACTGAATTTGTTTTACCATTAAATATTAAGCCCAAGACAGGATAAAGATGGTTAAACAATTATCATCAATTAAACATAAACACTAACTATATTACAAATTGAAGTTATCCTGCTAAATGTATCAATGAAGCTACTAATCCGTTAACCGTTTTGAACAAAGTGTTGATTGCTAAATACTGAAGACGATCGATGATATTAAATGAAAAGCCCTTAGGCTCAGAACGGAAAAGAACAAAATGACAAACAAATTCCAGCTTTTAGACCGAGTACTTAGAGCTAATAAAATGTCAGACCTACGTATAGATTTTAATAGTTAAGTAAAATAAACCGAAAAAAGAGATTAAACATCGCTTGAATTATTTTAGCATTATATATACGACTGACTTGAATGGAAAAAAGATAGAGGACACTAGTACTTTGTAAATGAGAATTTTACCGACATAATGAAAAAGACAGGGGACGTCAAAAGCAAATACATATGAACCAAACATAACGAATCGTATGAAAAGAACTTCATTTAATCTATTTCCGATTTAAGGAATAGAGGGGGTAAAAAAGAAATAAACGAAGTTACATTTACTGAATTGTGCAAGGAAGATGCAGAACCAAAAGCATATTAAAACAAAATTGGCTATAATTACGAAAAAAAGTCACAATGGTCAAGGATGTAAAATAAAAACTGGCTGCATTATACAAACTGTGCTACGTTTAAATAGACTGACATGTTGCTACATAATTAACATAGCGTAACCAGCGCGTGATGTTGAGAGGCGACATCTGCAGAGAAGAAGTACATGCAGCCAAGTTGCGACATTCGCGTTAGATACATGACGTCGACAGTAGGAGCAACAGCTAGTAGTCTAGCATATTCAGGAACCAATAATTTGATCCAATTAAAGATTCATAAAGATCTAAGGCTCCATTAAAAAAAATGACACTCAGTGAAGAAATTGCTTAAAATAAAATAAAAAGAAGAAAACCAAACTGCATAGTTTAATGGCAGGAAACCCAATGCAATATATTAACTGAATGAATGGTTGAGAGGGAAGCTTTTGTAGTCATGGTTTTTAAATAACCTGGTTAATGTTTTGGACCTGTCACACAAACCAGTCGCATAAACAGTATGGGCGTTAAGATGTTACGAAGAGTGAATACAAGATATACTCAACTTAGCAATACTGACGTTGCGAGTTTAAGGAATATCATATGTTCCTGCAAGATACCAGAGGTGCTATCACACATACATTAATGCTTTTTTGGAATAAAACAGAAGTGTTGCAGTGCGCGTCTTCATAAGGGCTTCACCGAGAATCCTGACCAATGTAGAGGAGATTCGAAATATGAGCTTGAAATTAAAGAATATTATTAAATTATTTGTTGCCACGTTTAGTATTCTTTTGTGAAGAATACGTTTATATGACTTATTTAAATTTTATTTATTTTGTGAAGAATACGTTTATATGACTTATTTATATTTTATTTATTTTGTGAAGAATACGTTTTAATGACTTATTTATATTTTATTTATTTTGTGAAGAATACGTTTATATGACTTATTTATATTTTATTTATTTTGTGAAGAATACGTTTATATGACTTATTTATATTTTATTTATTTTTTGAAGAAAACGTTTATATGACTTATGGATGAATTTTGTTTGTAAATTCATGGAGTCGAACTGTAGAGTGATATTCGGATCTGGATGCAAATGGGAAAATTGACTTTGGTAAGTTCTTAATGTTGATAAAAATATACAATTAAAAGCGCTGAATAACAAAACTTGAATAAGTTTCTATTTATCTTAATTCATTTGACATTTTTAATGATAGTGGTAAATGTAATGTTACTGAATTGTCTATTGTTGAATCCTTTGAATGATTATCGCCAAGAACATAAACAGTCACCCTTCCTTCGTGACAAGATCCATATGTGCCTACTCTGCCTATTGCATCAACATAAAATAAAGTAAATCACCCCATACCCCAAAGTATACCACTTAGTAATTTCTACTAAGTTTGTTTGTTTGTTTTTAATGGTTTAACGCCATTTTTCAGCACAATATAGACTATACATGGCGGCCAGTATTGGTCGAGAAAGAACCCGGAAAACCCCCGGAAAGAACCACCGACCCACGAGAAGTTACTGGCAAGCTTTCTCACATAACTACATTAGCCGAATCTTAGACTCGAACCCACGCAGACAGAGGTGAGATGGCAGTGATCCGTAACGGACAGCACTCGGCCACTCGGGGCCCCACCAAGTTTGTGATGAACAGATCAAATTTGATTAAATATTCATTGTACTAGAGACAGGTGTTCGTGTGTTTACCAGCCTACACAATTTTGCAGCCTAATAGTGCATGGCAACTTCAGCTAGATTACAACTATGTAAAATAAATACATCTACACAAACAGACGACCGAAGGAAAGATGTCACAAGGAGTTAAATATTTCAGTCTCAAACAACACTCCATTAACGACATCAAGAACAAAAAACGATCGTTTCATGTTGAATGAATCTAATATTTTCATGACACACAGAATCATTTGGTTACCATGTTCATTTAGAACAAGCTGATGTAACCACGTTATCATGCGTGAACAAATGAACAAGTTAGTGTAAGGAACTGGTAATGCACTCGACACTCGTAAAATATGCATTTATTTCGCAGACTTTGGTTGAAGGATTATATTACCATTTTGCCTTCATTTACTAACATATAACCGTTCACTGCACACGGATAAAAGTATCTGAAACAGCTACATAACACGATAGTATGTGTTGAATAAATACTTGAGGAAAAAATCTAAATCTAAAAGAAAATTAAATTTTTTTCATATCTTTATCGAATGTCCAACGTTTCTGTGGAATAAGGCAATTTAATAAAAAGTAGTTATTTAGTGATGTTAACGATATGATAAATGGTTCAGTTGCTATCATATTTAGCTTTTATCTTAAGAATCATGTATTGCTTTAGGTCAAACGTGTAACAAACACAATTTATAGATTTAACCAATGTAATTCTTTATTTTAAAAAAAATGACAGCTCATATTTGTCAGTTTGAGACGCATCAGCATGTAAATATTCAAGATTTTGCAGTGAATACTATTTTACCTCGTTTTGACACCGATCGTACTCATTTATAAACTCTAAGTCTCATATATTAATTTGTTTAGTAACTAGTTCCTCCGATAATAACCGCTCCGGTGGCCTAGTGGTTAGAGCGTCCGCCCCGGAAGCGGGAGGTCGTCGGTTCGATCCCCGGCCGAGTCATACCAAAGACTTACAAAAATGGTACTAACAGCTGCCTCGCTTGACGCTCAGCATTAAGAGGTCAGTGTTAGGACTGGTCGGCCTGGTGTCAGGATAATGTGACTGGGTGAGACATCATGCTACATGTCTGCGGCATGATGTCTCAGTGCTAGATATCACTATAAACTGCCTCACTGCAGACATCGTAGCGATATGACTGAAAAATTGTTAAAGCTACGTTAAAAATCCTAATCAAACAAACAAACAAACCTCCGATAATAACGGGTAGTCCTTAACTAAATCATGGATTTGTAATGGAATCACCTTATTCTAAATCTGTCATCTGATCTGTTGACCCGATCTTTTTCTATCCATCTAATCTGTCCATCTATAATTTCTTACCGATATGTACACGCTCATGACCTACCATTTAAAAATTGTCTAAATATCCTTAGAATACATTATCAGCTTTATATTTCGTAGTCACGATCTGTGCAATGTCGTTTTAATTACCTCTTATTAGAATTACCAAGAAAAGAACATGCCATACTCCGTTGAAGTGTAAGTTCTACACCAAATATCTTTACAAATTAACGGTTCCGCTTCCAGCATTATAATGAGACGTGTCATTTTTGTCATTATGTCATTCTTAATAGTGTCACACAGTAATAAAGTAGATTTAATGGCATAATTGGTATGCAGATCCCTAACCGTGTCAATGATACAATTTACCTGTACGCCCTGATAATAACTTGATATATTAAAATTACAAAGTTGATAGGTAGTATAGCTATTTCATTAAACCATTCAAAGAAATGCTTTTATATAAACGATATAGACAAATATTATGCTTCATATATTTTGATTTATACTGGTCAAGTTTATCATTATTTATGTCGATTTGTAATCGTATAGGGCAGTGATTCCCAAAGTGGGCGGTAACGCCCCCCCTGGGGGCGTTGGGATTATATAAGGGGCGTTACGAGGCAAAGGGGCGGTAGGGGCAAAAAGAGAAAAACGTGAACCTGGTGGTGGAAATACCTCATTTCGTCTGTGCTCTCAGTCATACAGCTTCTATGCTCGCCCTTTTGATCATTTATTTTTTCTGTTTGACACGCTTTTTATGCTCGCCGTTATAAACCAGCGCTATCATTAATTAACCGCGCTGTTTTTAAATCAAAGCCAGTATAAGCCTGCGCTTGTATCAGCGGTGCTCTTTTGTGCGCACCTTTATTGACCTGTCAAACCCCTGTAATGGAATCTTCCGCGCTAGATCATTGTCCTGGTGTAGTACTTCCTGTGATGCAGGGCGGCAGAGTGTAGAGTGTAGACTGGCTCAATATCAGACTAGCACGTTGTAATATTTTTTACAGTCGTTATATTGTATCATCAGTTTTCGATTGGCCATGGCGACAAATGAAAAAGCAAAGAAGAAATGTAGACAATACAATGTAACTTATCTGAAATATGGATTTAGGGGGCAGGGTCCAGTTTTTATGTACAAATTTAATGTCGCATGCACCTGCCTAATATAAAAATTCATTAAAAATATAATACGCGAGTGAGGTCAAAAAGGTACATATTTCTGGATAGGTATTATGTAGTGCAACATAATCATATCAAACACATGACCTGACAAGTCTACTGAAGTTCTTAGAATAAAATATTTATGTACCCCAACCCCTATTTTATACATGCATTTTTCACATCCGAAGGCCATTTTTGACAGCATGTGGTGCTCACAGTGCAAACGCAAGGCCTTTTCCTAGATAAAAATTTTGAAAAACATTGTCTACTAAATAGCTTGATGCAATTCATAATAGTTGTCATCCATGCCGTTTTTGAGATATTCTACTTGCCTTGAACCCACGTGTCTACTGCTATGGGAGGCTAGCTCTTCTTCCTAGCCGACTATTGGTATTTCACAATCAACATACTGCAGAGTAACTATGGAAAGTGTACATGTCTGACATCAATTTCAAGAACAACACATGCCTGGAACACCTAGTTCACAAATTTATCCATATCTTTAATTATTACACAATAGTAGCTCAAAAACTCACACCATACCCTTAAGTTAAGAAATTTGCCAGGGGCCAATTTACGAAACTGGACCCTGCCACCTTAAGCATTTTGCAAAAAATAATTTCTGTCAAAAATTTTGTACATATCACTTACCTAGACATTATCTAACAAAATGGTATCAAGGAAATTATTTTGTATGCTAAAGTAAAAATGTTATTACTCTTTTAGAAAAGTGACTATATTGCGGCAAAATGCATTGCATTGTAATACTTTGTGCTAGGGTTGCTGTCTTGAAAAGAATTAAACTTGTGTGCAATGGAATATTTCCTGTCCTTTTTGCCATCGTATAGTCAGGAAGATACCAGAATTACATGATGATGTTGACTGAATGCTAAGAATGGATTTTATAGTTGCAAATAGTGACTGAATATGAGATACACTCTTTGTTATTAGCGATAGAACTTCTCTATTGTTCAAGCAATTATTTGTTGAAATTTTTCTTTTAAAAAGTACCACTTAAGAAAAATGTTACCAGACATTTACATTTATAATGTACTTTAATAATAATTATAGCTTGAGACATACACATCAACATTCCTGACCTGGTATTGTTCTAGTGATGCTAACATAAACAGCATTGGGGGGGGGGGGGGTGAATACACCTATGTCTTGCTAATTGGGACAGATATAAAGAAACAAATATTATTCTATGTTGGGACATTGATGTGAGGAACCTTGCTGAACTTACATCAACATATCAGATAAATTCAGTGACAACAGGCCTATGAAATGAACCATTCTCAAGCCCAAAATACAAAATGAATACACAGTCCATACAGTTAACCCAAATATTCTCAGAATCCTATCCACTCACAGCTGACTTTAGCAATTGCAAGGATATAGAGAATGAGAGGAAATAGAAAGAAAAGCTACAAGAAAAATATTAACAAGAAGAAAATTCAGTACAAAAAGGGACATGTTGTAACTTCTATTACTTTAAATAAGGACCTACCAAAAAATACAAGTCATGATGAAGCCAAGTCAGTCTTTCATAATCAATCTTTAGTGTGTTTGGATCATAATGAATACATGCTCCAAACTTAGATTCTTCTACCAATATGACTGTGACAACAGATCCTAACATCATTCCATGCAAATTGAGACCTACAAAAAGGAAAACAACTGACATTATTACTCATTCTGTACTCAGTAAAAAAGTGGCTACCAGTATGCCAGAAGAAAACTGTGTTGTCAACATCAATAAACTTTCAGAACTAATCAGGGTATTTCTGCCACATCAATGTAAGAATGTTTTTCCAGTTGTTACGGTACACAAAAGACAGGGTTTGTGCATTACTGTTTGTGTGCAATGCAATAACTGTAAGTTTAAATCCAATATGGTGGAACTGTTCACAAAAGTACTAAAACTTTAATTCTTTTTCCTCGAAACATTGTCCGCAATATGCCATATCCATCACTATTTGCAAAACCGTTCCATTGATGACATTCACCATTTATAACAGTATATCTACTTATGTTTTCTTGAAAGTGCATTTGCTCCTGTGGAGTGAAATGACTTAGAAGAATGTGTGATGTCATGTCATGTAATGTTTTTGTGTGTCTGCAATGAAATATGAATAACTTTCATTAAAATAGGAGTACAGAGCTTGTTACCTACATGAAAATCAAGTAAACACATTTTAAACCCCCATTTTCTCTCAAAGCAACTTAGTTAAGCTCAAAATATGCTAACTTGTCCTGATACCAATAGGTATAATTTATAGGTGCAAAAAGAAATAACCTCCCTTGAATCTCCTATAGAGCTGAGAGATTCAAAATAAGGAGACAAATAGAGGTACTATGATAAGACTAATGTATAAGAATTAATTGCATATGAATAAAGAACAAGAAAATAAGACAAAATGTGGTTCATTGCACAATTTTTTTTATAGCATTTTTCCCTTAAGGGGGCAGGGTCCAGTTTTTATGTACAAATTTAATGTCGCATGCACCTGCCTAATATAAAAATTCATTAAAAATATAATACGCGAGTGAGGTCAAAAAGGTACATATTTCTGGATAGGTATTATGTAGTGCAACATAATCATATCACACACATGACCTGACAAGTCTACTGAAGTTCTTAGAATAAAATATTTATGTACCCCAACCCCTATTTTATACATGCATTTTTCACATCCGAAGGCCATTTTTGACAGCATGTGGTGCTCACAGTGCAAACGCAAGGCCTTTTCCTAGATAAAAATTTTGAAAAACATTGTCTACTAAATAGCTTGATGCAATTCATAATAGTTGTCATCCATGCCGTTTTTGAGATATTCTACTTGCCTTGAACCCACGTGTCTACTGCTATGGGAGGCTAGCTCTTCTTCCTAGCCGACTATTGGTATTTCACAATCAACATACTGCAGAGTAACTATGGAAAGTGTACATGTCTGAGATCAATTTCAAGAACAACACAAGCCTGGAACACCTAGTTCACAAATTTATCCATATCTTTAATTATTACACAATAGTAGCTCAAAAACTCACACCATACCCTTAAGTTAAGAAATTTGCCAGGGGCCAATTTACGAAACTGGACCCTGCCACCTTAAGCATTTTGCAAAAAATAATTTCTGTCAAAAATTTTGTACATATCACTTACCTAGACATTATCTAACAAAATGGTATCAAGGAAATTATTTTGTATGCTAAAGTAAAAATGTTATTACTCTTTTAGAAAAGTGACTATATTGCGGCAAAATGCATTGCATTGTAATACTTTGTGCTAGGGTTGCTGTCTTGAAAAGAATTAAACTTGTGTGCAATGGAATATTTCCTGTCCTTTTTGCCATCGTATAGTCAGGAAGATACCAGAATTACATGATGATGTTGACTGAATGCTAAGAATGGATTTTATAGTTGCAAATAGTGACTGAATATGAGATACACTCTTTGTTATTAGCGATAGAACTTCTCTATTGTTCAAGCAATTATTTGTTGAAATTTTTCTTTTAAAAAGTACCACTTAAGAAAAATGTTACCAGACATTTACATTTATAATGTACTTTAATAATAATTATAGCTTGAGACATACACATCAACATTCCTGACCTGGTATTGTTCTAGTGATGCTAACATAAACAGCATTGGGGGGGGGGGGGGTGAATACACCTATGTCTTGCTAATTGGGACAGATATAAAGAAACAAATATTATTCTATGTTGGGACATTGATGTGAGGAACCTTGCTGAACTTACATCAACATATCAGATAAATTCAGTGACAACAGGCCTATGAAATGAACCATTCTCAAGCCCAAAATACAAAATGAATACACAGTCCATACAGTTAACCCAAATATTCTCAGAATCCTATCCACTCACAGCTGACTTTAGCAATTGCAAGGATATAGAGAATGAGAGGAAATAGAAAGAAAAGCTACAAGAAAAATATTAACAAGAAGAAAATTCAGTACAAAAAGGGACATGTTGTAACTTCTATTACTTTAAATAAGGACCTACCAGAAAATACAAGTCATGATGAAGCCAAGTCAGTCTTTCATAATCAATCTTTAGTGTGTTTGGATCATAATGAATACATGCTCCAAACTTAGATTCTTCTACCAATATGACTGTGACAACAGATCCTAACATCATTCCATGCAAATTGAGACCTACAAAAAGGAAAACAACTGACATTATTACTCATTCTGTACTCAGTAAAAAAGTGGCTACCAGTATGCCAGAAGAAAACTGTGTTGTCAACATCAATAAACTTTCAGAACTAATCAGGGTATTTCTGCCACATCAATGTAAGAATGTTTTTCCAGTTGTTACGGTACACAAAAGACAGGGTTTGTGCATTACTGTTTGTGTGCAATGCAATAACTGTAAGTTTAAATCCAATATGGTGGAACTGTTCACAAAAGTACTAAAACTTTAATTCTTTTTCCTCGAAACATTGTCCGCAATATGCCATATCCATCACTATTTGCAAAACCGTTCCATTGATGACATTCACCATTTATAACAGTATGTCTACTTATGTTTTCTTGAAAGTGCATTTGCTCCTGTGGAGTGAAATGACTTAGAAGAATGTGTGATGTCATGTCATGTAATGTTTTTGTGTGTCTGCAATGAAATATGAATAACTTTCATTAAAATAGGAGTACAGAGCTTGTTACCTACATGAAAATCAAGTAAACACATTTTAAACCCCCATTTTCTCTCAAAGCAACTTAGTTAAGCTCAAAATATGCTAACTTGTCCTGATACCAATAGGTATAATTTATAGGTGCAAAAAGAAATTACCTCCCTTGAATGTCCTATAGAGCTGAGAGATTCAAAATAAGGAGACAAATAGAGGTACTATGATAAGACTAATGTATAAGAATTAATTGCATATGAATAAAGAACAAGAAAATAAGACAAAATGTGGTTCATTGCACAATTTTTTTTATAGCATTTTTCCCTTAAGGGGGCAGGGTCCAGTTTTTATGTACAAATTTAATGTCGCATGCACCTGCCTAATAATAAAAATTCATTAAAAATATAATACGCGAGTGAGGTCAAAAAGGTACATATTTCTGGATAGGTATTATGTAGTGCAACATAATCATATCACACACATGACCTGACAAGTCTACTGAAGTTCTTAGAATAAAATATTTATGTACCCCAACCCCTATTTTATACATGCATTTTTCACATCCGAAGGCCATTTTTGACAGCATGTGGTGCTCACAGTGCAAACGCAAGGCCTTTTCCTAGATAAAAATTTTGAAAAACATTGTCTACTAAATAGCTTGATGCAATTCATAATAGTTGTCATCCATGCCGTTTTTGAGATATTCTACTTGCCTTGAACCCACGTGTCTACTGCTATGGGAGGCTAGCTCTTCTTCCTAGCCGACTATTGGTATTTCACAATCAACATACTGCAGAGTAACTATGGAAAGTGTACATGTCTGACATCAATTTCAAGAACAACACAAGCCTGGAACACCTAGTTCACAAATTTATCCATATCTTTAATTATTACACAATAGTAGCTCAAAAACTCACACCATACCCTTAAGTTAAGAAATTTGCCAGGGGCCAATTTACGAAACTGGACCCTGCCACCTTAAGCATTTTGCAAAAAATAATTTCTGTCAAAAATTTTGTACATATCACTTACCTAGACATTATCTAACAAAATGGTATCAAGGAAATTATTTTGTATGCTAAAGTAAAAATGTTATTACTCTTTTAGAAAAGTGACTATATTGCGGCAAAATGCATTGCATTGTAATACTTTGTGCTAGGGTTGCTGTCTTGAAAAGAATTAAACTTGTGTGCAATGGAATATTTCCTGTCCTTTTTGCCATCGTATAGTCAGGAAGATACCAGAATTACATGATGATGTTGACTGAATGCTAAGAATGGATTTTATAGTTGCAAATAGTGACTGAATATGAGATACACTCTTTGTTATTAGCGATAGAACTTCTCTATTGTTCAAGCAATTATTTGTTGAAATTTTTCTTTTAAAAAGTACCACTTAAGAAAAATGTTACCAGACATTTACATTTATAATGTACTTTAATAATAATTATAGCTTGAGACATACACATCAACATTCCTGACCTGGTATTGTTCTAGTGATGCTAACATAAACAGCATTGGGGGGGGGGGTGAATACACCTATGTCTTGCTAATTGGGACAGATATAAAGAAACAAATATTATTCTATGTTGGGACATTGATGTGAGGAACCTTGCTGAACTTACATCAACATATCAGATAAATTCAGTGACAACAGGCCTATGAAATGAACCATTCTCAAGCCCAAAATACAAAATGAATACACAGTCCATACAGTTAACCCAAATATTCTCAGAATCCTATCCACTCACAGCTGACTTTAGCAATTGCAAGGATATAGAGAATGAGAGGAAATAGAAAGAAAAGCTACAAGAAAAATATTAACAAGAAGAAAATTCAGTACAAAAAGGGACATGTTGTAACTTCTATTACTTTAAATAAGGACCTACCAAAAAATACAAGTCATGATGAAGCCAAGTCAGTCTTTCATAATCAATCTTTAGTGTGTTTGGATCATAATGAATACATGCTCCAAACTTAGATTCTTCTACCAATATGACTGTGACAACAGATCCTAACATCATTCCATGCAAATTGAGACCTACAAAAAGGAAAACAACTGACATTATTACTCATTCTGTACTCAGTAAAAAAGTGGCTACCAGTATGCCAGAAGAAAACTGTGTTGTCAACATCAATAAACTTTCAGAACTAATCAGGGTATTTCTGCCACATCAATGTAAGAATGTTTTTCCAGTTGTTACGGTACACAAAAGACAGGGTTTGTGCATTACTGTTTGTGTGCAATGCAATAACTGTAAGTTTAAATCCAATATGGTGGAACTGTTCACAAAAGTACTAAAACTTTAATTCTTTTTCCTCGAAACATTGTCCGCAATATGCCATATCCATCACTATTTGCAAAACCGTTCCATTGATGACATTCACCATTTATAACAGTATATCTACTTATGTTTTCTTGAAAGTGCATTTGCTCCTGTGGAGTGAAATGACTTAGAAGAATGTGTGATGTCATGTCATGTAATGTTTTTGTGTGTCTGCAATGAAATATGAATAACTTTCATTAAAATAGGAGTACAGAGCTTGTTACCTACATGAAAATCAAGTAAACACATTTTAAACCCCCATTTTCTCTCAAAGCAACTTAGTTAAGCTCAAAATATGCTAACTTGTCCTGATACCAATAGGTATAATTTATAGGTGCAAAAAGAAATTACCTCCCTTGAATCTCCTATAGAGCTGAGAGATTCAAAATAAGGAGACAAATAGAGGTACTATGATAAGACTAATGTATAAGAATTAATTGCATATGAATAAAGAACAAGAAAATAAGACAAAATGTGGTTCATTGCACAATTTTTTTTATAGCATTTTTCCCTTAAGGGGGCAGGGTCCAGTTTTTATGTACAAATTTAATGTCGCATGCACCTGCCTAATATAAAAATTCATTAAAAATATAATACGCGAGTGAGGTCAAAAAGGTACATATTTCTGGATAGGTATTATGTAGTGCAACATAATCATATCACACACATGACCTGACAAGTCTACTGAAGTTCTTAGAATAAAATATTTATGTACCCCAACCCCTATTTTATACATGCATTTTTCACATCCGAAGGCCATTTTTGACAGCATGTGGTGCTCACAGTGCAAACGCAAGGCCTTTTCCTAGATAAAAATTTTGAAAAACATTGTCTACTAAATAGCTTGATGCAATTCATAATAGTTGTCATCCATGCCGTTTTTGAGATATTCTACTTGCCTTGAACCCACGTGTCTACTGCTATGGGAGGCTAGCTCTTCTTCCTAGCCGACTATTGGTATTTCACAATCAACATACTGCAGAGTAACTATGGAAAGTGTACATGTCTGAGATCAATTTCAAGAACAACACAAGCCTGGAACACCTAGTTCACAAATTTATCCATATCTTTAATTATTACACAATAGTAGGTCAAAAACTCACATCATACCCTTAAGTTAAGAAATTTGCCAGGGGCCAATTTACGAAACTGGACCCTGCCACCTTAAGCATTTTGCAAAAAATAATTTCTGTCAAAAATTTTGTACATATCACTTACCTAGACATTATCTAACAAAATGGTATCAAGGAAATTATTTTGTATGCTAAAGTAAAAATGTTATTACTCTTTTAGAAAAGTGACTATATTGCGGCAAAATGCATTGCATTGTAATACTTTGTGCTAGGGTTGCTGTCTTGAAAAGAATTAAACTTGTGTGCAATGGAATATTTCCTGTCCTTTTTGCCATCGTATAGTCAGGAAGATACCAGAATTACATGATGATGTTGACTGAATGCTAAGAATGGATTTTATAGTTGCAAATAGTGACTGAATATGAGATACACTCTTTGTTATTAGCGATAGAACTTCTCTATTGTTCAAGCAATTATTTGTTGAAATTTTTCTTTTAAAAAGTACCACTTAAGAAAAATGTTACCAGACATTTACATTTATAATGTACTTTAATAATAATTATAGCTTGAGACATACACATCAACATTCCTGACCTGGTATTGTTCTAGTGATGCTAACATAAACAGCATTGGGGGGGGGGTGAATACACCTATGTCTTGCTAATTGGGACAGATATAAAGAAACAAATATTATTCTATGTTGGGACATTGATGTGAGGAACCTTGCTGAACTTACATCAACATATCAGATAAATTCAGTGACAACAGGCCTATGAAATGAACCATTCTCAAGCCCAAAATACAAAATGAATACACAGTCCATACAGTTAACCCAAATATTCTCAGAATCCTATCCACTCACAGCTGACTTTAGCAATTGCAAGGATATAGAGAATGAGAGGAAATAGAAAGAAAAGCTACAAGAAAAATATTAACAAGAAGAAAATTCAGTACAAAAAGGGACATGTTGTAACTTCTATTACTTTAAATAAGGACCTACCAAAAAATACAAGTCATGATGAAGCCAAGTCAGTCTTTCATAATCAATCTTTAGTGTGTTTGGATCATAATGAATACATGCTCCAAACTTAGATTCTTCTACCAATATGACTGTGACAACAGATCCTAACATCATTCCATGCAAATTGAGACCTACAAAAAGGAAAACAACTGACATTATTACTCATTCTGTACTCAGTAAAAAAGTGGCTACCAGTATGCCAGAAGAAAACTGTGTTGTCAACATCAATAAACTTTCAGAACTAATCAGGGTATTTCTGCCACATCAATGTAAGAATGTTTTTCCAGTTGTTACGGTACACAAAAGACAGGGTTTGTGCATTACTGTTTGTGTGCAATGCAATAACTGTAAGTTTAAATCCAATATGGTGGAACTGTTCACAAAAGTACTAAAACTTTAATTCTTTTTCCTCGAAACATTGTCCGCAATATGCCATATCCATCACTATTTGCAAAACCGTTCCATTGATGACATTCACCATTTATAACAGTATATCTACTTATGTTTTCTTGAAAGTGCATTTGCTCCTGTGGAGTGAAATGACTTAGAAGAATGTGTGATGTCATGTCATGTAATGTTTTTGTGTGTCTGCAATGAAATATGAATAACTTTCATTAAAATAGGAGTACAGAGCTTGTTACCTACATGAAAATCAAGTAAACACATTTTAAACCCCCATTTTCTCTCAAAGCAACTTAGTTAAGCTCAAAATATGCTAACTTGTCCTGATACCAATAGGTATAATTTATAGGTGCAAAAAGAAATTACCTCCCTTGAATCTCCTATAGAGCTGAGAGATTCAAAATAAGGAGACAAATAGAGGTACTATGATAAGACTAATGTATAAGAATTAATTGCATATGAATAAAGAACAAGAAAATAAGACAAAATGTGGTTCATTGCACAATTTTTTTTATAGCATTTTTCCCTTAAGGGGGCAGGGTCCAGTTTTTATGTACAAATTTAATGTCGCATGCACCTGCCTAATATAAAAATTCATTAAAAATATAATACGCGAGTGAGGTCAAAAAGGTACATATTTCTGGATAGGTATTATGTAGTGCAACATAATCATATCACACACATGACCTGACAAGTCTACTGAAGTTCTTAGAATAAAATATTTATGTACCCCAACCCCTATTTTATACATGCATTTTTCACATCCGAAGGCCATTTTTGACAGCATGTGGTGCTCACAGTGCAAACGCAAGGCCTTTTCCTAGATAAAAATTTTGAAAAACATTGTCTACTAAATAGCTTGATGCAATTCATAATAGTTGTCATCCATGCCGTTTTTGAGATATTCTACTTGCCTTGAACCCACGTGTCTACTGCTATGGGAGGCTAGCTCTTCTTCCTAGCCGACTATTGGTATTTCACAATCAACATACTGCAGAGTAACTATGGAAAGTGTACATGTCTGAGATCAATTTCAAGAACAACACAAGCCTGGAACACCTAGTTCACAAATTTATCCATATCTTTAATTATTACACAATAGTAGCTCAAAAACTCACACCATACCCTTAAGTTAAGAAATTTGCCAGGGGCCAATTTACGAAACTGGACCCTGCCACCTTAAGCATTTTGCAAAAAATAATTTCTGTCAAAAATTTTGTACATATCACTTACCTAGACATTATCTAACAAAATGGTATCAAGGAAATTATTTTGTATGCTAAAGTAAAAATGTTATTACTCTTTTAGAAAAGTGACTATATTGCGGCAAAATGCATTGCATTGTAATACTTTGTGCTAGGGTTGCTGTCTTGAAAAGAATTAAACTTGTGTGCAATGGAATATTTCCTGTCCTTTTTGCCATCGTATAGTCAGGAAGATACCAGAATTACATGATGATGTTGACTGAATGCTAAGAATGGATTTTATAGTTGCAAATAGTGACTGAATATGAGATACACTCTTTGTTATTAGCGATAGAACTTCTCTATTGTTCAAGCAATTATTTGTTGAAATTTTTCTTTTAAAAAGTACCACTTAAGAAAAATGTTACCAGACATTTACATTTATAATGTACTTTAATAATAATTATAGCTTGAGACATACACATCAACATTCCTGACCTGGTATTGTTCTAGTGATGCTAACATAAACAGCATTGGGGGGGGGGGGGGTGAATACACCTATGTCTTGCTAATTGGGACAGATATAAAGAAACAAATATTATTCTATGTTGGGACATTGATGTGAGGAACCTTGCTGAACTTACATCAACATATCAGATAAATTCAGTGACAACAGGCCTATGAAATGAACCATTCTCAAGCCCAAAATACAAAATGAATACACAGTCCATACAGTTAACCCAAATATTCTCAGAATCCTATCCACTCACAGCTGACTTTAGCAATTGCAAGGATATAGAGAATGAGAGGAAATAGAAAGAAAAGCTACAAGAAAAATATTAACAAGAAGAAAATTCAGTACAAAAAGGGACATGTTGTAACTTCTATTACTTTAAATAAGGACCTACCAGAAAATACAAGTCATGATGAAGCCAAGTCAGTCTTTCATAATCAATCTTTAGTGTGTTTGGATCATAATGAATACATGCTCCAAACTTAGATTCTTCTACCAATATGACTGTGACAACAGATCCTAACATCATTCCATGCAAATTGAGACCTACAAAAAGGAAAACAACTGACATTATTACTCATTCTGTACTCAGTAAAAAAGTGGCTACCAGTATGCCAGAAGAAAACTGTGTTGTCAACATCAATAAACTTTCAGAACTAATCAGGGTATTTCTGCCACATCAATGTAAGAATGTTTTTCCAGTTGTTACGGTACACAAAAGACAGGGTTTGTGCATTACTGTTTGTGTGCAATGCAATAACTGTAAGTTTAAATCCAATATGGTGGAACTGTTCACAAAAGTACTAAAACTTTAATTCTTTTTCCTCGAAACATTGTCCGCAATATGCCATATCCATCACTATTTGCAAAACCGTTCCATTGATGACATTCACCATTTATAACAGTATGTCTACTTATGTTTTCTTGAAAGTGCATTTGCTCCTGTGGAGTGAAATGACTTAGAAGAATGTGTGATGTCATGTCATGTAATGTTTTTGTGTGTCTGCAATGAAATATGAATAACTTTCATTAAAATAGGAGTACAGAGCTTGTTACCTACATGAAAATCAAGTAAACACATTTTAAACCCCCATTTTCTCTCAAAGCAACTTAGTTAAGCTCAAAATATGCTAACTTGTCCTGATACCAATAGGTATAATTTATAGGTGCAAAAAGAAATTACCTCCCTTGAATGTCCTATAGAGCTGAGAGATTCAAAATAAGGAGACAAATAGAGGTACTATGATAAGACTAATGTATAAGAATTAATTGCATATGAATAAAGAACAAGAAAATAAGACAAAATGTGGTTCATTGCACAATTTTTTTTATAGCATTTTTCCCTTAAGGGGGCAGGGTCCAGTTTTTATGTACAAATTTAATGTCGCATGCACCTGCCTAATAATAAAAATTCATTAAAAATATAATACGCGAGTGAGGTCAAAAAGGTACATATTTCTGGATAGGTATTATGTAGTGCAACATAATCATATCACACACATGACCTGACAAGTCTACTGAAGTTCTTAGAATAAAATATTTATGTACCCCAACCCCTATTTTATACATGCATTTTTCACATCCGAAGGCCATTTTTGACAGCATGTGGTGCTCACAGTGCAAACGCAAGGCCTTTTCCTAGATAAAAATTTTGAAAAACATTGTCTACTAAATAGCTTGATGCAATTCATAATAGTTGTCATCCATGCCGTTTTTGAGATATTCTACTTGCCTTGAACCCACGTGTCTACTGCTATGGGAGGCTAGCTCTTCTTCCTAGCCGACTATTGGTATTTCACAATCAACATACTGCAGAGTAACTATGGAAAGTGTACATGTCTGACATCAATTTCAAGAACAACACAAGCCTGGAACACCTAGTTCACAAATTTATCCATATCTTTAATTATTACACAATAGTAGCTCAAAAACTCACACCATACCCTTAAGTTAAGCAGCAGAAGGGGCGAATCAGACAACATTTTTAGACAAGTTTTCACTAAAATCACGCTTAAAAACAATGAAACCAGTGACATCAGGGCCCAATGTGTGTGTGAATCTGATATCGTTTCATGGATTAGGTCCAAAAAAAAAATATGAAAAAATCAATGAAATTAATGAAATCCTCCATCGATTTTTGGGAAAAAAGGGACTACAACATCGTTGTCACTCACTAGAACTTTCAGTTGGGGTTAACCAAATATTTGATCCAGTCCGATACGATATCGTGTTCGAGGGTCATGTAAATTTATTGTTACAAATCCGTGTGGGGCAGACTGAGCATGACTAAAGAAATTTCTAAATTGATTGAAGTCCATATCAGAACACCATGTCTGCCAAATATTTCGTAGCGTATGTGTATCAACGCCGTTGAATACAGCAAGCATATTACAATTATCGCGAATCACTTTTGGTATTTGTGTGTAGCGTTGAGTGACATAGATCACGTCCGTGTTTTTATGCCTGCCTCGGGAAAATATTCTAGCAGGATTTTTTTGATTATCTAACATGACATCGTCGTATACAACTAAATTAATGATACTTCCATCGAGGTCATTCACGGATGGCGCCTCGTCAATATCGGTTATAAATTCAATAACATCCTCGCCGGCAATCTCTGAAGCGTTTTCATTAAAATCTTTTAGCACTTCATAGCATCGTTGGTCGTCTACGCTAGGGGCAATTAAATACAACTTATCCCACTTCATCCATCTCATTATTAAATTGAGCAACAATTGCGTTTTACCGGATCCAGATGGCCCGATTATAATTGCGCGGATAGAGTTTGGTAGCGCTGCATGATGCTTCACTGGTTCTCTTGTTTTAGTCGCTGAAAAATCAATTATATTCATATCTCTATACATAAATTATGGATCTATATTGCGTGAAGTGTAAGGCGCGTACTGGCACAGATGACTTGACGACGATTACAACTAAAAATAACCGATCAGCGCTTTCTGGTAAATGCGTACAGTGTAGTACAAAGAAATTTAGATTTGTTTCTAAACCCAAGGAACCTTTAAAAAAAAACGAGGAGGTGATATCGCTGCCAAATTAGCAAAACTCCCTGGAACCCCATGGGCAAAATACCCCGGAGAAAAACACCTTCCAGGGTATAGTTATTGTGGACCGGGAACAAGACTTGATATCAGACTCAATGATCAAAATCAGCCCCGACCCGGTGAGGAACCAATAAACGCTATTGATAAGGCCTGTCACCTTCATGATGTTGCTTATAAAAGTAGCAATTTGCAACACAGGCATCTAGCAGATGTGAAATTAATTCATGCGTTGAATTCTATCACTGATAAATCCTTCAAAGAAAAATTGGCTTCATTTTTGATAAAATCGGCTATGAAAAGTAAATTGATGTTAGGTGCTGGTAATTAATAACAACATGGAATCTATTTATTATTCCCCAAGAGGATACTGGAAGGGTAACGCTGCAATCAGTAAACTCGCTAGCGCCGCAAAAGTGAAAAAAACCACTGCGGCTCATTGGTTATCCAAACAGGCACTATGGCAAATTTATCTACCACCGCCTAAACAAATTCAATTCTCGCATTTTGATGTGACCTTTCCTAATGAAGTTCATCAGGCTGATCTATTATTTCTGCCACATGATCGTGGTTACAAATATGCGTTAACTGTAGTTGATATTGCAAGTCGATACAAAGAAGCAGAACCGTTAAAAACAAAATCGGCCACTGAAGTCGCTTCTGCATTTGAAAGGATTTATCGAAGGAGTCCTCTGCACTGGCCAAATCTATTACAAGTTGATCCTGGCAAGGAATTTCAGGGTGCAGTGTTATCTACAATGAAATATCACAATGTTGCTATCAGACGAGGGCATACTGCACTGCATCGTGATCAGGCCATTGTAGAACGGTTTAATAAAACCCTTGCTGAGCGGTTATTTGGATATCAATATGCAAAAGAATTCATCCAAGAAAAAAGATCCCGTGAATGGGTTAAGAGATTACCAGGTGTAGTTACCGCACTGAATAACGAGATTACTAGAACCATCAACATGAAATCTATCAACGCGATTAAAAAGAAGTCGATACCTGAAAAACCACAAAAAGATTTCAAAGAACCAATTCTTGGTAGTAATGTCATTGTGAGGTATTTATATGAACCAGGAGAGCTTGAGGGTGGTACAAAAAGGGCTACTGATCCTATTTGGAGCGTCACTACGCATAAGATATCTAGTATAACACGATCTACGGGTAGACTTCCAATCTATAAACTGGATTCAACTGCCCCTCAGCGTGGGTTTACTAGACAACAACTACAAGTAATTCCTGACGATACTCAATTACCACCGCATGGTCTTAACTAGCACCCTTGCGTCTATTGCACTCAAGACAAGTCAACATCACATTATTTCTGACATGACCGAGATTGTTATTTTTTCTGTCAACGGTGAATTGGCGAGGATCCTTATCCGAATACTGCCAACGCATTATACAATTGCAACTTGCGCAGTGATTATTTTGTTGTTGCTTCAAAGTGATTATTAATTCAGCATCAATATCAAATTCTCGTTGTTTTTTTTTGTCTTGTTGTTTGTAACCGGAGAGTTTTTTATCAATAATATCATTATCATCGCCAATGATTTCATCATCGCCACCAATGATTTCATCATCGAAGACAATTCTTCGAAGTTGATTTAATTTTCGTACTCTAGATACTGCGAGATAGACTAAATTCGACCATTCTATGCGATTATCTACCATCCAAACAGTTGTATCCGATATAGTCAATCCCTGTGAAGAGTGTATTGTTGCTGCATAACCTAGCGTCCATGGGGATTTATTAGCACGCAATGCATCTTCAACGACATTGATATCAACCAGCACAATATCATTTAATACGAGAATCTTCTTTTCACGCCCTGACTCTGTCAGGCCTGGAATATCAACTTCAATATTCTGTTTTCGCGTATCCGATGGCCTATAACATAACGGTACTGGAAGTGTTGCAAATTTTTGTTTATGCAATTCGAATAACTTCATCTGAAGTGTGTCTCTGACTATTTTTCTACTTGCAATGATTCAATCATTTGGTTTCCACATTTCCCAGAAATCATTCATGGGAGTTTCCGAAATTATTTCACGGGTTATTTCACACTGGATTCTATCCGGTTGTAATCTAATTAGTTTCTTCAATTCTTTTAATTCATTATCAAGTGATCTATGATCAGTATCAATTTCTTCATAATAGTCTACAAAACCCTTTAGCCATTCATGGGGAGATGCACCGACAAATGGTGGTGGTTGGCCGTGATCACCGCACATGACGACTTTTGTATTCTTCAATAACAACCACTCAAGAAATATTTTTAAGACATCTTCTGACACTGTGTCTATTTCATCCCAAATGATAATTTCAGGAATAAATATCTCTCCCATGCGCTCAGGAGTCCATTTATCTCCCTTCCATCGGAAAAAGCTGTGATAAGTGCAGGCATTTACCCCTCTCTGTATCATTTCTCTTGCAAGTCTATGAGTTGGTGTTAGCACAATCATGTTAGAAACGCTAGCGTTTCCACGACGGAATAACTCAATTGCCCGGGTTGTTTTTCCTGACCCACCACAGCCGTTTAAATAAACTGTTTTATACAGGCATATTGGATCAGAAATCGGTGGTGCACTAGAAAATTCTGAACACTGATTGCTTTCTAAGTAATTATTTTCAATGATAACATCTGCTGATGGAATATAATCATGAATCATTTCTTTCTTAATTCTCCATGATCCCCATTTCTCGTTGCCAGTAGCCTTAAAATCAGCCATTTTGCTATTTATGTAAAATGAATCAGTAGCAACTCTAACTGCGGTGGTAGGAAATCTATTGATCATTGAAAACAGATTGATAGAAGCATAACCGAGCATAGAAGCTCTTAAGTGTGTGTACTGCGGATGGTATCCATCATTGTAGGTAACAATTGTACCCAATTTGGTTCCATCGGACATAAATGCGTCCTTACGATTGACATATAGGCCCTTATTCGTTAGATCCGCCATTACAAAATCGTATTCAGCGTTGTCTATAATCAATCGTGAAGAATATTTCGTATTATCATCTTTGCCACCTTGGGTAAATTTACCGATTATTCTTCGTCCAAGATTTTTTGCTTCATTGTTTCTGATTTCAAATAACTGTCTGGACCAATCCATGATTTGTTGTTCATTAAAATCAGGAAACAGTTTTCGCTCTTCGCTAATTATTTTTTCTAGATCAGGTTGTGGTAACCAGACTGATTTCTGTGCTCGATAGGATATAATTGCTTCACTGACAATTAATGATTTTAACATCTTACAATCAAGCATATATCGTAATAACACTAGTGGCATCCAGTGTTTTTCAGACATGTGTTTACCAATCCAAAGATAACTACACGGATGAAGCCCTTCAGCCATTTCAAATGATACCACACAAGCGAATCCGGTTAAATCAAAATCAGGAAGTGGTCCATTAATAGCAACACGGGTCATTTCGTGTGTAGGGTGTCCAAATCGTTTGAAATATTTCTCGCATTCTCCATACCCAAGAAAACTTCCTGGATAACACGCAATCATATCAACGGAAATAACGGTATCAGCGGTGTATTTTGTGTTCCATAATCCTCCATGGCTGTATTCAAGACAGGACAATTTGACATCTGATAAAAACTCACTTCGTGTTGGTTTCCACGCGTTTTTCTTTCTAGCAAAATGTGCTGCAATGGATGGTACTGTGAAACAGTTTGCTAATAATTGATCTTCGATTTCCCCCTCAGAAAACTCACTAGCTAGTTGTTTCATTTGATTCTGCAGCTCTTCAGTACGGTATAATTCTCCGTTAGGCCTTACAAACTGATCAAATCTACATTCTTCGTCTGAATTACTATGAAATAGCCACACTGACACAGGATCGTTTTTACTCAAATGGTAAATAGCATCAAATAATTTCTGCTCTGAAAAAAACTCTTCGGTTTGGGATAGATATCTTACGGTTCTATCCCGTGGGAATATTGTTACTGCAGATGACCACGCGTGCGCGTTATGATCAATAATTTCAATGGGAGCCCCCTGTGATTTATATTTCGATTCGTATAATACTTCACCGGTGATTGTCCTTACCGATATTGGAAATCTTAATGATTTTTCTAATTTAGTTATATCCTGAATTGTTGCCCCATGCTCTTTTACCGTTAACTCCCACTCGGTTATTTTTTTTCGTCTTAGATCAGTGAGTTTATTTCCCCGGGACGCATTTGTGAAGTGTTCTATTATTCGTTCTGCTACACAATTGAGCCCTGTCGAATATTTCATGGGTGCTAGTTTTGAAATATCAGGTTTTTCATTGAGCGGATAGATCCCGTAAACAACTGCTGTGACAGGATAAGATCTTTCGTAGTAGGGTTTATCAATTCCAGTCAAAATTCCCGGTTTTGAATCCTGATTCACGGTGACGGTTTTTTTGCCCCTGAGAATGGGTTCAAATTTATCCCTAATAATCCATTTGTCATCTTCACGGATAATGAATTTAATTCGAAAAATATTTCCTTCTTTCCCAAGACGTGAAATGATCACTGCTGCTTTTTCATCATTCATGGTAGCGTCAACAACACCATCAATTCGAAATGTTGACCAACAATAAGATGCTCCATCACGCTTGAATTCATTAAAACAGTCTCTGATGGGTTTATCAAGAATTTTATTCTTGGGTGTATTAGAAACTATATCAAGATTGAATTGAGCATCCTTCCATGGTGATCTCATGTTTCCGTCTCTTGGACGTTTGTTACGTTTTTTGGGTCTATCGATATTAAATCTAGGATTGATTTTTAATAATCTCTTAAACTCTTTCATGTTTCCGTCTCTTGGACGTTTTTGACGTTTTTTTGGTCTATCGAGATTAAATCTAGGATTGATTTTCAATAATCTCTTGAACTCTCTATCAGCATTGAATTTAGCATTTTTCGAAGTCAATCTCTTGAACTCCTTCATGCTATACATAAAACAAACATTTTAATGAAAGTTTTATGTATAATGAATCACTGCAAATGGCTCATGATGGGAAATGTAACCCCGTGTAACAAATCATGCAGAAAAAATGAGTACTGTAGGTATCATATGCAAAGTTTTCGACGTGGAAGTCTTGGTCCGTTACCCTGTATTCGATGTGGGGTTGGGGTCAAGGGAAGATCACAATTGTGTATTGATTGTGGTGGTAAGCGATATAGGGAATTGAAGCGTTATTATGATAAAAGAATAAAAAATGGACAATCCATCAGAAATTATGACCCTGAAAAAGTCTTTGACCCTGATAACGTCACTGACAAAATCATAAGAACTCCGCAAGACTATATCGAAAGATTTTCCAGTGATGTAATTATTGAACCAAACACTGAATTAGACAAACAATAGAATAGTATATATGAACCAAGAATTCAGACCACATCCAGTGATTACAAAATATGAAGCATCCAGTGATGGTACTGTCAGAAACCGTAGACTGAAAAAATCAGTTGGTTTTGTGAATAATCACGGGTACTTGATGTTTACTGTTGGCGGAGGAAAAGAAAAGAAAACTTATCTCAATCATCGTTTCGCATTTGAATGTTTTAATGGATTGATCAAAGATGGTTTTGTTATCGATCACAAGGATTCTAATCCGAAAAACAATTCTTTATCCAATCTGCAAGCTATCACACAGAGTGAGAATTTGAAAAGAGGGGAGACTGGCACTTGCAAAACGGTTGGGAAGAGACCTGTGACATCTTTGAATACAACAACTAATGAAGAAATGATTTTTCAATCAATGAATGAAGCCGGTAAGTATTTCAATATTTGTCGATCTTCAGTACGAAGAGTTGCAGAGGGGATTTATCGATCGGCTATTTCAAAAAAGACGGGGCAGAAAATTCGATTTAGTTATGTCTAATGCGTCATAATTTCCAATTAGAGATATGTCATTCTTATAGAATAATGAATTCTGAAAACATGAATAGCATCATAGTTGAAATAGCAAAATTGAAAAATCAGGATATCAAACTATCAGATGGGTTAAATCCTGATCAAATTGTGTCTGATTTTCAGGATATAGAATACGGAGTTAGCACTAACAAATATATGCTACCCAAGAAGTATGCACTCATCAAAAAAATTCAGAATTCTATTAAAGACTCTCTTTCATTTTCCAGTGACATCAGTGTGTTCGTCCCGTTGTATACTATCGTAGAAGGAATACGAAAAGAATTAGGTAACGAATACGAATTGAAAAAAGAAGTCAACTCTAAAATTAGAAACCTACGGGCATTAATTCAAGAAAATGAACAATTTTGATTGACCGACCATTGATTGCCTGACCATTTTATCATTCCGACCCTCAAGAGATTTTCATTTTTTTAGCATTTTTGGATTGAAAATGTCAAAAATAGAATGAGGAAACTGTGGTATTAATTATTTTATATACAATTTCCACACTTTCCTCATCATTGATAGAAGCTGTTATAGGATGAAATAACACTTCCATGACCGTATCAAAAATCATCCGACATGTCAAAATAGAATGGAGCAACTGTCAGTATTATTTATTTTATATACAATTATGACACTTGCTCCATCATTGATAGAAGGTGTCTCACGATGAAATAACACTTCCATGACCGTATCAAAAATCATCCGACATGTCAAGTGTTTTGCAATTGAAAAAT
This sequence comes from Unio delphinus, assembly GCA_029339505.1. Classification (NCBI taxonomy): domain Eukaryota; kingdom Metazoa; phylum Mollusca; class Bivalvia; order Unionida; family Unionidae; genus Unio; species Unio delphinus. The sequence continues at coordinate 8,530,568 of JAQISU010000306.1, forward strand.
AGTTTGCGATTTCAAATAATGGTCAATGAAGCATTAACAACCCGATTGGCTCGTGAGCGACTAGATGCAATTAAGAAATTTATACCAATTCGCGACTCTGTAAGAAATAAACTGCAACAACGACAGAGTTTACAAACTGATTTTGCTCTGGGGTCTGAAGAATTGTTTAAACCAGTAACCACAGCAACGAAGGGGGTAGAGCGTGCTATACTGGGAGATGGTCCCGAGAGGGGAAAATCTGTTATTGGTGAACTTGAAAAACTAGCAGCAAAAACTGAACAAACTGAAAAAACTGATCCGAAAAAAACGACTGTTTCTCTGTTGAATAAATTTACTGATCATGCTAAAATATTAATAAAAAAACCTAGTTTATTGAAATCAAAGGATTATCAAGCCTTTGGTAATTTTGCTGCTCAAAGTTATAATTCAAAAAAAGATTTTTTAAAGGACGAGTATAAGAATGATAGAATATCAAGTAATGATTGGTTCGATAATTTGTATAAACTAAATAAAGGGATTGGTCGTTTGAATAAGGATGAGATAGGATACAAGGAATTTCAAAGGGGAATTAGTAATTATAAAAGAGAACAAATAGAAGAACGACAACGAGAAATAGAAGAACGGCAAGAACTAAAACGTCAAACACCAACACGTAGACAAACAAGAAGACAAAAAAAAAACAACAACTACCACCTGATGATGATGATGATGATGATGATTATTTACAAGAAACGGATGTAGAAAAACTAGATGAAGCAGCTGGTTATAGCGGAAGTGGACTGCAAGATTCCAGTGGACCCCAAAGTGGGGTATGTCCTGATAGTGTTATCAATGATATATCACGATTAGATGTTCTTGTAGGAGGGTTCCGAGCTGGAAATAATTCACCGGAAATAATTAATGAAGCAGCTGATATCTGTAGACGGTTATTTGCCGGCGGTATCATGGATATCAAAACCTATCGAGATTTCATTGACGAGTTAGCAAATGGGTATCATAGCGATTAAATAACAATTGAAAACACTATTGTTTTTATAATAATGATCATCCATTACAATCATGATAAACCAACCCCCGTCTATGTAGTTAATTCACGGTTTCCAGTTTATAAAGCATACTATGGAGATGGCCTCGGCAATACCATTTTAGGATTCTTTTCAAGAATGGCCCCAAAAGTGATGCCGTTAGCTAAACAATTATCAATGAAAGCCATTGATGTTATTCGTGATAAGGGTATTAGTACTGTTGGAAATCTTGCCGGGAAAGCGTTTTCAACTGCGAAGGATAAAATAACATCATTAGTGGGGCGAAAAAAGAAACCGTTACCGTCTACAGAAGAAATGCCTGCAAGTGTTAGTAAAATAATAAATAACGCAGTAGATGAAAAATTAGCGTCGATGGTAAATCAAGGGGACCAAAGCAATATTGCAAACATGATAGCAGGAAGTGGCCTTAAAAAACTACGTCGATGAAAATGGAAAAATCGTTTACGATTTCACTATTTAGACTCTGATAAATAGAATAAAATGTTCAAAAAATCATCTGATCCAGCATTTGATATAGACGCCCCAGTTGGCAAGGATGATTCTGTACGCGATTATCAATATTACGCCTATCATGCCATAGCCCCAAATAGTCGAGCAAGAATTGATCTTCAAGTCCATGATACCAGTAAATACTTTTTACCCTGTGAAGCATTTATTGAAGTAGAAGGAGAAATTGTAACAGCTGCTGATACTACTGCTGTACCAGCACCGTATCCAGCTGGTACTCAAGTCGGTTTTGTCAATAATGGTATTATGGCGCTATTTGAGAGTGCTAGATATCTCATTGATGGAAAAGAAATTGAGTCCATAGATCGTGATGTTGATGTGGCCACAACAATAATCGGGTTAGCGAGATATTCTGATGATTATACAAGATCAGCAGGACCCTCTATGATGTTTGCAAAAGATGGTAAGAATACCGCTGGTGGAAATCCATTTGTTGTAAGACGACCCAAAAAACGTGATAATAATGATTCTGATATCGAGAATATGATTATAAACAACGATGCTAATTTCAATCTAGGAGCTGCAACACGAAACGCAATGTTGCAAGGAGAACGTAAATCATTTTCATGCGCGATTCCACTGCATCACATATTTGGATTCTGTAGAAACGTCAGAAAAGTTATCTACGGGGCGAAGCATACAGTATCGCTTGTACGAAAAAGTGATGATAATGATGCAATTTGGAGGATTCCAGTAGATATTGCAGCCGCCAATGCTGATGCTGGTAAAGTCAATTTAACAAAAATATCATTGTGGATGCCAGTGTTGACTCCAGCAATCACCGCAGAAGGACGATTACTATCATTTATGGACCAAGGAGGAAAATCATTACTAAGTTGGCTAACCGTGAGTACAGATGTTAAACAATCAAATATCAACGGGTTATTCACTTGGAACCTAGCATCAAAACAAGGCGTTTCTGCGCCACGTCATATATTTATTGCGTTACAGGATAACGCACGAGTTGGCAATCAAGAACGAAGCCATATGATATTTGATCAATTAGGTGTGAAAGACGTCTCACTGAGAATAAACGGCCAGCAGGAACCATCTGAGGATATACAACTTAATTACACCGAAAATCATATTGCACGAGTTTATCATCGTCTGTTGTCATTTATGGCACGCGATCAAAATGTGGATACTGGTTTGCAAATATCACAATATGATTTTAAAAATCTGTATCCGATCTATTACTTCTCACTGGAACATCTCGATTTGACAAGACAGTCAGTTGTTGATATACACTTTAGAGCTAATGTTACCCGTCCTGTTGGTGCTCCTGGTGGTCTTCCTGCTATTGCTGATTATAGAGCAGTTGCTGTCATTCTCAGTGATAAATCGATGCTACTTGAAGGTGTTGGTGGAAGAATGAGAGTGGTAGATGCCCCAGTAGAAAATCTTTGAACGATTTTTCTCGATTTTTCATTGAATTAGAATCAATCAATTATATATAATGTCATATAGTGTTATTAGTGTTACGTTAACTCCTGGTCAAATCAAAAAATTGCAATCAGAATCGGCTAAAAAATGTGGAACCACAATCACGTTGAAACCTAATCAAATGACTGGTGGTGAAAATAAATTATCGCTGACAACTCGTCAGGTGAAACATTTCAATGATGCTTTCAAGGATAAAAAAGGAGTTCAGATTACTCTCTCTGCGGCTGCTATCAAAAATATGATGAAAACAGGCGGTATATTTCCATTGTTAGCTGCAATACCAGCATTGATTGCAGCAGCAGCCCCAGCGGTGGCTAAAGCAGCAGCGTTAGGAGCCGTTGGTACTGCAGCAGGAATGGCGTTGAAAAAGGCAGCTGGACAAGGATATAAAAAAAAGAGACGATCCGTTCAAGGATTGGGTCTAAGACTACCAGGAACCCCGTATTCGTGGTACAGCGGAAAAGGTCTAAGACTAACAGGGACCCCGTATTCATGGTACAGCGGAAGATCCGTTCACGGATCAGGCCTGAGACTACCAGGAACGATTTATTAATTCAGAAATCTTCAATTTCCGAACCTATGGTTCCCATGTCCAATTTTGATTTAATGGATGCTGCTAAAAAACTAGTGATTAAAAATTTCAGAGGTGTTTTTATGAAAGATCAGTTACCACATCAACCAAACAAAACTGAAACAGGTATTATTAATCTCGATAACAGCACCGGACCTGGAACTCACTGGGTTGCATACGCTATTGATCCACGTGGGATTGTCTATTTTGATTCATATGGATTAGCCCCACCAAAAGAATTTATGCGTTACATAAAACAATTTCCAATGAAGACTTGGTATTCTACGCTACCAACACAACAAATCAATGACCCACCAATATGCGGCAGTGAAGTATTAAATGTCCTTGATGCTATTTCAGCATCTAGAAAACCACCTCATATTGTCGTAAATGACTACACCAGCAATCGCTTTTTAGAGAGAGAAAGAGTTTTACAATAACATGATTGATATTTGGGGGAGATCTTTGAAACCCAAACCCGATGGCACTGCAACCGGTGATATAAAAAAAATAATTGAAGATGAAATCGCTGAGACGTTAAATTTAACAAGTGTTGACCCGAACGAAATAGTTGTATTTCAAGACAAACAGGGTAAATTGAAATCTAGTAATATTTCTCTGGATGATATTTTAGTTAAACAACAAAACGCAATCGAGAACACCGTTGCGTTATTTTCCGATCAGGGTAAATTGAAAACCAGTAATATTTCTCTGGATGATATTTTGGTTAAACAACGAAACGCAATCGAGGATACTATCGCGTTATTTTCCGATCAGGGTAAATTGAAAACCAGTAATATTTCTCTGGATGATATTTTGGTTAAACAACAAAACGCAATCGAGGATACTATCGCGTTATTTTCCGATCAGGGTAAATTGAAAACCAGTAATATTTCTCTGGATGATATTTTGGTTAAACAACGAAACGCAATCGAGGATACTATCGCGTTATTTTCCGATCAGGGTAAACTCAAACCAGGCGTACTTTTTTCGACGATTACAGATCGATTTAAAACTCTCAACGATTCTGCGTTAGAACTAGCAACACTTCAATCTAAAACCGAAGAACATATAAAACAGTTTACCGCATTTCGTAGAAATATCATTGATAAATTTATTGGAACTACATTCGATAAAATTGAACTAAAACTCCCTGATATTAAAAAATCCATCGATGAGACGAAAACCTCCATCGAAGACATCAAAGGTGATCTTTCGAGGATGATAACAGCCATTGAAAAAACAAAAATTCCTCATGAGAAAACCAACAACTTAGTATACACAATCCAACACGGATCATTTGAGTGGACACCTACAAACAACACATTAGATATCACTGCAACCGTTAAGGGTATTTATCGATTAACACTAGTAACACCATCGTCTCAATTTAATATTTCATCGTCCAGTTCATCTGGGGTCAATAATACGATTTCAACGATCATCGACAAGAATACAACTGAAAAGTTCACAATCACATCTACTGATAAACATTTGGCTAGGGTCTCAACAACGTGGTATGTGGAATTCGTAGCGAATTTAAGTAAATCGTAATTGAAAACGCTAGCGTATTTAAAATAAAAAATGATTTCATCATCGCAATATCGCTATGATCAGGTCAGATAATATCAAACTAGACTCAAAACCTTGTCTGAGGAGTATGAATTGAAAATTAAAAAATATCGCAGGAGAATTACCGCAATTGATGTTACTGTGTATTCAGTGAGTGGTGTAATCACCGGAGCTGGTATTATACTGTCTTCAGTGACAATGATGGCTCCGATAGCTGTTCCAATTTGCATTTCTGCGGCAACAACAATCGCTGGAATTATTTCAATAATCACAAAAAAAATATCATCATGCAGCCAACGGAAACTACAAGACTACATAATTCAATTTCATGTTGTGTCCACTGCATACTCGCAATTATCCTCATTGATATCGTCATCGCTCGATGATACAATTATATCAGAGAGTGAGTTTTCAGCGATGGTAGATATATATGATTCTGCGATGTCAAAATTAGAAGTACAAAAACATGAGTATAATAACAATGACAACACCGATGGAATTACTTCAACAAATAGTGGAGAACACAAACCCAGTACAAACAAGCATGATCTCAATAACCTCAAAGAATCCAGAATTCAGTGTGAATTTCCCCTCTCCGGTCCCAGTGAAGGAGATAGCGCTAGCAAAATTACGAGTATACCACAGTTGGCCAAATATTAGGTCAAAATCATTTGGTGGTCAACAACCCAATAATTCACTGGTATTTGCAAATAAGAATAAAGACGACGGTACCCCAGACTGGAACGTTGTTTCCATACCAACCGGATCATACCAAATTGAACAAATCAATGATGAATTCGCGCGTAGAATAAAATCGATTACTGGAGTAGAGTCAAAAATAGCTATAACAGTTCATGTGCCGACACTATCATCTGCCATTGAAATAAGCACAGAAGGATACGTCGTAGATATCTATCAGAGTTCTATTAGAACCGTACTAGGATGGCCTGAATTACCACCCGGTGGAAAAACCGTTAAATTACCAGAACCACAAAAAACTGATTATATCACCGACAGGACAAAATCTGATAATCCAATAAAAAGCTATAGATATTATGATAAGTCATATTTTTTCATTAGAGTAGAATATGATGAAAAAATACGACTTATTCATCATCTTGCTAACCGGGATAAAATCACTGAAAATTTCACAGCTTTCAATAACGATATTTCGTTGTTGTTTATATCCCTTAGATCAGGCACTCTCACCCGAGATGAATTTATCAGTGTCGTAGAAACATGTAACAAAATCATCAATGACATGGAAACATTTCATTCACAAATTATTCAAGAGGTATTAGGTGACAGTAGTCCTAAAACAAGAGATTTATTTGCAATAGACTATAAGATCCGCATAAGAGATATTCCAACATTCAAACTACCAGGATATAATCTCTTAGAACTACAAAAATCTCTCGATGATGCCATCGATGAAGGTTTCAAAAAAATCCATGATACGTGGAAAAAAACACCATCACAACCACAAACAACTATCCTGACCCATAATAATGACCCAGATGGTGGTGGCAGGCATATTGCTCCGTTCAATGTGAATATTTCAACGGTGATTGCGCTCAATTTAGTATGCGATGTGATCGAAGGAAGCTATCAAATAAATTTAGAACGATCAAATCAAGCTCAGCAGGGATATATTTTGTATTCATTTGCACCAATAGCTCCTCCAGGGTTTTTAATAATTGAGTCCCCGGTGAATCCAGTCTATATGCGATGTCATAATAATTCATTAACCAGAATTAATTTCAAACTCACTGACCAGTCTAATAATCTGATTGATTTACAAGAGGAGGTTTTACAAATTAGTCTATTTGTAAAGTCGTAGTGATTTTCGTCGTAGTGATTTACATGACCCTCGAACACGATATCGTATCGGACTGGATCAAATATTCGGTTAACCCCAACTGAAAGTTCTAGTGAGTGACAACGATGTTGTAGTCCCTTTTTTCCCAAAAATCGATGGAGGATTTCATTAATTTCATTGATTTTTTCATATTTTTTTTTTTGGACCTAATCCATGAAACGATATCAGATTCACACACACATTGGGCCCTGATGTCACTGGTTTCATTGTTTTTAAGCGTGATTTTAGTGAAAACTTGTCTAAAAATGTTGTCTGATTCGCCCCTTCTGCTGCTAGTTAAGAAATTTGCCAGGGGCCAATTTACGAAACTGGACCCTGCCACCTTATACCATCACCAAAGAACTTGCAGCTGCCAATGTGTCTGGTTTGTGAAAAGATATTTTCTAATGAAGCGATGAAGCCTTCCAGACTGATTGATCATTTGAAGAAAGTACATTTTGACAAGGTAGACAAAAACTTAACTTTCATTGAATCACTTCGCGATACATTTCAAAACAGGCCAACGCTGTCAAGCATGTTTTGTAATACTTCACAACAAAACACTGATGGTTTGCGTGCATCATACAACATTTCACTGTTGATTGCTAAGGCTCGCAATCCACACACAACTGGCGAAGAACTCAATTCTACCAGCGATTTGTGAAGTTCTGAATACTGTTCTGCATAAGTCTCCACACGATGTTATTAAGACGAATCCTCGAAGCAACAATTCAGTACGAAGACGCATAGATGAAATGGCTGACAATGTGGAAGATATGTTATGCAGCATACTAAGATCAACCGAGTTTTCATTGCAACTGGATGAATCAGCTATACCAGGAATGAAAATCTGCTTCTAGCTTATGTGCGCTTTATTAAAGATGAAAGTTTGGCTCACGAATTGTTATTTGCAAGGGAGCTGGAAGCAGACATTAAAGGGGAGTCAATATATCAAGTTGTTGATAAATTCTTCACAGAAAAAGGAATTCCACTGACAAATATACTTGATTGTGCAACTGACGGAGCACCATCGATGACTGGTCGCCATCGTGGGTTTCTTGCTTTCCTGAAAAAAAGGTGCCAAATTTATTTTCTGTTCATTGCGTCATTCATCGCTATCATCTGGTTGCAAAAAAACCTTAGTGATCGCCTGCACAAGTCATTACAAACTGTGATTACTGCAGTAAAGGTCACGCCCTCAAAGATCGACTATTCCACAAGCTGTATTGAAAATGATGAAGATTTGAAATGTTTGTTATTTCATACTGAAGCTCGCTGGCTCTCCAAAGGCAACTGCTTGAGGCGCTATTACGACCTTTTTGAGACTGTTCTGGAGTTTTTTTCAAGACCGGGAACCCCGTCTCATTGTGAAACTCAAATAAATTAAGCACGATGCTGCTTATTTAACAGAAATATTTTCAAAGTTCAATGAGATTAATCTGCAGTTGCAAGGAAATGAGATGACTCTTATTAAAGCCAAGTCTGTTATCGCTACGTTTATGTCAAAGTTACTTCTATTCCAGCGCAATATGGGCCGTCGTGACCTATATCAATTTCCAACCCTGTCTGAGCTGAAAGATAAAGGAGAAATACAAGATTATGATCTGCATGTGTATTGCGATCATTGGGATATGCTGAATAAAGATATGTCTTAGCGATATCAGGATCTTCTATCATTGGAAATTCCAGATTGGGTGATAAATCCATTCTCAGATATTGAGCAAGTTGGAGTAATGGAGGAAGAAGTAATTGAGCTACAAAATGACATTGAGCTCAAATCAAACTTTAAGTGTAAGAAATCGTACCAAGAGTTTTGGTTATAGAAAGGTATTTCCACCCGCTTGCCAGCGCTATGGTCTGTGGTTAAGAAGCTTCTTGTTGTATTTCCATCATTGTATCTGGCAGAACGTGGCTTTAGTGTGGTCGCCCACCTATCCAAGCAAAGAAATCGACTCCAAATTGTTAACTCTGGCGATTTGCGACTCGGGTTAACTGACTTTAAACCGGACATTGGGGCAATAATCTCACGTCCTCAAGCCCATCCGTCACATTAAGCAACTACTGAACTGTCAGGAACTTTAGATGAAGAATCGATTAAGTACTTGGGTTCCAGGAATCTAGTATAATATATAATCTATTGTAGCTTCTTACATTACTTTCCGACTTTCAATTAGAATTCATGATTATTAAAACAATATGTTTTTAAAATTTGATTTGGAATAATTGTTTTTGTATTTTACTCCTCAGAGTTTAAAAACAGTAATCATTCATTTTCCCGGTATATTAGTTACTTCATTCCTTACTTGTCCTCATAACCACTATGTGACTATACTAATAGGCCTATGTGATTAAAATAAAATGAAACGTTACTTTATATAATATAGGAATAGATGTAGATAGGGGCGTTGGGGGTCCGTTTCTTGGCTCTAAAAGTTTGGGAACCACTGAGTATAGAGGTTGGCTAGTTTTAATGTGCCTCATGAATCTACAGCTGCCCGTGAACTTTACTGTAATTTTTTTTTTTAAAATTGATTTTCTTTCATGAACCCATCAACTACGACGTAATTTTACCTCTTAAACAGGATTTATACAAATATCTTGATGACGTCAAAAGTTATAAATAAATAGTTATTATCTGTAATCAACATTCCTCTTTTGCTGGACCTCTATACTTGCATGTCGCGTATGCGTCATTATCTTGAACGTTGTCCTAACATGTCCATTTCGGACGCATATTTGTTGAATTAAAATGTCTTCGTCTGTGAACGCCAAGGTTTTGAGATTTTAGGTCTCCATTTAGTACCTTTCGCCATCTTACCCATCGTTTAACGAAATGCTTCAAAATACAACCCGGTTTTCCGAAAATTATCGAAATATCTATTTACTTGTTTTAAACTACGCCACCCACCCCTATGCAATGTTTGGCTGGTTTTGTTGAAAGGGATTTTAAGTCCGTACACACTGCTTTACTATCTCTGTGATTTGCACTACGACAGTATAATAAATTGTCAAATGTTCTCATCACTGCCTTGATGATAATTGTTTTAATCACTGTTAATCATAACATTCATGCAATTATTAAACAACAAATATATATTAACTTATTTTGTGTTTTGACAATTATTCTGGCCTATTATATTATTTTTTAAGAACCAAATTGTTATTAAAATTTATATTTTTTTAAAATTGGCGATGGCACTAAAGACGAAAGAAATATTCATATATAACAGTGCCTTTAATGTTTTTTTAAGTCAATGAATACACCATATTGAAACATAATTATTATGCAAACATGTCTTTCTCTTTCCATTATTCTATGAAATTTAATATAACGTCCATTTAAAGTCAATGAATACACCATATTGAAACATTTATGATGCAAACACGTCCTTCTCTTTCCATTATTCTATGAAATTTAATATAACGTTCGTTTTAAGTCGATGAATACACAATATTGAAACATTTATGATGCAAACACGTCTTTCTAGTTTCATTATTCTATGAAATTCAATATAACGTTCGTTTCATTTGGTAAAGCTCTGCTGTCTCCCCACCCCCACCCCCGAATATTTCATAAAGATTGTTTTATCAATATATTTAAAAGTTTCTAACTGACCTTTAATTTTACCAATAATTATGACACCCATAACAATATATAAGTTGCTTTGATGTTCATCAATATGATTACGTGGACTTTCTGCATTTTTCAGAATCCACTGCTTAAAACAAACATGATAATCTTCATGCTTTAACATAAATAGTCTACTGAATATATTGTTTCATAAAAATCTTGCTAGCTATACCACAGAATATGTACTTGTGCACAGATTTATGAAATTAATCTCCAATTCTTTTACTGATTAATTTGTTTATAGTAAATATATTGATACTTTTAGCTCTTTCCTAGTTGGAGAATGTATTAAAGTTGGTTCTAGCTGTTTCTCACTTCTTGAAATTGGCAAATCAAATAACACAGCAGTCATTATGATTTATAACGCTGAATAATTAGATGTAAATTTGACAATTTTATGTTTTTAACATCAAACTGTGACCTTTATCACAAAATGTTATAAAATGCATTTTTCCGTTTAGAGATTATGCCCAGGTGAGTAGTTTACCTTTTAAACTGCCCCATTTATTTCCTCAATTAGGAGGAAAGTGTTTACTGCAGATATTTATCTAAACACTGTTATTAGGGATTGTACATCATTATGAAATCTCTTAGGTCTTTTCTGCGTGTGATTTTATAGTGAGTAGGTTAGTTTCTGTGTCATGGAGCACATTTGCACAAGCTGTGCAATGTCAATTTGTCACATTTACATTTTGCTTGCATGCATATCTTTAAAAAAAAACATACATTTGACCTTCCCTAGAGCAAAATACATTAAGGTAATACATGTTTTAATAAACATGTAGCTATACCACAGAATATGTACTTGTGCACAGATTTATGAAATTAATCTCCAATTCTTTTACTGATTAATTTGTTTATAGTAAATATATTGATACTTTTAGCTCTTTCCTAGTTGGAGAATGTATTAAAGTTGGTTCTAGCTGTTTCTCACTTCTTGAAATTGGCAAATCAAATAACACAGCAGTCATTATGATTTATAACGCTGAATAATTAGATGTAAATTTGACAATTTTATGTTTTTAACATCAAACTGTGACCTTTATCACAAAATGTTATAAAATGCATTTTTCCGTTTAGAGATTATGCCCAGGTGAGTAGTTTACCTTTTAAACTTTTAGAGATTAGAGATTATGCCCAGGTGAGTAGTTTACCTTTTACTGGGATTTCCTTGTCCCCTTGACTGGGATTTCCTTGTCTTGGACTAAACCCCAAAATAGATTCTACATATCCAAGATAGACGAGAAACACATGCAGCTGCATTAAGGCAAGTCATTCCAATGACAGGTACATCATACTAAATTGACCCAGCTAATATATCATGTCCATCAACTTGAAAAGCAGAAGTTTGTAGGATCAACACAAAACAAAATCCCTTCATTTCAGACCAAGTTGACAAGTGTTTTCAGGGTGCAGTCATCCATAATATGACACATAACTTTAAATTTTAGTTGCCCAAAATGATATTGCTTTTTGAAACAAATGACTGATTTGCATGATAGACTACCAAGTATAATGGTTATTATTTAAGCTAAGGTAGAAGGAAAATGAGTACAGTATATATAAAAACGTTACTACATTTGCATGTGAAAATACAAGCTAGATTTTTTCCTTCTTAGTAATACTGCATTCCCAATGTCATGCAGGATTGTTTAGAAAAAATCATTTATATGTTTCCATACAAATGCATTAAGTTATAAATATTATACAAAAATGGGAAAGAGATAAGAAAAGAAACCAAATGACAGGTATAACACGCATAGATCAAAGCCTTCAGTGAAATCATTCTATTTGAAGGCAATTTTCTATAATTTGCAAAAATTCAAATACCTACCGGAACTGCCTAGTGCTAAATAATCGAGTTTTACTCAAGTTTTTTAAAAACGGATATTTTGGCAATTTCCATATCACTGAATGCAGGATATGACTTTCCATAATCACAATTATGCCATACAATCTTTTAAAGGCAGCTAACCAAAGACTGGCATAATTCTGGCTGTAAAATTGTTTACGATGGTATGCAAAAAATACATGCCGATAACTAGCTGAAAAGAATTTATTTTTGTAAACACATACTGCCAATGCAAAAGAAAGCTCAAGTCCAAATGCCAAGAAACTTTATTAATACAACTTGTTGATTAAATATTTTCACCAGTTTATCAAAAGATGTTTCAATTTCTTACTAATGTACACAATTTGCTGGTCATGTGATTTTTGCAAAATTGGCTTACCAATCTTTTCACAGACAAAACTTTGTTCATTTTCTTCTCTTGTAAAAGTATGCAAACAAGTTTCCAATGACTGACAACAGACAGGATTAATAAAGCTGCTCTAACAGAAAAGGGCTGTATAGATTAACAGACTGGTCAGTGTTGAAGAACTTAAAATACTGACCAGTGACCGTGGTCTTGAAAATAGATGTCTCATTATAATAAACAATACACTTTATGATGTCCACATACAAGTATATTTAGTTTCATCCCTTATTTTCTAACTTCTTTTAAGTTATAGACTTCATCAGAAAATGGGATGGAAAGCTCAAAAATAGTTAGCTATGATTGATGATCGAAGCCCAAATGTGGTAAGCAACACACCTTTTAATGATGTGTAAGTATACAGAGTTTCATCCCTTTATCTCCAACAGCTGTGTGTGTGGATGATCGATTTTTAAAACAACTTTCCAAAAATTTCAATCATATCGCTACAATGTCCGCAGTGTGGCAGTTTAGCATTTCTAGCACTGAGGCATCATGCAGCAGACATGTAGTATGAGATACCACCCAGTCACATTATTCTAAACCAGGCCGACCAATCCTAACACTAACCTCATACGCCGAGGGCCAAGGATGGCAGCTGTTAGTACCATTTTTTAGAAAGTCTTTGATATGACTTGACCTGGGATCAAACTCTAACCACTAGGCCACCAAAGTGGTTTCCAACAGCAGTAACATCAGAGTGGAATGGCCCGAAAACTTCAAAATGCCAAGCCCTGATCATGACCTTGACCTTGACTATATGACACCAATGTGGTATTGAGACACGTTCAACTGATGATACACATCCATAGGATGTCTCATCCCTTAATCTCCAGCGATGGTCTGAAATGAAGGAGAGTGCAAGGGAAAAATTAAAAATCTGATATGTGACCTTTACCTTTGACAGTTGGACACTCAGTATGTATAATGACACTTTCCAATGATGGTTTAAAAGTTGATCAAGTTTCCTCCTTTAATCTCCAATTGTTTGCAAGTTGGAATGCAGATTGTTCAAGGGAAAACATTAGAAGACTGAACTGTGACTTTGCCCTTGAAGACAGGATTGCCAATGTGGCATGCAATACAACTACAAATGATAATGATTAAATACAGAAGGTTTTATCCGTTAGCTTCCAAGTTTTCTCCCTTAATCTCCGATTGTTTGCAAGTTAGAATGCAAAATGTTCAAGGGAAAACATTAGAAGACTGAACTGTGACCTTGCCCTTGAGGACAGGATTACCAATGTGGTATGCAATACAACTACAAATGATAAGGATTAAATACAGAAAGTTTTATCCGTTAACTTCAATCGGACTAACAGTGATAGAGTGAAAAAGAAAGTGAAGAGATTTTTTCACTCTCTCAACCACCATATCATCAAAAGTATTAAAATAAATAAAGGAAAACATCAGAATTTTCATTACAAATTTATTTCAGGAGTTCAGCATGTTTTGATTAGGTTTCTATTGAAAAAAAATCACACCATTCTTTATGACATGATATTGTATATTAATAATATGCCAATAAGTACACAACCTTTCACATCTAATTGATTACCAAATAAAACATCACCTACATATGCAATAGTCTGGAGGTTAATTTGTATGGCTATGAATGAAATGACCCTGTATGAAAAATGTCCATGAATAACTGCATTGTTAGCTGCATATAAGATATAGCAGTATCTAAGAAAAATAACTATAACAGAAAACAAACCTAATGTTATACATGTATGCCCCTGACATATCAATGGGACATAAAACCTAATGTTATATATGTATGCCCCTGATACATCAGGCGGACCTAAAACCTAATCTTATACATGTATGCCCCTGATACATCAGGCTGACCTAAAACCTAATCTTATACATGTATGCCCCTGATACATCAATGGGACCTAAAACCTAATCTTTTACATGTATGCCCCTTATACATCAATGGGACCTAAAACCTAATCTTTTACATGTATGACCCTGATATATCAGTGGGACCTAAAACCTAATCTTATGCATGTATGACCCTGATATATCAGTGGGACCTAAAACCTAATGTTATACATGTATGAACCTGATATATCAATGGGACATAAAATCTAATGTTATATATGTAAGCCCTTGATATATCAATGTAATTTACTGCTTGTACATAAATGAATAAATTATCTGAACATGCAAACTCATACATTTTGGCTTTAGGAAACGTGTTTGTGTGGAACTACAAGAATTGTGATAAATAATCTAAATACAAATGTCACCATGCAATGTACAAATCAAAGTACTGAGAATACTGATGATTTGAGGACAAGAGATGTTGATTTACGTAAGACAAGATGAAAGAACACGACTCCAGAGATTGTGCTATTTATGGTCCATTTACTATAATAAAAATAATGCTCTAAATAAGATTATCAAGTTATTACAAAACTGTCTTTCTCACCAGAAAATTTATATCAACATTTCAAACAATATTTGATGACCTACTACTGTACCAATTTCTTTGTTAATGCATCTTCTTACTGTTTCAAGTATCACCTTTTGTTGATCAGAACACAAGGATTACTACAGTATCAGTAAAAAAAATCTAAGTTGCCTCCCTTGATTAAAAAAACCTCCACCTGAAATGGCAGTGTATCCTAAATTAGTAATTTTATTAAGACCAAACAATTTTGTTATTACAATTAGTAATATAAGTTAAATTTGGTAAAACAGAATGGATATTATGCCATAAAAATGGAGAAACTGAAATCCATCAGAGTAAAAAAATGGTGAGATCATAACTATACGAAAATATTGTAATACTAAAAAAATCCTATAAGTTCTAACAATAAAACTTTCATGCATGAAGAACCCCCCCCCCCAAAAAAAAACAAACAAAAGAACCAAAAACAACAAATCAGCTGAAATTAATGCAGTTTATATTTTCATTGTTTCTTGCATATTTTGCTTTAAAAATGTTGACACTGTAAATCAGGGGTAAAAAAAAAAATCAAACCACCCTGAGGGAGGTATGAGAGCATTTTTTATGCCACTACCTTTGTTATCTCTCTTTACACCTTGTGATGCCAAACATTTTGCGCATGCTGCCCTCATGCCGGGTGTTTGAGACCCCTGCTGTAAACTAACATGCTTAGTCCAGAAGATTATATTTTACAAGTGCAATACAAAATTTCTATAAAATTTAAGCAATAAATAATTTAATGTTTACATGGCAGTACATATATTTATAAATTCTGTTTCATCTTATTGCCCACGGAAATCAAAGTAAATAGCTGACTACATTGCATGTACTCTAAATGCTATATATCGATGCATTTATGCAAACCTTTAAGTACCACTTGTTTTCAGTCAGTCTTAAGGTTTACAAGATATTTATTGGTTGTAATAAGTGTGCATTGATAATTCTGTAAATTAGAGTTAGAAACGAACAGAAGCAGGTTATTTAGTGCAGAAAAAAATGGAGTTAAGTCCCTTGCCTAAAGATAATTACAATGGCTGCCTGGTCAGTCAAATGGTAGGATTTGAACCTGCTCTATTTTGGTCAAAAGCCTGGTAGGCTAACCACTGAGCCAATGTGGCTCCCATAACAATTGCCTATCAAATATTAAATCATTCAATTGTAATTAAACATCTTGGCCGCCCCTTCTCCCCATCCCACTGCTAGCTGCTAACAAGTTTCAAAATGTCCTTTTAAACTTTACCCATGATTTACCTATTATAAATTGTGACAAACTACACAGTCTCAGATCTTGAAATCTATGTCAGTCAAGGAAAAACAATTTCATGAAGCCACTAACCATGGAAATAGTAAAATAGTGAAAAATAATTAAAATGTATACAATATCTTGAGAATCAAACCAAAATATGAAACCACATAACACATATTCTCTATGCAGCATTCTGGACAAGCAGTACAAATAAAACAATTAAAGCACTGATTGTAATGGTCAATAAGAGTAAATTTGTGTTAAAAATTTTGATTGCATGCTTTGTTACTTGATAACCTATTAGACTTATGAGTCGATGTCCAATATAAACAAAAGTGTCCAAACAGAGAAGTCAGTAAGCATCTGACTACAGAATATGGATATGTCATTAATACAGTTGTCATACAAGTATGCCTGATAGTGCTTGCCAATCAATCCCAAGGAAGTCATACTTGTTGAAATGACAAACATATTACCATAAGGGTGCGTGCTTCGAGTCCCATTATTTAATCATCAGCTAAAATTGACAACCAAATTTTCTCAGTTGTCCACAAGTGAATAGATTTAGAATTTGTCTGGACAAAAAATATTAGGCTGCTAATTTGTTAAAAAATATAAATATAAAAAACTAAAATACTTTGTGAGTAATGGTACTGAGTATATGAACTATATAATAAAATAATGCACAATACATGTGATAGCATATCAAATATATAATGTTTCAGACACTTAATTACGGCAGCACTAGTACCTGTCAAAGGCCGAGTTCTAACCAAATTTATCAAATGTCCTTTAAAATACTGATCGAGTACAAAATGCTGCAAAAAATTTACCAATAATTCTCAGCAAATACATTTATAGACTTGGACATGCTTCTTTTCATACAACTAATGCCTTTTCTTGCGCATAGTTAAATATGTAACAAAATTTGAATGCTATGATACCATTATTGGTGTGCATCAGGATTTCTTGAAGTTATTAAGGTGGAATGGGAATCAAGTGTCTTCCCTAAGGATACACAATGGCAGCTGACCTGGAAAATCAAACCCAGTACTCCTGCATTTGAGACCGGCACACTATCCACTGGCAACCATGGACTAGTCATAACTACATTATTAAATTTTTTATCAACTGTCAGTATTATTTGATTTATTGATCTGTGATATTTTTTTGTTCATTGTAATTACTTTTTAATATTCATATTTAATATTTTTACATCAGTTGTAAGTTAAATCATTTATGTGTACTATTTTCCTACCTTTACAACATTTTGATTGAAATATGTTTTGCTTCTAAAAAGTAAAATATTTTTACCCTTCTTCGGAAAAAAGAAGTACTTTGCATTGAACCAACCTGTACAGAGATTCTTTACGATACTGCACAACTACACATTAATTTCTTAAAAACACACCAAATTTGTAAAGCAATGCCTGAAAAATGTATACCAATTTTCAAATCTCTCCTGTTATTTCCTCAAATAACCCATTCTTTTATAATATTTAGAAAATTTCCTCTCACCTTTATTTAGATGGAGAGATGATTTTCCTAATTAAGTATTCAGTTGAAGAGAAGTCACTGTTGCTGACAACAATGCCATCACATCAAAAGTTATATCTACAATTTTTAAGTCACTGTTGTTGACAACAATGCCATCATATGAAATGTGATATCTACAATTTTTAAGAACAGTCACTGTTGTTGACAACAATGCCATCACATGAAATGTGATATCTACAATTTTTAAGAACAGTCACTGTTGTTGACAACAATGCCATCACATGAAATGTGATATCTACAATTTTTAAGAACAGTCACTGCTACAACTTAAAATATTATAACTTATTGTATACACAGTATTCACATTTGTTTTCTATTGGACATCGGCTAATTTATACGATAGTATGATTTAACTGCTGCATTCCACAATAAAAAAAAGAGGATAATTTAATACAAAGGTTGTTTTATTTTTTATTGTGCAAGTAATCTCTTGAAAGTCTCTCATAAAAGCTGACCATGACACTCCCGTAATTTAATTCCAATCATATATCATGTTAAAACACTCAAAACAGATAAAAATTATTGTTTAAAATATACTTCATGATTTGGTTAAGCTATGAATTTTGCAACAAATCTAAAATACTTGATCAAGAAAAGTGTACACTCTGAAATAATTGCTCTCTATCATCAAGTACTCAACTATCTTACAAGTATTAACATTATATTCATCTCCATTCTCACAATAACATAAACTACTGCTTGCATATGTATTGAATAATGGTAATAATGTGAAATAAATTAAAAAAACCTCACAGATTATATATCCATACAACCTTTTCTCATTGTTATGCAGTATACAAATGACATTAAAGATTTTCTCAGTAATATTACTCAAAACTTTAATGACCCCAGCCAATATTAAGAAAAACGTGTCAGAGTTAATTGGCTATTACTAACATTTCTAAATTTATAATCTAGTCTGCAACATAGGACTGCAGCCATGAATTTTACCATCTGGCTAACATCTTACCTTGGAAATTCCCTGTGCAAATTTCAATGATAGTTCACACTTCAAAATTCTGTCTGTCTGTCTGGTGGGAAGTCTGTCGGTGTCAATCTTCAATACATCTCAAAAAGCTCTGTCTCAAGCTGAAATGGTCAGTCAGTCAGTCAGACAGACAGACAGACAGACAGACAGAAATACCACATTACTACTGCTAAATCTCTGTGTCTACATCACATGCCACTGGCAAAACTCAACAGCCTGTAAGGTTTGTCCAGTGACTGCATATGCAAGAGTCAGATTCAGGAAGCATTGACACATCAGTAAACCCAACTGACTGGAACCCACTGCGGTGATGAGCACACTTCGTCTATTGCTTGCCCAAGTTTTGCTATTGTTTCTGAGATATCGTTGTTAACAATTTTCAGGTCAAAATAATGACCATAGGCCTTTTCCAGAAGTTCACTTTCTTTGGCTAACCTCTCTAGACTACCATCCTGAAAAGCAGAAAAGTTCACTAGAGCTATTACCGGTAGATGAACTGCAAAGGTCTCTGACTACAGCACTCAACAGAATGAAGATCTTTGAATTGAGGAACATGTCTTGGAAAACCCAAGACAAGTCAAGATGGGCATCCAGGAGCCACAAATCCTCAAAGTAAATATTTTACATGTCTGAAATTAACAAGGGCCATAACTCTGCCAGGATACTGTCAAATTTAGTCTACCTGGTAGTTCTGTTTAGCGGTATTTTAGGAAGTGTTCTTTAAAGCATTTTCAATTTTAGTGACAGTGGTCATATTTGTTGATGTTTTGGCATCAGTTGTACAAATTAGAAAGGTTATCATGCCACTTTGCTTTTAGCAAGCTGGGTCCAATTGTATTAAGTGGTTTTGGAGAAAAATTCCTTCAAAGTTTTTCTTTTATGCTAAGTTATATTGCACAGTGTATGAAAAGAAATCATTATAAGCTTTTCATATTTTTAGTTAGTGGCCATGTGCATGGTCATCATGCCAGAATGCTGTTATCAAGCTGGGTCTAATTCTGTTATGTGGTTTTAGAAAATTCTTTTAAAGTTTTTCTATTTTTAGTAAGGGTCTTCATGCCATGATGCTTACTGTCAAATATGAGTAATTAATATTCAGCTTCTTTGGAAAAATTGTTAAAATTTTATCTATTCTTTCTGCACTGGTAGTCACATTTTATGATGGAACAGCATCAAGCTGTACAAATTTTAGAGCCCTCTATACTTGTACAATTTCAGTCAAATTCGGGAAAGGTTATGTTAAAGAGTTTATGATACAAAATCATTACAAGCTTTTCTTACTTTTAGTAACAGTGGTCATATTTAATTAAATGTAAAAGGTCTACATGCCATTATCCTATATATAAGTTTGGTCCGACGTTTTCATTAGTTTTTGGAGATAAAGTAACATAAAGGTTTTTGTTTTAGGAGCATTTATATTTTTTATGGTGGACTGGGCATGTGTGTATTTGAGGATTTCTGATGTAGCTTTAAAAATATATGTCATATCACTATGATGTCTGCAGTGTGGCAGTTTAAAGTGATGTCTAGTACTGGTGCATCATGATGCTGACATACAGCATCATGTCCAACCCAATCACATTATCCTGACACCATGACATCATCTTATTATGTTGTAAAGGTCTAGAGAAGATGAAAATGTCAATTGCTATTAACTTAAAAATAGTTTTTCTATTTTTAGAAGAATGTTAGTCAGTATCCCATTCCAATGTGATAAGAATCAACCAGATGTTATAATGAGTATTAGTGAAGTACCAATAACAAGATTTTCAAAATGGCTAACATGGCGACCTCATTGCAAGTTACACTGGCATCATTTTCATTTAGAACTTGACATGATAACAAGTTTTCAAGTGGTAACAGATCATTTCAGAAGGGTATGTGATAAACTGATTTTCAAGATAGCTGTCAGGTTGGACATACTCGAGGTCAGTCCTTTGGTGAAAACCTCATGTAGATATGACTTTTTATTTAGAAGTAGCAACATAAAGATCAAGCTGGCTGCCTGAGTGGACATACTGGATGCTAGACTGGCAACATTTTCATAAAGTACCAACTAGACTTCACTGTAAGAAGGCTTCTTTTCAAATGTGATATTGATACGACTTTCCGTCAAGGAGGAGTTGCAATACAATTTGCTCTGGTAATAATATATAATATGTCTGGGAAGCACTATTATTTAGGGTTGACTAGAAATCATAGTATTTCTGGTGAAAATCCCATACTAACTGGACTTTCCTTCAGGAGGATCAGCGATAACAATTTTAAAACTGTTGCAGTGGTAGCCATATTTGACATCAGAACAGCACTATTTTCATATAAGACCACGGAGACAATCATAAGAAATCTTTAAGGGAAACCATTTTGTTCACATGACAATGCATTGAGATCAATAACATGATTTTCAAGAAGGCTGCTGTGGTGGCCATATTGGATGTCTATGCAGCACCTTTATCATGTAGGAACAACTAGGCCATATGTCTGTAAAGTTTCAAAGCAACACTCCAGTTAGTTTAGGAGTGGTGGGGAGAAAAAAACTTGTGCTAAATGATAGACAGTTTTTAAAAAAATTGATGATAGATCATGAATCATATAAAACATGCCATTCCATTAGCTCCTCTGGTCTATGACCAGCAGAACTGTCAGGATCCCCCCCCCCTGAATTTACAATGGAGCTTGTGGCAAGTTTAATCTGAAACCTATATGTAGGAAAAGATATATAGTGAGTTATACAATATTATAACAAATGGTAGATGTTCATACTATTATTTATAGATTATAAGACATGTTTGAAACATGAAATAGATATCACCTGAAAAACACAAAATAAACAGTTCATTATAGATATTAACAAAACATTTTTTAAAATCTTATGATTGTAATCAGCACAGATGCAAACATCTCATTGATGTGTACTTAAACCCTTATTAATGAAATGTGTATTAATACGTCAGTTATAACATGCTACAAGTTACTATGTCATTCCAATTAATTTTACCATTGAAAAGTCTTTACCATTTAAAAAAGTTATAAGCAAATGTTTACTTACTGTTCGAAAATCTACATTAAAATAAAATAAAGTATGAGAGGTCCACATCATGTAAAGTATTTATAAACCTTATGTTTATTGGTGAGTAATACATACACAACTGTGAAATGCAGAGACCCAGAAATTGATGGAAGGTCTGCACCATGAATCTTACCAAAGGTAACAGTGAGTAATAAATACAAAGATTTGAACTGCATAGACCCAGATCTGTCAATATTTACACAATAGACTGTATTTATAAACCTTAGCGTTATTAATCAGTGATACATTCATTAATGTGAACTGTAGAGACCTAGATTCGTCAATGCATGCTACAAATTTGTGGATCTATATAAGTTCTGAAATGACTTGCATTCAAAAACTTGACATTGCTACAAATTTGTGGATCAAACTGTTCAGAATAAATCTAAAATGTGTATCATTCCATTATTTCTAATGTTATATCAGTCTTCACATTCTAAGTTTAAAGTTTAAAGACCTACTTCTTGTTTAATTTGCACTCTGACAGTGAATGCAGATCAACAATACTGTAATTACAGTTACTTTGTAGAAGTTTAATTTTTTAATTTGACAGTCAGGGCAAATTAATGAATAATGCAATTACAGTCACTTTGTAAAAGTGCAGCTCAGTCTGATAGTGAACAGAAATCAAAAACTAATATTACAGTCATTTCAAAGAAGTGTAACTTAATAATCTGACATTGAAGATAAATCAAAGCAATAATGTAATTACAGTCAATTTAAAGAAGTAACTTGATAATCTGACATTGAAAGACAAATCAAAGCAATAATGTAATTACAGTCAATTTAAAGAAGTGTAACTTAATAATCTGACATTGAAAGACAAATCAAAGCAATAATGTAATTACAGTCAATTTAAAAAAGTGTAACTTAATAATCTGACAGTGTGGGCAAATCAAAGCAATAATGCAATTACAGTCAATTTAAAGAAGCGTAACTTAATAATCAGACAGTGAGGGCAAATCAAAGCAATAATGTAATTACAGTCAATTTAAAGAAGTGTAACTTAATAATCAGACACTGAAGACAAATCAAAGTAATAATTTAATTAGTCAATTTAAAGAAGTGTAACTTAATAATCTGACACTGAAGACAAATCAAAGCAATAATGTAATTACAGTCAATTTAAAGAAGTGTAACTTAATAATCTGACATTGAAAGACAAATCAAAGCAATAATGTAATTAGTCATTTCAAAGAAGTGTAACTTAATAATCTGACATTGAAGACAAATCAAAGCAATAATGTAATTACAGTCAATTTAAAGAAGTGTAACTTAATAATTTGACACTGAAAGACAAATCAAAGCAATAATG
Organism: Unio delphinus; assembly: GCA_029339505.1. NCBI lineage: Eukaryota > Metazoa > Mollusca > Bivalvia > Unionida > Unionidae > Unio > Unio delphinus. Next base: position 8,554,085 of record JAQISU010000306.1, read on the forward strand.
TAATTACAGTCAATTTAAAGAAGTGTAACTTAATAATCTGACATTGAAAGACAAATCAAAGCAATAATGTAATTACAGTCAATTTAAAAAAGTGTAACTTAATAATCTGACAGTGAGGGCAAATCAAAGCAATAATGCAATTACAGTCAATTTAAAGAAGCGTAACTTAATAATCAGACAGTGAGGGCAAATCAAAGCAATAATGTAATTACAGTCAATTTAAAGAAGTGTAACTTAATAATCAGACATTGAAGACAAATCAAAGTAATAATTTAATTAGTCAATTTAAAGAAGTGTAACTTAATAATCTGACACTGAAGACAAATCAAAGCAATAATGTAATTACAGTCAATTTAAAGAAGTGTAACTTAATAATCTGACATTGAAAGACAAATCAAAGCAATAATGTAATTAGTCATTTCAAAGAAGTGTAACTTAATAATCTGACATTGAAGACAAATCAAAGCAATAATGTAATTAGTCATTTCAAAGAAGTGTAACTTAATAATCTGACATTGAAGACAAATCAAAGCAATAATGTAATTACAGTCAATTTAAAGAAGTGTAACTTAATAATTTGACACTGAAAGACAAATCAAAGCAATAATGTAACTACAGTCAATTTAAAGAAGTGTAACTTAATAATCTGACTGACATTGAAGACAAATCAAAGCAATAATGTAATTACAGTCAATTTATAGAAGTGTAACATAATAATCAGACATTGAAGACAAATCAAATCAATAATGTAATTACAGTCAATTTAAAGAAGATTAACTTGTAGTCTGACACTGAGGGAAAATCAGACAATAATTAGTAAATTCAGATAAGTTTAGCTTGTAACCTGACAGTGACAGTAAATCAAATGATAATGTAATTAGTCATTTCTAAGAAGTGTTATTGTTTTTGTTGTAGGGTTTAACACCATTTTCAGCACATGATAGGCTATACATGGTGGCCAGTATTAAAGGTGGAGGAAGAACCTGGGTAAAACTCCCGGAAAGAACCACTGATCCATGAGAAGCTACTGGCAAGCTTTCTTACATACCCACATTGTCCAAACCAGAGACTCGAACCCACATAGACAGAGGTGAGATGGCTCTGATCCATAATGGAGAGCGCTTTAGACCACTCAAGGCCTCTCAAAGAAGTGTAACTTGTAGTCCGGGAGTGAAGGCAACTCAAACAATAATGTACTGGTAATAACAGTCACGTCAAAGAAGTCTAACTTGCAGTCTGACAGTCAGGTGATTTCAAACAATACTGTACAGAACAGATATTCATTTGGTTGAAGTTTAATTTATAGTCTAATAGTAAGGGCACAACAAACAATAATGTATTTAAGGTCACTTAAAAAAACTGAAAGATACTGGAATAAGACATATTTTAAATTAAAAAAATCATATGCTGTTTCTGGATGCATCATGCACATTATATATTGGATGCAGTAACATGCAAAAGTTTATAATTTCATTCAGTTGCATTGTATGCAAAATTCTCATGTCCCAAAACAATACAACCCAATACATGTTTGAAAGTTTTAATTAAAAAACAGAGACTCTGCTTGAAAAGAGTCTCCAAATGAGGAACTTACATCAACTCCTGAACTTTTGGCCACCTGCAAATCATGGGCACTAGGAGCTGCGATGAAAACTACGTAAGGTGCATATTCAGCTGAGCGTAATACCTTCAGTGCCTGCAAGCAAACATCATTCTTTACATGCTATTTGGAATTTTAAAAAATATAGTATTTTGAGTTTTGGCACTGTGCTGTGTTGATAACAAAATTCTTAGCTGCCTCTCTCATGTGCATAGTCTGGTACTGCAATAATGTTCGGTTTTCTGTTTCAACATTTGATTCTGCAGCCAAATATATGAATTTTCTAAAGGATTTTCCGAAACAAAGTTTCTTTGAGCACATTTTTAGAAATATGCTCTAAAGGGAACGCAGATATCTAAATCAGTGTTTCAGAAAAAGGATTATGAAAACTATCTGATCAACTTAACCTTTCCTCCAATTCTGATATTTTTTACACACTTTCTTCTTCAGAAAATGGGCTACATTTTACATTTGATGACATTAACCCTCTGTGAACATTTTTTTCCCTCCAGATTTTAATATTCTTCTAATTAAGAATATCTAAATTACATCTCATAAATATAAAAAAAAAATCATAAAATCTCATGATAAATTGTTAGACATGGTTACAAGAATACAAGTAACTTTTTCCACGGATGAATTACTACAAGATGTTAGTAAAATGTATTAAAAAAAATATCTGTGTGGGTTAAAAGTGTCAGCCTAGATACTGAAACAGACTACGGCATCACATTATTCCTTTATTTTATCTTCACAGCAGGAGCCAACATGCTGTAAACACTATGAAGATATATCTAACTGGCTACAGTTTTGTTAAAATATCTTAATTGCTTCAAAAATTCTATATATCGAAGTCACTAATTGATATTTTTCTTCCAAGATGTGACCTTGACATTGAAGCTGTCCAGTCGTGATATTTACCTGGGAAATGTTTCATTAAAATAGATTAAGTAATTCAAATGTAATATTCCAGACAATACATGTGACAGAATTACATTTTTCATTATCATGACCTCAACCTTGAGGCAGAGGAAGTGGCCTTGACATGTGTCACACCATCTGATCATAATATATAACTGGGTAAAGTTTCAATGAACCATCTTTAATGGTTCCAAATTATCACTCCTGATAAAGATACAAGGCATTGAATTATATTTTCCTTTACCATCACCTTGACTCTGCCTGGCTAAAATATGCAATAAGGTTGGATACTTAAACTACCTAGGTTTCTTAAGAATATCTCCAAGCTATACAAAGACATAGGCCAGACTACACCATAACACAACTTGCCAAATTTAATACAGGCATATAAAAGCAGTCAAGTAATTATTTATGATTCATCAATATATTTTTGGAGTTCAAAATATTTAATTAGGCACTGACTTTCAGATAGTCCATCTGAATCTTGAATTTGTAAAGCAATTTAATGATCAATGATTGGCTGGGAATCATTTTTGGTTTTATATCTGACTAACTAGATAACCAATCAGACATTACACAAGAAAAAAGTTGTGTAACACACGATTGTGTGAAAATTTTAGAGTTATTGCATGACATCTTGTTTGTTGTTTTATTGATGAAAAGCATATTTATTAAATGCTTTCAATGAAAATTAAACATAACTCAATACCATTTAGATCACATCAAAGGAAGATACAACAATCATATTTAATCACTGATGGCAAAAATCCAAACTAAAAAAAAAATTGTCTTGAGATACCTTCAGTAATAATCTGTTTAAAGATATGGTTTGACATCTTTCATAGAAAACACATCATAGTAAATTGTTTCAAGATATGTGTTGATATCTTTCATAGAAAACACATCATAGTAAATTGTTAAAGATTTGTGGTGATATCTTTCATAGAAAACACATCATAGTAAATTGTTTAAAGATACGGGGTGATATCTTTCATAGAAAACACATAGTTATTGTGTGTACTCCTGTATAAGTTAAGTCAAACTGCAAACAACAAAGATTGTGATCTGCCATTGCATAATTATATCATCTGATTACATCATCTTTTATGACCTCACACAATTATGTATATCATGAATAGAAAGTGTAATCTTTCTCATTCAGTTTATTTTAAATTTCATTTTGTAAATTGAAAATTCTTGCCTACAGTGTTTTCTTTCGCACCTGTCTTTAATTTTTTCAAATTACTAACTTGTTATTCCTCTTTTCTTTTGAAAAGCTGCATTTAATTAGAAAATGTGATCACTTAAGAAAAAAAATCAAATAACATTTAAAAAATGTCAAGGTGATCCAAACTGCAGGTTAGGTTGATCAGACAAATTTCATTTGATGAATATTACAAAGCCTATGAAAGTAATATACATTATGGCGATACTAATAGAAGCATTCATACTGTGGTCATGCTATGAACTCACAATTCCACATGACTCTGTGGCTTATCTAACATGCTGTCACCATGCTGTGTACACCAATGTACATTTACTTATCAAGGCATCTAAGTTAAAGACTGGTGACTGCAAGACCTGTCATTTTTTTTTTATTGATCAAGAGCTCAGTTACAAGGCCCTACCGATTTAATTGGCCATGACATCAGCATGCAGATGGGTGTACAGGGTAACTGTGATTGCATATCAGAATACGTGCTATTGTAAGCCAAGGTACAATTCTGTCAGCAATATCCATTATGTAATTTACCTCCAGCAAATTAACTATTGTGGGTGCTGCAATAAACACTACAAGGGGACAGAACTCTGCAGTTCTGAGGATTTTGATGGCCTGCAAGAGAATAATCACCAAAGTAGAAAATGAACAAGTAGATTTTTTAAATGTTGAAATCAGTTAATAAATTGCAATGAACATTGAGCTGGCTCTGATTAAAAATATTTTGTATTTTAACTTTATAGTTCTTGGCATATTTCATTTATGCATCCATTTGGAAAATTTCTTGATTGTCAAAAGAGGATACAAGTTTTCCACAAAGTAAGGACATACATATTCATCATACATATTCATGTAAATGTGTGTATTAGTGAAATTCATTGATGGGCGTACATTATTGCTGCTAGACAACAGCTTCAACATTGAAACGGTTTCCAAGATATGATGCAAAAACTTGGAAACTCTGGAAAAAAAACAATTTAAACAAGATCACAGGTGCTTGACTCGAGCTTGATGTGGGAAAAAAAAATCTTTTTATATAGTATGATAGAGAGGGTCCAATGTCAGAATCGGTCATGGGGTAATCTAAGGTATTTATGTCACTTTGTACGATTTTCTTCATTTAGATTACGAGTATTGTTTTTTTTCCACATCAAGCTCGTGTTGAGCACATGTGGACAAGACGAGAGCAAACATTCATTGGCCTCAAAAAGTGTATAAATGGCTGGAAATATCTGAACATTTACTTTCTGTACATTGTTACATTACATTTGTCATTCTTTTATGTTTGCAGATTTCCAAGGAAATGTAGACAGATTAAATTAAAGTTATGTTTTGTTATTCTTTGAAAAACTTCAGCACACTGCATTCCATTTCTACAGATGTTCCTCATATATACTTTTATTTTAACAAAAAAAAAAGCAATATGGATTTTAAAGCACAATCATGGTTCACTTTTCATTTTTAATTATGTCAATGTAACAAATTTGTCTTGCAAAACTTTTTACCAATATTTTACTGTGACAACCCGATCCATTTAGTGTTTCTGAATTTACTTTGCTTATGAGATCAGTAACAATGGATTACGAGATCAGTAACAATGGATTAAGAGATCAGTAACAATGGATTATCAACTTTAACCATTACAAGTGCTTAATTCAGCAGTCTTAGCTAGAAACACACAATGAGGGGAGGGAACTTCCCAAGTACACAAATGCCAGTTATGTTATCAAAATAAAAAACATCATCTCTGTACTAATTAATGGAAAGAAAGAATTTTCAAGATCCCTAATTGTTATTAAATGATCCTTGTTTTCACTGATAAATAAATTACCTGGGGTTCTACACCCCTATTTGTTATTAAATTAGCCTTGTTTTCACAGATAAATAAATTACCTGGGGTTCTACATCCCTATTTGTTATTAAATTATCCTTATTTTCACAGATAAATAAATTACCTGGGTTTCTACATCCCTATTTGTTATTAAATAATCCTTGTTTTCACAGATAAATTACCTGGGGTTCTACATCCCTATTTGTTATTAAAATGATCCTTGTTTTCACAGATAAATAAATTACCTGGGGTTCTACATCCCTATTTGTTATTAAATGATCCTTGTTTTCACAGATAAATTAATTACCTGGGGTTCTACATCCCTATTTGTTATTAAATGATCCTTGTTTTCACAGATAAATAAATTACCTGGGGTTCTACATCCCTATTTGTTATTAAATTATCTTTGTTTTCACAGATAAATAAATAACCTGGGGTTCTACATCCCTATTTGTTATTAAATGATCCTTGTTTTCACAGATAAATAAATTAACTGAGGTTCTACATCACTATTTATTATTAAATTATCCTTGTTTTGATAGATAAATAAATTACCTGGGGTTCTACATCCAGGATACTCATCAAACCGAGGTCATGTATCTGTCGTATTGTCTCAAGTTTTGTGCCATACATGGCATCATCATGTGTTCCATATTCTAGGTATTTGTTAGCAGCTATGTCCTCCATCATTTGTTCTCGTGTCACAAAATAATAACTTTTACCATTATCCTCGTTGGGTTTTCTTGGTCTTGTTGTGTCTGAAAAGGTTTCAATTTTACTTGTTATTTGCAATATTACAGCTCAAATATGAAAAAGAAACTGATGTGGTCTGTTTGGCATTTGTATTGAAACACTTTTTACACAGTCCAATACATATTTTACACTGTGTCCAATATATATTTTACAGTCCAATATACATTTTACACTGTATCCAATACATATTATACACTGTTTAATAAATATTTTAGTGTTAAATACATATTTTAGTGTCCAGTACATATTTTACACTGTCCAATATATATTTTACACTGTATCCAATACATATTTTAAACTGTGTCCAAAACATTTTTATTGTCCAATACAAATTTTACATGTTCAATAAATATTTTACTGTGTTAAATACATATTTTACACTGTGTCCAATAAATATTTTACTGTGTTAAATACATATTTTACACTGTGTCCAATACATATTTTACAGTGTCCAATACATATTTTGCAGTGTCCAATACATATTTTACAGTGTCCAATACATATTTTACACCATATCCAATACATATTTTACACTTTGTCCAATACATATTCTACACCAAATACATATTCTACACCATGTCCAATACATGCTTTACAATGTGATCTGATAGGAGTTACGAAGTTAATGTTCATTCTATTCAATTTTATTTTTACAACCATCCTTTAGGTGGGATACTGACACCAACAATTTGTACATCAATCCGATTGCTGTTATTACTCTTCTTCCTAAACTGCTCGATAGAAATTCATGCCACATTGTAATTATGTTGCTATAGAGGTAACCATTTGCACAAACATTATGAAACCTTGACCACAACCCAGTGTGGTTCATGGCAGAGGATCATATGTACACAAATATTTATTATAATGAAATTTTCAAATAATTTAAAAACAAAATTTGACACAGTCTGGAAGCTGCATTATGTGCAAAGTGCTGCCAATTCTCCTAAATGTGTAAAAGGAATGTAAAGTTAATAAGAGTCATTTAAATAACATACAATACACAGGTTCAATAGGCACTTTATTGTACATAAAAAAAATAATCTTTGGCATAATGGGGGCAAGTCCTGTCGCAGCACACTGCACCAGCCCAGCACAGAATTTTCTGTGTTGCATAGGACTGCTTCAGGAAGAGACACTCATGGGAGTTTGTAGGGTTGTGAAGTGTGTCAGACACATGTATGTGGAGCCATAAGGGATGGATACAAGGTATATAGGGACTGTAATAACTGAAATGCAACAAGTCTGATCCTGAGGATGCCATCAAACATCAGCTGATACTCCATACATGCACTGTAGGAAGTGTATATGATAATTGATTACCATCAAGTACTGAAACAAAGCCAAGTTGTGAATGCATGAAACTAAGGAGTTTGTAGGGTTGTGAATAGTGTTCGACAATGTATGTGGAGCTGTGAGGACTGATATGAGGTGTATGGGGACACTGATAACCGAAACTCGATAAGTCTGATCCTGAGGATTGCCATGATAACAAACATCAGCCGATACTCCATACATGGACTATAGGAAGCATGCATGAAGTATATATGGCCTAACAGTTGAGCATTTTACAGTACAGACAAAAGCTGGGTTCAAAAGCAAACCTGTGAATGCAGGAACCTGGGCAATACACCTGAGAACAGAACTGGAACAGTATGCCATGCAAGAAAATGGCTCAAATAAATGACACGGTGGATGGAGGGGAGGAGGGTGATTATTTCCGCAGATAATTTTAAGTTAAATGCAGCATCAACACTGAAAAACACGCATCTCTACAGGCATTCCAGATTTTGTATGACCGACTCAAATAATTGACAATGTTTAACCATGTGCTCCAACTCTGTCATCTGATTGATTCAGCACGACAGCATATCTAAATTTTGTTACTAGCTTATTAACATATACTGGCCACAATGACATCATGTCTGGCAGAGCTACCATAGTAAACAACGAGGCTCAACAAAGGGTCAGAGAAGAATGCACCATGTGTTACTCAAACTATATTTAATCAATTAAATTACAATTTAAATAACACTCAATACATAGGTTCAATAGGTACTTTATTGTACATATATAAAATAATCTTTGACATAATGGAGGCAAGTCCTATCAGAGCACACTGCACCAGTCCAGATCTGAAGTTTTTGTGTTGCATAGGATTGCCTCAGGATGAGAGACTCGTGGGAGTTTGTAAAGTTGTGAAGTGTGTCCAATACCTGTATGTGGAGTCATAAGGGCCTGATACGAGGTATATAGGGATCCTGTTGGTTGTTCATTTTGACATCTTTATTGAAATCTCTGTTTAAACAGAGCATGATTTCTGATTGGATAATACAGCATAACTGGAATTAGGCAACCTCTTATAGAAATGACCACTTGTAATGTACAAAAGAAATCGAAGTGCACTGACTCATTTTCCAGAATTCTGTACTTGTTGTAAATGAACATATTCTTTGTTGCCTTATCAATGTTACTGTTATTAAAACCTGCATACAATGCCAAAAGTGCAAGGATCAAAGATCTCAGCGTGTTTTTACCTAAAATGCTTGGTTATCAAGTTAATCCAATTATTTATTATTGATGTTGCCAATGACTTAGGATTTGATTTTAGTGTTAACATAGATAACTTCACACTTTGTGGGCAGGTAAAATAAGTGTTACCTTAGTTAACTTTGCAATTCATATGCTAGTAAACTGGATTCAAATGAAACAATGTAAATGTTTATGATCACTTATGTCTCCTTGTGCATGTGATTTGGATTTTTAACGTAGCTTTAACAATTTTTACGTCATATCTATTATGTCTGCAGTGAGGCAGTTTATAGTGATGTCTAGCACTGGGGCATCATGCAGCAGATTTGTAGCATGATGTCCTACAGAGTAACATTATCCTGACACCGCAAATTCAATAGACTTCTTTCTATTGCTTATAACTGCAAGCCACCCACAATAGTTAAGACAGGTCTATGATGCAGAGTTAATATTATTGTGTGGATAACTACAAGTAAATGACATTAAACTTTGACCTTCTGACCTCAATATCAACAGCCTTCAGCTTTACCTTTATGCCATTCATTAAGTTTGATTGAGATGTGTAAAGTAGACTCATGTTATTGTGCAGAAATACTTTCTGTATTCAAACAGTCACTGTGACCTTCACCTTCACTGTGACCTTCACCTTTGACCAGAAAAGCAAATGGGTCTTTCAACAACCAAACTATAGGTTTTGTATTGAAACCACTTTTCTTAATTTAGTCTACAGTGACTGTGACTTATGACCTATTGGACCTGAAAATAACAGGCATCTTACATATCCCAAGTGCAAGCAATCAAGAAAATTGAGAGGGTGGAGAATTAAAGTTATTGTGCAGAAACCATTAATTTTTTTATCAATAACAGTAATATTTACCTTGACCATGTTACCTTGACACTAATGGCACTGTTTTCCCCTCCATGTGCAATCTAGAAAGTCTGGAAACTGTAGATCATGGAAAACCCAAGTTATTATGAGGAAACCATTGTCCTTCTCTCTGCCACAATAACCTTGACCTTTGAACTTTCATGCCTAAAATCAGTAGGGTCCTTCCCATAGCCATGTGAAAGCCAGAACAAAGGTTTGGAAACTGTAGATGGTTGTATATAATGTTATTATGTGGAAATCCAAATTGTAAGTGATAGATAGAAGGATGGATAGTTTGTTTGTTTGTTTGATTAGGATTTTTAACGTAGCTTTAACAATTTTTCAGTCATATCGCTACGATGTCTGCTGTGAGGCAGTTTATAGTGATGTCTAGCACTGAGGCATCATGCCGCAGACATATAGCATGATGTCCCACCCAGTCACATTATCCTGACACCAGGTCAACCAGTTCTAACACTAACCTCTTAATGCTGAGCATCAAGCGAGGCAGCTGTTAGTACCATTTTTGTAAGTCTTTGGTATGACTCGGCCGGGGATCAAACTCACGACCTCCCGCTTCCGTGGCGAACGCTCTAACCACTAGGCCACCGGAGCGGTGAAGGATGGATAGACATCATAACATAACATGCAAAACCTTATGGCAGGTGTATGTGATGGACTTGAATCCTAAAACCTAATGTTGATACAAACAACAACATGATGGACACTACCAACATGACCATAAGATAATGAGACAAAGAAAATAATTATATGTAGTTTAGTTGATCTAAATTGAAATGAATATTTTTAATTAAGAAAATCAAAGTAAAATTACTTACGTGGAATCGGATATGCATACTTTTCTGGATGTGTAGTAATTAAAGTGTTTTTGATGTGTCTCCTTCCAACACCGTGAGCACCTGATACAAGATAATTATTTTATAACTGGCATGAAATGCTAAAATTTAATTGCTATGTAAAATAACATAACATGAACTGACATTAAAATTATGTATTAATTACATATCAATCTCATTTACTGTTGAAATATCAAAGAATAAAATTAATGTTACTTTATTTCGTATGAATCACATGAACAAATTTTGAGCTTTGCATTGTACTTTATAAATTAAAGCATACATGAAATATTCTACAGGATCTAGTGTCATCTACATTTATGTACCTGACTAAGTGCAAAAATTAAATGCTATCACTGAAAAATAATGTCTTTCTCAACATACATCACCACCTGTACTTGCTTATAAGACAAGTCTAACAGTAAACTGCACAGATCAAGCTCTGCTGACACATTATGTACAGGTTGAACTGCAGTTTGCTATGAGTAATGAGTAGAACAAAACAGACCCTAATCTATAGCAGATAAGGATCTATCTTATTTGACTTGACTTGTTGAGTAAAATATGGTATCTGCTTTTGCTATTTTCTTCTTGAAAATGAACTTCATTAATATTTCTACTACCTACAAGTAGAATCCAGAGAATTAAATTAATCAAATACCTTTTTTTCCTAACTAATGTCCTTTCTTCTTTTTTCTATCTTACCTAGTAATACTAAAGTCTTTCTGACGAAGGCAGGTAACCGTACAACCTCTTCATATGTGACAAGATCCAGTTGGTCAAATATTGAGTTGTGTTTGGCTAGATACTTGTCTTTCTTTTTTTTACCAAACCATGTACAGTGCACTGAAAATATATTGTGGAATATATATTACTCTTTATGAAAACATTTCAAGTCTTACATAACAAATTTTCATAAGTTTCTAAAAACTGTTGACAACTGGTATACAGAAGAATAGATGAATTTCTGGTGAAATCAAGACCTGAAGGATAATAACCTAAGAAACAATTTCAATTTAAAAAAAAAGAAAATTGCCACAGGTCAAGCCTGCAATCAGCTAGTAAGGCTACTTTATTATATATATATATATATATATATATATATATATATATATATATATATATATATATACACACACACACACACACACAAACACACCACTCTTCGATAACTTGCACCCTGATAACTTGTGAGCCTGCCTATAATGTGGGCTCAATCATGGATTCCATTTTCTTTTTTACTAGAAAGTACCTGTAACCACAAATTGACCCTTATTTTATTGAACATGTACAAAATCATGATCAAAATCGGTATCTGGAACCCTGATAAATTGCTCGTTTTATCATCAAAAATGTCGCTGTGCAGATGCATATATATTTATAGCATAAAAATAATGTAAATAAATATTTTATTTAAAATGAGCAAGGTATGTCAGTTTGTGTTTTATCGTATGTATGTATGTATGTATGTATATATATATATATATATATATATATATATATATATATATATATATATATATATATATATATATATATACATTATGAAGTATAATTAGTTATTTTCTTTTGAAGAATATCAAGATAATTTAGTCTGTTTAAATGTATTTTTCTCCCTAAAACCTATCTTATACAGTATCTATGGTATTTGTTGTTAGAAGAAAAAAAACTTGCTCCATCTATCATTAAGTTGGGCCAAATTGTCTCAATTTTTTGGCTCAAAATAAACCAAATTGACCATAATTATATAACTTTCGCATCCCTCACCCTATTCATTCCCACAGCTTCAATCCACATTTTTCCTGGTAAACAGAGTCTTTTGGAAAAAGAAAGAACCCTTTTGTTCTATCATCACTCTGTTGGTTACATCCTTATGCAACCCAGTGCACCGTATTTGCTGTACAAAAGCATGATCCTATAATATATCACACAGACATTTACATCAGGAAATTAAACACTTAAATGGCTAGGTTGAATAGAAAGGATAAATATACCATATATACTCGCTTATAAGCTGAAAGATTTAGGAAAAAATAAGGCCTGGAAGAAGGGCGGTCAGCTTATCTGCGGGTCAAGGTCCAAGTCTGAAATTTATAATGCTTTTTCCCCTTGATTTCCAGTATTTATTGTTTCTGTCGATCGCCGAAGATGAGATCACATGCCTAATGATGCCACATGGCTCATAAGATTTGTCCTGTCATGAAGCGAAACAAATATTTTTTTTTCTAACTCAAGTGGTAGGATAATGAATAAAAAATATGTTTTAGCGTACTTTATGTCTATTTGACAGATGTCCATCCACCAGAAAATACAGCCATACGTGTTATTTGAACCACGGAAATATGTGTATTTTCCAAAAGAACCACCATATTAGTAATCTCTAATCAAGTATTTAACTCTCAGCTAATCAGCAATCATTAAACTCTATGGTATTGTACAAATAAATGCTCACTAGCTTATTTTAGTGTAAATATGAAAAGAATCTACGTAAAAAAATAAAAGAATTACGCTACTGAAGGTATATACGAGACACATTTTGATCGAGAGTAGAAATACATGTAAGATAGTCTTAAAGGAACAATAGCGAGAGGCTCCACAGGGGTTTGTTGCACGCGCTTAGGAAGGGTAAATAACTGTGCAATATATGAGTCAGCGTGAATACTTGTAAAAGAATATAATTTGCAGGATTTCTTTGATATGTGTTTTAGACATAATAGGCAGCCACAATTTATATACTACTGTTGTTTAGTTTTTTTGTAAAGCAAAGTGATTTGTTAGCGTTAGAGGTTTGTTCAACAGCTACCATATGCTTAATCTGTGTTAAATGCCTCGGGGACAATAGGTTTGTTTTGTTGCACAATGCCAATGACGTTACTAATACATGCCGACTCAGACGTATTGTTTCCTGATATATGGTAGTGGACATGGTTTCTGCTCAAAATTAGAAACTGTCACAATACTTGAATAATGTCCACGCTGAAATCACATATTTTGATCAATTGAATCACACTACCGATAGTTTAAAAACCCCACAAATAAACAACAATGATAAATAATTATCAAATACAAATTGATAACCAACCACACATAGAAATAATTATAAGATAAGGGATATAAATAGTATACTACAACTATAAGAAATTATTTCAGTTTAATCTCTCTAGAAGTTTATATTCAATTCAATCAGATAAATGAATAGTATTGGAAGTAAAAGAAAGCGTTCTGCTTCTGATGCAGCATTCAAACTTAACATTATTGAATATGCAGAAGCAAATAACAATTGTGCTGCACCACGCAAATTTTTTGTGAACAAGAAGCAAGTATGGGAATGGCTGCAATTCATCTACATGCTAAGCAGATGGCAAAAGATTATAACTATAAGTAGGCAGATTCAAAATTTGTTGCATCTGCCAGCTGGTGTTCTCATTTTATGAACCGGACTATCTGATGACCATGATAACAATGATGATGTATATGATAAAAAGCACGCCCATAACAGAAGCCGAGTTTCGTGAACTGTTTGGCGAGTCTGATAAAGAGCACGCTTTTCTAAAAGTGATTGAACTTTTATAATTCATGATTTTAGAATGAGGATTAATTAAATTCCATTTAGACTTAACAATTCAGAATTGTTTTTATTTCAACATATAAATTAGTTTTCTTAATTTCATTTTATTTACTAATGTGATTTGCCAAAATAAATGTATTCAGAACTCACTTTGTGCATCCTGTGATGTACCGGTAGTCTAGAAATTATGGTTGAGTGATTTCTGCATACAGTTTGGTACATACATGTATTTGTAATTAGAAAATGATGATGTAATTGTTTTTTTCTTGCATTATGATTCTGATAGTTGCCATGGCAACCAGTTGATAATTTTCACTTGCCAATTCTGAAATCTTAGTCCCAAATGCAACCAGTTTTGCTGCAATCTGAAGCAGTTAAGTTGATGAAAACTCCTAACATAGAACATTGGCAGGATTGACAAAAATGGGAGGCAGTTCTATACCTGCATGTTCCTGTCTCTTCTCATGAGCTAGGCGTGATATTCTCCACTCCTGAAGTTCATGGGAGGGGATGAGACCTGCAGGCTCTGTAGGTAAGGCATCATATTTACGGGCCTGCCACCAATTGGTATCTTCTTTGCTTATTACCTTTAAAAAAAACATGGCATTTATGATGGGTCTTGATCAATTCACCAAAATTTGATGCATATGCTTTAAAAAAAGAGCAAAATCATGAGTGCTATGAAAGACCTGATTCTATTAAAATCTTGGTTTTCCATTCTCCGAGAATCTATAGCAACAGTAAGAGTGTCTGTTTGTTCTCTTCTTAGTGAGGTTGAATGTATGAATTAATAAAAGCTTTAATAGAAACAGTGAAGGTTAATCCTTTTTATTGTTTATTATAGATTTTTTTTATATAGATTTGAGCATCAAATTTGCCTTTACTTTTCTATCATTTTGCACAAATTTTAATTTGGGTATTAAATTATTTATCCAGATAACACCTATCGCCCAATTGTGACAACAACCATCTAGAAGCAACACTGACATCACAGCCTCTGAAAGAAACATCATTTACAGTTCACATGTACATTTTCAATGCATGTTTTCCCAAGGTACTTCAACAGCCAGAATCAGTTACTTGGTGCAGATTCCTGTTACAAATGCCAAAACTTTACCCTTAATCAAAACTGTATTGATGCAACATACCATCATTAAAACCACATGTGTGCATGACTGCACTGGAAAAATAAATGAGAGAATATACACCACCAGTACTTGAAAGTTTTATGATAAATCAGAGCTTGAAAACCACATATTTCATCTGTATCTGGCTGTTTGAAGCATCCAACTAACTTGGGACAATGTGTAAAGGTAACATGTGAGTTAATTCAAAACAATATTGTTTCAGAGGCTGATGTCTTCAAAAGTAAGTGAAAATTATAAATTATGATTTTTTGCCTGCATTGACAGTCATGTAAATAATGGGTGTATTTAGAAATCAATGACAAAATATCTCAGAAGACGAAAACTAAATAATCACTTATTCAAATTTGTTTTTAGCAAGAATGTAATTCTTTAACTGGGGAAACAATACTTGTAAAATGCTACCTACTGGGAGATAAACCACATACATGGTCAGGGATCATTTGACATTACATGTCATTGTATTATATGTATATACTTCTGCGGGAAATGAGACATATTATAACCAGGAGACACCCAAATTTGTGAGAGGCAAAACACAATAATTGAAGTGTGTAAATATAACTGGTAGATATTCTGTAAAGGGAAGTAATCAACATTTAACATGGAGAAGATATTTCACTGCTTACCCTGAGAATATCCCCAACTTTGAATGGCACACCAGCCTGTGGGCATGGGATAACATCATCATCAGCAGGGTCATAATCAAATAATGCTCGAACATAAATCTGCAACACAAAATATGAAAGCAAAGGTAAAAAGAAATCACTGCATCCTTTAACTATGCTTATTAAAATACAATCTTTCCTCAACCAGACTTCATGGAGCGAAACATTTTCAAAACTGTATATGGCTAATTAACACTAAAGAATCTGACCAGTCTCAATTAAGGACGTTGAGCTACAAATGGCACTGGCTGAGGGAAGTTTCAATGACAGACAAGGACAAGATGACACATACCGTCCTCACAAATAAGATTTTATTAGTACATGCATATTAGAATTACTTCTAAGTCTAACCATTAAGGAATCAATACAAACTATTTAGATACTTTAGACGTATCTTAAGTATTTACAATTTTTAGTCCTTTCAATTTTTGCGTAGCTAAAAATCATAACAATTGATTATGTCACTAAGAAAACCTAAAAAAATGAGAAATTGATCATGATTGGCATATCTGATGAGAAACTATACAAATTCATATTGCTGTCTTTACTTGTTACTATTAAAGTTAGTAGTATTCTTATATAATAAAAAACCCAAATGTTATTATCTCACAGATATTTAAATTCTGAAAATTATTACTCTAGTCTATGTGGTAACCAACAATGAACTAACTGTACAGAAAATATAAACTGAGTACTCACATTGATCCCGCAATGCTTGACATTTCAGAGTAACATTATCAGTAATGCCATTTCAATAAGGTTTTTTTTAAATTTAAAACAAAAATCTGTTTTGCAGTCATTTTTAACAATTATCTAAGCAAAGATTGAAGGAAAACTATCATTGAGATAGGATTGTACAATAATTTCTAACTATAATTAAGTAACTAAACATAATTACACAAAAGTAATGCCTAAGAACACAAATAAGAACATGCACTTGTTGTAATACATTACTGTAAGAAATATCTGCATAGATTCATTGATGCAAAAAGCCCTATGTAGCACAAAACTGATACTTAAGGATTTATAATAATACTGATACTTAAGGATTTATAATACTGATACTTAAGGATTTATAATAATACTGATAGTTAAGGATTTATAATAATACTGATACTTAAGGATTTATAATAATACTGATACTTAAGGATTTAATATAATATTGATACTTAAGGATTTATAATAATACTGATACTTAAGGATTTAATATAATATTGATACTTACGGATTTATAATAATACCGATAATTAGGAATTTATAATAATACTGATAGTTAAGGATTTATAATAATATTGATACTTAAGGATTTATAATAATACTGATACTTAAGGATTTATAATAATACTGATAGTTAAGGATTTATAATAATACTGATACTTAAGGATTTATAATAATACTGATACTTAAGGATTTATAATAATACTGATAATTAGGAATTTATAATAATACTGATACTTAAGGATTTATAATAATATTGATACTTAAGTATTTATAATAATACTGATACTTAAGGATTTATAATAATACTGATACTTAAGGATTTATAATAATACTGATACTTAATGATTTAATATAATATTGATACTTAAGGATTTATAATAATACTGATACTTAAGGATTTATAATAATATTGATACTTAAGGATTTATGATAATACTGATACTTAAGGATTTATAATAATACTGATACTTAAGGATTTATAATAATACTGATACTTAAGGATTTATAATAATACTGATACTTAAGGACTTATAATACTGATACTTAAGGATTTATAATAATACTGATACTTAAGGATTTATAATAATACTGATACTTAAGGATTTATAATAATACTGATACTTAAGGATTTATAATAAATCTGATACTTAAGGATTTATAATAATACTGATACTTAAGGATTTAATATAATATTGATACTTAAGGATTTATAATAATACTGATACTTAAGGATTTAATATAATATTGATACTTAAGGATTTATAATAATACTGATAATTAGGAATTTATAATAATACTGATAGTTAAGGATTTATAATAATACTGACATAAGGATTTATAATAATATTGATAATTAAGAATTTATAATAATATTGATAATTAAGGATTTATAATCATATTAATAATTAAGGATTAATAACAGTACTGATACTTAATGATTTATAATAATACTGATACTTAAGGATTTATAATAATACTGATAGCTAAGGATTTATAATAATACTGACAGATAAGGATTAATAATAATACTGATACTTAAGGATTTATAATAATACTGAAGGTTAAGGATTTATAATAATACTGATAGTTAAGGATTTATAATAATATTGATACTTAAAGATTTATAATAATACTGGTAGTTAAGGATTTATAATAATACTGATACTTAAGGATTTATAATAATACTGATAGTTAAGGATTTATAATAATACTGATAGTTAAGGATTTATAATAATACTGATACTTAAGGATTTATAATAATATTGATACTTAAGGGTTTATAATAATACTGATACTTAAGGATTTATAATAATACTGATAGTTAAGGATTTATAATAATACTGATAGTTAAGGATTTATAATAATACTGATACTTAAGGATTTATAATAATATTGATACTTAAGGGTTTATAATAATACTGATACTTAAGGATTTATAATAATACTGATGGTTAAGGATTTATAATAATACTGATAGTTAAGGATTTATAATAATATTGATACTTAAAGATTTATAATAATACTGATAGTTAAGGATTTATAATAATACTAATACTTAAGGATTTATAATAATACTGATAGTTAAGGATTTATAATAATATTGATACTTAAAGATTTATAATAATACTGATAGTTAAGGATTTATAATAATACTGATACTTAAGGATTTATAATAATACTGATAGTTAAGGATTTATAATACTGATACTTAAGGATTTATAATAATACTGATAGTTAAGGATTTATAATAATACTGATACTTAAGGATTTATAATAATATTGATAGTTAAGGATTTATAATAATACTAATAGTTAAGGATTTATAATAATACTGATACTTAAGGATTTATAATAATATTGATAGTTAAGGATTTATAATACTGATACTTAAGGATTTATAATAATACTTATAATTAGGAATTTATCATCTTAATTATCAAACGTTGCTACAATTAAAGTTGCATTTTGTTTCCACAGATAATACATTATATCGTTCACCATACACTGAATACCATTGAATCAAAATTTAATAATGACCATAAGTGAGTGTATCTTATTGTACAAGTTTATAAATTTGCAATACCTTTATTTACACTGATTTAATCTACTGTCAATTTGTAATTATCATTGTAGAGACACCTAACATTAGAAAGGTTCAAATAAACTCAGTTAAACATGCTGAATCAATGGGAAAATGAAATGGGTGGTGATAGTCACAGCTAAATGTTTGTACCCTGTTTATTTGGGAAAAGCATCTGAATGTTTTTTGCAGTCACTGATGATTATGTATAAAATCCATATTTCTTGGAGTCGAAATGACCTTGACATTTGATCTTTTGTCCACCCATGGTAGAACTCTTCCTTACCTTAAGTGTAAGCCAGCTGAAATCTCTTGTCCAGGTATGTGGTCTAGAACTAAGGTATTGTGCATAAAGACAATTCTTCTTTCAATCACAGTGACCCTGACATTTGATCTTTTGACCCCCAAATATATATGCATTTTCTATACTCTCAATGCAAGTAATCCACCAAGTTAGCTCCAGGTCTGTGATGCAGAACTGAAGTTAATGTTCAGAAACCATTTTTCTTCTTTTATTCAGTGACCCTGCCATTGCAATTGGACCCCCAAACCAATAGGATTCTTTCTTAGACCAAGAACAGACCATTTACAATATTTCTTCCATGTCTGTGATATAGAGCTAATATTATTCTATTGAAACCATTTTACTTCCTTCAGTTATAGTGATCCTGATGCTTGTCCTTTTGAACTCCAATCAAGTTTCTTCCTTACCCATAGTGTAAGCTATCCAAAATGTCTGGTCCTGGTAGTTTAATGAAGAACTATTATTATTATGCAGAAACCTTATTTTCTTCTTTTGGTCAGTGCAACTTTGACCTTTTGTTCCCAAAACTGACAGTCTTCTATCTTATCCCAATTGCAAGATATCCATAAAATTTGGTCCTGGTCTGTGATGTAGAACCATTGTTACTGTGCAGAAGCCATTTTCTTTGGTCACAGTAACCTTGATCATTTATCTCTTGACCTAATATCAACCTGTTTCAAGCACAGCACATTACTTTATCTGAATGTATCATGTAGAAATGTTATTGTACCATTATTTTTTCCATACACGAAGACACTTTATTTTTCATAAAAGTTAAAAGTTTCTTAACAGTTATTATATAGGAAAAAATGTATGATGAAATTTGCCGTGGGGATATTACGATAAAATGCATAATGCCAGCCTGTCTATCATGTTTGGTGTTCTCCCATATAATCCTGTCTATTATGGCACCACATATTCTGATAGATTTTGATATCCAAATTCCACCACCATTAACATCTGGATGGTCTTCCGATGGCTAATGGGTGATGGAGTGGGTGGGTGACAGCTGTAAACCATATACAAATGTCCACAATATGTGTAATCAGTCCATCTTCACCAACATACAATAAAGTTCTACAACAGCTTTAAGTATTATATTTTAATTCGTAAAGCCAGTATAATTCTAACACAAGTCTCAACTGAGTCAAAAAACTTAAAATTATTGTAAACAAGGCTGTTATATTTACAAAGTTCAAGGCGAATGGGAGATCTTGTAAAAAGTAGACTCAGTGAAATATAAATAAACCATGATTTCAAAGTTCCACTAATTTAGCAGATCAAAATCAATTCTGACATGACACGTCCTTAGTGACAATAGGTTGTCAACAAAAGGAGATGTCCCTTGAAATTTGTTTTGCTGTATTGTTAAATAGTCCATCTTTGAAAACACCAGACAATTAGTGACCTTGTATCCAGTCCACATGATTGGAAAAGTGAAGCAGCAATAAAAGAAAATTCATGATGGTTCCCATGGTGACAGTATTAGACAAACTGATCACACAATTTTCATTTGGACAAAGTAGGCATCATATATGCCATCAGATTAATACTGTTTTCATTTGGACAAAGTAGGCATCACATAGGCCACAAGATTAGAGTTTTCATTAGGACAAATCAGGCATTACATATACCATCAGATTAGCAGTTTTTTTTTGGACAGAGTAAGTATCACATAGTCCATCATATTAACAGTTTTCAGTAGGACAAAGTATCACATAGGCCACATTTGCTGTATTGTTAAATAGTCCATGTTTGAAAACACCAATCATTTAGCGAGCTTTTATCAAGTCAACATGATTGGAAAAGTGAAAACGGAAGGCTGTCCTGCATTATATATGTTACCTTAAGTTTACTTAAAATAAGTCACCATAACTATGCTGATTGCACATAATAAACAAAAATAGTTTGGTGTCAAAGTGAGCATGGTGTAAGATGGGGTACTGATGAAGAAAGGAAATCCACAATCTATTATTACTCCATCACATTGGCCATCAGATTAGCAGTTTTCATTAGGACAAAGTAGGCATCATATTGGCCATCAGATTAACAGTTTTCTTTAGGACGAAGTAGGCATCACACAGGCCATCAGATTAACAGTTTTCTTTAGGACGAAGTAGGCATAACATAGGCCATCAGATTAGCAGGTTTCTTTAGGACAAAGTAGGCATCACATTGGTCACATTTGCATTATTGTTAAATAGTTCATGCTTGAAATCACAAATCATTTATCGAACTTGTATCCAGTCCACATGATTGGAAAAGTGAAAACGGAAGGCTGTCCTGCACTATATATGTTACATAGGCCATTAGATTAGCAGTTTTCTTTAGGACAAAGATGGCATCACATAGGCCATCATATTAATACTGTTTTCAGTAGGTCAAAGTAGGCATCACATAGGCCATCAAATTATTAGTTTTCTTTAGGACAAAGTAGGCATCACATAGGCCATCAGATTAACAGTTTTCAGTATGTCAAAGTAGGCATCACAAAGGCCATCAAATTATTAGTTTTCTTTACGAGAAAGTAGGCATCACATAGGCCATCAGATTAACACTGTTTTCATTAGGTCAAAGTAGGCATCACATAGGCCATCAGATTAACACTTTTCTTTAGGACAAAGTAGGCATCACATAGGCCATCAGATTAACACTGTTTTCAGTAGGTCAAAGTAGGCATCACATAGGCCATCAGATTAACAGTTTTCAGTAGGTCAAAGTAGGCATCACAAAGGCCATCAAATTATTACTGTTTTCTTTATGAGAAAGTAGGCATCACATAGGCCATCAGATTAACAGTTTTCATTAGGTCAAAGTAGGCATCACATAGGCCATTAGATTAACACTTTTCTTTAGGACAAAGTAGGCATCACATAGGCCATCAGATTAACACCGATTTCTTTAGGACAAAGTAGGCATTACATAGGCCATCAGATTAACAGATTTCTTTAGGACAAAGTAGGCATCACATAGGCCATCAGATTAGAGTTTTCATTAGGACAAAGTAGGCATCACATAGGCCATCAGATTAACACTGTTTTCAGTAGGTCAAAGTAGGCATCACATAGGCCATCAGATTAACAGTTTTCAGTAGGTCAAAGTAGGCATCACAAAGGCCATCAAATTATTACTGTTTTCTTTATGAGAAAGTAGGCATCACACAGGCCATCAGATTAACAGTTTTCATTAGGTCAAAGTAGGCATCACATAGGCCATCAGATTAACACTTTTCTTTAGGACAAAGTAGGCATCACATAGGTCATCAGATTAACACCGATTTCTTTAGGACAAAGTAGGCATCACATAGGCCATCAGATTAATACTGTTTCTTTAGGACAAAGTAGGCATCACATTGGCCATCAGATTAACACTGTTTTCATTAGGTCAATGTAGTCATCACATAGGCCATCAGATTAACACTTTTCTTTAGGACAAAGTAGGCATCACACAGGCCATCAGATTAGAGTTTTCATTAGGTCAATGTAGGCATCACATATGCCATCAGATTAACAGTTTTCTTTAGGACAAAATAGGCATCACATAGGCCATCAAATTAATACTGTTTCTTTAGGACAAAGTAGGCATCATATAGGCCATCAGATTAACACTGTTTTCAGTAGGTCAAAGTAAGCAACACATAGGCCATCAAATTAGCAGTTTTCTTTAGGACAAAGTAGGCATCACATAGTCCATCAGAATAATACTGTTATCTTTAGGACAAAGTAGGCATCACATAGGCCATAATATTAACACTGTTTTCTGTAGGACAAAGTATCACATAGGCCACATTTGCTGTATTGTTAAATAGTCCATGTTTGAAAACACCAATCATTTAGAGAGCTTTTATCAAGTCAACATGATTGGAAAAGTGAAAACGGAAGGCTGTCCTGCATTATATATGTTACCTTAAGTTTAGTTAAAATAAGTCACCATAACTATGCTGATCTCACATAATAAACAAAAATAGTTTGGTGTCAAAGCGAGCATGGTGTAAGATGGGGTACTGATGAAGAGAGGAAATCCACAATCCATTATTACTCCATTATGTAAGGGACCCTACACAATTGCTTTTTTTAAATCAAATGTATGGTAAATTTAGTCTGGGTCACCTGGCTGACTTAGCTTGTTTGACTATACAAATAATATCCAAACCAGGTCTGAGTAAAGAAAAATGAAAAGAGTGGAAAATGAGGCACTTCAAAAAGCTTCACAGTTTTTCATATGTAGAGGTAAATTAAAATTATAATCCACCCATTTCCAAAACCAAAACAACAACAAAAAAAAAAGCATACCAATTCAAATAGTCTTGGTAAAGAGAAGAATGCTTTTCTTCGAAACAAAATGTTGGAAAAACATTTTATTCTATGCAATTTGACTATCTTTTTGATGTCATCTGCATTACATCATAAACTGGATGATGTCAACAAACTGCACAGGGTCATAGTTTTGCCATTTTATTCCAAGACAGATATATGTATCTGCAAGTTAACTATGGAGATGAAGTCAAGGCTTGAGACTAGATGAAGTCAAATTATTTCTTTCAGCATTGCTTGGCAAGCAAACATCACCACCATGCAATGAGGTTCAAAGATTTATTGAAAAAAAAAATGGAAATTTGATATTCTATTTGCATCATTATGAAATACAATATTTATGTGCACCTAAAGTTTCTGTCACCAATATTGAAATGTGGTGGTATATATATTGTTGTTTCCATAAATCTACATGTACTGAAATGGACATAGAAACCCCATTGCACATGTAATTCAATTTTTGGCTTCAAGTGTAACAGATTTACCTATTGTCATGTCATGACATTTTTGTCTAGTATTATGTCACAAAATGACACTGTCACCTAGTATTTATGTAGTAACAACATCTAGTATTATGTCACAAAATGACAGTCACCTAGTATTTGTGTCATACACGTAACAACAATATCTAGTATTATGTCATAACATGAAATGATTTATGTATTATTATGTCACATTATGACACCATTATCTACTATTGTCACTATTATCTAGTATGTCACATCATGTCACTGTTATCTAGTATGTCACAGCATGTCACTGTTATCTAGTATTATTTCCCAATGAATCATTATCTAGTATATGTCAAAATATGATACATTACTGAAGTGAATACAGCACAAATTTCAAATGGATTACAGCAATATCAGTGATATCCAATAACAGACAATATAGATATTCATAAATCATTGTCATAAGTGGCACTGAAATTATCACTTTGATATACATTCATACCGAAGCTACTTATTATGTTAGCAATTTCATAGAATGAAAGAATTCTACAATGAATACATTTTCCATGCAACATGTAAAGCTAAAACATATATACAGATCTGTATGCAAATCTCCATGTTAGTATGTAGCATGAAAAATAAACTGATCTGCAAATAACTTATATCATGCACGAACTGAAACTGAAATAATTAAGCATAAATAAAACATATCTCAAAATATCTAGATGAATTCACTTTAGTTCAATGAGCACTTTTAATTTTTATGATCAAGGTTAAAGTGGCCTTCCTTACACCATGTATTTTGGCCACATGGCTACAAACAAAGACAGCAGAAACTATACAATGTAAATTACTTGAACTGATACGAGTATTCAGGTCACTATTTGAAACAACCATATAACTGTACAGGGTGGCACAGTCAGAATCTTCCAATCATAGTGGATCATATACTCAAGACACATATTTTTTGTACATCCCTTGGCCATTTTATCAGAGCATCCTGAACTGGTGAGGCACAATGACCTACCAACAATCACTGAATTAAGTCAATGATTGAAGGCATGTAGAGATTTCTATACATGTATTTACAATGCCCCTTCTATCCCTACACTAAGCAGGGAGAGATAGAAAGCTGCTTTTGTGAAGTGTATGAAACCTGAGTACCCTGGGAAAACCACCATGCTACCAAATAAAGCAGACCCTTCCAACATCTCACCGTAGTTCTTTTTTAGTTCTTTAATGAGTGATTGGTATGTGGCCTAATTAAGCTTGTGCTTTAATGATTCGGCATTTATAACCACACAGCCACCAACACACACTCGAATGATCCCTGATGTTATGGATGAATAAGTTAGACTTTACGACTGGATGTTTAATTGGTCAAATCAAACATGAACGTAAATGTATTGGAAACTAAATCAAATGATCTGTTTGTTCCAATGGTCGTGGATTCAATATTTGCACTTATTAGCAATTATAATAATATGATGTAGGTACTTCTATTAATCTGAACTAATTATAATATATGGTTTCTGCTGTGCTCATCTGGAGTTGCAATGCCGCAATACATGGTGTAATGACAAAACTGCTTGCATAAATCTTGAGTAAAGGAAAGAGATGAGCATTTAAAACAATGCAAACATATTAAACAGCAATGAATCCTATCTGATTTGTATCCAGATATTTTAAGAAAATGCCCAACTACAAAGTAGAATGTCATTATCTTTTCTCAAACTTGTGTAAAAAAAAAAAATGATTTCCTACTAGGAATATATAAAGACTTTATAGATGAAAATTTGCTATAAATAGTTGCAAGATACATTTTTAAAAGCAAATGACATTCTTTCAGTATAACAATTACCACTAATAATATATGAGGTGTATTCCTTAGTTATGCATTAAAATAAGTCAAAGAAACCTCCAATTATATTCCTCTGTCAGATTGATACACAGTGTTTTTTAAGGAAACGATAAGCAATGGATGACAATCAGAATGATGTCCATTTCCTTCACAAAACTAGCACTGAATGATGGCTAGACAGATTTTTTTCATGAAAACTACTAGTACACAGTGGCTACTGATATGTCCGAGTCTTAACTGTCTGACAGATCCTACATCTATTTCACGAAAACCACTAGCACTGGATTACTGATACACAGCATCTTGAAAAAACCACTAGCATTGGATCACTGTAAAACTGACCCCAGTATCTTTTCATGGAATTGGATGATTGTCCAAAAAACATACTCTGTGCCTTCAGTGGAAACCATTAGAATTAGATGATTGTCCAAAAAGACAATGTCTTCAATGGAAAATATTAGCATTAGATGACTGTCCAAAAGATATTCTGTATCTTTTATGGAAACTACTAGCACTGGATGACTGTAAAATGTATACTCTTTCATGGAAACCATTCTGATTAATTAAAAAGGACAACTGTTTTTTTCACATAAAAATCTGTAATAAATTGCACTAATGGTAAAGAAACAATCAGAGCATATGGGTAAGCTTGAAGCTTGTTAGTGTCAAATGGGTATGAAAATATTTGCTGATATATACATGCAGGCATGTATAAACAAGTATACAAGTTTTCCTGGCTTTACATTTCAATTTACATGAGAAATGCATGATTATTATTTTTAATCCTCATTATCAATTGGAAAGAAAACCTAAAAAGTGCAAAAGCATTTGTTCCAGAATCCTTCATTAATTCAGCTATACAGAAGAAAGAATTATTCACCAGCCATTGACCCAAGACTAAGAAATTTGATTGGAACCATCCACCATGTGTATATATTTTTTTGGTAATTCTTAGTTTTTTAATTGTAGTATCAGGTAATATGGCAAATTAAACCAGGCTGATGTGTTGAAAATATATGATATATTAGAAAACATAATGAAAAGCTTTCAATACCATTGTCTTACTGTTTTCATTTTCAATCCCCAAAACTGATCACAATATATATATTTATAAATTTTAGATCCATCAAAAAGACAGAATCAGATTGGCATCATGCTTTCAAAGTCCAATTAACTGCAAAATGCACAGACCCAGATATTCTGGCACATAAAAGGTCAACAGATCTGGGTCTATGCAGTTTGTTACTTGTAATAAGCAGAACAAAATCAAATCCTGACATGCAGGTGGATTATGCTACGGCAGATCAAGATTTTTGTTGTTTGCAGTTTGACTCCAGTTATAAGCGATTATTAATAGTTCAGTTAGTAATATATTGATAGGGGGCCCCGAGTGGCCAAGTGGTCTAAAGCACTTTCCATTACGGATCACTGTCATCTCACCTCTGTCTGCGTGGGTTCATGTTTAAGACTCAACTAATGTAGTTATGTGAGAAAGCTTGCCAGTAGCTTATCAAGGGTCGTGGTTCTTTCCGGGGCTTTTCCCGGGTTCTTTCTCCACCAATAACACTGACCTCTCGTGTGCTGAAAAATGGCGTTAAACCCTACAACAACTATATATTGATAATATTCATGTATCAGGAATACACCTCTGTGTTATCAAATGAAAGAGTCAATCATCTGAGTAAAATCTAAATAAATTCACAATTTTTTGTTTCTGCATTAAAGTTCATCACACCTGTAAAATTAATTCAACAACCTAATGTTTGGGAGAATATGTGCTGCAATAAAACACCTACTATCCAGACTCATTGCAAGACATTGACTTTGCCAAGATTACTGGTTATCCAGACTCATTGCAAGATTGACTTTGCCAACAAGATTACTGGTTATCCAGACTCATTGCAAGACACTGACTTTGCCAAGATTACTGGCTATCCAGACTCATTGCAAGACATTGACTTTGCCCAGATTACTGGTTATCCAGATTCATTGCAAGACATTGACTTTGCCAAGATTACTGATTATCCAGATTCATTGACAGACACTGACTTTTTTCCAGATTACTGGTTATCCAGACTCACAGCAAGACATTGAGTTTGCCAAGATTACTGGTTATCCAGACTCACTGATAGACACTGACTTTGCCAAGATTACTGGTTATCCAGACTCGTTGCAAGACATTGACTTTGCCCAGATTACTGGTTATCCAGATTCATTGACAGACACTGACTTTGTCCAGATTACTGGTTATCCAAATTCATTGCAAGACATTGACTTTGCCAAGATTACTGATTATCCGGATTCATTGACAGACACTGACTTTGTCCAGATTACTGGTTATCCAGACTCACAGCAAGACATTGAGTTTGCCAAGATTACTGGTTATCCAGACTCACTGATAGACACTGACTTTGCCAAGATTACTGGTTATCCAGACTCGTTGCAAGACACTGACTTTGCCCAGATTACTGGTTATCCAGATTCATTGACAGACACTGACTTTGTCCAGATTACTGGTTATCCAGACTCACAGCAAGACATTGAGTTTGCCAAGATTAATGGTTATCCAGACTCACTGACAGACACTGACTTTGCCCAGATTATTGGTTATCCAGACTCATTGCAAGACATTAACTTTGCCAAGATTACTGGTTATCCAGACTCATTGACATTGACTTTTCCCAGATTACTGGTTATCCAGACTCACTGCAAGACACTGACTTTGCCAAGATTACTGGTTATCCAGATTCATTGACAGACATTGACTTTGCCCAGATTACTGGTTATCCAGACTCACAGCAAGACATTGAGTTTGCCAAGATTACTGGTTATCCAAGACTCACCGACAGAAACTGACTTTGCCCAGATTACTGGTTATCCAGACTCATTGCAAGACATTGACTTTGCCCAGATTACTGGTTATCCAGACTCATTGCAAGACATTGACTTTGCCCAGATTACTGGTTTGAACCCATGACATGCCATATCTGAGGCGGATGCTGTAACCACTAAGGATATTTTAAAATGGAAATAAAAGAATGATACTATGTTTCATGCTGCTTCTATTGAATCTTATGTTGTGATACATTTGAGACACAATTCAAGTACAGAGGTTTAAATTTGGTCAAAGGGTCTGTAATGGTATTGTCTCATATCAAGAACCCCATTATAATAAATGGTAGTAAATCACGTGAGAGCTGTATCCATACCATGGAAACGGAAGCTAATTGAATTATTCAAGGACTTGATGTGGCAGCCTATCAACGCAGGTGCTGAACCCACCATTCTTAGATCACAAGTCCAACACCTTACCAAATGGGCTACTGCATCTCCCAAGGTCTCAGAAATGGGGTTTGTTTAATAGAAGTGGTGTTCACTACATAATAAAAATGATCTAATTCATTGCAGACTTTAATGACAAGTATTCTTTTAGTTGATAAATAAAATGTTGAGAAAAATTCAACAGGGTTCTCACACAAAATGAAAGTGCTTTAGTTCATACTCCTATGTTATGA
This sequence comes from Unio delphinus, assembly GCA_029339505.1. Taxonomy (NCBI): domain Eukaryota; kingdom Metazoa; phylum Mollusca; class Bivalvia; order Unionida; family Unionidae; genus Unio; species Unio delphinus. The sequence continues at coordinate 8,583,793 of JAQISU010000306.1, forward strand.
CTCCTTCATATGATCTGGCTCCAATATACAAACAATTTTTAAACTCTTCGATTCAACTTCCAGTACCGAGGTCTAATTGGCTAACAGTATTTTTGTTACCCAGGTGGCTGATACCAAACCACTAAAATAATGTTTTTTTTATACATCTGATCGGTATCATAAAAACCCCACTTACTACAATAGATCTGAATGGCTAGCATTACATCACAGACTACAGTGTTGCAACAATGATGAGAACCAGTATATTAAATTTGTGCAGAAACGGGGTGGGTTTATTATCAAACAACATACATGTAAATTCCTGGCAATTGCTTTTAGTTCTTAAAGAGGGGTAGGTTAATAAACAAGCACAGGCTGATAAATATGGTAAACAGGTGATAGGGTTTTGACCTCAATCTAAGATCAAGTTTGAGAATTGTTTGTAACATATGGAATTGAAAATAAACAGTACAAGACATTAATATTAAACATAAAAATAAATAAGGCTGGGTACTATTTATGACCACAAAATGAGGGTAAGGTTTAAGGCCTCTATTTCAATTAATATGTATAGCTCTTAAAACGATAAGAACAGTTAGCATTACTTAATTATGTACCAACGTGATATTATGTTGGTACCAACGAACAAAACAAGATAACCAAATGGTGACCATACCTCGGAATGTTTCTACAAAAACTATATCTTTTCACAGAGTCAGCAGCAGAATTGACAAATTTGTAAACGTTTTATTTTTTAATCAAAATCAACTTAAAATTCCTTTCTCAAACAATTATATAAAATTTAAATCTTCAAACAATTAATGACTGACCTTGTGCTGTCATATACTATCTATAAATAATGCTGAGTAGCGTGTAAAGATAAATTTGTTACAATATATGGAATATATAATCTTAATGTAAGCTTATGGATGCCAAAAGGAAAGCAATACTTTTCACTGTTCAATGTGTCGAGTTTGTGGACTTTTTTGTCAGTTTCTAATAGTCACACTGTAACCATGTTCAGTAGTTGAGAATATGATTATGTATTCCATAGATAAAGTCTGGAACGTAAAAAAACTTTGAAATCTGAATACTGTAAATATGACAGAGCTATCCATTTTAGACTTATCCAAATGAACTTTAACCTCAACATCATTTTGTGGTTCAGTAGCACAAATAATGTGAGTAGGAAAGGATCTATAAATAAGCTTCCTCTATAGATCCAGGCAAATAACAGTGATCGGCAGGCAGTGCATGATTGGGATTACCTCACACTGGCCGGAATTGGTCCTGTAACTAGGGACAATCTTCAAGGTCACGCTACCTCGTGCATCTCTCTGTAACAATATTACAATATTAAGGTGCTTATCAGTGATCTAAGTGCACATGGAAACATTTGGTAGTGCCCAGGGAGTGAGACAAGAAGGTGTTCTGTCACAGGCATCATTTCTCCAGAACTTGATGTAAAATAAAAGAAAACTTGAGTCTTGCACCAATATCTAATTAGCCACAGCTATGGAGCACACTGACCTCTCAACTAACTTGCTGCATTTTAAATTCATTTGTTACAGCAAATAATGATCAACATGTTAACTCTTTGAATGTTGTAGCATAACATATTTTGTTTCTAGACCACAACAGATACTTAATTTTATGAGCCTTTTATGTTATTATATATGTTAGCTCTTTTATCATGTTCATACATTTTATTTTTCTCTTACAATTAATCTTGTCAAATGCAACATCTCTGTAGAATAAAAGAAATGCAATTCTAGGCAATACAAATATAAATAAAGTTCTGAAAGATTTCACAACTTTTTCAGCACTGACATTAAAAATGAAGGCTCATAATAATAATAAATGCAGATGCCTTTAATGAAAACTAATACACTATATAAAGACATCAGTGCTCAAAGTAACCCCATCACTAAAATATAAGGAGTCAACTTAGATCACGTTGTGCCCCACCATGGATAGGTAAAGATATTGGTGCATATATATGATATTTTTTAAAAGAAACCACGGCAAAGCTTCTGGTGCAACTGCAACAAATAAATAGAAACATACAAGGCACAAAAAGACAAATGTTTTCCTTCAATCTTAATAATATTCTACAAAAGATATGACAAAAATACATGTTTTCATGTAAAATTATTATCAAATCTGGTGAGAGCAATTTTCCCAGCTGTAAAAGTGAACTGTTCTATAACCACTTTTTACTTTCAAGTGTAAAGTAAGAAATGGTACATTTCTATTACAAACACTGTTTTCCGGATGCTCTCATTCCTTGTGGGGTCATATGAAATTTCTTGACAAATGACAAGATGAGAGACAAAACTGACATACTGAAAGATCATATAATGAGCACTGCCCTCCATTCCTAAGTGGTGAGTGTTGTGCATACCTCTTTGTGATTATTGTTTTCATATCTGATTGAGGACAGAATTCCCTGTACACATGGTATCACCTTGAAACTGACTGTTCCTCGTAAAGATTTCTGGAATACCAGATAAACAGTATTTATATATCATGATATATTCTGATACATATGAAATAGATTATTATCAAAATTAAGGTACTTTGTACTGAACTAAACTCTTGACTTTTTTTAAAAAAAAAAAAAAGAGTCCTATGAAGTGATCATGTTCTGCTGCTCAAATAGAATTACCAAAAATTCCAGCTATTGTAAAAACCATTTATTTTGAACTGCTCAGTACAAGGAAGCCTCTATGATGTTCTTCAGAAATTCCAACATAAATAAATTTAGTTTTCTCATGTTTGAGTAAACATGTTAAATCCAGAACAACATTCTTCTTATTCTTCATCTTGAACCTTGACTCTAAACGATGATGTCATGATATAACCACATGCCAAGTTTGGTTAAATTTATAAGGGAAAGAATGACATTTTTGTAGTGGTATAATTCAAAAGTATTCTTTAGATATATCTACAAACTGAATTTGATGACAATACTGTTATGTTACCATGCAAACCAATACAGCTAAGAATATAAAGTTGTTTACCTTAAGATCAATGCCAGAGTAGACTGTTGATCAGATCAATGCCAGAGTAGACTGTTGACCTTAAGATTAATGCCAGAGTAGACTGTTGACATTAAGATCAATGCCAGACTGTTGACATTAAGATCAATGCCAGAATAGACTGTTGACCTTAAGATCAATACCAGAGTAGGCTTGACCTTAAGATTATTGCCGGAGTAGTCTGTTTGCCTTAAGAACAATGCCAGAGTAGACTTGACCTTAAGATTAATGCCAGAGTAGACTGCTGACCTTAATATCAATGTCAGAGTACTGGTAGACTGTTGACCTTAAGATTAATGCCAGAGCAGACTGTTGACCTTAATATCAATGTCAGAGTAGACTGCTGACCTTAAGATTAATGCCAGAGTAGACTGCTGACCTTAAGATTAATGTCAGAGTAGATTGTTGACCTTAATATCAATGTCAGAGTAGACTGTTAACCTTAAGATTAATACCAGAGTAGACTGTTGACCTTTAGATTAATACCAGAGTAGATTGTTGACCTTAAGATTAATACCAGGGTCAACTGTTGACCTCAAGATCAATGCCAGAGTTGACAGCTGACCAGAAGATCAATGCCAGAGTAGACTGCAGACAGTAATATCAACTTACTGGAATGCAAATGAATACAAAGACTGATCACAATTTACTTGTACAAGTCATTATTTTCAAAAGCTCAGTGATGTGCAACAATGCAAGCAATGATCTTTGCTTGATCCAAATGTCAAAAAGGTCTAGTTTTCAAAACTGTTTCATAAAAGTGTGGTTATATTGGTAAAAAATGTCTGGTTTTCAAAACTGTTTCATAAAAGTGTGGATATATTGGTCATCAGATGCACAACACTGTAGTATCATTTATTTTTGTGGGACTCAATTTTCGTGGTTTTATTAGAAAAAGAAGATATTTTCATTGGTACTTAAAAGTATTGGCTTTATCTGTCAAAGTATGCCTAATAGTAGGTATTTAATGTTGTGGTTTAACCCCAGCAAATACCCCAAAATAAAAAATAAAAAAGAATAAAACTATGCTTATGTAATTGATGGTTAACTGAATGTTTGACCACAAATCAAAGACTTGACAAATTCAATACTTACCATGCGTTTTTATTATTATTATAGCATCCATACTGGGATCTAATATTGGCACTATGTTCACATAGGATCAACTATGCATCAGTCTTCTTATGAAGTCTTTTAGTAAAAATGACTATTGTTCATGAGGAGTAGTGATAAAACCTTTTAAAAAGGCTGCAATGATTGTCCATATTGAACATTTGAGAAGGATCATATATTTTCATTTCGGACCAATAAGACCGTGGGATAAATGTGTTTGCCATGTTTACTGGCAAAATTTGTGTTAGTTGAGGAGGAATAGAGATTACAAAGTGCTAACGGGTATTAGATGAAAGGCCGTAAACACGTTCTTTTAGTGTAAGACCTGCTGAACTAGAAAAGGTTGGTGATGACATGTAGGGGATAAAAAGATACTATTTAACCAATTTTGAAGAAAGCATGAAAAGTAGGTCATAGTGACCCAGTTTTGTGTGTAAAACAACATTTATTCCTAAATGCAATAAAGCTGCTATTTGAGTGGCAATAGGTGAAGAAATGTTAGAGTTGGACACAATCTGACTAAATTTTAATGTGCACATGCCTTGATTTCAAAATGCACCCAGACTGCAAGCATGTTCTCTAAAGGTGTGCAACTTTAGTCAAGTTACAGCCAGGACTGGAAGAAAATGCTAATGTATTGATGAATGGAGAAAGTAACAGACATGTGAACAAAGTAAATCCAATACATCATCTACTTCTTTAAGTGGGGAAAATTACTGGTACTGTCAAAATATCCCCATTACATCAGTCAGATGATAAGTAAGGCACAATACATCTCAATGAAATCACAGTGTAATCAATAATTACAAAAGATGATATCCACTTTTACAAGTCTCAAGTACCTGTTGTAAACAATATTTTACAGAAAATAAATTCAGACTAATTGACCATGGCCCATTTCTTAGTAAAGACTAGTTTTGAAAAGCTTATATATATATAAATACATATATAACTAGTATTGTGCCAACAACTGTAGAACCACATACCCACATATCTAACCACCTACTCACCTACCTACTAACTGTGACAGGGCATAAAAGAAATGAATTGCTGGGGTCCGAAAGGGCCTTCTGAATTCAATAAGATGTATATTAGTCTAGCATAGGTAAATCAAAGTGATCATAAACATTAAAATTTAAACCACATTATTAGACTATAAAATGCAGGTCACACTGACCTTGTTTGGTTTTATGGGTCTATTAGCAACAGAGATGAATCCAATTCTAAAGTTTCATGATTGGGACATAAACTGCACCCGATATATGAACTTGTAACACAAAATTTAAACAAAATCATTGAAGCCTGAAATACAGGTAAGAGAGACCTCTTTTGCTGGAAATCAAGATGCATCAATTAACCAAATTTTATGACTATGAAGGTAGGTATGCATAAAACATGCTAAAAACCTGTATAGTCTTGAGTTAAATGCAAGATCTTTAACACATTAACCCCTGGAGGTTTTTGTTGTTGCATGAAATGCGGGAAGGAAACATTTTGGTGGCTATTTCTGAATACATCCTAATACATCGACTTCCAAGTGATTTTCCATTGGCATGATGCCTAGTTGTTTTAGAAACATTGTATTTTATTGGTCATTTTGCTCAAGCATGAGCAGACGAGGAAACGTTTTGGGAATTCTTTTTTTCTTTTCTTGCTTAACGGACTCATTTTTTTCGTATTGAGACCACTCTTTAATCCAAATGCCCACCATATATTTCTTTTTTGCACAGGTTCACCTGTCTGTGTGCAGTTTAGACTGGTCTGCCTTAGATATGAGGCCAAAACACATTTAATGGCAAGATAAAATGCTATAAATTGCATGCAAAGTATTATTATGTAAACTGCAAGTACGTCAGTTACTAATATAAAATGCTTTTGTTCGTTTTGTTTTGATTGGGATTTTTAATGTAGCTTTAAGAATTTTTCCGTCATATCACTATGATGTGTGCAGTGTGAATTTATAGTGATGCCTTGTACTGGGGCATCATGCCACAGACATGTAGCATGATGTCCCTCCCAGTCACATTATCCTGACACCAGGCCGACCAGTCCTAACACTAACCTCTTAATGCTGAATGCCTTTTGGGTGAAGAAAAAAAACAACAGGACCAAAAAATTAGGTTTCTCTCTGGTTTTTTTTGGTAGTGCAAATAAAACCATCCAGATTATCTGGTATCATTGTAGAGCTAAATCTGTCTATTCTATTATATGTATAGTGTATTATACATCACCTTTGATGCTATAGAGCTTGAAAGAAGGCTACTACCTCCTGCCCTGTAAACGTGGTGCCTGGGGTAAAAGAGTTAATGAAAGCCAGTACAAGATGAAATATAGGTCACAATGAGCTTCTTCTGGTGTAAGGGTATGGTAGTATCAAAATTCATATCATCATCAATCTATCAGTTTTAGCACAAATAGCACCCGAGATATGAGCAAACACAAAAATTAACCCAAGCCAATGAAATATGAAATATGGTCCATATTGACCTACAACAATGCTATCAAAATGAAATACCTATTCATTATCTGTGTCGACAATCCAAAAATTTAATTTCTTTCTTACCTTTATTATAAAGATGGAATCAATGTATCAGTGCTCATTTGGAGATTATATTGTTATTATGGTGTAGTTAAGAACTTAAATTTCCATTAAACAGATGGCAGATAAAATACTATAAACCAAAAAGTATGATTATGTAAATTGCAAGTACCACAGTTACTGTTATAAAATGCATAATATTTACCAGCATCTTCTGAAGACTGTCCACTGTCTGGTTCTGCACACTGACTCCATTAATTTCCCGAATCTCATCACCGACATGCAAGGTACCTAAAATGTATGTATAAATATATGGATTGAATAAGACATTAATGAAGATCGACCACAGATCTGCAGCAGATGGACTACAGATCTGCAACACTTAATTCTTAACAGTCTCTGAAGTATTTTAATGAAACTTTGATTTTCCTCTCACTCTGAAATTTTTTTTCAACCTTTAAAGTCTTCTCAGAAGAAAAACCTTTGGATTAGTAGAAGTGTTTTCAATGCTTGATACCTATTACATGTTTTTCTTATATGGTTAATGTAATAATTCTGATACATGAACTTCAAAAATGCAAGGGAAAGAAAAAAAAAGTACATTTTGCTCATAGAATGAAAACAAAATGATACAATACTTGATGAGCTGGATGATTTGTTATGAAATGATCTTGCAAATACGTTTCTCTTCTGTCCATATTGTTCCATTCAGGAATAAGGAAATATGAAATTAATTACAAATATACATATTGACTGGTTTAAATTTTTACCCTGCCTATGGATCATTCCACCATGCATAATCCTGGCAACCATACAACGGCCTTCATCATTCACTTTCAGTGTGATTCCCTGAAAAGTTAAGAACATGTATAGTGCCCATTCTGGTTGAAAGAAACTACAGCTCAATGCCATTCTCTTGATGGCCAGGAATAAAGAGTCTCTGTTATGGAAGAGTCTCTGTTATGGAAGAATCTCTGTTATGGAAGAGTGTATTATGGAAAAGTCTGTGATACTGAAGTGTTTGTGTTACGCAAGTGTCTCACTAAAATGAAGTACAATCTCCCTGAAAGCTGTTCAAAGAGTATCACATGAACATAATGAAAATTAGTATGCAAGGTATGCATTCTTTGTCATTAATTCAACATTAACAAAGGCTTTACATTTCTGAAATATACTTCTAGTTAATTCCCTTTGAAGCAAAGATTCAACTTCATAAGGCCAATTAGCATAAAATACTTGAATAGTGAATTTTATGCCAACTATGTGTTTGACAGTCCTTCATAATGGTACTCGTAGGTATAATAGACTGTGTACATTACTGACAGAGGTCAAATTATTAATGGCCATCACATTTAGTCATGCTTTTGTGGACTTGAACCAAATTGAATGTGCAGAGACCATTTTTTAAAACCATACTTAACTGTAACTGTGAGCTCTAATCCCATAATCTAGTTTTTTTTTTCTTCCCCCAAGTGCAAGCCATCCACGAGCATTTGTCAGAGGACTTGCTCAAGAACAGAACTCCCTTTTCCATTAGACAAAATGACTGATCTCTTCCATACTATAAATGCAAGCCATCCGAATTCATTGATCATGTTACACAATCGGACATTAAAGTGATTATGACCCAAAAAAAATTCTTTTCAGTTCCAGTGACCTTGATCACAAAATCAGTAAGCTTCCTCCTTTCTCCAAGGTCTGTAATGTAGAAGTAATATTAATGTGTACAAACCATTATAAGCTTTTGATCTCACATGTTATCATAGCATGTTATTTTGTCATTAGAGGAAGTTGGTACTCTTCAAAAAGAAGGTAACGTTTTTATAAGTCCCATCAAGTATCTCAACTGGACACCTGAATGATATGTTTCATACTTTAAAGCCAAAAGTTTTGATGTTGATCAAATAAATGGAGGGGAGAATCCTTTGTGGTAAAACCTTACTTTTCAACCAAGGTGGGTAATTACGTTCTCTGCCTCTGCCATTACTTCAATAATGGTCCTCATGCTTCTGATTTTTGATGAGGGATCAATTTTCTTCTTGAACTACAAATCAAGAACCTTAACCTTTGACCTTCTAATACCTAACTTGATGGAGTTACTTAACAAATGTGCATGCAGTATACAAAGGTTTGATAACTTCTAACCATGGAGAACTAGATTGACTGTACAGAAGCTCTTTTCTTCTTCCAGTTACAGTGACTCTGACCTTTGACCCCAAATCAAAATGTATCTTTTTTATCCCAAAGTGCAAGCTATCCACAAAGTTTAGTAATTGCTACTGGTGGAAAACTTGAGTTGTTGCACAGAAATAAAATTGGTAACAGAAGGAGTGATGGTTGTTCCAATAGATACTAAACAGAATGACAACATCAAAACATAATATACTCCAACGTATTGTACAAACATACAAAAATTATTTGGAATTTAAAAGATTAAATTAGGATATAGTTTTCACAAACAGATATTACCTCTATAAAAACGTAGACAATGACAAGACCAAAGTAATACAAAGGAACAAAAAATTTCCAGTTACCATTAATGTTGTGTTAAAAATCAGCATCCATCCTGTGTGATCAACATATTTTAATGTAAACTTGAAGAAACTATGAGAGAAAACTGAAGACTCTTTAACAAAATGCTGTTTTTACAAAAATTGTTATCATGTGTATTTTTAGGATTTTAAACGTTTTATTTCATATTCTGTTTTCACAATTTTATCTAGTATTCAATGATAAATTTATCTGGAAGGCTTTATATTCCCAAATTTGTGTCCAAATTCAATTATATATTTTTTTAACTAAACCATTTGTTGATGCTACACAGACTCTTTTGTGCCCACATGCCTAAATACAATAGTACATATTAAAAAAAACAGTAATGAAGATTGACAATTACTGGCAATGATACATATGTCTGATATACATGTATATCCACATAATGAGGTACCTTCTAAAATTGATGATTTATTAATCTAGCACTAATACCTATAACATTTCAAATCTTTAATGTCAGTCTATCAATTGCGAAAAATTTCTATCATTGAAGCCATGTTTGTTTTCCATAAAACTTGGCATGAATAATGATCATATTCTGTATGCATATTTCCCACAACCAATTTCCAGAACCAAACAGTTGTTTGCTTCACATGACTAATAATGCATTATGCTGCTGTCCAAAGGTTAGATGAAACCTAACCAAACAACTTTAACTTGGAATAATGTCTAGTAGTACCTGTCACAGAATTAGGCCCCAAAAAATAAACTAGGCTATGCCTTAGAAATATCTGACTATTTTTCGTTGTGCATGTGTACAACGTTATCTAGGGTGAACAAGTGTTTATCCAGGTAAGTGATGGAACCAACATATATCTTGTCGGAAATTACTTGCGGCGAGGGACATTATAATCACGATATGCATGGGTATTTTACCCTGAATATTACTCACTGTCTTATGGATTTAAGCAAGATCAATTTATAATCGACACACTGGTCATTCTGGATCTAGTTGAGGAGCTCACATTATCCATTTGTCTTCTTAAGCCATAGGGCTGATGAATGTGAAAAGGTTGACCTGATGAGTTTAGCTCGGATGAGTTTAGCTGCCGAGTAGAGCTATCTAGATGTCTATATGTATGTACGTATGTCTGTACATGTACATGTGGTGGAGCCATGACTGTAGATGTAGCTAATACAAGGGTGCTGTATGCTGTCTGTACATGTGTACATGTATATGTATGACTATGTGGTGGATCCATGAAGGATGCATGCGGCCAATACAAATGTGGGCCAACCCAAGGACTTGGTGAAACTGTGCAGTTTATCAGTGTATGAATTGTATGACTGTGCAAGAGTCAAGAAGTATATGTTTGGTCCAATTGTTGTTTCAATTAGTACATTTTTATACAATTGAGATTATTTTGAATCTTAGTTGTGTTTCAGGAAATTTGAGAATCTCACTTACAGTGCAGAACATTTGAAACATATCTGAATATGTTGAGATTGTTTGAATCTCAATCCAAGTCCATACGTGAATATCTTAAAGTGCATACTATTATTTGAAACAAGAATTTCTGTATATCAGATAAATATAATATTTATGGTTTATTTTTCAATGTACAAATGTTTGTATAGGGTGATTGGGTGATTGGATCAATCGTATGTTGAGAGTGTGTGAGAATCATTGTATTTATACTTCATATATTTTCTTTACTAATTAAGTTCATACCTTTCCATCTTTCACATATTATCTTAGAGTTATTCATTTAATCCAAAATCCACTCAGTTTCTATTCTGCGACAGTACTATTTAATACTCCATACCACAAACATACTTTCATATTCCGATAACATACAACGTAATAAAATCCCGACTTTTCGGACCTGAAAAACTCCCACTGCTTCTTTTTACTTGCTTTGCCCTGCAAATGTAACTCTAGATAGGATTGAGAGATTTCATATGCTTTACAAAATAATCATTGATAATTGTGTCTGTACACTCGATATTTCCCTGTACAGCTGTGTTTCAATTTTGAACTGATTACATGCTCTTTTTTACATTGCACTTGTTATTGATTTTCACATCCAGTGTTTGCGATATTGATCTGGCAAAAAGGAAGTCGATTCTGGTCGGAACTTTACGGAAAAGACTAATTAACTATGATTAAAAACCCAATTTCCCCCATGTGCTGATGTCATTAGTGACAAGAGATCAGCTTTGCAACATAGGAAAACAAATTAAATGCTATCTTCAGCCTCCAAGATAAAGACAGGCATCTGACAGATATTACAGACATTGGTTTGATTATTCCCTGTTTGATTTGTATCAAAACTAAATTTGATCAACACGAAAATTCACTTAATGCAAACTTCATCTGACTACTGCTGATAATACAAACAGCAAACAATATACAAAACTTATTTATATTCAGTACTAACTTTGATTAGTCTACTGTGTAAATTTTGTTGGATGATCGTGATCTGGACAGTACTTATCAAAGTCAGGTGCTGTAATACAACATTCTTATATTCTTCTGTCAATGTTTGTAAAGTGATGCTGAATTGTCTTTTCTTCTTCTGCTCTGTCCATCATATAACAACCAAAACTCATAGTGTTTCACTTAACATCTGGCACCATTTTCTTTAGGTGTATACCTGTTCATTTATGAACTGTAAATTATCAATAAAAGGAATCTGTGAGGCATAGTTCATATCTGAAGAAACCTGTCTGCTTTCTTGAAAACTGGTCATATACAACTGCCATAGATAGCAAATAAAAAAAGTACTATTATGCTATTTTTATGCAGCAGTCACCTTTTGAAAAACATTCTCAAATTTATACGAGTGAAATTAAAGAGATGATAATAAAAATAGCCAACATTTTGTTGCTTTATTTCTATTTTTTATTGTACAAAATAAAGCTTAATCCATCCAGTCTATTGTAAGATGTAATATAGTGAAAAAACATGATTATGCCAAATGCATAATGGTTGGCATGTAATGGTAACTGTTACAGGCTTTTAAGGACTGGTACAAAAATGTAACTGCTAAATGGTTTTTGAAGACTGGTACAAAGGTAACCCAGTCCTGGCTTTTGGGGCAAACTTTAGGTAAATGTACTTTTACATGATTTTTGAGGGCAGGTTCAAGGTAATTGAGACAAAAAAGCATCTGAAGCATCTGAAGACTGTTACAATGGTAACAAAGACATAGTTTTGGGGACTGGTACAAAGGTGACATTTAAGTCATGGTTTTGGAAAACTGGTACCATGATAACCATGTTAAAAGCTTTTGAAGACTGGTACAATGGTAACTGAAACAAACCATTTGAAGACTGGTACAAAGGAAACGTGGATCGTGGTTTTGAAAGACTGGTAATAAGGTAACTGAAATGTGAATTCTGATGAATGGGGTACAAAGGTTGCATAGGGCATGATTTTCGAAGATTGATACCAAGGTAATAGACAGTTTTCATCATATTCAGTTGGCACATCCTCATCCTTATTGTCCACAGTAGGAGCTTACCAAGAATGAGACTAAGGACATTAAATCACCGACTCAGCTGTGCAACACAACATGGCAAAATTATTCGAGTTTGGGTTAAAAAAACATCACAAATGGAAGAAAAGAGAAGAATAAAGATGCTTCATTCTATTTTTTTTAGTTAATGTACAACTGTACATATTGTTTTGTATATTAAATTGTACAGACTTTGTCATATATGTCATGATTAACAACGATAGTTCACAGAAGAATGTCATACCATTGGTTCATCTGTATTTTTCTGGAACTGTACAAGTCGGACTCTTGTCACGTTCTCCATATCTGTCAGACCGCTTTCTGGTGAGTCCAAGTCTGCATCACCATTCAGTAAGGGTTGAATAGGCGGCAGTGTGGCACGCTTGGTCTCGTTACCATACACCTCATGGGCTACTACATCATGGGCCTGTAGTAGTGCCTGTATGACAAGAAAATGAAATTGACAATAATAATCATTACAAAATGTTAGTGTATTTCAGCATGGACTAATAAACATTGCAGCCACATCTAAACTAAAATTATTTGAAACACAGCTAGGAATAAAATACATTTTGAGAATTACAAGTATGGTAGGTAAATCGTTGAAGGCGTGTTTAATAAGGACTGTCATACCTAGCTTGATGTAAATGATTATCTTCAATTTAATCCTAATTTCATTGTTTCAAGGCATTTTTTCTTCTATTACACAAATTACATATGGTTTCAAACCAACTAACTTGGAGGATCATACAAAATTCAAGTATTCAGATGACATGTACTGAATTTACTTTAAAAAAGCTGGCAGAAAGGACATGCAATCTCCATAATTAACACCAATTTTAGAAAGAAAATTTCATACAAGATAATACAAAAAAGGATGCCCCAGGATAAGGGTAATTTAAGCTATTGTAGAGTTTTTCCAAAATGAGCGATGAACTATGGATACCAGTGACCCATATTTACAATGCAATTCTGTAGTGGCAACAGAAAAACAACAATATATTAATTTTTCCTTGCACTTATGGTTTACATAAATAAATTTAAATAAAAGTGTTTTTTTTTTCATTTCTGTTTGAAACAATAAACTGCATGCAAAACATAATCAGTTTTTTGTGTTAGAAAATATGATAGCAGTTTGATTTGTGTGACTCACAGTATCCTTCCTAGCTGAAAAATGAAACGTTAAACTATTTCTGTTTACAAGTTTCCTGAAGAAATGATAAAGTAAATCTGTAACTTTCAGTTGTGCATGAGATGACATGGATATTCTGTCTGTATCAAGTTATCTTCTGACTAAAACCTGTAAACTTGGGAAGTAGCATCTAAAATCATCTATGTTTTTTGAAGAGTTAAAGCTGTACAGGTAAAAATTATCAGATAACTAAACACAGTGTAGACCAAGATATGCTAGTATATTATGCAACTAGATATAACACATGTAACTTTAGTGTTGACCAAGATATGCTAGTGCATTATGTAACTAGGTATAACACATGTAACTTTAGTGTAGACCCAGATATGCTAGTGCATTATGTAACTAGGTATAACACATGTAACTTTAGTTACTTTCAAGTTAAAATATATGTGTTAGTTGTTTTATGGCACATCAAGACTTTCAAGTTAAAATATGTGTGTTAGTTGTTTTAATAAACATCAAGACTTTCAAGCTAAAATGTACGTGTTAGTTGTTTTATGGCATATCAAGACTTTCAAGTTAAAATATGTGTTGGGTGTTTTATGGCACATCAACACTTTCAAGCAATATTATGTGTTGGGTGTTTTATGGCACATCAACACTTTCAAGTTCTATCATGCCAATACAATTACAGACGTGATAACTATGACCTTGTACATTAAGTCATTGCAAATCTTTCTTTAACACAGCTTTTTTTGAGTACACATTACCCATAATTCAATGAACTATTTATTCCAGACAGAACTTTAGTGGTCAAATTATTAAATGTGTTGTCATACTGGTCAAATACCCATCCGATATATTTTGTAAATAATATCTTTAAGTTATGCCAACTCTGTCAAAAATAATTCATTTTCATTTACACTCAATAATTGAATTTCTTTCCTTAACATGTAAGTAAACACTGAGAAAAGTCTCCACCTTAATCTCTGTGACAGATAATATACCATATATACAATACTGACATTTTGTCCAGCTGATATGGTGCACAGATGATTATGTGTCAAGCTGATATTGATACTTAGAGAAATTTTCATTGGATCTGCTCTGCTTCCATAATATTCATGTCATATTGATGAATACAACCGAGATCACTTTTGGATAGGTTCATTTATCAAGATTTAGCATCTGGATCCAGCTACAACTCAGTTTAGAACTGGACATTAAGTCACTTAGCACTCTGTACATGCCATACCAGCTAAATCAACATTACAACATTCAATGAGACTAATATTTCACAAGCTTAGACAATCTCTTCTGCATGAAATCATACAACACCATCTTGGTCAATACTCTAGTCACAGAGCTGGCTGACAACAGCTATTCAATTTCACAATGTGTAGCATTTCATTTGTGTGACCATCTACATGGACATTCAAGACTTGGGGTATTTTTAAATCTCCACAGAGTACAAACTGCAGGGATTGGATCGGACTGTACAGCACAGGAAATGAGACTTCTAAATATAAATTGAATCTGATTGAAAGTATTGATGAATACAACTTGAGGTTGACTATCACATTAATCATTGGAGAGTTGTTAGTGTACATTAGGCAGTAATCTAGAAAATTTATTAAGAATAATCGTGCTTGAATGTTTCGATATTTGCCTGGCCACCAAATTTATCAGCAAAAACTATTCACTCTGCAAGGCTAGGCATGTCTTGACAATTATAAAGTGGCAGAGTGTTTTCATGCGCATCTGAGACCCTAGTTTGTATCATGAGCTGAGAACCAAGAAAATACACTGTACACATTCATGCTATTAGAAGTGAACCATTCACGTAAACTGTACGAAATAATTATATTAGAAGAGAACCAAACACATAGACTATACACTAATGCTATTAGAAGAGAACCAAACACAACACTAATTATTTATGACATTAAAAGAGAACCAAACATGAGCACTGTACACAATTATGACATTAGAAAAGAACCAAACAAGTAACTGTACACATTCATGCCATTGGAAGAGAACCAAACAAATACACTGTACACATTCGTGTCATCAGAAGAGAACCAAACACACACACTGTACACATTCATGCTATTAGACAAGCAAATGCATACATAAACTGTCCACGCTAATACACCATAAAAGAAAACGGCAGACATACACTGTCCACACTTGTGCCACTTCGTAGGTTCAAGTCTCAGGCTTGGTAAATGTGGGTATGTGAGAAAGCTTGCCAGGAGGTTCCTGTTGTGCCCAAGATTTTTCTTGGTTCTTCCTCCACCAGATACACTAGTTACCACGTGTGTAGCCTATTATGCACTGAAAATGGCATTAAATCCAGAACAACTACAACATTCCATTCACCTGAAGAGAACCATGCATACATGTACTGTAGACTCTTGTCACAAGCAGAAAAACATAAGCATACACTGTGCAAAACTCAAGCTACTTCTTTAAATAATAAAAGAAGAATCATGAATGTTTTTTCTGGGATCAACAGTTATAGACTCACAAAGGTGTCATTAAAGCTCTAGCTCAAAACGGGTTTTAATACTACTGATGGATTTGGTGTAAATTGATTTAAGAAGAAAAACCCTCAAACCAACTTCTTTCCACCTCAAAATTAAAAACTGATTAGAATAGATGAAGAAGGAAGATGGAAAATTTCTAAGTGCTACAATATATAAAAATAATTTCACTTCATTTCTGAGGAATGCAGCAACGATCTGATGCTTGGCAGGTAATTTTGTGAAATTACTAAATTATGGCAGGTAATTATGTGAAATTACTAAATTATGGCAGGTAATTATGTGAAATTACTAAATTATGGCAGGTAATTTTGTGAAATTACTAAATTATGGCAGGTAATTATGTGAAATTACTAAATTATGGCAGGTAATTATGTGAAATTACTAGATTATGGCAGGTAATTTTGTGAATTTTTTAAATTCTGAACCATACTTAGATTTATTGCGCAACAGCAGAGTAGAAAAAACAACACTTTGGTGTGTATTATTTCTGACACTGAATAAAAATAGTAATACAAAATAATTGAATATCACATGAAAGGACTCATTTCAGTAGATAAATTTATGTGACCAAAACTGCAACAATTTTGTTGTAAGTAGATTATATTGTTACTGACCTATATTGAAGTTCGATACATGTGCTCAAACTGTATCGAAGAATGAAGACATATTAAACTGTATAAGGTAGATAATTGTTCTGATAACACAAGTATTTTTGTGTCATTGTGTACAAAATTTATTGTTAAATCAAAGTCAATGTTATAAATTAAAAGGGATCATTCTAACATTATACTTGTCAATTTATTACTCATGTCCAGTCTATCTTTTTTATTTTCTACTTGTTCCTATCTACAAACAAAACCAAGAATGAAGTAATGTAGGCAGGAATAAAAAGATATGGAAGACATCTATAAAACAAATAAACAAATCAGTTACTTAACTGATGACAGAATGGTAAGAAATGAAAAGTAATAAAAATGTGTGAACAAATGAATCAACACACTAAAAACAGGGTGAAAATGAACTCTTAATTTAATGGTTGCCAGTCAACATGAATATTTCAATATTTAAAATAGTATGCCTTTATTATTCACATCAATCACATAATAAAAATAAAGATTTTTTTTAATGCGAGAGAAAATAAACTTGTTTGCTGCTAATTCCTTTATACTTCTTGTTCAGTTTGATGTAATTTCTGTGATGACATCTTTGGTCAATAAATACTGTTAAAACCACGAGTCCCTCCACTGGACTGACACTACTGTTCTGAACGAATTTCCAGGATAAGATCCTTTCCTATGAGTACCAAAGCTATCTCATATATTCTTGAGCAATGCAATTTTTTAATAAGCCAATGTACGCCAATGTAGCAGCCATTTTTGATATGAGATCTGCTATCACTTGCAGTTAAAACAATTTAGATGCCATGAAAAGACTTTAGATGAAATCTACATACAGTGTACCGATGTGACCATCCATTCAGGAGAATTTGTGATTTTTTAAAAATTATTATAATGTTCATTGTTGCAGCCATATTTTGGTCAGATCAGCAAGATTTTGTATTGCGTACCAACTAGATGTTATATTAGTCCTCTGGTGAAATGACCCTGTCAATATGGCTAAATTCCAATTAGAAGAAGCAGCAATAATAACATGCTGAAGATGACGGCTATGGTGGTCATATTTTACGTTTAACTTTACGGCCTTATTTTAATTTTTAATTAAAACAAGAGATGTTGCCAAAATTTCATCATAATAAAGGAGGGCTTTCCCTGTTTGTCACATAAAAAAGGGGTGGGGGAGTAGGAAAAAAATATCACTTTTTTTCCTGCTCCACTTTGTAAAACTCTTGTTGAAATAAAAATCTTTAAAGATGTTGCCTTTAGTTTTATTCTAATTAATCTGTTGATTGTTTCTGAGCTTAATCTGTTTGTTATCTGTGTATGAATATTGTTTTGTACAGAAAACACTCTTCCACAGTCAGCTGCCTCAGCCTTACTTGAGGGACATATACATAAGTTTAAAAACTGTTCTTTACGTTGTTGTGTACAATTTTCCACTGTCCACTGGTATTGTCTTTGGACTACATTTGCTCCAAAAATAAGATTTGTCACAAACATAAGTTTTGCCAAAGTTTAAATCAGCAATCTACTGACTACTATGACAGATTTACTGTTTCATAATGCTATACAGTGAAACTTGTCTTCTTCTATACGAGACCACCTGTCTTGAGAGACCATATTCTCAATGCACAAATTTAATGCATATATAGCATTGTAACCTTTTTTGATAGACCACCTGTCTCGAGAGGCAATAATTTTATGGCAGAAAGGGTGGTCTTTCAAGACAGCTTGTACTGTATTAGGATTTTAAGTCCATTAATGTCCTAGTCTACTAGATCGTTCCAGTGGCCTAGTGGTTAGAGTGTCCATTGTGGAAGCAGAAAGTCGTGGGTTCGATCCCTGGCCAAGTCATACCAAAGACTTACAAAAATGGTACTAACAGCTGCCTCACTTGGCGCTCAGCATTAAGAGGTTCGTGTTAGGGCTGGTCGGCCTGGTATCAGGATAATGTGACTGTGTAGGGACATCATGCTACATGTCTGCAGCATGATGCCCCAGTGTTTGACATCAGTGAACTGCCTCACTGCAGACATCGTAGCGATATTACTGAAAAATTGTTAAAGCTAAGTTAAAAATCCTAATCACACACACACACATGCCCTAGTCTACTTGTTGTAACAGAGGTATTTTTATTGAATAAATATCTCACTTCTTAATTTCATTTTTAGCTTCTTATCTATTAGATATATCATAACCTTTCTACCAAGGCTATATGGTTCTGAAGCACATGATCCAACAGAGCTAAATTGATACAAGCAAAGAAACCAAAAGTGCAGTTAATTTTTAAACTATCTGCAAGCAGCCTTTTGTACATTTAGGTTTGAAATACTTCTTAAACAAGTAGTTGACCATCACATTGTCTGTTTTTTATCCATCCAGCCAATATTCCCTCTAAGCGAATGGTAGACATGCATCCAATGCTCACTACATTGTGCAAGCATTATGGAGACGAGCAAACTTTAATTTTGGATTGACAATTCAGCTGCACATTTATGTCTAAGCAGATGCGCAGAGGGAACGTTGCATCCAGCATGTACATTGGAATTTATTTAAAGCCATTATAAGGTTCAAGATCATTCATTGGTATCTCGATTAACACTCTCCAGTTCAATATATTTTAAAATTAAATTGCTTTCATCACTATGATCAGCCAGTGTGAATAAACATGAACCGCAATAGGACATTTTGGGTTTTCAAGATAGCCTGTAGTATAAATGTGCACTTGAAAACATTCCTTGATGCATTATATTGGAGCTATGACAGAATACTTGTCATAGGGCCCAATATGCTGCCGATCTCATTAGTTTAACAACCATTCATGTCAAGCTGAAAAATCAGATGTGTAAATAGTTATGCAAAATTACACATTGCAAAAATTACAACAGTAATATGCATATAATTTTTGCACTAATTATGTGATTACAAACCCTGGGAGCATCTCTTAAAATATGATATCATAATTAGTGTTTCAGCATAAGCACAATGTTGATATGACTATCCATTCAAGTGGGTTGGTGATATCAGGATTTTCAAGATGGCTGCTGTGTTGGCCGTATTTGGTTGTCCAGTAGGCACAAATTTAATTTAGGATCCACTAGACATTATATGAAATCTTCTTGTGAAAAACCCCTGATGATATGACTTTTCAACCTGGAGTATCAGCTATAACAAGATTTTCAAGATAGCTGCCATTTTGTCCATATTGAGTGTAAGATCTGCACCATTTTCAGTTTGGACCATCAAGACGTCATAAAAAGTTTTTAAATTTAAATTCCCATGTTGATAATACTATCCATTTTCTGGAGGTGTAGCGACAAGAAGATTTTCAAAATAGCGACTGGTGGCAATACTGGATGTGTGAGAAGCACCATTTTCATTCAGGACCAACTAGATTTTGAGATGAATCGGTGTATCAATTCTCATAGCAATCCAAGAAGTTTAAAAGGAGTAGTGGTGACAAATTGTACTAATGGACAGTTGTTTGTTAGCTGACTGATGCCGAGTGACAAACTGACCATCCGATTGCTCATCAGTAGAGCTAAATGTGAATAGTTTCTTTCTATAGTCAAACTGAAATGCATGAAAAGTTTACTACTTGGTACAATATTATTGACTAGGGAATGAGCTCCTGGTGCACTATGCTGTTCCTTCCAAGATTAAACAACATCAATGTGAAATACATTACGTGTCATTCTTTTGACTTGGCTTCTACATTCTTCTCATTTTCTTTTATCATATCGTTTTGTGGAACAAATTAATCTGTATTCAGCAAGAAGATATTTCTGTGAACAATATTCTGTCAACAACAAAGGCATCAAAATATCTCACATGTTAAACAATTTATCTTTGAAATTGTGTTCCACTCAAAAACAGAAAATACTCACCAGCAAGAGTAGGCAATATAATTCTCAGAGTGTAAATCCTTGGGAATAAAGAATCAATTTTACAACAGGGTTCCTGCAATCGCCAGAACCAGTTGTTCTTCAAATGAGAAATTATCTGAACAAGACACTAAATAAGCCTGCACAAACTGATGGCATGGCTGACAGAGTGAAATCTTGAGCTTCTGCAATTCCCTATACCATAGCTGGCATGTAAGAGGTTTCTAAGACTTGATAGGCTCAAGTTACACTTTCACACAGTCTTGTCTTAGATCCCACAGCATACATGAATGAACATGCAGAAGACATGTACATTGTATTGGGTCCCAAGGCTGCATTACTAACAATATAGCTGCTATAATAAAAAAAAAAAACAGGCTCAAAGTACCTGACAGTTTGTCAGTTTTATCACATGCATAAAAGTTCCTAAACCTCCATACTGTTAAGCAAGAATCTAAGAACCAACTAGCCAATGGACATTTAATACCTATGCAGAGAACTAACCACTGGACATTTAATAGTAATACAGAGAACTAACTAACCATTGGACATCTTAACCACTGAAAATTTTGTAGAAATGCTGAGAACTAATAATGATCATGTATGTATGAATGTGTGTGTGTGTGTGTGTGTGTGTGTGTGTGAGTATGAGTGCATGTGTGTGTGTGTGTGCATGTATGTATGTACAGTAAAGGAAAAAAAAGCTATACATGATGTCAATATTTGATGGAGTTGGATCCCCAACAGATCTCAAAAAGAACCACCAACCCATGGAAATTAGAAGCATGCTTTCTGTTTATCTAAGACTTAAACTCATGTGGACAGACGTGTGATGTGTGACAGATCTCTAACATTGGACCACTTGGCCACCCATGGCCCATCTTGTTTAATTAATATATTGCAAAAAAAACCTCAATCTATGCAGCAAGATTACCATACCAAGAAAATTTAACTTTGCAACTGAGAAGTTAAATTCAAATTTATCATTTTAACAAATATGGCTTGAATCTTTCACTATGGAATATACATGAATACTCAAAGTGTCTACAGTGTCCACCATATTATCATCACAGTTACAGTGTCCACCATATTATCATCACAGTTACAGTGTCCACCATACTATCATCACCATTACAGTATCCACCATACTATCATCACAGTTACAGTGTCCATCATATTAATGTCACAGTTACAGTGTCCACCATACTATCATCACAGTTACAGTGTCCATCATATTAACGTCACAGTTACAGTGCCCACCATACTATCATCACAGTTACAGTGTCCACCAAACAATCATCACAGTTACAGTGTCCACCATACTATCATCACAGTTACAGTGTCCACCAAACAATCATCACAGTTACAGTGTCCATCATACTAACGTCACAGTTACAGTGTCCATCATATTAACGTCACAGTTAGTGTCCACCATACTATCATCACAGTTACAGTGTCTGTCATATTATCATCACAGTTACAGTGTCCATCATATTAACGTCACAGTTAGTGTCCACCATACTATCATCACAGTTTGTGTCCATCATATTAACATCACAGTTACAGTGTCCACCATACTATCATCACAGTTACATGTTCATGTTTAAAGTCAAACATCGCCTATCACAAAATATTTGGATAGAAAGAAATGTTTTGTTTGCAAACCTTGTTTTGCTAAAGACAATTAGAGATAAATAAGATAGTTACAATACAGTAATTGCATTATCTCAGGACATTTAATAGAGAAATTCAAGGACAAAGGAATGTTTTTTTAAAAGGGTAAGTGGAGACCTTACAGGGGAACAAGTTTCTTGCATAATGCACAAACATTTACAGCAGTGGTGCTGTTCTTCCTATTGATTATTCTAATCTCAAATGAGATTAATTGGTATCTCAAAGATTTGCAATGCCAATTAGATGCCTGCAAAGCAAGTGAAGGGAAAAATAATCCAACTGCATAAGAATAATGCCTCAATGCTTGTATTAGAAGCCTTAAAACTGGCAGCCAACAAATGTTATAAAATTCTTCAACAGCCAAAGTTCCTTTGTTTAAATTCATGAGACACCAAAGATCATATTCCATTGTCTCCAATCTGTTGATATCAGCACACAAAAGTGAACATGTATTTTAAATGTTCCAGCGACAAATGACTTGCAGTGAGAAATTAGATGCTTTGTGCTGCAGTGAAAAATTAGACGTCGTTTTTCAATTGTAGACTCAAAGACACAAGATAAAATGTTTAAAACGCTCCAGCATATTATGTAACTTAGCAGATTCAACTTTATAGCTCTAGTTTTCCCATGCATTAGGTGATTATATCCCAATCACAAAGATGTCGTCTATTCAAGTTGGAATGACTGGGTTACACAATTTGATTATAGAGTTGATCCCTGTATGTCATTTTTGAATGCAGCCATTGACTTTTGTCCATGAGTAAATGATTCTGTTTCTGGATTAGATTATTGTTTCTTTTTATTTCATTAATTGTTAGATATGCAATGTACGTGTAATTATTTGTTATATCTTCCCATAGTCCAGTCAAAACAGTCTTTACATTCGATATTACAACTAAGCACTAATAATTTTAACACCTAGAACCTTAATAACAATGGTTGAACCACCAACTAAAATGAGACAAATTTAAGGCTGGAGAAAATATTAATTTTATTGTAACTGAAAAAAGTGTAAAAGAGCAAACACTTGCCAAAAAAAGTGATTTAAACATTGGTAAAAACAAATTTTTGGTTGTCATAAAGGAAAAGGTGTAATTCAGAAACAATTTCATATGCTAAATTATGTCATCTTTAAATGTAAATGTGATTCCATGTTTACTGATAGAAGTATATCTTTATTAATATATAATTTTGTGTTTAGATGAATGCATACAAATAAATATTTTAGCAAGAACTATTAATAAAGAATAGAATATTTGTATAATGATTGTGTTTTTTTTTTCTTGAAATTGTTCTAAAACTGGACCTTGTACAAACCTGCTATGAGAGACCACCAGTGTCTTGAGAGACCACTTTCTGTGGGCAGAATGGGTGGTCTCTTATAACAGGTTTTACGGTACAGTGAGGTTCAACATCAGAAAAAATGTTTATATGGTTTGATGGGCATAAATGACAACAACGGTAAAAAAAAATCTCACACCAGTATAGTTTTTACAGCAGTTCTCATCTAAAAACAAATGCAAAGCATTCTTAAAAAAAATCAAGAAAATTTTTCAGATTCTGGTAAAATAATTGGTTCTCTATATCTGTAAAGATTCTAGGAAATAGCATATAAATGCATGCAGATTGGAGAGTCACTTTTTTTGGAAAATTTAATATCTATCTGCATCGGAATCATCAGTATGCATGAATTGTAAAACATCAACTAACCCACCCACCAATATATCCTATGCCTTGGTACAGAATGGACAAATCAATAAATGAGGTATTATCCCCACAGTAAAACTGTTAATTTAAAACCATCCTGAAATACACAACCTAATGAAAAATGAAACAATTCCTTACTATTGAAAATTTCCTGGAGATGCCAGTTGCAGTATCTTTGAATAGATCCACTAGCTTCAGAGAAGGATACTAACTTCATTGGCAACTTGCAGTAATTAACACAATAAACACAAAGTGCTGCATGTCAACACGAGAATGCTTGTTATCTAGAACCAAATCTCTTGGCTAAATCATATAATACAGTCACACAAATCTGTTAATTTTCTGTTCAGCCAATATCCATTCATAACATCATTTATATGTCTTTTATGACTCATGGCACTTCTGTATAATTTTCTCCGGACAATTCTGCAGAATGTGTCATCATTATGGATTTTTGGCTAAATTACAGTGCTTCAAAAATTATGACACTGGAAGCTGATGAATTGATGCCAGAGATTGGGTCTATTGATTAGATGGTGTACAAATACCAGACTGTTGCTAACAATTAAACCTGGACAATGCTATGTTCCCATATGCTTTCACAGTGCAATGTTAAAACATGATCATTGTAGAATTCATTGTCTGACCCAATACATCTCACATTTATTTGCTGATATTGATGAAAATCACAAATCTTCTTTTGATAATACGCTTTTCTTAATGATTCCCCCATCTTCATGAACACCTATATAAAATGTACATACATGTTTTATGCAAATGAGAATATGATGATGAGGCAGTTTTGATTTAATGTGCACTCACAATCATGAAATAACCAAGATAAATAATTAAGAGAGAGAGACAGAGACAGAGACAGTAGTGCATGTTGAATAAAAGTAACAAAAGCCATAAATGATGTAGATGGAGGTATACATTAGATGAAAGAAACTGTAGCCATGTACACAAATGATGTACATGCAGGTATAGATTGGATGAATAAAACTGTTGCCATGTACACGTATGATATACATGGAGGTATAGATTGGATGAAAAGAAACTGTAGCCGTGTACACAAATGATGTACATGGAGGTATAGATTGGATGAAAGAAACTGTAGTCATGTATACAAATGATGTACATGGAGGATCATTACCTTTAAGAGATTCTTTTTATCAGTTTTTATTTCAGTGGAAATTATTTAGACAGAAAGAAGAATGAATAATTTTTTAATTCTGACAGACATTGCAACTTTCATTTGTTGCACGAAAAAAGTCCCAAAGTTGAACTAGTAAAAGTAGATTATGCTTTTTTAAAAAAAAAAAAAAACGATAAATCAAAGAACCATCCGAATAAACAACATTTATAAAAAAAATCATTTTTCAACTCAATGTTCAATGCGTGTGATGCCACATTGCTTGATCCAGTACACAGCAGGCCTTGAGTAAACGTTCCATGTTTATTCTAAAATGTAAGTTTCACAACTAAAATATTATATTCTTGCAATATTCATGTGAAAAGAGGATTGCCAATGCAGAAATTCCCATATTTACTGTAATGTATTTGTAACTAGATATTTGCTTTGGAACAATAGGTTGTCAGATTTGCTGTGGTTGGATACAGTTCCATCAGTTGTGAGACCGGTTTATGTCAACATCATAATTTTTTAACAAAAGTGAGTTTATTTACTTCTGTAACTGAACATTTAATCCACGTTTGTATATGGGGTGGATTCTTCGTTACAGATATACTGTTCCCTTCCCTCCATCCCTACCCCGCACACCTGCTATCAAATGAGCAATACCTAAGTTTTACTTCTTGTTGTTCTTCTTGTCTTGGGGTTTAATGCCATTTTTCATACCACGATATTGTTATATATCACATAACAAACACCTGTGCGGTAAATTGGTCATGTTGTGACAGACGAGACCATTTTCCCCCAATTTCCTTAAGTGAATCAAGACGAAAAATGGATTCCAAAATATTCATTGAAAACAAAACATTCCAACAGGTGGGTTTAGAAAGGTTTTCCCTATGATTGCAGCCAATCAGTATAGATAAAACTGCATAATGATTTCATGGGCTTATTTGGACCAATCAGAATCACATAAAGTTATATGTAACACATCGTGATATAAACAATATGAAACTGCACATGTGTGTGTGATTTGGATTTTTAACGAAGCTTTAACAAGTTTTTAGTCCCATTGCTATTGTTGACTGCAGTGCGGCATTTTATAGTGATGTCTAGAGCTGGAGCATCATGCCGCAGACATGTAGCATAATGTCCCACCAAGTCACATTATCCTAGCATGAGGCTCACCTGTCCTAACATTAACCTCATAATATTGAGTGCCAAATGAGGCAGCTGTTAGTACCATTTCTGTAAGTCTTTGGTATGACTCGGCCAGGTATCAAACCAATGACCTTCCACATCAGAGGCAGACAATCTAACCACTAGTCCACCGGAGCAGTATAACTGCACTGATTATGTGATAAATGTAGATTTATGCTGGAAGAAAGCACAAGTAGCCATTTACACAAATGATGTACATGTAGATCAAGGTTGGATGAGACTGTTTAAATTCAACATGTGCTTTCATATAATCGCAAAATAAATAGCAAATTTCAATGTGAGAGAGAGAGAGAGAGAGAGAGAAAGAGAGAGAGAGAGAGAGAGAGAGAGAGAGAGAGAGAGAGAAGAGAGAGAGAGAGAGAGAGAGAGAGAGAGAGAGAGAGAGAGAGAGATCATTTAACATGTATACCAATGATGTGGGCAGATCATAAAGGAGGCTGTTTTATTTTATTGTGTGCTCAAATACAACCATAAAATTAAATCACGACATTTAAATTATTGTAAGAGAGAGATTGTTTATATGCTGGATACAATTATTTAACATGTATACCAATGATGTGGGCAGATCATACAGGAAGCTGTTTTCTTTAATTGTGTGCTCAAATACAATGATAGAATTAAATCATCCAGTTAAATTATTGTGTGAGAGAGATTAATGTGAAATCAATATGAGATCACAGGCACAAACAAGCAATGCATGTAGATGATTGATGTCGCTACCATGATTTGATGTCAGCTTGCAAAACATCACATCAATGGTTCTAGAGTTTCTAGAGTTTCTAGAGAGCGAAAGCGAGAGAGATTTCAATCATCAGGATCATCAATGGTGAGAGAGAGAGAGAGAGAGAGAGAGAGAGAGAGAGAGAGAGAGAGAGAGAGTTCAAACATCAGGATCATCAATGGTTCTAGAGGGAGAGACAGACAGACAGATGGACAGAGAGAGACAGAGAGATTTCAATCATCAGGATCATCAATGGTTCTAGAGAGAGAGAGAGACAGACAGAGAGAAATATAGACAGAGACAGAGATTTCAATCATCAGGATCATCAATGGTTCTAGAGAGAAAGACAGAGACAGAGACAGAGACAGAGATATTTCAATCATCAGGATCAAGTGACCATTTCTGGCAGTTTTGAAAACTAATGGGACTTTGAGGCAGAATTGAATCTAAGTATGCAGGCAGCAATGTCATAACTGGATCAAGCATCAATCAATTTAAACATTAACAATGTTTTTGTGAAGCAGTATACAATTACAAATATAAATGCTGTTCTTTCATCACTGGATGTCAAGCAATGTTCTTACTATACTTCAATACAAATGATGTTGAACATTTATCATCAAAGATCATAATATTTTCTACCTAACGACACCAAATGGACCAAACATTGATGGAAACATTATGGTTAATTTTCTTCCATACTGTGACCTACCTGCATAATTTGTTTGTGATTTCAGCTGTACAACACAATTGGCAACCTTTACCAGTTTAAACCTGTCTCTATGGATTGGTACATACAATTGTGATGAAGAGCGCACAAAGTCACTTGATCTAATTATGATATTATTGCTGTGTGCGTGTTTAGATAAAATTAAATGCAGGCGCCACGTTTACGAACTCTTATCGTATTTTGTTCACGTGCAGCATAATGTGAAAGATCTTTAAAATATATTTTCTTTGGGGAAATATTGGGATCCATGCCAAAACACCGCGTTAAAATCGTGTCTGAAAGTTGTCTGTGCGCGAGTTATCAAGGAAGTAGTGTAATCAGATTATCTCTATCAATGATACATGTTTCGCGATGTCAAATCTCTGTTACTGAAAGAAGTGTTGACTACATGTACCAGTAGGATTATTATTATATCATTGTCTATAAAAGACATGTTTACAGGAAATGGACTTGACAATATTATGATAGAATTTTGGGCTTCACACATCTGTCAAGTTCTTATCTTTGATGATAAAAACAGGATGTAATTGTCACACACAGAGAAATTTAATAATTAAATCGCATACATTTAGCAACATCCCAAAAAAATCAATACCAAACATTAACAGGTCATCATGTAAACAGAGATATATTATTTTAGAAGAAATTCAGTTATTCTTAGTTACGACATTCTGTGAGGTGGGGAGGGGGGACTTGCAAAACTATTTTATGTAGAAAAGACTCAAATAAAACTAGTTTATGCTGAAAAGACTCGAATAAACGTCATTATGATAAGAAGGTTTTTCAGCAGGAGTGGCAAAATGGAGCAAATGGAAAGAAAATTTTAAATGTCCCAAGATTTAAATGACGTTTATGAATGGTTTCACAATCTGCATTACAACAATACCCACCCGCATATCACGCTTATGCCAAGAATAAGAACTATTAAGGTATCTTCAGATAAAATAAGTCAATTATTATAACAAGAAGAATCCTTTAATAATTAGTGTTACTTATAAACAAAGATATTCAATACTTTGAAGCAGAGCTTTCTTACTAGGTACATTACATAGACTTCTCACAAAAATTTAGTCCCCCTCTGGAAAGGCCACCTGTCTTACAAGGTCACTTTCTCTGTGCACAAGAGGTGGTAGTATAAGATGGGGACTACTGTAAAAATGGTACATTACCTGTCATGACTTAAACTCTCTTAGATCATATAACATGCACAGAAAAGGTACTAGACTACAAGTCTAGTTGATCACATGACAAGCTAACTTCCTTTGGAAACAAAGACCATTTCATGTAATGGCTAACATTAGTTTGGCAGTGATATAGTTACCAATGATGGAATAAGTTTTTGTGAAAATTTGCAAACTGTTGTCAGACATTTTCAGTTTAGATAATTTGACTAAAAGAAAAGATGGTAAGTATTTTGATCATTTCTGAGAAAGCTAATATCATCAGAATGATTAATATTGCAATAATACATTCTGCAGCAGTGGTAAAATGGTATCCATGGACAGATAAAGGTAAAGCCAGATTTTTCTATTCTAATTTTATTGGGAGGATTTGATAATTATTGCTGAATTGTTTTAAATAACAAGAATTTAAAAACATCACAAATATAATTCTCAAAGAACACACCCAATGAAAATTCTTATCAACTTCAATAAAAACTGGTCAAGTCATTCTGGAGAAAAAGCTGAAAACAGGTTTTCTACCTGCCAGCTATGGAAGCCTAAACACTGTTTGGGAGCCACACTGGAATCAATCTGGTAGGATATGTCATGTAAATTGTTCCTACCAAGGTAACCAAAACTGGCTCAACCATTTTATGAAAGAGGGTGCTTTCCACATGGGTGCTATGAAAACCACTTTATTGCCAGAGAAGCCACCCAGCAAACAGTTGGTCAAGCATAACCAAAGAAATATTCTGACCAAATTTTATCAAATTACTCCAGAGAAAAAGTTTTAAAAAGTTTTCCAAAAAGTTGTTATGGAAAGTCGAACCAAGTAAAACACAACATGTCTTATAAAACATACTTGCTTGAACAAAATTGCCTCAGTTATATGAGAAAAAGTTGCAAATATATTTTTGAACTGGTTGCTAAGGAAACCGCATCATTGCAAGGGGATCTCAGAATTCTTTTTTAACAAAGTCCTGCTAAACATTCCTACCATAGGGCTGTGAACAGCATTTATGTAAAAAAGAGGAAAAATGTATACCAGCAGTTGTGGGATCTGCATAGGCCCGCCTTGCAGGTACAGGACAGCAAAATGGTAAGGAGCCAGGGGGGCAATGACAACCAAAAAGGTAAAAGCTCCTGCAACTTACTGATATAAAACCCCTAAAATATTGAAAAACATATATAAACATTTGCTATTCTATTGCACATTGGAACAATATGTGAGAATGTGACAGTTGCTGTTTTAGTGTTAGAGGTACTGTTACTAGAAGTTTTTCTAACTAGTCTCAGTTCATCACTGAACTGCTGAAATAAATTGTCAATACTGTAGTAAGAATTTCTGTTTTACAAGTGACACATGATCATTATCTGAGACAGGATTGCTGTAATTTATTTGCTTTGTACGCAAATTGCATCTTGTCTGCCCCAATAAGTCTCACTCGACAAAAGTGTTGCCTAATTTAACTAATACTAGTTTGACTAAACCCATCTTAAATTCTACATTACATTTAAACCATTTTAGGGAAAATTTATTCTTCACATCTGCCAATTTCCTTCACACTAGATTTCTCATTTTTCACTAAAACAAATAATTTTTTAATATGTTTTAAATCATGAAAATTTCTTCAGGAACCATCCTTTTTTGGCTTCTTTATTTTCTCACAAAACTGAATGCAAAATGTTAGTGGAATTATACTAAACATGCCTGGCAATTGATTAATAATTGCAGCTGGATATTTCTGTCTTGTTTGCCATGCAAAAAATTGTTTAAATTACTGACAAATGAAAAACGGCATCGATTTTGTGGATCGACAGCCTACCCCACCTACCCTAATAATGTCTCCTTTGAAATTTTGCCAATCTCAAAAATTACCCTGGGAATAAAAACATCCATGGAAAACTCAATGCACTACTTTGATCAAAATTGGCCAAGTCAATGTGGTTACTATGGTTACCATCATCATAGTGAAGCCACCCTTTGACACAATTGTGAAAGACCATGTACTATGAAACAATCAAGATTGGCTAAAGTTGTACCAGAAAAGCTAATACTAGTTTATTCAACTCACTGGATAGGAACTCACATCATTATTAGCAGTCAAGCCAATGAAATTTGGGCTGGCCATGTCTAAAAAAGAAATTCTGCCATGTTTGATCTAAGCTGGCCCTGCCATTTTTCTAGAAATTAAAAATAGCAAATGTGGACATACTGAATGTGGAGCAATGCCACATGCTCACATGACATTTGGTCAGGTGATCTAAAAATAATAGCAAATGACTGATGCACATATTGTGAATAACCAAACTTTTAAACTAAAATCTAATTATCATTATCATTTCTATAAATAACATTAATCTTTGAAACTACCAATAATAATAATAATAATAATAATAATAATAATAATAATAATGAGGCCTTTGTATAACACCTAATCTTAAGAACAACATCCATAATAATACGACTACATAAAACAAAAACAAACATCATGAAATTGGAAAACATTAAAAATGCTGAAAATATGGTAGGAAACATTATTAGATCTTTAAATTTGTTCTTGCAGTCGAAAAAGGTTAGTTTTAAGAGCACTCTTGAAAGGGATCACTGTGTATTTGTGTCTAATTTCAATGGTTAATTCATATAGGACCAAACCGGTTATATATATTATCAACTTGTTCAGGCTTTGAATTTTGATCTCTATTGCTAAATCTGTACATCATCACTGCAGGAAAAGTTATTACATACCATTATGTCTGGCTGTCTGAGCAGCTCCATTAATTCCTGACCCAAATGGCCGTTCTTGTCAGATGTCTCTGTCAGTAATTTCAGTACCTGGTAAGAAATCACAACATTTAAGCAAATTTCACGAGCGACTTAATTTGTACAAAATGCTTGACAAAATTATACAAAGAAAAAAACACTTTGACAAAAATGCAGATGTCCGCCTGGACCACTAGTAACCTGAAAGTTTGTCACTGGAGATAGGTGTTACATGGTTCTTACAGCCTCAGAAATGTTGACACTTCAGGAACTTTCAAAAGTTTTAAATAATATTTTTTCTTTAACACAAGGATCTTCATTTGCCAAGGTTCTGATATGTTAACCCTATATACACCTTGGTGGAGTGATCAGATATGAATGTGCTTTGGGTCTGTGAATTTCATTGGCTGTGGTACTGCATCCAAACAAAATAAAGTTATTCAAATTTGAACTGTTCCTACATGATTGAGACAAGGGAAGCACACAACTTGAATGGACACATAAATAAGAAATTTCCACTGCTGGTCTGTGTTTGTACAAAGAAACGCTTCACTCAAATACAGCTTTAATGGCTTCTCTCTTGTATGTATTTGAAGCAACCGTTTGAAGTTAATTGCCTCCTACATCTTTTGCTTTGTAGAATGAGCCACTGTTGCATGCTAATAATTGGTTGAAATTACACACTAAGGGAGGCAACTCAAAGTCCAATAAGCAAAGTACTAAAATATCTGATTGATCCACCAAAGTGTAGATTGGATTAACATATTAGAACCTCAGCTAGTGATATAAATGTTAATACTTTAAATTAAAGTTTAATACTTAACAGTTACTATTGCATGACTAGTTCTTCTCTGGATGGAAAATACCACAACTGTATGATATAAATTCATCTGCCCATTACGGTAATCCAGAATATTCCAGAATACTAGAATCCTGGTCCACCCTGCAGATAAATTGTACATTGTTGTGTTTAGGTTGCAGCCTAACATAGTTGGACATCAGTTCAGGGTGGGATGAGGAAATCTGATAATTGCAGCTGGTAGGTATTATATCATTATAATTAAATTTACCCCCACCCCTCCCAACTACATTTTAGTATCAGTAATAACATACCTTATGTAATTGCATATTATGAATTTGTCAGTTTGGTGGGAGGCTGAAGACCCTCAAACTTAAAAAAAAAAACCACAAGGAATACTTACCCTCATTGGAGAGACAATGACTACCGTGGGATGGTGTCCACATGGGCCTCATTTTAAGCAACAATTATTGGACCAAAGGAAAATATGCCATTGCTTTGGTGAGCTAATGAACAAAGGTAAAGGAAAATTGAGAATGCCAAAATGTGACTTTCCTCACACCCTTCAGAGACAAACGAGATTGAAAGGAAAGTTGCTCGAACCTCATGGGCTTAAGTCTTCATGAATGACATGTCCCTATTGGAAAGGGACTGATAAGCTCAGTCAATTGATAGTTATATCAACCTAGTAGTGGAAGCTAATTTATCACTTGAACCTTCCATGACTCTTTAGAGACTGCTAATAGTTGTAGTATGTGTGTATGTACATACTGTTAATAGAGTTTAGTATGTGTGTATGTACATACTGCTAATAGTTGTAGTATGTGTGTATTAAAATTACTGCTGATAGTTTTAGTATGTATGTACATACTGCTAATAGTTGTAGTATGTATGTACATACTGCTAATAGTTGTAGCATGTGTGTATGTACATACTGCTAATAGTTTTAGTATGTGTGTATGTACATACTACTGATAGTTTTAGTATGTGTGTATGTACATACTGCTGATAGTTTTAGTATGTGTGTATGTACATACTGCTAATAGTTTTAGTATGTGTGTATGTACATACTGCTAATAGTTTTAGTATGTGTGTATGTACATACTGCTGATAGTTTTAGTATGTGTGTATGTACATACTGTTAATAGAGTTTAATATGTGTGTATGTATTGAGTTTAAGGATGCAGTGTTATAAAAATGCAAAGACACAAAAGTGCAAAAAAGAAATGAAACACTGGAAAGATAAACACTTCTGAATAACAAGATATGTGACAATGTAAAGATGTCCAATAAATATGTAGTGCTTTAGTGGTAACCCCATGTCAATACAAACATTCGATCTGGAGAAGTAATCATATACAGATTCAGAATGGCAGTTATGTCAGCCATTTTGGAGATATTAACATCAATATAATACAGGAACAACTATATATAGTAAGAAAATTGTGCTTTTATAAAATGTAGTAAACAATGTTGATAGCAATGTCATCTGTTACTGAGAAGCACTCACAAGATTTGTCAATTTTAGAAGGTCAAATAGGCAGAATATTTTCATTTAGGACCAACTAAATATAGCGACAAGTGTTGTAGTGAAAATAATTGACAACATGACCATTCCTAACAGCTACCATTTTTATTTTGAACCAATTAGATACCAGAAGTCTTCTAGTAAAGCACCTGCCTATATGAAAATCTGTTCCGAGAAGCAACTACAACTAGATTTTAAAGATGGCTACATAGCAGCCACATTGGAAGTCTGATCAGCGCTATTTTCACTTAGGACAGAACCAGATATTATAAGAAGTCTTTTAGTGAAAATTCCATGTCACTATCATGCTCCATTAATGAGAAACAGCTTCAAAATTACTTTGAAAATGACTGCCATAGTGAAAAAACTGGATGTCAGATCAGTAACTTTAAAATTCTGGACCAACCCGATATCATACGTAAGTCTTTTAGAGAAAAGCCCAAGCTGTTACTGACATTTGTTTAGAAGTAGCTGTAACAATATTTTTAAGATGACCACCATGCTGGCTACATTGTATTTCTTAAAGACATCATTTTCATTTAAGACCAACCTGACATGATGAAAACACACATGGGGCTATGGTAATCCGTTTTGGAGAAGTTGCAATAAAAAGATTTGCCAGCCATGGTGACCATATTTGATGTTCCAGGGCATGTCTGATGTGCATCATTTTCATTAAGACTAATGAGACATCTTAAGAATTAGGTTAGTTAAAACCCTATGTTGATATAACCATCAATTCATGACGAGTAGTAATAACAAGATTTTCAGGATGGAGGATATGGCAACAGATTGACACTGAGGGTTATCATGGCACCCAGGGATCATATGCTTCCATTCAACATTCAAGTAAAGTCAAGTACTTTTACGAGAATTTCCATAGACTGAAAAATACATTTACATGCCTTCTAATCCAGACAAAAAAAGTGAAAATCATATATGGAATGATGAAAGATACAAACCAAAAACATCTGAAGTAGAAGATTTGCAATGGAATAGAGTAAGACCATTTATGAACCAATCATGCCAATATTCCAGAACTGTGTGGCAATAAAAGTGTATATCTAATGAGTGCTATTTTTATTTTAAAGTTGTTTTCACTGTTGTAGGTCTAATACCATTTCTCAGCACATGATAGGCTATACATTGCAGCCAGTATATCTCAGAAAACCCTGGGGATGAACCACTGACTGATAGGATGCTACTGGCATGCTTTATCACATACCCATATTAAGACTTGCATGGGCATGGTGAGATAGCAGTGATCAGTAAAGGTGAGCTTCTTTGACCACCTTGCCACCATGGGCCCCAATTTTTGGGACCAAATAGGCAAGATAAGAAGTTTTGTAGAGAAAACAAGATGGTGACATATAAAAGACCAATGACCTGCACAGCTAAGAACTAAAATACAGTAATGCACTTTAGGATTAATGAGAAAAGGATATTATTAAATAGAAAGATCAAATTCATTAAAATTTAATGAATGTTAATGTCTTGTTAGTAGTTTTATAATTACTGATATTTTGTAAGCATCATTTTTACTGTTATGAAATTATGAAGAATCAGATTCATTTTTAAACCATAAATACCATAAACATTGTTATCTACCTCTCTTGCCTTGTTCACGGCATCAGCTGGTGGGGGCCTGATGGGACTGAGAGACTGTGTGCTGATCTTGTCATACAACTGAAAATATAAAAAATAGAAATAACAGATTAAGTCTGACAGACTTTGAGTGGCATTTAAATTAATTTGTAAAAAGGCAACTGAAAAAGAAAATTACTTTTATAATACTAATTGACAAATCAGATGCGTGGAAGTGTAATTTCTGAACTGTTCTTAGCTTTTAATTACTGATATAGCAAGGTAAGTAACATTGCCAAGATCATAGCTGTCCTAAATATTGATATAATGTTTAGTAGCTAAACTGTTATTGGACAATATCAACAATTGCCAGTCCATGATTCATACAAGCATTTCACCAGGAAATTCAAAAACTCAGTCAGGTGGAAGATGTGTACTACATTAGTTAGAGACCTATAGGCCAGTGGTAACTGAAGGGATCTAATATAACAGAAGTGGCCAAAATATACAAATCATATGTCACATGAAGTCAGGTTTAATGTGGTCAGTCTACCTGCAGGGGTGTTAAGGGTCACAGATAGAACTCTTAGTAAGGAATTGCAGTAACTCTTCCCTCCCAAAGTTAAGCACACTAACAGGAAACTTTCACAACAGTCAGAAGTCTTAACCTATCACTTAAAATGTCTGGTGCTCAACATAGACCCAACAATAATCACTGGTTAACCCGCTCTTTACTTGATATGATACACTTGTGAAACTTTGACCATGTTCATATTACCCTTGCCCCAGCCATGGCCTGAAATTTAAAATCTTAATATATCATTTATGGTTGTACAGTATTTTTCAATTAGTATGCAACACACAATTTATGCCTTGCTTTTGTTCTTAAAATTTTTGGTTTAAGTGAATCACTTTTATATTATCCAATAAAAAATATGATTTGCACAATACATTCTAGGAATATCGTGTTCTCATTTTTGCTGTTGGAATTCAGATGATTACATTCAGATTATAGTTATTTACCTTTTATTTATTTTGTTATTTTTCTTTTATTTATTTTGTTCTTTACATTTTTTTTGTTATTTACCTTTTATTTATTTTGTTATTTACCTTTATTTTGTTATTTAAGTTCTATTTATTTTGCTATTTACTTTTTCATTTTTTAAATTTTTTTCTTTATTTTGTTGTTGTCGTTGTTTGGTTTAACACCATTTTTCAGCACATGATAGGCTATACATGGCGGCCAGTATTATTGGTGGAGGAAGAACCCGGGGAAACCCCTGAAAAGAACCACTGACCCACGAGAAGCTAATGGCAAGCTTTCTCACATAACTACATTAGCTGAATCTTAGACTCAAACCCACGCAGACAGAGGTGAGATGGCAGTGATCCGTAATGGAAAGTGCTTTAGACCACTTGGCCACTAGGGGCCTCCTTTATTTATTTTGTTATTTACCTTTATTTAATACCACCACTACTTGGATATTTTTCTCCAATTTCAATACATGCATAATGATGTTTTCCAGTGAAGAAAATTGATGGTGAATAATAACTCATTTACAGCAAGACCATTGCAGCACATCCCAAACCATCAAGACATCATTTTAATGATGTAACATCAAATCTGGGTCTATGCTGTTATTAATTGGTGTCCATTATACATTGCGGAACATCAACTCTGGGTCTATGCTGTTATCAATTGGTGTCCATTATACATTGTGTAAAAGCAGAACTAGGTCTATGCTGTTATCAATTGGTGTCCATTATACATTGTGTAACAGCAGACCTGGGTCTATGCCGTTATCAATTGGTGTCCATTATACATTGTGTAACAGCAGATCTAGGTCTATGCTGTTATCAATTGGTGTCCATTATACATTGTGTAACAGCAGACCTGGGTCTAGTTATTAATTGGTGTCCATTATACATTGTGTAACAGCAGATCTAGGTCTATGCTGTTATTAATTGGTGTCCATTACACATTGTGTAACAGCAGACCTGGGTCTAGTTATCAATTGGTGTCCATTATATGTTGTGTAACAGCAGACCTGGGTCTATGCTGTTATCAAATGGTGTCCATTATACATTGTGTAACAGCAGATCTAGGTCTATGCTGTTATCAATTGGTGTCCATTATACATTGTGTAACAGCAGACCTGGGTCTATGCTGTTATTAATTGGTGTCCATTATACATTGTGTAACAGCAGACCTGGGTCTATGCTGTTATTAATTGGTGTCCATTATACATTGTGTAACAGCAGACCTGGGTCTATGCTGTTATTAATTGGTGTCCATTATACATTGTGTAACAGCATACCTAGGTCAATGCTGTTATTAATTGGTGTCCATTATACATTGTGTAACAGCAGACCTGGGTCTATGCTGTTATTAATTGGTGTCCATTATACATTGTGTAACAGCAGACCTGGGTCTAGTTATCAATTGGTGTCCATTATATATTGTGTAACAGCAGACCTGGGTCTATGCTGTTATTAATTGGTGTCCGTTATACATTGTGTAACAGCAGACCTGGGTCTATGCTGTTATTAATTGGTGTCCATTATACATTGTGTAACAGCAGACCTGGGTCTAAGCTGTTATCGATTGGTGTCCATTATACATTATGTAACAGCAGACCTGGGTCTATGCTGTTATCAACTGGTGTCCATTATATGTTGTGTAACAGAAGATCTGGGTCTATGCTTGTTATCAATTGGTGTCCATTATACATTGTGTAACAGCAGACCTGGGTCTATGCTGTTATTAATTGGTGTCCATTATACATTGTGTAACAGCAGACCTGGGTCTATGCTGTTATTAATTGGTGTCCATTATACATTGTGTAACAGCAGACCTGGGTCTATGCTGTTATTAATTGGTGTCCATTATACATTGTGTAACAGCAGACCTGGGTCTATGCTGTTATTAATTGGTGTCCATTATACATTGTGTAACAGCAGACCTGGGTCTATGCTGTTATTAATTGGTGTCCATTATACATTGTGTAACAGCAGACCTGGGTCTATGCTGTTATCAATTGGTGTCCATTATACATTGTGTAACATCAGATCATGATTTTGCTATAATCAGTTTGTGGCCATTGTTAATGTAGATCAGGGTCGATGTTGCCAGTAGTTATTGGACACTGTATACTGCATAACAGCATATCTGGATCTATGATCTAATCAGTTTGTGCCCATTGTGTAAGCAGATATGGGTCTATGTTGATAGTAGTTATTGGACACTTTACACTGCATAATGGGGCCCAGAGTGGCAGTGGTCTAAAGTGCTTTCCGTTACAGATCACTTCCAGTATGGTACGCATATTAGACTTTAGGTATAGTATGGTACACATATTGGAGGGGCCCTGAATGGCCGAGTGGTCTACAGTGATTTCCATTGCAGATCACTGCCATCTCACCTCCATCTGTGTGGGTTCGAGTTTAAGATTTGGCTAATGTAGTTATGTGAGAAAGCTTGCCAGGAGCTTCTCGTGTGTCAGTGGTTCTTTGCGGGGTTTTCTCAGGTTCTTCCTCCACCAGCAATACTGGCTGCCATGTATAGCCCATCGTGTGCTGAAAAATGGCATAAACCCTACAACAACAACAACAACAACAATAACACTGCATAACATCAAATCTGGATTTGTGCTTTTATCAGTTGGTGACCACAATATGTGAAAATAGATTAGTGTCTATGCTGTTATTAGTTGATGAACATTATACATTGTGTGAAAGCAGATCTTGGTCTATACTTTTATCAGTTGGTGATCACTATACATTATGTGAGAGCAGATCTGGGTCAATGATGTTAACAGTTGGTGAACATTTTACACTATGTGAAAGCAGATATGGGTCTATGATGTTAACAGTTGGTGGACATTTTACACTATGTGAAAGCAGATATGGGTCTATGATGTTAACAGTTGGTGGACATTTTACACTATGTGAAAGCAGATATGGGTCTATGATGTTAACAGTTGGTGGACATTTTACACTATATGAAAGCAGATATGGGTCTATGATGTTAACAGTTGGTGGACATTTTACACTATATGAAAGCAGATATGGGTCTATGCTGTTATTGGACATTATACATTGTGCAACAGCAGATCTGCACCAATAATTTACCATGAGTTTGAGTAGAATGAATGAATACATAAAGCAGTCAAACCCCAAAAATGGGAACAGGAAATCAATATAAATTTGCAACAAATGTTTATATGGCTAAAAAGCCATTCCTCTTTTATTGCTATTCAATAATTGTATGTATAGACGACTGCCATTAGAAGTGGAAATCTGCTGATTTATCTTTATCTGCTGCCAATGCCATTTCCATAAGAAGGACTCTGATCTTAACTGAGCCCAAATAATAATAATAATAATAATAATAATAATAATAATAATAATAATAATTTTCTTTGTCCCAGTCTACCATACTGGCATTAAATATTTTGCCTCTCCATATTTACACAGAAAATTACTGTTTAAAAGTGTATCCCATGCATTTTTGATTTCTGGAATTTCATCAGCTTTATTTTGGAAAGTGGCATTTACAGAAACTATAAGACAACTTCAGCAAAATCTGGAATGGATGGCATCTTTGGAACTGACTATGCTTCATAATAACTCATCCCATGAAAAAAAATCTATCAAGAGGTTTAGGAAATATGAGCTGCTGAAAAAACTAATTAAAACCTAAACAAATATTCTATGACTGTACCCTAAATTCCAAGTTCAAATCGGTGAGTGCATGTTTTACAAATAAATTATCTTAGGATTTACAATGATTCATACCAAGTATTACAAGATCCTATCAGTAGATTTAGGAAATATATGCAAATGAAAAAGTTCTATGAAAAGCTTCATTAAATGTTAATGCTACTGTCAGCAATGCCAAACTGTTGCTTTGCCTCGCATCCCACCACTGTGTGATCGATGTAACAAAATTTGAGCCTCGTAATATCATGATAAACTTGAGACTAACATTTACCCCATCTGTCTCTACTGGAGCTGATTCAGGTGTTGTTGTACACGAGTCCTTTTGTTTCATTAAATCCTCCTGGACTTTAAGTATCCAAAGTAGTGCACAAAGACGGAGCAAAGCCCGATCATGCCGATTGTACAGATAAGATTCCACTGGGTTATAAGAATTGTTAAAACTCATAATGTCAAATTGTAGAATCTGGCAAAATTGAAAAAGAGAAGTCTTTTGTTGCCTTTTCTGACACATACATGCAGGCTAAATAAAAAACGTTCCCAGGATTCTGGTGTCGAGGATCAACATAGATCCTAAAGAATTACACACAATTTCAAAATCATCAGTAAACTATAAAGCAGCTGATGAAACAAAATCACGCAATCTCAAATATTATTGG
Organism: Unio delphinus; assembly: GCA_029339505.1. Classification (NCBI taxonomy): domain Eukaryota; kingdom Metazoa; phylum Mollusca; class Bivalvia; order Unionida; family Unionidae; genus Unio; species Unio delphinus. The sequence goes on from JAQISU010000306.1 coordinate 8,625,065, forward strand.
TTAAATAACTCCAATCACACAAACTGGTATTTAAGACACCAAAGAAAGACAATAAGTACAAAAGAGTTCAATGTTTGAAGTTCCCTATGATTGGCTCTGTCTATATGAGGTTCAATGATTTTGAGGCTCCCATGTATTTCACTCTGTCCATTGGCAGTTCCAGATTTTGAAATTCACCTTTATTTTAATTTGAATAAAGTAAGGTGTGATTCAAATTAATGTATTGTTCAAAATGAGATATTTATCATCAACCTCCAAAAGTTGTAACCCAGCCATTATCAGCTTTCAATGTAAATGTAATATTATCCTCCCTGCAATTATTTTCAATGAATATTCATTTAAAGTCCGAGATTAAACAAATAACATATAATATTAATTAAGTTCATGACACCAACAAATATCTCTGTAGTGATCTCCCTTGAATTTTCATAATCATCTTTTAAATAATATCATTGGACTGGATCTCTATTCTTTTGAGAGAAAGGTTAATCATCCTCAGATGGGTTTCCTCTAGCATTATATCAGTACAGCAGTGTAATTACTCTGTCACATGCCCCTTTATGATGAAGTCATACACCTGGCCTATCAACACAGCATTATAATTACTGTCACATATACTTTTATTATGAAGTCATACACCTGGCCTATCAACACAGAACTGTAATTACTGTCACAAATCCTTTTATTGTGAATCCATACACCTGGTCTTGACATTGGCAGTAGCTTGAAAGTGAAAACCAATTCAGTAAAAACAAAATGTTGATTCTGATGCAGCTTGAATGATTTTCCAAAACTCAACACAAATGGAAGTTTTCTGTTATATCTTGCATTCTTGCAGAGTCTACTTGTTGATCTCCTGACAGATCATCTAAGTACTTTTTATAAATTCAGTGAGTCATGCACTAATGATAAAAAGTCTGTAGTCAGATTTCACAGTTCTTTGACTGAGAGAGAAATACATAAATTTCCCTTAAAATGGTCAGTGAAAACAGACCGTGCTGCAAAGATTATACTACAAAAATCAATGAACCACCTAGCTTTGCTCTTTCCTGTTAACGACCAATCTCTTGCCTCTGCAAGTAAATAAGCTAATACACTAGCCAGTAGCATATGTTCAAATTTGACAAGAATCATAGATTTTTGTTTTTATAATGTCTTAACAACCAAAATTTCCAAGTAAATTAACTTTTATTTATATGCAGTTCAGCAGGAAATGTTTGATCACTTTTGATAGCTGTATCATGCAGCAACTGCATCTATTATATTGTTAGATAGCTGTGACACAGGGAACTTGCTAATAAAGAACAAATTTGCCTCCTTACTCTTTGTTAAGCAAACAACTGCAGCTTTGCTATTCCACTGAAATGAAATTTAGACTATTACAATCTTCACTTTCACCTGGTAGAATAATTCAAAGGAAGATAATGTTTCTTATTATGCAAATGCAATTCTGACTTGAAATAAAATTTGTCTTTGTCTATACACAAATGTTATATCACTGAAATATATATTTAAATTAGAAGGAAGACAATTACCAATACACACAAACTGTACTGTATGGACAGATATTGACATCTCAACTAATACACAGGTGTGTGTTTGTGTGTGTGTGTGTGATTTGGATATTTAACATAGCTTTAAAAACATAATTTAAGTCACAATGATGTCTGCTGTGTGGCACTTTATTGTAATGTCTAGTACTGGTGAATCATGCTGCAGACATGAGGCATCATGACCCTCACAGTCACATTATCATGACACCTGGCCGACCAGTCCTAACACTAACCTCTTAATGCATAGCACCTAGTGAGGAAGCTGTTGGGAACATTTTATGTCATTGGTATGATTCGACTGGGGTTTGAACCCGCAACCTCCAACATCTTCCCATATGTAAATACACATAAACTGCACTGCTTGGTCAAACACTGAGATCTTGACCAATACACATAAACTGTATCGCTTGGACAGACACTGACATCTTGGCCAATACACATCAAGTGTATTGCTTGGACATATACTGGCATCTTGACCAATACACATAAACTGTATTGCTAGGACAGATACTCATTCTTGGCCAATACACATCAAATATACTGGCATCTTGACCAATACAAATAAACTGTACTGTATTGGCATATAATGACAGCTTATCATGTCCATAAAAAGGTAAATTTTGTTAATGTCCTTGAAAACAAATTGATGAGAAATGTCTCCTTACATTTAACAAATAAGTTTAAATAGAACTATAACAACTCCATAAGAGTTACAACTGAAAACTAATTTATATCAAGTAAATAAAATGCATAAAAACCAGACTGCAAAGAGAGCGGATTCCTACCAATGCTACTCATGATATAAATGTGTATTCTTCCAACATGAGCATAGCCAAGAATTCATTCTGTGATATCTTCCACTATGTCTTATTCCCAATGTGTTTAAATTAATTCTTGGCATTTGTTCTTCATTCAAGCTTATGCAATTAGTAAAGAATGGGAAGGGCAACCAGACTTCTAATGATTCGTCATTAATTAGTCATCCACTCTTTCTTTTTCAAATTTACAACTCCAAACTGTTGCTTAGCTCTTGATAAAATTAAAAAAGTACAAATTCTCAAGGACATCCAAAAAATGAATGTTGTAAGGAATCTATGTTCAGTATATGGTTCCAACCTCTCTTCATCTTAATAGCTACAATGAAAAGCAGCGTGGAAAGACAACAACTTTGTATTTAAACTCTGTCTGGTAATTTGCAAAATACAGGAAAGAAAGAAAAATTAGCCATACACACCTTAGTTGCCTAGAAATTACAAAGATGTTCAAAGACATTTAAAAGATAGGAAAGGATGTAACAGTTAATTCCTAAATAATTTAAAATGAATAAAAAATCAAGGACAAAACAATTTTTTAAAGTTTTTCTTTTGCAAAGATCTAGTTACAAGTCAAAACTGTACAGTTTAACAGGAAGACTGCATGTAATTAAATATTTTTTACTTCACAAAAATTGAACAAACATGTTGCATTGATAATGATTCCTGATCATACTTTATGCTTCAAACCTTTCCTATTCGCTGGATGGCAGCAGAAAAAACATCTACCCAGTATGGCACTTATATCTTGCTACTGATATGCTGTCAAATTTCAAAAAATATTATGAGATCCGAGAAAATGTTGCAAGATGAAATCTAGACATCATAAAACTCTAAGCTTAACTCTGAGGTTGAGTTCAAACCATCAGCCGGTGTGAAAAGAAATTTGAAAAGCAATACTTTAGCAAATGGACAAGGTTTTTCAACATGATAAAGTATAAGCTATGCATCAGCGATGGTAACTTAATGCAGCTATTAAAATAAAATTAGCAGCACAATGTAAAATAATTCAGTTGTACAAGACATAGGAGTCGATAAATAATAAACAGAATATCTACTAGCATGTTCACAATGAAAATTTCCTAACTAATGTGCCTTAACATCAATTTCCTGAACTAATGTGCTTTATCATCAATTTCCTGAACTAATGTGCCTTAACATCATAGCTTATCTTGTTACCAGTTTATTATTATTACATTTTCATCCTCTTTGAAACCAGAAGTACTTTATATAATGTAAAAAAAGGAAGCATACCTAATGATACATTTGTAATCTAATAAATCAAAAAGTAGTGGGAAAGAACACTTGTCGCTGATTGATGCAACAGTTTAAAGTTTACCTATTTTAAATCTGTGACAAGGGGAATTCGTATTAAATGTAGAAGTCACTATATTTATATTGATAATAATTACTACTCATGATGAATGCTACCCAGTGTAATAGCCGCTTGGTACTCACCGACTGATATCCACTGTGTGATCAATAGTGAATACAATCAATATGGTATGATGTACATGTAACTGAATTCTTTTAGAGAAAAGACTGCAGGATGGTAAATGGTAATGCACTGAATGTGTTAGTCAATACTACCATGCTAATTCTCTCAGATAGACTGGCATACACACATAAAGCATCTTACAGTATATTTTGACCCAGAAAAATAAGAGCTATGCAATAACATCAAGACACTGGTATTTTGATTTTAAAATGGTGGCTGTAAGACACTTAAAGGACACACGGTACTAATTATATGGAAGAACTGTGAACCAGTCTAGAAATGGGTGAACAAATAATAGTGTATATATGGGTTTGGTGGGTAATAACTGATTAATAATGAAAGGTAAAATTTTAGTAAAATATATTTTGAGAGCTTATCCTTTCTATAATTTTAAGGTGCAAGCAGCTTCTATATTATTTGGGGATTGTTTTTTCACTCCTTATAGGTTTGCTCTCTTTGTGACCTCTATCCATCATGTAACTCTCAAGAGAGGAAGGGTAATGATGAAAATGGATGAGGCATAATGGCCCTTAATCATTATTTTCTAGGAAATCAAATTTAGTCAAGAAGATATTCTAGAAACATTATCTGAAGTAGTTTACATACATTACCCACCTCCCCGATACTTGTGCGATGAAAAATGTTAAAGAAGAGAAAGATGGAATGTGTGGAGAATAGCAGAAACACTTCAGATAATAAAACTATGATACATGCATACACAAATGTTGACTTTAATTTCTTTTTGCCACATTTAAGATGGAGCCCAAATTTAACGATAAACATTCATTTTTCATCAGTTGTCATCAACAGCTTGTTAATGTTTTGATTCAAGTTTTTTATTTGCATTATTTCCTAAACCCCTTTGTTAGAATTTCTTCATAGTTGGCATGGGTCATTATGAAGTAAAGACGATTCATTCTATGGTTTGCTCATTTTACCCTCCGCTTAACTATGGGTCAACACAATAAATATAGGCTAATGTTTATCCATCTTTATATATTTCACAACCCTCTGATATATTCTCATCATACTTTTCATTAATACGTACAAAACAAATCCAATTTATTGCCTGAAATGCTCCCTTGCCTCTGTGACCTTGTGGTGCTTTTGTTAGAAGTTTTGGTTCAAGTGTTTTATTTGCCTGTGACCTTGTGGTACTTTTGTTAGAAGTTTTGGTTCAAGTGTTTTATTTGCCTGTGACCTTGTGGTACTTTTGTTAGAAGTTTTGGTTCAAGTGTTTTATTTGCCTGTGACCTTGTAGTACTTTTGTTAGAAGTTTTGGTTCAAGTGTTTTATTTGCCTGTGACCTTGTGGTACTTTTGTTAGAAGTTTTGGTTCAAGTGTTTTATTTGCTAAACCCCTTTATTGGATTTTGATTTACTTGGAATGAATCAGAAGCATACTAAACCACATGATGTGCCCCTTTGACCTTGGTAAGTCTAGAAAAGTTGCAGTAAGGTTTTGGGTTGTTGTTTTATTTGCTTATAATTACAAGGTCCCTTGAAGGAGTTGCTTCACACTTTAAAATAATCGTAATAAAGTTAAGATAATTCATTCTGTGAAATGCTCACTAAACTTCATAACTTGAGGTCAAGGTCTCACAACTTACTGCAATGTATTGATCATGGGAATGACAGAATGGTCCTGGTCTTCTTCCAACATCATTTATTGTTATCGGGATAATGTACACCCAATTAGGTTTCATGCAGGTATATGGAAAAGATTTTATCAATTTGTGTAGTTATTGACAAAAGAAAACAACAACAGTAAAAGAGAAGACCTAGGAAACCAGCTGAGAAAACTGTATTTAAACACATTAAGTAACTCTGTCAAATTCATTTACGATGTCTTACCTCCATCTATTGTTAGACTATTTAGAAATAAGTGCCTTTTTGTAACAGTATGTGTGTATTATCAATCAATCTCAAGTTTTGAATCAGAGCCACTGTAATTAATGAATTCAGTGCATCCCTTAGAAAAACAGTTGCAAAGTCAGGTGGAAATTACTTGTTTCTATGTATCATTTAATTATAGAATCCCCAGAGGAAGAAAAATATAATTTCTTCTCCTCCCTCCCCTTCTGGCTACAACAATTTCATTATCTGTTATTTAGCCTAACTTTATATACAGCAGCCAGCTTTAAAATCATTTACAGTTTCTGCTTCGAATAAGCCAGAATCTATCAATTTCCCTGCAATACCAATTTGCATAACATTTCCTTGGGTAATTCTGTCTACAGTCAGTGCATATCCTAGATGTACAACAATTCAAACACTGATTAGCAATTCATGTGATCAATCACGTTGCAGTTTGTCTGTTTACTTGATGATAATGCTCACACCCCAACATTCATCAGGCCTGAATCTGGAATCAGCATTGCTTATTTCAAAGATGTCTACAACTATCTTCTGCATCTTTTTTCCACTGTAGACACTGTAACATATACAGTTTAGCACAAGTCTCCATATGCTAGCATGCTCCAATGAAATGAGATTCAAGACATTTAAGGTTTGGTATAGGACTTTGAATAGGATAAAATAGTTTAATTCCTAATTAGTCTGAAAGAGATCAATTTTTGAGAAACACTACTGTTTGACATGTTAACGTTGTCAAAAGCATTAAATCTGCCACAAATCTGATTAGTATTTCTAATGCCAAGGTAATTGCATTTGCTTTTCAAATTACAGAAACTAAAAGCCCAATCCAATTTAGAATAAAGGCAATATTCTTATTTGATGGTATGATCATCATTACTGATATTTATGTAATTTTTGAAGTACATGTTGGAGTGGATTTGAACAAAGTCTGATTTATGGTCAAAGCAATAACGGTATCTTAACAGATCCAACCAACCTCGCCATTGGGAGCATCTTATCAATACAGATTTAGTTTGATAAACCACTGCCCTGTCTGATCAATCAGAATATATAAATGTTTCACAACTTATTTATTTTACAGGCACCAATGAGGTCATTAACATGATTCGGTTATATAAAATATCCAATTTAAAACCTTTTAACCTTACATTTTGTGTTAAATTTCATGGTAATTTTCACAACTTGCTTAAATGTACTGTCAATCACTATTTCTTTTATTGGAGGAAAAACCCTATAACTGCTAATTAGCACACATAGTGGGTAGAACAGCCTTCTCAGATATGAGAAGTCATCCAATTACAGCAGCAGGATTTTGTAGCCAAATGATAATTGGAAAATCCTTGGCTCTCAGGATTATCACATTAAATTGGTAAGGTACAAGTGGTTGATTGTTGTTCGCTATAATGGTGTCTGCATGCACGAGTCAGAAGCCCAATCAAACTCATTTTTTTTTTTTTACAACCAATTAAATATTGCTATATGATTATATCTTGTATACTTAAGTTACATAATAAATTTACCATCAGGTCATCTAATGATTGAAGGGACATAATACTGTTATGCCTAAATCAAATTACATCCACTTCTGATAAGAAGTTATATCCCTTGACAGCCATCACACTATCATACTAGCAGCTGTTAAAAACAAAACAAAGATTGTTCTGGTTCTTTTAATACAATTCAGAGTCATAGGATGTACAATGTATTTAACAACTTTGTAGCAATTAGCATAACATTCAGAGTCACAGGATGTACAATGTATTTAACAACTTTGTAGCAATTAGCATAACATTCAGAGTCACAGGATATACAATGTATTTGACAACTTTGTAGCAATTAGCATAACATTCAGAGTCACAGGATGTACAATGTATTTAACAACTTTGTAGCAATTAGCATAACATTCAGAGTCACAGGATGTACAATGTATTTAACAACTTTGTAGCAATTAGCATAACATTCAGAGTCACAGGATGTACAATGTATTTAACAACTTTGTAGCAATTAGCATAACATTCAGAGTCACAGGATGTACAATGTATTTGACAACTTTGTAGCAATTAGCATAACATTCAGAGTCACAGGATGTACAATGTATTTGACAACTTTGTAGCAATTAGCATAACATTCAGAGTCACAGGATGTACAATGTATTTGACAACTTTATAGTAATTAGCACAACATCCACCATTTTATTTCAAGGCATCTTAACAGCACTGGAACCTGTTTTTATCTGAATTTTCATAATCCTAGTAGATCTATATAACTTATGTTGACTTTTAAAAGCAATCTGAAGGGTGAAGTGACAAATGCTAAAAAAAATTAATTGAAACATGACAAACTAGGTCAACAAACTGGTAGGCATACAAATTATAAAAAATGTACACTTTGCTCCAATTCAAGGAATCCAGGATGAAATGTTTATTGCTTACAAATTGTAAATTACATTTTGTGATCTGTGAAAACAAACCCAATAACTTAAAAATCAAACCCTATATACAATCCCAATAAAAACATGGTGTAACTGGTGTAATGCAGTACATAAGAAAATCATAAATCAGTCATTTACTGACTGCATAACTCGATTAAAGATCGTGTGTTCGAGTCTAAGATTCGGCAAATGTAGTTATGTGAGAAAGCTTGCCAGTAGCTTCTCGTGGTTCCTTCCGGGGTTTGTCCGGTTTATTCCTCCACCATTAATACTGGCCGCCATGTATAGCCTATATTGTGCTGAAAAATGGCGTTAAACCATAAAAAATAAAAAATAAATAAATATGACTAAAGATCCCCCCCCCCCAAATAACAATGAGCAACACATCTTTCAAAATACAATCATACCGTTGATAATCTCAATTCAAATAACACAGATCCTGATTTGCCATAGCATAATATGTCTGCATATTGGAGTATGTATATATTGTTTGTTCTGCTGATTTCTTCCATTAAACTGTACAGACCCAGATCTTCTGGTGTATTATGCACTGGCAGTTATGGGTCTGAGCAGAATGCTGATGGGCTTATCTAATAAGCAGTATATATGGTATATTTAACCAGGTAGTCAAACCTGAAAAACAAAACTGGTTATGAACTGCCCCGTACTGCAATGAAGTTTGGATTTGATTTCTTCTACTAAATTACCTATTATACCAATTTAAAATTTATGACAAAAGTCTCCATTTCATAAAAAGATGAAGGAAAAAAACATCAGCTAACTGAAAAGCATGAGCACCTTGCAATAACTACAAGTTCTGCATCATTTATACAACAGTGAACTTGACCTGAGAAATAAGACTACCATAACATGTGCACTGATTTAACAATGGTCTGATCAATGGTGTAAATAATTCAAATAATAAAAAAAAAATTGTTTAATTAATAAAGAAAATCTTGAAAGTCTGGTAGGAAATCTTTGAGTATATTTCATGTATATTATATTAGACAGGATGAAAAGTGAAGAAAGACTCCATAGAAGAAAAAAAAAAAGATTTTTTTCTTTCTACTTCTAGATGAGTTGTATTATTGGTATGTACAAATTATGTGTAATCCAGTATAATGCTTCATCCAGACAGTGGGCAAGTGTTCTCAATCAATTCATTATAAGATTGAGGAATGCCCATCACATCTTTATGTCTGCTGCATTAATCATAAACCAATATTCATCCAAGAGAAATCAACCAAGACTTGTTGGACAGGCAAAAGTTATTGATACATCAGCCATATCTCATACATCAATTTATTATTTCTGATCTACCATGATGGAACAGAACTGGGGACCAATAAAGCAGTTCTGAAAACCATATCTAGATAACAATGCAATTCTTCTTGTTGGCAACTGTATCACGCTTTTCCCAAAGGAATTATAGTTCAATCAATAATAGAAAAACATGTCAAGTGAGTTAACTCAAGAACCACTCCCAAACAAGACTCCATACATAATAAAATGCAGGCTGTGAAATGAGAAAGAAAAAGATTTCTTGGTAACTGACATGATAAACCACTTGAAAACACTAATTAACACTCCAAGTACAATTTGCTTCTAATGAAATTAGCTTCTGTTTTCTGGAATGGTATTTAGGTACAGAGTTGGACTGAGCCACAACATTACAGGAACATTTTCTCATGGGTGGGTTGGGGAGGGACTAAGAAGCTTCCAGAGGTCCCCAAAACCTGAAATTACCAGCAATTTTCATTGGCTAGTGGTGGGGATGCCTGTGATGCCAGTTTGACATTTTGCAGGTACTCTCCAAGTATTACTGTTTCCCCAAAATAGCTAGATCAAGAATCTAATTGTCCCCAATACAGTATCTCCACTAATACATAGCTAAACTATCTTCCAAGCATTTTTGTTTTACATTTTTAATATTGGTTTATTCTCTAATTAGCTGAAACAAACTTTCTATAATAAACATGCATGCTTTCAAAACAGAATCATTTCAATGTGTATGATTCAGACCAATTGAACATGTATGATCTTGATTAAACCATATAATTTAAAAAGTATTATTGTTTCAAATTTGTTGACAAAAGTTATTAAATCACAAAATGCCATTATTATAAACTAATCAATTTCTGTCTCTTAAACTTTATAACCCATAAAGAAACGCACTGATTCAGTATTACTGTGACCTTGACCATATATGACCTACTTGCATAAATTTATTTTCCATACTCCACAGTGAAATACATGTAATGTCTGATGACAATTATTAATTGAAAGAAAAAGTTCCACCAGATTTAAAAAATCGGAACAACTGGCATCCCCAGTTTTAAATGATTGCCCGTGTAACATGGACATTTTACCTACCAGGATCTCATCCCAATGAATATTCTTTGCTCCTGGTGAAGTTGGGAGCATTAGATTCCATGATTATCTACTAATGTCAACAACAGATATTGCCTTCAAAGTAACTCAAACAAAAATTGATGCCATACAGAGATGGGCATACAATGAATACAGACAGACCTTTCACGACCCAATGTATACAGACTGTATGACCCCCACAGAATAAGGACATTATGACCCTTATGAATACTGACATAATACACTATAAGAATAAAGACATTATGAACCCTATAAATACAGACTTTATGAACCCTATTAACAGTAATTATGACCCCTATGTATACAGACATACTTCATGACAAGTACGAATAGACATCATGCCCCCTATGCATAAAGATAGGCATTAGGACATCTATGATATAGACATTATGACCCCTATGAATATAGACTTTATGACCCCTATGTATAGACATTATTACATTGAATACAGTCAATGACCCCTATGAATGCAGACAGACATTATGACCTCTATTAATGCAGACACTATGACACCTATGAATGCAGAGATATTATGATACTTATAGATGAAGACATACTTTATGACCTCCAATAATACTTACACTATGAACCCTATATTATAACCCCTATGATTGTAACAGACATTATATGACCCATATGAATACAGACATTATGACCCATATGAATACAGACTTTATGACCCATATGAATACAGACATTATGACCCATATGAATACAGACATAATGATCTCTTTGAACACAGACATTATGATCTCTATGAACAGATATTATGACCTCTCTGAATACAAACATTATGACCTCTATGAACAAAGATAGTATGACCTCTATGAACACAGGAATTACGACCTCTATGAAAACTGTATGACCTCTATGAACAGATATTATGACTTGCATGAACACAGACATTATGATCTCTATGAACACAGTATGACCTCACTGAACACAGTATGACCTCACTGAACACAGATATTATGACTTGCATGAATACAGACATTATGACTTGCATGAATACAGACATTATGACCTCTATGAACACAGTATGACCTCCATGAACACTGATAGTATGACCTCTATAAATACAGTCATTATGACCTCTATGAATACAGACTGACATTTGAACCCTTATGTGTTCATTGTCTTTTATGACATTCATCACCAGAAAAACCTGTTTTTTCTTGGCATTGTTTCAACTTCTATAGATTCTTGGAAAACTAGCAAAGTAATTCCTTAACATAAAGCTTGTCTCAATGGTGTAAATAACTATAATCCCATCTCTATTCTTCCTTGCCTTCCCAAATAGCTACTCTGAGATGCACAATTCTTTTATGAACTACCTGAATAGTTAAAATCATGAAATTCAGTTTGGCTTTCAACACAATCATTCTTGTGAAAATACATTGACATCTCAGAATGATTGATGGCTGAAGTATCTGAAAGAGGAGAAAAGGTTGGCACAATGATAGTCAATTTTCATATGACTTTAATCCTGCAGAAACTAACATTTTGCTTGAAAAACCCTGAAAATCTATCAAACTGAATGTAGTAAGAAGGACATCTTAAATTGGTTTGCTCTTAAGTAACAGAGTGCAAACAGTAGCTTTAAATGGACAACTGTCATATTTGTAATGAAGTACCACAAGGTACTATCCTTCAACTTGTGCCACTGACATCCTTTTAGTGAATGACTTTCTCCTGAAAACAGAAAATTTGATTTCTTTTGCTATGCTGATGACACAACACTATCTGATCAATATGGATCTATCTTACAAATTGCTCTATACAAACCTCTGAACTATGATGCCATGAAAACAGCACGAAATCCTAAAATATTTACTTGTAACATACAACACAAAGAAAAGAAAAAGCATAAACTGATGGTGACAAATTCAAAGCTCTGGATGACTTAAGATAACAATGTGTATTTGATAAAAATCTAACCTGGTAATTACTACCCACTTTTTACAAAATTAACTCTTATCTTTAGCTAATTAAAAAAATCAAGATATTCATACCATATCAGTAATTGGTAATTTTCTATAGTTTTATTGAACTTTGACTACTACAAAGTAATCTGGTGTAGTGCTTCCATTTCATACATAGGAATACATATCAATCTCCAAATGAGAGCATATTATTTAATACCAAATCAACATACAGACAATATTTATGATGCAAAGAATGACATAAAAACTTTACCAATATGTGAAAGAATATTCCTAAAGAAAGTCAAATTTACGTACAAAGTGCTGAGAAAGTCTAGTTCTATATACTATAATAACATCTTTCATGAAACTGAATCTCAGATTGTAGACCAAATTTAACTGTAACATTAATCAAAATTTCAGATTACACAAGCTGATTGAGGAACTGTTGATGGTAAGTTTTTTTAAATTAAAAGTCTCATGGATCAATGGTCATGACAGCATGGGTTTATCACTGTAAGACATCTTATGCCATATGGTTGGTCATAAATGAAAATAATACCAATCTGAATCCAAAGCGCTGCCACAGTGGCAATCTTGAAACTTTTGTTAATATTACTCTTATGTGGATAGCCATATCAGTATGGCATTTGCACTAAAAGTTTTATGATTTCTAGCTGATCCTTACACAAAACAGTGTTGATATGAAATCTAATATGACCACCATCTTAAAAATATTTTCTACCCTTGAATAGATGGCCATATCTGCTTGGAATTTTCACCAAAAGGCTTCATATGATTTCTAGCTGGTCCATTTTAAAAATATTGCTATTCAAGAGTGCTAATATGAACTCAAATAAGACTCCTATGGCAGACATCTTTAACAAATCTTGCTATCACAGCCCTAACAGATCTGGTTCTATGTAATTTGTTCCACTGAATATTCTTAACAAATTGCACAGACCCAATGGCAGATCTGGGTCTATGCAGTTTGCAGAAGGATTAATGACATATACTGTTTATCAGTCAGTCCATTTTTTTCTGTCTCTACCATCCTCCTCCTAGTAGAAAAAACAAGCTGACTGAATCTCTCTTTTTGGAGCAGTTTCCAAATATTCCAGAGTATGGAAATTCGGTAGGTGGCAACCTAATTATTCTTGGAGATTTCAACTTTCACTATGACTGTCCTGGTAAACCAAACACGTCAAAACTCCTAGATTCCATTCATGTTTTCATTCTTAAACAGTCAGTTAACCAACCCACCCATAAACTTGGTCACATTTTAGACTGGTTTCTTTATAGACCTGATGATAATATTCTGCAATCAACTCTTGTATCCCACGAACTTGCATCGGATCACCTCTGCATTGTATGCCATCTCGACGTATCAGTCCCTAACCCTCCACCTCTATTTGCTATCCAACAGCAGAACAACTTGATAACTGCCTGCGTTCATTGCTTGAAAAACATGCCCCAGCCACCAAATGCAGAGTATCGATAAAACAGTGTTCTCCTTGGTATAGCAGTGTTGGGGACTAGCTTCGCACTGCTAAAACACATCGCCGAAAAGCAGAGAGGCTTTGGCTTTCCACCAGACTCACTATTCAAAAACAAATCTATGAAGCCACTAAGAAGAACATCACAAACATAGTCCATTTAGCCAAATCATCCCACTACAGTTCTAAGATCACGAAGAGTTCCAGCTGCAAAGAGCTCTTCGAGATAACTAACAAACTAATGTCAAGGAACAAATGTACACCACTTCCAACGACCTTCTCTCCACTAGACCTACCAGACCAATTTGCAAATTTCTTCAATGACAAGGTTCAAAGCATTAGAGATTTACTTGACAGCCCAATTTCAACTGATTCGTCACCATACAGGTATGATGCAGAATTTCAGCGACAACTGTTAGGAGCATTTTAACCTTTTTCTATAGATTTAGTACGGACAATAGTGATGAAAAGTGCACCAAAGTCTTGTGAACTTGATCCAATTCCGACATCACTGCTGCTTGAGCGCTTAGACCCAATATTGCCTTCACTAATGTTATTAATATCTCTCTCTCATCAGGGGAATTCTCATCATTTTTCAAACTGCAATCGTAAAGCCACTGCTGAAGAAACCAACATTGGACCATAACGATTTAAAGAACTACCGCTCAGTTTCTAATCTCCCTTTCATATCAAAAATCTTAGAAAAGGTTGTTCTAACTCAACTTGTATCTCATTTGAATTCAAACAGTCTTTTTAGCAATGTACAGTCTGCATATTGCCCTTGCCACAGTACGGAAACTACTCTTCTGAAAGTATTTAGTGACATTCTCTCCACTTTGGATAGTGGAAAGATTACAGTCCTCACTCTCCTGGATTTATCTGCAGCATTTGACACAATAGACCATGATATATTACTTCACTGTCTCCAGCATGTATTTGGCATTCAGAATATAGCCTTACAGTGGTTCAAGTCCTACTTAGTCAAGAGGACACAAATTATATCTGCAAATGGAATACACTCCAGCCCAGTTGATGTATGTTATGGTGTTCCACAGGGATCTGTTCTTGGACCTGTTCTCTTCATTCTGTACACTCAGCCACTCTCAAGTATCATAGATCATCACCCAGTGTCGCACCAATTGTACGCTGATGACACCCAAATATACAAGTCTAGCCACCCAACTGAAGTTGATGCTACCATCCATGGAGTAGAGAAGTGCATTTCAGATATGAAATCATGGATGACATGTAACAAGCTGCAGATGAATGATGATAAAACTGAGGCTATTCTGATCACAACAAAAAGACTTTCTTATCCACATCCTTTACCTCAGACAATAAATATCAGCAACACCAACATTAAATTCTCAGTCAGTACGGAATCTAGGTGTTACTCTAGACAGTACTCTCACATTGCACCAACATGTCATGAACATCTGCAGGGCTGAATATCTTGAATTGAGACTTATCAGTTCCATTCGTAAATATCTTTCTGTTGATGCCACACAAATACTTGTGTGTTCATTAGTACTTTCAAGACTGGACTATTGTAACTCAATTCTGTCTGGTTCATCACAATATTTACTCCAGAAACTTCAAAAAGTTCAAAACACAGTTGCATGGATCATCTTTAGAGTACCTCGATCAGAGCACACCTCACCATTGCTCTGTACCCTACACTGGCTATCAATTTGATACAGACTCAAACACAAAATTTGTTCTCTGTGCTATATTTCAATGATAGACTCCAGTCCAACATACCTATCCAGCCTCACCCATGTGTATACACCAGCTAGATCCTTGCGCTCTTCTTCTGATAATCATATACTCATTGTTCCCAAGGTGAAAACAAAGTCATATGGACAACGTTCGTTTGCATACCAGGGCCCAGCGACGTGGAACGAATTGCCCATTGAAATTAGACACAAAGACACAGTGGTCCCTTTTAAGAGTGCTCTCAAGACTCACCTGTTTCGACTTCAGGGACAAACTTAGCGACCTAATCATGTTTTGTATCTTATATATTTTCAGCATGTTTTTATGTTTTCTGATTTCATTGTTTTTGTCATTTGTTGTTCTGTAGTGTAGTCATATCATTATTGATGGTGTAAAGCGCTTAGAGCTTTGAAAGATTAGGCGCTATACAAAGACCTCATTATTATTATTATTACTATTATTATTATTATTATTATTATTATTAATATTATTATTATTATTATTATTATTATTATTATTAATATTATTATTAATATTATTATTAATATTATTATTATTATTATTATTAATATTATTATTATTATTACTATTTTTATTATTATTATTATTATTATTATTATTATTATTATTATTATTATTATTATCAGCAGCATAGGCAAGGTTTATCTGTGAAATCTCATATTCGCACCTTGATATACTCGGATATTTCCACCCACTCTCCAGAAATAGTTTTAAAAACATGCTTACAACAAT
Source organism: Unio delphinus (assembly GCA_029339505.1). Lineage (NCBI taxonomy): Eukaryota > Metazoa > Mollusca > Bivalvia > Unionida > Unionidae > Unio > Unio delphinus. Next base: position 8,641,514 of record JAQISU010000306.1, read on the forward strand.
ATTCTAATAATCCTTTTCTAAAATTTCAATTTAAGTTCAAGTTTACACTTCAATTAACTGACTTAATTTTGAAGAAGAAATTTTTATTTATTATTTATCAAAACAAGAACAATCATAAATATTGCAGGACAAATTTCCTAACCAACACAGTCTATTTAAATCTTACATGTGCCTTTGTGCTCAACATAGTACCGCATCTTGGATCAGGTTTTAATTTTCTGTTGTGCATTACAGTTGTCAGATTTCAACTGCAAAACAATCGCATTCAGGGCTAAATTATTGGTTTTCATTTCTGACATGTATTGTTTAGAAAGAAATAATACAGATGCCATAAATGATATCAGAAGTAATCAGAAGACTTGAATAAACAATAACGCATCTTTACTACAGGGAACACTCTGGCCGTGCTAATGGATAAAAGAGGTCCCTAGTGCAGTCATTGTATTCGTGCAGAACTGCCTTCAAATGTACTGTTGTACTACTTTTTGCATGTCAAATGCATGCAAACTAATACAGAATTTTTTTTTACTTCAAATTACTATACATAGCAACATCAAGTTTGTAACTATTTAGCCAGTCGGATCTCATTTAAAATGTAAAACATGAAAGTAGCAAATATAGGTAGTTGATTTACATAGTGTGTGTGTGTGTGTGTTTATCTGTGTGTATGTGTATGTGTGTGTGCGCAATTTGAATTTTTAATGTAGCTTTAAAAAAATTCTGTCATATCGCAAATATATATGCAGTTTGGTAGGTAGCTATTAGTGATGTCTAGCACTGGAGCTTTATGCTGCAGACATTTAGCATGACATCCCACCCAAACACTGGGCTGACCAGTCCTATCACTATAACATCTTTATTTCTATATCTTTTAAACTTGCATTTGTAAAACTTCTTTGATGCATGGTTAAAACAAGGTCATAATGCTTGTTGTCCCCCAATATAATTGGCAATCAATTTTGTTTAGCATGATTCATATCAAGAGCCCAGATGCTTAAATAGTTGCTGACCTGAAATACTGGCATAACTACTACTTACTGATACAAACTTTATCATGATACAAAGTGAAGGTCTATATCATGATACAAACTTAAGGTCTTTATATACCGATATAAACTGAAGGTCTTTATACTGATACAAACTTAAGGTCTTTATACTGATTCAAACTGAAAATCTTTATCATGATACAAACTTAAGGTCTTTATCATGATACATACTTAAGGTCTTTATCATGATAAAAACTTAAGGTCTTTATCATGATACAAACTTAAGGTATATATACTGATACAAATTTAAGGTATATATACTGCTAGAAACTGAAAGTCTTTATACTGACACAAAATGAAGCTCTTTATAGTGATACAAACTTAAGATCTTTATACTGAAGGTCTTTATCATGATACAAACTTAAGGTCTTTATCATGATACAAACTTAAGGTCTTTATCATGATACATACTTAAGGTCTTTATCATGATACAAAACTTAAGGTCTTTATCCTGATACAAACTTAAGGTCTTTATCATGATACAAACTTAAGGTCTTTATACTGATACAAACTTAAGGTCTTGATACTGATATAAACTTAAGGTCTTTATCATGATACAAACTTAAGGTCTTTATCATGATACATACTTAAGGTCTTTATCATGATACAAACTTAAGGTCTTTATCATGATACATACTTAAGGTCTTTATCATGATACAAACTTAAGGTCTTTATCATGATACAAACTTAAGGTCTTTATCATGATACAAACTTAAGGTCTTTATCATGATACATACTTAAGGTCTTTATCATGATACAAAGTTAAGGTCTTTATCATGATACAAACTTAAGGTCTTTATCATGATACAAACTTAAGGTCTTTATCATGATACATACTTAAGGTCTTTATCATGATACAAAGTTAAGGTCTTTATCATGATACAAACTTAAGGTCTTTATCATGATACAAACTTAAGGTCTTTATACTGATACAAACTTAAGGTCTTGATACTGATATAAACTTAAGGTCTTTATCATGATACAAACTTAAGGTCTTTATCATGATACAAACCTAAGATCTTTATACTGATACAAACTTGAAGGATACAAACTTGAAGGACTATGCTAAGGTCAGTATGCTGATACAAACTTGCAGGACTATGCTAAGGTCAGTATGCTGATACAAACTTGAAGGACTATGCTAAGGTCAAAATGCTGATACAAACTTTAAGGAGTAAGCTAATGTCAGTATACTGATAAAAACCTAAGTAATATACATGTATGCTAAGGTTAGTATATTAACTGATACAAACTTGCAGGTCTATGAATGAAGCAAGAGAAAATTCTGTACAATATTATTTCTCACCTAAATTACCAGTATATAATCCAAAAACTTAAAAGCATAGCTACTTTGCCAGTACAGAATCATGAAACTCTGCATGTCTACTTTTCCATTACATACTCCAAAAACTGAGCTTAACTAATCTTGTCAGCACATCATAGAAACTCTGCATACCTTATTTGTAAAAACATATCCAAAAATCTAGCATATCTACTTTGTCAATACATAGTATAACAAAACCGGCTTATCAACTAGAAAAGTAGGTAATTTACCATGAGAATTAACTTCTGATTAGTGCTAATGTAAGTGATAAAGGTGAATGCGTCATTATTCTATATATGATTGCAGTGTTTAATAGTCCTTTGTGTTATCTGTATGCATAAACCACTTTCTTTCAGTCACAGTGACCCCAACCTTTAACCTTTCTACCCCGAAATTTAACAGGCCTCTTCCTTACCCTAACTGCAAGTCATTCACATAGACTGATCCTGATAGGCTATGTAGAACAACTGTTATTGTGTGGAAACTGGTATCCTATTTATAAGTCAGTTAGCTCTGATATTTGACTTTGACCCCCCAGCTTTGATCTTTGACCCCAAATAGCCTTTCTTCCTTATACCAAAAGCAAGCCATCTACAAAACTTTGGCTGAGGTATGTACCACTAACATTATTGTTCCAAAAGCATTTTAATTATTTTTTTACAACTACCCTGACCTTTGACATTTCGATTCAAAATCAATATAGTTGTCCCTTGTCAAGAAGTGCAAGCTAAATGCAAATGCTTAGTAACCCCAAATTGTGGAAAAGTCTTGTTATTGTGCAAAAAATAGTATTATTCTTTTACACAGTATGACTTTGTTCTTTAATCTTGTGAGCCACCATCAACAGGATGTCTTTGTTATCCAAATTTCAAAACTATAAACATACCCATCAAATTAGAATATAAAAATGTCTGTGAACACTCGAGTTTGAAATGCAGGTCATCATGATTTAATGTTTATGCCAATATTAGTAGTAACCTCTAACGTCAACTTACCATTAGGTTTTATTCTATAATCACAGCAGCATCAGAGAAACTAAACTATTTAGCACAACAGATCTATTTAATATAACAAAGAAATAAAATATGGAAACAAAACTAGTCTTGTCCTTGATAGGCAGTTTTTACTTCAAATTTCTCAAAGCACTGAATGCATACTCACCACTTTCCCATTCTGCAGAAAAAGGGATTCTGACTGTTCTAAACACTGGTCAGTGTGACCATATTTTTCTTTTTTCTTTACACTGTTCTCTTTACAATCAAATTTGGGAAACCTATATTAAGTACATTTTACAATGCTTCACAATTTACAATGCCAAGCCAACACAACAAGCATCAAAGCCAAAACTAATCCAGACCCAGCTTCGCTGGACTGGCCATGTTATCCACACATGGATCAAAGCAGAATCCCAAAGCAGTTGTTCTTTGGTGAGCTAGCCCTGGGAAACCGAAACCTAGGCCACCTCACAAGAGGTACAAAGACAACCTCAAGACGAACATGAAATGGACAGACCTTCAACCACGCCAGCTCAAGCTCGCTGTCTCAGACAGAAGGCATTGGCGAGCCCTGACCAGAAAAGCCTGTTCCATCTTTGAGGTTGACCGCCGCCAGCATCTTGCTGCAACTCATGAGAGACGTCACAGAAATGTATCCCAGATAACAACAATCACCGGTGTCCCTTGCCCCACCTTCAACTGCATGTGTGTATCGGAATTCAGACTCCGGAGCCACATACGCGTCCACTGTTGAATGAGATTGCACAACTTATCTTCCATGACTCGAGAGACTACCAAGATAATGCTTCTGTTTGGGGGTGTGCCAACATTTATTCTGCAACAACATGCATACACACCGTATGAGAGAGAGAGAGAGAGAGAGAGAGAGAGAAAGAGAGAGATTTTTAATGTAGCTTTAACAATATTTTAGTCTTATTGCTATGATGTCTGCAGTGTGACAGTTTATATTGGTGTCTAGCGCTGGGTATCTTGCTACAGACATGTAGCATCATGACCCACCCAGTCACATTATCCAAAAACAGGGCCGACCAGTCCTAGTGTGTGTGTGTGTCATTTGAATTTTTGTAAAAAAATTTCAGTAATATTGCTACAATGTCTGGAGTGAGGCAGTTTATAGTCATGTCTAGCACTAGGGCATCATGCTATAGACATGTAGCATGATGTCCCCCCCAGTCACATTATCCTCGATACCAAGCCAACCAGTCCTAATACTAACCTCTTAATGCAGAATGCCAAATGAAGCAGCTGTTAGTACCATTTTTGCAAGTCTTTGGTATGATTTTGCCAGGATTCAAATCCGCAACCTCCCACATCTGAGGCAGGCGCTCTCAATAACCACTATGAAATCGGAGTGGTCTACTTCATTCTTAACAGATACAAATGACTATTGATTCACTGTGGATATTGTTTATCAATCAACTAACACATGTTGAATGTTTCCAAAGTAAAACATTAAAGTTTATTGAAGTCTAAGCAGAAATCATATTTCTATTTTCAGTCAAACTAACATTGCCTTTTGAACTTTCTATCCCAGCATCAATAGGTTTCTTCCTTACTCAAAATGCAATCCATTAATAGATTAGTTGAGGTACATTATGTACTGTTACTGTTTGGAAAACATTTTTAATCTTTTATTGGTGACCTTGAACTTTGACCTTCTCACTCTAAAATGAATAGGATTCTTCCTTAACCATGTGTAACCCATCCACAAAGTTAAGGACAAAGAATATCATAGCAAGATATATTTCATTTTATGGCAGCCATGTGATATATCGATTAAACAGGCTGATAGTTTAGCAAATCATAACGCATGTGAATCAGATTTACCTGCTTTTGATTCAGCTGCTGACTGAATCGATAGAATGTTTACATTTCTAATAAAAGGGATAAAAGCTGAAAAGTACAACAGGTGCTGCTCATTTCAACAGCTTAGGTTTATGTTCCAAAAAAGGACTTAAAAATATGTTGTTTTATTAATTTTCTTGGAAAAGAGAGTGTCTATTTAAACCATAAGCAGCATGAATCCTGCCTTGTCTACTTCTTATATGGTCATTGTAACCTTTATTTGAAAGACCACGGTTCATAAGGACATCAGATATCCCCATAATGATCATTTATACCTTCATATTAAGGTTACATGTTCCTTTTTTTAATAATTATGGTAATTTGCATCTTTAGATGAATGACTTGAGTCCATAAAGGACACATATCCAATTTTTTAAAACCATGACAATATAAACTTTTATATGAAGGATACCAGTCCATATAGGACACAAGTCAAAATAATTTCTTACAATCAAGACAGTTTAAACCTGTATATGAAGGATACCTGTCCATATAGGACACATCCCATTTCTTAACACCATGACAATTTAAACCTGTATATGAAGGATACCTGTCCATATAGGACTCATGTCCAAATTTCTTACAATCATGACAATTTCAACCTTTATATGATGGATATCTGTGCATAAAGGCCATGTGTCCCATTTATTAAAATCATGATCACTTAAAATTTATTAGGAACCAGTCCATAAGGACATCACAAGTCCCTGTCTTATAAATATCCTTATGTAAGCATTTAATATGTCCATTATAAAAAGATCAGCACATGTCCCTATTCTTAAAATTATGGTCATTTTACACTTTATATGAAGGAAAGAAGGTATGACTTCATCTTTAGCAATTGCTTTTTAAAGTTATTGTTTACATATATTAAATATTAGACCATTATTTTGATACAGTAGGTCTTAAATAGGCAACTTGATGCCATTGTTTGTCCACAACCTTTATGTACATGTATTAGTAAGCAAATCCAGGGAAATCATTGCCTAGGGCATGTGCCACATGGGAGAATCAAGTACTTATACCTATAGGGTCTTGCCTAAAATGAAACAATTTTGTGTTTCACGAACCTTTTCATGAGAAAAGAGGTTTTCACAACTATCCACTTCCGGATTTCGAATGGTATCCATAGGCTCACACCGAACAAGTGCTGATATTTACAAACATGTAATAGTCATCAAAAGCTAACATAAACCACTTCAGACACTCACCCCACCCCCGTCACACATGTGAGGACTCCCACTGTGTGCACCAGAAATAAAATTGCAAATGGTAGCTGAATGAAGTACAGACAAAATGTCCAAAATGTTGAAATTAGCTGGAGTATCCAGACAATGTGAGAATAATATATCGCACAAAAAACTATGCAATTCTAAGAGAACAACTTGCACACGTAAGGGACAAAACAAAAAGCTTGAAAAAATGGGATGTGGTTTATCATATCAAATGTAGTGATTGTGAGAATGACAACATCTCTGAAATAGGCAATGTGTTAAAAACAAGTATTAAGGAATACAACAGTAAAGAATCTTCTGAGATACATTAACAATGCAGGATTATAGGACATTCCATCAGTCCCAATCAAACCAAGGTCATCACAACTCGACAACATATGGAAAAAGAAGGTGAAGGAAGCAACTGAAATATGACAAGTAGTAGCCAACACTAAACTGGGATAAGGGGCTTAAATTACTAACAATCTATATACCAGTGTCCTCGAATCACATGACCATTATAGTCCTCTGATCAATGGTAGTCGCTAATGATGACTGTGTGATATTGCTGAAAATTTCTAACTCTTAAGATTTTTGTGCTCTCAATCAGTGAAAATTCTAATAATGATCACAGAAACAACCTTTTCAGTTGTATACTATGTATACTAAATTCAAACCACTAGTCAAATAGGTATTCTAAATTCACACCACTAGTCAAATAGGTATACTAAATTCAAACCACTAGTCAAATAGGTATACTAAATTCAGACCACTAGTCAAATAGGTATACTAAATTCAGACCACTAGTCAATAGGTATACTAAATTCAAACCACTAGTCAAATAGGTATACTAAATTCAGACCACTAGTCAAATAGGTATACTAAATTCAGACCACTAGTCAAATAGGTATACTAAATTCAGACCACTATTCAAATAGGTATGCTAAATTCAGACCACTAGTCAAATAGGTATACTAAATTCAGACCACTAGTCAAATAGGTATGCTAAATTCAGACCACTAGTCAAATAGGTATACTAAATTCAGACCACTAATCTAATATGTATTCTAAATTCAGACCACTAGTCAAATAGGTATACTAAATTCAGACCACTAATCTAATATGTATTCTAAATTCAGACCACTAATCTAATATGTATTCTAAATTCAGACCACTAGTCAAATAGGTATACTAAATTCAGACCACTCATCTAATATGTATTCTAAATTCACACCACTAGTCAAATAGGTATACTAAATTCACACCACTAATCTAATATGTATTCTAAATTCAGACCACTAATCTAATATGTATTCTAAATTCAGACCACTAATCTAATATGTATGCTAAATTCAGACCACTCATCTAATAGGTATACTAAATTCAGACCACTCATCTAATAGGTATACTAAATTCAGACCACTAATCTAATATGTATTCTAAATTCAGACCACTAGTCAAATAGGTATACTAAATTCAGACCACTCATCTAATATGTATGCTAAATTCAGACCACTAATCTAATATGTATTCTAAATTCACACCACTAGTCAAATAGGTATATTAAAATTCAAACACAAATCTCATATGTTGACACTAAACTCCTAGACTAGTAAGCATCTTAAAATTCAGACTAGTCTAATATGTGTACTATTGTTGTTGTTGTTGTTTTAGAGTTTAACATCATTTTCAGCACACGATAGGCTATACATGGCGGCCAGTATTATTGGTGGAGGAAGAACCCCAAGAAAGAACCGCCGACCTACGAGAAGCTATTGGCAAGCTTTCAAGCATACCCACATTGGCCAAATCTTAGACTCGAACCCACGCAGACAGAGGTGAGATGGCAGTGATCTGTAATGGAAAGCGCTTTAGACCACTCGGCCATTCAGGGCCCCTCCAATATGTGTACCATACTATACCTAAAGTCTAATATGCGTACCATAATATACCTAAAGTCTAATATTATACCTAAAGTCTAATATGTGTACCATACCTAAAGTCTAATATGTGTACCATACCTAAAGTCTAATATGTGTACCATACTATACCTAAAGTATAATATGTGTACCATACTATACCTAAAGTATAATATGTGTACCATACTATACCTAAAGTCTAATATGTGTACCATACTATACCTAAAGTATAATATGTGTACCATACTATACCTAAAGTATAATGTGTACCATACTATACCTAAAGTCTAATATGTGTACCATACTATATCTAAAGTCTAATATGTGTACCATACCTAAAGTCTAATATGTGTACCATACCTAAAGTCTAATATGTGTACCATACTATACCTAAAGTCTAAACTTTATAATTTTGGACTAGCAAAAGTGTACCAAGTATTGCAGATACCTTGATTGGTTATGGTTATAGGGTTATGCTCCAGAAATTAAATTATCTATATATGGACAGACATACAGACATAATGATAGCTATATCCCCACCCACCTTACACATACCAGGAGGAAAAACAAGGCCCTAATGACTAATCCAGTCTGTCTGAGTAATGAAATTGAAACAAAACAACCATTTGCAACAATATAAAATTTCAAAACAACCAATTAAGAGTGAACATTACTCTAAATGCTAGAATTATAGCATTGATAGATAAACTTTATGACTATCATGCACTGAGTCATTATTGAAAATACACTAATCAGGAAAACAAGAAATTGAGAATGTGTAATACAAAGATTATAGTTACAACTTTTTCTTCCAGAATTTAACTGTGTTATCAATTTGAATCTGCAGTTTTTGCTAATGGAAAACTTGTTTTTTTGTTCCATTATACTATACTGTTAACACGTATGATTTCCAGCATATAACCATTAAGAGTTTATTTGTATAGGCTTTGCAATCTAATAGTAGACCAGACATTAGCCGGTATTTACCAAACCTGATGACTACCTACTTCTGCTAGTGGATGTGTTTGAGGTACAGGGTATAATTCAGTTTTAAGTTAACCTGTCAATAACCCAATCCTTCAAGGTCATAAAAAAACATTTCTGGGAATTAATTATAAGCTATGTGTAGCTTGTCAAAACAACAAAACTGCAGAACTGTCAAAATGATGTGAAATCCTCTGGTACAAAATTTAACCAAACTATTAAAATATTTCAAAATAAAACCCTAATTTCTGTCTTTCATGCTGTATTACATTGTGAATAGAGTAATCTCTTGGGATGTGTTAAGAGATAATTAAAACAAGCATAAAAAATGTCCCTTTAAGGGACTGTAGCTAAAATGGGTAAAAATAATTCAAGATAAGACCATTTTTATTCATTTTTAATGTAAAGTGGTAAAATCATCTAGAATTCTTCAACAATAACAAGATTGTTAAATTAGCTTCTAATGTCTATTTAGAACAAAATGGTCATCATTAGAAGTCATTTGGTCAAAATCATATGTCATAATAATCATCCATTCAGACAAAGTAGTGACAGCAACATTTGTAAGATCGTTTAATTATCATGGCCAGCCAATGTGGGTATGTGAGAAAGCTTGTCAATTGCTTCTCATGGATTGGTGGTTCTTTTCAGGGTGTTTCCCCGGGTTCTTCCTCCACCATTAATACTGGCTACCATGCATAGCCTATTGTGTGCAGATAAATAGCGTCAAACCCTAAAACAACAATAATTGTCATGGCAACATTTTTGGAGGTACAGCTGGAAATATCTAATGGTAAAAATGCCATGTAAGTCATCCATCTGGAGAATAGAAGAGATAACTACATGTAGATGTGACTTTCTATTCTGGAGTTAAATCAATTAAGAATATTTTAAAGATGGCTGCTGTGATAGCATTTTTGAACACCAGATAGGCACTGTTTCCATTGAAGACCAAAGGGATATCATAACATGTCTTTTGGTGCAAATTCCATCTCAATATGACTTTCTGATAAAGAACAGTTGTGATAAAAAAAATTCTTTAGATGCCTGCTTGTCAGACCCATCAAATTAAATAAAATTTATTAGAGACAAAAAAATTGCCTTTAATCAAAGTGTTCATGATAAAACAACTAAGGTAAGCAAAATCTATAACTTGAAATAACACTAAAACATGCTAGTACTGTACTTATTTATTCTGCAACAATGAACTACAAGCAATTCTAACATGGTTTCAAATTTCCACTGAAGCTTAAAAATTCAATTACAGATGTAATAATATAATTGCTATGGGATTTATAACTGTCAGAATCAGACACAGTGGCTGAAACCGAAAATTGCCCCAGCACTGCTTGAATCACAGTAACCAAGAATTCATTTTGAAATTTACAATCTCATAAAATCTAATAATTTCCATGTCAGTTACAGACATATTCCTTATTTTTCTAAACTTGTAGTCAAACATGATATAGTTATATAACGATAAGTTATATAGTCAAACCAGCTTTATTCTGGCTATTTAAGATTCAATTGTATTAAAAGCATTGGAATTCAAACTTATAAGGCACTTTTAACAGAAATGAACTTCATCTTAAACTAAGGTGACCGTCATCTACATTCCTCAGCCAACAAAATGTCTGTTAGAAGATGGAATGATTTTGTTAAACATGTTATATATATATATATATATATATATATATATATATATATATATATATATATATATATATATATATATAAGTTTGTACCCTTCATAAAGTGTTAATAATCTATGAATGGATGGACAGAGGGACAAAAATACAATAAATATTGATAGTTACAAATTAAAATTAAGGAACGGCACTTCTTTACCATATATATATATATAAAATTTCAGTAATGTCTTTATCGCTTTTGATTTTTCCTCCATAAATGACAGTTTGTGTGAGAATGGATGGAAGGTAAATCATGGAGAAACCTTAAGGACAATGAAGCCAAAATGATTTTTGATAGGAAAAACTATACACTAAATAGTCTGGGATTCTGTTCCAAAAATTAAACTATGAATGAATGATTGGTGAATGGACAGAATGGACAAACCAGTGAACAACAAAACAAAAACATACTAAAATTGAAGAATTCTTATTAGAAGAAGGCACTAATTCTAAAGTTTATCAAGTTTATAGAAATATCTTGAAAGAATTTGGAGCTTGTGCTTCTAAAATAAAAGTGGGAATAATAGATAATATATGAAAATAACAATTGAAAACTATGTAAATAGCCAAAGGTAGAACTGCGCCACTATTTTAATAAGTGTACCACATTGGCAACACAATTTTAATAAGCATACCACATTGGTACCACTATTCTAACATGTGTACCACATTGGCACCCTATTTTAATAAGTGTACCACATCAGCACAATTATTCTAACATGTGTACCACATCAGCACCACTATTTTAATAAGTGTACCACATCAGCAACCCTATTTTAATAAGTGTACCACATCAGCACCACTATTTTAATAAGTGTACCATTTACTGCACCACTGTTATAATGTGCACCGCATATGCACCTCTATTCTAGTAATTTTAACAAATTTCAGACATACCTTGAACATATTAAATGATTTTGGTTTGATTCGTGGGCTTAATGCCCTTTTTCAGCACATAGTAAGTTTTCCTGGTACATGGCAGCTAGTAATGGAATATTTTGGTAAATTTTGATCATATCAAATTCCACTGTTAGCTGACTAAGATGTAGGTGACATTGTTTCTTAAATGAAGAATGAAAAGATAAAGTTCACACTTTTGTGGTAAATTTCAGATCTACTTAAAAGATCGTATTTTATGAGTCAACAAATAAGAATGTTTTAAGCATGCTATACATTATATAGACATATTATGACTATATATACATGATAAATATTCATGTGACTGTTACAATATATTCTTCCTAATTGATCCAATGGCCCAGGGTGGTACAGACAATCAAGAGAGTTTTACTTTTATAAATTAAATTCTATATCAATCCATTTGGATCTACATGTTGACTGCCTGCACTTTGGTTGACCCTAGCTTATAATATAATATTGCTGAACCCAGTGAAAGCATTCCCTAAAGATCTTTCAAGGCATAATGGTGGGCTAAGCCTATGTTCAATTGTGTCAATGACAGATATTTATCTTTATTGATTATACAAACCAAAATGCCCAAGCATGAATTATAAAATCTAATTACAGACATATATCTGCTCTCCACATACACACCTTTGTAATTTGTAAATAGGATTTCTTGCTATAATGCTGTACAATGTATAGTAATTAGCAGATAGGATTCATGATATAATACTGTAAATAAAGTACTGAATTTTGTATATAAGATTCCTTGATATAACTGTACATTGTACTGTAATTTGTACATAGGATTCATACTATAATAATGAACATTGTACTGAAATTTGTACATAAGATTCCTTTATATAACTGTACATTGTACTGTAATTTGTACATAGGATTCATACTATAATAATGAACACTGTCCTGTAATTTGTACAAAGGATTCATTACTATAATGCTGTATGTTGTACTGTAATTTGCTGATAAGATTTCTTTCTATAATACTGTACACAATACTTAATCTTTTGTAAAGTACACCATTAATATATAAGAATTATAAGTTTCTTTTGTCCTCTGAATCTTTGGCACACTGAAATTATTTATCCTTTTTAGAAATTGGCAAATTTGAGACAACTTAAGAATTTTATAATCAACATTTTACCCCTAATTCTTCATACTTCACACAAGGTCATTAATAAAACAAAAACGAAAACATTTACATAAACTACAGTAAAATTGTTCTTCATTACAAGTGTTCAGAGGAATGATAAATGATATCATGATCAAAGTCAAGTCATCTAATATAAGGTTAAATTATATGGAAAAAAAGAATGCAGTAATTTTAATGGAATTTGTGGCTATGTACCTGTCAAATCAGTGCATGCATTGAACTGAGGTACTTTACAATAAGGAGCCATTGTACTTATCCATGCCTAATACAAATCTACAAACAACACAAAGATCTGATACATTGGAAGACTATGATTTATATCATTCACAGCTAAATATACATTGTGCTTTTTATATCATTCCCTCACAATTGTGCCCTCCTGCATAAATATAACTGATATCTAATGGAGGTTGTGGTAATTAAGTGATGAACACACTAGACTTGAAATCTAAAGCATACAGGTTTGAACACTACCAGCAGATCAACCTGGTTTGGCTACTGTAATGTTTTGCTAGGCAACTGAGACATTACTCCAATTACCTCAAAACTAAAAAACTCACTTGTGTTGCTATGTCATAAAACACCAAACCAAGCCAAGCAAACAAAACCATGTGTTAACAGTGATCAGCCAGCACATTCCAGGTATACAGATCTGTGTATATGCTACATATATTTGGGCTTGACACCCACACCCATAATATATGTTTGATTTAGTGATTTAGTGATTTTATGGCACAATAACATATCAAGGTTATTTAGTTCTGAGGACCGTAGTAAAGTGTCTAGCACAGGAAAACACAATGCTATCCAATCCAGGAGGATCCGATGGTAAGATTCAAACCTCCATCCATTCTGTTGCAAGTCCAGCACTATAAAAACTGATGCACCACATCTGAGTTTTGACAAGGAGTGGTGAGAGAACAAGAGTGACAAATCATGATTGCACAATTTCTTCAAGGTTTTTCTTGTAGACGATTGTATGGAAGCTTGATGTAATGATCAATTATTAGAGAATAAGGAAAAGATTGTTAACAAGCAGTTATTGTTAGGCCAAATCAATAACTATTAGAGACATATTACTGTTAGGCAAACTAGTTGTCATTTTAATGCAAGCAGGAGCTTTTAATCTCTTTGCTATTAAAGCTATTTTTAAAAAAAAATTAAGAGACTTTACATACCCAGCACCGATATGGATACATGTCATAGCTAATGGCACGACGTGGGTTATTGGGAATCACCCATCCAGGTTTCATGTTTAATTGACGGATATGACATATTTTGGGAGACTGAAATTTCCTGCTGCTTTGTGGAAATGTAGACTCAATCTTGCAATATCCCAAAAGACTCGAAGAAGACTGTGTTTCTGACAAAACTCCCCGAGATTGTAGCTTGGTAACCATGGCAACAATAACATTTTTGTCTCCATTCACTTTCATGAATAGTTACCTTAACAGCTGCTCCCTGAATGATGAATTATTACTCTGATTAACTATCAATCCTTAAATTTCACAGCCACTTCAATCTCAACAACAGACTGGTTTCAGAGATTATTCTTAATATTTGACATATTTAAGTAAGCTGGAAAGCAGTCAAAGTAAGTTCAAAATATATGACAGTTTTGTTACGTCACAAAAGATTGTCCCTTTGGAACCACATCACATATCTTCACCCATGTTAGCCTCTGAAACAGGTTTCCACCCAGAGGCCAAGAAGCCATATGCCAACAATCTGATACTTTCAATAATCTAGGTGTTTTCTGTTTTGTGATCATCAAGCCTGCCTTACCGTCATGTGTAATACAGAAGAATAAAAGGTAGCCAGTTGATGGCACTTGCTTGTTTATATGCATTCTGATAAACCAGCCTGAATCCTTCCTCTAATGAAAAAGATCAATTTGTGGCCTCTGATCAGAGGAAGAAAGAGACGATATAGTATAGCACAAAACTATATACAATATTTTTTTGTGGCGTACAACACACATTTAAGTGCCAAATAAATAAAAAGGCTCAGAAAACTGCTGCTGTATAATGCACCAGTAGATCAAGGTCTATGATATTCACTAAAGTCTACTTTTACACTGTCCAAAGTATAATCTTCAAGTTTAATTTAAAACATAATTACGATGTTAAAATGAAAATGACAAAACCATAAAAAGCCAAGAGATAAGCTATTGTATGTAAGCAATTAATAATTTTAACTTTGAGTCAGAAGTATGGTTTATAGCATTGGCAGGCATGGAATTTTATGTTCAAATCAACTATTTTTTGCAAGTCACTGAGAGTAATCTTCTACAGGGCATTGTGGGTAAAACTTACAAAATTATACTTTCACTATTACACCCCTTTTGTCAAACAACATTTGTGCAAATGATAACATATTAGCAGTTCTGCCCATAATACCTCATAAAAAAAATACCCAGAATGACTTCAAATGATGGCACTAATTTGTATTGGAATTTTGTATAGCAGACGGAATAGTGTAGATGGCAGATCTGTATCCAAGCTGTTTTCAGTTCAGTGTGCAATATACTGTGAGGATTTTTTAAAATATATATTACATTTCAAGGTCTGTGAAAAATTAAATTTTCCTTTGTACTTGTGATTTGGAGACATAATCCTTTTGTTTTCATAGGAAGATCATCATTGAGTGGATCTTTAAATCCTTTGGACTGGTGATATGGAGGCATAATCATTTTGTTTGCATAGGAAGATCAACAATCAGTGGGTCTTTAAATCTTTTGGACTGGTGATTTGGAGGCATAATCTTTGTTTTTTTTTTTCATAAGAAGATCAAGAATCAGCAGGTCTTTAAAACTGTGGAATGAAGCAATCCTAAAATCTATGAAACTAAGTACCCAACGAAATGCAATGACTTTACATAATGCATATAAATGTGGCAATTTAATACAGCTGTTTTAAGAATGTTATATATCAGTTGATTTATACTGACTGGAGTTTATTTAAGTGTACATCATCGGTGTAAATTTGTTTTACATGCAACTCAATTGCCAGATGTCATACCTGTGATGTAAGGAGGTATCACATGAAAAACATTATTTTCAAATCCCAAACTCTACAAAACATTCATGTTTGTATCAATAAGTTTTCCAATAAACCTCATTTAAAAATAACAAATTTAAGAGAAACATATATTTTTAGACTCTGCAATAAAAGTCTGTAATCTGTAGCCTATATAGCCAGAAAATACAACAATATGAATCACATACATTTCAAGCCTAGCTATTAATGATTGTGAAATATTATCATTACATGGCAGTTTTAAATGTTATAAAGGTAATAAAATGGTTTTAAAAATACACCATTCCATTGGTTACTTAACTGATCTAATAACACACATAGATATGTCTTGCTTTGCTGTGGAAAACATACTGTAAAGAACACAAGGGCAAACCCAATTGTTTCCATTGAATTAGGTTCTGCAATTGTGATTATTTTGGATTTATAATGTCACCCTTAGCAAAAGATAGGCCATACATGGTGACCAATATAATTTGTTGGAAGAAAGGCCTTAGAAAACCATGGAAAGAACCAATGACCCATTGGAAACTACTGGAAAGTTTTCCTACATAATGACATTGATTGAACCAAGACTCAAACCATCAAAGAGAGTGGTAAGACGAGTGATATGTAAAGGCATGTACTATAGACCACTCGAGCACCTGAGGCCCCTAAGTTTGGTAATGCATTTTTCAGAAACAACTGCTAATAGAGCTGGGTACCATAAAAACGTTTGTACTGTGCAATTTCTGAAATACCACAATATATACCATGGTGTACTGAAATTAAAATTAGAGACCAACAATTTAATATTCTGATAAAATGGATAACAACTGGTGCAATGACAATATCTTACAAAGGAATACATGTATTTAATAACATACACTAACAAATAACTGTGACAAATGACTTTTTTACTCCCTTTTTAATTTCAAATGTTGCCGAAAATTTTAAATGGGCCCGAATGTCTTTCACAAAATCCCTTTCTTTTGTCATGATAGCATATGTGACATATGTCATACATGTGATTTGAAATTTATAAATATAATTTTATCTGTTGTGGTCAAATGCAACTATTTTGTAAAAAACTTCAATAATTTTTGAAAATGTTTTTCCATTAAAAAAAAGATTCTTAAAATAACATTACATTTTTAACAAGCTTACTCAGGAATTTCCATATATTCCTTATTGACTAAAACTATAGAAGCACTGTTACAGTCAAAAAGTACTGTGGGATGTTCCACTGTAAAAAAAAAAAAAAATTACTGCAGTAACCAGTATACCAGTAATAAAACACCTCTAATAGCAACTGCACTATATTGTCTTGTATGAGACTGTTTAGGTCATCTCTGTTGAAGATTATTGGCTTCTACAGATCTGAGCCACAAGGTTTATTTGAAGTCCAATTTTCTACCATTAGGAATGCCAGGATCTGACATGATGTAATACAGAATGGCTGTTACATGCTTGACACTTAATCACTGCAAGGCCCAGGAAAAAATTAAACAAGACATTTCGGGAAGTAAGAACAGCATTAGATCTCAGCTAACAAGTGCAAGGAAGTAATAACTCTAACAAAACTTGTATCAGCTTCAATCATCACTGAAATATGGAAAGAAGCAAAGTCTTCATCTGTTAAGGTTTTTCTCCACAGTCCAACATGTAGTGACAATAAGGAATACTAATTATTCATGACAAAATCATAAATAATGGAAAGTGGATGCAAACTGAATCCTGATTTTGTTTGATAATGGACTTTATACATTTAAATTTGCTGCATGTGTTTGCCTCAGGAGCATGGTGTCACCCTTGTTATCTATACAGTGTTACCCTTGTTTATATGTACAGTGTCACACTTTGATTTATAGTGTCACCCTTCTTAATCTGTACAGTGTTACCATTGCTGATCTATAGTGTTACCCTTGTTTATATGTACAGTGTCACACTTTGATCTATACAGTGTCACCCTTCTTAATATGTAGTGTTACCATTGTTAATCTGTACAGTGTTAGCCTTGTTTATATGTACAGTGTCACACTTTGATCTATACAGTGTCACCCTTCTTAATATGTAGTGTTGCCATTGTTGATCTGTACAGTGTTACCCTTGTTTATATGTAGTGTCACACTTTGATCTATACAGTGTCACCCTTCTTAATATGTACAGTGTTACCATTGTTGATCTGTACAGTGTTACCATTGTTGATCTGTACAGTGTTACCCTTGTTGATCTATAGTGTCACCCTTGTTGATCTGTAGTGTTGCCATTGTTGATCTGTACAGTGTACCCTTTCTGGTCTGTACAGCATTTGTAATTCTTTCTGGTCATTACATTGATACCATTGCAAATCATAAAATGTAAAGGTACACCCATTATAAATTGGTTTGATAGTTGCAAAGTGGTACCCTTACTGGTCTGTGCAGTGTTCATCTTGTTAGTTGATACCTTGTTAACTTAGTCAGTGTGCAAGTACATACATCAATCCATTACTCCTTGGTAGGGGCATAAAGTGATACCCTTGCTGGTATGTAAGTGCATACACCTGCTCATACCTGTGTTAAAGTAGAGCTTTTCACCCAGAGTGGAATATCCATGTTTCATGTATCCATTTTGAATTTTAATTGATGTCTTTTTGGAGAATATTTTTGGTATTCTTCTCTGTGTGTGTGTGTGATGGCACATATGACTAGGTTAACTTTTTTGCAATTGTTTTGGGTTGCTTACTTCTCTCTGGTGCACTAAATCCTCCATGGACCACACAACCCACTTCAGTCTCAAAACTGAACAAGAACTCCAAATGCTAAAAGGCGTGGTATATGTTGGGGCAGTATTGTTGATATTGCTCTTGTTGTTGTTATAGCGTTTAACGCACACTGGCATTTTCATTGAAACAACTACATCATAATAAGTTTTTGGTTAAAATCGTGAATGCTAATACAACTTTCTGTTCATTGGAGTAGCTGTAACACAATTTAAACAAATGGCTGCCATGCTGGATTTCAGATTGGAACAATTTTCATTCAAGACCAACTAGAAACCAAAAGTATCTTTGTGAAAACCTTGTTGATTTGACAATCCATCCAGAAGGAATAGCAATAACAAGATCTTGCAATTGGTTCACATGAAGACCATTATATTAACTGTAATATTGGCACCATTTTCATTTGGGACCAGAAGAAGTCTTTTAGTAAAATCCCTGATGTGACAATCTGTTCAGGAGAAGTACCGTATTTTCCGGCCTATAAGTCGAGACTTTTTGACTTGAAAATTCGGTCTTCGTCTTATACTCCGAATCGACTTATATATGGATTTTGTCATTGAAATTGCATCGACTTATATATTGATTACAGTATCCGGTATGCTATTGATATTGCTCTATAATCGGCATAATTGAAAACAGGTCACATAGAAGCACAAATTCATGTTAAATTACTATGTCAATAAATTGTCATAAAATAATATGACTGCATTTATATTTGTAAGTTTTATCATTATTTATTTTGCATTCTGCGTGTTTTTTCTTATTTCTCAAACATAAAATAAAAGAAAACAATTACCGGTAAAAACTTCACCGGGCCGCATAGCACATTTACGGTCTATACTCTATAGTGTACTGTACTAATTCAAAGCATATTGTTTGTTCCTAAAAAAAAAAAAAAGATATGAAATAACTGATCCATTAATATTTGATTTTCCAGTATAATGGTGGACACACGTGAGCAATTACCGGCATAGCTTTTTTTTATTGATCCAATTGATTCTACAAAGGGATGTAATCCATAGTAACTCGAGCTAGTAACTATGATTATTTATAAAATAATGTAGATCATGCATTCTACTGAATCCCCCAAATCATATGTTTCTAATTGTATTTGACAAAGTTTCTCAAATAAATTACCATAGGTTTAAACTACACTAAAATCAGATATACCAGTCCTAATAGATCATCAGTGATCCATGATTTTTAGTTTCGCAATTCAGTTTAAAGCAAATTGTAATGTCAACACTTCACCTCTATTCATTCTTAACCAGCTGACGTTTCGGTGTCTCTCTTTGATTATACCGGTTGTTGATAAATTTGTATTTGGTTTCCAACAACAATCAAAGCCAGTTGCCGCAATTGTTTCGACCTTGATATTGGCTTTAGCTACCGATACTAGTTACCATATTGCCGGTACCCCATTGTTCTTTATCATTAATCCGCATCAATTACGCTACTCATGTTTAATATCAATGGGATTAAGTACAACAATAAATGATGCCCACTCCGTTCTCTAGATCTAAATACATGTAATGAATTTAGCCATGGGCATTGTTTTCATTGCTTTAGTACTGGTTAAAATACAACCAGTTCTGCCTGCTGTATTTATTAGAGTACATCAAAAGAACATGACGCAATAGCTGGGCTAGCTGGGCGGCAAGTTCAAAGGACTTTGACTAGCAGCTTGGGTGGGAAAAAGTGCTGAAATTTACAATGACTGAATTCAGAGACAAAGATCCTGAGACGTACATGTAGTTATTATAAGAATACACTTTAACTTCCACTATTTAATATACGAACAAGTACTATTTTCATCATTCATTACGTACACCCGTTACGTAATTTTTGTTATTTTCTTTTCATTGAATTCAGTCAAATAATGATCTGTGACAAAATTATTTAATATTTTACATCCGTGTGTGGATATTTTCGATGGAAATATTTATATTATGGATTCAATGTATGTTACAAGATTCGCTGGTGAGTACACGGTGTTGATACTCTTTTCATGCAATAGATTATACATGTATATATAAATTAGACACGTGTATGTACCAATGCATGGTTCTCTGAATAAAGTACCGTAATTGTATTTGACAAAGTTTCTCAAATAAATTACCGTAGGTTTAAACTTTCAACTGGAAGGAATGATCATAGCTCTTGTTGCAATGGATATTGCCGGTAATATGGAATATCATACGACGATACCATCAATATTCATGCAACCGGAAGTTATTACCGGTAGTATAAAATACAAAGCCAAGTTATTGACCTGGCCTCGTCTTGTACTATGAATCGACTTATATATGGACGAAGGATGGAAAATTTACAAAATTGGTCAATTCGACTTATACTCCGCATCGTTCTATAGGCCGGAAAATACGGTAGCTATAACAAGATCTTCAAGAAGGACACTGTGTGGCCATAATGAATGTCTGAGAGGCTATATTTTCATTCAAAACCAACTAATCATTGTGAAATAAGCATGTGTGTATAGATTCAAGGTATTCCTCCAGGTAGTTGAGGAGGAGTAGCAATAGTACACTTGTGCTAATTGTCAGAACATGGACACCAGGCCATCTCATAAGCTATTGTGACTTGACAATAAACTTGTGCTAACTGTCAGAACATGGACACCAGAAAATCTCAAAAACTACTGTGATGGCCAACAAACTTGTGCTAACTGTCAGAACATGGACACCATGCCATCTCAAAAGCTATTGTGACTTGACAATTTATCAAAATTTCTATATCTTTGTGAATTTGAGAATGAACCTGCAAGTTTAAATAAATCTAGTAAAGAAATATCAATTTAAACCAAACATAGATTTTAAACTAATATAAAGCTATTCATAACTGCATAAAGATTTTAAACACTGGGAGAAAACAAGATGTAATATTTGATCACATTGATGGTAATGTCATTTTTATAGAACTAAATGAAAATCCACAGAAAACCAATGCCCTAGATGCTTATTTCCTTTTCTCTTTTCCGTGGGTACAGTCAATTTCCGTTGAGATCAAAGGTTGTTACATGTGACATGCATGCTGATGAAAAGGTTAATCTACTTGAATTAACTGTGCAACAGTATTCAAATTTAAAGCTTCAAGGCTGATGCAAAATGGCTGAATTAGTTTCAAGCTGGATCAGTTGAAAGTTGCAACAAGGGAAAAGCTCAGTGATGTGTGAGATAATAAATCAATACATCATTAATTCCTGCTATTTGGAATTTGTCCAAGAAAGGGTATTATCAAAAGATCCATCATGTATGTAGCAATATATCATTCAAAGCATGCTTTGAATATATTCACAAACTGGACTTGATAATAATACATTCATACTTGTTTGTGTTATCAGGCTGAGAAGCAAGTACAGCTGAAAAGTCCAGTTTAGATCATTGACCATAAAATTAATGAGTAATGACTCAACTTGTTTATTCTAGAATGCAACTAAAGTCTGTCTAAAATTAACTTGATATGTTTAAGTTACTATGTATGTAAGTTCACTAAGTAAACAAAAATGCAAGCAATGACTTTTGACTTGAGCCAAAGGTCAATCAGGATGAAGAACCTGTGGGAAGTAAAATGTGGAAATGTTCCATCTAATCTAAAACATCCATCCCTGACTGGTTTTGGTATCATTGTAACTCATGTAATACATCCATCCCTGACTGGTTTTGGTACCATTGTAACTCATGTAAAACATCCATCCCTGACTGGATTTGTTACCATTGTAACTCATGTAAAACATCCATCTCTGACTGGTTTTGTTACCATTGTAACTCATGTAATACATCCATCCCTGACTGGTTTTGGTACCATTGTAACTCATGTAATACATCCATCCCTGACTGGTTTTGGTACCATTGTAACTCATGTAATACATCCATCTCTGACTGGTTTTGTTACCATTGTAACTCATGTAATACATCCATCCCTGACTGGTTTTGGTACCATTGTAACTCATGTAATACATCCATCCCTGACTGGTTTTGGTACCATTGTAACTCATGTAATACATCCATCCCTGACTGGATTTGTTACCATTGTAACTCATGTAAAACATCCATCCCTGACTGGTTTTGGTACCATTGTAACTCATGTAAAACATCCATCTCTGACTGGTTTTGTTACCATTGTAACTCATGTAATACATCCATCCCTGACTGGATTTGTTATCATTGTAACTCATGTAATACATCCATCCCTGACTGGTTTTGGTACCATTGTAACTCATGTAAAACATCCATCCCTGACTGGATTTGTTATCATTGTAACTCATGTAATACATCCATCCCTGACTGGTTTTGGTACCATTGTAACTCATGTAAAACATCCATCCCTGACTGCATGGTTTTGGTATCATTGTAACTCATGTAAAACATCCATCCCTGACTGGATTTGTTACTATTGTAACTCATGTAAAACCTCCATCCCTGACTGGTTTGTTTGTTTGTTTGTTTAGGATTTTTAACGTAGCTTTAACAATTTTTCAGTCATATCGCTACGATGTCGCATTGAGGCAGTTTATAGTGATGTCTACCACTGGGGCATCATGCCGCAGACATGTAGCATGATGTCCCGCCCAGTCATATTATCCTGACACCAGGCCGACCAGTCCTAACACTAACCTCTTAATGCTGAACGTCAAGCGAGGCAGCTGTTAGTACCATTTTTGTAAGTCTTTGGTATGACTCGGCCAGGGATCGAACCCACGACCTCCCGCTTCCGCGGCGGACGCTCTAACCACTAGGCCACCGGAGCGGTTCATCCCTGACTGGTTTTGTTACCATTGTAACTCGTGTAATACATCCATCCCTGACTGGTTTTGGTACCATTGTAACTCATGTAATACATCCATCCCTGACTGGTTTTGGTATCATTGTAACTCATGTAATACATCCATCCCTGACTTTGTTACCACTGTAACACATCCATCCCTGACTGGTTTTGTTACCATTGTCACTCATGTAAAACATCCATCCCTGACTGGCTTTGGTACCATTGTAACTCATGTAAAACATCCATCCCTGACTGGATTTGTTACCATTGTAACTCATGTAATACATCCATCCCTGACTGGTTTTGGTACCATTGTAACTCATGTAAAACATCCATCCCTGACTGGTTTTGGTATCATTGTAACTCCTGTAATACATCCATCCATGACTGATTTTGTTACCATTGTCACTCATGTAAAACATCCATCCCTGACTGGATTTGTTATCATTGTAACTCATGTAAAACATCCATCTCTGACTGGTTTTGGTACCATTGTAACTCATGTAAAACATCCATCCCTGACTGGTTTTGTTACCATTGTAACTCATGTAAAACATCCATCCCTGACTGGTTTTGGTACCATTGTAACTCATGTAAAACATCCATCCCTGACTGGTTTTGTTACCATTAACTCATGTAAAACATCCATCCCTGACTGGTTTTGTTACCATTGTAACTCATGTAAAACATCCATCCCTGACTGGATTTGTTATCATTGTAACTCATGTAAAACATCCATCCCTGACTGGTTTTGTTATCATTGTAACTCATCTGAGTGAAAGGTTCAGGTTAATACATTGGTTCAAGAGATCATTCTGACTTGTTGTCATAATATTAATATACCTCTTGTCAGCTAGTGCAGCCTTCTTTTGGGACATGTGACACTATCACCACCAGTTTGTGGCAAGAAATAACATTAAAAACAAAGTTCTGCAACTGTTACAGTTAGTTGGAATGATATTATCTTTAATGCATCCAGGATTTGATTACTGATAGCAACAACAAAAATCTAAATTAATTTTACTGGGGGAGTTGGGGGGGGGATGAAGAGGAGGCTAAATGATATTGTTTTCTTATTTATTGAAAATAAAATAATTTATTTTCTGCTAGTGACCAAAAAAATGGTCAAGGAGTGAATAATAAACAACAAAGATGTTGTGTTGTACAAATTTCTGGTTGCTTCAAAATCAGCAGGGATATCATACTTCTGAAATAACACTGGTCTTGGAGAGATAGTAAGGTTGCATGGTTGGCATATGAAGTGTCTGTCTGCCAGAAAATGTTATTATAAATGAAACTAAACATAGGGGTGGAGCAAGCTGAATCATCTATATTAATCTCAGATGGTACCATAATGTGTTCCAATCTACTGTTGGGCTAAACATGTCATCAAATGATATAACTTGACTGAACCTACTGATTGTTCCATTATTTGATGGATCCATCTCAACTGAAGGAGAATTCTTGCTGTTATGGGTAATGTTAATTGTAATTTGTTCAGCATAAGACAGGCTATATATTTTGGGGCAGTGTATCATTATCTATTGGTGGAAGAACCCTGAAAAACCCTAGAGAAAAACCATTGACCCATTCAAAGCTATTAACATAGCCTGAGACTTAAGCACACACTAAGATCTGTTAAAGCAAGCACTTTAATTAAGAAGGCCATGCAGAGTCAAGGTAACTGAATTTACTGTATTGTCTATAATACAGGTAACTTCCTAAATTGATTTTACCTTAAAATTTTAAGTTGTCAAGGTCTTAATTTTTATCTTCATTCTTTTAGTACATCTTCTGGCAAGACACTTTATTCCAGTGTGGATAATATTTATTTATTATTTCAAAGACTGGCAGTGTTTATATTCAGTTTCATTTTGGTTAACTATTTTTTTTAAGGTGAATATCTAATGTACAAAGCTATCATTAAGGGTAAGAGTGTAATATGATACATGTATTTGACATCAGTGCCATTAGACAAGATTGGCTATGCGTGAAATATGATCTCTCCAGGAGAGAGGAAAATCCAAGCAAAGCTATCAAGGGAGGAAAATAGGGAACAATACAATCAATAACCTGCCCCTCCCCTTAAATGTTGAGATGCTGATCCCTAAGGTATATTAGGTCCTGTTTTCAAAACTCCCTCAGCAAGGTGTGGATATGTTGGTGGTCAGATATGCAACCTTTACCTTTTTAAACTAATTCAATATTGCAAAATGTGTTTCAGTTAAAACCATATGTAAAAAATGTCAATGCCACCAAGGTAAGTGGTAATAATAATGGTAAATGGCAACTATGGTACCATGTTAGATATCAGATTAGCACCATTTTCATTTAGAACCAACTATATATTACTAGTCATTTGGAAAAAAAGACTTGATGTCCACAGAACCATAAGCCATACATTTTGAAAGTTAAGATCAGGATAATTTTTATACTTGAACAACTATATATTGCAAAGAAACTTTTTCTTCTTCTTCAAAACATCAGAATGGACATCTGTTCAGAAGAAATTGTTATGAGATTTTAGCAAATTTGGGAGGTCATGGTTAAATTATTTTCATTAAAGACCAAATATGTATACATAGAGCAAGAAGTATTGTGAATACTCCATGCTGACACAATCATCTCAAGATGGTCAACCTTGTGTGTGTTTGTGTGTTGGATTTTTAACATAGCTTTAACAATTTTTCAGTCATATTGCTATGATATCTGCAGTGAGGCAGTTTATAGTGATGTCTATCATTGGGGCATCATGCCACAGACATGTAGCATGATGTCCCACCCAATCACATTATCCTGACACCAGCCCAACCAGTCCTAACACTAACCTTTTAATGCTGAGTGCCAAGCAAGGCAGCTCTTCATACCATTTTTGTAAGTCTTTCGTATGAAAGCTGGGGATTGAACCCACGACCTCCTGCATCTCTGGCAGATGCTCTAACCACTAGACCACCTGAGCGGTGTGGCCAACTTTAATTTGTAAAATTATTATTTAGGACATACTAGTTATCAATGTCTTTTAGTGAAAACCCCATGTCTACATGATCCATCAGCTCATATCAATGTCTTTTAGTGAAAACCCCATGTCTACATGATCAATCAGCTCAGGAGAGGTGGCAATAACAACAGTTTTAAGATGGCAATTATGGTGGCCATATTGGAAATATGATTGGCAGGAGCAAAATAGAAACATTTCTTCTTCTATCTCAAATCTCTAAAAACAGATAAGTCTGAAAGTCACCCAGGCAGCCATGCTTATTCCATGCTCCAAAATGTAAGGAAGGATGAGACTGAGTGAGCATAAACACGATTCTTAAGTTACTATTAGTTATTATAATGGTCTTGTTTTCTTTTGGTGTTTAATAGAACAGCAACATAAACAAATAATTTAGTGTCAAGACAATTTAAATAAAGACCTGGACCAATTTAGACACACCACACTACTGTAGCCAAACGATGGCTGAGCCAGTGGTGGGATTTGAACCTGCACCTTTCCGGTAAGGAGTCTGTCATGCAACCTTCTGAACAACCATAGGTGCTAAAGGGAAGTAAAATTCAACACTTGACAAATTTCATGAACACCATCTATAACACACAAGCTGGTGGCTATCTGAATAAGACTGAGATGTTGGATATTACTGGAGATCTGACACTGATATGCAGTAATATTTGGCAATACACAGATCTGACACTGATATGAGGTAATATTATTTCTAACAAAATAGAGAACTGACACTGACATGAGGTAATATTCTATTTGACATCATGGAGATCTGACACTGACATAGGTAATATTCTATTTGACATCATGGAGATCTGACACTGACATTGGTAATATTCTATTTGACATCATGGAGATCTGACACTGACATAGGTAATATTCTATCTGACATCATGGAGATCTGACACTGATACGAGGTAATATTCTGTCTGACATAATGGAAATCCGACATTGATATGAGGTAATATTCTGTCAGACATAGATCTGACACTAATATGAGCTAATATTATTTCGGACATAATGGAGAACAGACACTGACATAGGTAATATTCTATTTGACATCATGGAGATCTGACACTGATATGAGGTAATATTCTGTCTCACATAATGGAGATCTGACACTGATATGAGGTAATATTCCATCTGACATAATGGAGATCTGACACTGATATGAGGTAATATTCCATCTGACATAATGGAGATCTGACACTGATATGAGGTAATATTCTATTTGACATCATGGAGATCTGACACTGATATGAGGTAATATTCCATCTGACATAATGGAGATCTGACACTGATATGAGGTAATATTCTATTTGACATCATGGAGATCTGACACTGATATGAGGTAATATTCCATCTGACATAATGGAGATCTGACACTGATATGAGGTAATATTCCATCTGACATAATGGAGATCTGACACTGATATGAGGTAATATTCCATCTGACATAATGGAGATCTGACACTGATATGAGGTAATATTCCATCTCACATAATGGAGATCTGACACTGATATGAGGTAATATTCTATTTGACATCATGGAGATCTGACACTGATATGAGGTAATATTCCATCTGACATAATGGAGATCTGACACTGATATGAGGTAATATTCCATCTGACATAATGGAGATCTGACACTGATATGAGGTAATATTCCATCTGACATAATGGAGATCTGACACTGATATGAGGTAATATTCCATCTCACATAATGGAGATCTGACACTGATATGAGGTAATATTCCATCTGACATAATGGAGATCTGACACTGATATGAGGTAATATTCTATTTGACATCATGGAGATCTGACACTGATATGAGGTAATATTCCATCTGACATAATGGAGATCTGACACTGATATGAGGTAATATTCCATCTGACATAATGGAGATCTGACACTGATATGAGGTAATATTCCATCTGACATAATGGAGATCTGACACTGATATGAGGTAATATTCCATCTCACATAATGGAGATCTGACACTGATATGAGGTAATATTCCATCTGACATAATGGAGATCTGACACTGATATGAGGTAATATTCTATTTGACATCATGGAGATCTGACACTGATATGAGGTAATATTCCATCTCACATAATGGAGATCTGACACTGATATGAGGTAATATTCTGTCTGACATAATGGAGATCTGACACTGATATGAGGTAATATTCCATCTCACATAATGGAGATCTGACACTGATATGAGGTAATATTCCATCTGACATAATGGAGATCAGACAGTATTATGAGGTAATATTATGTTAGACATAACGAAGATCTGACACTGATATGAGGTAATATTCTATTTGACATCATGGAGATCTGACACTGACATTGGTAATATTCTATTTGACATCATGGAGATCTGACACTGATACGAGGTAATATTCTATTTGACATCATGGAGATCTGACACTGATATGAGGTAATATTCTGTCTCACATAATGGAGATCTGACACTGATATGAGGTAATATTCCATCTGACATAATGGGGATCTGACACTGATATGTGGTAATATTCTGTCAGACATAATGGAGATCAGACAGTATTATGAGGTAATATTATGTTAGACATAACGAAGATCTGACACTGATATGAGGTAACATTATGTTGACCTCTTAATTCTCCAATCAAATTACAACATTCACATTTATGAAAATGAATACAATTTGGAACATGATATTTTTAACAGTAACTCCCTAATATGAAATGCAATGCTGGAGCAACCATATTGGAGGTCCCAGCAACACCATTTTTATTTTTGACCAACTAGACGATGGGATGAATTTGTGCAAAGTTTCCCTTGCATCCCTCCAAAGTAAGAGTAGTGATAACAAACTGATGCTGATAGATGGACGGAGAAGAGATGATGGACCATCCTATAAACTCTTCCGGTTGATGACCAGCAGAGCTAAAACTAAATAAGGCATATGTCTACTATATGATTGCATGTAAAGGTCTTTTTGTTAATAAAATATGGTATGAAAAAATATTATAATGATCAGGATAAAAAAAATATTAGCATTCAGTGAGATTCTGAAATATCGCAAAAGACATGTTGGACCTCACACATTAAAGCTAGTGTTTATCCAGTCTGGTTTTTAATATATTGTGTTGCATGTAATATTTACATAAACAAAATACATCTTCGACAAAATATGGTATTTGTGACCAATCCTTTCACATGTTCCAAAAATATTTATCATCTGTGACCCACTGTCTGAAAGCAATGCTTAAATATCTGGATGAAAACTATTGATTGTGGTGGAAAATAGCCATCCATTTCTGACTACTACATTACATCACTAAGAAAAAACACACTACAAATAAATGTCCAATGCAAATCAATAAGCTGAGAAATCAAATACAATGTAAATATTCACGTATTAAAGGAATCTAACAACAAAAACACAGATTTTCTTCTACCATTGCATAATACACTGCCAGATCAAAGTCTATGTTGTTTGTTCTGCTAATCACGTGTTAAACTGGAAGGACTGAGATATATGTTGATCGTGAATCTTGAATGATTTGCAAAAAAGCAATCTTAATTTCTATCCTTTACCAAATATACCAATGAAAATAAAACAAGAGGTAAATTATTCAGTTATAGGTCTACTAAAATATATTCAATTTTCAACAGTCTGTTCTCTTGTTTTATGTTTTATTTCCCATTCTTTAATACTTAAAACTGCCATCGGTAACATTTCCTTTAAAAAGAAATTAGTAGAAATGATACATCATTTTCAAATGTCGGCATATTAATAGAAGTAGTTCAACATTGTGGGAGATATTGCTTAAGTTAAAAGACAATTTTTATTATATAAAAAAGAAATCTCAAATTTATATTTTTTACTAAACCTAGGGAAAAAAAATCTATTTTTTGCTAAAAACAGGGATTTTGTTTTAAACAAATGGAAAATAATTCAATTATAAACTAAAAGTTTCTGCTTTAATTTTTATACTTCTTATGTTCCTTTTTATGACTGCTCAAGCTATTACACAAAACATGTACCAATAAAAATGCCATCTAAATTGATGAATATTTAAATAATTCATTCCAAATAAGTATATCTTATCAATGACATAATATTTCCTGAATCTAAGCCACGAGGTGGAAATCTTACAAAAGCGAAGGGATTCACTCTAAAGATCTTTCTAAACTGGGGACTTAGTATGGTAGTCAGGAAATAAAATAACAATTTGACAACTAAAAAGAAAACTGTACAAGAAATTAACTATAATAAGGAACGGAGATGTTAGAGAATGGCAAGGCTCTCCTGTACATGTATTGACTAAAACATAATTGGGTTTCATTTGACGATGACAACTGGCATACAATCACTTCAAATAATAATAATAATAATAATAATAATAATAATAATAATAATAATAATAATATTGTTGTTGTTATTGTCATTATTATTATTAATATTATCATTATTACTATTATAATTATTAAAATCTCTATAAAAAAAATAATAGTGTACGAAGATATTCAGTGTTGGCAACAAGACTAGTGGAGTTATGCCCCCTGTATTATTATATAGTGTTTTATGACCCAAAATGCAAGTATAATGGTACAAGTTGTGCCAGCCCATTAGGAGCTAAGCCAGGTGAATATGGAACACTGTATTTAGAATCAACTACAAGGTTAAAGGTGATTGGTGGATTATGTAAAAGATATAGTTTCTATGAGGCTTACACAAATGTTGATTCTCTTGACCACAGGTGAGATCATGTTGATTTATCTTTCAATGATTTAAAAAAGTTGCATTTTCCTGTGACATGATAATTCTTACATATGCTTAGCTGCACTAGTTATCTCTTGTAAATGCTGTATAATAGATGGTTATGTTCTCAACAAACTGACAATACAAGACAGCTTTCCACAACTGTTGATTTGATATGGATGAGAAAGTAGAGTATATTTATTTTACCAAATGTGAACATCAAGGTAAAACAGTTAGTACAATGATACCTATTGGGAACAGCACTGCATCGAGAGAAACACAAACAAGCAGGCACTTTTTATGAACTATAAAGGTTGAATTTAGCATTTAAATAAATGGACATTTCACAATTTGATCAAATAAAGACATCAAATGAGACAAAATCTTCAGAAAATAACACATCTGCTCTGCAGGAAGCCTAAAGATGGATAAGGCAGACAAAGAGTTATATGGTAGCTCATAGAATCAGTGGAATTGGTTCATTGATTGTTATACACAAGACTTCAATGCAATATACCATGTGTGGATGATTCTGGTGAACTACCGGTAGTGATTTCATGTCATAATAAATCATCAATAAATAGAAACCACCTAGTTCTGTAAAGAATGGCACAAACCAGGATAAAGAACACTACAGTGTTCAAAGAAAGTGCTCCAATTATTACAGACCATTTTGATAATTTGACTCTTAGTTGGCAATTTATAGCCACTACTGCAATATGGTGTGACAAAACACTACAACATTACTACACGCCTTTTGCATCATGCAGAATAATCCGTTTAAAGTAACTTTCATCTTCCTTTCCATGTAATATCGTTAAAAGATATCACCCTCTTATTGATTTTTTTTTCGTCCCTAAAGTTTTCATATAGTTTTGTAGACAAGTTGTTTGCACTCCTTTTATAAAAGAAGCAGAAATACTATCAAACATCCATTTTTTGAAGTCAGCATTTCCCATGGACCTTCTGTATCCATATCTTTTAATATTTGCCACTATCTGTCCAACATTTTCTTTTGGAATTTCTTCATAAATACATTTTCAAGCAGTAACTAAATTGGTCACATATTATCCATTTCACCCATGCAAGGCCCCACACTTCAAAATTTTTATTGCAGCAATCCAAAACAGCAAAGAGCTATGTCAACATTTTTAATGAAGGCTGCATTCTACATAACAGCATTCCGCTGGATATAAACAATCTGATATGTAGCTATATAATGAGTACTGAATTTTAGGCTTCACTTTATCAATGCTTTATTTTTGCATGCAATTTAATCCACTCTTTCATGAACTGATTGATGAATATTACATGGAAAACACAGACTTGTTGATATTTCATGAAGTTATCTCCCTTATACCATCCAGGATATTTCATGAAGGGAAAAATCAAACTTTCATCTTTCTTATGAAAATGAGAAGATTTAGTATGAGATATAATATTTGTCCTAAATAATGATGCAAATTCAATTAATATTTATTGAATAAAGCAAAGGTATAAAAGGCTAATAGCTTGTCCAGTATTTGTTGTTGGGGGTTTGTCCATCCCAAACATGAGCAAATAATTTTTAATTTCATTTCTTGGACCAACATTAATTATTTGCATCTTTAAGAGTTAGATATTTTATCCTGTTATTTCAGATGGAAATACACACTGCTGTGCATGAAGTGTTAATGCTTGTAACGAATCTAGTAGTACAGCTGTCTTGTGATCCTCATTGGACCCTTGGATTACTACCTCCTACAATTGATCAAAGGTACTGTATATACTTATTTATAAGTCTGATCAAACTGCAAAAAACAGAGATCCAGACCTTCTACAGCATAATCTGCCAGAAGGTCAAGTTCTATATTTTTGGTACTGACTACTCAGCAAACTGCATAGATCCGGATCTGTCAGGGTAATATGCAATGGCAGATCTGTCAGGGTAATATGCAATGGCAGATCTGTCAGGGTAATATGCAATGGCAGATCTGTCAGGGTAATATGCAATGGCAGATCTGGGTCTGTCAAGCTTGCTGGTGGTCTCATCTTATTAGCAACATTGCAGTTTATAGTGATATCTTCTAGCATTGAGGTATGCTGCAGACATGTCACATGATGTTCGACCCAGTCACATTATCCTGATACAAGGCCGGTCAGTCCAAAAACTAACCTCTTAATGCTGAACGCCAAGCGAGGCAGTTTCTAGTACCATTTTTATAAGTCGTTGGTATGACTCATCTGGGGTTCAAACCTGTGTCCTCTCGTATCTGAAGCAGATACACTAACCACAAGGCTATTATAGAGGTCAACATAATAAAAAAAACTGATTCCATTGAATTTATTCTGAAAAGATGACCTTTTGAATTGGCAAAATATCATATATAATTTTGAAGGGTGTTGAGAAACAAGGGGGTGATTTTGAAGAAAGACAGAACCATGCAGCATTTCCGACAGTGACAAGTGAAGACAAATTTTTATGACAAAAAGAAGGAATGATGTATGGTTTCTGAGCGTACAAGGAAAATGGTGTCTGGGCCTGAAGCCATCATCATATGTGGGAATAGACAGAATAACGGATAGTTTGGTAGCATACTGATGAGTCAATTTTGTTTGAAGATAAAGTGATGGTGCATCTGCCCCTCAAAAGAAAAGAAAAGTTCCAAATGTACCCAGACTGAATCTAAGCTCTTTAGTATGCATCAGGCATTTACTGTCTGATCTGTACACAAATGAAC
The DNA here is from genome assembly GCA_029339505.1 of Unio delphinus. NCBI lineage: Eukaryota > Metazoa > Mollusca > Bivalvia > Unionida > Unionidae > Unio > Unio delphinus. The sequence continues at coordinate 8,675,668 of JAQISU010000306.1, forward strand.
CACAGTCAAGTCAACATCTTACAAATGACCTTCAAGAAATAAATGCTTTCTCAGCTATGAAGAAAACCTACTATATATAATACCCTAACAACCCAGGTCAAACTGAACAGACCCAGATATAATGCAGCATAATGTGCTGGCAGGTCTGGGTCTATACAGTCTGTAAGGGGTAATCAGTTGAACTGGTCAAAAAGATCCGGATCTGCATGCACATGATGTGTTAAATATTTTGCAGCTGGACTCGATTTTATAAGCAAGTATATACGATATGTGTACCAATGGAAAGGCTGATAAAGGAATGTTAAATTAAGTTTACTTCATCATTTCTGAATGGACATAAAATTCACCTCACACATTTAAAATGTCAGAACCTACTCGTATATTTAAACACACTTAAAGAGTGAAAATAATTAAGTTTTTACCAATAAGATGAAACATATCCATTATTCACATGGAGCAAGCAAATTTTCTTGTTAATGTATTGGCCAGCACTATGCGTAATAGATTTTAGTAGCGTATTTCTTACTGTATTCCAGATGATAATGTAACTGGTTTACCATTATAATCAGCAGTGCTTTGTGTAATTTAGCAACGTAAATATTTTGATTCATTTGAGTTTTAACTTCCTTGCATGTTGCATTTAAGCAGATTAATATCAATAGCCTAACCAAGTAGAAATATACACCCCGAGATAAGCATCAATTGTAAAAGACAACGTGCAGCATGGGTTCCCAAGCAGGAACTGCCATTTTCTGATGTGTTCAACTGAGATGATGATTTTACTCCCCACTAATGGATAAATTCGAATCATGCAATCGGGGCGTTACTGTAGTAACATAATTGTCATTCTTAAATCAAGTTAGAAGAGCACCAAAAGCAATGTAATAATAAACGTTTCAATGTCTATCGATGAGACATTGAAAAAATATATCTGGAATTCCACTCCAGTGAATTATCAAATTTATTTCTCTTGGCAAAATCTAGTAATTCACTGCCCATCAAAAGAAGGTTTGTGTGTAATTTTCTGGGCAAAGTTATCAAAGATGGAGGCTTTTAACCCGAATTCTTGAATGTTTACATAACAATGGCCATTCTGACAAACACCACATATGCTCATGTATATATCAGGTCCCTTTAGACTAACAACACAGACCCCATTATGCCATTACACAATGCAGTATTCACCTACCAGTAAAAAATATCGAAATACAATGGACCAGCACTTCAACATTATAAATGTCAGCTCAAAATGTGAAGAAAAAAAACAAGATTTCATTATCATGGTAGTGACAGGTGTTTACTTGTTAGTACCAAGCAAAGTATAGTTCTGTTGTTGGATTTACAGCTGTGCACATGAAACGTCTGAGAAGCGCTGAAAACACTATTTAAGTGATTAACAGTATCTATCAAAATGATATATACTAAGATACGCAGTAAGTGGTTTAAAACTATACCTCAATGATGAAATGATACCATTTTAATTGACAGGAATTTTAAAATATCAATGAATACAGCTTTATCTGCCTTGTCTAACACTTTGCTGAACAGAGCTACAGCAGTGTTGTTTATTGCCTTCGTTTCAGCTTTAGTGGAATGAATGTGTCTTTTACATCCTTCATGGATGACAATGTCAGACTTTCAGAAATCTTGCTTTTGGCAATAAAAAACTCACGTAACTAAAAATTGGCTGGTCTTTACTGTGTACCACTCATCCCTGTGTTAACAGATGCAAATTGTCTTAAGAATTAATCTCAATGTGTTTTCCACCATCAACAAGTGCTGAAGTTCAATATTGGTGAAGTAACAGCTGCCATGCATTAACTGTAAATAACCATTGCTTAATTTGCCAACTTGTCAGTCTAGAAAAGCATGTCAAACTCATCTGCTATGCACAGGGGAGTGGGCCAAGACTTTGTACGAATATACCTCACTATATATCACTATGATAAGCATAACAATTTTACACTAAAAAGAAACCTGGTCTTACTCTTCAGTTCCTTGTGAATGAATACTGAGTAACTACCTTACAGGAATATGAAATATAGTATTCACTAAGCAGTTGTCAGTTTGATATACGATGCCTATTAATGCTTTATCGGTTGGTTAATTCAAACTTTTTAACACATAATTGGCTCTCTGACACTAAGGAAATGCCTTTTCTAAAGACACACCAAGGAAGATCGTCCATGCTGGCTCAAGTGGGTATCAATCCCACAATGCTTGGATTCGATTGAGCTACGATAATAGCTCCAAGTAGTGAAAACGCAATAAAATTGTACTGAAGCTTACCGTAAAACCAGGCCCCATCATCCACAACATGGCATATACTTGGTGATAGAAACTGTGTGATATATCAGCATTCATGGCTACTATCTGTCACGAATAATGTCAGAACAACACATCCAATGACAGCATCATAAACTGAGGGATACATCGGCAATTATGATACAAATGTCACTTAACCATCAAAACATCACACACCCAATGACAGCATTATAAATTGTGATATATCAGCAATTAAGACAAACACCTGTCACCTTTGCATCAGAAAATTACACACTGAATCACAAAATCATTGCATTGATTCATTAAGACACTTTCTTCCAGAATGAATTCATCTCATTATTGTATTCATACGATTATCCCATTTAACCCCTCACAAACAGATGTACTTTGGTTAAAGACAAAAATGCAAGTTCAGGTGCCAATTCAACATCTTCTTGCAAGTCCATTGGGAACATAATGTTGAACAAAGCATACACAACTGTATAATCCTAGTTTACCAGTATGTAGATTTATGGTTTTGTAGAAATAATTTTTCATTTTTCCATGGAACAACTACTGCATGCCATTACACAAAATAATTACAAGCTACATTCCTAAAGCATCTGAATACAAAGAGCATGGTTCTCATTACCATCATTTGTCTGCTTGATGCTTCTATATTATACGGTACAGTGCCAAAATTCATGGTAGACAAACTTTGGTGTTACTGAAATGTTAAAAGCAAAATGCACAAACTCTGGTCTTTCACTGCCATAGTGAAGTTTACAAGTTCTACAAGTTTTACTTCATGCAATACCCAGATATTTGGCAGAGCTCCTTTAACTATTATATCTATCTTGAAGTGCATAGCAGGGATGCCGACATGTAGGAATGTGGATATATACATTTATTATTAACTGAAAAGTCAACAGCCTCAGATTTTCAAATTATACTCCTACAGAATTCAACCAACTATATGAATATGGGCACTCTTTCTCTTAGTCCAACTCCCGTCCTCATGAATAATTGTGTTGTTGCTGTCCAAAGGAAAAGTACAATACTACTAGTATTTGGTATTGTATCAAGGTCTACTGGTGTCACAAATTAGATTGATTCATTAAAGTATTTGTAAATGTGGTCTATATTTTCATCTTTATATAATTACCATATATACTCGCTTATTAGGCAAGTCAAACTGCCAATAACAAAGATCCACATCTGCCATAGCATAATGCAAGTGCAGATCAGGGTCTATGCTGTTTGTTCTACCAGATCTACCCATGCAAAATGCAATGGCAGTATCTGGGTCTGTGCAGTTTGGATTCATCTTGTATGCGAGTATAGATGTTATTATATGCAGGGGGGGGGGAATCAAAACTCTTAAACAGGTTGAGGGGGTGATAAGAACTGTCAGTTGTTTCAGATAATTATTTTGCTCCATTTTAACTGGCATACTACTGTGAATTCATTTTTTCTTCTTGACAAGAACAATCGTTTGGTGTTTAAAAATGACATTTTTTTTAAAACTTAGCTTTTAATCTCCACAGAAGGATCATTGTTTGTTATTTATACATTCATGGTTCGAAGCAACATAGAATCCAAGAAAATTGGTACCTCATGAAAATTTGACTTCACTGATTCCCTTGCCCCCATTTTGTTATCTTATTTAGGACTCTATATATATAATTTTATTGCACATGATAATGGTGTGTTAGTATCTAACAGACCATTTCTTTTTGTTTTTACAGTGAACTCAATACTAAACCGAAGTACACAAGTTTTGAAAAGCTCTTCTGAAGACTGAACCCCTCCTCTTTACTATTCCCTTGCCAAAACAATCACAGGCTACCATACTGTTTGACTGGTTTACAAGATAAACAAGTTACAGAAAAAGGACGATTTGACTAGACTTTACCGAAAAGACAATGTGTGAAAGTTGTCACACCATTCAGGAAATACCTATATAAGAGGACAAAAAGCATGTCATAATCTGTTTATTCACAAAGAAGCTGATTTCTATAGATTTATATTGCCTTCCTTGTCACTACATTTTAAATTCAGTTGTCAGGGCAGTTAAACTTGTCAATAAGTCTAAATAAAATTGTCATGGTACTACAGCAGAACCTGTCTTGAAAGAACACTTACATTGTACTCTGACAAAAATCAATATCTCTCAAAGAAGAAAGTTTCTCATGACAGGTCATACCACTAGATGATCAATATCTAGATACACAAGGCAGGTGCAAAATGTAGAAGTGGTCTTTAAACACAGGTTTTATTATATCAGAATTTGTAAAACATCATAATGTTTCAACTTCAAATATTTATGCCTAAATTTAACTGCTCTGAATTCTTTTTTTTCTTTCGTATATAAACTTGAGCTTCAAGAGAAAACTTTCACTACAATTTTAAATGAGGACAAAGCTTAAGCCTTTATTTCTTCTTCCCCTCTACACCACTGGTGAACAAGTCTCTAGAATTTTGCAGGAAAGTCTATAAAATGTATGTCTTGCATCATATTTGGTGAGCTGGTATTTTTGATAAGAGTAACCCAATGCATGGAGAACATATACTGCTGTTTTTCTCAGTTTTTTTAAAACAGTTTTATCTTATTTACAGCATCTGGATTTAGTCAGATGTTTTATTCTGTGATAGTAAACACAGTGAGAACTCATTGCAGTCTGCAACCATGTTTTCAATCAGATACAGAAAAGGCCTGCAGCCTAATATTTGTACAGTCTTGTTTAGATTGATCAGTGTTTGCTTTTACAGAAATCTGTCACCACCAAAATGGTACAGAATCCTGAAAACCAACCATTTAATTGTTGCCAAGATGAACAATTCTACAAAAAGATACCACAAAAAAAATGAAATAAAGGTTTAATTTTTTTAATGACACTTGTAGATAACACATTTTCAATTTTTGTTTTGCTTTCAAGAATGAACCTGTTTGAAAGTAAAGTTAGTTCAGTTCCATTGTGAAATTTACATTCTGACTTTTTTAGTTGTTTTATACACTGTGTCATCTGGACATATTACATTATGATGTCAGACTTATTCAAATGTTGTGTAAACCTATTGCCTCTAGAACTTATTGCCTCTAGAACTTTTTGTCAGACATGATGCCAGACTTGTTCAGGTGTCTTGTGTAAACCCATTGCCTCTAGGTTGGCTTTTAATGGCCTTTTCAACAAAATATTGACTATACTGTACCATGCCAATTAAGTACATTTCCCAATGTCACATCAAGGTTGCCAACCCAGGTGGGTCTTGTGACCCTTGCCTGACAGGGTCTAACACTCTATTAACAGAGAGGAACCATGGCTTCTAAATTAGTGATATCTTGAATTAACAGTGAATTTAAAGTACAGTATCCTGAAAATTATATTTTGAATTAAAAAAATATAGGCATCATAATAAATAATTTATTTACAGTACATACGTTTAAACAAGAACTGTTTTGCATTTACATAGTAGTAGTATAACTGTTTTTTTTTGCTGACCCTGAAACTTCATGTGAGGCAGATGGCTGATACAAAAACAATGGAACCCCAACCATGTATGCCTTATATTACTCCAGAAGCTGTCCATATACAAACCCTATGACAATGTTTTTCACTTGATTGTTTTTCTTATTAGAAACAAAAGGGCTTTAACATATGGCACTAGGTGTGAACAATGGCTTTTTGTAGCAGGGGCTATGTCAAATGATTTTTATTGATCTTTAAAGACCACCTCTCACAAGCAAGCATTAGGGTGAAAATGCTTATTTATACACGTGAGACTGCAGGTTTATGAAAAATAATGGCGTTAAACCCACAATGAAACAATCTAAATATGTGTTGAAAAGAGCTCCAATATTAGAAGAAAACCATATTTAAAGTAAAATTCTAACCAATTCAGTCTTGTATTAAAAGGGAACAAAATTGACTTTTTCCCCTAATCAGTCCAAAATATTTATTGTACAGTCTTTTCTAAGTAAGTGAGATCAAGAATAAAAAAAAAACAACTTTTATAAACACATATAATTTTTTAAAAAATGAACTTGTATCTAACGATAAGAGCAAATGTCTAATACATAATGTATTCCATACCTTTTTCTTCAGGGGAGAAAACAACACACATAGCAAGAATTTGTCACACAATTTCGAAGCCCTCTTCATCACAGTAAATTGTTCAGGACAGAAGAAATGTCTCTTGTTGATAATACGGCTATAAAATATTGTCACTACAAAATGCTTCCTGTCCAGTACAGCAGATTGGTATCAAAATTTTTCTTTCTAATTTTACCATATAGTCAATTGGCACTCCAACTTTGAAAGCAAGCCTTGCTAAATTCTGATCATAATGAATTGATAAAGAAAACCGAACACTTGATGGATTTCTAAAACTTGTTTCAGCATATTACAGTGTGCATCCGACTCTTACAGAATAAACTTCTGACAGTGATTCAATGTATCACTGTGAACATTAAACTGTTAAACATCAGCTCAAAATGTCTTTAGGACTTGTGTCAATCTGGAAGGGAAATGACTTGCCTTCACCCTGTTACAATGAGATAAGAACCTGTCTGTGTCAATTGGAGATCCAAGTTTAGATGCCTGCTCATGAAGTGACTGAATCACTGTCCTCACAGGATTAACATTATATCAGAAATTAAAGGTACTGGTAATTTTAAAAGGACACAGTCTTCCTCTCAAGATCTCAATTTGTGAAAATGTTTTCCAGCAACTTTAGTAACATGCAGTTGTTAATTAATTCACTTGCAAACTGATTCCTAATGCAATACTAAAAGGTGCTTTCCCATTTACACTGATAATTCTCATTTTTGATGATATATCTCATTTGTAGTGATACATCTCATTTGTGATGATACATCTTATTTGTGGTGGTACATTTCAGTTGTGGGGATACATCTTGTTTGTGGCACTATATCTCATTTGTAATGAAAACAATTTAATATTACAGACTTTGTGTGATGATAAATTTCAGTTAATCTCATTGTGATGATACATTTCAAGAAACTTCATTTGGCAGTTTTAAATTAGTTTTGCCTCTGGAAATTTGCATGGAATATGGAAAAACATAAGTAAACTTACTTGCAGGCCAATCATGGTATATCTTTATGCTTTTCATTACATACCCACCCACCCCAATAATCCAGAAAAAAGTAGCCAAAATCTTGTGCATCTATTACATGTTCATCTACATATGCATGTACAAAGTTTGGTACAAAAAATATTTTTAATTATGTACAGTACGTAAACCATATGTACTGCATATGCTGGGACACAATATTTGTTGTACACCATAAAAAAATTAATTCTTAAAGTAATTATTGTGCACTATATTCTGGGACACATCATTTATGTTTGATCATAAGTTGTGGGACACGTTTTAAATCATTCAAAAATTATGGAAGAAAATGCACTCCAACTGAAATTTTATTTAAAAAAATATAAAACTGTACACTTGAGATAAAACATTAATCCAATGCAGCAGCATCTCATCAATACAACCCTTTTCCTGAACACGTACAATCCATTCTTTCGGTGCAGGAATATTTCTTTTAGCTTTCTCATGCTGTGAAAAATTATCGATGGAAGCAACACATCTTTTTAAATAAAAACTGCAAGAGACAAAGTCAGTTTTTTTAAAAAACTCTGCACCAATTGTCACACTTAAACACCATTTTATTGACAGTCCATCCATGAATGAGATCAAAGTATAGATATTTCATCCATGTTAATGATCATGTTATCTATGAAATCATCTTCTCTTCTAGTCTTCACTAATTCATCAAATATTTTATTTTCTCCAGATCTTCTGGGCAATACTGGATCATCGATGTCCATGCACGAAACACTATATTGTGTCGCTTTAAAACTGTTCCAATATTTCAAATTATTTTCAAAATTACAGTGAATACCAGTTAAAAGGAAACAAAGTATGTTCCCCTAAAAATCCAAAGAAGTCAACCTGCTTTGTAATAAAATAACATTTATATATTGATATCCTTTAAAAAATTCAGCCCAAACGTATCGAAAGTCGGCTTCTGTGTTTTAATCCACATTGCATCTTTATTAAATTACTGGGTTACACTTTGGTCAGTTAAACTTTGTGCACAACAAATTAAGAATTAATAATGGTAACAGCAAACCACTTCAAATAAATTGTAAAGCCCACTATCGCTATCAACGTAATACATATACATGTATATTGAACAAAGTACCTTTATTACAGCAGTTATTTGTCTAGGGTTCACAAGGAACTGTAATACTCTCCTTAACAATTACAAAAGATCCCTGACCCAACATACAAATTCGCAATGCTTCAAAATTACCAAAATTGCATCGAACCAAGTCCCCATGATTCTATCCATATAACAGCAATTTGTGTGGTGAACCTCTGGCTATATATATGGCGGTGCTGAAAAGTGAATTTGCCAAATCTCTTTGTACTACACAAATTCATTCCATCAAAAGAGAAAACAAACACTATGAAATAAAACAGCTATAAATAAATCTCTGGCAACTAAAGATTATGCAAAAGTCAGCTTTCAATGCCATTAGAGAGGAATGACTACTAGTGTGACCTTGCTTCATCACATCAACTAGATTCCAGTTATCCACATATTCTGCTGACCAATGAATTAAATGTTTGCTGATGAAATAAAAGCCTATTAGTGGTCCATTTCAGAATCATGTCAAGATCATGTCAAATTACTAATTTTAGCACTTTTTCTTATAAAAGTTATATTCCAACTAATAAATTTTGTTCCCCATAAGCAATGATGCGAAACCCCATAGAAAAAAATACAAAATTCATTGTTAATGATCACATCAATATTTTATATTAGTTTAGTTCATCCATTAGGTGCATTATGCTGACTGCATGCATCAAACCACTTTGAGTCAATGTCTCAGAAAATAAGCTTTCTGCATTTATCTAAATGGCTATTTAAAAAAATGAGACTTTTATTATACATTATGGATTTTCTAGCCATTAAATACAATTATCTTTACATGCCAATTCTGAATGTGTTATCAATTAGTTTTTTGTTGTTCTAAATTTACTGTATGTCAGCAACCATTGACAGCCACAGTCATTTCCTATTACATTATCAGAGATAAGTATGCTTCAACTTCCTGAATCTAGGAAGCTTTATTGAGGGGAAACAACTACACTCTGTACAAGAAACAAATTCTCAAACACTAATGTATCATTCTATCAACTGAAAAGATTTCTAGCCAAAATGAACACCATACGCATTAGTTTTCATCAACGCATTCTGCATCTTTTTCTTTTCTTTATCTCTGTCCCTGAATTTTGACAACTCCAGTGTAATAGTTTAATTGTCTTGGTGCATTAAGAAATTAAATTCTCAAACATTGTATCATTCTATAAACTGAAAAGATTTCTAGCCAAAATGAATACCATACGCAATAAATTTTATCAAGACATTCTGCATCTTTTTCTTTTATCTCTGTCCCTTATTTTTGACAACTCCAGTGTAATAGTTTAATTCTGTTTTGGTGCAAAAAGAAATTATATTAGTGGTGCTGATGTACATATACTTTCCTAACAACTGATTTGTACACAGAAAACTCCTCTTCTTAAGTTTTTCACATGAAACTTAAATATTCTGAATATCATCTACACAATATATATTTTTAAATCTGTAATTATTCCACAGAATTTAGATTGGTGGCACCTCTGCAGCATAAAATGATATGTTCTGCTCTGTTTTTATAATAATTATATTCTTGCAAAAAATCTTTTAATACGGAAAGTCTCTGCAAAGTGTACTTATATATAAGCTTCCTATATTTGCTAATTAGTCATAAAAAACATTTTTGCATCATTTGAGTAAAGACTAAAGATTCAAATGATGTTGTTTTTTTTTTAATGTCTTTAAAGATAATCTTAATTGATTTTTGGGAAGAAAATTAAAACTAATGCATTTGTGTAATAACACAACTCAATCCCAGCTCATCAAAAATGTATAAGGTCTGAAAAGTAAGATTCATCGAACATGAAACAAGCAGTGCGAAAGATATATTATATGTCCACCCTGTGTTTAGTTGTGCTCGATGTACTGAATTAAAAAATGTGTGCTAACATGTTTCTGGCTTGCCACAACTGCATTCATCCACAAAGTTTGGTCCATGTCTTTTATGGAGAATAAATATTATTTTGTGGAAACCATCATCTTTCATTCAATAAACTTCTTCTTCACAACATGCACAAAAGATTACAAAGTTGCATCCAGGTACATCATGTAGAACTAAAGTTTTTATGATCAAAACATTTTTATTCTTTTCAATCACATTGACAATGACCTTTCATCATTAGACCCAAGCATCAATAAAATTTGGTCCAAATGCAAGCCATCTGAAAAGTCTTGTAACTATATTGGGGAGAATGCAAAATATTCATTAGAAATCATTTTTGTCTTCACCCTCAATGACAATGACATTTAACATTTGGCTTCAAAATTGATAGAATGTTTTCTTATTCCAGGTGGATCTCATCCATTTGTATACCACACTATAATTGGTGAATAATTTAAAGTTATTGCGCAGAAATCCTTGACCTATGGATCCCAAAACCAATAAGGATCTTCATTATTGCAAGTAAAATCCATCTACAAAGTTTGCTAACTGTAAAATAAGAGAATCTAAATTATTTTGCAAAACTGATTACCTTCTTCAGTCAGAGATCATAACCTTTGAGGTTTTTACCCAGAATTCAAGAGGGTTCTCCCTTACCCGTAAATACAAGCCAACCAAAAAGTCTGGTTAATAATTGGAGATGGTGAAGAACTTGGGTTTTTGTGTAGATACCATGCTGACAATGACATTTAGAACCAAATATTAGCAGGGTTATTCCTTCCCTTGCCGATTCTTGTCACGACTTCCCTTGTGCTATCTCCATCCGTGGCGACCTTGCTACCCAGGTAAGTGAAATCGTCTAGTTCTTGCAGAGGCTGGTCATTGATGGTGATTGGGTTGCCCACTCTAGTATTCTTCCTCAAGACTTTTGTCTTCCCTATGTTGACTCGAAGACCTATGGTATTTGCTGTCTGTACCAACTGTTGTGTCTTCTGTTGAATATCCTGGTGTCTGCTTGCCAGCAACCCGATGTCGTCGGCATAGTCCAGGTCATCCAGCATTGAGGTCAACGTCCATTGTATTCCATGCCTCTTGCCCTCTGTGGTGCGGCGCATGATCCAGTCAATGGCCAGTGAGAAGAGAATTGGAGAGAGAATGCATCCTTGCTTCACTCCGGTTTCCACCAGACCTTTGCAATGCTGAAGCCCATATGGAGGACAAGAAACCTCAGTGTCCACACAAAGATCCGTATCTTCAAGAGCAACGTGTTGAGCGTCCTTTTGTACGGCTCAGAGTGTTGGAAGTCCACTGCGAACATAGAACACAAGCTCGAAGTGTTTCAAACCAAATGCCTGCGACGCATCATGAGGATTTTCTGGCCAAACATGATCTCAAATGAGGAACTTCGGCACAGAGCGGGTGCAAGCACCATCTCTGAGATCATTTCAACTCGGCGATGGAGATGGCTCGGCCATGTCTGCAGAATGCCTCCTGACTCACTACCAAGGGTGGCACTGAGATGGATCCCACAGGGTAAAAGGAACCGTGGCAGACCCAAAGAGACCTGGCGACGAACAGTGGAGAGAGACCTTAAGACCAGAGGCCTCGCCTATCAGACCGCCCCTGCAATAGCTGCCGACAGACGGAAATGGTGCTCCCTTGCTGTTGCCTCAAGCACCAGACGGCGCAGAGAGGATTGATTGATTGATTGATTGATTTATTCCTTCCCTTTATGGAGAGAACTCTGGTTGTTGCTATTTTCCTCTTTTAGTAATAAAGACTTTGACATTTGACCATGATATGAATTATATCCAAAGTTCAAGTCATCCATGAAGTTTGCTAATTGCAGTTGGTGGAAAACAGGAGTTACTGTGTAGAAATAATTGTTATTCTTTCAGCTAGTGACCCTGACCTTTGAGCATGTTACCCCAAAATGAATAGAGTTCTTCCATAGCATATGTTCTGCCTTTATGGCAGGCAGATACAAATTGTTAAATTGTTGTTGGCATCCATGTTTGGCCTGCAACATATCAAGCAATACAGAAAATGCATAGCCTTTATTATCTGTATCTGAGAATAAATCCACATGGAATTCTTTTCTTATGCAGCATAATATATTACCAAGTAGAGAATTAATAGATTCTGACATCAATTTTATTACTATAAAGAGTACATGATCTGATTAAATCAAAAACAACAGTCTGGAATGATATGGTTTCAAATAAACCCAAGGCTTTGAGAAATCAATGTCATACATTAAACAGGCTCATTTGTGAGGACACAGAGAGTTGGTGGTGGTTCTATAATGAACAGACTGCAGGGCCTCAAAAGTAATTAAATCATCTTTACTGACCAGACTGTTTTAATTACTCAACAGGAATATGCAAGGATGCAATCAGGTGTTAATGCAGTTCCCTACTTAACCATAATCTGATATGTCCATCCCATGTTCCAAACATTTCTGTAATATGTGTGGCCTTGACCTCATAGCCAAAAGGTTGAGAGAGCATATTGTTACAAATTTCAAGTCTAACTTATAAAGATGATTTACATTCAACGGCTTTACCACCATTCCACTTTTGCGAAATTAAAACTAGAATTATAACCTATATCATACACACAAGTCAGATCCAAGTGTATACTCCACAGACCCAGATATGCCATTGTATAATGCACTGGCAGATCTTGATCTTTTCAGTCTGTAATGAGTAATCAGGGAACAAACAGCACATGACCTTCCAGTACACTGTGCAACAGTAGATCTAGGTCTGCAATCTCTGCAGTTGGGCCAATCACATTAACTATAAAGCAGTCACATGATCAAATTAAATTTTGCATATAAGTCATATTAATTTACAAACAACAAAGATCCTGATCTGCCACTGCATATTGAGCCTGCAGATCAGGGTCTATGTTGTTATATTGATAACTCCTTTCAGACTGCAGATCTATGTTGTTATATTGATAACTCCTTTCAGACTGCAGATCAGGGTCTATGTTGTTATATTGATAACTCCTTTCAGACTACACAGACTCAGATCTAATAGCACATTATCAAAAGATAATGAAATTACACATTTTCTGTGAACAGGTGTAACCAGAGTAAAGTGTGACTGGAGAGAAAATGAAATGCAATATGAAATAATGACCCTTCCGCATCCTTGGTAGCTGCACCCAACCACTAAGCTATACGTCATTTTGTTTTTGAGTGCTCCATTATGCAACATCTGGAGCTTTGAGAATACTTCTTATAAGAAATTCTTTCTTTTGATTCCAGGGCAAATGGCAAATGAAGCTCACAAAATTTCACTCTCATACTCTCATAAAGAAATCTATTCTACAAAGAATGGGGTTTTGAAAAAGGTCTGTTGATTTGCTTGAGAAATGTGTCACAAACTGAAAGTTGGTTAAACACTACAGTCAAAGATTAAATCTCCAAATCCCCTGACAACATATTTAATTGACACATTTCATTAATATTTTTTAATCCCAATCCTTCTGGATGGTCTGGAAAATTAGCTGAAATTCTGATGAAGAATCAAGTATGGCTACATCCCCACACCCTATGCTTCAACATTTACAACTGTACCAAATTCGAGTCTGTTAACACTGGCTAATCATGGATTTCCTGCATTATTCCAAGTCTTAGAAGCACTACATGAGCCATCTCTTCAGAAATAACTGGCACTACTGATAAAATGAATGGCCTAGACTTTAATGAACTGCATGTTGAGAAAACAGGAAATTCCTGCCAATCTATATCTACTTTGAGGTGTGAAATTAATGGATTGGATTGATGCAGTTTGTAACTTAAACTTGTCAGGACAAATTTAACAGATTATATGCCTTCTCTTAATTAGCCATTTTTCAAGCGATTTTAAAGGAATAAAAATCATGGACAGAATGAAAGAAAAGTGACATGAAAAAGATGAATCACTGACCCATCCATTTGGTAAATGCTACAGGACTGACTTATTTAAAGGTTAAACATGGAAAATGGATCCAAGTACTGATGTAAAGCCACACCTAGCTGTATGGACTTGATGATAATGTCATTATAAATAACAGGCCTGATATCAAATGTAAATGAATAGCACACATCATAACTATATATGCTTTCAAAAGTCTGATGCCACTACAAATTACATAGAACCTGATCTATCATCACATAATGCACCAAATGATTAAAGTCTATCAACCCAGAACTTTCTGCATTATGGTTGTTATAGAGGCTTAACATCATTTTTCAGCACACGAAAGTCTATACATGGTGGCCAGTATTAATGGTGGAGGAAAAACCCGGGAAAACCCCTGGAAAGAACCACTGACCAACAAGAAGCTATTGGCAAGCTTTCTCACATACCCACATTGGCTGAATCTGAGACTTGAACCCACACTGTCAGAAGTGAGATGGCAGTGATCCGCAAAAGAGAGCGCTTTAGACCACTCAGCCACACGGAGGACCCCCTGTGCATTATGGGTTAACAAATCTGGTTCATTGTTGTTTGTTTTACTTATGAGCCCTGACAAACTAACAAATTGCATCAGCCTAGATCTGCCAGCACATTTTGTGAGAGTTGATGTGGGTTTATCTTATTTATTTTGCTGATTAATCCTAACAAACTGTAAAGATCCAGATCAGCCTGCACAGAATGCAGTGGAATATCAGAGTCGATATTGTTTATACTGATCTGACATGTATAAGTAGATGCATGTACCTCTACTGCTCCAAATTTAATCAAGACTGTATCTATTAATAAAGTATACAAACCTTTCAATCTTGATACTGAATTAGCAAATCGGAAAACTTCAAAGTGTGTGTGCACGTGTGTGATTTTGATTTTGATGGAGTTTTCACACAAAATTTCCATTCATTACACTTTGACATATGCAGTGTGGCTTGTTAATAGTGATATCTAGCACTGGGGCATCATGCCACAGACATGCAGCATCATGTCCCACCCACTCACATTACCCTGATACCAGGCCAGCTAATTCTAACACTAAACTCTTTAAACCAAGTGCCAAGTGAGGTTGCTGATAGTACCATTTTTATAAGTCTCTGTATGCCGAGGTCTACGTTTAAACACGAGACCACACACATCTATGGCAGAGGCTCTAACCACTTAAGGCCACCATAGTGGAAAATACATGTGATAACATATAAATAACAAATGTTTCAGACACTTTAATAGGTCCATACTATAAGTGATCTTTGATGACAAGGTTTAATTTCCATGTAAAAATCTAAAATATTTTACAAATTTGCAAGAAAATTTAATCAAATCATATACATACATGTATTAATACAAATATACCTATTATATTTCACTTTTCTACCATAAAGTGATTTTCTTGTTTAAATAAGTATTTTTGTTATCATAAAAAGTTTGACAGCTTGAGGTAAGATTTTTATGCATTGGATATTTTACTAACTGGTTTAGAATTAAATGCATTTTTACCACTTTTGATTAAGGAGTTTTTAAATACCAAGGAAGCTACAATACCAAGGAAAGACAAGCTACAATACCAAGGAAAGACAAGCAGCAATACCAGATGGATTCTTAATCATGAAGATGTCTATTATGTCAAATGCACTAGTGACAAAGATAAACTCAAGATGCACTCAATTACATGACTTTCAGTGACAAAGGTTACAGCCATTTTTCAAGAAATATCTTTTCAAAACATGCATGGAACATCTGAAAGTGCTTCTGATCCCATGCACCATAAAAGATGTTGACTGTACTTACAACATTTGCACAAAAAATACCTATATACTGTTTATGTTGAGCCAAGGTACAAATCCAATAGGCTGACAGATGTGTAATAAAAACAATTTAAAAATAAGTCTATGTACCCAATATGGTCTTGGTACCCCCAAGATATGGAAATATACTGTGGTCTTGGTACCCACATTATATGGAAATATACTATGGTCTTGGTATCCACACTATATGGAAATATACTGTCGTCTTGGTACCCACATGATATGGAAATATACTGTGGTCTTGGTACCCACATGATATGGAAATATACTATGGTCTTGGTATCCACACTATATGGAAATATACTGTGGTCTTGGTACCCACATGATATGGAAATATACTGTGGTCTTGGTACCCACACGATATGGAAATATACTATGGTCTTGGTACCCACATGATATGGAAATATACTATGGTCTTGGTACCCATACAATATGGAAATATACTATGGTCTTGGTACCCACTCAAGACATTGAAACATTCTTTTAGTCTTCAAACCGACTCAAGATAATGAAATATCCGGTTTGGTTTTGGTAACCATTCTAGATACTGAAATATCCAATTTGGCATTGGAACCCACATGAGATATTGATATATCCAATTGGTATTGGTACCCACTCAAGATACTGAAATATTCCATTCTTGGTCTTAGTACCACCTCCAGATATTGAAATATCCAATTTGGTATTGGTACCCACTCAAGATAATAAAATATCCATGTTGGTATTGTTTACACTCAAGATACTGAAATGTCTAATAAGGTACTGTTTACACTCAAGGTACTGAAATGTCCAATAAGGTACTGTTTATACTCAAGATAATGAAATGTCCAATAAGGTAATGTTTACACTCAAGATACTGAAATGTCTAATAAGGTATTGTTGTTTACACTCAAGATACTGAAATGTCTAATAAGGTATTATTGTTTACACTCAAGATACTGAAATGTCCAATAAGGTACTGTTTACACTCAAGATACTGAAATGTCTAATAAGGTACTGTTTACACTCAAGATACTGAAATGTCTAATAAGGTATTGTTTACACTCAAGATACTGAAATGTCCAATAAGGTACTGTTTACACTCAAGATACTGAAATGTCTAATAAGGTATTGTTTACACTCAAGATACTGAAATGTCTAACAAGGTATTGTTTACACTCAAGATTTTGTTTGTTTGTTTGATTAGAATTTTTAACGTAGCTTTAACAATTTTTCAGTCATATCGCTACGATGTCTGCATTGAGGCAGTTTATAGTGATGTCTAGCACTGAGACATCATGCCGCAGACATGTAGCATGATGTCTCACCCAGTCACATTATCCTGACACCAGGCCGACCAGTCCTAACACTAACCTCTTAATGCTGAGCGTCAAGCGAGGCAGCTGTTAGTACCATTTTTGCAAGTCTTTGGTATGACTCGGCCGGGGATCGAACCGAGACCTCCCGCTTCCGGGGCGGACGCTCTAACCACTAGGCCACCGGAGCGGTTTACACTCAAGATACTGAAATGTCTAATAAGATATTTTTACACCCAAGATACTGAAATGTCCAACAAGGTACTGTTTACACTCAAGATACTGAAATGTCTAATAAGGTACTGTTTACACTCAAGAAAATGAAATGTCCAACAAGGTATTGTTTACACTCAAGATACTGAAATGTCCAACAAGGTACTGTTTACACTCAAGATACTGAAATGTCCAATGAGGTACTGTTTATACTCAAGATTCTGAAATGTCCAATAAGGTATTGTTTACACTCAAGATACTGAAATGTCCAACAAGGTACTGTTTACACTCAAGATACTGAAATGTCTAATAAGGTATTGTTTACACTCAAGATACTGAAATGTTTAATAGGGTATTGTTTACACTCAAGATACTGAAATGTCCAACAAGGTACTGTTTACACTCAAAGTACTGAAATGTCTAATAAGGTATTTTTTACACTCAAGATACTGAAATGTCCAACAAGGTATTGTTTACACTCAAGATATTGAAATGTCCAACAAGGTACTGTTTACACTCAAGGCACTGAAATGTCCAATGAGGTATTGTTTACATTCAAGGTACTGAAATGTCTAATAAGGTATTGTTTACACTCAAGATACTGAAATGTCTAATAAGGTATTGTTTACACTCAAGATACTGAAATGTCCAACAAGGTAATGTTTACACTCAAGGTACTGAAATGTCCAATAAGGTATTGTTTACATTCAAGATACTGAAATGTCTAATAAGGTATTGTTTACACTCAAGATACTGAAATGTCCTATTTGGTCTGGTTAGGTTGCACAGTTCTATATTACTCATATGAAAGTATGATGCAATGAATGATGGACAGATAGTTGCATGTGCAGTGCAAAACCAGTATGTCTTATTCCTCTCGTGGTAGAGACACAACTATGAAACCATAGATTCTGAAATTCTTTGTGAAGACAAATATTCTTTCAACAAGTTTTGTAAAATAAAATCAGAGACCATTTCAGTATTAACATTAAAAGTATCTAATATGTACCCCTTGCATTGATTTTAAATGTTTAAGTATATGATGTTTATTGCCATGTACTGAACATATTGAATATTCATTAGTCTTGTCATCATGATAATTGTCATCTGGAAAGGATATTTGGATAATACGGTAATACAGGTTTACACAAACAAGCATCTCGCTAAGAGCTCAACACTGTCCCAACTGGAAAAGAAAGGCAATTTAGCTTAATGTTTATTTTGTTAGGTGGAGAAAAATATAATTGTTGTTATTGTAGGTTTTAAAGCTATTTTTTAGCACATGATAGGCTATACATGACAGCCAGTATTAATTGGTGGAGGAAAAACCTGTGAAAACCCCTGAAAAGAACCACCTACTCACGAGAAGCTAATGGAAAGCTTTCCCATATACCCACATTGGCCAAATCTGAGATTTGAACCCATGCAAACAGAGGTGAGATGGCAGTGATCCGTAACGGAAAGCATTTTAGGCCTTTCAAGGCCCCTAGAGAAAGATGTGAAATCAGGCCAAACAACAAAAAACAAAACAACTACCAATTTTGACAAAAAAAACAATCAAAATTACATGCCAGTCTATATGAGAATTTTGCTATACTTTAATGACAACCATCTGTGTCTCTATAGTTTCACCTCATACAAAAAAATTAAAAACAGAACATCCTCCCCTCTAAAAGATCCAGGCGTCAATGCAGACATTCCCTAGTTATTTCTAAACCTGATGAAAATTTATACAATATTTTTTTTCTATTACTAATATCTAAATGATGACAGATGCAAATTTCAGGGATCTAATGATTATACTTTGTCACACTGGATAGTGTTATAATTATACTATATCACACTAGATAGTGTTATAATTATACTTTGTCACACTGGATAATGTCATAATTATGCTTTGTCACACTTGAAAGTATTATAAATATACTTTATCACACTGGATAATGTTATAATTATGCTTTGTCACACTTGAAAGTATTATAATTATACTATGTCACACTGGATAGTGTTAGAACTATACTTTGTCACACTGGATAGTATTATAATTATACTTTATCACACTGGATAGTGTTATAACTATACTTTGTCGGGGCCCCGAGTGGCCGAGTGGTCTAAAGCGCTGTCCGTTACGGACCACTGCCATCTCACCTCTGTCTGCGTGGGTTCGAGTCTAAGATTCGGCTAATGTAGTTAAGTGAGAAAGCTTGCCAGTAGCTTCTCGTGGGTCGGTGGTTCTTTCCGGGGTTTTTCCGGTTTCTTCCTCCACCACTAATACTGGCCGCCATGTATAGCCTATATATTGTGCTGAAAAATGGCGTTAAACCATAAAAAACAATAAACTATACTTTGTCACACTGGATAGTGTTATAACTATACTTCGTCACACTGGATAGTGTTTATAATTATAATTTATCACACTGGATAGTGTTATAACTATACTTTGTCACACTGGATAGTGTTATAATTATACTTTATCACACTGGATAGTGTTATAATTGTACTTTATCACACTGGATAGTGTTATAATTATACTTTATCACACTGGATAGTGTTATAATTATACTTTATCACACTGGATAGTGTTATAATTATACTTTATCACACTGGATAGTGTTATAACTATACTTTGTCACACTGGATAGTATTATAATTATACTTTGTCACACTGGATAGTGTTATAATTATACTTTATCACACTGGATAGTGTTATAACTATACTTTGTCACACTGGATAGTATTATAATTATACTTTATCACACTGGATAGTGTTATAACTATACTTTGTCACACTGGATAGCGTTATAATTATACTTTGTCACTCTGCATAGTGTTACAATCATACTTTGTCAGACTTGATTGTGTTACATTTATACTTTATCTCACATGAAAGTGTGACAATTATAACATCTCACACTAGATAGTTTTACCATTATGCTTTCTCATACTGGAAAGTGTTACAATTGTAATTTCTCACACTGGAAAGTGTTACAAAAAGAGCAGGCACTACTGCCCATTCAAGGTTTCTCCTAGGCATATTGAAAGTAATCATCACAATTCATTCTAAACATCAAACAAAAAAATGTAAACAAGGCATTTAGGCAATCATACATTATAAACAGGAGTGAGCAAATGAGAGACAAAGATTAATGAAAAGAAAGTATTGTCATTTAATCAGACGCATTAATTTGAACTGTGCAAACATATCTTCATTACACCTTTTTAAAATACATTTATGAAGGAGAAATATGAGCAGCAAGTATCGCAAAATATTATGTCAAGAGACATGGGATTGCATTTAAAGGGGTCATGGGTCCTCACTATGTACCTTATCAAAGAACTGCAGTCAATTTTTGAAGAGTTAATTTCTATAAATTTGAGAGAGAAAATGAGAATCTTACATGTTTATTTTCAAATCTGGTTTCAATAAAACACAAAAAACAAGATGAGGTTGCATTTCAGTATGTTTGTTATCAATTCATTCCAATGATTATTGTGTGGCATTTGTTTCCTTAATTTCTGTCACTCTTTCAAATACCATACTGAATGTAGGCATGTAATTAGAGTAGTTTCAGTTTCTTAAATTTCCACAAAATCTTTTGCAAATTCCTTGAATATCTTTGTCAGTGAGTTTCAAGAATCTAGTGAGGAAGGCAATACCTGAACTCACTTTTATGAGGATAACACTTTGCAAAACACTTGCAATTACATGTATTTTCAAATAATGTAATATACAATAACAAAGAAAACAATGGGTTTTGAGGTATGGAAGATTCAAAAATTTGTTTCAAGAGAAACTTTGATATTTAACCTTTAAGGTCCAGTAGGTGGAAAAGTACAGTGGTTGCCAAATGTTGACAGAGTTATATAAAGGTCTGGGAGTTGAACTCGGGTCCAACCTACCACATGCCTATTGCTTTATACAACCTTAGATATCAAAGCCAATCTACCTATCTGTCTCTATGATGTGCCACAATTTGACTACTAACTAAATGAAGTGAAGTGGTACCAACAAATTTACAGGGTTTTCACAAGTTGACAAATGGAACTATGGTAGTTACTGCATGAATAATACTCTGTCTTGATTTAATGCAACAAATTTCTAAGCTGCAGAGACAAATTATACCTTGAACTAAGTGCATAATTTATATTGTTTCCTCCTGCTAGATTAATGCGCAGTCAAGAAACCCTCTGAGGTAACTGATAATTGGTACAAACTCTATATATCTCTTGGCATTCAGAATAATACAATGAAAAGCAAATGTCCAAGTAATTTATTCTGCCAAGCCTAAGTGGATAAATTATTCTTTATTACCAATGTCTGTGCTTTGAATTAATGAACATTTTATGCACTTGAAATATTTTGCTGTCTATGAGCTGCAGCATGATAATCAATACTATATCCATCAACATTATGAAGGCATATATGTTGTTGTAGGGTTTAACGCCATTTTTCAGCTCAGTGTTAGAGTGCTTACTATTAACTTGTTCAATTGATCTGTGCCAATGTAGAAGCCTGGTCAAAATTTACTTGCATATGTAACATTTTCTGATTTCTTAAACTCAATGAAACAGAATAAATACCAGCTATAACCTTTAACTTTATTGCTGGTCAACAAGGTTTAGTTTTCAAACTACTTCACAAATGTGTGGAGATACTGCTGGTTAGGTCATAACCAATTTCATTCAGAAGCAATTACATACTACAAGAAGTTTTTCAAGGAAACCCAGTGTCAATTCCATAACTTAAATAGGTGGCGATGACAATATTTTCAAGATGGCCACAATGCTGCCATTTTAGAGGTCAGAAGAACAATATTCTTATTTAGAATCAAGTTCATATTTCTGAAGAAGTATTGAAATGAAAGCTCAAAATTGACAAGACCGATCTCTATTCAAAAGAAGTAGCCATACAAAGTATTTCATAATGGCCTTCAAGGCAGCCATTTTAGGGGTTAAATCTAAATATGTCCTAAGTAAATTCTGAATGAGTGGTTATAACAAACAGCTAGCAGATGAACAACACACACGACAAACATCAGGCCATCATATAAGCTCTTTTGTTGAATAATATATAATATAATATATGAAAGATAATAAGAAATTCAGAAGACATCATTGCAAAAATTGAATTAGGATTTAAAAATCTCTTTTGGCACCCCTAAAATGTTATGTGGATTCAGGCTTAATTAATCTAGATACAGAACTAAATTTTCTCTACTTTTAAAAAAAATTTAAAGAGCAACTTAAAAACAAGAAAAAGATAAGCTTCATAAGGAATATTAACATTAGGCAATATTATATTAAGCTATTTCTTCAGAATGTCAAGAACATTTAGTGAATACGAGTCCCCTGCCTGCCATCATAAGGCTATAAAAAATTACAGAACGAAATCTGAGAACAACTTTTAAAAAACTTTAAAGCAAGAGAGAGCTGTATTGTAACTGGTTTGATATGGTAAGCAAACTAGCATTACTTGTAAACATGTTTATCTCAGTTTGACTTGAAGAAACATTCTTGATTTTGACCATAGAAAGTTAAAGACATAAAATTCCACTTTATGTTTCCAGAAAATGGTAATTACTATCTAATTCATGCAAAGGGGTGGGTATATAAACTTCTTTACATTAGGATTATTC
Source organism: Unio delphinus (assembly GCA_029339505.1). Lineage (NCBI taxonomy): Eukaryota > Metazoa > Mollusca > Bivalvia > Unionida > Unionidae > Unio > Unio delphinus. Next base: position 8,698,961 of record JAQISU010000306.1, read on the forward strand.
ATTCTTGCCTTAATATATGAAGCTGATTCAGTTTTACTGTTTTGTTCTGATTTTATTTGGATGGATTTATTTATTAATATTCACTAGAATTATAAAAGCGATAAATAATATTATTTCACTAAAACATTAATTTGGAATTATAGTGAATTCAGTCAAGGACAATTTGGATTATATTACTGTGATACTTCAGAAGACTTTAGCACATCACCATAATCCAGGCCATTACCACTTTAGCACTCCAGAGACTACATGCAAATCAACACATACACTATCAAATTTTATTATTAATACCACTGGAATTTAATTCAAATTTCATACATTTCGACTTGTGATAGAACTTTAGAACTATTTGGGATTGAACTCACTGAACTTTAAATTCTTCTGAAATTTTGACTTTGTATATAAAGTTAAACAAATTATTTGTTAAATTTTACAAAACTTATTGCTTTTCACTCTTTTCTGTTATTTAGTAAAAGGCCATAGAGTCCTAGCATAGATTTAGAGAAGCAGCATGGAGACTGTCTTGAAAATGGCAAGGGACAATATATCAACTATGCTGCAAAAGAAAATTGTTATCTGCTGTAATATTGTATGGAAAGATCAATTATAAAAGTGGTAACATTTCGGTGCTATTCTAATGTACCTGTTTCTAGAAGAGCTGGAAATCTTTTGTCAGCAATTCTAGTAATTTTCTTCCAACCCACCCATGATATGTCAAATATGTTATTCAAACGCCCATTTATTATGAAATCATAAAGAAAATGTTTGCTTTTAACTTCACACAACATTTTACATAAAAAAAAATATTTTATAATTCTGGGAGCAAAATATTATGAGCCAAGTAAAGCCACATGTTATAATATACATTCTCCTGTCAAAATGAAACCAAGCCATTTAATTTACAAAAGGTGGAATTTTAAATTAAAAGAGAGAGTAAACTGGTGATATGAAAAAACTTTAAAGTGGTCAGAACAAAACTTCCTTTGATTTGTTCCCAATGATGACACCTTTACACAATGAGCAATTTTGTAGAGATTGATTCTGAAGGATGGTAAAATGTTTAATAAAATGGGTGTTTCCATTTCTTTATTGACATGGACTCAGGCAACAAATGAAACAAAAATGTTGTTTAGTGTCAAAACACATGGCTGCATTACTAGTTGTTTGAGCACTACACAGCAGCCTAATTGATCAAAGTTTTCTGTGCACATATAACTGCTGTGCAGTGCTGTTTAGTATTGGGTCACAATGTATCAAGCTGAATGCACTGCTTCTGTGTCAATCCATGCTTTATTTACATAAGCATCTGCAGACACGTTAAAAAAACAACTCAAAACGAACCAAAAAACTCAACATTTGTGAAATTCAGAAAATGAGAATCAAGTACATGTTTTATTAGTCTGTCCTCTGGGGGAGAAACAATAGCATCTTCTGTTCAATAAAATAACATATTTATAAAAACCTCATCATGCTAAGAACTTAGAAAAATTCTATAACGTCACTGACTGTCCAGATTTATTGTCACCATCTGTTAGAAAATTCATATTTGAAGCATTGAAGATGTGGGAGACAGCCACTATTGTCGACTATCATATAAAAGGAAGTAATGTTACACAAAAGTGGATGCTGTATTACCCTGATTACCTCCCCATACAAAATCCACCCCTTTAAAGAGGGCTCCATGTAACATATATTTTTAATACAAAACTTCCCTACAGAATGTCCCACACCACTTTAAAAAGGGTTCCATGTAACATAATCTTAATACAATACTTCCTGGCTGCAAGTCCGACCCCCTTTTTAAAAGGGCTTTGTGTAACATGTTTTCATTATACAAAACTCGTGTGCATTCCCCCATTTAAACAAAGGCTCAATGGAACACTTCCATATATCAGGTCCTACACACCTATAATACATGACTTACTTGCATCAGGTTTAACACCTCTTAAGAGCTCCATGTAGCATGTATTTTTAATACAATACTTCAGTGTATCAGGTCCTACAGCCCTTTCAAAAGGGCTCCATGTATCATGTCTTCATAATACAACACTTCCATGTATTAGGTCTCACAACCCTTTAAACAAGGGCTCAGAAGAATGCAAAATTATGTAGTAACTAACAAACACAATCTTTCATAATATGCCTTGTAGATGTATCATTTATCTCTGCTTTAATGCTGTATAAATCATGTTACATTCAGGCATTGAGAATTGTAATGTAGCAGGCTAAAAGAAGATAACACACCTACATGAAAAGAAGTGAATTGATGTCTTTTAATTTTTTTAAAGCCACTTGCAAATTACTTTTTAAAAGTCATGTGTGTTTTATTGTTTCTTTGTTTGGCTGTATGTCTGAAAATGTTTCAACAATTTAGGTTGATAATGCCATTCACAATAGATTAAATCTTTCCTTGATATGGGAAAAATACTTTCATTTTAATTACTACATATATGAAATACTTACATTTAGCAGGTTGTGGAGCCTGGTGTCCTGCAGCGCTTCCTCCAGAAAGTCCATCTCATCGACTGAGCAGTCTGTGAGGCACTGAATCTCTTCCAGGGAGTCCAGGACTTGGGTCACAGCTCCTTGTGAGACATGCCAGAAAACATGTACACCTTAGTACAAGTAACACATGCATTTACAGGCTTTGCAGTTACATAGGGAGATAGGAACAAGGTAAGGGAAGTAGGTGATCATGCAGTACACCTCACTCTCAATAAGATGTGACAGATTATACAACAAGTAAAGGCACATCATAGCAACACAGACTCATAGTTTGTTTAACAACTGGTGTCAAAGTGTTGGTGGTGCTGACATATTAAATTCTGTAAAGTTGTGATAACTTCCATTATTGGCCATCTAATCTCCTAGAAAATTCAAAGTTGAATTAATCTGACAGCATCATAAGTTTTTGAAAGGCTTACTCTTTCCGAAGATAAATCTATGGAAAAGTATTTTATAGCAAATACTGCAGAACTCAAAAATTATGAAAAATGTACACTTGTAAAACATTTACAGAAGAAAGGCAGTGAACTAAGATGGTAATCTGTTAAATCCAAACATTAGCTGCAACGAGGGAAAAAAGGTCTTGTTTCACAGTCGTTCTCATATTTATTTTCCAAACCACATCTCTCCTTTATCTTCTTTGTTTTTAACCTTAATAATTGCCTAACACTTTGGACACTAGGAAATACCTTAAGCCCACTTGGCCTAAAAGGTGGGTGTGCTCTAAAGGAAAACCACATATGATATGATATCAAATCATCACAGTTTTGAATTATCCCGAGTGAATTAATAAGGGAGAGATGTATTCTGATCACAAATGCACTGCCATTTACATTGTATTAGCATCAGTAAATTTTCACAATACTTGTCAACGTTTTAAATGTTTAACAAAATGTTTTGGAATTTTCTGATTGGTAATATCTATACGGCATAACAATGTTGCTTTTCATGCTATTGATATTTTCACCAAACTAGCTGTCGCAATGTATTTGCAAACGGTTTGTGAAAATTTTGTGAATTCTATTAAGTAATACATGCTTCTGTTGATTCTTGCGAGAACTGGGGAGAACTTGGATTAGAAACTAATGGACACATAGGAAAACTAAGATCTATGGTCTCAAACGGGATATATGCAAATACAGTCGAACCTGTCTTGAGAGACCACCTCTTTTGCCAAAATGGTGTCTTATAATAGGTCATACTGCTATATAATCATAACTTTGTGCATTAAGAGTGTGGTCTCATAAGACAGATGGTTGCACATAGCAGTGATCTTTCAAGACAGGTTTTACTGTATTAACACAGACAAAATTGTGTTAAAAGACCGTCTTTCAAGACAATTTTTACTGTATTAACACAGAAAAACTGTTCTAAAAGACCACAGTGTTGGAAACACCATGCCATAAAGAACCAGATTATCCATGCAAAAACAGATTATCATTTGATGTTTTATGCTGTTGTATAACCTAGGAATGAGAGTCCATCTGTCTTGAGAGACTATCTTGTTTTTCAGATAGAATGATCTCTCTCTCTCAAGACAGGTTTCCCTAATCAGATTCATTGCAGATTGAAATGAGAAGTTATTATTTTTAAGCAAAATAGTGTGCAGTAGATATTCATTTTCACTAATGCAAACAAAATTAACAGATAAAGGGAAAATGTAAGTTTAATTTTGTACTGCTGCAGTTAGCATAAACAAACATATAAAAGTCAATAACTTTATATTCAATTTATTTTATAGAAACTTGTCATCACTACGGTCTTCAAGTATATACACTAACCTGGTATAATACAATGTGTCAAATATTATCTTAAACATTTTTTTTAATGTGTGTGTGTGAGAGAGAGAGAGAGAGAGAGAGAGAGATTTTAGATTTTTAATGAAGCTTTTAAAAAAAATTAGTCACATCGCTACAATGTCTGCAGTGTTGCAATTTATACTGGTCTAGTACTGGGGCATTATGCCACAGACATGAAACATGATGTCCCAACAAGTAACCTTATCCTGGCATCTAGCCAACCAGTCCTTACACTAACCTAATAATGCTGAACGCCAAGCAATCCATCTGCTAGTGCCTTTTTTATAAGCTTCTCGATTACTCAGCCAAGGATCAAACCCATGACCTCCCACATCTGAGGCAGACACTCTAACCACTAGACCAAAGAAGTATTTTCTTTTTATAAATGAAGCTGTTTTAGATATTCTATATATAATAACAGTGACCATTCTTGATGGCAATACAGTGTCATTTTTTAACAAATTCGAAAGAACTTCATTCTAGAAAGTGTTTCATTAAATTTTAGAGAAAAAGTCATTTCAAGACTCTTCTATTTTTAGTAGTTTTGATCATTATTAATGGCTGAATGGTAACACTTTATTTGAAACATTTCAAATTTCAAAACACTTTATTTGAAACATTTCAAATTTCAAAACACTTTATTTGAAACATTTCAAATTTCAATTTCAAAAACTTTTTTCTGGGTACTTTATTTTCAATATGGTTAAATTATGTTGACCTGTTTTTGGATAAAAACATTTAAATAGTTTCAACCAGCAAGGGATGATACACTGCACTCTGGATGCCAAAATATCATACCATAAGATGACCTGACCTTATGGCCAGGAGAGTTACAAATGTGTACAATGAACACATATGTCCTGCCACAGTCACCTAAACGAAAAATGTGTTGTATTCTATGGATGAATGAAGAATGACAACAGTAGGATCCACTGTCTTGTTCATGATAGGGCTAAGCTTCACACGAGATTCTAGATCATGAGAAAGACAAATGGCTTGATTGGAGACCTTACAGATAGATGATAATCAGGAATTACCCCAAACTGTCTTCAAGAACTAACATAAAAATGTAAGGCCACACTACCAGTTCATATTTATAAGTAGTCAAATGCCAGTCATTAACAGTAATGTAAACTCACCAGTTGATGTGACATCATCCTCATTGTAGTCTGGGGTGGGATCATTGTAAAAGTTGTTCCACTTACTACTTGATACTGCAGCCATGATTGCTCCCTAAGAAAAGTCAGTACATATACATGTAATCTGATCAAGATATTGAAAAGCTGAGTCAGGTATTTTATTGTGAGTAGGTAAGCATACAAGTATATTAAATAGGTAATATATTAAACATAATTAGTACAAGGCTCTTCTTAGAGTAAATTAGAAAATATGAAACACAAACATAACCTGCACTATCATACACAAAAATCTGATTGACTTAACAAAGAATTGTTATAACTGAAATAGTGTGAACTCGTATGAAATGATCATAGGCTTCATTCAATACTTAAAATAAATTTGAATTTAAGTTTATCTTTATCTGTTTGAAAACCTTATTTATTCCTGCCTGAACATAATAACATTTTACATCTTTTATGGGAACTAGAATTAATGCTTTCAATATTGCAGAAAGGAAGCATACAAATTCCTTACTGTATAGGACTAAAATAACTCTGAAGTTATTTTCCTTGATATTTCTGTAATGGCAGCATACGACAGCTTTGTATTTTCCAGCGGGTTAGATTATTCAAGAAAAATAATTTCACCTGTTTTCCTCACTGGTTATACTGGCTTTTAAAAAAAAAATTTAAATAATTTTAAGTATTGTTAAAAGAATTTTTAATTCTATTTATTTTGGTGCATGATTGATGTATATAATTTTGGTTATAGAGTAAAATGTTTGGCCAACTTCAGATGTACACCTATATAAAAGAACTGCTAACTCTGTTTGGCCATTTTCACTTCCTGGATTTCAGTGGTAAATTGTAAAACAAAGAAGAACCGATAGCTTTTGATTATATACATATTTGGTACCAAGGAAAGACACTTAAAAAAATATTACTCAATCAGTTTATACAAAAATGATACAAAATTCTAAATTGCACTTTTTGGTGACTATACCACATCGAAAGTGCCTTCCCTAGGTTTCAAGAATATTTTACTGCAACAGCCCTAATTCATTCATTGTGCTTTCAGAAGCTGGTATTTTCTAGCCAGGCAAAAATAAAGATAGTGTATTCAAGACTGATTCAGGCTGTTTTTTTGAGCACACTGGAGCAGTTATTTTGGTTAGCTGTGTGCTTAGATCATATACAATTTCCACAAGAGCAATATCCAAAGAAATACCAGTAAATAAAAGTAATATAAATATATGCCAACATTCTCCCCACTAAGCATGCTGTAGATGCAAACAACTTCACCTCACACCTGTCACTCTCTCAGAAATTCATAACATCTGTAGAGTGCCCCCAATAATACCAGAATTGCTTTATTCCTCCAATATTCGAATACTAAACTGGAGTTGTCTCCCCTACATCATCTGAGCACTTGAAAGCAAAGTTAATGCTTTCTTATTCAGTCGTATTAATTGCAAGAGTCGGTGTTTATATTCAAACTAAGTAAACTTTGTTTTAATATAACAAATTCTATAATCTACTGTAAACAAATATACATACACATGTTTAGAAATTAAGATGGCCACAAAGTCTGAACACTGTACAACTCCTGTTTCTACTGTTGGTTTTTTCTTCCCTAAATCTGTTTTGGGTATTGTAATAAAGTGGTTATATTGCACACAAAAAATGGATTAAATCTGAAAAGATTTTACCTTAATGTACCATGAAAGAACCAAGTCTCTTACACTTAAAGGTGCAAATAAGAAGACATGATCAAATATTACAAGCCTTATAAAATCTTATCAGGAAATTATCAGGAAAAGGTAAAATGAAATAAAGATGGGTTAATGGCATAGAAAACTTTCAAACCTTTAATTTTCTTCTTGCATTAAATTTGACAAGTTCATCTACAGTTTCACCAAGGTGTTGTCTTGAGATCTTCCCTTTATCCTTGAAAATTATAAATTTAATGTCAGCAAGTAATTACATAAAATACTATATCAGATATATTAAACACACTGAAACAAATTGATATTGAATTCATATCATACATTTCATCGTGAAAAAAGAATTATCTTCATCCAAAGAAAAATGAAATCAATAAAGTAATAATGTTTCAATGATTACAAAAATGAAACCCATATAAAGGAAGCTAATAAAGAATTAAAAAAATATGGAAATGTTAGATGATGATTCGGTAGCAATGCAATGTCTCATTTGCATGAATGGTGCGTGTTACCAACAACTAACTAAAGGCAAGTTTCTTGTGGTTTTCTGTTTTTTAATACAAAGATGGATGTTCCATTATTCAGTTTGGAATGACCCTGGTTTAGGTCCTTTACGCTCATCTTGGCATTAAGAAGGTGCCATAAAACCAAGCCAAGCCTATAATGTTCTGTCTGAAGATAATCCCGTACAAAAAAAAATGCAAAACTAAATGTAATAAATGAAGAATGAAAAATAGATCACAGTGTCAGACATGATTTTGGTCTTTCATAAAAAAGCTGAAACTTTTTAAGGGGGGTTTGTGGGTCCTCCCCTAATGAGGTCTTGAGGGGCAGTGCCCTTATTCATGCATTATACACCATGTAAAACTTATGATCATAAATGAAACCAAAATAATCATTTGGAAAACTAAATAAACGTACCAAAAATGTTCATCTTGACTTCAAGAATTTCACAATATTTACTGTCACATGAATTTGTTCTCCAATACTATTGATGCTGAAGTTATTTTATGTGCATGTCAGTAATCACATCATAATTAAGTCACAATAATGTATCATTTTTGCAGCAAATATATCATACTACTCTCTTTTCATAACAAATCTGTAAAATAAATACCAAAGTACATCAAGTATATACAAATAATCCCATACATTCAATTGTCTTTTTCTCCAATGGACATGACCTGTTGATATGCCAGTTAAGCTCTTTTTGCAGCTTTGGCAAAGATTTCTTTAGCCTTCTTTTTTGTCACCATCAACTTTTTTGGCTCAATGTCCAATTGTTTCTTTTCCTTCTCAATGAGAATCCTTTTACTTTCAAGCTGGTGCTTCTATTGGTGACAGAGGGCTACATCTGTTCACTCATGAAAGAAATATTTCTTCTTATGGCAATTAACTGCACTTTTTCCAGATGCCTTCTGAGCTGCAATTTTTTTCCATATGCAGCTTCTTTTGTAGGTGTTATTCCAAACTCTTCCAATCACAATTACCGTAATTCAGAACTTTCTTGCAGAGGTCACAAAATGCCAGTCCTCTCGTGTTCCGTTTATTTATAAACTGATCGACTAAATTTCCATCAAATTTCTGCTTCAGCCATTCACATTTCTATACATCTTTTAAACCTTTATCTAAACTTTTTGTGTCATAGTCTCTCTCAACAACTTGGGATGCCATGTTTTGCAAGCATTTGACAAAATGAATACACCAATGAATCCAAAGTGTAATCGATACACAGGCCAGTGTAAGATGTAAATCAATGTATAATGTGAAGTCTGAATAGCTGGCAGATACACTACAATGGCCAAAAACCTAATCAGGTTATCTACATATAAATACAAATATGCCGAACAAATAACATTTTGTCCATACTGAAAATAACAAATGATTGTTAAACAAGGAGTGTTTAAGTGCATTATTTTCTTGTCATGTGGTAAATAGTTGCTGGGGTTTTTGTTTGACTTTTAATAACACTTTTAAGACGCCATTGGCTATATCAAGCAAAGGAAATGGGAACTAAGTGCCCTTCCCATGGACACACCAACACATTACATCCTTAATTGTTTAAGCCATTGCATTCAACATAGTATAATTCTGCTTCTCTGATGTAAAACATTCTTTCACTGGATTGACCCTAATCCTTTAAATCTGAACTTGATAAGTGTTTTCCTGATCTTAAATGAAACCATCAACAAAATTGGGTCCATTTAAAAGACACAGAATTCATGCATTTTTCTTCTGTCAACAATGAATACATGACTTTGTAGCCTCAAATGCAAGTTATTGACAGAGTCTATACATGACTCATAACAAGAGTTATTTTGTGGAAATAGTCATAATGATCTGGTCCTTTGACTTTTTAACCCTCCAATCAACAAGTTTCTTTCTCAAGGCTTGTGAGACAAGTTATTTTGTGGAAATGGTCACTCTGACCATGTCCTTTGACTTTTTAACCCTCCAATCAACAAGTTTCTTTCTCAAGGCTTGTGGGGGCCCCCGAGTGGCTGAGTGGTCTAAAGCTGTTACGGATCACTGCCATCTCAGCTCTGTCTGCGTGGGTTCGAGTCTAAGATTCGGCTAACGTTGTTATGTGAGAAAGCTTGCCAGTAGCTTCTCGTGGGTCGGTGGTTCTTTCCGGGGGTTTTCCCGGGTTCTTCCTCCACCAATAATACTAGCCGCCATGTATAGCCCATCATGTGCTGAAAAATGGCATTAAACCCTAAAACAACAAGGCTTGTGACACAAGTTATTTTGTGGAAATGGTCACTCTGACCATGTCCTTTGACTTTTCAACCCTCCAATCAACAAGTTTCTTTCTCAAGGCTTGTGACACAAGTTATTTTGTGGAAATGGTCACTCTGACCATGTCCTTTGACTTTTTAACTCTCCAATCAACAAGTTTCTTTCTCAAGGCTTGTGAGACAAGTTATTTTGTGGAAATGGTCACTCTGACCATGTTCTTTGATGTTTTAACCCCAAAATCAAAAACAAAGTTTAGCTATGGATACAAAACTAAAAACAAATGGAGTACCATAAAAGCAGGGGAAGGACTTACTGTGGGATCTAACAAAAGAGTAATAAAAAGATGGAAATGCAAAAAAGAAATCAAAAGTTGAGAAGGTGGCATATTACATTGTTCAATACTCATTTCATAATCATTTTGAAATTAATAAATATCTCTTTATAATGGTGCAGTTTGTTCTCCTTAAATTACCTTTATTTTCAGGATTAATTATATAGAAGAGATAGTTAAAAACGTTATTCCACATGGATTCCATATACTTAACACGTATATCACTAAACACATTGTGCATTACATCACTGGTTTTTGTGTTGAATTGGATACATTCAAGTTGTATTCAAAAGTAAACAAGATTTATTTTTTCTAAAAGGTTGGTATGCATCTCAATAAACATCAAAACTTGTGTTGTTTACATATTTTCATTCTTCTGTCACTAAATAGATCAATCAATTGACAGAAAGATTTTGTCATACTGCAATACAAAAAGTATAATTCACAAATGTTAACCATTACCAAACATGAATTTAAAGATACAAATGAGAACGCCAAGCTTTTTGCCATTTTCTCAGTCTGGACCTTGAGAATTGTTTAAGAGACAGGAAACATTTGTTGTTTGAACCAGGTGCATACAGCATCATCTAAGTCCATACTGTTTGCACTCCATGCCCATTTTCACTTGAACTCATCTTCTGAATCAACAGAATGCAAGTCATCCAAAAATTACTGCTCATCCTTGAGCCAACCTTTGAGCGTCAAATGTGCAATTTTGAGTTCACTACAAACTTTCAATCTCTCTTCATCATTATGAAACCTATCAATGACACCACAAAGCTTTTCATTAACTGAGGAAGCCTTTTGATTGGTTCCTTCACTTCCCATGATCCAATTTACAAATGATTGGGATATATTACTGGTTAATGTTTATGCTGTAATGATATTAAGTACATACAATCTGGATCCATATGTGACTGGTAAAATGGACTGATTTTGAGATAAATGGTGAACACAAGTTCATGCAGGTAGGATCTGAATACGCTTAATAATTGTATTATTACCTCCCCTATTTGATTTGGTACAAAACATCTGCTTAATATGATACAACAACACAGGTCTTGATTTAAGATCAAAACACTGCTGGCATTTAATTAGGTTCTCAAAGATGTAATCTTCAATTGACTCTTTCATGTTTTATCAAAAGAAAACATACTACAATTATTTTGTTTACACTGAAACAGAATTAAATTATTAAAATATGAATTTCAAAGACATATTTAATCGGTATTTTTTTCTTTAATGTAGCCACTTGTTAGCATTTACTAGAATGTTTCACTGACTGTGCTATTTCACCATATATTATTAAAACTTGGGAATTTCACTTTGTTGATTCGAACTTCTCAGGCACTAACTGCCACTTTCAATTTTAAATCAAGCGATATATAAAGGTTTTATTAATCAATTCTGATCATGATTTTCATCATATTCATCATATTCAACATACCACTTTATGTTTTTTTTAAATATTATTTGCTGGACACTGCATTTTAAACCAAGCGGTCATACAAAGCAAGGTACTCAAAGATTTGTCATTTTTATTTCATTGCTTTTTGGAAGCTATTTTGTAGAAATTATAAGTCAAATTACCAAAATTCGATACCAGTGGTCCCCCCCCCCACCTTTTGTGCTGCAACCCTAAATTGGCAACCAAAAGGACCTCCCAACCCTCAAGCTTATGATATCCTTTCTTCTGATGACTTTTTGTGACCCTACTGAGGACCCCTGTGACCCTGATTTGGGTCAAACTGAGGTTGGAAACTGCTGGTTTAGACACAAGCATTAACAATTAAACTTATTCAGCTTCAGTTGTGAATTGTGATCAAATAATAATATTAATTCCTTTTTATATACGTACATTTTTTTCTCTCTAAATGTTACAACAAAATTCCACTGTACACAACAAGGACAATTTGTGGCATGGTATAACCCCATACCTTGATCCATGGGTGTACCAGTGCTTGTTCAATTGTAATCCTTCTATCAGGGTCCACTTCTAACATCTTTCTAACCAAATCTTTGGCGTCTACAGAGATATACTGCCACTGTTTTTCTCTAAACTGTAAAAGAATCAAAAATAAAATGCATATAAAATTTATCCTTCTTATCAAAATACAGTCTATTTTTATGGATCCAAATTAAATTATTCTTAGGACATCTGTTTCATCAACAGGACAGATGGATTAACAACTATGACTTACAGTTTATCTCTGATAATGTGATTCTATTTCCAAAGTTTGAAATTTCCCATTGACGTGGTGTAAGAGTCATATTTAGTTCATTTACTTTTCTGGGAAATTCCCAATGATGCATGATGAGTCATATTCAGTTCATTATGTTGATTGTCTTATTGGTCCTTTAAATATGTGAATGGCAGCATGCACAAAAATGGTACCCATGAAAAAAAGCAGGTTCACAGTAAACTGATCCCACCTTATGTGTAACATTATAGCAATAATCTTACCAACTATAGACAGATATACAAGGTCTGACTGTATCGGATGCTTCGAGTATTCTAAATTGTGCATTGCCCACTCCGTTTTTAATTAAACTTTATGTAGGCACTTGTGGGGTATGGTTTCCACAGGACATTGCTGACCAATGGGTCTCAATGGCTGTGTCTTTTTGCAGTAAATTTAATGAGCAGAGAACATTGTATTTTTATTAATACATGTACCAACCATAATCATTTAAATACATACTATATAATCTTAACTCTGGACATTCAGGCCTTTGAATCTATCAGTTCCTTAGCCTAAATGAAATTCATCCATACAGTTTAGTTTTGCAACTTACTCTAGAACGTTGTTGTGCAAAACAGATTTAAAGCAGTCACAATGACCCTGACCTTTGACCTTATGACGTGCAAATCAACAGGTTTCATTCTTCCCCCATGTGCAAGCCATCCCAAAAAGAACAAGGGTGCAGGTAGGTATATGGTAAAAAAATTGTTTTTTTTGCAGAAATTTGTTTTAATTAGTCAACATGACCTTTGACATTTTGATCACCAAATCAATAGGCCACTGACTTAATCCATATGCAAATCATCCAAGAAGTTTAATGCAGGCCCTGTATTCTTGAAACATTATTGGGGGAAAAAAAACTCCAGCTCAAAAATGCAAATTCCCCAAATTATTTATAATACTTAGGGTGCACTAATGTTAATGAGATCTGGCACCCTACTTACAAAAAAGATGAAAGTTTTGTGATTCTAGCTACATTCTCAGGTTAGAGACTGTCAACATAATTATTCACTCCAAATGCATGAAATAAAAGCAAAAAAGCCAAATGTGAAATAAAACCTTAAAGGAGACTAGAAATGAAAATTATTTTATAAATGTAATTCTTTACAAATTCTAATTCGAATATAATGTTTAAAAAAATAATATTTTGTGCGGATATTGATTATATTGCGAAGAAGATACAATGATTCCGTAAATTGCAGAGTATTTCAGAGTTTTAATGAGACGCCAGATCACGTGGTCTTGTGACGTCATACTAGCCAGTCCTTGTATACAAACAGAAACATGGCAAGCGAGAGAGGCCATTGATAACAGCTTTCATTGAAAGTAATTTTTCACACACACAAAAAAAAAAACAACACCCCACAAATAAATCTGCGAGGAGGAAATCATACGCAATTAATTTCAACATTAAGAAGCTTCCTTTCTATGATTCAATTACAGTGTATTTTACATGCATGCTACAGTTAGCTTATTGACAAATCTGAAAGTATATACATGCTTCGTTAAAATAGATTACGTACTGTACTGGTCAGTGCTGAAAGAAATGTTTTAAGCACAGGCCCTGGGCTGATGACTTAAAAAAAATTACTAGCCCTGACTGAAATTCCACAAACCCGAACAGTTCATATATGTTAACTTTCAAGCTGGGAGAAGAAATAAAGAAAATAAATTCCAATTTTGGGGGTATTTCCTCCCTATCTGGTAATATCTTTCTTGATTTTTCGTAGATAACTCCTGATTATTTCAATATGTCTCTCAATTTTCATTTCTCAGAAGAAGAAAATCCATATATAATTTTTTTTATCAAGTGTGCAGTCCACAGATGTCATATTCTATTTTATCACTTGTGAATATTGTAGTGAAGAAATAATTAATATCACATGACAGTTTTTGTCTTCAGTAAATAGTTTAAGATTAAACATTATTCACGTAAATTTCAGATTGTTTAACTACTACAGAATTACTTCTTGTAAAAAAAAATTGTCACCAATTAGTTTAAAACCCATGAATTATCACAATGAAGGCTGCATAATTTTCTCTGCAAACAAAATCTCCATTTCCGCCCCCCAAAAAACTCGGCCAGTTAACACCTGACATTCCTCTACCATGTATGTAAAGTTTCATTACCATGATCAAATTAAAAGAAGGAATTTAAAAAATACGACGCAGTATATGTGCCCCTAAAAATCTAATTCAAAATAAATATTTAATTCAGTAAACAGTGTTACATATCTTAACACTTAAACTAAAGGAAATAGGGTGGGATATAAAATTTGGGAAAACAATGGCCACATACATGTACGGTAACGTTTGACTGCAGATTTGAACTCTTAAAATGATGTCTTTGACATCGAAGTTACAACAAAATTCGGCATCGTTTATTTAACAATGAATTTCTGGTGCTTACATACACACGCTGTAGCACGTTTTCTTGAATTATGTCAGAGAGCCAGTCCTTTTCACAATATAAGTGCATAGATAAGGAATAATAGTTAATTTGTTAAACTGCCATTATGTTTGTGTACTTAATTCTAACCTCTAACTATTATGCAGACAAGAATATGAAAAAAAGGTCTTGTCCTGGGAGATAATAAGGCGTATTACAAGGAGAAATTGTACATTGGGGCAAATGGGTGGGGTCAATAGTCGCCTCTCCCAATTTCTATTGTCCGCCAGTTAATGTGAAACTTTGATTTTATATCGGATCTCTTTTCTTTTAATCGCTGCTATTTAAACTGCCCAAGGGACAGTTTTATATCAGTTCCAATCATTACAGATTTTCGTTTATACATTTTACATGTAATAGGCATAGACTGAAAGGTTGTTTTTTTAAATAATTTTTTTAATACTTTTTTTAAAATTACTTAAATTGTTTTTCTCGAAACACGACCGTGTCAAGGGTTGATAATCTTATTATTATTGTTTTTTTTTAGCAAAGCTTCCATTTGATTAAATTCAGATCTCAATTTCACATAGGACAGTGGTGACTTTATTTAGATTGCAATCTTGAAGAAGAAAAAAACATTTACTCATTTCATCAGCACGATCAGGTGTCGGGCTGTCATATTTTTTATTAGCACTTACTCTGCCTATTTTTGTAATCCGCACGTTTGACACTCAATACCAGGATTTAAAATATACAGTGGTATGTCTGGAACAGTTTCAACTTTTAGTCTAGGCTTAGCATTCGTGTATCCAAGAGGTTCTATTTTTTAGGATCCCTCTGGTAACATTCCTTTGAGAAATGTAATGAGCACGGATTGCTGTAAGGTGATGCATTGAAAACGACTCGCTTGTAATAATGTATCCAGACTTTCTTTATGCCTTTATCATTTGGAAAAGAAGAAAAATGTTGTTCATAGCCTTTTCTTAATGTGCTATTTACACCCGTAAGCAATAATACAAAATCGCTAGTCGGGATGCTGGAGTCGCTACTATGACGTCACATCATGAGAGTAACCGAATAGGTGCGAAAATTTTGCATACAAGGTCACGGAAATTCAGCTTGTTGAACATATGCCAATATTTAAATACTGGGATTGCGGTCGCATATAATAATTCAGAATAAGGTTTTCTTCATTAGTGTTGTTCTTATTATTCTATATTTCCATTGGTTTCTGGTCTCCTTTAATGCAAATTTTCTACGATTGTTACCTGGAGCAATGGTCAAATTCACAATCATGCATGTTACTAAATGAACACAGTTAGTTTCCTAATGAGTTGTGCCAATTGTGAAGAAAATCCAACGAGAAATTTAGGAAATATAAGCAAATTAAAAACTTTAGCCAACACTTAAAGCTAATATTTTTTTTATTGTGACCTTTGATCCAAGATATAAAAAAAAGCAGCCAAGCATTATGAGAGACTGAACTGTTAATGTTATCTACTATGAAAATGTAATAAAGGGTCTTGGAAAAATAGGCAAGTGAAACTTGAAACAAATTCTTATAAAGCTGTCGATAACAATGGCTATGATGATAACAATGGTCTTGCTTGCAACCAATGTGGGATTGACAAACCTAGTACTGAGATAAGGAACTTCTCAGCATTCTTCTTACAATGTAATTATTTTGTCAGCTAAGAACTCTTATTTAGCAATTAACAAATCCACTGTTTGGGGTTGTCAAGTGCAGCTGTACTTTTGTTTTGAAATGATTATAAAATTTATGCTTTTCCGATAGCAACCAGACAAACTGGCTGCAGATTAGCACAAATCTTTGAGCGTTTGTCTAACAGAAATGAGATAATGGATTTGAATCTGCTGTAAGAAACTGAGACATTCATGGAATGATTAAAGGAATCAGGCATTCCCATGAGATGCGATATTCATTTACATTAAGAATTAAATGGAATGTAGTATCTAAATTTGTTTCTACTTAAAGTGTCATGGATGTTATTCTCCTTATTAAAGATGAGCCGAACTTAAGCTAATCAAATAAATCAAACAGGGAAAAGAAATTTAAATGGCTATTTCATTTCCTTCTTATTGCACACAAGATTAAAGAATGAGAATGTCATTTAGATTTGACACAACTGTCACCGTTCTTTAATGTCTCAGATTTTATTTCTTTTTGCTATAATATTAAATATTTCACAATTAGTAATCGGATGATATTTATGTTAATGACAAAATAATATATATATATATATATATATATATATATTCAGTGAAACCTGCCTTGAAAGACCACCCCTTCTGCCAAAACATAATGGTCTCCCATGACAGGTGGTCTCTCACAACAGGACATCACACTATATAATCAATAACTCTGTACATGGAGAACCTGGTCTCTCAAGACAGGTGGTGGGGCCCCAAGTGGCTGAGTGGTCTAAAGCACTGTCTGTTACGGATTCACTAACATTTCACCTGTGTCTGCATGGGATCGAGTCTACGATTCAACTAATGCAGTTATGTGAGAAAGTTTGCCAGTAGCTTCTCGTGGGTCAGTGGATCTTTCCGGGGGCTTTCTGGGTTCTTCCTACACCACTAATACTGGCCGCCATGTATAGCCTATATTGTGCTGAAAAAATGGCGTTTAAACCATAAAAAAAAAAACAAAAAAAAAAAACAAGACAGGTGGTGTCTCATAACAGTGGTCTCTCAAGACAGGTTTTATTGTGTATATATATCAAAAGAAAAAGAGATGTTTTGTTATAGGAACTCTTATTTTAAAGGATGTTTGAACTTTTATAAGGTGTCCTAGACTCCAACTTCAGAGCACACAACGTTATAATCACCAAGGAATTACAACATGGTATAATCACCAAGAAATTACAACATGTGATAATCACCAAGGAATTACAACATGTTATAATCACCAAGGAATTACATAAACATTATAATCACCAAGGAATTACATAAATGTTACAATCACCAAGGAATTACAACATGTTATAATCACCAAGGAATTACATAAACGTTAATAGCAACAAAAAAAATGCTTACAGATGAAAACTTTACCGCAATAATAAATGACATTTTTTAAGTGCAGAGGATATTTTTAGTATCAAAGCAAAATTGTACCTGCATTTTGCTCATCACATCTGTCAAATCATTAACAATGGTCAATAAGATGTCTTTTAAGTGTAATGGATTAAATAGTTTTGAGTTGATCATAATTATTCCAGTAAATAAAGTGGTGTACAAACAAAATGTGCTTAAAGCTGAAGACAAAGTTGATCAGAGGTTATTTGTAATTAATTAACTTTATGTTTCTTTTAGATCTGACAGCAGAAAAGTAAAATGATTAGAGGATGAAGTTTGTAGGTTACGGAGGAAAATAATTTGAAAGCTGGAGGACCCTATGGCCATAATGGAATAGACATTAAATAGTGACGGATGCAGAAATGTTAAAGATCCAAACAGTAATTGGATGGAACATCTTAAGTTGCAGATGGAGACATTCAGTAGTGACCATGGGCCTAATTTTATTAAAATATCAGCCCCGAACATCTTCACAAAAGAGTTATCTGACAGGTCAGTCTCTTTGAAAAAGATTGGTCAAGTTAAGAGAAATCAGAGTGGAAAGAAAGCCCTATGACGATGAAATATGATTCAATAGTTGATTAAACACAATTGGACTTTTATTTTATACAAGTTATGAACCAACTGATCCAAAATTTCAAAGAAAAATTAAAAAATGTACAAACTGTTTTACTCAAAGTGAAAAAAAAAATATTGCCTGTCATTTGACATGTTCTGTTAAATATTAGAAATTTATCTGAAATCATGAACTGTTAATGAATTCATTTCATGAATATTAATGAACTGCTCAAGAACAGTTGTGAGTGTTGGTTCATGAACAGTTGATGAATTCATAATTTCATGAATTGACCAATTTCAGTTCATGCACATTCATGCATGATTTCATGAACATTTTCATGAATTATTCATGATCATTTCATAGGGGAGATCAAGGTATACTGTTCAATTAACTCCTATGTTTCAAATTAGCATCTTTGATATCACAGTTACCTATATTTACAGATGACAGCAATACTTTTCAAAGACAATATACTTACTTATATGATTTGCATTGTTTTTTTTCTGAATGTTTTCTCTTATAGTTCATGCCTTCCTTTGCATGAATAATTACAATGGCTACCTTAAAGATGCATTATTTACATGGAATTTCCCCTGGACAATAAGGTCAAACAGTCGTTCCTTGGTACCCATAAATGGTGGGTACCCTGATAGGAGTATAAACATCAGCACACCACAGCTCCACACATCCACTGGCTTCCCATACATCTCCCTTTTTATAACCTCTGGTGCCATGAATTGTGGTGTTCCTATCCGGCCTGAAAAATAACATCACATTATCATTGTTGTATCTGGCCCAAACAGTAACATTTTATTCTTAATTATTCCACCTGGTCTTAACTATATTATGTCCTGAAAAAACCTACATTCTTTCACATTTTATCTGGTCTGGAAAATAACACTACGTATTTAAAAAAAACCCTCAAATATGGGCTAAAATAAAGGATGCAGCAGAAAGAATGAGCATAATAGAGTACTGTTTCCACAACATTAGCAAAATATAACACCAATTATATGGATGCACACATCCAATGGTTTCCCATAAATCTCCATTTTTATAACATCTGGTGTCATAAATGGTGGTGTTCCTATCTGGCCTGAAAAATAACATGACATTCATATTCTTGTATCTGGCCTAAATAGAAACATTTTATTCTATCAGGCCTGAAAAATAACATCACATTCTTATGTATTTTATCTAGTCTGGAAAATATGATTACATTCTTACAAATTTGATCTGGTCTGGAAAATAACATTACTTTCTTATCTAACTGGCATGGAAAATAACATAATTTTCAACCATATTTAAAAAAAACATTAAATATGATTGCAAATAAAGGAATCTTGGGATTCAGAAGAAAGAATGAGCATAATAGAGTATTGTCTCACTGACAGTAATAACAATTTAACACCACTGAGCTGGATAATGGTGCAAGTGTCTAGAAAGAAAACATCCATACATAAATATACACACATACACACACACACACACACATGCATACATACATACCATGCACACATACATACACAAATACATACACACATGTACCTACAAACATATCTATAAATTATAACACACACACACACACAGTAGTTTCAATAACAGCCTTATTACAGGATAAACTGGAGCGAAAATAGTAAATAACGATGGTGCAAAAAGTTGTTTTGTATTAATTACTTAATTACTTAAATTTGCCAACATCCAAATGCATATACAAAAATATTTGCATGCTATGTTTTGTAGAGCACAAACGCTTGCCAAATAAAAAAAAGATTCACTTTTTGAGAGCATTTGATAATATCATATTAGTTAAAAATGATTTCTTATCTCAACTAATGAAAGTTTTTTCCACTATTTTTTTAATGACCAATAAAAAGTTGTCAGCAATGATAATTTCTCTAGTTTCCACCAGTCTTTTGAGCTACCAGTAGCACTGGAAGACCTTGTATGTTCTATAATGATGTTAAATTAGCTACATTTTTTCTTTTCTCATTTAAGTTTTAACCAAGTTTCTCTTCTGCCTGTAAAGGAACCAGTGCCTATGGTTCTGAGTATGTTTCATTCAATCATACAGTTGTTTTCTCTGCTTTGAAAGTTTGCTGATTTTAGTACACATCTATTACACATCCAAGATGGATCCTTATTGTGAGTAGAAACCTTTCTGCGAGGCATTTACTGCAAGGCATACATTTACTGCGAGTCATACATTTACTTACTGCATCCTGCATTATTATTTCAACCAACTTCTCAGTACTGACATTGACATCACTTTCATTAATTACTTTGTTCCAAGAGATATACATGTGTACAAAGTTCAAAACTGAATAATTGTCATGGTCGCATAGCCGCTTTCTCTCCTGCAATCTAATTAAGGAAAGATAATTTAAAATTATCCAGAACAGTGATACCAACCACATTCAGTGTGAAAAACATCAAGAATGTAAGCAGAGTACATAAAATCTGGATCAATACAGAATAGTCTAAATTGGTTAGTGTAGTATTCTTTGTAGTTAATTGTTTATGTCTATTTGATTACTTATCTGACACAATATTGAAATTATATTATCTGAAAGGAGAATTTTTTCCTTCAAAATCTCCTTTCAAAATCAAATCAGTACACGACTTGCAACTGGGTACTCCGTATAAGTATTCAACTAATAATTTCTTCCCGCTACGGTTTATTTCAATCCATTCACATTTATTAACCGAAATATAAAAGTTGGACTTTGGACTTTGGCAGAATATCTATTATATATTAAGTAGATAGACCAGCACTTTGGTTTGGTGTTTAATAGCACATCAACACAAGCAGATAAATTAATGCAAGGCATTTGGAATACACAGCCTCACCAAAAGACACAATAAGGTAGCTGACCTTGGCTGATCCAATAGCATGATTTGAAACAAGGCTTAAGGCTGTATGTCTGGTACTCTTAACCAACATCAGTCTGGCAGTTATTATGTACACTATAACATGTGCATATGTTATTATGTATAACACCTATAACAACAGCACTGACCACACAATTAGGCAGCACTTAACACAATATTGCTGACCAGAAAATTAGGTAACAATTAACACCAATAACAACAGCAGTTACCAGCCAGACAGTTTTTATGTAGCACTTAAGACCTATAACAATAGAAATTACCAGACTGACAGTTATTAGGTAGCATTAATACCAATATAAAAAAGAAGGTACCAGTCTGACAGTAGCACTTAAGACCTATATTAATAGCAGTTACCAGCCTGAGTTATTCTGTAGTACTTAAAACCTGTAACAATATCAGTTACCAGACTGTGTTATTATATAGCACTTAAGACCTATATTAATAGCAGTTACCAGACTGAGTTATTCTGTAGCACTTAAGACCTATATCAATAGCAGTTACCAGACTGAGTTATTATATAGCACTTAAGACCTATATTAATATCAGTTACCAGACTGAGTTATTATATAGCACTTAAGACCTATATTAATAGCAGTTACCAGACTGAGTTATTCTGTAGCACTTAAGACCTGTAACAATAGCAGTTACCAGACTGAGTTATTCTGTATCACTTAAGACCTATAGCAATATCAGCAACCAGCCTGACAGTTATTATGTAGCACTTAAGACCTGTAACAATAGCAGTTACCAGACTGAGTTATTCTGTTTCACTTAAGACCTATAGCAATATCAGCTACCAGCCTGACAGTTATTATGTAGCACTTAAGACCAATAACAATATCAGTTACCAGCCTGGCAGTTATTATATCGAATTTAATGCCTAAAAATATCAGTTTCCAGCCTGAGTTATTATACAGCACTTAAGACCTGTAACAATATCAGTTACCAGACTGAGTTATTATATAGCACTTAAGACCTGTAACAATATCAGTTACCAGACTGAGTTATTATATAGCACTTAAGACCTATAACAATATCAGTTACCAGACTAAGTTATTCTGTAGCACTTAAGACCTGTAACAATATCAGTTACCAGACTGAGTTATTATATAGCACTTAAGACCTATATTAATAGCAGTTACCAGACTGAGTTATTCTGTAGCACTTTAGACCTGTAACAATAGCAGTTACCAGACTGAGTTATTCTGTATCACTTAAGACCTATAACAATATCAGTTACCAGCCTGACCGTTAATATGTAGCACTTAAGACCAATAACAATATCAGTTACCAGACTGAGTTATTATATAGCACTTAAGACCAATAACAATATCAGTTACCAGCCTGACAGTTATTCTGTAGCACTTAAGACCAATAACAATATCAGTTACCAGACTGAGTTATTATATAGCACTTAAGACCAATAACAATATCAGCTACCAGCCTGACAGTTATTCTGTAGCACTTAAGACCAATAACAATATCAGATACCAGCCTGACAGTTAATATGTAGCACTTAAGACCAATAACAATATCAGTTACCAGACTGAGTTATTATATAGCACTTAAGACCAATAACAATATCAGCTACCAGCCTGACAGTTATTCTGTAGCACTTAAGACCAATAACAATATCAGTTACCAGCCTGACAGTTAATATGTAGCACTTAAGACCAATAACAATATCAGTTACCAGACTGAGTTATTATGTAGCACTTAAGACCAATAACAATATCAGCTACCAGCCTGACAGTTATTATGTAGCACTTAAGACCAATAACAATATCAGTTACCAGCCTGACAGTTATTATGTAGTACTTAACACCTATAACAATATCTGTCATCAGCTGGCAATTTCTATCTTGTCTGTATTAACATTTGACAGATAGGTGAGCAGTCAGAGATCTTTAAGTTTATGTGTTTCTCCAAGTTTTTAGACTGCTTGGCCTAGTGTTTGGAGTGTCCACCTCGGATGTTGAAAGTCACAAGTTTGAACAACTGCTGATTCTTAAAAAAAGGCTTATACAATGATACTAACAACTTTCTGGCTAGGCGCTCAGCATTTAGAGGTTAGTGTTAGGACTGGTTGGCATGGTCTCAGGATAATCTGACTGGGTGGAACATCATGACACATGTCTGTGATAAGATGCCCCAGTGCTATACATCACTATAAACTGCCACAATGTAGACATCGCAGCAATACAACTGAAAAATTGTTATAGCTATGTTAAAAATCTGAATCACACACACACACAAATTATGAAAGTTTTCCATTTTTTTAGCATAAGGGAAAATTAATGTCTGTTACAATTGGAAAAGCAGGTCTTGTGTGACATTTGCATTTCCTTTTAATTAACAAATTTAAAATGTTAAATGGTCCCCAGAAATGGTCAGTTCCACAAGGAAACTGGAAGGAAGGTATATTTTCGAATCGTCAAACCAGCAACTTTAAATCCATCATGTAAACTAAGTAAAGAACTAATATATAAATCTATAAAAAAAAATTGTTAGCAGTAAGAAGACAATTAAGTCCTGATTTTCATATTTTTTTCTTATTTGATCAACTTTATTCCATTGCCTATAATGATATTCTGTACATAGTATTAGCCAGAGAACAGACATTAAATAAATTACTTCAACCCTTACATCAATCATTTCTTGTACAAAGGATTAATTTATTCTCGTAGAATAATTCAAAGATTATTTCTTTTAAAATTAATGGGAATTTTTAACTCCAGTTTTAGCAACATAAAAACTTTACAACATGGTCTAAAACTGAAACATCAAAATCTCAATTTTCATGTCTTTATCCATCTCTTTTTGAACATTAAGTTCAAATCCTGTGATAACTCATAATCTCAAGACAAACCTCAGAATATTTGGACCATCAAAGTCTAATTCTCATAGATCTATTTTACACAAAATCCTGTGATAACTCATAATCTCAAGACAAACCTCAGAATATTTGGACCATCAAAGTCTAATTCCCATAGATCTATTTTACACAAAATCCTGTGATAACTCATAATCTCAAGACAAACCTCAGAATATTTGGACCATCAAAGTCTAATTCCCATAGATCTATTTTACACAAAATCCTGTGATAACTCATAATCTCAAGACAAACCTCAGAATATTTGGACCATCAAAGTCTAATTCCCATAGATCTATTTTACACAAAATCCTGTGATAACTCATAATCTCAAGACAAACCTCAGAATATTTGGACCATCAAAGTCTAATTCCCATAGATCTATTTTACACAAAATCCTGTGATAACTCATAATCTCAAGAAAAACCTCAGAATATTTGGACCATCAAAGTCTAATTCCCATAGATCTATTTTACACAAAATCCTGTGATAACTCATAATCTCAAGAAAAACCTCAGAATATTTGGACCATCAAAGTCTAATTCCCATAGATCTATTTTACACAAAATCCTGTGATAACTCATAATCTCAAGAGAAACCTCAGAATATTTGGACCATCAAAGTCTAATTCCCATAGATCTATTTTACACAAAATCCTGTGATAACTCATAATCTCAAGACAAACCTCAGAATATTTGGACCATCAAAGTCTAATTCCCATAGATCTATTTTACACAAAATCCTGTGATAATTCATAATCTCAAGACAAACCTCAGAATATTTGGACCATCAAAGTCTAATTCCCATAGATCTATTTTACACAAAATCCTGTGATAACTCATAATCTCAAGACAAACCTCAGAATATTTGGACCATCAAAGTCTAATTCCCATAGATCTATTTTACACAAAATCCTGTGATAACTCATAATCTCAAGACAAACCTCAGAATATTTGGACCATCAAAGTCTAATTCCCATAGATCTATTTTACACAAAATCCTGTGATAACTCATAATCTCAAGACAAACCTCAGAATATTTGGACCATCAAAGTCTAATTCCCATAGATCTATTTTACACAAAATCCTGTGATAACTCATAATCTCAAGACAAACCTCAGAATATTTGGACCATCAAAGTCTAATTCCCATAGATCTATTTTACACAAAATCCTGTGATAACTCATAATCTCAAGACAAACCTCAGAATATTTGGACCATCAAAGTCTAATTCCCATAGATCTATTTTACACAAAATCCTGTGATAACTCATAATCTCAAGAAAAACCTCAGAACATTTGGACCATTAAAGTCTAATTCCCATAGATCTATTTTACACAAAATCCTGTGATAACTCATAATCTCAAGACAAACCTCAGAATATTTGGACCATCAAAGTCTAATTCCCATAGATCTATTTTACACAAAATCCTGTGATAACTCATAATCTCAAGACAAACCTCAGAATATTTGGACCATCAAAGTCTAATTCCCATAGATCTATTTTACACAAAATCCTGTGATAACTCATAATCTCAAGACAAACCTCAGAATATTTGGACCATCAAAGTCTAATTCCCATTGATCTATTTTACACAAAATCCTGTGATAACTCATAATCTCAAGACAAACCTCAGAATATTTGGACCATCAAAGTCTAATTCCCATAGATCTATTTTACACAAAATCCTGTGATAACTCATAATCTCAAGACAAACCTCAGAATATTTGGACCATCAAAGTCTAATTCCCATAGGTCTATTTTATACAAAATCCTGTGATAACTCATAATCTCAAGAAAAACCTCAGAATATTTGGACCATCAAAGTCTAATTCCCATAGATCTATTTTACACAAAATCCTGTGATAACTCATAATCTCAAGACAAACCTCAGAATATTTGGACCATCAAAGTCTAATTCCCATAGATCTATTTTACACAAAATCCTGTGATAACTCATGATCTCAAGACAAGCCTCAGAATATTTGGACCATCAAAGTCTAATTCCCATAGATCTATTTTACACAAAATCCTGTGATAACTCATAATCTCAAGAAAAACCTCAGAATATTTGGACCATCAAAGTCTAATTCCCATAGATCTATTTTACACAAAATCCTGTGATAACTCATAATCTCAAGACAAACCTCAGAATATTTGGACCATCAAAGTCTAATTCCCATAGATCTATTTTACACAAAATCCTGTGATAACTCATAATCTCAAGACAAACCTCAGA
Source organism: Unio delphinus (assembly GCA_029339505.1). Classification (NCBI taxonomy): domain Eukaryota; kingdom Metazoa; phylum Mollusca; class Bivalvia; order Unionida; family Unionidae; genus Unio; species Unio delphinus. Next base: position 8,725,470 of record JAQISU010000306.1, read on the forward strand.
ATATTTGGACCATCAAAGTCTAATTCCCATAGATCTATTTTACACAAAATCCTGTGATAACTCATAATCTCAAGACAAACCTCAGAATATTTGGACCATCAAAGTCTAATTCCCATAGATCTATTTTACACAAAATCCTGTGATAACTCATAATCTCAAGACAAACCTCAGAATATTTGGACCATCAAAGTCTAATTCCCATAGATCTATTTTACACAAAATCCTGTGATAACTCACAATCTCAAGAAAAACCTCAGAATATCTGGACCATCAAAGTCTAATTCCCATAGATCTATTTTACACAAAATCCTGTGATAACTCATAATCTCAAGACAAACCTCAGAATATTTGGACCATCAAAGTCTAATTCCCATAGATCTATTTTACACAAAATCCTGTGATAACTCATAATCTCAAGACAAACCTCAGAATATTTGGACCATCAAAGTCTAATTCCCATAGATCTATTTTACACAAAATCCTGTGATAACTCATAATCTCAAGACAAACCTCAGAATATTTGGACCATCAAAGTCTAATTCCCATAGATCTATTTTACACAAAATCCTGTGATAACTCATAATCTCAAGACAAACCTCAGAATATTTGGACCATCAAAGTCTAATTCCCATAGATCTATTTTACACAAAATCCTGTGATAACTCATAATCTCAAGACAAACCTCAGAATATTTGGACCATCAAAGTCTAATTCCCATAGATCTATTTTACACAAAATCCTGTGATAACTCATAATCTCAAGACAAACCTCAGAATATTTGGACCATCAAAGTCTAATTCCCATAGATCTATTTTACACAAAATCCTGTGATAACTCATAATCTCAAGACAAACCTCAGAATATTTGGACCATCAAAGTCTAATTCCCATAGATCTATTTTACACAAAATCCTGTGATAACTCATAATCTCAAGACAAACCTCAGAATATTTGGACCATCAAAGTCTAATTCCCATAGATCTATTTTACACAAAATCCTGTGATAACTCATAATCTCAAGACAAACCTCAGAATATTTGGACCATCAAAGTCTAATTCCCATAGATCTATTTTACACAAAATCCTGTGATAACTCATAATCTCAAGACAAACCTCAGAATATTTGGACCATCAAAGTCTAATTCCCATAGATCTATTTTACACAAAATCCTGTGATAACTCATAATCTCAAGACAAACCTCAGAATATTTGGACCATCAAAGTCTAATTCCCATAGATCTATTTTACACAAAATCCTGTGATAACTCATAATCTCAAGACAAACCTCAGAATATTTGGACCATCAAAGTCTAATTCCCATAGATCTATTTTACACAAAATCCTGTGATAACTCATAATCTCAAGACAAACCTCAGAATATTTGGACCATCAAAGTCTAATTCCCATAGATCTATTTTACACAAAATCCTGTGATAACTCATAATCTCAAGACAAACCTCAGAATATTTGGACCATCAAAGTCTAATTCCCATAGATCTATTTTACACAAAATCCTGTGATAACTCATAATCTCAAGACAAACCTCAGAATATTTGGACCATCAAAGTCTAATTCCCATAGATCTATTTTACACAAAATCCTGTGATAACTCATAATCTCAAGACAAACCTCAGAATATTTGGACCATCAAAGTCTAATTCCCATAGATCTATTTTACACAAAATCCTGTGATAACTTATAATCTCAAGACAAACCTCAGAATATTTGGACCATCAAAGTCTAATTCCCATAGATCTATTTTACACAAAATCCTGTGATAACTCATAATCTCAAGAAAAACCTCAGAATATTTGGACCATCAAAGTCTAATTCCCATAGATCTATTTTACACAAAATCCTGTGATAACTCATAATCTCAAGACAAACCTCAGAATATTTGGACCATCAAAGTCTAATTCCCATAGATCTATTTTACACAAAATCCTGTGATAACTCATAATCTCAAGACAAACCTCAGAATATTTGGACCATCAAAGTCTAATTCCCATAGATCTATTTTACACAAAATCCTGTGATAACTCATAATCTCAAGACAAACCTCAGAATATTTGGACCATCAAAGTCTAATTCCCATAGATCTATTTTACACAAAATCCTGTGATAACTCATAATCTCAAGACAAACCTCAGAATATTTGGACCATCAAAGTCTAATTCCCATAGATCTATTTTACACAAAATCCTGTGATAACTCATAATCTCAAGACAAACCTCAGAATATTTGGACCATCAAAGTCTAATTCCCATAGATCTATTTTACACAAAATTTGAGATCTATTATGCTAAGACGTCATATTCTGAACCAAAGGACCAACAATTACAATATTATGCAATAAGATGCAAAGATAAGAAAACATGTAGATAAAATATAAAATATAAAAAGAATCACTTTAGTCATTATTGTTTTCATATCCCAAGAATAATATGCAACTTATTTCAACATTTGTTACAAGTGAACCAAAAGGTTCATCTGTTTACAATCTGCATTAGTATATCGTGTGAGAAAAAAATGAGATCTCACATAATTAATTCAATTTCACTGGTTATTAGAATCTCAGAGGTTCCTGCTAAAAACATTATATACATAAATATAAAATCTCAATGTCCTACTTAAATGTTACTGCATATTTTACAACATTTCACAATTGCTGATCAAATTTCACTGGATATTATAATAATAATAATAATAATAATAATAATAATAATAATAATAATAATAATAATAAAGTCTTTATTTAGAGAAGGTAACTCAATTAGTTACAGAACTAATCTACCTTGAGGCCTTCTATCTGCTATGTACAATATATACAATACATACAACATGATGTGAAGAGTCTGGCTCGACACTAAATAATTAAAGAATTTTAAATTTCAAAGTATCAAGCCTGGAACACATGCACACGCATCTGTAAAAACATAAACATATAAAAAACATAAAATATCATCTGCGTTGAAACATTCAGCTTTGAAAATGAGAAAATCTCGGAGGCTCCTGCTCCAAGCACATTAGATATGTTATAAAATCTCAGTCTCTTCAATATTTTTATAACAATTCAAAGTCTGCTACTCAAACTTTACTGAATGAATACATGTATATGATGAAATCGCACAAAAAAATATGATATGAGAATGTAATGGACATGTTTTTCAATCTATTTGGACAAGTTTGGTAGTACAGTGGGGCCTTGACTTACGAGTGTCCCAACTAACGAGTTTTTTGAGATACGAGTCATCTTTCAGCCGATTTTTTGCTTTGAGTTGCGAGCTAAAATTCGGGTTACGAGCCAGCTTCAGATACCCCACCGCTAGTTGGCGCAGCGAACGTCACAGTGAACGCATGAACATCCGCCAATCATCCCGTGTCTCACTCGTTCACTTTAAGCGGTCAGCTCGCAGTGGAAGCATTAGTGTTGTGTTCGCATTTGTGCTTGCGGTTATTTTGCAAAGAAGCAGATGATATTCATTGAATTAAAGAAAGAAATTATGGAAAAACATGAACAAGGTGTGCGTGTAGTGGACTTGACGAAGCAGTACGAGCGTAGCACTTCCACGATCTGCACCATACTGAAGCTGAAGGAGTCAATACAGGCAATCACGCTAGCCAAGGGCGTTAAAATAATTAATAAATAGCGGACATCTCTCCGTTAAAATATGGAGAAGCTGCTGATGGTGGGTTGACGGAGAAGCAGCTCGCCGGAGATACCGTGACGAAGGCTATAATCTGCAAGGAGGAACGAGCTATTTACGCTGATTTGCTGCAGGTTCTCTACCTTCCACCCAACATCACCCCTATCCTGCAGCCCGTGGACCAGCAGTTGATTTCTAATTTCAAGAAACTCTTTACCAAACACCTGTTTAGATGCGGATTTGAGGTGACGGAGATCACAAACCGCAACCTTATAGAGTTCTGGAAAGACCTCTATAACGTCAGGATATGCTACAGAATTATCGATATTGCGGTGTTTTTTGGAGGTCCGGAACGGATTAATTCCATTTCAATTCATTTCTATGGGGAAAATGGATTTGACATACAAGTAATTTGAGTTACGAGCTCCGTCACGGAACGAATTAAACTCGTAAGTCAAGGCCCCACTGTATTGAGATTGGCTGGTAGTTATCAGCATCATCCTTAGAACCCGATTTGTGAATAGTCATTATCTTTGCAGTTTTCCATATTTTGGGGACAGATGAGGTTGCAATACTTAAATTATGAATGTTATGATATCTAAAATAGTAAAAGCAGAAGTTTTAATGAGCCATGGACCAATTTGATCCAGTCCTGTAGCTTTATTGGCATAAAGTTCAATGAGACATTTTTTAAAACAAAGTTTTTGGATACTGGTGGGTGATAGAAACACACCTTTTTAGAGATTCTGCTGCTGCAGAACTATGTAATTTCTAAAAAGTTGTTTTCTATCACTGGTTCTTTTAACTTTGTGGTAATGTTGGTGAAAAAAATAATTGAAAACATTTGCAATGTCAGTGTCATCAGAGATGATGGTGTAATTTATGAGAAGTGAGTGAATTTTAATTGTCTGATCTTTGTGTGCTCCTCCAGTGAGTTCAATGAAGACTTTCCAAATGGAGTTTGTGTTGCTCTTTTTGTTTTCAAGCAATGATTGATAATAAGTCTTTTTATAGCTTTTTAATCATACTTGTTATTTTATTTCTCCATACTTTATATTTTGCATGATTTCCAATAGCCTTGAATTGGTCTTGTGTTTTCATATCCTCTAGGATTTTAGCAGTAAGCCAATTAGGTTGGATTTCATTCTTTTAATTGATGTACTTTCAGTGGTTCATGCTTAGAGACTACATCCATAAATAAGTCATTTCACACCCTCAGAGCATCAACTATGTCATCAAAATTTAGGATTATATTCCATGGAACTTTATATAGGTCACTGATATAGTTTTGTTGTACTTTTCTATTTCACTTGCAATTAACCTTTCTTGTCCAAAAGGTAGGATAGCAGTCACTAAGACCAACATTCGCAACATTAAATAATAATAATAATAATGAGGACTTTGTATAGCGCCTAATCTTTAGAATCTCTAACTGCATTACAACATTAAAATGATATGACTACAAAAAAAAAAAAACAACCAAAAAAACATGAAAATAGAAATAAAAAAATACTGAATACATTTAGGGTAGGAAACATTATTAGGTCTTTAAGTTTGTTCTTGCAGTCGAAAAAGGTGAATTTTAAGAGCGCTCTTGAAAGGGATCACTGTCTTTGTGTCTAATTTCAAAGACCAATTCATTTCACATTGCTTTGCCCTGGTATACAAAAGAACGTTGTCCATATGACTTCACTTCCATAGTGGGAATAAAGAGTATACGATTGTCAGAAGAAGAGTGTAAGTATCATGCTGGTGAGTACACATGGGTGAGGCTTGATAGGTATGTTGGACTGGAGTCTGTCAGTGAAACGTAGCACAGGAACAAATTTTGTTTGATTCAAGATTGAATGGATAGCCAGTGTAGGGTACAGAGCAGCAGGGAGGGTTGCTCCGATCGTGGTACTCTAAAGGTGATCCGAGCAGCTGTGTTTTGAACTTTCTAGAGTAGATATTGAGACAAACCAGACAGAATTGAGTTAAAATAGTCCAATCTTAAAAGTACTAATGAACACACAAGTGTATTAGTGGCATCAACTGAAAGATATTTGGGAATGGAGCTTACGCGTCTCAGCTCAAGATATGCAGCCTTATGACATATTGGTGACATGCGAGAGTTAACATTAACATAAGCCACATTTTCTGGAAGGTTGGTATAAATGTAATCAAAATGAGTGCATGCTTTATCTGTTACCCTTGTGGGCTCATTTACCAGCTGAAATAGGCCTACCGATTCAATAAATTCCATCCAGTTGTTCCTTATTTGAGTATTGAGAAGGTCCTTATTTATATTACTGAGTATACATGATTCTTTCTTCTGTGTAAGAACATTTTCCATTTGCTTTGGAGAAAGGTGGCCTATAGGGAATAATTTTGCATTATTTTGAGACATTTCCAGAGATGCTATCAATTTCATGTGACTCAAGCTGCCTCTCTGCATTTACATCTTCCTTAATACATAGAGCAAGACCCCACCTATGTAATGGTTTATTGTAGCCTTGACAGAGAAATAGATTATCATTGTGGTTAGCATTTAATTTGGTTTCAGTGAGTTCTAAAACACCTATATTTGTTTCCATTGAAGACAACATTTAATTATTCATTTAATTAATTAATTAATTTCCCACAATGTCTTGTACATTTAAATGAACTAAGTTACAAACTTTTGTATTTAATTTCATATCAATTATATTTATGTCATCACTGTCTCCATACTTCTTTAATCCTTCTGGTATCCTATTTCCATATTAACATCTTCAAAGTCACATACAGACCCCGAAAATCTGTTAACTTTTGCATTTACAATAGTGTCCATTGAACAATTAGAGTCAGTCAGGAGTGTCACTAGGTACATTTAGATTTCTTGTAAATGAAGCATTGGCATTCTCCTCTATGCCAGCTTCCAAGTATGTATGCTACATTGACTGACAGTCTTTGTGTCCATATGGCATCTGAAGCACTCACTCTATTTGCCATGATGGCATACCTGTGTCACATGCCACGTTTCTCCACAGTAGAGACATGGGGGCATGCATGTTATTATTTCGCAGTAGTTGGGAGGTTCTTTTACTGCTTAAATGAATTTTGTCTCTGTGGTAGAGACTTAGGTTGACATCCTAGTTCTGAAGAAAGATTTGTATTCTAGAATGTACTGTAGGCTTAAGTCTTCACATAGGTCAATATTGAGATCCTTGATTTCTTTTACCCTGGTGTCCACACAAGGAGGTAGTTCTGATATTATTTTACATGTATCTTGGCTGCATTGCCAAGCAGTAAACCTTCAAAATCTTTTCTGATTTGATTTAGTGACCTTCTATCAATGGCATCATTTCCACCTACTAAGATAATAATTTAGTTGGATTTCGTTAGGTCAGTATTCATTCTTATGTTCGTGAAGTTGTCAATTTTTGCACCTCTTAGAGTCTGTACATCTGTTTTAAGAAGTATCCTGTGTACTAGTCTTTTCAATATTGAGAAGCCAATTATTTGAGTCCTATCTTTTCTGGCTTGTGATTTCTCATGTGTTGGACTCTGGTTTGTATTTCAGACACATCTCTGGAGGCAGAGATGCTGAAATCGGTGTGATCTCAGTTGTGTGAACTAATTGAGCTGATTTGTCTGTGCATTAATTACGAATTGCAGTTGTTGGTGCAAGCAACATGCTTGTCTTAGCTGAAGGTCGTGTGTGAACACTTTTTGTTCCAGGAGTGACACATGACTGAGAGAGGGGTACTGTTGTTTGCAATGCAGGATTACTTTGGGTAACAGCTGTTACCTGCATGGTCATTTTACATTTTCTTTTGGATGGTATTAGGATTGTCTGTGTCTGAGCATCTGCATTGTTCCTATTTCGGGGTCTGTCTGAATCGCTATTTGACACGAGGTTACTTGCTCATTAATCCTTCCCTGTGCTGACTTAATAGCATGTAACTGTTATTTTATTTCTTCAATTTGGGGCTCCAAGTTCCTAATTGTTTTTTTGATGTACACACATGGAGAAATCATTATGGTTTTATCCATAACTGTAATGGTCATAATTTATGGAACATGTAATTGCGTGACACATGTAATTGTTTCGTGTTTAGTACTAGATCTAGTTAATGGTGTAGATGTCAGTAAATAACTGCCTTTAGCATCGGTGTTCTCATCATTTCTACATTTACAGATAATATGTTCTAACCATGTGAAACAGTTGAGCCCTTGTATGTGTAGGAAATGTGTTGTTTTATACAATGTAACTGTCAAAGTGGGGTGTGATTTGGTCCCAACAAGAGGTAGTACCTCTCATGCTTGAAACATGTGCCTTTCCATGGGTAGTTCATCAACACTGGTCATCCCCTGACTTCCAAGTCACCTGTGGCTCCTAGTATCTGCTTGTATGTGACAGCAGCTACATCTGCTTTAACTGGCGTGCTAAACCAGATGAGGGTAGCTGGTAGGTCTTGAGCTTTCTGGTGATTTTAGGGACTTGCTCAACCCAGCGTACAAAAACTGCTGTGACTAACTGGACAGATGAGATCAGGCAGAAGATCCATGGCCAGGAAGGTGATTCAGCAATGCACTGTGGAGTGCAGAGGGCACATTGGAGTGTTATCTACTACAGCAAAAGAAAATGCCAGCTGTAATGAGCTACTGTGCCACCAGACTCAGACTTCTGAGTGAGGTCACTCCAGCACAACAGCGTCTTCACCATAATTTCCTTCACACACAGGTTTTTCTTGTGCAACATTCTTCACCCAAACCCATGTGTCCTCTTTCTTTCTACTCTGCACACCTTCTTGTGGAAGGGATGAAGCAACAGGTAGAGATTACTGCTGTCTGTCATAGTTCCAAACAAAGGCATTCTGTGGACAAGTGATCATTTTTTTTGGAACCAGGTGAGCAAAGAAGTCTGGCAGCATCCCAGGCAACATAGCTGACCTGTTAGGTCAGCAGTGCACACACACAAGTAAGAGAAGGGACTAGAAAAGGTGTTCAAAATTGCCTTTCCTATAAACTACCTGGACTGCTAGCCACAGTTGGCAGTTAACCCTTAATGTGGTTAAGACCTAATGCATAAACACACCAAACTCATTCTCGGTACATGGATGGTACACACACTCATGGACAATGAAGATACACCCAAGCCTCAGAGAAGAAGTCTTCATAGCCAGAGAACTAGGCTGATATAGACTGACATGTAACTATAACTAATGTATGATCTGTCTCCAAACCCAAGGGTGGCTACACCTTCTTCTGTAAGGGGAAAACAGAATCAAGGAGTTGGTTTTGCCATTCATACTGCACTTTTGCATCAATACCCAGTGATTCCTATGCATGTGAATGAATGCTTAATGCAACTCCGTGTCCCCCTCTCTAAATCACAGTATATCACTGTCATCATCTTGTATGCCCCACGTTGACCAGTAGTCAAGAAAATAAGGAAGCCTTCAATGAAAGTCTAGATGCTCTCATAAATGTAATCTAGCTTGCAACAAACTCGTTCTACTTCGCAATTTTAATGCCTGAGTGGGCCACAACTACGAAAGCTGGAATGGTGTTTTAGGACAGCATGGAATTGGAAAAATGAACATGAATGGAATGCTTCTACTGTTGATATGCATAGAAAATAATCTGGAACACACTTTTCCATGAGAAGAACAAGTATAAAGCATCCTTTGTTTAGAACACGTTTCCAAATTCTCTTGATAAAATGAAAGTGTGCATTTCAAATTTTACTTACACTAACTTAATATTGTCATAAATCCACAGTAAAAATTTAGGCTATTAGCCTATTTAACACCAGTTTTTACAGGGTACAAGTTCATTGAATATTGAGTGGAGCTGTGTTAGAACCATCCATACATGGCAGACATCACTATTGTCACTATATTAACTTCATAAATATAGAAAATATAAATATATTTCATAAAAGCTTGTGCTTCTGAAAATATCACAGTTCAAAGTTTTTAACTATCTACCACATGTTCTGCACTGCCATATTGCAGAAATAAGACCTATGAATCATATGAAAGCAACAGTGGATCTTCAAATCATTTCCCATGTAATGATCTCAGTTTGTGTTCACTACTTGGGCTGTGTGTACTTCATTTAATATTGTTGTTCAATTGAAATATTTTACTAGAATAAAATTATGACCAAACAGCATTTTTTTTAAAGATTTGCTTTTAATTTAACTTCACTTTTTCTCGTGACTGACAACTTAAATTTACAATGATTTCTGATTAAGTGAAAGAAAAAGGAGGAGGATGTGATCACTGGAACTAACATCTGAAAACATAAATCATGCTTTATCTGGGCTAAAAATTAATAGAGTTGGTTCCTATTTTAGATTCAGCATCAGAAATGTCTGATAGTTTTGTCTGATGGAAACAGTGTAATCATGAGTTTCAACTGCATAGGTCATGCAGCTACTGTGAACAATGTCCACCCTGCATTCAATCTTCCACCACAAAACAAACCAAATTAAAGTTATAAAGGTTTAAATAAAAAATGAGAGAAAAAAACCCTTTCCTTTTACAAAAAATGCAATCGTCTATAATATCAACTCTCGTTAGAACTCTATGGTGGTTTTGTGGGTTTAATGCCATTTCTCAGCACATGATATTGCTAGACATAGAAGCCAGTATATCTGGTGGAGGAAGAACCCAGAAAGACCCAGAGAAAAAATACCAACCCATGAGAAGTTATTAGCAAGCCTTCTCACACACCCATCAGAGTGCCTTCCACCACTTGCCGCCTCCCCCCCCCCCCAAGTGATCTCTATAACTTGACATATTTTCCCTTCAAAAGGGAAGTACTAAATATTCATAAAGACCACCTAACACTATAAGATGTAGAAAAGCTAAAATCTCTTTATTTACCATCCATCTAACTTGGATAGATGTTTAACCGTTCAATTTTTCTTGATGATCCATCAAATACTATGTTGATACATTAGTCCTCTGAAAATAAAACTAATTATTACACACATAGGTTTACTTTATCATATACTGACAGAAACAACTACACATTTATACACACATACCTCCAGATATTTTTCCTGATTCTGGTAACTGAACAGCAACACCAAACCCTCCTAACTTTACAGGGGCTGAATTCTCTTTGGAGGAAAGCAGTATACAGTGTGGCTTGAGGTCTCGATGTACAATACCATTGGCATGACAGTACCTCAAGGCTTCCAGAATCTGTCTCATGTAGTGGCTAAAGAAAAAGTATTTACATCTTTAATATGTCCAACATCAACAGCTCAAATACTCAAAATTTCATGAGCCCTAACATAAAATCTTATATTGTCTGCAACTACAAAAACTTGAAATAGCCAAAACACTTGAAAAGAATTTGACTGAATCTTTATAAAAACACAGCATTTTAAGGTTTTAAAGTTTTACCATGGTTTTCCAAAGATAAGACCATGTCAGGAGGTAAACACATCCCAGGTTTTTACAACATTTGTATGAATATTTAGAGTGCTGTATCAATAGAGAAGATCCCCTGAATGTTTCAAGCAATAATACCAATAATCACACATATTATATCCATATAAATTCAGTAAAATAAATAAATGTAATAAATTGTAATTGATCTCTGATACACAAAATGTGGTGTGATACCCTAATGCCTTGTCTCTAATTATTCCTACTTGAAATATCCTTCTTCAATCAATCTAAAGATTTAAATCACAGCTCTACTGCCACATGGTGATAAATGTGCATCCATATAATATGTATTCAATAAATTTTCAATACTGGTCTTTAGATTCTAGATTGAATTGCATCACACACTTGGGAGATTTCAACACCCTACATTAATGTACTCAAGATAGCATCTTAAAATTACTGTACAGCTTCACATTTGTATTAGAAGGCCTGCACTAAACAATCATGAAACCCTTTCTTTTTCGTTTTACACAAGAGTGGAGTGGTCTTTAAGAAATTGTTAACTTGGGTAATTTTTTTTTGCAGTAATGAAAGTCATGTTTTATGATGCAAAAACTTTATAGTCCTTCTTGTTCTAATTCCCTTTACCAAATTTTGTAGAAAGCTTTTAAGTTGTATGTACTGAAATTTGAAAATTGAAATTGTGGATGGATACACAATTGACAACTGATAACAAAAGTTGGACACAGTGCCATGTGCTTACTTGGTCTGATAATCTACATGCTTAAGCATCTTGTACTGTAGAGTGAACTTCCACAACAGTTTTCTCCTAAATAAACAGTTTCACTGAAAAAATTGATCAACTGTGGCAAATGTAAATCCAACATCAGACAGTTGAGTTTTATATTAAGGATAATAAATAAACTTTCCAGCATGATTGGACTGTAAGATGATGTGATATCTTGCATCAATGATCAATAAGCTGCCGTCTTGTGCAATCCAGTACTTAGGCAAATTAACCAGATATCTGATGGAACAATGCATTTCAAGTCAGCAAGTCCCTGTAGATGAGTTTTCATTTTCTTTTTATCTTCAGCAATAAAAATTCTGCAGAATTATGTTTTATTGCTCTGCCTGTGCATGACTAAAAATTGAATAAAGTTCCTCAATGAAAAATGAAAAATGTGTCACTGTAACCTACATTTTCATCCTGGAGTGTGTAGCTTCTCTAGAGCTTCTCTAGATAAATGCATGCATAAAGTTTCACAGCTATACATACAACATTATAGTAAATATGGAAACAAATCAATTGTTATGTATATCTATATTTTTATTTACATGATATTGTCTCATTTTTTTAATTTTTATTCATGGCTAAAGTTGTTGATGCTGTAGTGTTTAATGCCATTTTCAACACACAATAGACTATACAATGCAGCTTGTATTAATAGTGGAGGAAGAACTCAGGTAGCTACTGGCAAGCTTTCTCATATACCCACATTGGCCGAATCTGAGACTCGAACCCACACAGACAGAGGTGAGATGGCAGTGATTCATAACAGAAAGCACTTTAGACCACTCGGCCACTCAGGGCTCCTTCAAGGCTGTATATTGTAGTGATTTTCTTATGTTAAATTTTGCCAACGTGACTAGTCTGTTGTTGGAATATTAAAAGCATAAAATTATATCTACAGAAATGTAAGTGTTGACAATTAATAATAATAATCTTAATAATAAAATGTCATGACTTTGGTTTAATTTCCCACTGGCTGATGGATTTGGATGATTCTAAAAGAAGTAATTTGCCATTTGATGGGCTAGGTCACATCAGTAAATATACTGAAACGTAGTAAGTAGTATGATCTGTCACAAGGGGGTATGATGTGAAATAAAGTCATCATATAATGTACATGTAACAAGATAGCTAAGCAATCAGATTAAATCCTATTTTGGAGTGAATTCTTATTTTGTGTGTTCCAGTTGTAACATCCATTCTGCAGACATGTTTTATGTTGTACTTACATATTATTTGAGAGGAAAAAATTTGTTTACACTGTTCTGTGGAAATTGAAAGTGCCCATTTTTTGGACCATAACATTAATTTGGAACTATTGACAATTATTCTAAAGACTTCTGGATAATGTCATTTGGATGTAAAGTTTTTAATGGACGAGTACAATTCCAATTTAAAATTTATACAGAACCTTTCATTCATGTTGACTATAATGGAATTTTGTCTGGATTATTTTGGATTCACTTCATAATACTCCAAGTTCCTTTCACATTTTCATTTATAACTTTGCTAATTAACTTATTTGTTAAGTCTGATAAAACATTTTGGTTTTATATCTTTCTGTAAATTAATGTATGACCAGAGAGTTGTAACGGCAATAAACCAGTAAAAAAATTGATTTTTCAACATTTTGGATGCCACAGATGCCAACAGAAAAGTACTATTTATGTGTCACCTAATCTCAACACATTTTTATGGTAGATTTAATTTCATTGATACTGATTACTCACAAATGAGCAACAATAAGCCCCTCACAAATATATCTAGTTTTACATTTATTAGGAATGTCTATTGGTGTTGGTTAGCCATTTATGTTGTTCTAATGAAAATCCTGATTATTTATAAACTATAGTCTCTAAGACTGTTACCAGGCAACAGCTTCGCTGTACACAAATCCTCCCATGGCTCTCTTGACGATCTCAAAGCACAAGTCTGCTCCATCCATACTGCAATCAGAAAAAAGGCACATTTAATCATAAAAAAACAAATTCAAACCTCTCCCTGATTACATAGAACTGTTTTTACTCCCAATCATAACAGGGATGTCATGGAATGCCTTGCCACTTCTCCTGCTGCCATCATAGCCAGCTGATGATCTTCCCTCTTATCTCATATTTCACAATTTTATTTAGAAACAAAGTTAGACAAAATTCAAAATTCAAATACTGTAAAACTCCAAACAGTTTATCCTGCATGAAAAAAGTAATCTTTCCACAAAATGTTCATATTTAAGCATTTAAATGTTAGTCCTCTTATCACTTGAAATAAATTTCATTAATAAAAAAAAAAGACAAATTTTGGGCAAAATCAAACATTGTGATCTACTGGTATATGCACTGAATTTTCTCACAGAGATTCAGCAATTGTTACGCCATGCCAAATATATAGTGACTTCTAACTTTTTCAATGATACTCTGGTACAATAAGTGGTACTGCATCTTGGTGCTTCCACTCTAGCAAAAATAAAGATGAAAAACCTAATGATACTAAAATATCATTTAAAGTACCACTATACCTCTTAATTGACTTAATTGTTTCATTATGAGCTAGTTGTATCATTAAGAATTGGCAATAATGATGCTTAATAATACACTAGTATTGAATGCTGCAACCTCTAATGAAATAGACTTATAAAATATTAAACCATTAATAACAATAACAATTAGGTGCATAAAGACACCTGAATGGCTCAGCCTTCAAGTGTGCACATTTCAGAAGCCATAATATAAAAGAATATGTACTGAGGTTTCTGCCAAGACAAAAGGAAACAACAGAAAAGACATTCCGAGTTAGAAACTGAATTTTATCTCCCATCCAATTCCTGACACTAATCCTAAACCCAACAAAAATGTAAGTGTGAATTGTATGGATTCTATAAGTAGCGGAAACTATCCCTCACAGCAAAAAATGGTACAGTGTGCACCAGGTGGCCAAGTGGTCTATAGCACCCACCTTTACTGGTTACTGGCATCTCACCTCTAAGTGGGGAGGAGTCTCCAGCTCGTCCAAAGTATGTAGAATGATTGACAGTAGCTTCATGTGGGTTGGAATCTGAGTCTATGTAGTTTGCTTGAAGCAATTAATAATAATAAAACAAACCCAGACTCTGTTCTGACAGCAAATTATGGAACCAAAGACTAGTGTCTATAATGTTTATCGTTGACCTCGATATAAACGTATATACAATAGATCAAAATGGTGTATTGATATCCATCTAACATTGTAATGGCAGTACAAGAAAATGATTGGTTGACATGGGATGGTAAACATTTTATAAGAAACATCATTATCACAACAATACTTACAACATGCTTTCAATTTTATTTCAAAACCTTCAGATAACTGTACATCACTAGACTCCTCATTAGATTCCACAAGTCCTGTAAATTCTTTTGTTCCATTCAGTTATGTAGGTGATCAAAATCCAACATGAAAAACTTGTTTGAGTATCATCCTGTGTATGTTTGTGATAAAAGCTGTATTGAAAAAATAGGAAACATGCATGCTGCATGAGTACAGCTTTTCTTTTACTTGTGCCATATCCTGGGCAGTCTTATGCGAGTTGCAGGTTATAGTAGTTAAAGTTAAAAGAAGTGTGCATTTTTATGGATATCTTTAACCTTGTAATATCAACAAAGTGGGAAGACTTGCAATTATTGTGGTTTTCAGGAAGATGAAGATATAATTTATAAATATTACAGATCATGTGAGATTAAGAATTATACATGATCATGTTATTGTTGCTATTGTTTTTTGTAGGGTTAAATGCCATTTTTCAGCACACGATAGGCTTTCTGTTGTTTCCTTTTGTCTTGGCAGTATAGGCTACTGGCAAGCTTTCTCACATACCAATATTGGTCGAATCTGAGACTTGAATCCATACAGACTGGTGAGATGGAAGTGATTGATAACTGACAGCGCTTTAGATCACTAGGCCACTCTGGGCCCTTAATGATCATGTAATAATCATACACAGATCATGTAAAAATAACAATCATACACAGATCATCTAAGAATAAAAATCATACATAAATCATGTAAGAATAAGAATCATACACAGAGCATGTAAGAATCATGCATAAATCATGATTTGTGAAAGAATAACAATCATACACAGATCATCTAAAACCAGAGACTCCGAGTGGCTGAGTGGTTTAAAGTGCTCACCGTTGTGGATCACTGCCACCTTACCTCGTTCTGCATGGGTTTAAGTCTCGGATTCAGCCAATATGGGTATGTGAGAAAGCTTGCCAGTAGCTTCTCGAGGGTCGGTGGTCCTACCCAGGGTTTTCCTAGGTTCTTCTTCCACCATTTATACTGGCCTCCATGTATAGCCTTGTGCTGAAAAATGGCATCATGCCCAAAATAACAACAAAAACAACATCTAAGAATAACAATTTAAGAATAAGAATCATACAGATCATGTAAAAGTAGCAACCATCCATTAATACATACTCAACTCATGTAGGAACTAAATTTTTTTGGAGAATGGTTACTCAAGCAAGTGGAACTAGAAGTCTGATATGCAAGGCTGTCCTACAGCAAAAAGTAATGGCTAAAAATTATGTTTTTGAATTTTCTTGAACAAACCAGTTGATAGGAGTGTAAATGAAGTCCTGCTTTTTGAATTACACCAGTTTTTTAATTATCAGAGGTCCTCAGTAGTTTTTTCAATTATCAGAGGTCCTCAGTAGTTTTTTAATTATCAGAGGTCCTCAGTTTCCAGTTTTACACTTCTAGAATGAATACTGGAGATCTGTTTATCTGAACTATCAGAGAGAAAGAGCTAAATTAATAATCTTTTTATGCCACTGCCATATCTTTCGTATTTACTCCAAGTATATTAGACAACTATCCATAATGAACAAAATTTCTGGTCCTATTAAAGACGTGTTAACTGTATAGTGGAGTTAGCACAATGACACTGCACCTCTACAATCCTGGATTCCTGCCAGGAACTTGTACCTATGACATTATGATTTTTATGATGCCAAAAGGCAAAACATTCTTTAAGCTGGAGGCATTCACAAATTTATTACAATGAAATAGAATGTAGTGAAATGGAACAGACTGAAACTGAACTATTTGCCAAATATGAATATCTCCACTCAGTTCTATGTAGAGATAAAGAATGCCCATGTGAGAAGGATTTATGATATACACTGATACCTATCTTAAGTGCAATCACTGATACATACATGGATGCTATTACACTTATGTATTACACTTATATACAGCGTTTCTTGTACTTAAACAAAGTTTGATTGGCTATAAATAGTAAAAATAGAAAGAAAAAGAAAAAAAAGAAAAAAGAAAAAAAATAAAGAAAACAAATAAGAAAAACAAAATAAATAATAATAATAATAATAATAATAATAATAATAATAATAATAATAAAGACTTTATTTAGAGAAGGTAACTCAATTAGTTACAAAACTAATCTACCTTGATGCCTTCTATCTGTTATGAAGAATTTGGCTTGACACTAAATAAAGATCAAAGTACAAGCTTGGAACTAATGCACAGGCATCTGTGAACACATTAACGTAAGTAGAATATAAAATATCATCCTGCAATGAAAAATTCAACCATGAAAATGATGCAACATGACAGAAAAGCAGGTGGTATTTATTGTACTAGGAATGTTCAATTGTCTAAAGATTTGATCTATTTGAGACATTGATTATGAAAAGAAGAAATGCTAGGAGCCTGCTTTATGTCACTGGAAATGTTGTTCCATACCAGTGGACCAGTATATTAAAACTATAAACAATTACTTTTTTAGCCTTGGTATAATGTAATTTTTACTTTGAATGAACCCTAAATTTAGAATACCATCAGCATCTCTATTGCCTTATTGGTCAAAGATACTGCTTTGATAGACAGGAATGGTTTTCAACACAAATTCTGGACTCATTTCAGGAGTTTCAAAGTTTATATTGTTTGGTAGGTTTTTTTTAGCACAAAAATAACTTAGCTTCTGATGATCGGATGAAGTTTGGATTCTTAAATTTTTTCAGCAATTTGAATGAAAAAGTCATTAAAAATATTTGTGATGTCTGCTGGATTATCTGTGTAAATGCCCTCATAAGTGAGGGATAAAATTTCAGTTTTACTCATACATTTCCCTTTACCAAACTCTGTAAACATTTTCCAGATAGCTTTCAAGTTATTTTAGTTTTCATCAAGCACTTTTTTGTAATGCAATTGTTTGGCTTTTCATATCATTTTTTAAATTAACTTTATTCCTCCAATCTCTATATTCAGCTTGATTTCCTACTGATTTTAGTTGGTCTCTTTGCTTCATTGCTTCTAAAAATTTTGGGGAGATCCTGAGCCTGGCTGGTGGTCTTTCCTTATCCCATGTGTTTTTAACACATTAACCCCTGGAGGTTTTTGCTGTTTTTGCATGAAATGTGAGTAGGAAACACATTTTGTGGACTATTTCTGAATACATGCTAATACATCGATTTCCAAGCAATATTCCATGAGACAAATGGTTAGTTGTCTAAAAAAAAATGATTTTCATTGCTCAGTTTGCTGGCACATGATAAGAATGTGAAGATTCAGACTTCTTTTTTTTTTTTTTAAATTTTATTTTTATTAATGAACCCATACTTTTTGTATGGAGAAGACTCTTTATTTAAAATGTCCACCTTATTCTACTTTTTGCACAGGTTCACCTGTCTGTGTGCTCTTCAGGCTGGTCTGCCATAGATCTGAGGCCATAAAGTCTAAAATCTGGACACAAATTCATATTCCTACCATGGGCAAATTTTGGGTAAAAAAAAAACAGATCAAAAAACTTTGTTTTTTCCCTCTATTTTGTAGTGCAACAAAAATGTCCAGATTATTTGTGATCATTGTAGAGCTACATCTGTCTACCTTTCTATAATACCACCCACTTTAGTGTATCATGTATGACCTTGATGGACCATAAAAGTAGGCTACTACCTCGTGCCTGTAAAGTCGTCGCTAGGGATTAATGTGTTAAATGGGCATGTTTGTTCCCTATACTCATTAATATATCTGTTAAATTATATAAAACATCATCAATATCTTCAATCAGCTGGACTATTCCATGGAATCTGTTTCACATCTTCCAGGAATTTAACTATCAAAGTTATAAAAAGATCTTTAAGTAATGGATTTATGGATATTATTTTTTGTTGATTTGCCACTGACTTCATGTGTTAGAACAATTGCAAAGTGGACACTTATACCAATCTTTGGAACCCTCCCAAAAAATAACTTTTGTATTGATATAAATATGATCTGTAAGTGTTTTAGTGGTAGATGTTACTCTGGTGTGTTCATTTACTAGTTGCTTCATACCTAATGAAGCAATAAAATCCATCCAATTCACTTTTATTTGATCACTGAGAAGGTCTCTAACTATATCAGCTAGAATATAAATTTCTTCCTCTTCATTTGAAATGTTATCTACTTGAAGTTCAAAATATTCACACCAATCAGTATGTGATGATAGGGATCTGTAAATGAAACCAACTAAATAGGGCTTAGCTTTTTCTGGAGTGATCTGTAGCCTAAATGGATTCTATTTCCTGTATTTCTAGGTCTTGCCATATTTTAGAAATAGTACCAGTTCTAACACACACAAGGAGCCCACCACCACCTGCTTTCTTATCCCTTCAATGAGGTTTGTTAGAAAGAAAGCAAGAAAAATTTAGCTGGCAAGTTAAAAATATTACCTATAAAAGACCAAATCTGTTTAAGAAAAGCCAAATTAATGTACAGGATATCCAATAATAGTGCTCCTGAATATTTACAATCCCTATTCCAGTATAGGCTACCTGGTAATAACACTCCACCTGTGATCCATGTCTACCAAACAGTATAAAATTCCCAAACCAAATAAGGAATTATTCAAGAAAACTTTCCAATACTCTGGAACTTTGCTCTGGAATAGTATTCCAGTTAGATTAGAAATGCCAACTCTATTTCCATCTTCCAAACTCAATATATCCAGTGGCTTCTGAGATGCTGCTGAAATAAATAAATTCCTTTTTGTATGAGGGCCTCAAGGTAGATTAGTTCTTAGATAATTGTGTTACCCTCTTTAAATAAAGTCATTATTATTATTATTATTATTATAGCCATTGATATACAAGAAATTTAACAACAATAAAATAAAAAAATTGCAGTATACTCACTGTATTATGCTCTCTCAAATGACATAAAGACTCAAAGAAAATATTCTGCCTTTCTTTGATAAGACATTGTTTATGCCACCATCTTTTAAAATTAGCAAATAACAGAAAAATAATCCATTACATCTTATGCGTGGGATAAAGCAAATCTCCATGCAATCAGAATCTCATCAGAATCATAGATATCCAAGGTAGCAAAAGTCCGGTCAGCAATTTCTGATCCGAATGTTGGAATTTTGATAGTCCACACCAATGCATAAGATGGATTCTATCACTGTACCATAAATATATGTTTACAACACCCACCCAAGTTCAACCCTGCACTGATCCAGATCTGCTAGGATAATATACATTAGTATATACCATATTCTTAGGGATAATATACGCCAGCAGGATGATGCACTCAATTTTACATGATGATCTCAACCAAGATAGACAATGAACTTTCATAATAAATATATATACACCAAAAATTCAGAGACCATCATCTGGCTATCTGCTGCAGTACATATCAGTTTTCCATCAAGTGCATTATGATATGTAAATACAGACAAGAACAAATACAAAGTTAATCTCACAACACCCATTATGATGCCTCTGGAGACTATGCTTAAACAGCTAAATGAAAAAATGTATATTTAATGTGGCCTTCCCAAGTCCAGTGCTGACACGGACCTATCATCAAATTATCTTAGGCAGCATCAAGCCTTGGATGATTAGTGTCAGCTCTAGCTTGTTTGATAGTGTGACTCAATCAAATTATCAGATTGATCAAACAATGGAACAATGGTCTCGAACAATGCATTAGATTGGTTTTGGTGTTTCACATACCAATTGTCTTGAATGCTGATAAAATAGAATTCAAAATATTAATGGCATAATGAACATATAGCTGAAAATACAAATGTCACAATCACATTATGTCGAATTACGTTTGTTCAGATGCATGCACATACTAATTTTCATGATTGCAGTTGAAATGTAATTCAAGAGTCTGAGGGCATGGCAAACAAAAATCTGAAGAAGAAAAAAAAACTATTTTGAAAATAAGTTCACAGCATCCTGTTTCAGTTGGACTCTTCTTTCAGGCATTCAATGAGTGTCAGCGAGCCTAACATCTTGAAGGTGTGAACAGCTAAAAATGCAAACTTTCTCAAACATAAATATAGGGTCATAGTGATCTAATTTTTTATATTGATGTGTTACTCTCCCTGTGATGCATCCACATAGCAATATATATGTACAGGTAAAATAAGTTCCAAGTTATTGGGAGGGTAACAAACAAATTCCTGAACAAACAAAACAGCTAAACACCATAATTCATGCCAATTTCAAAGAGATCTGCCACTTAATTGTGGATTGAATTAATATTGTCAAAGGTTGTGACATACAGTATACATTCGAGTTTTGTTGTCAAAAGCAAATCTAAATATTGACCAGGCTCTTTATCATAATGATAAATGATACATCATTTTGATCTTTTGTATGAACTGGAAATTTGAAAGACAAACAGAAAATGTTTATTCCAATAATAAATATATTTTCCTTCTAGTTTGTAGCCCCTTTTTAGACCCAGCTTCAAAACTTTGTCCACAAATTTTTTGTGAGAAAGAATCTGCAAGCTCCAAGTCTGATATTTTGTACCTTAATTGGAATAAAGTTAAGAGTCGTTAAACTTGAAGAATCTTAATAACATTTACTTTGCATGTTTCATATCTAAAATTGGAGTTTGAACTTCTGGTGAAAAAAGTATCAAGAATGTGAGGTCTGTGAAAATTTCATAACATTATAACTAAGTCAAAATTATTCACCTCTCCATATTTTCGTTGCTCAGTAACTCATGAAGGATCCTCACGCAAAAAGGTTAGCATTTCCACAGTTCAAAAATTATAAATTTCGCACAATTAGTAGCAGACCAGTATCTAGTGATATACTGCCGAGATCCCACTTGTTTATTGTCAATTAATTTCAACCTGATAGCTGGCCTTTCAACTTGTATATTTTTTCTCCATGATAGATGATAATCATCCTTCAGGAAAATACTCCACAGAAAAAGGTCCACACACTCCCTACAGACAGAAATTAACATGAATCGATACTAATCTCTCTTTCAGCCGGCCTTTGATCCAAGAACTATCTTCCCCCAGTGGTTTTCATTTTTCTCAGAATTTATGACAAATAATGCACACAATTCCATGTATTATGTCCACCATGCTTCAAAACAAGGTAAAATGCTTGCATTTGTTCACAAGTCTCTGACATAAGCAGAATCAAAATCAATAAGTGATTCCTTCATGGTAATTGCTATTCAAGAAAAATATTTTTGAACAATTTCAAGAATGATATCTTCAAAGTTGATTTATAAACCATTTTTGTATCTTGTCTGGCTGAGTAAAGCATCAAAGACAATCTAGGGTGAAAGTCACTTGTTACGAGAAATCTATTAAATGATTATATCAGTCAATATTTCATTCATAGGAACCAAATACATTCCAACCGAACCCGATTTAAAAATGAAACATGTAGTAAAATTTATTTCTTTGCATTTATTCACTTTTTAAAAAGAATAAAAAGACTGCAATGTGGGTCAATTCCATATTATATCTGTATACTCTGTAACTATAACCAGAAACAGTGAAACAATGATAAATTTCTGATCCAGCACATAACGGTCTGGGGTTTATTATTACAACTGACAGTTTGTTACGAGATGTGTCCCTAAGAAGGAACTGCATTCAAAAGTGAGATATATTGTTTACTGTAATGTTACTGTCGCATAAGCAGATTGCAGATCCCATCTATGCAATTTACATCCTGCCTTGCATGTGTTCAAATATGACATCCTTGTCATGCGAGACAAGAAAACGTGTTTCCTTTCAAATTAAATTCCTCACCTATGAAGTCAGAAGTATTTATCCATTCCTCTAAGTATTCTCTCACTGTATTAAAAGTTCATAATTAGCAACGAATATAAAGATAAAAATCCATGAAAATTTACTGAAATTTTTGCACTTTATGTACAATCCACCAAAACTGGATAAAATAACTGTTCACAGCCACACTTCCTTGAACTGACTGGTTATTGCACAAACATGATTCTCTAATGTATTTCATTCCCTGCTAGCTATCAATTTTGGGCAATTTCCATGTGTTTAATACTCCATTGGGAAAAAAATAATTCACAAAGTAAAAGATGCCATAATAATAAAGGAAGCAGAATATCGGTACTATGATCACATTATATGATGCATGGCCCTCATGAGAATGCCTCATAGCTGGCTTTGCATTAGGCATCATTTGTCATGTTCCTTCAATGAAAATTGGAATTTAAAAAAAGCTCTAACCACATTCCTTGCTTTCAATTATTGATGAACAAGTGCTGATAAGTTATCAGTTAAAGGTTGATAACACGTCAAGTTATACTCACACTGCTAGCAAAGTTTGTAAAATGCAGAATAGATGGAGCCACATTGATGATGAAACCTTGTGATCACAACCTGTTAATTTTAGTAAATATGTGGTAATAAGACAGTCTGCCAACACTAAATGCCAACATAAAGAGATATATGTTTATGTATTGGATCAATACACACAGTGTTGGAAACAGAAAGAAAATGGATCCTTAAAGCAATTTACAGACACTTGTTTTCAAATGATGTGATAAAGGTGTATTAGCTATCCCATCTATCAAAATATGGGATCTTGAATGATCTGATATAAAGTACATGCTCACTTGTAAGTCGAGTAGAGTTGCAAACAATAAAGATCCTGATCTGCTATATAATAATAGGCCTGCAAACCAGGATCTATGTTATTTGTTCTATTGATATTACTCCTAACCAACTGTACAGACCCAAATCTGATGGCGTATTATGAAACGGCTGATCTTGGTCTGTGCAGTTTGCAGTCGGACTCAACTTGCGAGTACAAATGGTAGGTGTACTGAGTATATTATATCCCATCTATCAATAAATGGAAGTTTGTTTTATATTAGTAAACAAAATCAAAACTAATGATGAATGAAAAATCAATGGTCCTCATACTTATGAATCAAATAATAAAATGTATAATATGTATTAATGAAATAAAAATATCACTGCATTTTTATTAAAACATCAAACCAACCAATAAAATAAACTTCATAAAACTTTATTAAACTTAATCTTTCACCAGTATCTTTTATCAAAAGTCTTTAAACTTTAAACCCTACAAAAAAGTCTAATTCAGTCATACCATATTTATCCAATTACAACAATCTGTGCTGAATTACCATTATGTTAAAATATTTGAAGCTAATGTCATGCAAACTAGGAGGAATACTGATCTTGTCTTTACAACTGATCCATAATAAATATTCAGCCCGCCTTTGAATTAACAGATGACATTGATTGCAACGTGATCAACATACATGACTATGGATTACTTTCATCGATAACTGACTAATCACCATCCAAGCTTGGACAATTTAACAGGCAACTAAACACGTAATGATCAAATAAACTGTCTGCATCTGCATTGGAAATGAGGACAACTCTTAATAAATAACCCTGTCTATAATCTCTACAAGTCCATTTAATTTGACCTTTCAAAGCTCAGTCATGTACGAGTAGACCATGGTAGTAAAATAAAACTGGATTCCTTGCTGCAACAAGCATTGGCATGAAAATCGTACGCCTGGACATGGTGATATATTTTATAAAGTAAAATCAATCAAATTATTACTACCATATAATCACAAAGTCAGGTACAACATCAAACAACATTGACCCTGATCTGCAGTCACATGTGGTGCTGGCAGATAAGGGTCTATGTTGCTCCTAATAAAATGCTTGGACCCAGAGCTGCTGCTATGACAACATATCCCTGTCCAATTGGATCAGACTTGTAGTTTTACCTGTGGTGATTGAGCTGCTACTTCAAGGTTAATCTCAACTCCCTTCTGATCTAAATTACAAACCCGTTCAAGATTTTATTCAGGAAACCAAATAATATTCCTGAATTTCCTGATTTTTTTAAAATAAAAGTTTACAAACTGTTGACATTTGATAATAATAAATGTTTGAATATTCTACATATAGTTATGCACACAGTACCCAAATACCTCAAAGTTAGTACAACACTGCTTAATAGACAGCTCTAAATATGATGCATTTTGAGTCTGTTAATACTATGAAGTTACATCTTCCATTTGTTATGTTCACTATGATTTAAGTATCTTGTCTACTTATCAATCATACAGCATGTATATATTAAACAAGCTGTATACAATGCTGTCATTGAAGTTAACTACGATATATACAAAACTGTCATGAAAGTTAAATACAATATCTACAATACTATCATGAAAGTTAACTACGATATATACAATACTGTCATGAAAGTTAACTACAATATCTACAATACTTTCTTGAAAGTTAACTATAATATATGTGTGTGATTAGGATTTTTAACGTAGCTTTAACAATTGTTTAGTCATATTACTACGATGTCTGCAGAGACAGTTTATAGTGATGTCTAGCACTGGGGCATCATGCCGCAGACATGTAGCATGATGTCCCACCCAGTCACATTATCCTAACACCAGGCCGACCACTCCTAACACTAACCGCATAATGCTGAGTGCCAAGCGAGGCAGCTATTAATACCATTTGTGTAAGTCTTTGGTATGATTTGGCTGGCGATCGAACCCACAACTTAACAAATACAATGCTGTCATTCAAGTTAACTACAATATATACAATGCTGTCATTCAAGTTACTACAATATATACAATAATGTCATGAAAGTTAACTAAACTATTTACAATACTGTCATTAAAGTTAACATGAATATATATAATGTCATGAAATTTAATCTAGAACAGATATCAACCGACATGCATGATTTCAATTTCATATAAGATTTTTAAAATTCAATTTTGTTGTGAAGACTAAAATATAATGAAATTATTTCTCTAAAGCTAAATTAGGATTTGTAAATAGCTAATGAATAGAATTAAAGTTGATTGAATTATGTATTTTTCAATGAAAACTAAAAGAAGTAAACATATAGTTTGGGGTTTGGCTGTATCGATGTTTCCATTAGCAAAGTCACACTGAGAACTGCTCTATTTATGTTATCTGGCAAATGAATCCATCACTACTTTGCAAAAAGAATTAAGCTTATTCAAAAACAAAAAAAACCACATAATACATGTATACTGTAGATCATGACCATAGCTTTATGATCCAATACAAGTCCAAAACTTTCTTTAGAAATGACAAACATATGCCATTCCGTATTGTCAAGACAACTCCGATATGATTATAAGATGCAATGCAAAAAATAATTAAAAATACTAGTCCAGAAGAAAATTTAATAATAGCAGAAAAAATACCCAATAGTCCAAACAATAATCATACTTGTACATTTGGGGGGGGGGAGACAAAATGTTATACTGAACCTGGTCATTTAAGTTGCCTGATCATAAATTCAAATAAACTATATATATTAAATTTTTCTGGCAAATTGACCACTGACCATTTCAAGAAAAATCCCTACATAATGAATTCAGCAATATAATGTTGAAGAGAACACGATAAACCAAGTAAAACACTATTTAAAAAAATATTCTAAAAATGACTATATTTAACAAGATCATGTCAGTGACAAAGTCAACTCACATGTGTTGACATATGGTACATTTCTGCTGGGTCTATAATGCCAATCTCCAGCTAAATTTCCAGCCTAATTCCCAATTATTCAGTCTCACTTTCCTGTAAACACCACATGGAAAAAGTAAATTTACTGCCTTAATATGGTGCTAAACAAGCAGAAATGTAGCTTTTTTATGACAGCTTCCAATCTAAATTCAATAAGACATACTAAATATATACCTTAATCTACTAAAAGCAAAGAGGTTTTATATGTCCACACACCAGCTGAGATATTGTGATAGGGCTTTGCTTCAACAAAGTTTTTTTTTTACCTGACTACTTTTATTTAAAACCCAGCTACTTTGAAGATAAAAAGAAACAAACCCCACCCCCACCTTCGGATTCTTTTTGGCGAACATCCACCAAACCCACCGCTTACTGCGGCAACTTACCACCAACTTAAAATCTAATGGAAATCCCTACATACTCCATCTCTACGTCTGTACATCTGTCTGTCTTTTTGTTCATTATAAATCACATCTTTGCTAAATTTGGGAAATTCACACAATTTTATCATAATCATTAACACTTCATGCCTAAGGAAATAATACTGGGTCTAGGTTAAAAAATATGTGTCAATAAGCAGTTTCATTGGATTTGCATACACACTTTTCTTTATCTTATTGTCAAAACTTTCACTGGTTATATTTATACAAGTATTCTATGAGGGCCATTCCACAGATGTAACAATTCTGAATAGAGCCTAGCTTACTGGCTCTGAAAATATACACAGCATTTGTTGTTCATTGGCATTCTGGTCATTATATAATTTATGTGTTGGTTGAGCTCAAATTCAAAATTTTCTTTGACTCAAGTAAATGTTGCTTGGAATTTTGTAAGATCTACATGTACCTTGTAACTATCTGTATCTTAATATGTTTATGTTGGCATCACGTCAAAAGGCAGATGAGCATCCTGACCCTATCATACAGAAAGGTGTTTCTCATGTTGACTCGGAATATTACTGCTATAAGCAAACAAGACATAAGGAATAAACTTGTCATAGTCTCTCTTGTGGTATAACAAGGTTTCAGAATTTTATTTACCATATTTACTCATTTATAAGGCGAATCCAACTGCAAATTGCACAGACCTGGATCTGTTGATGGAGTTTGTTAGGAGTAGACGTAAAACAAATAATATGGCCCTGCATGGTCAGCAGGCACATTATGCTAAATGGCAGATCTGGATATTTGTTGTTTGCCGTTTTACTCGAGTGAGTATATACTGAATGTATTTACTCAAAATACCTTAAAGTGGGCTCAGCCTAACCAAGCAAGGTATTGTAGCCCATTTACCAAACTGGATCTTGATTCTGCCATTGTAATGTACTGGAACAAACCAAATCAAAAGTATGAATATTCTAAACTTTAATGCAAAAGACAGTTGTTATTTAACTTGATGAAAGGAATATACTTTCAAAATCCAATCGAGAAAAGAAAACTGAAAATAATTCCATATTCTGCATGAAAATTCCATTTTTTTTCTGACCTTAAATTTTAGATATAATGCTAGGGATATAACTACATGTATGTATACATAATAAGACATCAAAACCAAAAATACTTATTTCAGCTCAGGCAGTACTAATCTTTGAATCTGCCACCACAACATAATAACCCCAATGATGTGTCCCCTTTTTTTAATAGATGATATTCATGACACAAGAACAGATCTTCATATATTATAATTAATGTTTGGTCATTAACATGCAGATGTTTTATTAACTAATTTACATCATGCTTGGTCTGTATGTTGTACTTGTCACAGAATAAGGCTGGTTCCAACATTTGGAGTGCTTCATCATAAAAATGTGAAGGAAAATATTAGAGTATGAGCCAAATTTAAACAGGAACTGTTGTTTTTGCACATGCCCAAACAATCTGTTAACTAGGGTAACTTGGTATAATATACTATTCTACCCTGAGGCAGTAATGAACAAACTATTGTAAATGCATTAGAGGAAAGAAAATACATTTAAAAATTAAAAGCAATAAAGTATACTTAAATATGTTAGGTATAAAAGCACAAAGTGTAATACTTTTATGAGATGCACTAATATAATAATTGGAGTACATGTATTTCAATATTTTATCAGTGGTTAGCATGCCAGACTAACACTCAAAATGGTCCAGCTTCAAATCCTATGATGGTTATCAGCCCAGGCTGGCTACCATGGTGACCTTGGGCAAGGTTCTTTACTCCAACTGCCTTGGAAATAAAAAGTGAAAGCACTGTCAGTCTAACCCATCTGGGAAATTACAATATATTTAATTAAAATAAAGACTATTGGCACACAAGTACAAACTAGCATGAGCACTTCTCTGATATCATAAGAGCCAATGAATATTGCCTGAACACTCAGTGTGCACAATCTATGCCATTCTTTTGAAATTGCCAGACAAATCAATATAACCTAAGCATGCAGTGTGCATGGCAAATAATGTTCTTTAAAAATTGTCAGACAAATGAATATAACCCAAACATGCAGTATTCATGGCCAATAATGTTCTTTGAAATTGCCAGACAAATCAATATAACCTAAACATGCAGTGTGCATGGCCAATAATGTTCTTTTGAATTTGCCAGACAAATGAATATAACCTAAACATGCAGTATTCATGGCCAATAATGTTCTTTGAAATTGCCAGACAAATGAATATAACCTAAGCATGCAGTGTTCATGGCCAATAATGTTCTTTGAAATTGCCAGACAAATGAATATAACCTAAGCATGCAGTGTGCATGGCAAATGATGTTCTTTAAAAATTGTCAGACAAATGAATATAACCCAAACATGCAGTATTCATGGCCAATAATGTTCTTTGAAATTGCCAGACAAATCAATATAACCTAAACATGCAGTGTGCATGGCCAATAATGTTCTTTTGAATTTGCCAGACAAATGAATACAACCTAAACATGCCGTATTCATGACCAATAATGTTCTTTGAAATTGCCAGACAAATCAATATCACCTAAGCATGCAGTGTACATGGCCAATAATGTTCTTTTGAAATTTCATGACTGTTACGTGCTTAGGCTCGAATAAACAGTAACATAGAAAGAGTGAAAATAACAAGTTTGTAAAAACTTGATAAACAATTTATTGAGCACAAATATTTTCCAGAAAAGAAAAATAAACTTACAGTTTTAAGATTCAAATCCAAAATTAATCCAAAAATAATTCAAAATATAATCCACTAGTGAAATTGCAAAAGTCCTGGTAATAAAATGTCCTAATAATTCCCAGTTTGAATCTTAGTGAAGCATCCAAGATGGAAGATGATGTCACGTGATGAAGTCAGTTCTGGTCTTATGAAATTCAATGAGCACAACTGTTTTCCAGATAAATAACAAAATGAATCCTCTTGATCCAAAAGAATCGAAATAATTTCCAGTACAAGGTAATTTAAAATAACTCAAAACAACACAACTTAATATTCTAACAGCCCAACTTCTACTAAATAGTTCACTCCAAAACATAATTTATATACCTGTTTTACATAAACAAGGAAGGGGTCACATGATCTTCTAGAATCTTTAGAACAAATTTACGTTCAAAAAATGTTGTGCACACCATTATGACCGAGATGAGAATCAGTTACTTTTACTCTCAAGAACTAAAAATAGAAAGATGTTTACAACAAAGCTCCATAATGTCCATGGAATCAACCAATCATTTTAAATGCTTGTTTACAACTCTGAAGCCAGGTCAGAAATGAGGTCAACATCTGGTGTTTATATGTAGAGTACAGGTCATCCCCCTTTTTAAAAAAAATATCTCCCAATGAATGAATCTTAAACTTCAAATGTCAAATTTTAATCTGACAAACAATTAAAACAAAAATAAATGACTTAAATCAAATATATGTAACAATGACATAAATGAATGCAGCCCTATTATGACTCTATGATCTTAAACTAAGCAAAAGAAAAGAGCAAAACCAACATGTGAATTGTAGAATTCAACAAATAATATATTTCCTTAGAATACAAAGTGAAAAATGTAAAATGAACTTTTAATAGGGTATTGTGAATTAAATTCCAAATAATCCTAGAATTTCTAACCCAAGTCCTGATGATTCAAAATCTGAATAAACTTTTGTGGTTTTCAAAAAACAATCCTGCTCTGAAAGTGTTGTGCCTGTAGTGGCCCATGTAATGGTGATGTGCCAACGGTCTCTTGTTAGATTACAAAACAAAATCCAAGAATATATCCTTGTTTGAATTACCCTATAAATCCATGTCTCCATTTCCAAGATTGTTTTTTCTGAGCACTGGATATATTGAGAGAGAAATAACTAGAACTAAATAGTTTTAATAAATAAATTCCTGCCTAAATGAAATGATGGATGCAAAAATAATAGAACTGATTCTATTTATATTACAGCACAAATAATTCTAAATAAATAAGACTATACAGTCATCAATTTGACATCTGGTCACAACTGGCATTTTTTTAATAAAAAAAAATAACTATTACCTATTAGAAAATTTCATTCTGGAAGGGTAAAAATGTTAACCAGATAAAATCTTGGTTATAATTAGAAGGCCTGCTACTAAAATAATAATATTAAATGTGGTAAACAACAGGTAGACACAGCATTTCATGGGGAATTTCCAATGTTCTGATTGACAAAAACATGTTGTTTACAAAACTAAAATGAATGATTCAGGTCAGGTAGAAAATGAACTTGATTTTGGTCAAGTTCAAGTCCAAATTACAATTAACCACAGCATATAATGAACAAAAAAAAAACACAAACAAAACAATGCAAATCAAATATACATAAGAAACTGAACAATCATTGTGCATTGCCTATGCTGATACATGTACATGTATTTTGAAATCTTATGACAAATTTGAACAGCACAGAACTTGATCTCCTGGAAAAAAGTTTATGTAATGGCAAAATGGGCTTTATTCTGCTCATTGTTCACACTGCCAAAGACAGGTACTCAGGGCATTCATTGAATAATCAATCGCCAGGAAAGCTAACTTCAGCTTTAAATGAATATATGAACATTAACTGAAATGGGCAGGCCATCACTAACACAATGCTACACATCAATTATTCATTGGTAATTAAAGACACTAAAACAATGAACAGTAGGGCTATCATTATTTCATGACATTTATTGAACTGGGGAGAAGAATATCAGGCTAAAAAAATTATTGATATTAGATATAAGCAAAAAAGGAAGTTTGGTTGGTTGGTTGGTTGGTTGGTTGGTTGGTTGGTACTTAATGGCACTTCAACATATGAAGGACTATGCTGCATGATTGAGGCACATTTTAACAGCCTTTTAATCCTTTTAATGCATAGCATTTTTCATAATTCTGTTTTTTACTTGATCTATAAACAAAGACAACAACCAAACATGAAGTCTCAGAAGTTGTTTCAGTTCTTTAAATTTCTGAATTAGGTGGCAGGCCCAAGTATACAAAAATATGGCAGGAAACCCTACTTCACAAACTTGGAAGCAAGCTCAAAGTCAGATATAAGAAAAGACACTGATGTTTAGAAATTGGGTAGCAAGCCACGTTTCAAAGGCATTTTTCATCCATTTATTTATCTTGCCATCAATTTAAATACTCCCTGCCAATCTAATTTTCTATAAAGTATTTAAATTAAATCTGTATTCACATAAAAATGAACATCCAGTTAGCTGACCAGGTTTGAGACTGAATTGATAAGATTTAGTCATTATTAGTGAATATTTATTTTTTCTGTTTCCAAAGTTTCATTAGCAAAAAAAAGAGTCCAAATTTAGAAATCAATTTTCAGCCATTCAAAATATCATTTTTCAAATGAAAATTGCTCCTGTCAATTTCTTTTCTGTGAAAGAATGAAAGCTCCTTCATTTGTATTAAAGTTGGAATGTTTTGTAATTTTACTTTGCAAGATTTAGGACTTCAAGATAGTTTAAGTAAAAGATCTCTGCTCTGGTTGTTAAGAATCTGCTTAGAAGAAATATTTTTTATGCAAACAATGGGACGAAACAAGAGTCCCAAACTGGCATGAGATGACTCACCATGCTGATATCAGCCAAACAGTTTAAATGCAAAAGCTGTTGGCCAATAAATTGTTAAACCATTACTCATTTGTTGGAACTGAGAAGTGTGGATCACAATACAATTTTTAAAGATGGGAAACAACAAAAATTGTCTGACTGCAATTCCCATTCACATACTGAATTTCATAAACTAAAAAGCTCTCTGACGAAATGGATTTTAAGTGTTGGAAAAATATACAAGATGAAATGGGCAGGAAATAACAAAATAGCAGCACAAATATCAGGTTTTTTTATGGTGTGTGTGTGTGAAATATAGAAATCTGTTTGGAAAATAATATTCATAGTTTTTTTCATTCCCATATTTTCACATGTGAAAAATATATAACTTCACACGTGAAAATATAAGTTTTCCCATCATGCCAAATGATTCTTGATTGTGTTTGCCTACAGAATAAATTTACCTGTAGTAATAAAAATGAGCATTTTGTGACCTAAAACAAAGAAATGGAAACCGCATTACATTTCAGACATGGAAATGATACTTTTTACTCAAGTTATTTCCCCTTACCTCTTTGATAACAATGGGACTGTTCTCAGAGAGTCAAATAATCTACTGTTACAGATTTGTCCATGTGCTCTCTTACATCACTGATATTTATATGGTTAGCCTAACAGCCTATTAATGTGAGGTGAATTTATGAAAATGTGGGTGTTGTATTGAAGAATGAGTAGTTCCAGCAGTAATGTAAGAAAAGAAAATATGCTCTATGAACTATGTGACTGCACTTGTATAGCGTGTGTGTGCGTGTGTGTGTGTGTGAGTGTGTGTGTGTGTGTGTGTGTGTAGAGAGAATGTAAAATCACTCCCAGTGACAATGTTTTCTCTTCGATTGTGTTTTTCTTAATTAGACAACAATAACAGGTTTTAAGCTTTGACCTTATGTGTAGACAACATCTCTTTTATATCTGGTATCACACAATTTTATTGATCTTTAAAGAGCACCTGGCAGCAAACCTGATGAGCGAAAATGCTAATTTATACAGGTTACTCCAATAACAAATTCTATCCATCAATCTAAAGTATACTTGGATGGAAGGCATACATTCTAATGGTTAAATTCATTCCCATTCTGTCCATTCCCTATTCAAAACGTCATCTCACTTTCAATGAATGTCAGAATTCAGGAAATTAAGTAGTAAAAGAAATTAACCCACTTATTTCTCCACTAAGTGTAAGTTAGAAAACCTATTCAATGCCAACTATACCAGATACTGACTGCTAATAATCAGTGTGTAAATCTATGACCTCTATGACCACAATGACTTCATTCTCTCAAGTAAAAAAAAAAAAGATTGAAATGATAAAAAGGAAGAAATTATATTGAATTCAGCAACATCATTCAGATCAACAGACTTCATTTTAATAGTCAATAATTATCACTGTCTAAACATTTTTGCACATTAATTCATTTCATAAGGTTTGTCCAAATCCTAATTTAATAATGTTCACATTTTTTTTTTAGCACAATCATTAAATGAATGTATTTGATAATATTATAATGTTATAACTTATAGCTTTACATATTCTACCAATCATCACCAAGACATTCATAAGGAAAAATAGAAACAGCTGACCAGTGTGAGGATTTATTTAATATTATGTCCAGCTCCACCAAATGTGTAAATCACATGTTTTGTAAATGTTTTACAACAATAACTTGTATATCTACAGTCTTTAAAAAATGTCTACTCAGTTATTTTAGTTGATGTAATCAAAGCTAAATTATTATCAAAATGTATCCAAGGCAACCCCAAGTGGGCTCAGGTATGACAAAGCTTTACTAAACCATGCTTATTGATGCTGTAATCACAGAGTGGGTTTGGTGGAAAGTTAACCTTGTGTAGTATTTCGGAAAATATCAGTAACATTATTAAATGTTTGATAATAGGATTTGCAGGAAAATGAAAAGATACCAATTTTGAATATATTAAATGTGTTTGATGTTACAATAACTGTTTTCAGTTAAGGCTTCCAAATGGACTATGATCTAAATTCCATATGTGGGTAAGTAGGTATCTCACTTAGTAACTGCCACGATGTCCTAGTGGTTAGAGCGTCTGCCACAGAAGCGGGAGGTCATGGTTTCGATCCCCAGCCGAGTCATATCAAAGACTTACAGTTTGAACAGCTACCTTGTTTGACGCTCAGCATTAAGAGGTTAGTGTTACAACTGGTCGGCCTGGTGTCAGGATAATGTGACAGAGTGGGACATCATGCTACATGTCTGCGGCATGATGCCCCAGTGCTAGATGTCACTATAAACTGCCTCACTGCAGGCATCATATCGACATGACTGACAAATTGTTAAAGCTATGTTGAAAATCCTAATCAAACAAACAAACAAACAAAAAATCTCACTTAGTACATAAAAAAGTGTGGATGAAAATGCATCAAATGGACCAGGTTCAAATGTAGGGATCTGGACTAGGTAGGAAGTTGGACATTTCAAGTGTACAGGTAAGTGACCAGGACACAAAATAATATGGTCACGGTAAGAAGGATGACCATGAATGACGTCTCAGCTCTATAGAGTAGATATGAAAGTTTTAATCAGGGTTTGTATGCTTCCTTTCAACGACTTTCCAAGGCCTCGAAAAAAAAGAAAATTTTGGGCCTCAAAAATAGACAGTAAAAGTGAAAATCATTAACAAGCGATACAAACCAAAATTGCTGATAAACCAGATTTCAGTAACACAACAAAAAGACTGATGAAAAAATCATGTGAATATTTCAGGTACTATATAACAGACTGGTTCTGAAAAAATTGTATAGGAAACAAAAATGACTTTTAATGACTTTTCAAAGACTTTAAAACTTTAATATAAATTTTAAAGGATTTCAATTTAATTTAAAAGTCTAAACCAAGTTTTCTATTCAATATACTACAAAATGTAAAAAACAGACATGGTGAAAT
Organism: Unio delphinus; assembly: GCA_029339505.1. Taxonomy (NCBI): domain Eukaryota; kingdom Metazoa; phylum Mollusca; class Bivalvia; order Unionida; family Unionidae; genus Unio; species Unio delphinus. Next base: position 8,761,147 of record JAQISU010000306.1, read on the forward strand.
TCTATGAAATATAATGTGTTCACAATGGGAAAATGTTTTTTGGCTTTGGTTTGGACAGGACTGGGTGGACAGCTAAAGAATTATAATAATTGGGCAAGGTCTGTCAATAAATGTCAGAAACTGATCCCAATGATGCATGCAGTTTCTCCATAAAATTAAATACACTTCCATTTTTTAATTAATATCCTATATTACAAGAACCAGCAAGAACAAAAGCTGAAATAGCTATTCAGCACACAGCAAAAAGAAAGACCCAAACACAGGTCCTCCCCACAACATATGGTGTCAGCAGTAAAATCATTATTACCACACAGACCCCTCATATTCTGAATATCAGTTTGACCCTCCATTTCCATAGGTCTATATAGTCATGTGTGAGTGCAGATGTTGTCTGACATATTAAGAACTGCCAAGGAATGTGAACGACAACCAGAGTGATTTTTAGTGTCAAATGACTTTGGAAAACTTTGGCAGGAGTATATCTTCACTAGTCTAGGGTCATTGATCCACTTTATTCTACAAAGACCTTTGGCCTTTCATCTGGTGGAAAACATCTTTTAACTTGAGCTGTCCTCTTGCAAATTTAGCAAGTGGAATCAAATGACCAATGAGAGAGCTCATTATATCATATTGTATCTGATGACTGGATAATCTTGCCATCTGTCATGTATCTGATGACTGGATAATCTCACCACCTGTTATGTATCTGATGACTGGATAAACTCGCCACCTGTTATGTATCTGATGACTGGAAAATCTCTCCATCTGTCATGTTTCTGATGACTGGATAATCTCATCTGCCATGTATCTGATGACTGGATAATCTACCTATCTGTCGTGTATCTGATAACTATGATCATCTCGTCTTGATTCAATAGAAAATTTTGTGTGAAAGGTTTAAATGAGAGACATTTATTTACTATATGACTGAGCCATTTTCTAAAGAGTCCACAATAATTATCTTCCTAGATAGATGTAATGAGCAATCTGGCTGAATTAGTTTCTTTCAGCAGCATCCAATTAGCAGAACAACAACTGTTTCAGCTATTTGTTTACGCCAACAAGTGGACCAACAAACATTCATAGGAACAAGGTCATGCAAGTATGGTAAATGTCTCCCCAGACGTACAAAATATAACAAAGCTGTACTTACTACTCAAAAACCATATAGAGCATTCCATCAGAGCTATAGGTCTCTAGCAGTTCCACAATGTGGGGGTGCTTCAACATGTGACAGATACTCGCCTCTCTCTTCAGGTCTAGAAAATACAAAATAATATTTCTATTAGTATTAGGGTTGTTAATATCAGTTTTCTGGCAAACCGATTATCGATTGTAACAATCCGATTTTAAACCGATTATTGGTTTTTATTGGCCTTCATAAAAATATAATCTTATAATGCAAGTTACTGTATGCATTAACGTACATACGCGCAAGTTGACGCAACACAGTGTCAACGCCGATTAATATATTTTCTACTTAGAGATTTAAATAAACATAATTTATACTGTATGTTTATAAAAAAAAAAATAAAAACAACCGATAATTGTTTTCAAAACCGATAATCAGATTGCCGATTTTTGTTTAACAACCCTAATTAGTATATCGGTCCTACTATGGAAAAGCCCTCATCAGAGACCACCCCTGCAGTGGCTAGTTTGTCCAACACCAAATTAGTGTGTTTTTATGATACTGTTCCCTGAAGGGATATATTTTTTTGAAGGGATTCTTAAGCGGGTGTCCAATGTATTATATAGATCAGTTTTTCCATTAATGCAGAAATTCTGGAGTGGCATCTCGGATTCCTAACAAATTAATCTTATTCCTTAGGTTTATTTTAATTAAAGCAACAAAAATAAGAGTAACCTCATTCTGAGAAAAATGAAACTGGAAGCCTGAACAATACTTGGAGCTGGAAAATAACTTAACTGCTCAATCCACCTTTACATTTACATAAATGCCAACATTAGTAGTGACTTTTTATTTATTTGCTGATTATTTTTGTCATTTTTATTCAAATATACTCATGTGCAATTATAGTATTTTACTTTCTTCACAATATGCATCCCCAATATTTTGTTGCACTCCCATTTTAGCAATCGAAGAGGGTAAAAGAAATGCACAATCCAAGAAATTAGTGGAAACCAAAAATTCACTAGTCATGATTAAAATTATGTTTAATAATTAAAGTAATTATCACACAGTATTATGCATGACAAAATCTACACGTATTTAGTACATTCCTTAGTTATGACCCTATATACAACAGTGTCCGAGAAACAGCTTAATTTAAACTTTAATGTTGCTGTTGTTGTAGGGTTTAATGCCATTTTTCAGCACACGATATGCTATACATGGCAGCCAGTATTAATGGTGGAGGAAAAATACAGGAAAACCAACAGAAAGAACCACCAACCCATGAGAAGCTGCTGGCAAGCATTCCCACTGTAACAGAATTGTTACCGAGAGGAGGGTGGATTAAATGAACAATACAAACACAATTTGTGAAAGAAAATATAAATTTATGTAATAAATTATAAATGAAAAAAAATACAGATGTAACACCACAATAATTCATGCACTCAACCCACAATTAAACTCACAATCATTCACAATACATGAACAAATTAAATAACAATACAAAAGGAATCACAAATGTAAAGGGATCTCTTGGATTATACACAGATCCAAGAATCCTTTACGAAAGTTAAATAAATGCAAGTATGATTTACGAAAAAAATAAACACAAACGACAAACTATCTATCGCACGATGGATTGCGATAACTAGCACGATCATATACTTGTATTCAATCAAGTTGCTAGCTTTTATTGATATCTATGTGATCACTTGAAATATTATTGCGATCTGACATAAACATGCAAATACAACAATGTATTAAATTATATCACAATTTCAATACACCTATGTGTCTCCCCTGTATAACCGCACGATTCAGCAACAGTTGAATCGTCTCCCAGTTTCCCCGAGAACCGAGGGTTGACCAATACTATTATCGGACGTTTCCCTACACGGATCCACCACAGTTATACGTTCAGACAGCATACAACATCTACCAGAACCAACGGTTCCTCACTATCCTAGATGTCGACCCGGACGTTTTACAACTCTAAGACAGCTCCGACACTCGGACTTCTAGCTTTCCGGATATTTACATGTTACACAGATGTTGACGAACAGACAGTTCGACACACAGACAGATACTTCAATTCCGTTTGCACAAATTAACGGCACAAGCACATTCAGATATTTATACAGAGATGTTCCAGAACAAACAATAGATGTCCCACAACAAATCAGACGATATCAAAGACGTTTATCAAAAGATGGTATCAGATGTGTTAACAGCTACGGTATCAACGATGTTATTAGCAGCTACGGTATCAACGATGTTATTAGCATCTACGGTATCAGATACATTGTAACAACTACGTTAGCAGCTACGGTATCAGAGACGGTATCAACGATGTTATTAGATGCGCTATCAGTGATGTACTTCTACGGAATCAACGACGGAATCAACGACGGAATCAACGACGGAATCAACTATAATAAACAAAACCAGACTAATAATTGTTGTCTCAAAAATAATCTAAGCCGTAGATTACGATATTGTATTTAAAGTCTAAAAGTGACTAGTAATTCCAAATATTCCACGTTTAATTGCAATAAAAGCATCATTATACGAAATGATAATCTGAATAAAATTCACAATAAAACGAAAATGTAAATTTAACACTCACCCCTTTGGCTGGAGATTTGCAAGACGAGGTTATCTATCCTTCGATTAGATATTTTAGTTCCCGTAAATAATAATGAGAAATCCTTCGCCTTATATACGCTCAATAGGTGAACATAAATCACATCGAGCTTGCCGTACACCACGTAAAACGAGTATTTCGGATTTCATGTAAATTACAAATTGGCACATGCAAATCGTTACACGCCACTTAATCACCCCAGGTAATGCGTGTACGACGTAATCAAGAAAATGGTGAGTTTCGTTTGCAATTCAAGTACAACAAAAATCAGTTCAAATTTTCGCCTAATTCTGTGACACCCACATCCCCACATTGGCTAAATCTTAGACTCAAATCCATGCAGACAGGTGAGATGGTAGTGATACGTAACAGAAAGCACTTTAGACCACTTGGCCACTCAGGGCCCCTAAAACTTTAATGTAATTAGAGCAGCATGCATCACAGGTCACTATGATCTACTGTTGCTTGTGGTGAGTACACTCCATGATGAATACACACAACACGTTTCATGGATGTAAACACAATGGTGTCAGACAAACTAAGCTCAATACGAAAACTTTATGTAATGACTGTGGCACCAAATGGAGGTAACTGTGACCTACTTTGACTTGTGTCATCTGTGGGAGATACACCTATGTTTCTTGCATATACTTATAACAGTGTCAGATAGATTGAAAAAAATTGATTCCTGTCTCAACTTGGCTACTCGGGTTGTTACCAGCACGTCATATCTAATGATGTGAAACTAATTTTAGCTGATTCCCATGAACTGAAATTGAGTTAAGCAGATTAAGAAGCTATAACAACCGAATGAATCTGATGGGATGCCTGACCACACATTTTAAAATTGCAATGGTTATAGGCTTTAGAGATTGTATGAGAATTTTTTTTCAAGAAAATTCAATTTCAATGTCACACAAACAACATTATAGCATATTAAAACCAAACATCATATGCTGAAGACAAAAAAGCATTTAAGTTAATTGCTCCAAATGTCAGTATTTCATTTATAAAGATAAGTTTTGTTTTGTTGGTTTAAAGCCATATTTAAGCAAAGGATAGGCCACACATGTTGGCCAATATATCTGGTGGATGAATAATATTAGACATAACCATCTATATACGGTACACTAGGAAGCCTTCTCACATACCCATGTTGGCTGAGCCCAGACCCAAACCCACACAGACAGAATGTGAGAGATGAGTGATCTGCAAAGATGAACACATTAGACCACTCAGCCACTCGAGGCACCACATTTGAAAAGATAAATTTATTTAAAGTAAGCGTATACCACCTGCTATAAACAAAGACAATGATGCAAAGATCTACATGAAACTGATGCGTGTTCTTAAAATCAAATTCCAGTTAATCCTGGTACTAGCGTAACAATCCAGAATTCAGACTGTCAAACAAGACCATAAAACTATAGAAATACATTTTTCAATTTTTCATTGACTTGTGTACTTTTATATGCAAGTAGTGGAATCAAAACTTATTTCAATTGTTCCAATAGAAGTAAACAAGGTCAGGTTTGGTTGTGAAAATTAAATTCTGGCAAAACTAAAATAGCATGATGGGAACAAATTGTGCATCACAGCTCAATATTATCCAAAGATGATGATGATTCAATTGAATGTAAGAGAAATAACTCTTAATGTTTGTGCAATACATATTGATCACATTTATAGGTGGTGTTACTTCCCTTGCATCTGGCATTTCTACTGCTCGTGAGCCATTAAAACTGTGGATGTTGTTTTGGGAAATTAGCTTTTTCACAATAATGAATAAAATCCCTTTGTATCCCAAACTCTAATAATGTACATTTTTCATTATCACACACATGGGTCCTACTAAATTAATTAAATTTTGTATCAGATACTGAGAATAAAAAACCATTCTGGCAGAAACATGTTTTGCTGCAAAAACAGAACCAAAAAAACCCAAGAAAATTAAGTTCTTTCTTTGACCTACTGCTGTCATTAAGCTGTATGTACATGTATTTAATATTGTACATGTAATATTTTTCATAACCTGACTGAAGTCTGGCAAAATAATTTTGGGATTTAAGCATTTTGAGGACTTTTTTGTTTGATTGCTGCCCCGGGGAGGGGGAGCATTGTCCTTATATCTGGGCTCACTTAAATCAGACAAAATTACATGAACAAGCACCTAAAAGAATGGTGTATTCACAAAATCCTGAGGAAAAGTTAATTATTTAATAATTTTAGATGTGATGTTTACTTAATTCAACTGACAACTTGTTATAAAACAAAAAGGTGTGGTCATTGGATTCTACATGCAACTTCAGTTTATACACTATAAGCCAATTATTTTACATCGTCATTTGACTATAACTTCAATTTATACACTACAAGTTAATCATCATATTGTCATTTGATTATAACTTCAGTGTATACACTATAAGCCAATTATCACATTGTCATTTGATTATAACTTCAATTTATAAACTATAAGCCAATTATCACATTGTCATTTGATTATAACTTTAATTTATACACTACAAATCAATTATTGTATTGCTACATATGACTTAGTGCATGTTTTTGGACAAAACTCAAAAAATTATCCATTGTATGCATCATGATACTTTCATGAGTGGAAAGATACAGCCAAGATCAGCAAAAACATTATTTTTCTAGAAAACACCACAACATGCAGGCTGTCTTGTAACCTTCCACCATATTGACCTGTTGCAAAGTATCCCCTTGGGGTGCAAGACTGGGAGTCAAAAATCTCCTTGGTGTCAAAACTGGGGGTCACACTGAGTAAGAAATAAACTTTGGTATCAAACAAACCTGGGGGTCAAATTAAAATTGTGGGGGTCTCTAAAGTGCAAATGAGGGAAAAGAGACACACTGGATGTTGTGTACAAAACCTACCACCATACATGCCTGCCACCTATTAGACCCTGCCACCACATATGTCTGTTTTGTTCAAACCCACCAAAACATATGCCTCTTTTCTTGTAACCTTCCACCACACATGCCTGCATCTTGACTAGCCAAGGTTCCAATAGGTTAACCCTATCAATACCTTGGTGGATAGATAGATATATCTGTGTTTCGGGTCTGTGATTACACTGCATGTGGCAGCAAGCAATCGCATCCATTCAAAATGCACTTGTCCAAATCTGAACACGGCTTCCCCATGATTGAGACAACATCACAAGGGAAGCAAACAACTGGAATTGACTCAATAATAAGCAATTTTCCACTGCAGGTCCATGTTTGTACAATTACATCCATCAAATATATCTGTAATGGCTTCTTGCTTGTATGTAGTCATACTTTTAATATTTAACTTACAAACTATCTTTTGAAGTCAATGCCCTCTATTATTTTTGTATCATATATGAAGTACTAATGTTAAATGCTTTAATTATGTTGGCATTAGATATTACAGTAGGCAACTATGAAATCTAAGATATTGCAAGCACAAAGTACAGATATATCTGATCAATCCACCAAGCAATAGATGGGGTTAACATACTGGAACCTTGGTTAGTGAAGATGGCATGTCTGATGATTGCTGTCCACTAAAACTACCAACACACATGCTTCTTGTCTACTAATCCTACCACCACAAGACTGTTGTCTACACATGCCTGCTATCAACACATATTCAAGCAGTCTACAGAAGCCTGTCTATTAAACCTACCAACACACATCTGCTGTCTATTAAACCCATCACCATATAAGCCTGTTATCTATTAAACCAACCACCATGTAGATCTATCTATTTCTCAACTCTAAATATTTTATCTTCAATACAATATGAAATATAACATGGAAAACGTTTAGTAACCCTTTGGAGAAGAGATCATGTACAACACAATGATTGTGGCATGGTTCCTGAAATTTCATATACATGTACATTTATTTTACTCATACAATATTTTCTTTTCTTAAAAGCACAGATAATAACATGTATAAAGTTTAATTAGGGATTACACTGGGCTTCACTAATGTCTCAACCTGCATTTTATTTTTCCTTATTGGCCACAAAAATATACAATCTGGCGATTTATTTTGAAACAACATTGTTGACTGTTGGCTGTTTAACCTTGTAAATATAACGTTGGGTTTGGAGGTAAGAAATTCAAACATACCATGAAAATAAACCACAAACTTGGATCTAAACTGCACTGGAATCTATCTATTTTTCATTACATAACAAATTCTTTTGTTCATACTTGCAAACCATGTTAACAGTGAACTGCTTTATTATAATCTGCTTATGCTGACATCTAGCTTTAATACTGTTTGCCGTGACAGACTCAAACATTCATGCTATTGAACCAGCTACAATTGACCAAACTCTGAAGGCAAAAACAAGAATGGCTACAAATGACCAAACAATTCTCTTTTGCTGTTTTCAAAATTTAACCAGTAAAAATAGTTTTGTTGAAAATTCAAAGAAAACTGATAACCTTTGAAGCACCAATCATTCTGCATAAATATGATGCAAATGAAAAAAAACATTCAGATTCAATCAATATTCTACAATTGTTTCATATTGCAGCGGCAATAACAGGCATTTGTTGTGTTATCAATGCTGGCCTTTAACAGTGATTTTAAGAAAAAAGTTACGATTATGATTGCTAACAAGGACAACATAAAATGCAAAATAAATTCCCAATCTTTTGAAACCATAAATATCTGGTTGTCAAGTTAACTGAAGGTGGGGCATCTTGCAAAGATAATAAACTTTTCAATTTGTTCATGCTTTAATTTTCCCATGGCAAGCCTCATTCCCTTGGTAGCCTTAGCAAGATGACAGTTGCCTCCAGCTGACCAAAATCTAGGCCAATTTAAGTACAGGCACATGTACCATGTAAACTACTATAGCCACTTGTTACTGGCAACAATACATATTGTACCAAATTGTTTAGTGACACATGTCAGACAATTGGATACATAACAACTGATGATTACTGTTTGTTTATAAATGCATTACTTGTGTTTTCTAAATGGATGTGACTGATACATGAATTTTCTAACATGTGATCTATACTCAAATTCATGGACGTTCCATATACAAATACAGTACTTATCAAATGATAATAATAATAATAATAATAATAATAATAATAATAATAATAATAATAATAATGTAATAATGTTATAATTATTGAGACTGACTCATTAGTCGAGGACTATTTTCACATGGTGCCCTTTTAAGGAGAGTATAAAAATAATTGATTGTACTATATACAAATGCACATTGTCAATATACAGTGGTCCCCCTCTGTTACGTGCTTAGGCTCGAATAAGCAGCAACACAGAAAGAGTGAAAACTAACAAGCTTGTAAAACTTTAACAATGAATTTATTAAGTACAATTATTTTCATAAAATAAATAAACTTACAGTTTTAGAGAATCAAATCCAACAAGTATAGAATTCACAAAATAGTCCACTAATAGAATTGCAAGTCCTGATAAATAAATGTTCTAATAGTTCCAGGTTCGAATCTTGACGATGTAATAATCCAAAATGGCTGACAATGTCACGTGGTACAGTTCTTGTTTTTTAAATCATCCAAATGAAATTATTAAACATATGTCCTTTTTCCAGATAACTCTTCTTTTCCAACGAATTGACACAAAGTCCAGAACACTCAAAAATGAAAATACACAACATAAGCCCAAACATCTACTAAAGTTAGCTTCTAAAACACAGCTATATATATTGTAATTTCCTTGTAAACAAGAGGAATCATGTGAGTCTGGAAGGTCATGGAAAAAGTACTTTCTTCAAGTCACGTATTAACAGAATGAACCAGAAGGAAAAATCAGCCACTGATAAAATGTTGTCCCCGAAATTAACCAATGAAATTGAAGACCTGTTGACAATGTCCAAAACAAGGTCAGATATTGAGGTAACCAAGCCAAGGTCAGCCTGTTTACAGTAAAGTCCAAGTCAAACTGAATTTTCTAGAAAAATTTCCCATTTAATGAATAATAAATCCTAAATGACAATTTTGGATTTAATAATTAAAAATAAATAAAATTAAATCCAATAGCCGTAACACCCTCTTATATGGCCACCCCTTATACACTGGTAAAGTGGCATTATAAGATGGGTGGCCTTTCCAGATGGGGACTGCATTTTTGTGAGAAGTATGTACAATGTACATAGTAAGAAAGCTACATACCTAATACTATTAATATCTTCATTTAATATCTTCATTTATTATGCAAAATGCATTTCTTCTTCTTTTATTTAAAGTGACCTTGACCTATAAACTTTTCAATCCGACTTTTCAATCAACAGACTTTTCAATCAACAGAAACTGCAGAGATATTGTGGTTATAATGCTAGACTCTATTACTGGATCAGTTTGGGTTGAAAGGTGGAAATGGAAAATGGAAATCTTATACTCCAGTGTTAATTTTATATATCACATATACAAAGGCTTCCACTTCTTTTTTGTTTTGTTTCTTTACAACCTGTGTTTTTTCATGGAGTTTTGTTTTTCGCATAGCCAGGAATTGGCATTGAACAAAAAATAATTCTAAAGTCAGTCAGTCAGTGTATATGTGGATAATAAATAAAGGTTGAATAACAATAATAATAATAAGAAGAAGAAGAAGATCAAGAACAAGAACAAGGACTTATAAACATGCTTAGTGGTAAAAAGCTCCAGTTGCTTTACAATACTATGTTTTATTTAACACAAAAAGACATATATATAGTTCCAAAAAGTAACAAAAAAAGAGTGAAGACAATAAGCTTTGTAAAATTTAACAAATAATTCATTTCCCAAGAATATCAAGTGGAAAACTAAGAAAAATAATTTACGGATTTTATTAATCAAATCCAAAAATAATCCAAGATAAAAAAAACATAAGTCCTAGTACTAAAATGTCCTGAATGAAACTGACTTCAAATCCCGATAAAATCCAAATTTGCATAAGATGATGTCAATAACAGTCAGTTAAGTGCTGCAGCGTCAAGTCAAATAAAATATTATTACTGCTTTTGAAGTCTGTGTACATTTTGGTAAATTTCCTTGTCCAAGATTTAATTTAGACAACTTTAATGTTTCCAGGGAAAATAATTACTTAAAATCCAATAATTTTAAGAAAATAAAATCTCAGCCCAAATTGGTCACAATAACACAACATATCAAGCATTTAAAGCCTACTGATTACTTCTATACAAAACATCAGGTGCAAGGCTAACTAAAGACACACAACAGATTCCCAGATGGGGTTCAAGAGTTGTTACATACAAATTATCAGGTACAGCAGACATAACCTTGGCTCAACTTAACATTTTTAACTCTAAGAAAGAATTTGAAGAAGAAAAAAAAACGTTTACCAAATGTGCCATTGATTTTGACAAGATTGGGAACTAGGTCGGCATTAGATACAATTAGCTGTTTACCAATGAAAATGAAACAAATTCAAATCAAACAGAACTGAACTTAATTATAAAAAACATCGTCCAATAAACAATATTACAACACAATAGCATGGAATAGAATAAAAAAATTTAAAAGTTAAAACATCAGAAAAACAATTAAATCAAACATACATAACAACATATATATATATATATATATATATATATATATATATATATATATATATATATATATAGTTACGTGCTTAGGCTCGAATAAGCAGCAACACAGAAAGAGTGAAAACTAACAAGCTTGTATAACTTGAACAATGAATTTATTAAGAACAATTCTATTCATAAAATAAATAAACTTACAGTTTTAGAGAATCAAATCCAACATTAATCCAATATAGAATTCACAAACATAATCCACTAATGGAATTGCAAGAGTCCTGATAAATAAATGTTCTAATAGTTCCAGGTTCGAATCTTGACGATGTAATCCAAAATGGCTGACAATGTCTTGTGATGCAGTTCTTGTTTAATTATCATCCAAATGAATTATGAGCACATGTTTTCTCCTCCAAATTGATAATAAATCCTCTTTCTTCAATGAACTGACACAAAGTCCAGAACAAAATAATAAAAATTATAACTCAAACATGAATACACAACTGTTCATTTTAAAGCCCAAAATTCTACTGAATTGTTCTATCCCAAACAAGTCTATATAACTGTTTTTCTTATGTAAACAAGTGATCACATGATTTTCTAGAAATTCATGGAAGGTCACTACCTTCAGCAAGTCACGTATTCTAGATATTTCCTACACCCCAAGAACTAAAAAAAAGGTTATCCTTGAAATTAGCCAATAGTTTTAAAGACCTGTTTATCAATCTGAAGCAAGGTCAGACAATGAGGTAAATAAGCCAAGGTCAGCCTGTTTACAACTAGAATCCAAGTCAGCCTGAATTTTCTAGAAAAAATCTCCCAATTAATGAATATTAAACCCTAAATGACAAATTTGGATTTAATAATTAAAAATAAATAAAATTAAATCCAATAGCTGTAACACCTTCTCCCATAAAATAAAAAGAAAGGTTTATATGATAAAACTTTCTTTTTATCACAAACCAGTTTACATCTGAGGTTAAAAGAACTAGTACAAATTACACAATATAATGAATTATACACGGGAAAGAGCGCCTGCAAATTATATTATCTAGAAATAACCTCAGCCTTTAAACTTGTCCATGTCCCACTAAATATCCTAAGAAAGCCACTCTAGCAGGGCAGAAATCACTTTTAAATAAATTAACAGTCAGACACGCATTAGTGAGTCTGTCAAAGAATTTTCTAATTGTTGCTAGATGTTCTCTCCAGGTGTCGTTGTAGATGATGACGTCACAAATCTCTAGACCAGAGATGAACATTTTTATGAGGCGTTGAATTGGACTTTCTTTATATTGGTCGAGTCCATTTGGAGTCACAATATTGACATTTCCTTTGCTCTTTCCATAGTGGAATCTTCCAAAATCCTTTCAGAAGGTCAAAATTTGGTGACATACCTGGCATTCCCAATTTTATCAATACAATTGTCAGTTCTTGGTAATGGGAATGAATCTGTTTTTGTCACTCTGTTCACCTTCTTATAATCATTACACATACGGAAAGTTTTATTTGGTTTTGAAACAAGTATGCATGGTGAACTCCAATCACTTTTACTGGGCTTGATAAAATCATTCTCCAGCAAATATTGAATTTCCTTTTTCAAGAATTCCTGTTTGAGTGGACTCGTCCAGCATGGATGCTGTATGGAATTTTCAATTTCAACGTCATAATAATTTTGTTTCTCCTTGTAAGAATATCTGGACATAAGTGCTCATATAATAATAATAACTTTCAGTTCATTTCTTTCTTGTACTTGCAAATGTAAAAGTTTCTGGTCTAGATTTTTCATAATTTCTGAATTCCAACAATTTGTTGCTCTAATGTCAGTAGAATCCGACGATATTTCTTTACAATGTGGGACAGGTACCACTAAATTAATTACATATTTAACATGGCTATCTCTTTCAATATACTGGTACTCCTATAATTAATTTAGATCCCAGGAGCACTAATACTATAATTTAACTAATTCATTTTCTTCTTAACATTGTAAGGGCCATAATATCTAATTTGAAGAAAAGTAAGAAGAATGAACAAGAGTAACACAACTCCATTATCAGACTCAAAAGTTCTCTCCCTTGTAGTTCTTTCAAACCATAGTTTCATTTTTATCTTGAATTGCTGAATCGGGCATTCATTCATAACTTGCTGGAAAATTCCAGACATGAAGTTTGAACCTTGATCAAACTGAATAGATTTGGGAAGGCCATACTGAGTAAAAAACTTTATCAAAGCTTTTACTGTAGTTTTAAATTTTATATTCCTCAACGGAATAACCTCTGGAAACCTTGTTGACGCACACATTATGGTCAACAAGTATTGGTTATTTGACTTGGTCTTAGGTAAGGGATCTACACAATCTACCATAATTCTACCAAATGATTTACCAAACGCAGGAATAGGTTGCAGATGAGCCTTAGGTATCTTCTGATTGGTTTTTCCTACCATTTGACAAGTATGACAAGATCTACAGTATCTGGCAACATCACTTTTGATTTTTGGCCAATAGAATTGAGTCAAGATCCTGTGATACATTTTCTTAATCCCTAAATGACCAGCCAAAGGAGTTTCATGGGCCAGATTAAGTATTTCCTGTCTGTAAGGTTTTGGAACTACTTTTTGATAGTTCACTGACCACTCATCACCAACAGGTACCTCGGGAGGTCTCCATTTTCTCATAAGAATTCCATTTTTAATGACATAACAGACAGGAACTACAGTGACTTCAGTCTCATTTATGACCCTTTGAAACAAACAGGAGATCTCAGGATCTTTTTCCTGTTCAACGACAAGTGACTGTCGTTTATCACCCTGATTAAGAGAATGAGTTATTGAAAGAGGATCACTATGATCAATACCTTCTGATTGATCTAAACCAAGAATAAAAGTGATCTCATCAAAAACCTGACCTATACAAGCGCCAGTTGAAGGAATGCTGCCTTCTATAACACCATTCTCAAAATCATCACCCTGATTAGAATAAAGAGAATGAGTTGTCAAAAGAGGATCACTATGATCAATACTTTCTGATTGATCTAAACCAAGAGTAAAAGTGATCTCATCAAAAACCTGACCTATACAACTGCCAGTTGAAGGAATGCTGCCTTCTATAACACCATTCTCAAGATCATCACCCTGATTAGAATAAAGAGAATGAGTTGTCAAAAGAGGATCACTATGATCAATACCTTCTGATTGATCTAAACCAAGAGTAAAAGTGACCTCATCAAAAACCTGACCTTTACAAGCATCAGTTGAAGGAATACTGGCTTTTTCAACACAAGCCTGACCCACACAGATGTCAGATAAGGGAATACTGCCCTCAATAACATAAACCTGACCCATGCATATGTCAACGAAGGGAATACTGCCCTCTTCAACTTCATTCTCAAGAGCTTTCTTTACCATAGCTCTAGTAACTGTACAAGCTTGAAATATATCAGGGATTTCTTTTTCAATTGGATCAAATTTCTGATCCAAATTAGGCTTGTCAGTTACAAGTGGATTAACCACAACCTTGTCCACAGCTAAGTTGTTGCCTAGCAATAAATCTATCCCCTCTACGGGTAAAACCGAGACTGTTCTGATTGTCACAGGTCCTGACACTAAGTCTGATGACAAATTTACACAATGGAGAGGAACATTATCAAAGCCACACTCTACTCCCTGAATAAGAACACTTTCATTAGAAGAATTCTCAGAAAAAGGCAAAATACCTGATTATAAAAGACTCTGAGAAGCTCCTGTGCCCTTTAAAATTTTAATAGGGGTGGGATTGGCTAAATCACCCAAAAGTGATATAGAACCCTTCGATATGAATGGTTCATAATTTTCCATATCAAAATCAGACTGGGATTTATTAGACCCAACAAATGTATTGCTTTCAATACATGACTGTGACCTTGACCTCTTGTAAATAAGAGCATTTGGAACAAGTCTATCTTGATTCTGATGCCTATTTTTCAATTTGTAGCAATCAGAAATAACGTGTCCTTTTTTCTTGCAAAAATGACACGTCGGAACAGACAAGGATCTAGAATCAAACTTCTCTGAAGTCTGATTTTTGAAAGTTGTGTTAGTTTGAGTTTTAGAAGGGCTTGAATTAGGCGGAAATTCTTTTCTGCCATTAAATTGGTGAGTAGAAGTCTTGTTAACAAAAGGAACTTTATGTGTCAAAGAATATTCGTCAGCAGCTCGAGCAGCATTTTCCAAGGTTTCAATTTGATGCTCCTCAAGATAAGTTTTAACATCATTATGGACACAGTTTTTGAACTCTTCAATTAATATAATTTGCTTGAGATTTTGATAATCTTGCTCGACTTTCCTGGCTAAACACCATCTATCAAACAACTGCTCTTTTTGTCTAGCAAATTTGACATGAGTTTGTCCAGCTTCTTTTCTGTAATTTCTGAATTTTTGCCTATAAGCTTCAGGAACTAACTCATAACCTCTTAAAATGCATTCTTTAACTACATCATAATCACTGCTTTGCTGAACAGACAGTGAAGTGTAAATCTCACTAGCCTTACCAGTAAGTACACATTGTATTAACTGAGTCCAATTCTCTCTTGGCCACTTTAAATTTTCTGCAACTTTTTCAAAAAGAATGAAATATTTGTCTACTTTTTCTTTGAAAGGGGGTACTAATCCAATATTCCTTGCTAAATCAAAATTTTGATTTGATGTATGATAGTGATTCTCACTTGCCAACTCTAATTCTTTCATTTTACACTGATATTCCCTTTCTTCCTTCTCTCTCTCTCTCTCTCGTTCAATTTGTTTTTCTTGTAACCTTTCCTGTCTCTCTCTCTCCTCTTTTTCAAATTGTAATTGTCTTTCTTTCTCCTCTTTTTCAAATTGTAATTGTCTTTCTTTCTCCTTTCCTGTCTCTCTTTCTCCTCTTTTTCAAATTGTAATTGTCTTTCTTTCTCCCTTTCTTGAAATTCCAGTTTCTTAAACTCTAATTCAGATTGTAATTGTCTTTCTTTCTCCCTTTCTTGTCTCTCTTTTTCTTCTTTTTCAGATTGTAATTGTCTCTCTTTCTCCTCTTTCTCTTTATCAATCTGCATTTGCTCTTTTTGTAATTCAATTTGTTTCTCTTTCTCCCTTTCCTGAAATTCCAGCTTCTTCAACTCTAATTCCATCTGGAATTTTAATTCTAATTCCTTTAGTTTAATGTCAGAGTCTGATGCAGACTTACTGACTGGAATCAAAGCACTTTGTTCCAAAAAATCCTGTTCTACCAAATACTGGACCAAAATCTTTTTGATATCTTGTTTCGTTAAAGAAGCCTTCACTTCGGAAAGATCGTATTTTTTGGCAAGTTGAACCAACTCGTCTTTTTTGAAAAGATCTAATTGCTCCTGGGTAGGATTAGAAAGAAATATTTCTACCTTAGATGTCATTTTAATACAAGCGTGTCAGTCTCAATAATGATTTAAAATTTTCAAACACTAGGGGAAATTCAAATTTAAATTCCAATTTATTTCAATCCCGGACGAGCCCCCAATTTCTATGTTACATGCTTAGGCTCGAATAGGCAGCAACACAGAAAGAGTGAAAACTAACAAGCTTGTATAACTTGAACAATGAATTTATTAAGTACAATTCTATTCATAAAATAAATAAACTTACAGTTTTAGAGAATCAAATCCAACATTAATCCAATATAGAATTCACAAAAATAATCCACTAATGGAATTGCAAGAGTCCTGATAAATAAATGTTCTAATAGTTCCAGGTTCGAATCTTGACGATGTAATCCAAAATGGCTGACAATGTCACATGATACAGTTCTTGTTTAATTATTATCCAAATGAATTATGAGCACATGTTTTCTCCTCCAAATAGATAATAAATCCTCTTTCTTCAATGAATTGACACAAAGTCCAGAACAAAATAATAAAAATTATAACTCAAACATGAATACACAACTGTTCATTTTAAAGCCCAAAATTCTACTGAATTGTTCTATCCCAAACAAGTCTATATACCGTAACTGTTTTTCTTAAGTAAATAAGTGATCACGTGATTTTCTAGAAATTCATGGAAGGTCACTACCTTCAGCAAGTCACGTATTCTAGATATTTCCTACACCCCAAGAACTAAAAATAAAAGTTATCCTTGAAATTAACCAATAGTTTTAAAGACCTGTTTATCAATCTGAAGCAAGGTCAGACAATGAGGTAAATAAGCCAAGGTCAGCCTGTTTACAACTAGAATCTAAGTCAGCCTGAATTTTCATGAAAAAAATCTCCCAATTAATGAATATTAAACCCTAAATGACAAATTTGGATTTAATAATTAAAAATAAATAAAATTAAATCCAATAGCCGTAACAATATATATATATATATATATATATATATATATATATATATATATATATATATATATATATATATATATATATATATATATATATATATATAAAAGCATGATACCATGAAATTACAAAGCCTGCTGAAAATAATTATGGGTAAAGAAACACTAGTAAGTTTTAAAACACACCTTCATAGTGTCATTGTGTTAAAGAGGCAATACATTCCAGGCAGCTGATCCCTGACATTCAAAACAATGTTGTCCATATAACTTGGTTTTAATGACAAAATAATAAGAAAATGGAT
The DNA here is from genome assembly GCA_029339505.1 of Unio delphinus. NCBI lineage: Eukaryota > Metazoa > Mollusca > Bivalvia > Unionida > Unionidae > Unio > Unio delphinus. The sequence continues at coordinate 8,779,095 of JAQISU010000306.1, forward strand.
GTAAGAAGTATAGTGCAAGTTTCTAGAATAGATTTACACATTTTCCAAGTCAGATAGGTATATCTGACTGTCGGTAAAAAACAAAATGTAGCAGACCAAGGAGATTTTGTGTTTGATTCTAGAGTGAATGAGTAGGGTATTGAGCAGGGATTAGTTTTCCATTCTTGATACTATAAAAATGATTCGAGCAGCAATGTCTTAATAGTTTTAAAACTTCTGATGAAGGGTTTTGAGAGGAAAAAGACTAAAGAGAATTACAATCTACCCTCATCCCACAACCCAGTGTAAAAGGTGCCAAAAAATATGGAGGATGAATAAAACTAGTGACAATAAAATCAGGGAGGTACCTTTTCAAACCTGCAATCATAATAGCTTCTTCAATTTATGGTCAACCCCCTTATAAAGACAAAACACAAGTATCTGATCCACAGACAAGACAGTAGAGTGAACATAGATTTAAATAATGCAATAACCATCCTCCTCAGAAACGGTTCCATTTTGCATGAATTAACATCGAAGGACTGAGGTATTGTGTTAGAAAGTTCATAGTCCAGTTCTAAATAAGAGTCAGTCTCGATGAATAGGAAAACATGTTTTAAGTTCACCAAAAACATCATGTATATTGGAGTGAACAATCCTACAGTGATCAGTCGAATCTGGAACTTTCTGAAGAACTATATTATATATATTATTACTGACACACATCCACATGCAAAAACCAAAACTCTCATTCAGCACTGTGAGCTGGCTCCCAAGGGAGAGTACAGTGTGTGGGATACCAGAGTTAACATCTGAAGATTGGCAACTGAATGGAATATTGATAATATTCATAACTACACAAGTTTTCTAGATGGTGCGAGCTTTAGTGATTTGCCATTTATCTGGAAAAAAGTGAAAATATCCATCTCACTCCCAAAGGAGCAGAATAGCTGGTGAAATATAATGATGCAGTGATTTATTTAGTTTGGTCTTACAGCCATATAATAAACTTCAACAATCACTCTAAACCTAAGTAGGTCAAAACAGCCACATAAATTATGGTCAGCACCATCTGTACACATGAGGATATGATCTTTTATATGAGACCAAACATTCAACACAATACCGCAGGCACAGACAGACAGACAATTCAATATGTAGGTGTGGCAGTTTTGGACACACAACCAAATCTTGTGCTAGATTCAGGGGTTAAGAAAAAAAATATGTATGGCCACCTCCACACCACAGGCAAATTCTATTAAACTGAAAGACAACAATATTTATTAACACTGTTTTACAAAGTTTATAAAAGACTGGATAAATAAACATGCTCTTGAGAGATCTGAGCATGCCCCAAAATATAACAACATAATATCACTAAGTTAAAATATTAGGTGAAAAGAATAATTGGATATTTTAAGGAAATCAAATTAAATTTCATTTGCAAAAGAAAAAGCTTGCTTTCATTTGTCTTAAAACAATGTCAACAATAAATTTAATAAAAAAGATGCATGCAGACAAGAAAAGAAAGGGTTAGAATGCACAATGGCGAGTCTATTGTCAGTGTTTTTAAGAAGTGATATGCATTTCGGACTAATTGCTCATAAATATTACTCCTTATATGATCATGTGCTACTGTCAAAAAAGACAGTTTTGACACAAAATAAGTGCTTGTTAATAATTTATTTCCTCTGTCATTTCCAAAAACGTTCCATTCCAATAGATCAAAATGAAACCACTAGTCAATTTTTTAATATTAAAACAACAGCTTCTTATTCTTTGCAAGCACATAAAAACATAAAAATATGGTGTTTGGATCAAATTTGTGTATTCTGATTTGTAACATGTAAAAACTGTCTTGCTGGTTGAAAAATAACATGATTTTTTAAAATAGTTTTTATCCCCCAATGTTACATGTGATGCTTCTGTCCCTCCAGTTAAGTCATGTTTAACCGTAATAATACTTTCCACAAATTAAGGAGCATGATGTGCATTGTGGAGTCATTTTACATTGTGTTTGAATAAAAAAAAAACTTACTTTATAAATTTAACATTGGACAAATTAAACAACTTACAGATAAGCAATCCATGTCTGTCTGGTTTCACTGTTATGGGAGTAAACTTTTGGGATTCTTTTTTTTAAAACCGAAAACCCAATCAGTTACACCTGAAATTCAGTTTGGACCTGACACATTTTGCTATTCTGTTCTCAGAAACCATCATAAGGTTGTTTTTAGTTCATGCTCTCTAAGAATGTTAAGTAACTGTTATGTGTAATGTGAACCAGACTGTAAGTTACGTGATATGTGACGAAATAAGAATATTCTTTAAACAGGGAGTAAAAAATTGTTTATCTTTAAATACATACACATGAAGAAAATTACAATGAAAGAGTTCAGCATGGAAACGAGTATTTTCTTGGCTCTCTCGATGCAGACATACCAGCCTCATATAATATTTATGTACCTGACTGAAGTGTTCGTCCATGTTATGTTGATGTGCATAAACAGCTGTAATGTTAACAACCATAACTGAAATTCTATGCCAAATTACCCATTTGCCTGAAAGCAGCCTTAACATTGACATTTGGTCTTTTTGATGTACCATTTTTTTCTCTGACCAACCTGTGTGCAAATCATGTAAAATTGACTGAACAAAAATGGCAGTCATATAACCAGAGTAATGTTTAGTGATTCTTGTGTATTGTTATTTAAAGAGGACAGCACTCACATGCACCTAATTAAGCTGAAATAAATATAGTATTTCCAATTAATGATTGCAATAATTTGATTACTTCTAATTAACATATGTGCATCTTGCATAACATTTATGGAACAGAATTAGCAGTCGTAGTAATGTGATTCTTGTCTATTGTCAGGAAATTTTAAAAATATATCATTGATTTGATTAAAATCAGATTCTGAAAGAATTTACATTGACTGAGTACTGACAAAGAGACTTTTACAGCAATGGCAGCAAAAGATTAAAACAAAGGACGAAAAAGTTTCATTTTATATCAAATGCTTGGCACAGAAGTCAGGATGAAAATGACTGAAATCCAATTTAGACCAAGCTCTACCATTTGTAAAGTATGTAATTGGTAAATCCAATAAACTTCTCCATCTTTCCTAAAGACAGTGCTACTAGAGAGCTGTGGATTGAATAATTTATATTATATAATATTTAATACAATCTATGTTCCTGCAAGCGAGTAAATAGATGACATTTAGTGTGGTACCGAGTCCTCTAAGTTTTGATTTATATTTGATGTTAGTAAATGAACTTTTAAAGATCTTAAATGTATCCATTCTAATGCACAAACTGCCATTAATGGTCTCAAAATCTAATACTTTGATAGTGAAAGCTTTCTATCTAGTAAGATCAGGATGTTTGCTAGAAAACTGAGTTTATAGCCAATCCTCAATGCCAAAATCAGTTGATCATGAAAGATCTCAGGGAGACTCAGTTTGATTATTAATAGACCAGAGATTTTGTATTGCATATTAGAAGAAATAATTATCTTTATCACATGTAGGAGCTACTGGCAAGCTTTCTCACATACCCACATTGGCTGAATACGAGATTCAAACCCACTCAGACAATGGTGAGATGGCAATGATACGTAACAGTAAGCGCTTTATACCACTCGGCCACGCAGGGCCCCAGACTTATTATTAGATGACAGTACATGTAAGCATGTGTACCATATTATTAACAATTATATCATCCAGTCACTGTAAAATTGGCAACATGCATCAAAACATTCTCTCAGAAAAAAGTTTTAGTTTGCAAGCTCTGTATATACTGCAGCTTACAAAATTTCCTTGGCTTGTTTATGACCTGAAAATTGATAAATCCCATATGCATAAAAATATTATCATTACAACGTAACTGAGAGATTAATTACAACGTAACTGCGAGATTAAAATACAAATATTTTCTTTACTTTTCAAAACTTTCTACAAAAAGTAAATAGTCACATCATCATGTCTGTGTAAGAATTACAATACTACCCTTTCTACTGACTAGAAAATGAAAATGAAGGACATTATACTATGTGAAACAAGAACAATAGATTAAAGAAACTGCAATTAGTTACATAACAGAAAAATATGATACCGAGTCTTCTAAGTTTTTTTTATTTATATTTGATGTTTGTTAGTAAATGAACTTTTAAAGATCTTAAATTTATCCGTTCTAATGCAGAAACTGCAATTAATGGTCTCAAAATATCTAATACTTTGATAGTGAAAGCTTTTCAAGTAAGACCAGGATGTAAATAAAATTGCTTTTACAGGCATTTATCTTGCAAACTTGAGTTTATAATGTACATTTACTTGGGAACTTAGATAAAAAGTTTACACAAAATCAGATGAAAATTAATTGCATATCAATGACTGATAAACATCACTGTAGGAATAAGAAAGCAGGAGAAGGCTGGCTCCTTGTAAACACTGGAACTGTTGCTAAAATAAATGAAGTCTTGACAGACAAGAAAAATAAATCATCTGGTTACAGATTACTCCACAGAAAGCTAAACCCATGTAGTTGGTTTCTGTGGGCAGATCCCCATTATCAATTTTATTTGATCCTAATCATCTGATTCCATCCATATAACTTCATACTGAACCAGGTTATTCAGGACAGGAAGTAACATTTGGTTAAACTTCTGGCTTTACTGGTATAAGGGTACCAATTGCACAAGTCCAGGTGGGTGGAGCTTAAGGTGTAGGGAGCCTTGCATTCAGAAATAAACAACAACACTAGCTATGATTGGTTGATTATGTAAGAGTTGTACTTTCTGTTAGGCTTAAAAAAAAGTTTAGCCTCTTGGCAAGATGTGAATTTATGCTAATTCCTATATAGATCATATTTTGTATTTGTTATGATTTTTTGAAAATGTGATACACATGACTGAAAATAAGTATGCTGTGACTAAATAACTCATACCCCTGTCTACTTCCAGCAGAGTTATCTCTCTTATATGCAATGGAATATCTGGTTCTGTCATTATCAAATTGACAATCTAACATTGTTCTCTATGACAGTGCGTGACATACATGCTGAAGTAGGATAGAAAGTATATTTATTTCATAAAGCATTAGCATTGAGGTCTATGGAAAAACAATTGGTACCGTGATACCAACTGTTCTTCACTATAAGCATTATGTCCTTATGACAAAAGACACAAAAATAGGAGTCCATCTTTATGAAAGTGTATTTAAAAGAAATATGAAAAGAAAACTAGTTATTGGTTATAACAATGGTATTTGGTTTCTACATGGTTCCCACACTTTTCTAAATACAAATTTCCAGGTTTTCTCCAGGATGAAATTAAGTTTTTCAAGGTAAATATGTGACCATTCCTGAATGGAATTATGAACTTTTTTGGATTTTCCAAATCTAAAGATGTTTTCTTTAAAGACTCTCCAAAACATGTATGTCAGAAAAGATATCATGTACATAACCAAAAAATGAGACACATGAAACAAATCATACTATATTCATACAAAATGTAATGTACAGAATTACACATTCTAACTTTACTTTTCTGACCTGCATGATGTTGCTATGTGGACACAACATCAAGAACATAAATTATTTTGTTTTTTTTTAAACCTTTAATTCTAAATTCTAGAGCAATATATGTTATCCAAGGTAAACGTTTCCTATCACAGTATGAAGGAAAAAACAATAAATGTAAAGTATTAGAATTTTATCTTGTAATTAAAAAATGTTTAATCCTGAATTTATGTGTGCCAACAATATTTTTCAACCAACCTAAACCCCTTAAGTCAGCTTGGTTAAAAATTCCATTATTTAAAGACATTTACAAAAAGGTTGATTTAAATTTGACAAAAGATCTTCAAAATTATATATTGTTGTGTAAACAAGGACTGAATTTTCTGTAAAATAAACTTCTTATAGTTCAATAAACCATGCCATTCCATATATATATATATATATATATATATATATATATATATATATATATATATATATATATATATATATATATATATATATATATTCATACATAGGCCGTTATCATTTCTTAATATATAATAAAAGGGATGACAATTTCCAATTTCTCCTGCAATCTATGATCTGAAACAAATGCTTCAAGATACATGTTAATGTGTAATAGTTTTGCACAAAAGTTCAGCTAAGAGATTCAAAATTTTTCTAATCCAGGTTTCCTTTGAATACTCCAATCCCATTTTTCAAGTTTGGACATTTAGAATGGAATGTGGTCTCAAAGTATTCTAATTGTCATGTCTTTAATTCGCTGACATACCAGACAAAACTCAGCATAGATGAAACCTGACCCTGTACTTGCCATTTGTGTTAATAGTCACATGACTTCACAAATCTCAAACAAAGACAACGGAAGTCCAATATCAGATGATATCAACAACAAACTCCTTTTTAATATTGTTGTACAAAATTTAAATTTTATTAAGTGGAAGTCTGATACCATTTGTAAAAACCAGAAAGAACATATAATTCTCACCACATTTATTTCAGCTTCAAGAACAACTACAAAAACCTTGGCCAGTCTGATTCACCAAGCAGAATAGTCTGGTTCCCTGCTTTGTATGCTTCCTGCATGACAGAGCGCATGTCAAAATGGTAGTCACGTGATACAAAATTTCAGAAGTTGATTTCGGATTAAATATAGAGAAATTTGCACTCTTTCATTTTTGTATTTTTATTACAAGCAGTATACAACTTGTATTATTTTTTTTCTACTATATTTGAAAATGATGGTTGTGAGATTCAGCATGTTCATACTCATGGTCATTTTTGGTCAGCCAAATTTTGAATGTACAACTAACTGTTGGTGGCAGACGAGTATGAGGATTGATGTATTTGATGCAAAATAAGATAAAATTATAAATGATAGTCTATAACCTTCTGTACTGAGTCCAGGGCTGGAAGTGAATTTTGCCACATCCACTATCTTTACTGCAAACTGCCTCTCTGTCTCCTTGTGTAGACATCTTCTGACCACACTAAAAGGGCCTCTGAAAAGAACAGAACCTGATAAAATATTTCGTTGGATCTAATGGGCGATTTTAATCTTGGATTTGTAAATTTTGATAGGAAATCACACGGGTGGGTTGGTGTGGGTTTAGATGAAGCTTCACAAAAAATAACTTGAAAACAAGAAACCAAAAGTAATAATAAAAATATTTAAATTTCAGTATCATATGACCATATAACATATAATCTAAAGTGTAATCAATTACATGTCAAAGTTACTGTACACAGTATGAAGAATGTACATTTATTTTGCAACTAACCTGGTTCAGAAGCTGGTCAAAATTCTTGTCATAAATGGACAATTGTTGATTAGAGCAAGAATATAAAAATAAAACACTGAAAAATTATTGTATTTAAATAAATGGAAAATTGTTGATTAGAGGAAGAATATAAAAATAAAACACTGAAAAATTATTGTATTTAGCACTCAGTTTAATTAACTAGTTGACATGTCTAACTATTGCACTGAATGATTACGCGTCATGAATTCTAAAATGACTTGTCATGTATGCAATCAGACCACGAATAATAAGAAAAATTCAACCAAAACAGAGTCAAGATATTGCTCAAAAATATTTTATTCTCAGAAGTCTCTTTCACAAAGTTTCTAATTGTAATTTTACAGACACAAAGTACATCCTTTTTTTTTTTTTTTTTGTTTGTTTGTTTGTTTGAAATGGATTTTTAACATAGCTTTAAAAAAATTTCAGTCTTATCACTACAATGTCTGCAGTGAGGCAGTTTTAGTGATGTCTAACACTAGGGCATCATGCTGCAGACATGTAGCATTATGTCCCTCAAAGTCACATTATCATGACACTAGGCCACCCAGTCCTAACATTGAGCGACAAGCGAAGCAACTATCAGTACCATTTTTGTAAGTCTTTGGTATGAATCGGCCGGAAATCAAACTCCCGTCCTCCTGCTCCTGCGGCATACGCTCTAAATACTAGGCCACCACAGCAGTCATTCCCCATTTTAGTGTCAATGTTCAAATATGTTACAATGGAATGCAAACAATGGTCTAAGCAAAGCTATATCCAACTCAAACAAATACCTTGGCATCACAAGTTGTTAAGCAGAATAATAATTAAGTTATTTAAATATATCATATTAACAGATAAAACAGGTAGGGCAATGCATTCATAAATTTCATGTCAGGCACAGTGAGAAAAGCATACACAGGAAAGATATTGAAATTAAGATCTGAGATGTATTAAGGAAAGTGAATTTGTTGTGAGGTAACACAGAGATACATTATTGACAATGTGAGGAAATATGTACAAATAATGCAATGAATTTAGGGTTCAGGGAAACACTTTTCAACCCACAGCAGTCCAATTTAGGTTGTGTATATAACTCAAACTAACAAAGCGATTAATGTGGTGACCATAAAATCAATCCCTGCATTTATGATCAATTTTATTCATATCAGAATATGTATAACTTTTCTGATGGATATTGGTGAGAGACTTGAATGTCACATGGAGCTAAATAAATGTAACAACTGATCTGACAGTATTGATAATGAAGCTTCATGGGATTTGTTTTCCATAATCATTTGCATTGTGTCAGCTCAAAGTTACTCCAAGAGTGATCCATTTATTATAATTTCTTATAAATTAACTAATGATACTGAAACAGAGATGTGCATAGTTGTCATGGAAACATACACAGCCCCAACCCCTACAGTGATCAGACCACTAATGAACTTCCCCATGAAAATAATATATTAAAAAGTTTTAAAACATTGACCATTCGATAGGTTTCCAAACCATTCATGATTTGTTTCAATAGAACGAGAAAATTATTTTCAGCCTAAACAAACTGACATTCCATGGCATTTTTATAAAGAACAATGTGCTGTTAAAATGGGTACCCAGACAGAGCTTTTCAACCAGAGCTCATATGCTATTTTGTCAGCAGGAAATTAAACACAGGATATCAAATTAAAAGTAAATACTCTGCTGTCAACTACAATACATACACTAAAGTTTATGCAATAAAACAAACAAATTCAATCCATTTGCATCTAAAGTAATTAGAACCCAATTTTTTTTTGAAACCAGTAGGCTGGTTTTTTGTCTTTAAAACAATTAGTAGTCTGATGCCTATACAAGCGTATCATGTAATGTGTTGTGTTGCACTGTTCTCCAGCAATGGCTTTGCAGTTAGTCACATTTTCTTATGCCCAAAGCACAGACAAGGCCAACAATGCTCAAAATGAAGTCTGCAAAAAGAGTCCTTTTATTGTCATTCTCATAAGAGCATTGTTCTTGTACTTCAAGCACAGACAATAAAGCCAATAATGTACAACATGAAGACTTTTTAAAAAAAAGACTATATTGACTGGCATTATAATAGCTCGCTTCTTAATAACAGAGACAAAACTTTAACTTTGGCACAACTTAATTTACATGACACTATATGATTGATGACTGGCATCATGTGACACAATATAGATTTGTCAAACTGTATCACCTGAGCATTCTTATCAACCAAGACTTCTGGATGTGTAAAATGTTTGCACCTTTTACTGAAACAAATTGGCTCAATTTTATTTTTGTCCACAGTTCATAGAGTATTGCTCCTGCCATAAGCAGACACTGTTGCATACTAGTGCATTCATTCAATCAAAAATATGCTACAAGCACAAATTTAATTTCTTAAGTGCACTAATATGAAATGGTAGCAGTTGAACCCTGCAAAAAGAGACCCATGCTGAGCCCTTTAACTGAACACACCCTGAAATAATAACGGTTACCAAGTCATTTGAGGAATTCTAAAAAGCATTACTAACACAAAGATGATTTTAAAAACTGTTGGATGGAGTAAGCTTGTGCTTTGTTAGTGTTCACAAAATATCCAATTTAATTTTAAAACATGCAATTAGTTTTCAACCAGGGAGTAAAATCAATTAGTATATCAGCTATAAAGGAGACATAACCGTGTTGCATAAAATACTCAATACGTATTCCATTTCTATACATCAAAAATATATATTCATCAATTCCAAGCTATTAAACTGATTTTTAAATAAGCAACAGTGCAACACAATTGGTCATTGAACAGTCAAGTTTGAAATCAGTTATCAAGTTTTAGATAATTCTGTGTTTTGTTTGCCAGGACACAACTTGATCTAGTATTGATGTGTTATAAGAACTTAATTTACAAGTGACATCATATGCTGATACAGATAACATTAATATCTGAAAAGAGGTAATGAATCTCCAAATCATGACATACCTCAAAACAACTTGAAACAAGTCAAAATGTACAAGTAGTTTAAATCCTCAAATGGATATTGAATGAGTTGGTCAAAGTTGTGATAACTTATTAGAGGCATACTGGATTCCATCTTATTTTCCAAGTTACACATTTTTTTGGACATAATAATTACTTAGGATAATAAAAGAATGATAATATTTACTGTTATTAATGCAAGCTTCAGGAACTTGACAACTAAATTATATTTGCTTTGTACTTAAGCGCCTCTTTCTGAGAGACTCACAGTCTGGTTCTAACATCAGAGCTCCTTGCAGTTTTTCCTTCCTGGTAAAAACAATCCAGGTTCTTTAAAATACGTTAAGGGTTTTGATAATCTTCATAGCCTTTCAAAATTTAGTTTGCCGAGCCTGAATTATTTTTTTGGCAAAATACAGAGAAAAGAAATCGCTAAAATTGAAATTGAAGATTTGTCTGACAGAACTGTCAACAGTCATCATCTGCTTCAAACTCAGGCCAGCATCAAAAAGCCTTTAACAGAGTTCTCTAAATCATCTTTAAACATATCGCATGGCTTCTCTTAAAAAGGGTATTAACAATTATATTCTCTTCTCATAATAGTTTACACTGTTAAACTTTCAGCCGTATTAACAGTGTTTAAAGTAGGACTGTTAGTAATTTTACCACTGTCTACATTTTTTCCTAGTTGTCTCCCAGTCAACATTTTCTCTGGCCCCATGCCATTAACTGAGGTAAATATATTACACTGGCCACTCGTTCAGCCCCTGAGATTTTTGTTATTTTTGCCTGAAAAGGGGGTAAGAAACGCATATTGGAGGTTAATTTTGAATACTCCAAAAACATCTGCTTGCATGAGTGTTTTGCTTTGATTGATGCCCATGTGTATCAGAAACAATGTTTTTCTTTGGCTATTTGGCTCGCACATGTGCAGAAAAGTAAAAGTTGGAGTTCTACTTTCTTTTTCATTATTGGACCAGTCATTTTCTACTCCTGGCTACTTCTTACTTCAATACCCCAACTTATCCTATTTTTTGCATAGATTCACTTGTTATCCAAGTATGTAACGCAGATTTGTGCTAATAAATTGTCTATCTGGGAACAAAAACACACTTGCGCACATGTATAAACTTGTGACATTTGTAGTACTGCAAAGGTTGAGAAACAAATCCACACTATTCAGTCAGAAGGCCATTAACACAAAATATTTTATCTATTGAGAGTCAAGTCTATTTGTAAAGCCAATGATGCACATAATACAGTCTGACAAATGAATCTGTTCAGCTTGTGGCATTCGACATCCATATCAAGCCCCTTACATAACACATAAAGAATAAACAGTCTGATGTATATATAGTCAGTCTTGAGAAAATTTCATAACACTAATGGGAATTAGGCAGGCAATTCATATACTATTCAACTATTTTAAAAAATAAAATTTGAAAATAAAATAAATGTTGCATGATGTCCCACCCAGTCACATTATCCTGACACCAGGCCGACCAGTCCTAATACTTAAACCTCTTAATGTTGAGCGCCAAGCGAGGCAGCTGTTAGTATCATTTTGTAAGTCTTTGGTATGACTCAGCTGGGGATCGAACCCTCGACCTCCCACTTCTGCAGCAGATGCTCTAACCACTAGGCGACCGGAGCAGTTAAATAATGTATAGAAAAAAGTAAGAAGCAACAAGCTTTGGAAAATTCCACAAATAATTTAGTTCCCAAAAATAAAATATGAATAAAAAAAATGTAAACTTAACTCTGGTATTGCAAAATAAATCCCAATTAATCTGAGAAGTTCTAACCCAAGTCGTGATGAATAAAGTTCTAAATAAACTTTACTCGTATTCTAAAATGTATCCAGCACTGAATGTGCTGATGTGCCGGTGATGGCCCATGTTGTACTTATGTGCCAACATTCTTTTGTTGGATCACAATAATACATGAGACAAGAATATATCCTTATTTGAAATCTCACAATAAATCTAAGTCTCTACTTCCAAGAATGTTATTTTTGAATGCTTTAAATTTCCAGAGAAAAATAACTTGATAAATAATTTGAATAAATCAATTCCAGCCAATTGAAATACTGGATATAACAATAATACAACTGATTCTGCTGAGACATTACAAAACGAATTAATAATTTCTGGCTAAACAAGATTATATAGCCCACTATGAGACCTTAGGTTGTGCATATTCTATACTAAAAAAATCTATTACCTAACGGAAATTTCATTCTGGAAAGTTTCGCATGTTTACAAGAAATTTTTACTTATAATTAGAAGGTCCTTTACTAAAAGTATAATATGCAATGTGGCAAACAACAGGTAGACTGGGGATTTCCAATGTTCTATAGTAAGATAATCATGTTGTTTACAAAACCAAAATCAAGGATGGTAAATAATAAACCTGATTTTGGACAAGATCAAATATAAAATACAATTATCCATAGCATATAATGAATATAACAAAAACTAACAAACAATGCAAATTATATCCATAAAACGTGTACCTGAACATTGCCAAATTTAATTTTCCGGCTAGACATCAACAATATTCCTGCTCACCAATATGAGAACAAACTGTTGCTTGTCTTTCTTAAGCACAGCTGGAAAATGACCAACTTTACAACATTCCGACTGAACATTGGAGTCCAACAATGATCCCACTAACCACTTCATAAACATAAATTTGTTCTGGACAACTGTCCCATCTATACCTGAACCTAAAACTTATATAACTGATCAGAATTTTTTGACCACTGTCCAACACATTACGTAAGCTGATGGTTGCTGGCACAACAGTAACTTTTAAGAACTAGCTGCACAGTTCATCCATCATGAAATTGTGGCACTTAAGATGTGTAATAGGCTTGGATACTCTTAGTTCCTGTCCATGCAATGCACCTGTGATACCTGGTAATATTTCAAACCACTGACTCCACTACAAGAAATTCTTCATATGCTGTACAGCAAAATTATGATGTTAATTACACGTTAAAGAAATTAGTGGTTACAAAAACATGAGATCCGCAAAACAATTAGGTGTAATCATGATGGTGTGTATACATTTTCCTTCTTTAAAGCTAAAATGTGACGCTGCTTTAAAAAAAATATTGTTTTATCTGTAAAAATAACATGTACTGATCCTTCACTATTGTATATATAAAAGGTACAATGCGACCCCTTCATCATGTTGATATCAATCCCATAAAATTCTTTAAATTTTATCATTAAAACTTTAATTACTGTGAATTCCCTTTTTTTCATAGGGTACATGTATCATTTAAACTTAATCCCTTTATCACTGGAATTTAAAACACTGTGAATTCTATTATCATGGGACACCTTTATCATTTAAGTTTAATCATTGGGAATTTCCTATTATCATGGGTTACTTTTATCATTGGAATACTGTATTAATCAATTTGAACTCCCTATTACACCTTTCCCTCGATAACTTGTGCACAACGGGAGTCCACAAACATAGCACTATAAGCGTGGCGCAAGTTACCAAAAGACCTCCAAAAATTTAAAAAGTCATGATGACATTGAGAAAACCATTTCTGGTTTTAAAAATGGGATTTATGCCTGACCCCACGTCATAAAAGGGTTCGCAAGTAATCAGGGCACGAGTTATCATGGGTGTATTACGTATTATAGATACCTTTATCATTGGAATTTTAATCACTTTGAATTCCCTATTATTATCAGGTACCATGCATCATGAATCTCATGACTGCTACCAATCAAATATTTATTTTTAAAAGAATCATGTGAGGAAATAATAGCAACCCTTTCCTAATGCATATTTCTGTTCACACAACCATGAAAACTGACAGCCACAAAATAAACAAGCCATACTATATGTAATTTTAGTTTAAGCTAATAAAATATATTATGTCACATAACCACTGTCAATTAAAAAGAGACTTACCCAAGACAATAATGAATGTGTTCTGTACAGTGACATAAAGGTTGTGGTATCCAACATTCCTTTGGTAACTCCATCAGACAGCAACATTTTACCAAATGTCAAAATAATCCTGTACATCGAAATTTTGTATCAAAATAAAATCATTTCCCATCACTTATTTTCCAAATATTTCCAAAGCAAGTTTGCATATTCTCAAATTCAAAACTTTCTTGAGGGATTTTTGTATTGCATGACTTGCTGACAACAGCGTGTCACATATGTTGGAATTGCTTTACCAAGAAATTAGAGTAATCTAGCACTGACAAACATTGGAGTCCAAGTCAATATGAGAATATCAATAAAAGTGTGGAGGGAATTCCCAACGCACTTTTGTATTAAGGTTTCTTTTCACCAAATGTCACATTTCTATAGAAAAATCACTCAATTGACACTTAGACTCTTATTGAAAAATAATGAAAGCACTTAATTTAGTCATTCAAGTCCCACAGAAAAATAAACCATGAATAAAATACTTCTGAATAATAAACAAACTAACCAAAAATAAAGAAGATAACTAACTTTCTCATCTTCTCTAAACTTCCTCACTTATCTCCTCAATCTTCCATGGAAATTGGATTCAATATAAACAATTATTTTCCCTGAGACTCTGCATTAAAAATTAACATATGGCAATTGGCAAACAGAAGGTTTTTTCATGCCCAAACCACCTGAAATACCACAACAGGCAAAATCTATATGGTTTCTAAATGAGATAATACAGACTGGCAGTGCTAGAACTCTTCAATACTTTCTGATCAAGCATACAAACAAAAGCTGGTGAATGGCTTTCTAACTTGATTTGTCATGTAGTATTGAGAAATATAGAGAACAAAGTGATGTCCATATGTACTAGCCTATTAGTCGAACCAAACGGTAAACAACAAAGATCCTAATCTGCCATAACATAATACACCTACAGATCAAAGTCTATGTTGTTTTATACTCCAATTAAAATTCACTGACCCAGATTTGCCAGCACGTTATGCAGCAACAGATTTGCATCTGTGAAGTTTACAAATAGTCATCTTATAAGCGTGTACGGTATATACAGTACCTAACTAAGATCGGTGAATTATCATTTGAATGCAAGGATTCCAGTGAAGTTTGCTAAATTGGAATGAAAGGATAAATAAATACAAAGATATTATGAAGCAATAAAGCTATTTATATGAAGGTCAATAACTGAGACCATTTCCTGAGAAATATTAAAGCTGATATTTTATCAATTACAATGCTACATGATTTTAAACACAGAGAAAAATAATAATTCAGCAGATCCTGATGTGCCAATTGAGTTAACTGACCTCAATGAAAATGAAATCATTTTAAAACAGTGAACTTGAACACTGATTTACTTAATTAATTTGTGCATGAAGGAAAGGACTGAAAAGCTTAGCTTGTAGGTGAATAGCCTTCATATGCAATAAGTTTTTCATTGTTTGAGCTATCAAGAGTGGGAACAAAATTATTTCAAAGCAATAATACATGTAATCAATTATCAAAGATGAATTATTTTATGTCTTCAGCTTAAACACGTGGTATTAAAAAAAATAATTAGATATGTTGTAAATTCTATAAAATGTAATGCAATAAATAATAATTGTAAAAAATTAATAATAGTTGTAATAAATATAATCCTAAATACAATGGTTAAACTAACGTATTCCCTCAGAAAGTCCAAAAAAAATTCAAATGATATATCATCATAGTTCCTTCATGCAGTTCATGCCAAAATACTTCTGTTGAAGTATTATCTATCATAATATCTTACCATCAGAAATCTTGATCCTACTTGTAATGCCGGGGAAAATTACATTTTTCATCATTATTTCAACAACATTTTTGACCATGTCTTTTAGTTAGATCATACCAAGAAGTGTGGTTTTACTATCATTTCAAATATCTGGTTACGAGGCCCTGAGAGGCCAAATGGTCTAAAGCATTGTCTATTACAGATCACTGCCATCTCACCTATATCTGTGTGGGTTCGAGTCTCGGATTCATCCAATGTGGGTATGTGAGAAAGCTTACCAGAAGCTTCTCATGGGTCAATGGTATTTTTTAGGGTTCTTCCTCCACCATTAATACTGGCCACCATGTATAGCCTATATTGTGCTGAAAAATGGTGTTAAACCATATTTAAAAAAAAAAAAATATCTGCTTGCAATAAAACTACTAATAAATCCTCAAGCCCCCAAATATATGGCTGATGTCATAACATAATATAACAAAATCTCATTTAAGAGTTGTCTCCCATGCTGACAGTGTATCATAAACAAACTTCAGGGTACATGACAAACAATAGTGACTGATACATTAAAGTTTTATCATATATACATTAACATACTAAATTTGAAATGATCATCCGTTTAGTTCATTTTATTTCATCCTTGAGGAACTCCTAGAAAATCCCAAATTCTTGTGAAAAGTTTCATCACTTATCATTGGATAACTTGTCCAACCTTAAAGCACATAATCATTTTATTTTCTTGCATCACCATGCTATATTAGCATATACTGAAAGACTATTCCAAACTGCACATTAGTGATTGAACATGGCATACAGAGACAACAATAACAATCTGGAAGGGGAGATGGTACAAGAAAAAACACATCAACTTTACAAATATAAAAGGCCGAGTATAAATTAAGGGCCATAATTAGGGATGGAGCATGACAAGAATTTGGGGCAAGGTACCATGCCACTCTGTTACTGCCAAACTGAGATTATTATCATTAAAAGATTTCATTATACTATATATACGACTTACTCTAGAAATAAATGTTTGTTTTCAGGATTTTTAATGTAGCTTTAATAATATTAGTCATATCATTATTATTTTTAGTTATGACCAACCAACTATATGAGGATGGGCCCTGACAAGATTGGTAAGAAGTATGAGGGCAGGTCTAATGGGCACAATTTTCATTTAGGATCAAACAGACATCATAAGTCGTTGAGCAAAAACCCAATGTCAAGTGCTGTATTTGATTGTCATTGTAATGCAAGTATTTAGGACCATTTAGAGCTTATAAGTAATTTTTCAGTAAAAGAAAAAACATGTTAGCATCACCATCTGTTGAGTAGCAAAAACATGATTTTGAAAATGGACAACATGGTGACTAAATATGATCTCTGATTAGCCGATTTCATTTACTGCCATCTAGTATCATATTAAGTCTTTCAATCCAAACCCCAATATCCATATGACCATCAATTCAGGAATTGCATTAACAAATTAACCCCTAGTGCCGCATTTACAGGGCAGGAGGTAGTATCCTACTGCCAAGGTCTGAAACTAAGCATCAAGGTCATGATTGATATACTAAAGTGGGTGGTATTATAGAAAGGTCGACAGATTTTGCTCTACAATGATACCAAATAATCTGGACATTTTAGCTGGACTACAAAACAAACATTTTTCGGACAGGTTCTTTTTCCACCCAAAATTTGCCCATGGTCGGAATCTGATTTTGTGTCCAGATTTTAGACTTTATGGTCTCAGATCTAAGGCAGACCAGTCTGAAGTGCACACAGACAGGTGAACCTGTGCAAAAAGTTGTTATAGAAGTAGGGTTTAAGGCCATTTTTCAGCACACGACAGGCTATACATGGTGGCCAGTATTAAGGGTGGAGGAAGAACCAGGGGAAAGCCCCCAGAAAGAACCACCAACCCATGAGAAGCTACTGACATGCTTTCTCACATACCCACATTGGCCGAATCCGAGACTCGAACCCACGCAGAAAGAAATGATAATGGAAGTGATCCATAACATACAGCGCTTTAGACCACTCAGCCACTCGGGGGCTCCCTATGCAAAAAGTAGGATAAGGTGGACATTTTTAATACAAAATCTTCTCCATATGAAAATTATGGTTCTCTAAGCAAAAAGGAAAAGAAAAAGAAAAAAAAAAGAAAAACTTTTCACCTTCTGCTCATGTGCGAGCAAACTAACTAATGGAAACGGTTTTTATTAGCACAACTAGGCATTGGGCTAATGGAAAATTGCTTGGAAGTCGATTTATTAGAATGCATTCAGAAAAAGTCCACAAAATGTGTTTTGTATTCACATTTCATGCGAAAAAAGCAAAAACCTCCAGAAGTTAAGGTAATGTGTTAAACAAAATTTTCAAGATAACTTGATGGCCATATTGACTGGCAGATTAGGACTATTTTCAATCAGTACCAACTAGACATCTTAAAAAGTCCTTCATTGAAAACTGCAGGTCAACATTATTATTCATTCCTGAGTGGTAAGATTTTGGCTGCAGTGTTGGATATACTGGATTACCAAGTGTCCCATTTTTATAGGAAAAGCAACTGGACCATGGGATGTGTCTGTTTTAAAAGCCTGATAGAAATTTTTACAGTAATTTAAGAAAGATGGGGATGAAAACTTGTATCTATGGACAACAAATGAAAGGTCAGCACATAAGCTCTTCTGATACTAAGGTTTTCTATGAACACATTTTTTTTGCAGCCCCTAAATCTTAATTCAGATATGCATGTTGAATTCTTGGCATTAAATCATATAAAACAGTAAAAGTCATCCCTCAGAGGATTGTGTTTAAAATGTCCAAACCATTTAGGTCGATTCCGCTTTATGCTAATCTGCAAACTGATAATTGTGGCAGTCAGTATGTAACATGGTTTCCATCATTTAGAAAATAAGTAAGATCAAAATTATTCCCTTTAATACAAATGCCATTTTCATTAAATGTAATACCGAGTGACTGATTGGAAAATGAACAATCCATTACACTAGTGCTGTGAAAATAATAAGCTCCACAAGGTGAATTGATACATGAAATACCTCCATTGTCAAAGATTGATCTTTCACCACCCAGAAAACTATATTCTCTATAACATGTCATGTGTACAATGTAAGATTAAATCTGTTGTGAAACAACTTTACCTAAACCATGTACTTTTCTCAACATATACTGTTATACACAATCCATGATTTGATATGTATTATAAATTTAGTAACAAACCTTCTAATTCTAAATAAGATTTTATTTTGAAAACATTAAAGTTTCTAGAAGCTTATTTTCCATCAGGTAATATTTTGTTTAAGAAAACAATAATAGTGACTGTGAAATGCCCAATTTTCGGTCGATCTGTTAATAAACCATTAGTTGTGGCCAGATAGCCATTATTTAGATTTACGAGACACGTCGTGCAAGAGGGGTGCCTGTAGAGTCTAGGAGACCGCTGTACTAATTAAACGTTCACACAGAAGCCAGGGTTGACTGCTGGCGACCTTTTAAAGTTTCATTTCTAATGAAAAGTGTCAGAATTGAGAAAAAAACAGAGATTCTGTTACTTAAAACCAAAGCATGTCATATTGACCAGGACGTAAGCAACTTTTAGAGGAAAGCAGGAGAAAATACATTTGATTCTGATTGGTCACTGTTAAATAAGGGGTGTGTTTTCACACGAAGATCTTAGAACCTAATATCGCACTAGCTAAATTAGAAGCCAGTCTTTAAAATTTCTCTGCAAGAGAGAAGACAGTGTTAGAATTATTTTATTAAGACTCCGGATGGTATTTTAGAGAAGTACATCTGTTAAACCGTAGTCCAGGGGAAAAACCGCCAAACCAACGGTTGAGTGACACATTAAACCACAAAGGTACTGTTGCAATTCCAGGTATATTGCATGTAATATTTGCTTCGTTTACAGAAATGCATGAACGTTTGATACATTTGTGTAATTGATTTCAACTTGATTTCAATAATGTTTTGTATTATGAACCTTAAGTACTTGCACGATTCCATTTGATACATTTATTTAATAATGTGCTTTTGAATTATGAATTGGAAATTCTTACCTTAATTCTTAGTTAAGAATGACGTAGTGTTAATTTATGTCATAAAAACACTATGCTGAGTATGAATAGGAAGTGTTACGCTAATTCTTGAATTTATCATATTGTTTGAATAATGATTGTATTCTAAGAATTTAATGGATTACGTTAGGGATTACAAGAATACATGTGAATTCACCGAATTTTGATGTCATAGATAATTTAGCAACATATGATTCAACGCCTCGCTGTGTAATACGTTAATGTATTAGGTCAAGGCAAAATGAATTAAAAATTGGTTTAACTACATTCATTTGCGGACATGTGTAGTTAATTACTAGCTGTAAAACTGTTATCACTGACAGAAATATCTGATTGTTCGAACCAGGAGCAATGGACAGTCAACTGTAACCATTGTAGACTTAGATTGTTTAAATTTTCTTTTGAAAGGAAGAAAATAGCTTTTTTGGGGAAGAACGTGAAGTACGGGAATAACGACGTACATGTTGGAAAAAGAATTGAGAGGTGGAAATTGCCGTGTATGCATGATACAGTGGACAAGTCCGGATTCAAGTGGAACATCCACAAGGGCAGATTATCTAGCGAGACAGGAACTTCTAGAACAACATTGGAGGGAATAGTGAACGTGGACTGAGACCTAGCAGGTTATGAAAATCGAACAAAGCACTGACTTCGATTGTACCACTCGATCCTATGATGATTTTTTAGCTATCAATAATAGAACAGCTAATATGTTTAATTCTATTTCAAATCTTATTGTAATTTGGTGAAAGTTTATTTCTAAACCGCATGTATTCCTAATGAAAGGAAGTTTCATAATTGCGTATGTTTGATTAAATTGTTTATTTATCTTTACGCGGGCTCGGAGTTGTTTTGTTCAATATACCCGCTCAGATTACTATATACATTCTCTTACTTGACAAAGTGGGACGTAACACTTACCCTTTGACAAGTGGGGCTTATACAATATTATATGAATAACGCTCATAACCCGTGGAGAATCTGACAGTCTTGTTTCTGAAAAAATTATTCATGTGTGCTTTAAGATCTTAGCAGAATCAATTGCTTTCTCATTGTATCCAATAATTCATTTGGCTGGAATTTTCTCAAATATTTATTCACTGATAATACAGTACTCTTCAAAACGATGTTTATTTCTTTAAATTTATTTTAATGGTTTAATGCCATTTTTTTAGCACAATCTAGGCTATAAATGGCGGCCAGTATTAATGGTGGAGGAAGAACCCAGAAAACCCTGGAAAGAACCACGACCCATGAGAAGCTATTGGCAAGCTTTCTCACATACCCACATTGGCCGAATGCAAGACTCAAACCCACGCAGACAGATGTGAGATGGCAGCGATCCGTAATGGAGAGCGCTTTAGACCACTCGGCCACTCGGGGCCCCTCTTGAAATAGATAAAATTCTTGGAAATAAAGACTTGAATATTTACTGAAATTTTAAATAAGGACTTAATTCTTGGTTCCTAGTAGTGTGATGCAACAAAATAATGTTGGCACATCAGCATTATACATGCCACCACAGGAACATCAACACTTTCAGCATTGGAATTAATATGTAGGAATTTGTTTGGTTGGGGGCGGGGAGGGGTTGGGGGGTGTAAAACTAATTTTAATTATGCAAAATTTATGTCGCTATTGCTTAGCAAATCTATTTTCATGCAAAAAATATACTGTTTGTATAATGTGAATACATCATCCCAGAGTGGTGAAAAACTCGGTATGACCCTTTGACCTTTTGCACACCAATCTATCACACTGTCATGTGCAGATATAAATGTACCAACAACAGACAACAATTATGCAAGATATCAAAGTGGGGTGGAAGGAAAGTCTTTGGCAACAGCAACAGGTACATATTGCACAACTAAAATTAGTTTTACCTCCCCAAAAACTCCATTTTATCTGCAGTAATTACTTATCTTGTCACTATTGCTTAGCTGAATTTGTCAGCAAGGTGAGTAGTTGATGTCAAACTGATCAAAAACAGAAATTAAATGAATATACCAATGAGGGAGAGGTCCATTTCTATAGATTGTTCATATCTCTGAGTACCATACTATGTCATAACAATGAGACCCAGAGAAAAAATTCCTGCGCTCTGTTGTGCAGGCAAAAAGAGGAAAAGGTATTATCGGTGATGCAAAAAAATGATTTCATGATATTCTTGATCAGTGAAAGACTCATAGGCTCATTTGACAATGTCTTGACAATCCACCAGCAGCTGAAATGTCTATGGAGCCCAATATTAACTCATAGAAAGAGACATTTCCTACCCTTTCTTTTTGCTTTAAGAGACATTAAGCTAGAAAACAAGGGCATGCATTTGAGGCAAAAAAGTCTATCTAGATCAACCAATGCACATATTTTACTGAGACATATCTCTATAGGTAAGGAGGCTACTGAAAGTAACTGATTTTTGGCAAGAAAACCTTGTTGGCAGAGAAGGGAAATGGAGTCAAAGTTTCCATTAAACCAAAAAGAAAGCCCAAGTCAATGGACAAGACATGAATTTTGCTTCTTCATATCACCAATGCAAGGGTGAGAAGGAATGGTTTTGAGTGTAAGGAAGCCTCTCAATAGTTCAAAAGTGCTTTGGGTAATGACCAAAGAACATAGGAAAAATTCCATATGAGCACAAGGGAGTGGAAAACTGGCCACTGAAGCTAAATAAACTATAAGATCAGCAAGATGCAGATATAAGCCGATGTCTGTGCGCTGCAAGAATTTAAGTTTCTTTGAGATGACAGCTTAATAGCTTTTGATAGTGGATACTGAACATCTTCAGGCTTCAAAGAGGAACAATAGGAAATCAGCAAATGAAAGTTAAAGATGGCCATATAGGATCAATGTTTCCTATTGCAACAACCACTGAAGATTCTCCACTTGGCATCATAAACTTGGGATGTAGAAGCTCTCCTGCTTTAATGATGCAACTGAAGACTGTCAGAAAACTTGTTCTGGCGGAGAGATCGTTTGAGATGAGCCAGACGTGAAGGTGGCGAATGTCTGGGCTGTTGTAGAGAAGGGATCCCAAGTGTTGTGACAGGAGATCTCTCCTTTGTGAGAAGCCTGGGTAAATCTATCAAGAGGTCTGGGAAATAGTTGAACATGATGGCTGCTGGGGCTACAATAGGGCAATGAGAATGGTCCAAGCATTTGGAAGTTTGGACTCTTTGCAGAACTTGTGGTAGCAGTCAGAAAGTGGAAAGCTATATGCAAATAGGCAATCCCACTAAACACTAAATGCATAGACTGCCCATGCTTTCGGATTCAGGACAGGAGACATGTAAAAGGGGAGATGTTGTTGAGCTTGGTCACAAAAAGGTCCAATAAAGGTCTTCCCCAAACGGAAAACAGAGATTGTGTTACTGCGTGGTGAAGAGACCATTCTGTGAGGATGGCCCAGTCCATTCTAAATATGAAGCCCACTAATACAATCATCTTGCCTGGAATGTGACAAACTTGGATTGTGACATTCTCTGAGTGCAACCCAGAGGATTATAGGTTCCAGACCTCCGTGCAAAGAGAAATGACATGTGTGCCTCCTTGACATCATAGGTAAGCTATGATGGATGTTTTGTCTGAAGAGACCATGACACATCAGCCCCTTATTAAGTCAATGCTAGAAATACTGCTTTTATTTCTAGGTTATTGATGTGGATGGACAATTAAGCACGAGTCCAGGATCCATGGTGAACTATGCTTCAGACGTTTATACAGCATATCATCCGTGAAAAGACTGACATATAGGTGCATCTACCTTCTGAGGGACCCCCGAGTGATCTAAAGCGCTGTCTGTTACGGATCACTGCCATCTCACCTCTGTCTGCGTGGGTTCGAGTCTCGGATTCGGCTAATGTGGGTATGTGAGAATGCTTGCCAGTAGCTTCTCATGGGTCGGTGGTTCTTTCCAGGGTTTTCTGGGTTCTTCCTCCACCATTAATACTGGCCACCATGTATAGCCTATATTGTGCTTAAAAATGGCGTTAAACCATAATAATAATAATAATAATAATAATAATAATAATAATAATCTACCTTCTGCGCATTAATATGCAACAGAGTGATTTGCAAAAGGTCAAAAGATTATACTGACTTGTTCTCCACTCTGGAAGATGTATTCACATGATATTAGGGCGATATATTTTTGGTATGAAAATAGATTAGCAAGCAATAGTGACAGGTTAAGTTATTGCTGCTATCAAACTGGAAATTCAACTCAAGTTTATTCGGAACTTTAATTATTAAGATTTATCATATAATTCTAGGAATATTTTAAATCTTGTTTGCAACACGTTTCATTTTTTACATTTTCACTTTGTACTCGGGAAAATAAATTACTTGTTGACTTTTACAAAGCTTGTTGCTTCTCACTTTTTCTTATTAAGTGTTTTAAAACCAAAGAGACATAGCAATATTTATAAGTTCCTTTCACATCGCAATTTACATTTTGTGTTAAATCTCTGCCTATAACAGTAATGTGTATATTTTTATTTTCATTTTAAAATTAAATCCCTTATAGGTAAAAATTAAAACTCAAAATTTACTTTAAAATGTCTTTAAACTGAGAACAACAAACACTTTTTAAAAAGAAACTGAGAGAAGAAAAACAACAAGTACTTTAATGACTCGCTGTGATTACCTAACTCTCCCACTTTTTCAACCCCATGCCCAATGACACTGCATGTAAAATGTTTTCGTCAAAAATATCAAATATCCCCATAACTGATTTGATTGCTATCTTCTACATTTGATCTTTGCCATCTAATATTTAAAAGGTTTTTTCTTCATTCTACTGGCAAAGGAGAATTGCGTACAAATGTTAATGATCCATATCAAAATTTATTATCTACTCTGTCAATATATATCAAATAGCTTCAAAACTAATATTGACCATACCCAAACTGCAGAAAGACCCACTGAGACAGATCATGACAATATCCAAACTGCAGAAGAACCCATTGGGACAAATCATGACCATATCCAAACTGCTGAGGGACCCACAGGGTCAGATTATGACCATATCCAAACTGCTGAGGGACCCACAGGGTCAGATTATGACCATATCCAAACTGCTGAGGGACCCACAGGGTCAGATTATGACCATATCCAAACTGCAGAAGGACCCATTGAGACAGATTACAACCATATCCAAACTGCTGAGGGACCCACAGGGTCAGATTATGACCATATCCAAGCTGCAGAAGGACCCATTGAGACCAATTATGACCATATCTAATTGCAAAAGGACCCATTGTGACAGATTATAACCATATCTAAACTGCAGAAGGGACCCATTGGGTCAGATTATGACCATTTCCAAGCTGCAGAAGGACCCATTGAGACAGATTATGACCATATTCAAACTGAAAAAGGACCCACTGGGTCAGATTATGACCATATCCAAACTACAGAAGGACCCATTGAGACAGATTATGACCATATCCAAACTGAAAAAGGACCCACTGGGTCAGATTATGACCATATCTAAATTGCAGAAGGACCCATTGGGTCAGATTATGACCATATCCAAACTGCAGAAGGACCCATTGGGACTGATTATGACCATATTAGGCATATATAAACTGCAGAAGGACCCACTGTTATAACCATATCTAAACTGCAAAAGGACCCATTGAGACTGATTATGGCCATATCCAAACTGCAGAAGGATCTTCTGGGACAGATTATGACCATAGCATATACAAACTGAGGAAGTGACCCATTGGGACATATGACCATATGCAAACTGAAAAAAGGATCTTCTGGGACAGATTATGACCATATCCAAACTGAAGAAGGGGATCTTCTGGGACAGATTATGACCATATTCAAACTGATAAAGGATCTTCTGGGACAAATTATGACCATATTCAAACTGATAAAGGATCTTCTGGGACAGATTATGACTATATCCAAACCGAAGAAGGGGATCTTCTGGGACAGATTATGAGATGTAGCTGCACATTGTTATGTTCATCTTTATGCCCAACCATCAGCACATGCATCAATTCATCTGTCCTTTCTTCCATCTATTCATCCATAATGACCCTTCTATGTGGCTAAGATGACCATCTAACTATCATTACTCTTGTAAAATAATTATTGATAAATCAACTGAGCATACATTTCTAACATATCTGAATGTTATATTAAGCAGCATTTTTAAGCTTGAGGCAGATGAGACATAAACCAGATTAAAGTTAAAAAGTCATTGATAAAGAATGTATGAGATAATCTTTATGAAACATTTTGAATGTTTTATTACACAAATATCTGTCAAAATTATGACATTAGGCACAATACAAAGTTCTTGTCATTGTAATGTACTATCTATACTTGCTCATAAGCCAAGTCCAACTGTAAACTGTATAGACCCAGATCTAACACTGCATAATGTGCTTGCAAAGACTCTGATCTGCAGGAGCAATATGCTATGGCAGATCAGGATCTTTTTTTTTTTGCAGTTTGACTTAAAAGTGACTATATATGGTACTGAAATGTGATCGATTCCATAAATCTAATAATGAGGTCAGAACTCAGACCATGAGATTTAAGAAGATAGTAAGACTTATCTAATCAATAAAAACTGTCAAGAAATTAGTCACATATTAAGTGAAACAAGGCAATTAACTTTAAGCTGAAGGTGATGATCAATAATCAGTGAGCAGCAACTTAGAATGCTAGGGTTTTCGTCTGCCTTGAGAATTTTGTTTTCTTTTATATTTCTGGTGTTTTTCAGTGCACCAACACTTTGAAAATATTACACCATGCTGAGACATTCTGAGCATAATAACTGCATGGTAGTGCATCTGAATTCATCTGATAGTAGAAATCAAACCCATACAACTCTAGTTGCAAATGAAAGCCTTAGCCACCAGGCCACCACTGATTTCAGGTTAATCAGCTACTATGTGATGCATCCTGCTGATGTCTGCCAATTAGAAACTATATAAAGATTGGATTTAGATAAAATGCAAACTGAATTTTGTCATCAAATTTAAACAAATCTAATTTAAGATGGATCTTTGATCACATTAATCCCCAGTCACATTATTGAATTGCTTGAGAAAGTCTCAAGAGAATTTTAAATTGGATACTTTCTGTTTTCAATCATTTGCTCAAATCCATCTTTCATCCCATGATTGTAAAGAAAAATTTAATGTTTTAGCAATCAAACCTTGACCTTTTATCTCACAGAATTAATTCAACTCTGCAATTGCAATCAACCTCACATTAAGGTCTCCTCCTCTCTACAAATACAAATACACACTGACTACATGGTGCCTTGAGTATATTAGGATATGATTTCCAATCTCCACCTTACAGCAACATTTGACCCACTGTAATGAAACTTTGTAAATTTACTTGTGGAAGAGAACAAGTCAGCAGTATCAACTGATTTCCTCAGGTTTACATATAGCCCTGTCAGGAAAGGCATTCTTTTCCAATAACCAGTAAGTACATATATGCAAACTACAATAATGTGAGCATCAGTGGCCAGTAAGTATAATAGTTCACTGTCATCAAAGAGGCTAGCACTAATGTCTGCAAGAAATTTGTTCATGGCCTGATGTTTCCCTTGACATCTCCAGCTGATAGTTGTTCCTAATAAGGTAGTTTATGGGGTAATCTTTCCAAATATCTTTTTAATATGCTTTTAATGACTCTCACCCATTCATTTCAAATTGCAAATAGTTCATTAAGTGTCTAAGGTGAGACACTCTGTTTTCAGCAACTTCCAGAATATATCTCTGATGCAGTGCATAAATGTCCATTGGAGATTTATGTCTAGGCACTTTAATACATTGAAACCATAAGAGAGACAACTGTTAAATGGTTACTATGGTTTCTCTGACTGTTTGATCATGACCTGATTTCCTAATAATGTCAGAAGTACAAAATGTCCGTCCACTTTTAAAATTGTATATTGAAATGCAAAGGTGTAATTGCAAGATTCCTATAAATTCCCATTACTTTTATTCTCTTGATTTTTAAAAAGATATTTATAAGGATGAACACTTGCAAACTTTTGGAGTACAACATATATTCATGTATAAACAGAGCCTGCAAAGGGTCAGAGACACAGATATGTTACTGCATAATGAAGCAAAGCGCTGGATCTATATAGTTTGTTTTGAATAATCAGTATAACAAAATAGACCCTGATCTGACAGTGGATTATGCAATGGCAGATCAGATCCATGTTGTTCACAATTGGCTCTAACTTATAAGCAAGAATATATGGTATACTTTTGCATAGTTTATGCTTTAGGTAATCCAAATCACAAAAATGTGTTTCTACTGGTGTTTAAATTATCTTAGCACACCTCAAGGTGTCAAAATAAAATAACAATCACTGTGATCTACTTTAGGTGTAAAGGTGTGGTACCCACCAATAAAACATATTGACATATCACCTCCAAGAATGGTTACATGTACTACTGGGCACAAATTTTGACAAAAATACAAAAATAAAAGTTACTTCAGTATGAAATCTAGGTGTCACTAACCAACTTGTGATAAAATGGTATATTACCCAACAAGATGTATCCATAACTAAAACTGACAGACTCCATGACCCATAGTAAACCACATATACCTACAGTCATATATATGCATATCCTTTCAGGTCATGAATATTCTTTACACAATGTTTATCTTATGTGGCAAATACTGTACACTTCCCCTATCTCATGACCTTTGAAGAAATAAAAGACAAGAATGTTTCTGTAGATGTGCAAAAGTTATCGATGGAAGCAGAAAGTAAATTATATTGTAATGAAATAAATGTCTGTTTGCACTTTCCCTAGTTTCCTTCAAGATTCTATTCCATATTAGTGTCCCAAAAAACTAAAAGCTTGTTTAAAGAATTCTTTGGAAAGATAGTAATTTGAAATTGATGTAAAATTGGGAGTGTTGACAATTACCATGATGTTTAAAACTTTTTACCAAAGTTTCAACTTTTTCAAAAATATTTGTTCACTTACTTGATAAAATTCCAACATCATTTATTGCCTATGGGATGTTTCTAATATTCTCTAGTTTGCAAGATCTTTGCCAATGGAATAATTCACAAATATCCTTGCCAGAAGTGTTTCCACAGTACAGAAGTCTCCAGACAAATATTCAAACTTATTTCCCTTTTGTTGGACAGTAGTAATTAATGCTATATAGTCTTGTGTATGTTTACTTTCATTCCATTTCCTTATAAAAGGAAGCTATGCTATCTGAAAGGACACCACTAAGACGATGGTTCACATGAAAATAAAGCAATGATTTTGAAAGACATTTCAAGGAGGTTCAAAGGTTTTTAAGAAATATTTTTCTAAAAAAAACTGCTCCATATCCATGTACTACTTAATCACTGCATACATGAGTGGAAAGATGGACAAAAGTAGAAGAAGAAAAAAAACATGTGACTAATTATACACTAATAATGCAAATGGATGCTACTTTTTCTGGCAACTACCCTACCCATGTAATAATAATAATAATAATAATAATAATAATAATAATAATAATAATAATAATAATAATAATAATAATAACTTTATTTAATGACGGTAAAACAGTTAGCTGAAGAACTAATCTACTTTGAGGCCCTCACACAAAGGAATTTATTTATTTTAACTGCATCTCTGAAGCCACTAAATATACTGGATTTGGAAGAAGGAATTATAGAGTGGGCATTTTTAATCACAATTAAAATCTTATTACAGAGCAAAGTTCCAGAATATTGGAAACATTTTTGAATAATTCCTTATTTGGTTTGGGAATTTAATACTGTTTGGTAGACATGGCTCACAGGTGAAGAGTATTGTCAGGTACTATACTGGAATAGTGATTACAGATTTTCAGGAGCACTATTATTGGATAACATTATTAATTTAGCTTTCCTCAACCAGCTTCAGTCTTGTGTAATAGGTAATATTTTTAAATTACCAGTTAAATTTTCCTTCCTTTTTATCTTGATTAATATTAGTCCAAGTTCTCTTCTTTGAAGATATGCCAGCTTTGTTATTTTTTATCATTTGAATTATGTGAGAAAGCTTGCCAGTAGCTTCTCGTGGGTCGGTGGTTCTTTACGAGCGTTTTTCTGGGTTCTTCCTCCACCAAATAATAATGGCTACCATGTATAGCCTATCTTGTGCTGAAAAATGACGTTAAAACCTACAACAACAGACCATAATAGGTTATTATTGACCAAAACACCATGCAATCTATTAAGACAGACTATATGCAATCTTTGTATCTTTCCATTTCGGACAGTTCATCACTTTCAAGATTTGTTCTTTTTTTTTGCCATGTTGGGGGAAGTAATATTTTAGTTTTGCTATTGCATGTGCACCAGTTGTCCAGTTTGTTTTGGTCATCCAGTTTGTTTTAGTCATCCAGTTTGTTTTGTTACCAGTTGTCCAGTTTGTTTTGGTCATCCTGTAAAGAAATGTCCAGTTCATGCTTTGTTTGGGATGTCTGGCAATCTGATTAAAATCAGCTGTTACGTACTACGACACTAACAGCTGATTTTAATCAGATTGGGATGTCTGGATGTTTGTTTTGGAAGTTTACAAATCTTTTATCTTAAACTTTAACTTGTATGTCATCACCAAGTGCATTTTTATCTAATGCAAATACCACCCATTATTTTGCAACATCTTTTCATCAACATACACCATTTACATCTCCCATTGATTGGGAAGCTTCATATTTTACTCTTACCAAAAACTTATCATTTTATATTGAACTATTTGGTTTTTTATATTGCTGGTCGATTTTAAACCTTTAGTATTTTTAACCATGTTTAAATACAACCTGTTGTATGGCGCTAAATAGCCTAAAAGTGCTGGTGTGCCATTAAATATCAATCAATCAATCAATCAATCAATCACTGGATGTCTGACAATCATGCACCACTTGATCCAGCCAATTTTAGCCCATTTGTATATAATTCCTAGATTTCAATTTCTTCAATAACAAAAGTTCCAACTTAAAAATTTATAAATTTTATCAAGTTAAATGTTTATGTATTTTACTTAAAATAAATTACTTTTAGGGAAATTTCAAGTTTTTCAACCAATTTAGGGAGTTTTCAAGGATAAAACATAGTTTTAATATTTAAGTTTTCAAAGCAACTTCTTTCATCTCAATTTTATTTTTCAAGGTGTAAAAACCATGAGCTCTGATCGTAATGGTTTCAAATCTGACACAGCGCAATCATCTGCAGATACATACAGCTCAAAAGATGACATGCAGGTTTATATTTTCAAAATCTGATCACTTGTGAAAATCTGAAAAATGAGTGGACCAAATTTGATCACTGTGGTACACAAGTTGTGCAAGTAACTTATTCCTTTTGGGGTGGAAATTTCGTCATATATTTTTAAAAACAGTTCTTTATTGGTCAGAT
Source organism: Unio delphinus (assembly GCA_029339505.1). Lineage (NCBI taxonomy): Eukaryota > Metazoa > Mollusca > Bivalvia > Unionida > Unionidae > Unio > Unio delphinus. The sequence goes on from JAQISU010000306.1 coordinate 8,810,608, forward strand.
GTGTGTCATTTGGATTTTTAACGTAGCTTGATAAAAAAATAAGTCATATTGCTATGATGCCTGCAGCGTGGGAGTTTATTGTGATGTCTTAGCACTGGAGCATCATTCCACTGACATGTAGCGTGATGTCCCTTCCAGACACATTATCCTGACACAGGCCGACCAGTCCTAACACTAACCTCTTAATGCTGAGTGCCAAGCAAGGCAGCTGATAATATCAATTTTGTATAACTCGGTTGGGAATCGAACCAATGACTTCCTGCATCCGAGGCAGATGCTCTAACCACTAGGCCATCGGAGCGGTAACAGATAAGATATAAATGAAACGAATGAAGAATCATGACAAAGATAAATTATCTTAAATTTACTGATACAAATATCGTGATCAACAAGATCAAATGTTGTCTGAGATCAGCTACTACTGATTCAACTTACGTTTCCTTATTGTGGGCAGTAATCCATTTATCTATCATGGAGACCATTGCAATCTCAATGGACTGACTTCATCTTAATGCTAATTGGTTTTACTGAATTACATCATAGGCTGACAAGATTGTCATGAACATGTTTTTTTTTTTTTTCTAAAGAAGTCTGGATAGAGTTGGCAAGCAAGATGTGGGACTCCAGCTCTGTAATCTTTGCTTCCTAACTCATGAATGGTAACTTTTGCAGATTCCCTTGTATTTAGAAATGCTGATCATCAACTAATTAACTATACACTCATTGCCTGGTTTAAATTTGTAATAGCACTTTGCATACATTGTTATTCATGATACTATAATAGCGGAAAGCATGATGGAACACATGAATAAGGAAAAGAATGGTCCCCAATTTTTTTTTTTAAAAAGTTTAAAGCAGGTAGGATTTAAATTCAGCAACTTTCTATTTCAGCCCAAGAAGAGGGTGGGGAGGGGTATTCCTAATAAATCAAAGCTGTTAACAGATATCCCAATTCAAGTTTAATGAGGCATGTTGTTGTTGTAGGGTTTCACACCATTTTTAGGCTATATATGGCTGCCAGTATTACTGGTGGAGGAAGAGCATGGGAAACACACACACACACGCACACCCCTGGAAAGAACCACCGACCCACAAGAAGCTACTGGCAAGCTTTCTTACATACCTCATTGGCTGAATCTGAGACTCAAACCCATGCAGACAGAGGTAAGATGGCAGTGACCCGTAACTGAGAGCGCTTTAGACCACTTGGCTTCTCGGAGGGGGTGGGGAGGGGGCCTAATGAGGTATTAACATGCATAATAAGTGATGACAACTTATGGATGGATATATTCCAAAATCTTCCTAACATTGTTCCACTTTACCACATAAAAACAGACATAGGTGTTCTTTAAAGAACAAGCTATATATGGTATAACGGTACCAATTGCGCAAGTCCATGTGGATGTGGCTTAAGGTGTAGGGTCCATACCATTCAGAAATAAAGAACAACACAAGCTATGATTGGTGGATTATGTAAGAGTTGTACTTTCTGTTAGGCTTAAAAAAATAGTTTAGCCTCTTGGCAACATGTGAATTTATGTTAATTCCTATACAGATCATATTTTGTATTTTTTATGATTTTTTGAAAATGTCATAGACATGACTGAAAATAGGTATGTTGTGACTAGATAACTCATACCCTTGTCTAGTTCCAGCAGAGTTATCTCTCTTAAATGTAATGGAGTACCTGGTTTTGTCATCATCAAATTGACAATCTAACATTGTTCTCTATAACAGTGTGTGAGATGCACGCTAAATTAGGATAGAAAATATATTTATCTCTCCAAATATTAGCATTGAGGTCTATGGAAAAACAATTGGTACCGTGATACCTAAAAGGTAATACCAGCTTCACAGTGTATCCATAGCACCGAGTATACATAGCCACCATTTATAAACTGTCATAGTGTCATTTAGTTAAACAATGGATATTGAGAAGTTTTTGTCTAATATTGACAGACTTTTACATAGAAATTGTATAAAAATTAAAATCTTCAGAAAATAAGACACATTAGCTTTGGAATGAGGCTTTTGTAACTATACCTATAACATATATAGACTGATGGCTTTGTGTCTGTATAGTCAGCTTCAAGATTAGCATATAAGCAAAAAAAATAAGTTATGTAAAGTTAATTTAGTTAATTTTAGCCAAATATTGTTTATTTTATGCGCAAAAGATGAAAAATCATGGATAAAAAGCAACTCTCTTGTTCTTCTAAAGCATGTCATAGACCAGGAATAGAGGACACTCCTGGTCCTCTTGTAGATAGTTCACTTGTATCATAAAGAATATTCTGGTATGAGTATTTTAGGTAATTTATTAAAGATATGGTATTCCTTCCGATTTTGATTTGAATTGTCCTGCTCTAATTGTTTTTTTTTTGTTGTAAACTTTTGTGCCTTGAAAAATGAACATGCGATTCCTTAGTTAGATAATCATTCTTGAGGTCTCTACTACATATAGAAGCCTGGATTTTAGGTTCTCACTTTATCAGTAAAGCATTTTTGGATAATTTAATTGCATTGAAGTTAATACATGTGTTCTTGAACTCAACTATATTACATGGATAATATATTGGAGGAAATAAAAAGACCACACCTTATGTATATCATTCAGTTATCTCCCTTACACCAGACATGCATTTCAATAGATAAAAACCCACAATTTAAGTGAGTTTGTATGAAAATCATGATAAGATTTGTGAATTATCATATTAGCCCTTGGTCTTGATGCAAATTGAACTAAAAGTACTTTAATAATTTCTCCCAGTAAAGTTTACAAGTTTGAAAACTGATCAAACATGCTTTGTTTGGTTTAGGTATTTTTTCTGTCAAACAGAAGCCCATTATTGTTAATTTCTTATTTCGAAGAAATATAACTTATACGCATCTATATTATCTACATTATTCACCCTTTTATATTAGCTAAGAATGAACACCATGTCACCTGATATTTGGTGCCTGTAAGGGATCTAATAGCACAGGTGCCTTTGAATGGTATTTGCACCTATGGTCCACTGCCGCCCTATATTTTCTAAGATAATATTATCAAGCTCTCACTTCTCATTTTTCTCATTGCTGCTTTTGTCTCCTTTAATTACATTATCATTAGCTACATCTCCCATTTAGATACACACTTTCCTTCTGTTTTTAAATCCACTGAACTCACTATACTCATTGTTAAACTTGAGCCTTTTCCTGTATTTTAGTCCCCATTTTCACCCCCAAATCCAACATAACCACTGAGAAAGCTTTTATCTAATTTATTTGGTGTCAGATTGGCTTATTACATCAACTGTATTCACTACACAAAGGAGGGAAGCTTTCAATTTGTATGACAAAGAGGCTGGGTAGCTTGACCTTTGTGTGAGGACTTGGGGTTACTGACCTCATTCATATGCTGACACTGTAAAGCGTTCAAAGCTAAGACTTTATAATTAGATTGGGCCATGTCCACCTGTCCCTGTTGTTACTTTCCGTGTTCATGAAATAAATATAAGTCCTTTTTTTTTTAGATCAAAAGGTCTCTTTAAGAGAAGAACTGGTACATGCTAACTAGTGTGTTGACCTTTGACCTTACTATTAAACAATATGACATAATATGATTTATCCCCTATCACCAAAGTGAAGTTCGATAAGTGCTAATATGAATAAAACACAATTCATAGTTAAAAGAATTCATTTTATTTCAAAAGATGAGTTTGATAGTGAAGCAAAGGTATGAAAATAAGAGTTCAAACAGCTCGATAATATTTCTATACACAATCATATAAAACATAGCTTAGTACTTCATAAAATTGTTTTTGACAAGCGAGACTAAGTACATTTGTTAGTTATACAGTCCTGAGCTATTTCACAGATTATTGGAAAAATCAAGGTTTGCTATAGGTATAACGGTACCAATTGCGCAAGTCCATGTGGATGTGGCTTAAGGTGTAGGGTCCATACCATTCAGAAATAAAGAACAACACAAGCTATGATTGGTGGATTATGTAAGAGTTGTACTTTCTGTTAGGCTTAAAAAAATAGTTTAGCCTCTTGGCAACATGTAATTTATGTTAATTCCTATACAGATCATATTTTGTATTTTTTATGATTTTTTAAAATGTCATAGACATGACTGAAAATAGGTATGTTGTGACTAGATAATTCATACCCCTGTCTAGTTCCAGCAAAGTTATCTCTCTTAAATGCAATGGAGTACCTGGTTTTGTCATCATCAAATTGACAATCTAACATTGTTCTCTATAACAGTGTGTGAGATGCACGCTAAATTAGGATAGAAAATATATTTATCTCTCCAAATATTAGCATTGAGGTCTATGGAAAAATAATTGGTACCGTAATACCATATTCTGGATACAGGAAAGTTCTTTTCATCCTCAAACCAACTCAAAAGAACATATGGGTTTCAGAATTGTACTGAAATGTGAGTTGTTGCACTCTGATAGCACCATGTGTCACATGATTAATCAGTACCTAATGAAAGATATCTAATTAGATAGTTTACCCTTCTTGTCAGGGCCCAATCACAATGTTTACATTCAAACCTCCTGGCAAGGTGATAAACAAGAATCTCAAATAATGGCTCATCTATCCCAATACACAAGGCACTTAAAAAAATAAATTATAACAGATGCACAAATGCTGATACAATCCAACACAGCTTCTCTATATTCACCATGAACACAGAAGCAAAAATAAACCACTGTTAAAACTGTCTTATCTGGATGTGAAGGTGATTAACATTTAGACATAACTATTATAAGGACAATAAGACCTGAAACAGGCAAGGAATTGGTCAATTTACATGTTATGCTTTCATTCCATCAGAGAATTCAAAAAACCATATTGCTTTTGAGACAGAAGAAATTGTATCTACTGTCCACAATAATCTATATGCCTGAACTGCCAACCAAGCACCATATTGCATGAAACAGTATGAGCTCAAAAATCTGAACACGCTCATGGCGAAAAAGGTAACAATTTAATTAGGGTCTATTGATATTTGCAAAACTCTGAATGTACAATGAGCAAACTATATTAATTTAGACCTGAATTTACAGGCCTTGAAATTGTAAACAAAATTCTTTTAATTCAACAAATTTGTAGATTGAGAAATGTACTAGTCTTGCTAAATCTTCACTAGTCCATCAAATAATGTCAGACATATACAGTCGACTCCACTTAACTGCACATCGGTTAACTGCACACTCCGGATAACTGCACATAATCATGCCGGTCCCGATTTTTCCCAATACTTAAAAATGTACTGTACCGTACACCGGTTAACTGCACACTCCGGTTAACTGCACTGTCTCGCGACAGGCCCGAGGGTGTGTAGTTAACTGGAGTCGACTGTAGTACAAATTAGTAAACATCAGACTGTTGAACTATTAGTCAGACAGGAAATACACTAGTTTTGGGTTAGTGTACCACCACTAAAATCAAGCCCTGAAAAAGTATGGAAATTATGTACTTTTATTATGAACAAAGTTATCAAGAAAAGGTCTGGGTCTGCATATTTAGCCTATAATGAAACCACTGTTGACAAATTTAATCCCATACTTAAACAAACTGCTGAAGCTGCAACTCTGGCACTGGGCACTAGTAAATGCCATGTTTTGGTTACCACAAAACATAAAATTTACAAAATAACAATTGTTGAATTTAGAGTCTGGAGTATAATTAATGGGCTTAGACTAGTGGTTTCAGACCCCCAGGTCAGGACATAGTTCTGGATCATGAGTATATTCTGGAGGGTCACCAGGATTATTTTGTGTGGATAGCAAAACTATTCAAACTAGGGAAATGGGGTCATGTCAGGCTCACAAAAAGTATTTTACAGAGGGTCATGGCTAAAAATGGAACATGACTTGACTAGCTTAGACATTTTAAAGTAATTTGAAAGCTGGATTAGATCTCATCTGAAAGTCATGTGACCATGTTAAAAAGTGCATGAAAGGGCAGTTTTGCCAGCATGTAACATAAACCAACTCTGAGAACAGAATCAGATCTGCTGTTGCATAAAGTTACAAAAGATCAAGGTCTACTGTGTAGGTGGACATAACAAGAGCTGCAAATAGGTTGTAGGTGCCTGACATAGACACAGTGTTGTACCAATGTTACTGGATTGTGGATTTGGGGAATCACACAAATTTTTCAACAATATAATACCTAAAAACACAGTATCACATACCCATGGATAAACTGTCAAGTCCTAACATTCCTATCATTTCTGGTTCAAAACATTTACCTTATATACTCATGTATAAGATGAGTCAAACTGCAACCATGTTCCAGATCTGCATTGCATAATGCACCTTCAGATCAGGGTCTACATCATTCATTCTAATGATTACTCCTTTATAAAAACTAAAAAGACTCATATCTGCCAGCATATTATTCAATGGGATATCTGGGTCTGTGCAGTTTGCATTTGGACTATGAGTGAGTATAACTATGGTAGGTCTTTCTTTTGTCATACTGTTTTAAGATGTCATGCTCATTCTAGCTTTTCAGCTATCAAACACAGCATGCTCTTAAACAAAAAGAAAATTGCAATATGTCAGCAACGATCGGCTTACACAATAAAGTTCTGTAAACATTTAATTGATTCAAAAGCTTAGATTGACAGTAAACTAAGTACACAGCATGGCCTGTAAACAACTAATGAAAAGTGACTGATCAACCAAACCAAAACACCTTTTAAATGTAATTTTTCTGCGAAACTCAAATGCGCATAATTCATTTCAAGACTGAATTTGAGCTACTAACTGTACCCCATGATATTATAATATTTACCCCAAACATATCGGGGCACATGCTTTCTCCAGATATTCAAAGGAACCCATCTGGCATTTTAATAAAGGTAGACTTTTAATTATTATAGGTAGAAGTTCTAAATTGAGAATATCTTCTATGAACAGACTATTTATAATTAAACGTGTGTAATAACTAACTTTAAATGATAAAGGTAAAACATAACTTTTTAGAACCTAACATACATGTGATTTTTCCATCAGAAGGACAAATATACCATTTTTAAAACTGTCTACTGCACATACTGTTTGAAGAAAAAGAAGAAGAAATAATGGCACCTGGAGGTGTTCTATCCACACATTACGGAAACCAGCAAGAAGCAGTCTTAAGTAGAAACTGGAACTGTTCCACCAGTGCAATGACTGGTGCACCAATGCTTATGGAGTATTTGGATTAAGACTCTTAAACAACAGCAAATGTATGTACTCAATAAGATGTAACTTGATTAATCTATTGTTGGCATTTTAGTGTTTAAAGTCAAAGCAACAATGTTTCTGAAGTGCTACCACTAATAAAGTGTCAAAGATGGTAGATGATGGCATTTTAGTCTTTGATTAAAAATCATCCAAACTTTGCTGGAGGTAAGATAAAAAGGAGAACTTGACCAAAAAGTATTTTGGCAGAAACATTCAAGTAAATATTTTGGTTGTTTTAAAACAAAAAATGAGGGCAGATGCTATAATTTTTGGTCAATTCATGTCAAATTATAAAAAAGACGCTTTCTCCCAATGTTCAGAAAACACCTATTAAGAAATTTTACTTTTGCAATGCTTGGAAATCCGAAATAAATCTGCATGAAGGCAAGCAGTTCCTTACTTTTGCATTATGTTTTTTAAAAATACAAAGTGGATTTCTGAAAGACAATATGGATGAGGCACAAGCAGATTATCATTGCAACAGAACAATTGTTCTTCTGTAACACACACACTTGATGGCCTTTTTTGAGACTGGATCAAAGTGGATAAAGTGACACTTGCAGAGACTTTGCAAATTTTGTGGTAGCGCATAATTAACCATTCATCACTGTAGATCATTATATTAAACTGATTAAAGTTGTTTCCAGACATACTGAACAAGTAAAATTTACATCCTTTATTCTCAAAACTTTTGAAACAAGAAACTCAAGGTCAACATTCCAGAACTGAGTCATTAAACTTAATCAAAACAGTCCAACGATCTTCGAGTCCAACGATCTTCCCAATTTGTCTATCCACACATTACAGAAACCAGCCAGAAGCAGTCTTATGTAGAAACTGGAACTGTTTCACCAGTGCAATGACTGGTGCACCAATGCTTATGGAGTATTTGTATTAAGACTCTTAAACAACAGCAAATGTGTGTACTCAACAATAACTTCCCTCAACTATACTGCTGGAGTCAAACAATCTTCCCGATTTGTCTTAACTTAAGATACCTCTACTATACTGCTCAAGTCAAACAATCTTCCCGAGTTGTCTTAACTTAGATTCCTCTACTATACTGCTCGAGTCAAACAATCTTCCAGGTTTGTCTTAACCTATATCCTCTACTATACTGCTTGAGTTGAATGATCTTCCAGATTTGTCTTAACTTAGATCCCTTTAATATACTGCTGGAATCAAACAATCTTCCCGATTTGTCTTAACTTAGATCCCTCTCAATTTCCTTAACGTTAGTACACTATAGTATCTTATCTGACTTTGAGGGATCGAGTCCAAGTTTTGTGATTACAAAGCATGTAAAAAAAAAAATGTATCAGCATATGTCATATCTTTAACACTGGCTGCATCTTCAAACCAGATTAGGTAAGTTCTACAGCACTAAGGCTTTGTATCACATATATGTGAAACATGCATATAATAATAATAATAATAATAATAATAATAATAATAATAATGAGGACTTTGTATAGCACATAATCTTTAGAAGCTCTAAGCGCTTTACATCTATAATGATATGAATATAAACAGAAAAGAAAAAAAACACCATTAAATTGGAAAACAAAAAATTCCAAAACTATTTCGGGTAGGAAACATTTTTAGGTCTTTAAATTTGTTCTTGCAGTCGAAAAAAGGTGATTTTTAAGAGCACTCTTGAAAGGGATCACTGTGTCTTTGTGTCTACTTTTAATGGGCAATTCATTCCACTTTACTGGGCCCCAGTATGCAAAAGAATGATGTCCATATGACTTTGTTTTCATTGTGGGAATAATGAGTATTATGATTGTCAGAAGAGGAGCATAAGTATCTTGCTGGTGTGTGCACATGGGTGAGGCCGAAGAGGTATGCTGGAGTCCATTAGTGAAATGTAACACAGAGAACAAATTTTGTGTTTGATTCTGGATCAAATTGATAGCCAGTGTAGGGTACAGAGCAGCGGGGAGGTGTGCTCTTATCGTGGTACTCTAAGGATGATCTGAGCAGAGTGTATAGAATGAAGAGTACATGTCCAAGAACAGACCCCTGTGGAACACCACAATATAGATCAACTGGGCTGGAATGTATTCCATTTGCAGATACAATTTGTGCCCTGTTTACTAAGTTAGACTTTAACCGCTGTAAGGTTGTATTGTGACTACCAACTACATGCTGGAGATGGTAAGTAATATATCATAGTCTATTGTGTCACTTTAATGTTGCAGACAAATTAAAGAGGGTGAGGACTGTAATCTTTAAGCTGTCCAAAGCAGAGAGAATGTCATTAAATACTTTCAGAAGAGTATTTTCAGTACTGTGGCAAGGGTGATATGCAGTCTGTACTTTGCTAAAAGGACTGTTTGAATTCAAATGAGATACAAGTTGGGTTTGAACATCTTTTTCTAAGATTTCTCATATGAACAGGGATTAGAAACTGGGCAGTAGTTCTTTAAATTGTTATGGTCAAGTGTTGCTTTCTTCAGCAGAGGCTTTACGATGGCAGTTTTGAAAAATGATGGGAATTCCCTGTATAAGAGAGAGATATTAATAACATCAGTTAGTGAAGGCAATATTGGATCTAAGCACTCAAGTAGCAGTGATTACTGGTTTAGGATTGTATTCTTTCTTATACAAATGCAACACCACCAAAACCTGGGTTTGGTCTTAGAGTCTAAAAAACTATAATTAAGTTTAGTTTCTAAATTTTCAATTTAGGACTTCATACTAAATCTACTTATTATTATGTGCAAAAAAAAATTACAATTTGAACCCAAAAAAATAGTAATATTAAAAACCCTTTCAAAATTTAAAAATAAAATATTTATTATGAACAAATGCCAGGGAGAAAGCAAGAAAACAAGTTTGTATCTTCAATTCCTCGAAATCTTCACAAAGATTCACTTATATTATGTATAGTCGTCTATGATGGAGAGGAATACCAATGCAGCAGGTCTTAACTAGGAGAGGCAACCTGACTAGTTAATATGCAGATGACACTAAGTATGAGAAGAGTTTGGTCCCTTATAAAATAGTTTTGGCTTTTTTTTTGCATTTATTCTGTATTGAAGAAAATATTTTTACTTTCATGCCTTTAAAAGTTCAATGTGGTTTGATTTTTCTGAAAAACAGGTTTATGATGAACACAAGAAAAATATGCAAAGAGTGAAATTCATTTCCACTACCAAAATTAAACTATCTTTCCATTTATACCTGTACATGACATGGCTGATCACTATTGGCAATAAAACATTTCCATATAATATAAATAATTAGATTTTAAAAGAGATTTATACAACTTGGAAACTTTGTTTTCTTTTGTTATATTATACAATATTTATCTAATGACAAATCTCTAATTCATTTTCTTTATATAATTTTCACAAAACTATTTACAAATCATTCATTAGCCTACAAATAATAACCCACCCTCTAATTTCTGACAAATTTATTATATTGATCCCCTGGCTTACCATGCAGTGTCTGGAACACTTTAGTAACTACAGTAATGTCTGATATGCTTTCGGCTAAAACACGGTATTGGTGCTGATAAAGGAATTTTCATGTTATATGCATGAAATGGAAAAATTAAACAAGATATGAACCAATTTTAAAGATTGGTAAGCCTGGCATATACCTCTCTTACTTTCCTGAAAATTTCAAGAGGTTAGTGTAACCCATTGTTGAGATATGCATGGAAACAAGCTCTAAAAATGGCTATTTTTGAGCGTTATGTAGTCTCACTCGAAAAAAGCTTGAATATAAAATAGAGAATTCTCTAAATATCATACTGAAATTATGCATTTATTGGTCTGGTTTTATGCGGAATTCTATCCTGCAAATATTGCCTCTTGAATTAAAGAAATCGGTAAAATATTATGGATTTTATAAGCAAAATACCGTCAGTAGAAGTTTTGTTTCAACACTGAAATTCAAACACTAATCTGTTGTTATATGCCAACATTTTGTACAAAATAACATTCATTATAACTTTTATTGACATCTAGAACTCGACTTTATATTATAATAAGTAGTAAAACCATTTAAATCACATGGCTAGCCAAGATATTCGAATGAGAGCTTGTTCTTTGTCAAACTTTCCAGTTCTAAATTTTGTAGTGTCTGTAACCTTTACAAGTTTATATGGCAATAATTTTGTTGTTTCATTATGGAAAAGTATAAATCCTACAAAGGCTCATGTGTATCCATGTGATGTCCAAGTTGGCCAAAATTGGTGGTGCTGTATTGTACCATTAAAAACAGCAACTCAATAAAAAAAAAGTTACAGACACTACACAAACAGGTATAAAAATGAAAAATAAAAGTATTGTTCTACTTGTCATTAAAACATTGTTTTTCTCAATAGAAAGTTCCATCTTATGTGATGTAATGTTGCATCATCTATTTACCTCTGCAGCCAAGAGCAAAAAAGTGATGAAATAACTCTCTTGATTGAATATTGCATCATTCTTGAAGCACTGTCTGTTTGAGTAATTTACTACAAGACAATGTAACCTGAATTTCTTATCCTAGAAGAAGCTGCCTAATTACTTTTTCTGTTCTTTACCATGGTACATCCCTAAGACATGGGAAGACGACAAAAGCAAACCTCTGGGAACAACTCTGGTAAGTTTGTATTTAATTGGTAAACCACACTCTTAAATTGTAGTGTCTGTAACCAATATCCCCTTTTTATACTGTCTATGACTTTATCCCTGTTTTTTTTTTAAAATGAAGCCAAATTATGTTTCCTATTACAGTATTGATGTGTAAGGCTAAATTCTGACATATTGTCTGTCTGCAATTTGTAATATTTTGGTATATTTATAGTTTCTTTCATCTAGATTTCTGATAACAGGCAACATTTTCAGTGATTTCTTATAATATGCAATTGAAACTGAGTTTTTTTGCATTCCATATCATTAGACTAGTAAATTCAAACAGAAATATTATGAGAATTCAATGAGGTCAGACTTAGTATTGGATACATTGCTGATATTGTCAAATGGTTACAGACACTACTAGACATGTGAATTGACCCGACTGTTGTTTACATTATTAAGGAAAGTGTGCAATCATTGTAAATGCTAGAACATTGAATAATCATCAGGTTTTATGCTATTTCTTTTTCAATCAGATACTTTTCTTTAAGAATCTACAGGTTATTCCAGTTTGCTTATGTATGAAAGCATATTGCGTACTCATTACAAGTATGTTTTGTAAAGTCTAAATTTCATCCGTATACATAGAGGAACAAAAATGAGAATGAAGTTGTTTGTTTTTAGGAAGCAAAGATAAGCCAGAAGAAGATGAACAGAAGATTAAAGCTAGAAGGGAGAAGACGAGGCTAAAGGTACAAGCCTGGAGAAAAAAACGGGAAAAATAAGGCGAAACATGAGGAGCTAAAAAGGGTTGATAGAGAAAGAAGAAAAGATGCAAGACTACTAAAAAAACAGCAATCACTTTCCGATTCAAATCTTCAACAAGAATTAAGAAGGAAAAAACGTGAAGAAATGAAAAGGTATCGCCAGAAAAAGAAAGAAAAAGCAGCCCTGGCATTATCGGTTAATAAGAGTGTTGATTTAAGAAGTCCGAAAACTGCTGAATTAAGTAGAAAGAAGAAAGAAGCTGTGAAAAGAACCCAAGCATGGAGAATGCGTATCAAACTGAATGAAAGTATACAGCAAGAGTGTATTCAGACTGATTGTGAAATAGGAAATACATGTACTGGGTCAGCCAGAGATTCACCAATGAATAAAGTGTTACCTAAAGCAACTCTGTACAGACAATTCAGACAATTAAAAAAGGTAAAGGAAGTATTACCAAATACCCCAAAGAGAAAAGCAGTCATCATAAGTAAATTAATTGAATCTCCATCAACATCAAAGTTTCTAAATAGGAATAAAATGATAATGACACCAGATTGCAGAAAAAAACTTGAATTGACAGATACTGTTATACAATCTGTGTCAGAGAGCATTTCAGAAGTGAAAACAAGGAAAGGGGGTGCAAAGAAACATGCATACAACATCATTTGTGACGCATTACTGAAGAAATATAAAAGACACAGACTAAAAAAGTATTTCAAAGTATCAGTGAAAGGGCAAAAACCTAGTTCTACATGGTGGGAGACGAAACAAAGAAAAAGAAGAAGGGATGCACTTAACTCTCCATTAAAGAAATCGGTGAAAGATTTTTTTCTAAGTCCAGAAATCAGTAGGGAGTGCCTAATAAACGTGAAACTGTGAAAGTAAGAAAAGGTGGTCAAAAAGAAATACTTCAAAAACATGTGATGACTATGACATTAGAAGAAGCCTACAAAGAGTACAAGTTAAGGAACCCTAGTCACAAAATAGGATTAACTTCATTTTCTAAATTGAAACCAGTGAATGTTAAAAAGGTGTCTGAAACAAGCAGAAGATCATGCTTATGCCAAAAGTGCTGTAACGTGGCCCTAAAAAGTGAGGCACTAACAAATGTAAAAAAAGCAGTGAAAGAAAATGGAGATTTGGATGAAATTTCAGTAGATAAGAAAAGCTTAAGTGATGCTACTTTTTGTAAATACGACACCAATCCAGCTATTAAATGTTTAAGAAAAGAATGCAAACAATGCGGTGTGAAATGTTTCAATCACATATGGGTCTGTGTTTGAGTCAGCACCTTGGGTTGAACAATACTTTAGTGACTATGATTTATTGAACATTCATTATACTTCAATATTTTACTCTTACAAACACTATTTAGAATTAAACTTTCAAGTGCTATTTACCAGTTCATAATTTTAACACAAGTATTAGACATGTACCTGTTACAATGTGGTTTTATCATTTTATTAACTAATCAACATTCATTTAATGAATAATTCTAGTCAATGTGTTCATGTTGAATTATTTTTGAAGTGAATTTTATGGAGATATGTATGGTTCTGCAGCTGTATTGAAATGCAATAGTTTTGTAGTGTCTGTAACCAATTTTATGGACAATGTACTTCTGACTCTTATGGAAGTTTGCAATACTTTTGGCCAGTATTAATGATTTTGTTTGTTTAAATATTCTTCTTGGTGTTAGATAAATGCCTAAATAAGATTATTCTATGTCTTTTATGTTTGTTATGCAAAAGTTTCATGGTTAGGTTTTTTTCTAAGTGATACCTTTGTCATAGATGTTTTGATTTTGTTATTAAGTTGTTTACACTTCCAGTTATGTTGTTTACTTTAAATGTTGATATCCTGTTACTGATGTTACTGTGAAAAAAAATACAGTTTTAAAGTTTTCATGCTGTTTTTCTTGCATGTTATACACCAAGTGTAGTGTCTGTAACTGTTGTACCACAGAATTGAAATAATGGTTAAACAAAATCGCATGCATGTTCAAGCTAAATCTAACTTGATCTGACTAGGGGACACCCTAGGGTATATAATGAGCTTCATTGAAATGTTTTATCAAACATTTCAATTTTTTAAGTGAGTGAGACTACTCTCAGCACCAATACCGTGTTTTAGCCGTTTAGTAACTACAGTAATGTCTGACACACTTAAGTTTGTTTGTTTTTTTAATTAGGATTTTTAACAAAGCTTAAAAAAATTTCTGTCATATTGCTATGATGTCTGCAGTGTGACAGTTTATAATGATGTCACTGGGCATCATGACGCAGACATGTAGCATGATGTCCCGCAGAGTCACATTATCCTGACACCCGGCCGACCAGTCCTAACACTAACATCTTAATGCTGAGCACCAAATGAAGCAGTTGTTAGTACCATTTTTGTAAGTCTTTGGTATGACTCGGCCAGGGATGGAACCAACAATTTACCGCTTTTGCAGCGGACACTGACCACTAGGCCACCGTAGCAGTTGATACACTTAAGTAATAACAATAATGTTTTAAATACTTCAGTAACTTCAGTGATGTTTGATATGCCATAATAACTACAATAATGTCTGATACACTTCAATAACTACAGTAATGTTTGACATATTATAGTATAGCAATGTTTGACATACTATAGTAAATACAGTAATGTTTGATATGCTATAGCATAGCAATGTTTGACATACTATAGTAAATACAGTCATGTTTGATATACTATAGTATAGCAATGTTTGACATACTATAGTAAATACAGTAATGTTTGATATGCTATAGTATAGCAATGTTTGACATACTATAGTAAATAGTCATGTTTGATATGCAATAGTATAGCAATGTTTGACATACTATAGTAAATACAGTAATGTTTGATATGCTATAGCATAGCAAAATATAGCAATGTTTGACATGCTACAGTAGCTACAGTAATATTTGATATACTAAAGTATAGCAATGTTTGATATGCTATAGTAAATACAATAATGTCTGATACACTTCAATAACTACAGCAATGTTTGACATACTATAGTAACTACAGTAATGTTTGATATACTATAGTAAATACAGTAATATTTGACATCATATAGTAACTACAGTAATGTTTGATATTGTAACACCCTGTGTGTTATTTCGAAAAGACCAAGAGTTCAGGAACAAAAATAGCTTTTTATAAATAATAAAGTTGAGATATAACATGCTTTACAATATCGCAAATCGACTTTACATAAACACAGTGTCCGTCACAACACTATCAACTTGTGAGAATATATAGCAGACTTGTCAAAAGAACGTTATAATATACAATAGTTAAGTTAAATTAATGGTATTCTTTAATTCATGTGTATATCAGTAGCCTAATTTATTAGATTGGATGTAATACGTCCTGACATAGTAGCGTGATCTCAATAGAAATAATGATTTTAGAGCTAGTGTACTTGAGCAGTGTGGTGGGAGATAGCAGCGGCTTTATAGAATATTACACTATATAATTATACGGCATTTACGTTCATTACAAATCATGTAATAAATCTACTTAATATTTCTTATAACAATTTGATTCAGGTTTTGGATTTTAAAGTATCAAAGTTAATATCGGTTATGAAAATTACGTAAGTGATAATTTTAGAATACAAGGCCGAAATTCTTTTCTACTTAGTTTCTACTTAGATGTTCATACTTTGCCGCTCTGACAGCTATCTGCCAATGCACTGTCTGCACGCGTATTTATAGACTCTTATTCACGTCACATGACCTTAGTTAGCCAATCAATGTTTGTCCTTCTCAGGGCAAGCCATGGCGGTAACCAAGTCAACTGTTCAAACTGTAAGAAAAATCCCTGTGAACGTGCAATTTAGACGGAGTTAAGTTGTCCTCACAGTGTCCGTGGTGTGCGTTTTTACTGTTAATCTTATAAATATATTCATACCTATGATTCCGTAAAACTGATAGAAACGGACAAGTAAATTTCAATGCGAATCGAGTCAAAGTAGTGTGTACTGATGATTCAGTGAGTCGTGATACGGTTAGAAATAGTCCCTATCAACTGCATACTACAAGTATTCTGCACACTAAGTAACACAACAATTTCTACAGAACCAAGAACTTTCAATAATTAATAGTAACATTAGTTCTAACTTATTGTCCAACAAAAGTCTGACAAGAAAACTGTGATTCTTCAGCTGGGCACATTGATTCCGTCAATATCCTGCATCTCTGCTGTTCTAGTAATAAAACTTCCCCGTGTGGATGAATTCATAAGTTTATGGGCTAACATCATTTTTCTCGCTTTGATATTCCCAAAACATGGAAGGTAAGATAATTCATTTCCTAAACTATTCCTGTCAAATTCCAGCACGACACACCTATGGTTCAACATGGAATGACTATGGCACAATTACTGCGAACATGCGAACTTCTTTCTACTTAATGTTGATGTCCCAGTTTGTAGAACTGTTGACGTCTTTAGATGACTTCCTCGACGAATTCGTTAATATTCATGAAAACAGCATGACACTTCAGACCAGGGCAAGGTTTTACACTCACATTTAGCATAAGACGCATGATACATATTTATAAAAGATGCATACGGTGATCTAAATGATGGTGGGTGGGTGGCGTACATTCAGGAACGGAAGAAGGAATTCACACTCGATAACCGTTTTCAGTGACAGATAAAAATGACATGATCAAATAAGCCAAAGTCTCATAGTTCATCATCATCTAACATCTCAACGTTGAACATCAAATAATCTTGACACATCAATATTAACTGGACAATGTGTATGCAAAACTCCATTCACAGTACCAATATGGTATTACAATATGCTATAGTTTAGCAATGTTTGACATGTTACAGTAACTACAGTGATGTTCAATATACTATAGTAAATACAGTAATATTTGATTTAATATAGTAACTACAGTAATGCTTGATATGCTAAAGTACAGTAATGTTGATATAATATAGTAAATACAGTAATGTTTGATATGCTACAGTATAGCAATGTTTGACATAATATAGTAAATACAGTAATGTTTGATATGCTATAGTATAGCAATGTTTGACATAATATAGTAAATACAGTAATGTTTGATATGCTACAGTATAGCAATGTTTGACATAATATAGTAAATACAGTAATATTTGATTTAATATAGTAACTACAGTAATGTTTGATATGCTACAGTATAGCAATGTTTGACATAATATAGTAAATACAGTAATGTTTGATATGCTATAGTATAGCAATGTTTGACATAATATAGTAAATACAGTCATGTTTGATATGCTACAGTATAGCAATGTTTGACATAATATAGTAAATACAGTCATGTTTGATATGCTATAGTATAGCAATGTTTGACATACTATAGTAAATACAGTAATGTTTGATATGCTACAGCATAGCAATGTTTGATATGCTATAGTATAGCAATGTTTGACATACTACAGTAACTACAGTAATATTTGATATACTATAGTATAGCAATGTTTGACATGCTACAGTAAATACAGTAATGTTTGATATACTATAACATAGCAATTTTTGATATGCTATAGTAAATACAGTAATGATTGATATGCTATAGTATAGCAATGTTTGACATGCTATAGTAAATACAGTAACGTTTGATATACTATAGTAAGTACAGTAATGTGTGAATGTGTGATATGCTCTAGTATAGCAATGTTTGATATGCTATAGTAAATACAGTAATGTTTGATATAATATAGTAAATAGATAATCATCATCATCATCATCATCATCATCCATTTTGATTATCCAGGCCTTTTATTAATCTTCTAATGAGGGTAGGCCTGTCTGTTTCGTCGTGAGAGCATTCAACGCTTTCTTCCAGGCTTTACGGTCCTGTGGATTGATTCCACTCAGCCCCAATGTCTTTCTGTCTCTTTTTGTCAACTCTTCCCATGTTAGCTTAGGTCTGCCTGGAGCTCGACTTCCAGTAACTTTGATGGAACGGACCTTGGCTATACACCCTTTACTACGTTCAACATGGGCCAGCCATCGCATCCTATTTGATTGGATAATGCCAGAAATGTTTCTGATGTTGAGCTGGGTGAGGTGAGACTCAAAAGGGACATTCGCCTCAGGATTTACATGGCAGATCCATCGTATCATGGCTTTATCATTGCGATGTATCTTCCTGAGAGTTGTAGCAGTGACAGCCCAGGTTTCAGAGCCGTATAACAGCACAGGTCTGATGTAAGTTGAGTAAAGACGACCCCTTGTAATGTGCGTCAAATGCCTATTCGTCAGGATTGGGAGAAGCTCTCTAAACTTTTTCCAAGCAGACTTGCAATGCGTTGCTGATGCCAGTTCACATCCTCCTCCGGCTGATATGGTGTCTCCTAGATAACAGAAGTCGGCTACGACATCAAAGACATCAAGCTTTTCTTCACCTACAGTTACTTCTGTCACAGGCCTTCCATCAATAGGTCGAGCGAGTCCACTACATCTGGGACACTTGTAGCTTGGATCAGGTTTGAGAGGTCCATTGATTCCACTACATTTCTTGTGAACCCAATGTGAACAGCTGATGCAAAAGATTGAGTTTCTACCTGCGCCTTTTAGGCAGATGGCACATGGATACTTTCCTGTGCTTTTCAGTGTTTCCCTATTCAGGCCAGAAATCAATACCTTGGATTTACCCATGTTGACCCTGAGACCTTTTTCTTCCATGCCCTTCTTCCATTCTGTCACACGTTCAACCAGAGCCTCGAGTGTGGAGTCAACGACCGCTAGATCATCAGCATACAGGAGCTTGTATGGACAGCTTGTTTGAAAGTCAATTGACAGCGCTTCTAGAACAACAATAAACAATAACGGGCTCAATACCGATCCTTGATGAACACCAACATTGACATTGAACTCGTCACTGTAGCCATCACAAACACGAACATGGCTTCTAGCATTAGAGTACATGGACTGTACAGTTCTAACTAGCCATTCTTCAACGCCTAATTTACGCATCGCCCACCATATGACATTCCTTGGAACTCGGTCGAACGCCTTCTCAAGGTCTATGAAGGCCATGTATAAGGGCTTGTTAACTGCGATGTGTTTTTCTTGCATCTGTCGCAAGATGTATATGGCATCAACAGTTCCTCTTCCTGGCATGAAACCGAACTGCATGTCACCGATGTGTGCTTGTTGTCTGATCAATTACTCTATAACTCTCTCAAAGACTTTCATTATCTAGTCCATCATCTTTAGGCCTCTGTAGTTGCTCCTGTCCAGTGCGTCGCCTTTGCCCTTGTATAGACTGACTATGTAGCTTTCCTCCCACTGTGTTGGAATATGTCCATCACGAATGATAGCTTCAAAGAGATCACGTACGAGTGCTGCACCACTCATGCCAGTAGGCTTCAACATCTCTTCTACTATGCCAGATGGGCCTGCAGCTTTAACCGTCGCCATCTTGCTGATTGCTTTTTCAATCATCACAGTAGTGATTGGAATACTTGGGCCATCAACAGGAGGCTCATCCCCGAGGTCATTCGGGTTCCATGGGAATTCAACATTCAGCAGCCTATCATAGTGCTGTTTCCAAGCATTTTCTCTGGATTCCTCATCCAGGCAGAGCTCACCCTCGTCATTCCTGATTGGTTTCTCACCAATTACATCTAGATTATCTCGGCGCATCTGCTTGGCCAACATGTAGATGCGTTGTGATTTCGGGTCAACGTTTTGTAGGACCTGTTTTTCTGCTTCCCATTTGGCATGATGAATAGTTTGCTTTGTGAAACGCTTGGCGGCACAGTAGTCTTCCCTACTGCCCCCATTCTTCCATGCCTTAAAACATCGCCTCTTTTCACGAACCGCATGATCCACGACGTCAGTCCACCACCCGGTTTCCTTTCGCCACTGATGCTGATATAATATTTGATATAATATAGTAAATACAGTAATGTTTGATATACATTAATGTTTGATATGACATTGAGTACAGCAATGTGTGATATGCTATAGTAACTCCAGTAATGTTTGATATGCTATAGCAAAAACAGTAATGTGTGATATGCTATAGTATAGCAATGTTTGATATGCTATAGTAACTACAGTAATGTTTGATATGCTATAGCAAAAACAGTAATGTGTGATATGCTATAGCATAGTAATGTGTGATATGCTATAGTAAATACAGAAATTTTTTATATACGACACTAACTACAGTCATGTTTGATATACTATAGTAACTACAGTAATGTGATATGCTACAGAATAGCAATGTTTGATATGCTATATTAACTACAATAATGTTTGACATGCTAAAGTAAATACAGTAACGTGTGATATGCTATATTATAGCAATGTTTGACACGCTATAGTGAATACAATAATATATGATATGCTATATTAACTACAGTAATGTTTGATATGCTATAGTATAGCAATTTTTGATATGCTATAGTAAATACAGTAATGTCTGATATACTATAGCATATCAATTTTTGATATGCTATAGTAAATACAGTAATGTTTGATATAATATAGTAAATACAGTAATGTTTGATATACTATAGTAACCAAAGTAATGTTTGATATGCTATAGTAAATACAGTAATGTGTGATATGCTATATTATAGCAATGTTTGACACGCTATAGTGAATACAATAATATATAATGTGCTATATTAACTACAGTAATGTTTTATATGCTATAGTATAGCAATTTTTGATATGCTGTAGTAAATACAGTAATGTCTGATATACTATAGCATAGCAATTTTTGACATATAGTAAATACAGTAATGTTTGATATGCTATAGTAAATACAGTAATGTTTGATATAATATAGTAAATACAGTAATGCGATATGCTATAGTATAGCAATGTTTGACATGCTATAGTAAATACTGTAATGTGTGATATATTATATTAACAACAGTAATGTTTTATATTCTATAGTAACTACAATGTTTAATATACTATAGTAACTACAATAATGTCTGATATACTATATTAACTTCAATAATGTGAAAAATGCTATAGTATAGCAATGTTTGATATGCTATAGTAACTACAGCAATGTGCTATTCAATAGTAAATACAGTAATGACTGAGAAGCTTTAGTTTGAGAAGAATTCAATGTTTTCTAACAAATTTAAGAACTTTTAAACATTATAATGAACTTGTTCAAAATTCAAGAAAATATTCAGTTCAACCCCTCAATCTGAATGATTTTTAAAGGTCATAGGAACCATACAATTATTACATCTGCTAACATGGTACCTAACAATATCATTGTCCATGTTTTCTATCAATGAAATGAAAGAATCCATTCCACTAGATTATTTCTTTCTTCAACATGTTATACCATCATAAAAACAAATGGCAACAGATGTCTCTAGGGGCCATTTTACAACCATCTACAGCACTGTCGTTATGGTGTTCTCTTAACTGGCGCCAATTTTTGGGGAAGGGGGTAACCCATTGCTAGGATTATGTCTCTAAATTTTGACATCTAACCACTATTACTTTGGATCCACCCTTTTTGTGTGATATGTATGTCAAAACAGTAGTTCTGGCTTCATATTCCATATATTTAAGTATTGACAAAAATGGCATTTTCCCCATAAACACAATGATTTTCTACCTTCAAAAAAAATAATTTCAGAGTAACTTAAATGATCTGTCGTCCATGGACGTTGCATAACTGCTGTTCATCAAAACAAGCACAATATGTGGATGAAATCTAACACACGGTAGATAAGTTCCAATAATCATGTTTCGTAAAACACTAGGTGTAAGATATGTTATATCTTAGACACCTGGGGTAGAACAGGCTGTCAGCATGTGAGGAAACCACAGCCAGTAACTCATCAAATTTAAGTGTCATGAATTAAAAGCCACCATTTCCTCATTATCATATATTCAATAATTTCTTGAAAGTGACATTCAAAAACCAAAAGTGGTCCCAAGTGGCCAAGTCATCAAAAGTGCTCTCTGCTATGGATCACTGCCATCTCACCTCTGTCAGCGTGGATTAAAGTCTCAGATTCGGCCAATGTGGGTATGTGAGAAAGCTAGACAGTAGCTTCGCATGGGTCAGTGGTTCTTTCTGTGGATTTCCTGGTTCTTCCTCCACCATTAATACTGGCCGCCATGTATAGCCTAATGCATGCTGAGAAATGACATTAAACCCTACAACAAGAACTATAACAACAACAAAAACCAACTAATTGGCTTAGCATAAAAAAAACATCATACATGTTCTAGGTTATAAATCTACCTCTAAGTTAAACTCGATCTGCCTAATGTAATCCTACTGAGCGAAATATTCTATTCAAGAGATGTCAAGGAAATGTTGAAAGGCAAAATAGAAGTAGGAGCTAATGATACTTCTACAAGTCTGAATGAATAATCAATGACGATTACATGCAGGACAATTGTACTTGGTCTTGGAATCTGTTTTCATAGTCAGTAAGGACAAATCAGAAAAAAACAAAACCTTTTACTAATAGTAATACCACATTTCATTATGGTAAAACTTGAGTTAATTCATAAAATCTTTAGCATTACTTTTAATCTACTGTGTTGACTGATGTACAAAGATGCAAAAATAACTGCTATGCTGTGCATCTGCTAAGGTAAGCTCAACATCAAGAGTCCCTCAAAGAAACTGGATCTTTAATGACTGAAAGAATTTCCACAAAAACAGTTAAAATAATATCTTTTAAAATGCAGAGTGTTGAAAGCATCTCTGATATTCTTCAGATATATCAAGATTTTTAAATTAGCTGATGTGGAGGACATGTTGGATGTTTGTCTGGCGTCATTCTTATCTTGCAGCAAGAAGACACCATAAGAAGTATTCTAGTGCAACTTCATGTTGATATAGCCATTCATACAAGCAAAAAAATCATTAGCGAGATTCTTAAAATAGCTGATCTATAATGCCATATAAAAAAAGTTAGCAGGACCATTTTCATCTCTGACCAACTAGACATCATAATGAGTCTTTCTGTGAAAATCTCTTGCAGGAATAGAAAACCAAGATTTTCAAGATGGACCTGGTGATAGGCATAATATACATCATATCGGCACCATTTCTGTTAAGATCCAGCATTGTAAGAAGTCTTAGAATGACAACCACATGACCATCCATTTAGAAAGAATAGTGATAATGGATTTTCAATATAGCCACTGTGGGTGCCATATTGAATGCACAAGTGGCACTAATTTATTTAGAATCAACTAAATATCTTACCAAGTCTTTTGTTAAACATGTAACAAAAGCAATGATATCATGATTCTCATGATGGCTACTGTGGTTGCTATACTTACACATAAATTGGCAATGCTTTCATTTAGGTGCAATTGAAAATTGTATAAATCAAGAAGTCTTTCAGTAAAAATCAAACGCTGATATGACTAACCATCCATTCAGGAAGTGCTGGACATAAGATCATCACCATTTTCATTAAAAGCTAACCAAACATCATAAGAAGTCTTCAAGTGAAATCCCCATGATGATTTGACTTTCTAGAAGAATTAGCAGTAACTAAGAATTACAAGATGACTTATGATTACTACTAACAATCTACATAATCCTAGATCTACTAATGCAGCATGCAATGGTAAATCTGGGTCTATTCTGTTTGAAATGGACTTATAAATAAGTATATATAAGGCTACCCAGCAAGACTGAAAGGATTAATATTCCACAGAACACTAGTGCCAATACTAGAAAGACCTCCTCATGAATTTGCAAAGAAATCATCAACCCCTGTATACCAACAATATATTATGCTTCCATTACATTTGATACATGTTCTTATACCATATATACTTCTTATCAGTCAAGTCTAAATGCAAACTGCACATACCCAGATCTGAGCCATTGCATGATGCACATATCTGGGTCTGAGTAACTAGTAGTAATTAGTAGTAATTAGGAGTAATTAGTAGTAATTAGTAGAACAAACAATAATAGCATAGACCCTGATCTGCAGGCACATTATGCTATGGCAGATCAGAATTTTTACTGTTTGCAGTTTGACTTGACTTATAACTGAGTACTTATATTTTTACTCTTGTGCCAAATTTCATATGTGCAAAATTCATTCAATATCACAACCTAGGCAAAACAATATTGACATGTACCAACCATGCTACAACACTTCTTTTTTTTTTATAACCTGCATAATTGCATTGAACTAAAAGAAACAAAGCAAGGTTACTTCTGGCTAATAACTGGGAGAAATGAAAATGCAAGATTAGAGATTTCTTGTTAGACATCACCATACATGTAACTAAATCTTAAAATGTTTCTTGCTTGTCAATGGAAACAATGCTTTGTCATTTTGTATATGAATGTATCATACAAAGAACCACCTAAACACAATGCATGAAAATATTTCTTATCTTAAATTATTGGTACATAAAATTCATCAAAAACATGAGAGACAATGACCATAAACTCTTTGGAAAAAAAGAGACAAAACCTCAAATGGAAAAATTCTATAAATTTTAGTATACAGTATTATACTGAATCAAGATACTGTCAATGGATCTGAGCTGAGCACAGCTTCAATTTCATTTTAAATGTTAAGATTTTAAATTTATCTTTCTTTCTGGGTCCCCTTATCATCTGAGCACTACTTCTGAAACTCTGGCTTGCTTAAAGGCATAAAGTTCTGATATTATTGTTATCCAGACATTTGCTGAGCACTCAGTCATAAAGTCCTGATATTATTGTTATCCAGTACATTTGCAGAGCACTCAGGCATAAAGTCCTGATATTACTGTTATCCATACATTTGCAGAGCACCCAGGCATAAAGTCCTGATATTATTGTTATCCAGACATTTGCAGAGAACTCAGGCATAAAGTTCTGATATTACTGTTATCCATACATTTGCAGAGCACCCAAGCATAAAGCCCTGATATAATTGGTAATTGCAGAGCACTAAGGCATAAAGTCATATTATTGTTATCCAGTACACTTGCAGAGAATTCAGGCATAAAGTCCTAATATTATTGTTATCCAGTACACTTGCAGAATAATCAGTACTCAATATTTGTGCATTAATTTATAGAAAAAGAAACCATTCCGACTATTACATTAGTTGATAAAATTTATCTTGAGGTAAAAGAAAACCAAATAACAGTTTTAATAAGCCACCACCAACCTCTTGAAAATTACAAGGTTGTTCCATAAATACCCACACAAAAAAATTTAACTTCTTTGAGAAGACATTAATCAATTTGCTACCTAGATTAAAAAGGTCACAGTTTATTGGGATGCAACTAATAAACATTGATAATGATTTTTACCATGTTGAAAATATTTATAATTTTTTTTTCTATCAATTCTTGTCAAACAGGGTCTCATGGGAGAATAATCAATTTATTAGATGATCTACACTCTAACAGTTGTTACAGTAGTAGTATGCAAAACATGAGGGCCAAGCAGGCAATCAGCGAGACACCCTGCTTGCATATCTGACAGTTGATGACATCACTAAGCCGGTTTACAGTGTATGTGGCATCATAACACAAGTCTATACATGTATTAATAATCACCAAAACTTTACACCATGTCAATTTTACTTATTTTACTATTTACTGATAATGATGGATGCGAACCTGTTCAGATCATGAGAAGTATAATGTTCAGCCATAAAAAAAGACCATTTCATCAGCCATCTTCACAAGCCAAGCTTTCAATATGTTAATTCTATCTACACCTCAATAGATCAAACCGATATTTCAATACTTCGAGCCTGTGAATTTCATTGGATGCAGCAGCAGTCCACCGCATCCAATCAAAATCAAGTTGTTGAAATATGAACTGTTCCTACATGATTATAACAAGGGAAGCACACAATTGACTGGACTCATAAAAAAGCAATTTTTCACTGCCAGTACTTGTCTGTACAAATACATCCTTTACCTCAGATCCAATGATACAGGATTCTCTCTTGTCATACTTTTGATGTTAACTGACAAATTATCCTTTTGAAGTCAATTCCCTCAACCATTCTCAGTCCATGTACGATGTACTGCTATTTCATGCTACTGATTAGTTGGCATTACATATTAAGGGAGACAATTCATGTCATCCAAAAAGATGTTGCTAGGACAAAGCACTAAAATATCTGATTGATCCAGAAGATGTAGATATGGTTAGCACATCGGAACTTAGGCTAGCGAAGATGCTCATCAGTATGTGCAGATTTCACTTGTTATAAAATATTTCTAAGATGACGATATTGAGCATTATAAACTTATTTATAAAGCTGGAGTACAATCTAACAGAAATTCTGTCTCTAAAATGGGAAACAGTTTAATACACAATTACACCGTAAAAACATGTTTTTATTCACAATCCAACTCATTCAATGTATGCTTTATTCTAGCACCTGTTCATGACATCTTCGAATGTAAAAATTGCAATATCCGACACAAAACATTAATGACTGTAATGACAAACAGCAACAATGTGAAAGAAAATAATGATGGTGTCCATGACAACCTGTTATTTTTATCTGATGCATCACATTAGATGCCCATCTGCAAAAACCTTACACTAATAAATGGTGTCACGGTGAAGCAAGAAAAAGAATATGAATCATCAAGTGCTTTAAAACTTGTGAAAATAAGACACAAGTAGAAAAACTAGAAAACAGAATTAATCACATGGAATCTACATTAATACATAAACAGGCCCTATTCATAAAAAGGGAGAGCAAGGAAGCTGATGAAATACATCATATAACAGCAATACACTGTAATACTGGAGAAAATTCAAATCTTCTATGCTGTCTGGAATATAACTTTAAAAAATTCACAGTTAATATACATATCTGTTTTATCTAATACATAATGCATCATGGCTCCTTAGCATTATAGCA
This sequence comes from Unio delphinus, assembly GCA_029339505.1. Taxonomy (NCBI): domain Eukaryota; kingdom Metazoa; phylum Mollusca; class Bivalvia; order Unionida; family Unionidae; genus Unio; species Unio delphinus. Next base: position 8,838,074 of record JAQISU010000306.1, read on the forward strand.
TGATGAAAAACAGAGATAAAATGATTATCAACAACTAAAGAGGGAAAAAATGCAGAATCATGTATCAATTGAAAGTTTTTAAAAAATGGGAAGGAAGGAAATTTACAATAAATGCTTGCTAATTAGTGCCTGCTTATGTGGAGACTTGCATGGCTCTGGTCAGTTGTTAACTAACATTCTAACAGCTGAGTTTGAATTGCTGCAATGCTCAATAACTATGGGTACAAAAAAAATTGCAATTAAAGATTTGTTCAAAGAACCTACAACTACACTTAATCAAAGATTAATCATGATATGAAAGGCAATTTAACAAATCTGATAAAATTCTTATCAAAATATAACTAAAGTTATTTCAACCAATCAGCTACTCGATCACTTAATCAATATGCAAAATGTTTGCACACAATAAAACTTGTCTTACATCTTGATGCAGTGTTTTTGTCCCAAGAAATAAAGCTTTTGATGGCCTCCTGATCAATATGAATGGTGCCTTCTCACGATGATGATTTTATTATTAAATAATTTACTATGAACATTAGTTGCTTCTAATGACACCACAATTAAAAATATTTACATTACATTCTTAATTCTGCATTAATTTCATGAAGGCATTTTTGATCATGCTAAATTATTTTGAATTATTGTTGTTCCTATTCAAGATAAAAATGTAGACATTTAAGAAATGAAAAAACTTGGTACCTATATTTAACTCATCCTTGCATCATTCTTTCAAAATACTGCCCATCTGAAAACAAATTAAATTTTATGTTGCAATTTAGTCATTTGTGAGCCATTGCCGTTTCATCTGGGACTGAGGCATAGCCCTGTTGGCATCATCATTAATTTCAATACAGTCCTTTCCAAATACAACTTAATACAGTGTATTGTAATTGAAGGTTTACAAATTTTGTTTTAAGTTTCTCCATATTTAATGGGCACAACGAAGTTTTCAAAAAAAATGTCACTAATGCTTGACACACTCTTCAATGTAAAAGAATAAGATATTAGTATACAAGAAACGAATAATGGTTAATATATGGATTGTCTATAGTTCAAGAATGACATTAAGTTGATCATAAAATTCACCTCCAAAAGATGAACTGTTATAAGTTTGATGATTCTTCTTTAAACTGGATTATGATCATATGAAACCCAAGGTCTCATTAAGTAACCATTAAAAATATTCACTCACAAATTTGTACTATTTATTCAGTCGGTCTTTTGAGGCTCCATTTTAGGTCCTCTCCTCTTTCTTTTACAGATTTATTTGCAGATGAAACAACTTTTTACACTGTACCATGTATACTCATGAAAAACTCTGCAAACAACATAAATACATATCTAATAGTGCTTAATGTCCCAGCAAATCAGGGTCAATGTTGTATGTTCCACTGACTGCATAAACCCAGATCTAACAGTTTATTACATGTATGTGATGGAAGATCTGTGTCTGCAATTTTGCAGTTTAAACTGACTAATAAGCAAGCAGACGGAAAATCAAGTTCTGAGGCTAAAATTACCTTTAGACTGACTTATTTCAGTTCAAAGCTGGGCACAACATAAAATAATGTGGTAATAAATGGCGATACACCTAATGTATGATAATGGGACAACAGAAACTAATAATTTGTCAGCCAAATGTTTTAATAAATCACCCTCAGCAAAAATAATGTCAAATATGAAAAGCTTTTTAGTGTATTTGTTGGTAATACATTTCAACTGGGTAGTCATATTGACAATATCTGTAAAGCACTGCCATGCAAAACAGCCCTAATCAGCAGAATCAAGAAATGTTTATCAACAGAAACTCCTATTTTATGTTACAGTGCATTATGAAGATACACTCCTACTTTATGTTACAGTACATTGTTGTACAAACTCAAGTTACAATGCATTATTTTACTACTTTATGTAACAGTGCATAAATGTACCAACTAGAAATCTTTATCAACAGAAACTCCTATTTTATGTTACAGTGCATTATTGTACCAACTCGAGTTGGTGCATTTTTGTACCAACTCGAGTTACAGTGCATTATTATTGTACCAACTCTAGTTACAAGGCAGTAGGCATTAATGTACCAACTTGAAAATGTTCTGATCCATGGGGAACTGTGCCAAATCTTTGGTTTGATGGGATTTATAAAAAGTTCAGAGAAGGGCAGCATGTGATTTAGATCCACATATTGACTCTTTGTTAAGAAAAAGAGCATTGTGTGCAGGAATAAAAAAGTTTGTAGCGTATGAAAGGATTGATTTTCACATGGTAATTCTTCAACATAAATGTCTACATGAAGCTATTTAGGTCTATTCCACTTTAATCAATTATGATCAACTTCACAAAGAAACCTTCCTCCATCAAAACATGAAACTGAACAATTCAGAAACATTTTTTTTCATATTTAAAAGGATTGTTCTGTTGAGAAGATTATAAAAAAAATTCATTGAATGTTTGTACTTTCCTCCATAACTCTGTTTTCCATTCATTTTGATCAAGCTCAATACAAGCACTCGGCTCTCAATTTTCAATACAAGACAAAGTTTATCTGAGGGAAAGCAGTCTGGTCCCAATTTGTAAATACTTACAAATGTTGTCAAAAAGGTAAGAGAACAAGAAAAACATTCTTGCACAAGTACAATACTGATTTTAGGTTGCTGACATTGTTAACTTTAATATTTCTATAGAAGCAAACTCAGTTGGAGTTGGCCGAGTAAACATGCATTCAGGTCAGGCCCCTACTTGCTCAGAGATATAAAAAAAGACCCAATGCAATATCCCACGTATCCAAAGAGATGGCTGAGTGAAAGAATATTCAGGTCAAAAATCATGCAGGCTTGGAGATATAGAACAGACCTTATGCTACACTCTTCTAAATATCCAACAAGTTGGCCAATGAAACATATATTTAGGGCAAGCCCCATTAAGTCTCAGGGATTAGACAAGCCCAATGTACTCCCCTGCATATCCTGTGAGGTAACTGAGGCATATGCAATGGTGGCTCCAAGGCTTGTCTATTGACTGAAAATGTGTGAGCTCAAATTCTCAATCAGATCTGGTCATACTAACTACTGAAGACTGTCTTTATGGACAAGGCAACTCCAATTGCCTCAAAACAAAATAACCTACTTGAGTTGATGTGCTGTAAAACATCAACTAAACAAATTACTGTCAAGTTTTCTTTATTACTTGTTCAACTGGATGAGACGATTTTGTTTAGACTTGCCAATCCATGCCTTATGGCTGAATGCAATGTATCACGTCTGCTCACGGTCTAGAAGAATCTGGACAATCACTTTAAACAGTTCATGACATGTTGCATGGAACTCTTATTTCTGATTCAAGTGACTTTATCTTTAAACTATTTTTAACTCAGACATTTGAACCGAGAAACTTATTTGGCTAAATAAAAATATTGTACTAGCAATATCTTGCAAGGGACAAATGGTACTACCAGTGTCTTGCATGACACATTTATTACCAATGTCTTGTACGACACATACAGTAACAACATCTTGCAAGACAGTACTAACAATGTCTTGTAAGACATGTCTGGTACTACCAAGGTCTTATAAGACATGTCTGGTACTACCAAGGTCTTGTAAGACACATATAGTACCTACCAATGTCTTGTAAGATCAATGTCTTGTGAGACATGTATGGCACTACCAATGTCTTGTAAGTCACATATAGTACCAATGTTTTTTAATACATGTATCATACTTACCAATGTCTTCTAAGATATATATGGTACAACCAATGTCTGATATGAAACATATGGTACTAATGTCTGATATGACAAATATAATGTACCAATGTTTTGTATGACACAAATGCCTTATGGTACCTATATTTTGTATGACACATATAGTACCTATGTCTTGTAAGACACATTTCTGACTGCAGGTTACATAACGTGAAACAATAAATACCATAGATATGCGTAGATCATCATTTGACACATATAGATCATATATGACACATATAGTACCTATGTCTTGTAAGACACATGGTACCAATGTCTTATAATATATATATGATACAACCAATGTCTGATATGACACATATGGTACCAATACCTTCCAAGATACATTTGGTACCAATGTCTTGTAAGATACATATGGTACCAATGCCTTCCAAGATACATATGGAACAACCAATGTATGATACATATGGTACCAATGTCTTGTAAGACACATATGGTACCAATGCCTTGCAAGATACATATGGTACCGATGTTTTGTATGACACATATGGTAACAATGCCTTCCAAGATACATATGGTACAACCAATGTCTTGTATGATACATATAGCACCAATGTCTTGCAAGACACATTTGGTACCGATGTCTTGTAAAACACATGGTATCGATGTATTATAAGACACATATTGCAGAACCAAGGTCTTGTAAGACACATGGTACCAATGTATTGTAAGACAGGTGGCCTCCAAGTACTATTAGGGGAGAAAAGATTCATCATTGATCAACAATATAAACACCAACAACAAATGGTAGAGAACTGATACAAGCTGATAGTTACCTATCAAACACTACTTGTCATTTTTAAACAGCCATGAATAATTATTGTTTCTTTATATATTAACATGTGTATGTTGTATCAAATGTTGTGTATGGTGCTATTATCAATAAAAATGTTCAAGTTCATCACTTTACAGATATTAACATTGTTGATCCATGCATAAAAACTGATTTTTCAGGTCAGGTGTTCTTACAAAACAGTAGTTTGTCATGTAAGGTGGTCTTTCAAAACTGGTTTTCCATGTCAGACTACAAGTACGCTACAAGAGAAATGTGGAATGGAATGAATGTTAGGACTGCTACTGTTGTTAGAAATTACAAACTCAACTACACACTGCACTCTAATATAAATGTAGTGTTGTTCTCAATCATCCCTGTAAAATATGGTCACTAAGCAACATGAATTTCCTAACAATATTCTACTTAGCAAGATACTGGTACCATTTGTGGTGACTATATCCAATAAATGCAGCAATCATTGCCATATCTTCTTCAAATACATTCATTATAGCCATACAGAGAATTGGCCAATGATAAAGTGTAAGATATTGTGTGATCAAACTGTAAAAATAGCAAGGAATCATGGCAAGGAAAAAGCACTTACAAGAGGTTGATTCTGTAAGGGAATATTACGTCCAAGTCCCCATCATGTCCCTCTTCCATCTTGTATGGAAAATCTAACAGCATCCTCATGATGTATCAAGTTATAGCCATTTATTCAAAGCCACATCAAGATCAATGAAATGGGCTTATTTAGTTCAAGATTAGGCAATACATGGGTCAACCTGACTGCTTTGAGGTTCATGACACACTAATGATATTGATGTTTTTCATTTGCACAAGCATTGAATCAGAGAAATTTGTCTTCCAAAAATGAAGATATTTTAAAGCTTATGGCTGTTTTATGTAATATTTAGTGGTACATCTTACACTCAGCCAATTAGATGAAACATCTTAAGTTGTCGTTAAACTTAAGCTTCTGATAAAATTTCTGCATGCAATGCAAATTCCTTAGAAACATTGAAGAGACACGATCACTCGGGAGTCAATATTCTGATTTGGATTGTTCCAGTATTGGCTTCCAACACAATGGGACAGAACAAGACATGCCAGAAATGCTGATTAATTGGTACTGGTATATTGGTTGTCTTATTTGACAGGAAAGAAGCTATTTGCAAAGATAAACGGCCCTCATCCCAAACTGGCCATAATGCATACTAATTCTTTATCTCTTCACTGGATGTTAGAAATATCATTTTAATTTGGGTAACTGAAATACAGAATGAAGAATATGATCATATGCATGACTTAACTGATTAAAACATAGTGTTTAAGTGTTCTATGCAAATATCTGTTTGATTTCCCTTTTTTAAAAAAAGAGAGTTATAACCTTTATAACAGACAATTTCTGAGCCAGCCTAAATCAAATTATTCTCTGCAGCTAAAAACATTTTGTGTTCATTAATTATATCAGATTTTGTTTACTTGCAAGTGTTACTTTATATAATCAATTATAAGTCAAATCAAACTGCAAACAACAAAGATCCTGATCTGCCATAGCATAATGTGGGTGCAGATCAGGGTTTATGATTTTCATTGTACTGAATACTCCTAGCAAAACTTCAGAGACCCCGATCTGCCATCACATTATGCAATGACAGATTCAGGTCTGCTAATTCATTCATGTATTGGTCCTATTTGATACATTTGTATAATATTTACTGTAATGCAATGTGATGAATAAAGAAAAATGGGAACTATTGATGCTAACACTTTTTAAATAATGTAGAGAAGAGCAATGAACAAATTGTTGGTCTCATAAATACTGAAAGGTAGAAGGAGTAATAGATATTTGGCAGGTGTTTGATGAAATGCTTGCATGAATCAGAAATTGCTCTTGTTCCAACCAACAGTGATACAGGCATACTGCACATGTATGGTCAAAAATTATGTTTTGAAATGCAAAATTAGTCAAATCAATATGGTGACTTTATCTACCAATAAACACATTCTGACATTTTCTCTGGAAATGCCAGGGTTCGTCATTGATGACAATTTGCCTAATGTACAAAAGACATCCTGAATGCCCTTTACAAAGATGGCCCCCATGCAGTCATCAACAATTGGCATATATTGATTTGCAAACAACACTGTATAACATACAAGGGTTTTTGTTCATGAAAAAATTTGAAACTCAGTATTTTAATAAATACAGTTGTCAGCTAAAGAATATATAACTACAATAATTCATTCCTTTAATCTGTTTTGCATCTCAAAATACTTTGTTGTTGTTGTTCTTATAGGGCTTAATGCCATTTTCAGCACAAGAAAGGCTATACACGGCAACCAGCATAAACGGTGGAGGAAGACCCCAAGGAGACATGGAAAGAACCAGTGACCTACAAGAAGCTAACAACAAGCTTTCTCACATACCCACATTGGCTGAGCCCTAGACTCATACTAACGTAGACAAAGGTTATTGCTTAAACAATGTTCATACATCATTAAGTCGTTTTGTTTGAGCTAATTTCCAACACACAAAACTACTGTTCCTTGAGTTTATTTTCCAAATACCAAAATATCTCATAGAGTTAATTTTCAAAATATCAAAATGCTTTTTGTTTGAGTTAATTGTCAATATATCTATCTTTTTTTTAGAATAGAAATCACTTTCATAGAAAGCAGAAATATGTCCACAGGACACAGTTTCCTCCTATCATAAAGTGTAATTTAAAAATGGTGGAAAGCAATCCTAACCTACAGTTGCTGTTCTTAACACATTAACCCCATAGTGACGATTTTACGGGGCATGAGGTAGTAGCCTACTTCCAAGGTCTGTAGTGTCAAGGTCATACATGATACACTAAAGTAGGTGGTGGTATCATACAAAGGTAGACAGATGTAGCTCTAGAATGATAGCAAATAATCTGGACATTTTAGTTGCACTACAAAATACAGAGGGAAAAACCAAAGTTTTTGGACCCGGTTTTTTTTTTCACCCAAAAATCGCCCATGGTCAGATTCCGAATTTGTATCCAGATTTTAGACTTTATGGCCTAATATCTATGGCAGACAAGTCTGAAGCGCACACAGACTCGTGAACCTGTGCAAAAATTAGGATAAGGTGGACATTTTGAATAAAGAGTCTTCTCCATATGAAAATTATGGGTCCATTAAACAAAAAAAACAACAAAAAAAACAAGTCCAAATTTTTTACCTTCTGCTCATGCGCCAGCCAACTAACCAATGAAAAATATTTTCTTTAGCATGACTAGACATTTGTCTAATGGAATATTTGCTTAGAAATCGATGTATTATGATGGATTCAGAAATTGTCCACAAAATGTGTTTCCTACTCGCATTTCATGCAAAAACAGCAAAAAACTCTTGCACGTAGGAAACACATTTTAGGGGCTATTTCTGATGAAAATCTAATACATCGACTTCCAAGCAATTTTCCATTAACCTAATGCATAGTTGTGTTAACAACATTGGTTATTTTACTCGTGTATGTACAGAAGGGGAAAAGCTGGATTTTTTATATAAAAATTTGCTTAATGAACCCATCATTTTTGCATGGAGATAACTCATTATTCCAAATGCCCACCTTATCCTACTTTTTGCACAGGTTGAACTGTCTGTGTGCAGTTCAGACTGGTCAGCCTTAGATCTGAGGTCAAAAAGTCTAGAATCTGGTCCACAAAATCAGACTTCGAACAATAGCAAATTTTGGGTGAAAAAATACAGGTTGAAAAAATTAGGTTTTTCCCTCTGTATTTTGTAGTGTAACTAAAACTTCCAGATTATTTGGTATCGTTGTAGAGCTAAATCTGTTTAACTTTCTTATAATACAACAAACTTTAGTGCACAAGTGCTCGACACGAGCTTGATGTAAAGAAAAAAAAAAATCTATAACAAAAAAAAATCATACTGAGTGAGAAAAATACCTTAGATTACCCCCATGACCCATTCAGACATAGGACACTCTATCATAGTATATAAACAGAGAAAGTTCGTTAAGTTCCAAATACTTGGTTCCACCCATGACCCTCGATTTCAATCTGCTATTTCCATATTTAAAAGCACACAACCATTATCAATGGCTTGTTTTATTCCTGAGATATTTTTCTATTCATCAAGCCATCGTTGACTTTTCTATGTTGTACCAAACTGAAGTTACAGCTACCGAAACATGCGATTTTCGAAAAAATTTTACTTGGGACAAGTGCAAGCTCATGTGACAACCAGTGAAAAAAGCTACGTTTTCTCGAAAATCGCACATTTCGGTAGCCGTAACTTCAGTTTGGTACAACGCCATTTTTCAGCACAAGATAGGATATACATGGCGCCCTGGCGGCCATTATTAATGGTGGAGAAAGAAACCGGAAAACTCTGGAAAGAACCACCGACCCATGAGAAGCTACTGGCAAGCTTTCTCACATACCCATATTGGCCGAATCCGAGACTCGAACCCATGCAGACAGAGGTGAAATGGCAGTGATCTGTAATGGACAGCGCTTTAGACCACTTGGCCACTCGGAGCCCCACCAACATCAAGAGGTAACAGTTTGGCTTATGTTACCACTTCTTGTGAAAAGCATACATCATAGACAAATTCTACAAATAAATGTAACCAGTTACTTTGAATTACTTCAGAATCTGTAATTATTAACAGGTAATTAGGACTACTGATTACAATTAGCTCATAAATCTGGTTGATTGATGGACATACTGACCAAGCCATCAAACACCCTCTCATGTATGGGATTTCAAAGATAAATGTATCAAGCAGGATTATATGCAAGTGGATAAATCACCCCCTAAACCTTTTGTCTGAGTATAATGGTGCTTGAAGTAATATCAATGAATTAGCCAATCAATCAAACTAGCTTTCCTGATCTTCAGTGCAGGAAATGCAACAAAGAATCATAAAAAAAATCACTTTGTGTATTATTACCAGCAGGGAAATATCTGTAAAGCAAGATCCAGTTTGTCTATCAATATACAAGAATCCTCAGCCATTATGACTTGAATTGTAGCATTATCCATGAATCATAAAATGTGTCATAAGAGACCATCCCTTTGCCTGCAGAAAGTGATCTTTCAATACAGGTGGTTGCTCATTACAAGTTAATAAAAGTACATAAAACAGCTGAGCCATGTATGAATACTATGGTCTTTCATGACAATCTTCCAAAACTCTGATTATTCATGACAAATTTGATTTGGTGTTTACTATCACTGGCATGCTTTGAAGGTTATATTAGTATCAGCAAATAGAGAAAAACACTATGCTCAAGGATACATCATGGTGGCCAATGCAAGTGGTAAACCTTCGTCCTTTTTAATATGTTAATAACAGATCAACACCTTACCTACTAAACCACTGCAGCTGACTCAAGCTGATACAATGGTGGGAACCAATCATTCATCTTTCAGGCTAAGAAATCAACACCTTACCCACTAAGCCACTACAACTGACTCAAGCTGATACAATGGTTGGAACCAATCATTCATCTTTCAGGCTAAGAAATCAACACCTTACCCACTAACAAAAGCCACTACAACTGACTCAAGCTGATACAATGGTGGGAACCAATCATTCATTTTTCAGGCTAAGAAATCAACACCTTACCCACTAAGCCACTACAACTGACTCAAGCTGATACAATGGTGGGAACCAAGCCTTCTTTTAGATTAAGGGACCCAAGCTGATACAATGGTAGGAACCAAACCTTCATCTTTATGGTTAAGAGATCAAGACCTTAACCAAAAAGCAGTTCAAAATTCATGTCTGACTTTCTAACAAATCAACAATGTTTGAATGGGCATTTCAAAACTAATCACTGATAATCCCCCACCCACCCAATACCAATATAGTAATGGGAGCATTTTTATAGTTTGTAAGTTCATTGCTGTTTATCTTAAACTTTACAAACTCTCACAGATGCAATCGTTTTCATACAACCATAGTTAATTTACAAATTGATTTCAGATTTGCTGCTGAAACATGTCATAACTAGTTATTGAAACATGTCATAATATTGTGCTGAAACACATCATAACATTGTGCTCTATTACATGCAATAAGACAAAAAGATGTAATAAATAACACACATAACACTCGTACTGAATACCTTTAAACAGGGTTCGTACTCAAATATGAATGATAAATTCAAAGACTTTTCCCAAACTTTCAAAGACCACAAACAGAGATTTCCAAGACCTATTTTTGCTAACATTGTGTATACAGGTCATATGAGAAAACAACGAATGCCAAATACCACAATATTGTTTACTGATTAAAGTCAAACTATAATTAATTTCCTAAAATTACATTATAATGATCGAGAAGATAGGTTAACATTCATTGTTTTTTTCTCCAGAAATAAGTAACATATGTGTCAGATTTAATACAACATAAATTGTTCTCTTAAAGACATCAGCACTGCTTTAAATGCATTATTTTATTTGCTTTTTTTTCTCTTCAATCATTTTGGAAAGAGATGCCACCACTGTCATCTTTTCCTCTGCTCTTCTCCTAAGAGCATTTGACTCTGTGACAAGCACAATGAGTCCTTTTAACTCTGCCTCTTCTGCTTTCTGTACAGAGGAAGCATGTAGGCTGGCAATGTCAGCTTCAAGACGCAGCTTTTTGGCTTTAAGTTCTTCCACTTCATCCAAGGCCAACTCCCGTTTCTTTCCTTTTGGGTTTTTCTTCTCATCCTTCTCCTCTGCTTTCTTCTTATCCAGATAGGCATGGTACTTATGTCTTGCAGAGGAGGCATATGTCATCATTTCATTGCTAAAGTAGAAGTTGCTAGAGCTGCTTTGGTAGGCTGCTTTGTACTTGTCACACCATCTGCTGCTGGCTGTGAAAAGTATGCACTTACTGGTGCGACTTGTTTTGCAGATATTGTATTTTGTTGGTGCTTACATCCTAGAAACGAAACAAAAGTAATTATCACTGCAAGAATTTTAATGAATCTAAATGAAAACATACAACTTCATGATGCATGAAAGTAATTTTTAAATCGGTTTTACATGCTAGTAAGAAAAGCTATTTAGACACAAATTACCATTTAAAAATGGCTTCTGAAAAAGTGAAATAAAATAGTTTTTTTTTTTTATTAAAAAAGGCTGTGATGTGTGGGCACCTAATTCTCTGACTTTAAAATTAGGTTAGGCGGGTTTTCCCCCATTTTTTGTGATAAACAATTCAAGAACAATAACTCTTGTTTAACTCTAATATAGTGTACGCATGCGCACTTTGAAACTGTTTATCCGTGAATTTAATTTAGTACAATGCATGTTTCTGTATTAAATCAAGTAATATTGTTATGTAGAACAAAATTTTCGAAAATGAATTTTTTCCTCAAATGTGTTAAATAAACCGACCGTAGAAGTACATTTAAACAGGCCCTCTTTTGCTATATCTACCAAATCATCAAACTAAACGATCTTATTTTATACCCGACGAGTAATGAATTACCATTATTTTCCCAAAAATACCAATTGCTTATACTTCTGCATCTTTGTTCCACCAAATGAACATGTAGTTACTAATTTGCAACTTACCTTTGGCATGACTTGTAAGGGCTCCTTCTCCCATTGAAGCCAAGTTGATCGTCTTTTTACACAATGTACAAAACGCCTTTCGTTTGCATAACTTATCCTTTTGCAGCCATTCCTTGTACTTCTCTTGTTCAAGCCAGATATCGTTGAAAGAGCAAAGACCTGGCATTTTTAAACACTGAACTTGCAGAAGATGTAAATCGAATGAAGAAATTTTGAATTCTCGAGCGTGTAACTTTCGCGAACTTTCTACGTAGAATTAGTGTAATTAACATTTTGATTGGCTAAAACTGATGGACTCGTCCAGTCAAATTCAACTATTCGTCAAACGAAAGAAGCCAGGAAAACCAGCTGCTAACGACCATGGGCAATTTTATTGGCGACTTCCTTTGATGAAGTGTGTAGCGGCACCGTATGGCTTTGATGAAGAGTGCATGCGTGATTGAAGTCGCCGCCGAGGCATACTTTGGATGGCCAAACAAAACAAAGCCTCTTTTGTTAATGCGGCGGCAATAAACTGAACGGGTCATCAAAAGAAAGAAACCAGGATAACTGGATTACATCTGAATCTAACAATCTCGGATATTTTTATTTGTGATTTTGGAAAGAAATTAATTTTTGAGGGGTTTATTTCAATTTTCAAAGACTTTTAAAGACCTCAGGGTAATATGCTCGATTTTCCCAAACTTTCAAGGCCTTGAAAATGCTACCTCATTTTTCCCAAACTCTCAAAGACCTTCAAAGACCGTACGAACCCTGTTAAAGCTTCATTTGTTCATGACATGGCATAAATCTGCCAGATTTTCTTATGCTCAAGGGTTTCTTACATGAACCTCCACTAGACAACTATCAGTAAAGATCCAGACCAAATGTCAACCTTGAAATGGGGGGGAGATATTCCGACATGATGAATTATATTAGCTGATATCAATAAGGAGACTGAATGCTATGTTGTCCCCCAAAACTTACCATAGAAAAGATAATTGTTATGTTACAAGGTTGAAATCTAAAGCAATGATCTATGCATTATTTAATAACTACCATATTAGCTTGCATATAGGTCAGACTAGCATAACTACCATAGTAACTTGCATATAAGTCAGACTACCATATTAGCTTGCAAACAAGTCAAACTACCAGAACTACCATCTTAGCTTGCATACAAGTCAGACTACCAAAACTACCATATTAGCTTGCATATAAGTCAAACTATCATAACTACCGTATTAGCTTGCATATAGGTCAGACTACCAAAACTACCATATTAGCTGGCATATAAGTCAGAGCCAACTGCAAACTAAATACACTCATATTTGTGGTAGCATATGGATCTATGCAGTTTATTATAGTACAAGTCACACAGGTCATCTAGGCATTCAGCACAGACTATTTCAGAAATGGATGTCATTTTTAGAATTTGATTCTACATATCTTTAAGTGGCAAGTATTCACTTCACTTGGATTTGTATTCATATTCTTATGGAAGCTCATTGTTTAGATACTCCAAGAGGTGTATACGGTAAAATCAATGTTAAAGTATACAGACATTTTTTAATGAAATGAACCAAAGAGTGTGATCCAGTACAATCTGAATAAAATTACCAGCGCAGTAATGTCACAATGAAAGCTACGCATATTGATAAACAAATATGCACTACCCTCAATTGTGGTGAATCCACCTGATGAGCTCTTATTTTGACTAAATTTAGTATTTAATGATAACCATAGCCATAGATAATTTTCGTCTGGAAGTTTGTTGGGGACTAAATACAGAGCATTCAATAGATGGGATTGAATCGACTTTGGTTAAAGAAAATTAGTGTTAAATTTTTTAAGAACAATTTATATTTAATTTAAAATGAGTACTGTAAATGTGCATACATGACCCATGTGACTTGTACTATAGGTGTATTTAGAGATGCATATAATTCATTGATGATTTTAGCATGAAGGGAGCTTTAAATATAAATATAAACAAAATTTAATTAAAAATCAGTGAAGCATGAAATATGGATCATAGTAACCTGGACAGGGTGCAGTACTCATCAAGATGTATCTCCTCACAAGTCTCCTATACAGGGTGCATAACACCCATTTAGTCATTGGCTAAATACATAAAACTAAACAAAGCCAGTAAAGCCTGAAAAGAATGTTAGTTTCTCTTCTGAAATGGTGTAATACTAACAAAGATGCATACCATCACCTACTTATGTTATTTTAGCATGAACTGCACTTGACAGTAAACTAAAAATCAGAATTTAAGCATATATATATATATATATATATATATATATATATATATATATATATATATATATATATATACACACATGCACAGCATATTCTGATACATCATCTATGTACAACATACAGCAGGTGACACAGATAAAACAAGTAGATATTACAAAGAGCAGTGAGACAACATATCTAATATCTATGTGCACTTGATGAATGACATTTATATCATCTTCTGCACCCAAAAATTCTGCTTATCATGCAAACATCCTTCATTTTGATAGTTATGCCCACATTTTCTTTAATATCAAGGCAACCCCTGTGTGCTGGAACATGTAAAATTGCCTTGATTTGCTTACTGAAGGTCACAAAAGGGAACCAATGGCAGCAGGTGCCATGGTAGCTCAGTGGTTAGAATGTTGAAGTAGTAGCTGAAAGGGTGCAGGTTGAAACCTTACCACTGCATCAGCCTGGGTTGGCTACCCTGATATGTCACTGGACAAGGCACTTTACTGCAACCGACTCGACATTATAACCCCAAGTGTGTTGCTGTGCCATAACACATATACCCAAAACAAACCAAAGTTCTTGGGGTTATGGTGTGAAACTTAAGGAATAAAACAGCGACACCAACAATAACTGCTCAATTTCACCACATGTCCTTTCTTTGCTGCAGCCATATTGCTGAACTTGCAATGGATTTTCTGTTATATAAATGGACGGAGCATAGTCATTATATCAATGCTGAATAAACAAGACTTAATTGACAGCTTGTGCTACTTAGATGCAAATTAGTTTTGAAAAGGTCTTGCTGCAGTATTGGGTTAAAAACATGGTACTGTCTATATTTTTATAATGATTTGAAACAGGTACTGGGTATGTTATTTCTGATAAACATTAGGTCATCTGGAGACCAAATGTTTAGGTCAAATTCCTAAAACTATCCTATACAATTTATAATAATTTCTCATTGGAACAGGGACCCATTATTGCCCACAAAAACCTTAAAAGGAAAAACAAAGGTAAACAAATTACCATCAGCAACCTTCAAAATTTGAAATGCTTCAAGTACTTGATAACATAAATGATGTCTCATCAATAGTAAAATGAATAATGGTATATGTGAAGGGACATGGAATATCAATCCAGCTGTCATGACCTTTCAATCAATAGAATGAATCTTCTGCATCAGACATGCAATGCACTTTAATTTGTACAGTGTATTTCCTATCATATTACTGCAATCAGTGAAAACCTGTTATTTTGCTGTATGTTCTGAACTCTCAATACCAATGCCTTGTGGTCCCTTTTATAAAAAAAGTATTGTAATCAATTGTATCATAATTATTGAAAGGAAAACCCTCTTTCATTGGTCAAATACTCAGGTATTTTTATAAGCTGTATTGCAATGTTAAACTTTTGTAGCATGCCATTGTTGCAAAGCAATATTACCTTGCAATATTAAAGACAACAAGCTAGACAAGGTAAAAGGAATAGAAGGCAGATCATTTTGCATTAACCAATTTTTCTTCAGTCTCAGTGACCTTGAATTTTAAAGGATTGATCCCAAAACTGAAAGGTGCCTTTCTTGTTCTCAACTGAACGTTGTCCACTAAGTTTGATCATGATTTGCGGCATAAGACCCTGTTATTCTGTGAAAAACCTTCTTACCAATGAATCACCTTTGACCCTGATGACTTTTTTACCACAAATTCAACATGATTATGTTGTCTCAGATGAAAATAATCTACAAAGTTTACTCAAGGTAAGTGGTATAGAACTTGTGCATTTTTGTGGAAATCATTTTTCATCATTCAGTCCCTTGGACCTTATTCCCACCCCATACACACCCAGAAAATATGTTTTGTTTCAAATGAGAAACCTCCAAATTGCTTTATGAGTGAGTACCAGCAATAATTAATTCAAGATATCATATGGATTTTTTTTTATTCTTAAAACCACTGTGCTCCCAACTTCTGACATTTTAACCCAAAAATCAATACAGTTGCCTTTCCACTCTGAAATGCAAGCTATTCACAAAGTCCATTGGAAGTATCTGGTATAAAAGTCAAATTATTATCTGTAAATACTCTTCCTTTTTTCAGTCCCTATGATCATTGCCCTTTTCAACCTAAAATTAATATGAGCATTTTTCCTTCCCCCAAAATGCATACATATTGACAAGTTTGGTAATGATAGATGTGGAGAACCTGAGATAGTGTGCCAAACAAATTATAACATGATAATCTCTACCTTTTGACAGGTGTATAAAATGAGAGCTAAAAAGGGAAAATAATCAACCATAGTTAAATAAATTGCACATGTTATCATTAGGAATGTTTCTTCGGAACCTATAGTTGTAATTTTAAAATAGTGAGTGAAACTTTTTCAATACACGTATTAGTAACACATGAGAGTACACAGCTATTACATGTAATTAGCACAGAATTATCTGTAAAATCAATTTATACACTTTATTTTCAGCTGATAGTGAATATTTCATGTATATTGGATGAAAAGTAATAATAATTATTCCAGGTGTATAATCATGACAGCAGTTGCATCTTGTCAGGCAGACAAGCCCAGCATATCTGATGTCAAATGTCACATTGGACTAAACCTGATAAAGTCAATTGAAAGTTTGAATAAACAAAAGTCAACTGACAGCTGATGGTGGGTAAATGTGTTTGAGATAAATTAATTAAATGACAGGTGGTCATCCATAAGAAAGATGTTAACAGTCAGCGTTTTAATGTACAACAATTTCTTCTATCCTATCCATGAGAAAAGTCACACTTGTCAATGAAAGTATACTTGTTTGCAATTTTGTTATATGCCAACACAATAATTAATCTACTGCCATCTTCAACAAACTTGATATGTAAATGTATTAATAACAAACCTGGATGAAAATGGCCAAATTATATTTGATGATTATGAAATTGATACAACATACTCTAATCCAGATATATGTATATTGATGCACGATGAGAGAGATAACAAGAAGGCTAGACCTGTATGTGGAGTCTGCAATCAAAACATTGTTTAGACAGCATATTGTAGAATGAGTGTCTTAGCTTCATAATGATTCAACCATACTATGAAGAAAATCTTTCACAAGGTTTAGAAATGTCATGACCATCTATTTAGGAGATATAGTAACAACAAGACTACAATGGCTATACTAGTTGTCTAAAGGGCACCTTTTTTAATTAAGGATCAAACAGACATCTGTTCTTATTTCTTATGATGAAAACACCAGTAACTATAAAACAAGTGCGAATACAATAATGTAAAATAGCATTCAATACTTACTTTCCAATGGTTTCTTCTAAAAGATACACATCATCGAATAAAACTTCCTCATCTGCCATTCTTCTTACACTGCAACATGAAAATCAGTTCAATAAATAATAATATATATTTATTAGCTCTTTACAAGACCATAACAAAATCCCTAACTGCATTTTTGTGTTTACTTTACTTGCAATTTTCATGAAACAGATTAAAAATCTAAGCTTTTATATTTTAAAAAAAAATCATATAAAATTGTAGAGGATATATACTGACCTGGTTTCCATTTAGGTCACTAAAATACAAATACCAAATACCACAAAAAAACTACTGCCTAACATTTTGCTAAACAAGTATCCCTGTAGTGTCTACCATCAATACAGCAAAACCTAGCCTAACACCTAAATATAGATAGTAGATGTCATACACTACATACAGTAGAACCCTAGTATGTCCAGGCAGTAGAACATCTGATATGACAAACATGTTAGAGGCATAAATGGACTGGTATATGTATGTACATAGAATCTGTGTGTACAGTTGCTGGTAATGATTTTTATGCAGGCCATATTAAGAAAAATTCTATGAAAAATTCCAATTATTAAAAAAAGACTGTTTTGTATAGTGTTGATAATATACACATATTCACTACAGACATGTATTGTATACTGTTCAACTAGACTGAATGTATTACAAACCACACACACCCTTATAATCTGAACAAGAAAGGAATGTGAAACATTGTACACCCTCACTATAATGCCTTATAAAATGAACTGTGTTGTAATGAATGAAATTACAGCAAGGAAATGCTGTACTGATTCTAAAACTCTGAATCAATTTTTCAGTTCAATATATTCTGAATCATTATCACCTCATTACAAATGTATTGCAGAAGTAAATTCTATTAACATTTTATGAGAAATTCCAGTATTGGGGGTTTCACGGTTGCAACGGAGTTACTGATCGTAGCGCCTAAAATTACCTCCCTTAGCTCCGTTGTGCATGCCCACAAAAAAATCTCCAGTTCCGGATAGTTTACTGTTCTACACTTTATTAGCGAAACATAAAGTTAACAAAGGAAAACTAATGAATAAGTTATATATGTCAGACTTATTTTGTTCATACTAGGAGAATAATTATAGACAATACATCAGATAATTATATTCAGTGTCCATACTTACATTATATCTGATAATTAAATATTTCCTTTCCATACTTTAAGAATGTCAATTAATTAAATTAAATGCACTGTCCATATTTATATTATACCTGATAATATAGATTCACTATCCATAATTTCAGACACATTTGTAGGAACATTTCACCTTGCTCTCCAATTTTAAACATTTATTGCACATTTTGGGCTACATAACTTTAAAGAAAAATAATCTCAACAATTTGCATTTTTGATATGTTGATATATCCTTCTTTCTCAGTTACTTTCGCAAGGCTAATAGTTCGTTTATAACACGAGTTGTGAAAGTTATTTCACAGGTTTGATAAGAAAATTATAATACGAATTCAATCCAGCAGCTGATATGTAATGCTAAATATTTTAAATCAGAAACGTTTTAAATTTTAAAAATGGAACAGTATATTAATGTATTCAGATGAATTTGACAAAGCAGTAATTACATTAGCTATCGATAAAGGAGTGTAATTAATGCTGATGGAATATTGTTTTATATTTGGGTGTAATAATTTGTACAATTTTCAGATTAATGATGTTTTATCTTGTTTCATTTTCATTTAGAATTTTGAACATCAAGTATCGGACAGTACATGCAATAACTTTCAAATCTGCTAGGGTCTTTAACAAGATTTCAGATTGACACCTGCAAATTCATTTTGAACAGCCTTATTAAAATTAGCTTAATTCTGTTTAACTTTCCTTGCATTAAAGATGCAAGTTTTAAAAATACAATTATTTCATAGATTTCGTCCTACTACTTTGGTTCAATATTAATCCACGTGACCGGATGTAAAATTGCAAACAGTATTATTTTAAAAAAAAGAGACTGCTTGTAAGAAAAAGCCCTACAAGTCAATAATAAATAAATACTCGCAAATATTCATTTTTGTTTAATTTTTATTGGTCACTCGTTCTTTCTTAGCATCAAATTATACTCATTTTTCACCTGAAGTATGTTTATGTAATATACGTATGCAAACACATTCAATCGAGGATATACATACCCAATGCTCCAGATGAAATGTGATAGACACGCATACAGAAAGACAGGTAGATAGGTGAGAACCACAAATGTCCTATACATGCATAGTGAGTCTAACATAGATATTTCTCCACATTATATACTCTAAAATTTCCATCCGTTCCAGGAAATAAAATTAGAATAATCATCAAGGAGACTCGTACGTGCGCCTGTCTGTTCAAGCACGGACGACATTTGTGAATTTGGAAAGAAACTCCAAGTTATTTCATTTAAAATACAATTAACATTAATAGAATGCAACAGTCTAAATCAATAATAAAAGAACTTTAAAAAGTTAGAATTTTTTTGTTGTCGTTCAACATAAATTTACTGCAATGAATAAAATTGTATAAAAAAATAAACATCTTTTCGATATTCTTCAAGCGAGATAAATTGCAAGAACTTTTTACGCAGCGATACACTTTTACACAATCAAATAATACAAACTAGTACATAATGTAGTAATGGAAAGATAATGAAGATCTGAAACGGGCAGAAAACATTTATTTAAAAGCTGGCTGCAGCACAAGTTAGTGAAAAAAAAAAATAAAGATGTAACAACAATTTATCAAATATTGATAGAATTTCATTTTAAGATAGTGAGATATCGATCCTGTTTGCAAAATCTGAGCGGTTCGTCAAATTTTCTTGATCTATGTCTGCCATCTCAAATTATTGAACTATCCGGAAGTGAGCTGCACCGATACACCCTCTGGTGAGCTAGTAACCGTGAAACCCCCTATATGTATTTAAAACATAAAACAAGAGTACGATGAACAGCACACTATATGCCAAGTCCATGTAGTCCGCCTGTGCACGAGTAAATGCTGAAATTTCTAACCATTTTATTCTATCCTTAGACTCACCATGACCATTTATTTACCTTTTTTTTTTTATTTTTTACACGTTTCTGCATTGCCCTAAGTGCAAGCTGCCCACAAAGTTTGGTCTAGGACCGTGACCTAGCAATACTGTCATTTTGCAGAAACTTGTTTTCTTCATTCAGTTGGTGACCCTGACATATGACCTAATGACTCCAAAATCAATAGCCTTCTTCAGTACCCTGCCCCCCACCCCCGATGCAATCCATTAATGATATTTGGAATAGTTATGTGATTAACAGATTGTGTTGAAAGTGACATTATAAATCCAAAACTGACAATGAATGTACAGGTGTCTTCAACTCAGAGGCCACATGAGGCACAGTCATATACATTGTGCAGCTTGCAGCTATGAATGCAGTTCATGTGAAAATATGCATAATTAGTGATAAAAGGAACAGTTCATGCTCCAATGACCTGTGCCTTTTAGCATTTTATCTGTTTTGTTCCCCAGCCATAAAATGGTTGGATGCCCCTGGGGTAGAGTAACCTGATGACCAGCATTAATTTTCCCAAGATAAGGATATCTGCAAAAGTTACTAGTAACTATTGGTAAGTCAGGAAGCAAACATTATTACGCTGCAGACCCTTATCTATCTTGCCAACTCTATCCAGACTTCTAATTTTAAAATAAACAGCATGCTGATGACAATTGTATCAGCCTATGACGTAATTCAACAAAACCAACCAGGGTTCAGATCAAATCAGTCCAGTGAGATAGTCTTGGTCTCCATGATAGATAAATGGATTACTGCCAGCAATCAGGATATTTAGTTGGGTCAATAAAATGTTGATCTTACACCAGCTTTTGATGACACACTGATCATAATATTTGTATCTATAAATTCAAGAAATATTAAAGTGTTGATTCTTCATTTGTTTGAATTATGCCCTGTCTATCAAAAATGCACCATGTGTACAAAGAAATGGCAGTCAGTGTATTTTGAATGGTATTTTTATAAAATGTCTAACACTGGCAAATGTATCTCCAATACTCAAGATAGATCTTTCTCATATAAATAACTATAGACCTTTGTCTGTCATCCCTTTTCAAGACATAAGGCATGTATATAATGAATTCAGAAAATACATGGAACCTCTCGATTTATTATATCCATGATAAAACGACTTCCTTAAAGGACATACATGCCACATTACACTAATTAGATTACTGGATGACCAGTCAACAACAATATATCATGGTGTATGTGTTTGTGCGTCTGTGTACATGTCTGCATCTGTGTGCATATTTGAGAACAATTTAAGTCATATCACTAGGATGTCTGCAGTGTGACACATAGTGATATCTAGCACTGGCTCATCATGCCACATACATGTAGCATCATGTCCCAACCAAGTTACATTATCCTGACACAAGGGTTACCAGTCCAAACACTAACCTCTTAATGTGGAGGCGAGGCTGCTGCAAGAACCATTTTTAAAAGTCTCTGGTATAACTCAGCCAGGGTTTGAACCTATTATCTTCTGTATCTGATGTGGACACTAACCACTCAAGACGACAGTTAAGACAGTGAATGGGTACCCGACCATAGTAAAAAAAAAAAAAATGGGCATTTAATATTAATGACAAGTACTCGTACATAAAAAATAATTTGTCAACAACAACATAAAAATGTCATATATGTCATATATCATCAGCATCACGCTGGTCTGAGTTGCTGCTCCAGTATATATTTAGAAGTAAGATCACCCTATAGTGTGAACGTCCTTTAGTATTCAAGTTCCCAGCCAAAGTAGACTTTCACTGCCATTCACAGCGAGTAATAAATAACAAAACACACTGTGGAAGTTGTTGTAAGTTTATTAATAAGTGAAACGCCACTGTAATATTGTATCATTATTATTGACAAATCTAACAAAATATTATAGCAGAATAAAATATTGCCAAGAAGTTTGCTTCCAGAACATACGCAATATTAGGCCTTGAACTCGATTTATAATATATAAATAACTTTAAAAACCTTGATGAAACTTGAGTAGGTCAAACTCTACCACCATTCATGGACATTGGTCAAGCACGCAATATAATTAAATATACATAAGAAAATACAAAATATTTTCCATCTCTTTGGCCTTGACTCCATTGTCAAAGGGGTGAGTAAGCACATCAAAGAATAAACTGTCTTAGCTTCAAATTAAATTATCAAGAAAATTCAAAAAGTTCATTAAAGTGATTTATTACATCCGCAAATATTCCAAAAATTGAAACCAAACATAAACAAAAAATGATATGGGCACCAAGGTCATATGGCAAGTGAAAGTCACAGAATAAACTGCCTTAGATTCCTGATGATTCCAGGCAAGTACTACAAGGAGTTAAAGAAACAGACAATTTCAAGTACAACAGGAAAACAAATTATCTTTGTCAACAGACTATCAGCCATCTCCCACAGGGTGTGGGTCAAGTGCAAATGTGAAAATGCGAAAGTGCGAATTGGTAAATGTCAAAAAGAGAATGCAAAATAGTGGATAAAGTGTGGTAAAACATATGCAAAATGATATAAAAAGTCCATTCTTTTCATCACCCTACAACAATTACAAGGTTGTACACGTCTTTCATGTTCTACTGGATACTCAGTTATCCATTAAATGGTGCAATGGGTACCTGGGTGTTTTGCCAGATCTAGCCACCATAGCAGTCATATCATTGTTTACTTGTAGGTAGAGTGTTACGTGCTTAGGCTCGAATAAGCAGCAACACAGAAAGAGTGAAAACTAACAAGCTTGTAAAACTTTAACAATGAATTTATTAAGTACAATTATTTTCATAAAATAAATAAACTTACAGTTTTAGAGAATCAAATCCAACATTAATCCAATATAGAATTCACAAAAATAATCCACTAATGGAATTGCAAGTCCTAATAAATAAATGTTCTAATAGTTCCAGGTTCGAATCTTGACGATGTAATCCAAAATGGCTGACAATGTCACGTGGTACAGTTCTTGTTTTTAATCATCCAAATAAATATCATAAACATATGTCCTTTTTCCAGATAATTCTTCTTTTCCAACGAATTGACACAAAGTCCAAAATAATTAAACTCAAACAGATAATACACAACCAATAACTTACAATAAGCCCAAAATCTACTAATGTCAGCTTCTAAAATACAGCTATATATATTGTAATTCCCTCGTAAACAAGAGGAATCATGTGATTCTGGAAGGTCATGGAAAAGAAGCTACCTTCTCCAAGTCACATAATAATGGAATATTCTAGAAGGAAATCATTCACTTCCCACCCTCAATAAAAGTGTTGTCCTTGAAATTGACCAATAATTTTAGAGACATGTTGACAATGTCTAAAGCAAGGTCAGGATTTAGGTCAAACAAGCCAAGGTCAAAACTTGTTTACAATCTAAGTCAGCCTATTAACAGTTAAAGTGATTAAGCTAAACTTTCTAGAACAATTTCCCAATTAATGGATAAATATTAAACCCTAAATGACAAATTCAGATTTAACAATTAAAAAATAAATAATTTAAATCCAATAGCCGTAACAAGAGAACTTCTTGACCATAAATGGATTTTTACCTTGTTACTCACAAAATACTGTTAGATATACTCAGAACACATAAAGTTAAACAATAATTTTTAACTTGGTTTCAATTCTGTCTACCCACACCAAAATTGTTATTAAAAATGAAGTTTCAGATAAGAAACTCATAAAATCTGGTGTTGGACAAGGATTATTTCTTGGATCATTATTCTCCCTGCTGCATATCAATGATTTGCCAAATTTTACTGATTTATCCATCAACATATTCTAAGGTGACACAACATTATATAACACCAGATCAACTGGCCATGAGCTTTGCACTAAAATAAATCCAGATTTAGTTAAAGGAAACAACTGGCATGAATACACTCGGATGAAAATAAATGCAGCCATGTGAAAAGCTATGATCATGCCAAAGTAAAAGCTGAGAAATAAAATTTCAAAAGATAATGTTAAATGGATCAACAAGAGAGCAGTTTAAAAATTAAAAACTTCTTGGCACTGTGAGTGACAATATCTTAAGCTGGAAAATGCTAGCTGATAGGTCATTATTATGTAAACTCTTTTACCTCTTGAACAGAAAAAATCTATCCTCCCTCAAGAACTGAAAAAGATAATTTACAATGCCTATATTATACCACATATATTATGCCTGTGAAAAGTAATACAGAAAATCATGAGACTTGTAAAATTTAAAAAAAAGATCAGGATGTTCTTGATACTGTTTTTGATACACCATCACATAATCTTTTTAAAACCCTTGTGTGGTTTCCATTTCAACAGAAAACAGTTTTTAAAAAAGTTTACTATTCATAATTGACTCTTAATTATCTTTAAAGCAATGTTAAAATTATGGACAATGTGCATACATATGAACACTAATTTATATTTACCTAAATCAAATTCTTAGTTTTATCTGAATTTTTTCTCTTCTGGAGTCAAATTATAGAATCCAGTTCCATCCTAAGTAATGTCAGCTGACTAAACCAGGAATTTCAAAATGCATTTTAGTCAACATTTACAAAAACAATCAAATGTATGATTGTGTAATTCAGTAGACTTCCCTTGAACACTATGTTCTTTCATGTACACACCTGTAATGTCTCACATTATGATTGGTGAAACACTGATTGCCAATTTTGTCTACTACCACCTGCTCTTATGTACAGTCTTCATAAATAAATGTATTTTTTTGATGCAAACATTTTGCTTCATTCCTGTTAAGACATTCATTCATGTATTTACATGACTTTACTGAAAAAGCTGATAATTTGATTATATTATCCAAAGACATGATAACAGAGACATTATGATTTACCTGACAATTAAACACATATTTGACAGGTAAATAAGCTACAGCTAGTAGAAACTGGTGGATTATAAAGAACCCCCCCCCCCATAATTTGCATAACAGGGACTTAAACAGAAGAACTTCAATTGGAAAACTACATTTTGAAAAAGTTGGACATTCTTCAAAACGACACATAATATTGACAATAAATACATGTCATTCAAAAATCTTTTCATTATCAAGGTGCAAGATATCTCAACCTGAAATATGATAAGCCTTAATAAAAATTATCCTACAAAAAGCAAAAGTACCAGAATGGACAATCAGGGGCCATAACTCTTTTTGCAGTAAGGTACAATACCACCCTCTGGTATATTTCCATGCTGCATACAATTGTGTGGGAAGAAAAAGAGCATAGTGTAACAGTTAAAAGAATCTATGTATATTGCATTTAAAAATAGTGCTTAAGTGTTTAGCATTGTTGGATGGCCTGCATCTGTGATTTGAAGATATTGAGGGATCAAGGGAGGCACAATTAACTGCAGCATGCGAAAGAACATTCCAGAGTTGAATATTATTGACGAAGAAAGAGTGCTTGTAACTGTTTGTCTTCCAAAAGATAATGTGTAGCAATTAAAATAAAGTCTCACTGACAAAGATTAATTTGTCTGAAATGCAAGAAAGTCTACTAATATGCTGCAAAGGCCAAAGTCAAGAAGACATGCAGACAGGAGTGATAACTCTTATATGATGTCATGGTACATGTATATTAAAAGTCAAATTTACTGAATTGTCATTAATCTGCCAAATTTAGTTTAAAATGAAACACAAATTGGTGGAGTTTGCTTGTGGAAACTTAAGACAAGAGGGATGACCAAATCAAGGTAACAATGCTACTACACAAGGCACAACTAATAAACGGCGTATGCAAGTCCAATAGACATTATTCATACCAAACTGCAATAGAATATGTTCAATGTCTCTTGAGCTGCACAGGTTAAAAACAACATCCCAAGTGAAAATAAAAAGTTATTTTGTATAAGCATCAAGTGACCTAAGGTGCTCGCGTAAGAGACAACTCACTTTTAACCTCTGAGTTACGGTCTTGGCTTCACCAAATAAATCAAGAAGTTAGACAGTAGCTCCCCATGATATATATATATATATATATATATATATATATATATATATATATATATATATATATATATATATATATATATATATATATATATATATACACATACATACATACATACATATTCCCTTTGTGATACTTGATACTGTGTAGTAAATGTTAATGGAAAGACAATTAAAGAATAGAAACAAAGAAACACCTGTTCAAATCTGAACATCAAAAAGATTTTTAAAGCTGAAATTAGACACATAAAAATAAATCAAAAGTCAACAAAATAACATTTACAATTCTGAATTTCTCAATATTCTGACTAAACCCTTAAATCAGAGTTACTGCCTGGGCATGCAATGGTGAATCACCTCCCCCATCTTATTACATGTTCCCCAGGGCAAGTCACGGCAACTCCCACTTTTTTATTTTATATATTTTTCCCAGGACATGACAAACTTTATGTCATCTTTGTCCAGGGCTATCTGCAGGAAATTTTAACTTTCTATTGAAGATTTGAGCTTGCCTTAAAATATGACAAAACAATATCACAACAAAACTTCAACAGTAAGGTATAATAAATTATGGTATGATTCCTTTAAATCATTCAATAATTATTCTATGATCTTTAGGTTTTTTTTGCTATCTCTGTACACTAAGACTATGTTAATAATTAAAGTTATAAATTGATAATGTAATATGTTGATGGAGTTTTAAAAAAGACTGGTTTATGAGCTTAAAGCCACATTTCAACACATCATACATTACATGGCATCCAGTATATCTGGTGATGGAAGAACCAGAGAAAATCCCAGGATAAACTGGCTCATGGAAAACTACGTTCAAACTTACCCACATTGGCCAGGCCTGAGACTTAAACCCAGGAAGGGTTAGAATGCAGATTTAGTTAAAAGACAAAGAGCAAACACTGACATATATATCAACAGACATTTTTTTTGTGGAAGTAGCCTGAGTTCTAAGATTGAGAGATGTATATGTAATATATGTATATATACCCTGAACTGAAATGATAAACATGACCAAGAACAGATTTTAATTTTAATAATGTTTAAATTTATCAAGTATCTTTTTCTGCTGCTAGCACTCTCATTTCTTTAACCACATCAACGATAATGAAAGTTTGTCTGATGCTAATGATTTATTTATATTCATAACTGAATGAATTTAATAATACATATTTTTATCCATTTCCTTATTTTGCCAAACAGTATATAATGCTCCACTGTAACTAATATAATAACATCTTAAGATACGACACTCCTAAAGTGGCAATAAGATTTTCATGATGGTCAATGGATTTCCAAGCACCATTTTTGTAATACTGGACCCACTAGACCAAGGGATGAATGTGTCTGTAGGTTTATTGGAGACGTGAGTATTAAAAAAAAGAAACTTGTGCTAAAAAATGATGGACAACAGTCCATATCACAAGCTTTTCTGGTATGTGACTGAGGTAAAAATTAAAACCTTAACTTAGTGGCTGTCTATAAATTTATCTATCTCAGTAAGAAACAGTGTACATTAATTGGTATTTGAAATATTTTGCACAAAAAAAGCAGCAAATAATAACTGTATAGCCCTATGCCAATTCAATCATGAAAGCATAATAGAATTGTTCTTGATTAAAAGGATCATGTATTTCATTGGCTATCTTGTCATTCATATTCAAAAACATGGCATTGCCTTGACTTTGAAAATTTGCCAGTGGTAGCTCATACTATAAGGAATCAGGGAAGTGTACATCTTTTCTTACATCCATTAATAAAGTTTCTATTGCATTTTGTTTTGAAATGTCCATTAGTAAAGTTTCTATTGCATTTTGTTTTGAAATGTCTTTTTTACCTATGAATTGGATCAAGACAATTGAGGAACAATCTGACACTGGCTGTTCAATAACCTTGTAACCATCAGCACAGCAGAGCTTTACCTAAAATATGTTAATATGAATGAGTCAGTAAATTGATTATGAGGAAATGAAGAAAAAAAAAGAAAGACTGATCATTTTGGAATGGAAAGTAAGATAGTGAAATAAATATTATGTAAATATAAATATTTTTTTTCATTTCCATGTTTTTTAAAGATATATTTAAGATGATAAGCACATGTCTGAAAATATTTTGCAACAACACCAAGCACTATAAAGCATTCATAGTAATGTGTGTGCATGTGTGTGATTTAGATTTTTAATGTAGCTTTAAAAAAATATATATCATATCGCTACGATGTCTGCAGTGTGACAGTATATAATAATGTCTAACACTGGGGCATCATGCCACAGACATTTAGCATGACGTCCCACCCAGTCAGCAGGCTGACTAGTCCTAACACTAACCTCTCAATGCTGGGCAGATATTAGTACCATTTTTAAAAGTCTTTGGTATGACTCAGCCAGGGATCAAACCGACAACCTCCAATATCCAAGGTAGATGCTCTAACCACTTGACCACTTGATAGGTCATTCCTGGGAATAAAACAGCACAGTTTGTGTCACATGACTCTATTAATATGCTGTAATATACTGATCATCACTCCTGTATGCTGTGTTGACTGCACCTACTGGCTTTGATCTCTTACTGCTGGCATCATTTGCATAATTAAAGTTCATTACCATGTCATATTAAGTGAAACCATTCAATTTGCCTAATAACTAACCATTTGTGAAAACTAACCAGCCAATAAAAGTAACCATTTTCATCATGTACAGTACACAGGTAGGACACATGCAAATGATCAGAGATTACAGTAATGGGATGAGCAAATGTTAATATTATATTGCATACAGTGTTTATTTCAAATAAAATGTTACTCGTAAATTCTTATTTTAACAAACATGTCATTTAAAGTCCAATAATGCAATTTCAATCAATATTTATCAGCAACATCAGGGAACCCAGAGTGGCCGAGTGGTCTACAGCACTCTCCGTTACGGATCACTGCCATCTCACCTGTCTGTGTGGGTTCGAGTCTCAGATTCGGCCAATGTTGGTATGTGAGAAAGCTTGCTAGTAGCCTCTCGTGGGTTGGTGGTTCTTTCCCGGGTTCTTCATCCACCATTAATACTGGCCGCCATGTATAGAATATAGTGTACTGAAAAATGGCATTAAATCCTACAACAACATCAGTCAATGAAGAGGTAGTGTAATTTTGCGAAAACCAGTTCTCGTCAACTTAAAATGTTTCTTGGAGATGCTAAATTGAATGTGACACCATCCACACTTTAAGAAATCAACAGAAAAAGACTACTAAAACACTAAGAGTCTGGCTGAGCAAAGATGTATCAAATAACTGATAATTGTTAAGTGTATTTAGTGCACAATTAACAACCATGGGCATGTTTGCTTAAATGGTTACTAAATGTGTAAACATTTACTGGCATTAAACTGAACCAAGCCATTACATGTATAAATACCACACCCTTAAAGGTCTCAAAAAGCTCATTAATTTTTGTTGAAAGCTTGACATTTTTAAATAATAAATGTTTCAAAGATAATTTTTTACTGAAACCAATATTTGGTTAATTATGTGTAAGAAATAATATAATCATATTATTAATTATACCAGTAAGTAAATTATTAGTGACAGGATAGCAAATAATTAATCTGTCCTGCAGATAATGTCCTGTTTTGTTCATTTGACTCTTAAGCTTAAATTGTTCCTTTGTTTTAATATTGTTGATTTCCAAGTATATAATGCAATTAAAATAAGTGAAGATGTATTCGAATTATTAACAACAGTGCCCACAAAATCTGATAACCCTACACCCATCCAATTTCAGATTAGGCCTATCATGTATTTTAAAAGGTACTGGGCTTGTAAAAAAATCAATAAAATTTGTTAGAGAAATCTTCGAGCATGCTCATGATATACAGAAATGTATTTTCAAGATGTTACCTGCCACAGCACATGACAATCTGATATTAATCAAATTGTAACATGGCAAATTATGCTATAAACAAGATTTGTACTCCCAAACCCATCAGCCGACACACTGCTGCTTCATGAAAACAATTTTTAGTGCTTCTTGAAAATAGAAATAAACACCTTCATCAGTATTCGCCTGTTATATGTTGCATATATAAAACAAAGTCATAATTGCAACTGATGTAAAACTGATGTAAAACTATCCTTTGGGCAGTTCAAACTGCACTAAGTAAAAGGCTAAGAGATCAGGTTACAAACCACCCTTTTACATATTACACTGTACATAATTGGCTGACAATAACTAGTGAGATGTGTCTGAAGACTGCAGTGGGTCATATAATTGTGTTATTTGCATAGTTATGCACAGGATATGGAACAACCCAACAGGTAAATCAAGAACATGCATGTAGGAGAACAAAAGTTATTATGTATCACTGGTTGGAATGAAAATGTTTAAACCATATATATTATGTATTTTGACAAGTTTGCAAACAGCTTTAAGCTGGATTTTACATTATATATAAAATGCATTTATGATCATTTAAATTGTCAGGATAGTGGTTACTTGTGATTCATTTGTAAGGTTAATTTAAGAAGAAATTTACTATCAATAGTATCAGCAACACCCAAAAAAAAAAAAATTTCATCAGAGATTGACAAAGTTTTGCTTTGTGAAACAAAAAAGCAAAAAAATCACATGGCAGAAAAGATACAATGAATTCTTTCACATAATGCAAATAACACAGTGAATTATATCAGCATGGTTCTGACAATGATTGGCTAAGAGAATCCAACAGAGAAGTTTGAATACCATGACAATCTAGTCTCTAGTGAATGTAGTGATGAACACTAACAACACATGCATTACTTTGTAACCCCTACTGAATTTTTATTGGAGTGGTAGCATTTGCATCGTAGAGTGACAAACAATATTAAAAAGGGGACATTTTGGGCATATGGAAATTCAATTCTGGGCTTTTCGAATTTCAGCCAGGGCTTGTGATTCTTTTAACTAGGGCCTAACCGTAAATCGCCTTGGACACTCACTTCGGACTGATATCCCATTTTTCGGTACTATTTGGAAGTATTCACCTCAATAAATAATATGCTTACAAATGGTTACAAGTAAAATAATTCAATAAATATCGAACTTTAATAAAAATAAGTTTTTTAATACATAATAATTTTAGTTAATAATAAAACTTTTCATCTTATAGACGATATATACGGTACTCGAAAAGTTTAAACTTTGCATACGATAATGAAACAAACGGTACTCTCAGGAGTCGCACCTACTACACAGTTCGTGCCAGAATCTGGCAAATAGTACATCCAAAAACTCAGATTCGGTACTCTGCGAAAATTATCTACTCGGTTAGGTCCTACTCATAACACATTAACCCCTGGTACCACTTTTACAGAGCAAGAGGTAGTAGCTTACTGCCAAGCTCTGTAGCATCAAGATCATATACAATACATTACAGAAAAAATGTCAAATCAAATACTGTAACTGGCAACTGAAACAAAACGAAATATCACTAAACCCTATTTTCTCTCTTTCATGGATATAATACTAACAAATGGACCAGAACATAGGTAATCCATGGAATGAACCTAAATGATTTTGAAGACAGAAATTTAAATAATTTTTCTCTAAAAAGTAAGGACTTACTTGGACATAAAAAAGGACTCCTTTAAAGGTGAACTATGATGCTAAGTATCGCATAATAAATGCATTGTGTTCTCTTAAAAAATAATAATATCCAAGAGTAGCCCAATTTTATTTTCATTTCAATATTACGATTATATAGTCGAAACAAACAATATCTTCCACATTTTAAAAAAAGTCCACGTCTTTCCGGTGATAATTTTTGTTCCGGTGATTATCGGCCCTTCTCCATGTGACAACCTCCACTATGGCAAAGCTACCAGTCAAATCAATGAAACTATGTCCGCGTCTCCAATGCTTTGCATGTTTTATATTATCTACATAGTGACGAAACTAAAAATAAGTATACACATGGCATGCCAGCTTTTGCAACAGGAATTGAAAATCACAAATGTCAAACACCCACCCACCTGAAACTCTTACGATTTGATATTATTATTTGTAGAAATATCTAAACAAATACCGAACGAAATGTCAAAACACCCACAAATTCGTAAACTACGGCTATTGAATTATGCATATTCCTTATTTTGTTACCCACCTGTTGCGTACACACAATCTGGAGCTAAAAAAAATTTGGGAACTTTAACCTCGTCCACCATGTTGTGCCAAAAGTGTTAAAAGCTCGTAAACTTCCAATTGCGCGACAGAAAAGGTGGGATATCTACTATGTGTGAATAATCTTAAGATTAAACATTGGCAAATATAACAGAAACGGATACACAAAGTATTCTTTACTGTTAACAGGACAGATATTTGGACAGAAGTTACCGAAAACAAAATACATGATGTAAAATATATGGTCAATATAGCATACTCAGGTGGTTCATTAGGAAAATTACCAAGAACTCCATGGGATAAATATCAAGAAGAAAAACAATTGCCAGGGTATAATTATTATGGTCCTGGAACCCGACATGATATTCGACTTGAAGAACGAGATCAAGCAAGACCTGGATAGTATCCAATAAATGCAATTGATTAAGCATGTCATGTTCATGATGTAACGTATAAAAATAAAGATGTGTGACAACGACCTATTGCAGATGCGAAATTGATTCATGCATTAAACTCCATAAGAAAAGATTTTTTTCAGAGAATCATTAGCGAATTGGTTGGTAAGATCCGCGATTAAAAGGTAAATTCGTACATGGTGATGGTAATTAATCACCCGATTATTAGTATCGTGGAATCCATTTATAGTAGCCCAAACACGTATCAGAGAGGTAGAGCAGAGATTAATAAACTTGCTGATGCAGCAAATCTTACACGTTATGTTGCTGAAAATTGGCTAGCAAGACAGGCAGTATGGCAAGTTTATCTACCACCACCTAAACAAATTAAGTACGCACATTTTGATGTCAGCGCTCCTAATGAAGTTCATCAGGCGGATATTTTGTTTTTACTTCATGATGCTATTGAAATTGGTAGACGCCAATAAACATACAAACACGCGTTAACTGTCGTTGACATGCAAGTAGATTCTTTTCTTGTTGTATTAGGATTTAACGCATTTTTTTCAGCACAAGATAGGCTACATGTGGCGGCCAGTATTAATGGTGGAGGAACAATCCGGGAAAGCCCCAGAAAGAACCACCAACCCACGAGAAAGCTACTGGAAAGCTTTATGACATACCCAAACTGGCCGAATCCGAGACTCGAACCCACGCAAACATTAGTGAGATGGCAGTGAACCGTAACGGAGAGCGCTTTAGTCCACTCGGCCACTCGGGGCCCCCACGTGCAAGTAGATATAAGGAAGCAGAGCCATTATCAACTAATACTGCTGCAGAAGTTGTATTAGCTTTTGAGCAAATTTATCATTGAGGATCCTTGAGATGGCCACAATAGCTACATGTTGATCCTGGCAAAGACTTTCTTATCACCTCTGATGAAAAAATATAATGTCAAAATCAAACCAGGACATACCGCAATTCACTGTAATCAGGCAATAATTGAACGGTTTAATCGAACACTTGCTAAGCGGTTATTTGGATATCAATTGCAAAGGAAATATTCATGTACAAAATTCGAAAACATGAAAGATCTCGTGAATGGATTACAAAACTACCAAGTGTAATAGGTGAATTTAAATTAGACTATTCGTGCAATTTGCAAAAAACTACCAAAACAATCACAAAAACCATATGCCAATACAATGACATGATTTTCAAAAAAAACAGTATTAGGCAGATACAGTAAGATATATACATGGACCCGCTAAACTTGAAGGTAGTAAAAATGCGACTGATCCTATTTGGAGTGTAACTCCACATAAAATTTCCAGCGTGGCAAGATCCATGATTAGACCTGCAATATACAAATTAGTTTCAACTCTTCCTCACCGAGGATATGCACGTGAACAATTGCAAGTAATTCATTAAGTTATACGATTACCACCATCTCCACTTTTGTGAACTAGCACCTCTGCGTCATTTGCATTCAAGACAGGTCAGCATCACATTTTCACGTGTGTGACGAAGACTAATATCAATTCTATCTAAGGTAAATTGTCTTGGATCATTATTTGATTATTCCCATACCATTATTGCGACACAGCTCGCATAATGATTAATATATCGTTCTTTTATTTCATGATCAGTTCAGCTTCAAGATCAAAGTCGCGTTTATATTTTTATCGACGTTGTTTATAACCGTAAATTGTTTTCCTTAATATATCATCTCTAACAACTTCGTTACTGGTGGCAGCAGTTTCTGTAAAATCTACAATAACACTTCGTAACTGAGATATTCTAATAACTCAAGACACTGTCATCAACAATCCAAACAATTTTACCAAAGATGGTTACTCCTTCAAATGAATGGATATATGCCATAACGTCCATGAGTTTTGTCAGAGCTAATGCGCACCCAACCATGAATAATAAACGATGTGTTTAGAAACATAAATAAATCCACACTACAGTTTGTATAATGATTACCATCCATCATAAATAATTTTCTAATAATTTCTAAGACATACATCAGTAACAAGGTATATGTGATACATAGCTAAAGCGCAGAACTCTGATACTCGAGGTTTGGAGTTCGAAAACTGTGACAGGCATACAGTCGATGGTTGCGATATTTCGCGAATTTTCATTGTAAAATGTGGGGGTTCAACACCGAGTTCGAACTTCAACAGAAAAAATACACCATGTCACCACGTGGTGGATGTTCTTTTGCAATCTACCGGGGTTGATTGTGGGTGTGGGTGCGTGTGTATAAATATTTTGAACGTAGAAAAGAATCCTTAGGATAAGTGTGTTAAGATTATGTGTACTATGCCGTCCTTAGGATACGTTAGTTAAGATTATGTGTATTGTGCCGTATAAAATAGAATATTATATGTTTTATGCCGTCCTTAGGATAAGTTAATTATTAAGATTATATGTAACTTTTAAGCCTGCTAGAATATTGTTTGACAATCTAGGAGTTCACATAGAGGTTGTGCCGTCCTTAACAATGAAAAATTATATGTAATATGCAGTGGAAAAAAATTACAACGTATATATGTTGTCAAATATTATTTTACTTTAAAAACACAGAGAGACACACACTGACATATACACACACATAAATATATACGTACATAAAATATATATGTGTGTGTATCTCTCTCTCTCTCTCTCTCTCTCTCTCTCTCTCTCTCTCTCTCTCTCTCTCTCTCTCTCTCTCTCCCTGTGTTAACTACGAAAATATTAATGATATTATTTCTGCAATTAAAAAATCAAAACATGACGGTATAAAATTCAAATTGTTTCTGCAAAAACTATTTGCGATTTGAAATCATTATCTCAACAAAAACTTGAAGATGTGTATACATTACCAGCCGAGTATCGTTGATTAAGATTATCAAGCAGGTTATTTTACAATATTTTGCCAAATTTAAAGATACGCACGTAAATTAGATCAAAATTAATTCACGAATACTAAACAAAAAGATTATCAATACGTGTGTAAGACAGATGCTGTGATTATACCAGATCGTGAAAACGAAAACGATATAATAATAATATTTTAAAAAATAAGAGCAGTAATAGTGACTAATAAATTCTGTCTTGACTCTGTAAGCAAATATTTATTCTGTCTTGACTTTGTTAAAAATTATTTATTCCGATAGTAATATTTTTTATTTTAGTAGGGTTCTCATTATTTTGAGTAATTTTTACCCTATCAAATTTACGAAAAATCAACGTTGAATACTATTTTTATGATAATATTTATTTTTATTCTGATATTTTTTATTCTGATTTTTTACAATATGAAATTTTTGGCTCTCACTAGGTCTTTCATTATTTTGAGAATAAATATTCCCATCAATTTGATGAAATTGTTTGATTATCTGAAACATTATGAGTCATATACCTATCAGGTTGATGAAATTTTTTGATACACTTATTTAACAGTAAGGGTAATATTTTCATCAATGTGAAGAAATTGTTTGATAATCTTATTTAATTTATACCACGAGTCTGAAGAATTAAATAATCTAAGCCCATCAAATGCAACAGGAATGACCATATTTCAGAATCTGATCTCTGTCACACATAATCATAATATGTTCTCGCCGCAGTTCATTTAAAACTCTTCATTGCCGTATTCATCGATACATTATATCAGCACTAAATTGTTCTGTAATGACTGAGGGCAGTGTAAATATTGTTTTGGTGGCATTTACAAGTACCTCTTTGTTGTGTATAAACCCCTCACGTGTTGGTATTTTATATAATATCCCTTTGATTAAATCGTGAAATTCCAACTTGATTAAAAATCATCAAGATTTTACGCAGAGATTTATTGATAAAATCTCATATCTTAAATTAGTCAAATGTCCGCTTTGGTAAGTAGGTTTGAAATGTATCCTTGATAATAACGGAAAAATGACATCGTAGATAATCCGGATAAATGGGTTCTTCTACTTTCAAATATCCAGAAGGTACTTGCTAAGTAAATCTATATAAGAATATATCCTTGCTGAGCTTGATCTAATTCTTCAAGATCCAGTTGATAGCTACCACCAATTATGTCACATAAAAGATTCACTGCGATAGTTGATAATATATTTACGATTCCTGGTGAAATATGATGACCTTTACCGTATGAACCATTGTCATGTTTGAGAATAGTTGCTGCTAGGGCTATTTTTTTCATTACTCAACGATTTTAGAAAAAGTTTCATCGATAAGATCGGTAACTGATGTCTTTAGTTTGGTCACCATTGAATCCAGGAAATTTACATATTGGTAAATCTGCTAGCGGAGTTAAATATCAGCGAAAATTGATTTAGGAAAGGATATATATATATATATATATATATATATATATATATATATATATATATATATATATATATATATATATATATATATATATATATATATATATATATATATATATATATATATATATATATATATATATATATCTTAAGCACTGTTTGTATAATATTTTGATTACCAATTTCAAGATCAAATGTAACCAGGATCAAAAGTTCTATTTGTTAAATAATTTCTTTCTTTATTTTCGTAAGTGTTACATCAAGAAAGAGAATCGATAAAAAACATTAACACAATTTCTCTATATAATGTTTGTGATCGCAATTAATATCATAGAAGTAAATTTTATATCATTTTCAATATATGGTTTATTTTAGGTTTTCCATACTCCCACCATAAAGTAAGGTTGTAATTCACCACCATCTAGGTTAGCTTTTATTTCTCTCTACAAAGTAGCATTTTCATAATTTGGAGTGTTTTACCCATGCGACCTTTTTTTTATGTAATAAATTCATCTTGTTTCGAATCTGGAATTGCTATAGGTAATGGATTTTAAATGTAGCACTATCCTAACACTGATCAGATCGATGAAGAATAAATGTCAACATAATAATAATAATAATATAGAAAGCTTATTTCTATCGCGGATGATATTGTTGGTTCATGAACAGTGATAGCTATTTTCGATTCTTTTCCTGTGGTAGATTTATTTTTTTGCTGGAATTCATCGTTGATTTGCTCGATTTGATAACTGCCAGTCGGAATAGGAAAAACCTGCCATCGCTTTTTTATCTGCTTCGTTTTTTTATTTTATTTGCAAAGACGAGTGAATTATTCGCCTGCAATCCACGGAATGCTTTGATCTAATATTTTGCAATCTTTGAGATACTCTTAATTGTGCAAGCGCAATTTTATTTTACTATAAATGCAGTTGGAAAGTTTAGGTTAAGCTCAGGATTGGTCGAGCTTATTGATAGCATCGTTGTTTTTGACGGATTTGAATTAACGACGATCTGTTGCAGTAGTTCTTGCGATGACAACGTTATTATTATTTTCTAAATCTGACAGTCATTGCCTCGTTGTAAATCTTAATACTTTCTGTGAACTCAATATATATTATCATTACATCACTAAGGTTCAATGAAGATAATTTGGTGTATGCTAGAGCCGCAGTATGCAGCGTTATTACATACTCATGTGATTTTGTTTGGTTACTAATATTTTTTTTGGCACTTTTTTTTTTTTTTTTTTTTTATTTCTATTTTTTTTTAGTAACAACATCATTAATTGGTGTAGCAGCTGAATCACAAATTGTTACAATTACTGGTGCCATCTCTAGCGATGTTATTGTTGATAGCCATACGTAAGTTCCAGCGATAGCAGAAGACGCAGAATTATATCAACGACAACGACAACATCTGCGACATATGCTTCATAAGAAAAATATTGATAATCACGTATAGATTCATCCTTTATAACTGTTGCATCCATCTCGAATGCTGGATCATATATACGTTTAAACATTTTATTATAAGTTATAGTCTAACATGAAGACCTTTTCCTGCTATTAGACTTGTAGTTATACTTTTTTCTGTTTCAACAGCCAACTCTGCTATTTTTTTTATTTGCGGCTTGATTTATTATTTTGCCAAAAACATTTACCATAACTTCAGTAATTGGTAATTTTACTGGTTGAGGTTTTCGTTTGTATTAATCGTGCTTGTCTATCCTTAATTGCCCAACACGCTGTACCTGCAACATTACCATAGCAATAGTAGCTTTTTTCACGAACAACGTCAATAACTTTTGAGTAGCTTTGCAATTGGTATTGCTTTTGGAGCTATCCTTCTAAATAAACCGTGAACATCACGTTGACCATCAACGCAGATCTCTTTAAGAGTAGCTAATCACGAATTTAACTCTAAACATAATCGGTCCACGTTGAGCATTATGGATGATCATCTTCTTTGTATTTTTAATTTCTTTATTTATTTATTCACTGTGATATTTATCCCCAATTTCACCAATAAGAGACCGATATCCATTAATATCCATGATGCCTCATGTATATAATCGTTGACAAATATCAACTGCTTCATTAATAATTGCTGGAGAATTATCTCCAGCGCGTTTTCCTGCAATCAGAATTTCAAATCGTTCAACATCAGAAAGAACGTTCTTAGGATATGAAATAAGACCAGTTTTCTAGTACCTTTATCAATATCAAATCCAGCAAAAGCTTTAGGATCGTTTGGGTCATAACATTCGTCTTCTTCTTCTAGTCTTTTTTCCTTTTATATCGTGTTTAAATTAATAAAAGACGGGTCATCATATTATGTAGGTTTAAACGTACATATGGAAATAAACATCTATAATATTTAACATACTTAGTTTTAATATATTTTTCTTTCATCATGGTATCCATGTGCGGAGATTTTAACTACTTCTTCGCAGTCTCGAATTTCTGTTATCTCTAAGAGCTATAGACGTAAATCTATCCTTAATATGAACTTCAGTTTCTGGCGGTGTTGTTGTTGAGAAGGTTGTGGTTTAGAAAGTTGTCGTTGACGAGGTTGTGGTTGTTGCTTTTGTGATTCCAAATAAGATTGTATTTCTTTAATATATTTATCGCATACTTGGTCATCATGTCTGGCCTGTTTTATGTTGTAATATATTCTATATATCGAGTTAATATTTGTAAACTCAGTATTTATACTAACATACTCGGGTTTTAACAATTCATATTTGGTATTAAAACTATTTAATGCATAACGAGGCAAATCATTCTCTTTAACATTTTCTCTAATATCTTTAATAAATTTGTTCTCTATATTTTTAATCAATAGAAATATTTTATTTTTGGGGTGGTGGTGGTGTTTGATACAGATTCCTTTTCTAAGTTACCTATTTCAGCACGAATTCATTTAAATTCCTCAAATAATTCGATCTCTGCCTGCTGGTTAAACAGCAGCTATGTCAGTTGGAATATCTCGTAAAAGCTTCTTTGTTTCTTAGTTTTTTTTCTTCTGTTCTTTGAGAAGTTGTTATACCGGTTTGTTCTAACGTTGGATGAAGACCTTCAGAAGCTTCTGTAACTCTTTCAGTAACTTTAGTCACTGGTTTGAATAATTATTCTGATCCTTATGCAAAATAAACCTAATTGTCTTTACGTTTTTGCAGTTTGTGTCTGACAAAATCACATACTGGAATGTATGTTTTGATTGCCTCTAGTCGTTCTCGAGCTAATCTAGCTGTATAAGATTCGATAGCGGGTGCTGTATTATTGATATATTATGATTTCATTTCTTAAAGTGTTATTCCCCTTTTCGGGACCTGGAAATAATCAGCCTAACTGATTTTTACCCTGGACCGTTCCTACATTTTAAAACGCCATTGCTGCTTGCGGAGGTATGTAGACAGCATTTGATATGACAATCATAACTAATTTATAGTTTGTGTTAAATGTGAAGAAGGGTAAACCATATTCAGAATATGTTTTAGTGCAATACATTGATGTTCTCGTTCATAGCGTCTATAACTGAGTTGGAGCAGACATCAGTGAATAGTGTTGTGACGTAATTATAGTTGACACTTTATGCTAACAGCACCACATGACACTGCGAAAGTAAGAATGTGTGCGGGGCGAAAGATGGGGATTGTTTATATTTTTTTCTTCTATTGAATAACTTACCTAATGTTCAGACTCTGTAGCTACTAACACTGATGGTTTAATGTTTAGTTATGCTCTGACTTAACTATTTTCGCGGTAACTCCCACGGCTACACCACACACACACACACGGAATCGTGCTATCTCGGGTTCTTAAGGATTGGTCTTTGAATTTGGGGTGATACCTTGCAATATCTGTCTGAGGACTGGACCAAACAGATTTCTACCTAAGTGGGATACATTCCTATTACTAGCTTCTTGTTGCTGTGTTGCAGATTCACAGACTGTGTCTCTGACTTGGTCGAAGTGCCGCCACTTGGTCGCAAATAATGTAGTACTCGCGCGTTATTACTCGAGAGGGAGATCAATAATATATCTTGTCCTGACCCATTTCAGTATTCCGGACGCCTGGGCCTTTCCTGTAAAGCGAAAATGCGATCAAATGTGCTTTCTCTGGCGGAGTGGTTATACTGCTTCATGGATATAGATAGATACAGAGCTGAATAATGTGACCCGAACTATGGTGCTCTTTAGCACTTAAAAGCCTGCTAACATTGAAAGTCAAACACAAACATTAAAGAAACGAAAATTATCTGATCAGAAACGAAAATTATTGTCCATGGCCTTTGAACTATTAACGTAATTAATGTTTTATAAAGGGAAAACTAAAACAACGCGTGCGATTTAAAGTTTATATGTATCGTGGTCAAGGCGTGGATACAACTGGAATGCGGCAGGAAATGATCTGTGGCCAACACCATTATGTGTTTAAAGCAGATAATGATGTAAGCGGATACTGCTTATTCAATTAAAAATTGCATATTAGCAGAAGCATCGGCAAAGATATTTAAATCATTTTAGTGAACCATAGCAAGTCGGATATTTAGTAAGTTGTTATTTAATCAAAACCGATTTTGTATCGAACATGTTATGATGGACGTCTATGTTTAGCGGATTAAGGATTCGAAATATATACCATACATGTAAATAGTGCCGGTGGGAGCTGCTGCACCTTTTTCAATCTTTCTTATTTGTTTTGTTTTTCATCTTATTCTTCTTGTTCGCACAGCTACAAACTAAGCTTGTTAAGTTGGCTTTTACCACTGATAATTTCTGGTAATCGTAAAGAACAAATATAGATTTATTATTCACACGATAGAACAGACATTTCCTGCAACTTTGCAGGAAATTGATCTCGATGCATTTTACATACGGGCTACAACAGGCTAGACTCTCGTATCCGGTAGGTGAAAAATTTGGTTCACTCACATCTAATCCTTCGTCTTGCCTTACACACAAGTCTAATTTTGTTATATAATTTCTCAAATTGAATATGAAATAATATTTGGAATATATTGCAACATGTAAATGCTTAAAATATTTAGTTGATTTTTTTTATAAAAATAAAATGGCAAGCTATAAGATTCTTTTCGCTATCAAAGGTTTAAAAAGTTGGAATAGTGCCAATCAGATATCGATGTGTGATAGATGAAATGCCATTGATGACGTCAGTTGGAAATTATCAATATTGATAAACCGAAAGTTGGTAAGATTTTGACTTATCTTACCCGATGTGTTTCATGTGTTTCTACTGACAAATGCAAGTTCTGAAGTATAAAACCAACTGACAAATTTTAAATACAGAGCTCATCTTGTAAGTATTCAATAAAACAGAAGTGTGTTATCGTGATCTAACGGTAATTAGGTGCAACATACAACTTCGGAAATATGCAACGGATTTACTGAGAAATCTAACTGCTGTAGGTGACGAGAGTAAACCGGAACTAACTGT
Source organism: Unio delphinus (assembly GCA_029339505.1). Classification (NCBI taxonomy): domain Eukaryota; kingdom Metazoa; phylum Mollusca; class Bivalvia; order Unionida; family Unionidae; genus Unio; species Unio delphinus. Next base: position 8,881,104 of record JAQISU010000306.1, read on the forward strand.
TAACAAGGATTGTGGAAATGTTTGGCAAATTGTCAAGGAATGGCTAAATTTGTAATTTATGCGCAGTGTCGATGCACTAGTGATTAAATACGCAAGGAATATTCAAATTTGATGACATCATCAAAATGCACCCATTGACACATTAACTCCTGGAGACTTTTGCTATTTTCGCATGAAAGGCTAGTAGGAAACCCATTTTGGGGGCTATTTCAGAATACATCCTAATACATCGACTTCCAAGCAACGTTCCATTAGTCTAATGACTGGTTGTGCCAAAAAACATTGTTTTCCATTGGTTATTTTGCTCGCGCATGAGCAGAAGGGTATAAGTTATAGCTTTTCTGTGTTGTTGAACGGATCCATCATTTTCGTATGAAGATTCCAAATGCCCACCTTAAATACTTTTTTGCACAGGTTCGCCTGTCTGTGTGCAGTTCAGACCAGTCTGCCTTAGAGATATCTGAGGCCAAAAGGTCTAAAATCTGGACACAAAATTGGATTTCGACCACGGGCGAATTTGGTGTGAAAACAAAACGGGTCCAAAAAAATTAGGTGTTTCCTTCTGTATTTTGTAGTGCAACTAAAACGTTCAGATTATTTGGTATCATTGTAGATCTAAATATGTCTACCTTTATATAATACCACCCAATTTAGTATATCATATATGACCCTGACGCTGCAGCGCTTGGCGTAGACTACTACTGCCATATAAACGCGGCGCAAGGGGTTAATGTGTTAATGAGCGAAAATTTTCAAATAAATTCAAGAGAAAAAATTAACGTTTAAATCGAAGGAAAGTTTATATACCAAATCAATTTCGTTTCTGTCTCATATAGATGTTAGCGTTAGCGCTGTCTGTTACGGATCATTTCCATCTCACCTCTGTCTGCGTAGGTTCGAGTCTCGGATTCGGCTAATTGGTATGTGAGAAAGCTTGCCAGTAGCTTCTCGTGGGTCGGTGGTTCTTTCCGGGCTTTTCCGGGTTCAACCTCCACCAATAATACTGGCCGCCATGTATAGCCTATGTTGTGCTGAAAAATGGCGTTAAACCCTACAACAACAACAACAACAACAACAACAAAAACGTTTTCTTCGCCACAAAATTCTCTCTAAAAAGGAAACCCAATACCTTTTAGACCATACATGTATCTGCTATTTTTATAATTATACCAATTGTAGGATTCATCAAGATCAACAGGGCAATATTTGTTTCGTAAATAGTAGAAGTTATCCGAATGCCAGCTATGCTTTTGAAAGTATTTAATGACATTCTCTCTGCTTTGGATATTGGAAAGATTACAGTCCTCACTCTCCTGCATTTTACACAATAGACCATGATATATTATTTAACCGTCTCCAGCATGTATTCGGCATTCAGAATATTGCCTTACAGTGGTTCAAGTCCTACTTAGTCAGCAGGACACAAATTACATTTGCAAATGGAATACATTCAAGCCCAGTTGACGTATGTTGTGGTGTTCCACAGGGATCTGTTATTGGACCTGTTCTCATCATTCTATACACTCAGCCGCTCTCAAGTGTCATAGATCATCACTCAGAGTCGCACCAATTGTACGCTGATGATACCCAAAATATACAAGTCTAGCCACCCAACTGAAGTTGATGCTACCATCCATGGAGTAGAGAGGTGCATTTATGATATGAAATCATGGATGACATGTAACAAGCTGCAGATGAATGCTGATAAAACGGAGGCTATTCTGATCACAACGCAAAGACTTTCTCATTCACATCCTTTACCTCAAACAATAAATATCAGCAACACCAACATTAAATTCTCACAGTCAGTACGAAACCTAGGCATTACTCTAGACAGTACTCTCACATTGCACCAACATGTCATGAATATGCAAGGCTGCATATCTTGAACTGAGACGCATCAGTTCCATTCGTAAATATCTTTCAGTTGGTGCCACTAAAACACTTGTGTGTTCATTGGTACTTTCAAGACTGGACTATTGTAACACAATTCTGTCTGGCTCATCACAATATTTACTCCAGATACTTCAAAAGGTTAAAAACACAGCTGCTCGGATCATTTTTAGAGTACCACGATCAGAGCACACGTCACCACTGCTCTGTACCCTACACTGGCTATCAATTCGAGTCGTAGAGTCATGTACATAACAGGCTCCCATAAATTGTAGGCAAAACGATGTTTCACACCCGGGTATTTACTCCACGAGATATTACAGTCACGCGACAGGCTGAGCGAGTAATCGTCACAGTCGGGTTTGAACAAACATTTACACCGCTGAATGAAACCCACCCAAAAAAATGCGGAACTTGCCGAGAACATTAGAAAGGCCACCAGACCAACCGTACAACAAGTGGCAGAGCTTGCAAGAAAAGAGGTAGCCCCTGGTCATGTTCGTATAACAGCCAAGATCACAAAGGTTATCAAGAAATCCACAAAAGCAATTGCAGATCGCATTTGCCATATGCGGTCGTGGAAGTCAAAGAAGACGTTAAAGAGATTGAAGTCATACGTGGATTTACCTGTGTTCTTTTGTGTTGCATACGTATTCAAAAGGATTACCTTTACAAGGATCTTTTTACATTTTGTGTTTCTGTAAGAAGGTTTTTTTTTCTTTCCTTCCTACTTTTTCTGAATCTCACTTTTTTCACTTATCATTTAAATTTTGTGCACTTTGCCTTTTTTCACAAGCATTTTCCTTTTTTGCATTCATTCATATCTAGAAATAACATAAGACCCTTCAAATATACATATTACTTCGAATAGTATCATTAGCAAACTGGAAGGGATGGGTATTGAACAGGGGAGAGGAGAGTATGGGAATGGGGGAGCGGAGCCAAGTCAACCCTAATTAGAACCTCTCAGGGGCACGAAGCACTTTATGGGCCACCAATGAAGGGATGCAGATCAAGGTTACATCTATACTTTGAAGTGGTGGTTGAAGGACAAACTCTTTTAGCTTATCATCAACCAGGATGCCAGTTAATATCCTTCGGAAGTGCAGAAAAAGCCCCCAACAGGCAGAGATCTTAGCCGCCATGAAGGTCATGGGGGTGAATATGTATAGTATCGTAGGTTTACAAAATGCGGGTTATAACAGATACATGCTGTATCCTGTGGACTCATCCACACCCATACTAGAGTGTACGGAGTTCATGGTACAAGGAAAAACGGTACATATCAGTAAAGCACCTCCTTTCGATCGCCAAATAGGGCCGAAAACCATAGATGTGCATATAAGTGGCCTCCCTATGCAGGTTGGAAGTAAGGAGTTGAAGAACAATATATACCAGAGACTAAACGTAAGACCGATAGCCATAAAAATGGCAAGTATCTGGGGCTGGACTCATATTAATTCAGGGGGCAGAATTGTCACTGTAGCGGAGGATGATTCCAGAAAATTCCCACCCTTTTTTTACTGCATGGGTTTCCGACTCCGTGGTATCGTAATTGCGAAAGGGAGAGAAAATGCCCAAAATGCGGTATACTCGGATATGGACCCGGGGACTGCCAGGCTCAAATAAACGAAGACCCCAAGGGAAATAAGACATACACGACAGTAGTTGCAGGGAGCAGAACCCCCAAATACGGAAATACAGATTACCCATCAGGAAAGTCACGACAAAACACCAGAAGTGCAAGACAAATGGAACGATATTCTAACCCCGAATAAAACGAGTACGAAGACTCCTCTGAAATTGAAAAACACCATTTTGACAAATAACCCCTATGAAATGCCGTATGTGGAGGAAGAGGAAGAAACTCTCAATTTAAAGAAAGTATGATGGTTCCCTTAAAATCCTCAACACCATAGTCAAGAGAAGAGTAATTAAGAAGAGGAAAGCAGTGAACTCCTCCTCCTCTTATAAGGATAGAAGCATTTTATTATACTAGAGAGAAGGATACGCAGCCCATGTCAAAACCCTTAAAAGAAGAAGAAAGATCTAAGGAAAAAATACCAGAACAAAAGGAGATACCGAGACAAACTGAAATTGAACCGAAAATGGCAACCAACCGAGAAAAAGAGGAGAACAATGGGAAAGATGAGGAAGAGATGTCCCTAAGTGCGATTGCCTCTGAGGGACATGATACAGAGAACATTTTCAGGGATACACTTTTCACTTCTCAAGTCACCAGTGACTTTGAGATCCTAGATAATACAATCAAAACCATAAGGGAGTATCTGGGATCCCCGGAAAAACGGAGAGAAATAGGAGAGGTAAAATTAAACAATAGTCAATAAAACTTAAACATAACCACTATTACTATTTCCATAAAGCGGCCACATGGTGAAAACACAAATGGAAGAACAAAACTTCCGTTTGCTGTCTATAAATGTAAATGGTTTCAATAAAGAAAAAGTAACAAAATTGACAAAAATAGGGGACTATGGCCTCCTTTTTATACAAGAAACGCACAACGGATTGACGGATGAAATAAAAGAACAACTGGAAAGGGAGATGAACTGTGTAATTATTAGCAACAACTATGTAGGAGGTGATAAAGGGGGTGGGGTAGCGAAAAAAACCGGGATGTAAATGGGAAAGGGTAGATGAAGGGGAGTTTTTTTAAAGGTAGATTAATTCATTTAAAAATGGGAAACAAAATATATATATATATATATATATATATATATATATATATATATATATATATACCAGTTAAAACTAATTTGAAAGTAGCCTTTGCAGCCCAATTGATGGAATACTTAGAAAACTACACAACGGACAATTTGATAATAGGAGGGGATTTTAAATGGGTAGGGGACGAAATAGACAGAAAAGGGACAACTGACCTACAATGACATAAATAATAAAGATATAACTGAACATACCATGAAGTCTCTAAATTTGATTGATATATACAGACGTTTAAATTTGCTAAGGGTGGAATATACTTACACATACAGAGATAATAAGGGGCGTAGAATAGATAAATTTTGGGGCACATCTTTTGGAACCAATAAATATATAAAAGCAGGGATTTCAGATTATCAAATTTCGGATCACAAAGTAATTTCTTTGGAAGTAGGGATAAAAAATAGAACTAAATGGGGGAGGGGATCATGGAAACTAAACAAAAGAATATTATAAAATGAAGAATTTGTAAACGATATAAAAAGAGAAATAGAAAAGTTTAAAAATATAGGGAATATAAATATTATAGAAGAATGGGACAACTTAAAAAATACATTTAGGAGTATTGCGATTTTTTATTCAAATATAAAGACTAGGAAAATTAAATTAGAAATAGAAGCCTTAGAAAATCATATAAACACAATAACAATCCAGAGCACAAAAGAAACACTAGTCTTAAGATTAGCAAAATTAAAAAAAGAACGACATAAGGGAAGGGAAATTAAAGCAGGTATTTTTACACAACTATATGAAAATGCAGAGGGTCTATATAAAAGGGAAGAGTTAAGAAGGGGGGGGGAAGAACACTAGAATCTTTAAATACGGGGAGGGAAGTACTGACGGACAAAACCCAAATACTGGATAACATACAGAGCTACTATAAGGACCTATATACTTCACAGAAGATAGCAGACGAAGATATAGAAACGTACTTACGAGAAACAAATTGTGAGAAAATTACCTCAGAACATAGAAACAAATGTGAGGAATTTATCTCGCAAGACGAAATTATAGCGACAATAGGGAAACTATTTATAAATAAATCACCGGGGAGAGATGGACTCTCAGCAGAATTCTATAAAAAAAAATCTGCGGGGAGTTTTCGCCAGTATTAGAATGGTTAAACAATAATATTGCATTAAGAAATATAAACATGTCAAACACAATGAGGGAGGGAATGATAACTTTAATATATAAAGGGAAGGGAAATAAAGATGAAATTAAAAATTGGAGACCCATCTCTCTCCTTAACATTGATTATAAAATTATAAGTGAAATATTAGCTGAAAGGGTCAAAGGGTGTCTTGACAATGTTATAAATATAAACCAAACTAGTGGGTCAAAAGGTAGGGATATACAAAACAACATTTTGAACATTAAAACTATTATAAAACACAAAAATATAACTGGGAAAAACAGTGCTATGGTACTAATTGACCAGGAAAAAGCTTTTGACAGACTTGAGCAAAAATACCTATACAAGACACTAGAAACTTTTGGCTTTGGAGAAAACTTCCAAAACTGGACCAAAATCCTGAATAAATATATAAACTCAATTGTACAGGCAAATGGGGCAAAAACGGATAAATTTGAAATTCAAAAATCGGTGAGGCAGGGATGCCCACTATCTGTGCTATTATATATAATAGCAATCGAAATACTAAGTATCAAATTTAAAAGAACCAAAAAATAGTAGGGATCAAAGTTCCAAATATTAAAGAAGAAGTGAAGATGATGCAACACGCTGACGATTGTACAAACTTTATCCAAGATGGAAAATCCTAGAATGAACTAATAAAGGAATTCGAAAAATTTGGGAAAGTGTCGGGATCTAAGATAAATCCCGACAAAACAGAAATTTTATTAATAGGAAACTGGAGAGGTAAGAAACATGGGCTACCTACTCTTTTAATTAAAGACAATATTAAAAAAAAAGTTAGGTATAAATTTTGAAAAAGACAAAATGAAAAGGAATCTGAAGGAAATCAGGGAAAATATACAAAAAAATTGCAAATCTGGGCACCTATGCCAATATGCCTATTGGAACGAGCACAAGTTGCCAAAAAATATATGTATGTGCACCTTAATTATAAACTAAAAACGGCAGACATTAAAAATGCAACACTAAAAAAAATAGATAACGAAATTATTAAATACTTATAGGGTTTTAAAATGCACTACACCAACAAAGAAACTTTATATAGAGCAGGGAAAAGGGGAGGGCTAGGCCTCCCCCACCCGACCCTTATTAAATGCACCAACATTCTAAACAGGTTTAAGGATATTAAAGTGGAGCCTAAAATAGCTTGGCATGGGCTTTATATTTACTACTTTGGTTTCTCTATGAAGCAGAGAAACGACATATATAGGAATAATAGACTAATAAAACTCTTAGAGGTGCCAAGAAAATTAAGATCGATAAAAGAATTACTTTATAAATAAAAAGATGCTAAAGAACTATGGGAAATTGACACAAAATCCACATACAAATGGCTAACAGAACACACAATAAATAAGGACAAAAATAATGTAGAACAAAAACACATAAATATTAACTGGGATAGGGCCTGGGGAAACTGGGTCAAAGTAGGATCTTTAAAAATGAAAAGTATCCTGTTCAAATATATGCATGATGCGTGGTTGACAGGAGAAATCGCAGTGAGAAGGTATATATATGATCGTAGTGTCGCCTAAGTGTCCACTGTGCAAGAATCACAATTTTTCCAACAAACATATTATCACTCAATGTAATTTTAACAGACAAGAAAGAAATAACATAATTCAAAACATTAACATAAGAAACATACAATGAAACAAATCTATAATATCTAGATTGAAACTATACAAGGAATTTAATGCATGAAATAACAGGTTTTATAGTTAGGAATATGATAGCATGCGGACCCGTCTTCAAAACAGGGGAGAATATTAGAAGGGAGGGACAGGGCCTCAGGAGAGGGAAGTACTAGCAAGGAAAACACGGGGCTAAATCACATGGCGCTACGCGAAGTGGACAGGCCCGTGGAAGAGCTGAGAAACAAACTCACCTAGAGAATTAAGCACAATCAACACAACTCACGCATTAGATCAGAGATGGCCAACCTGCGGCCCGTGGGCCGAATGTGGCCCGCGCGCTGCTAATTGGCGGCTCGCGGACCTCTTTCTAAAATTAAATAAATTTTATTATTTTGTTATTTATGCGTATAAAACTGATCGCGATGTCCAAATTTCAAGTGTATCGCTAACTACGTGTAATATAATACATACTTACTTACTGATATTCGATGCTTACGTCACGTTGTACGAAATATCGTTTTGACATCCGGTTACCAGTTACCTGATAGTTTACATTGCACTTGTTTTCGGTTATTTCATTATTTTTTAAGCAGTTATGAAATTAAATATTTTAATTGTTAAATAGCCACAAATTATAAAATGTTGAACAACAACAAGATGCGAACTCGAACTTACGATGCTGAGGGTAGAATATTTCATAAAGGTGGGAACTGAACTACTTCTTTGTTGAGCATCGTGGCGTTCCTGTCTGTCTCATATGTAATGAATCAGTTGCCATCATGAAGGATTATAACTTGAGGTGTCATTACGATACTCGTCATAACGATGACTTTGGTAAATTTGAAGGAAGAATGAGGGAAGACAAACTGGCATCTCTCAAAAAGAACCTTGCAGCCCAACAAAACATCTCTAAAAAAGTTTCACGGCAGACGGATGCAGCTATGAGAGCAAGCTATGAAGTAGCAGATGCTATTGCTAAGCAAGGCAAACCATTTACAGATGGTGAGTTCGTCAAAAGTTGTATGATGAAGGTTGTTGAACACATCTGCCCGGAGAAGAAGGAGCAGTTTGGCACAATTAGTTTGTCGAAACAGACAGTTACGCGTCGTGTTAAAGACATAGTAAGTAATCTCCATCAGCAGCTTGAGAGAGCTTCAGAAAAGTGTATCTGGTACTCTGTTGCTCTTGATGAGATCACTGACGTATCAGACACAGCACAGTTATTGATATTTATCAGAGGGGTGGATGAAAACTTTAAAATTACCGAAGACATTGCCGGACTCTGCAGCATGCACGACACGACTAAAGGCAGAGACGTGTTTGATGAACCAAATAAGGTTTTGGAAAGTTTTAAGCTGCCATGGGAAAAGCTATCTGCGATTACCACTGATGGAGCTCCAGCAATGTGTGGAGAGAAGAATGGACTCGCAGGGCTTGTTAAGACACAATGTTCTGACTTCAGAAAAAAGGAAGAAACGGGAGAAAGGGAAGAAGGAGAAGGGGAAAAAAAAGAGAAGAATACACTAAGTAGTGGCACAATGTAGGTACAGTAAAACCAGTCAACCGGCAAGTGACAAGATAAGTGTGATGAGAACACCGGGATCAAATAGTGATAGCTCAAGGAAACATAACATCAACAAACCGACAAGAAAAAGTAAAAGGAAAGGGAAAAGAAGGATGGAAGAAGGAAAAAGAAAGAAAGAGGGAAGAAGGGAGTAGGAAGAAAGTGGGAAAGAGAAAAGGGAAAAGAAGAGAAAAAGAAGAAGGAAGAAATGAAATAACACCAAACACACCCCACTCCAACTCTAATCTTTTTTTTTTTTTTTTTTTTGTTAATTTATTTTTTTTTTGTTAATTTATTTTTTTATTTTTTTATTTTTTTAATTATTTTTTTTTCTTTTTTTTTTCTTTTTTTTTTCTTTTGAATTTATTATATATATATATATATATATATATATATATATATATATTTTAAAATATTTTTATTTTTTAATTTGTTTTGATTTTTTTTTTTTAATTTTATTTTATTTTATTTTATTTTATTTTATTTTTCTCCCCAGGGTTCTAATTTGGTAGGAGAACCATTTTCGAACCATTTCTTTCTCGAAATCTAACTTGATCAATTTTGACCACCGCTCAAAATTAACAAGCTAAAATACCTAACAGTGACTACACTTATTTATGTCGCTAAGACATTTTAGCAATTAAATTTGTTAAGGACCTACAACATGTACACTATGTACTAGAAATATTTATTGATAGGAAAGATGAAAAATTCTATGACTATATGGATTTGATATAATTGCACAGGTGGCTTACACAATATTGGTATTTGTTCTGCCTTCCTGCTTTGCCGTGACCCGACATTTTACTCTAAGGCGAGACTGCCATTTAACGCGGGTGCCGGGGAGACTGCGACAACACAGCCTAGTGTAGTCAAAGTTACCTTTGGTCCCGACCAATCAAATAGCCCGACCCTCGGGCATTAACTGGTCGCGAAAGCACATAGTTGCGCATGCGACCTTAATTCATATTAAAAAAAAAAAAAGGAACACAAACTGGATCATTTTCCAAAATGTAAAGGCGTAACTCGAGACGGAAACAGCTCATTACAGTTTGATCGCTATAAGGAGTTGGTTGCAAGTCTGATGCAGGAGTTCAATGTAGGATTTAAAGACTTTCGTTCTCATGACATTGCCTTTCGTCTCTTTGGAAGTCCTTACCTTGTGAATGCTGATGACGTGCCAGCGCACTTTCAGATGGAGCTTGTGGAGTTGCAGTCAGATAGTTTTATGAAGCAAACATTTTTGGAAGGAGACTTTATCAGGTTCTACTCTTTGTTGAATTCAGCCACGTATCCAGCACTGTGAACAAATGCTTTGAGGATGATGAGTTTGTTTGGCAGCACATACATATGTGAGCAGACATTTTCTCGCATGAAATTCAATAAATCTGTGCACAGGGCAAGACTTACTGACAACAATCTGCACGACATCCTACGCATTTCGGTGTCTGCATTTGAACCTAACGTAGATGAGATGTCATCGGACAAAGAAGCACAGGGTTCACATTAAGTCAGACGTATGATAAAACATTAGTAGTCTTATTTCATGTGCTTAATTCGGTAAAATAGTAAATTACTTTTGCACTGCTTTTTAATGTTAACCATACCCACATGTTACCAGTTACTACTGTTACCACTACACTAAAGTGACTTCTACGAGGACAGAAGTTTTGCATAAGTTTTTACTTTATAAAGTTTACACTGTTTACAACACAATTTACAACTTTACAGTATAAATTTTCTGTGCTTGTACTGATCTAATGTGAATGGGAATCTAAGATTGTTACATAACAATATTATTCGAAGTTACATATGCTGTCAGTAATTTAACAATGAAGTTTTAAGTTTTTTACATAAATATTTGTATTTCATTTTGACGCTGCAAACAGGCAAAAAAATCATTCGGCCCACCGCATGTTGATCAGAAAATATAATGGCCCGCCTGCAATAAAAGGCTGGCCACCCCTGCATTAGATAGTCTACTTTTCCAAGATAAACCATAAGTATAATATTATATAAAGTCACTGGTGACCAATACTCACTAATACTCTGTGGAGATTCGTATGAATCTACACAGAAAGCCCGTTTAAAGGGAAGTAAATAATTATTTTTCGGCATGGAATAGGGAAATAAAGATAAATAAATAAAGGTCAAAAAAAGACCGAGACGGGTGATGTACAAACAAAATAAAAAATGTACGGATCCCGTTTCGATCCATGTAGACCTATTATATAAATAAGAAACATTACAAAACATGGAACACAATCGAGCAAACATTAACCATTTAAACTAAATTTAAGACACCATGTTTTGTACAAAATTCAAAATTTTAATATATATATATATATATATATATATATATATATATATATATATATATATATATATATATATATATATATATATATATATATATATATATATATATATATATATATATATAAAGACCGCTTAGAGGTCTTTATATGTTTAAACAACTGGGAATTTTTGATCCAGAAGGATATCCTTATAAGATACACTGTATACGTATGTATACATATAGCAACATACAAATAGCACAACACAAATAACACACACAGGATACAGGAAACCCCTAGCCAGGGTTAACTTTAAAAAAATAAAAATAAAGACAGGATACCCATGATGGGCCTCTGAGCTCGGGTGAAATTGTCATAGAAAACATTAAGGACCAAAATATCCTCCTATTTTCATATAATCCCGATGGGACAAATTTAAGGTTAGGTAAACTAAATGGAATTTCTTAAAAAAAACACAAAAACTACATATCAGGGGGCATACACTTATACATAAAAACACTTTTGTTTAGTTTTTTCAATAGGGGGAGGGGGCATCTGTCTGGTGCCGCCCCCCCCCAAAAAAAAAAGAGACTGAAGAGGTCCAGGGTATACTCACCAAGGGCACAGTGGCACATAGCAAGGTCAGCGAGGTACTTCCTAAAATACAAAACATACCACCAGAGTAAAAACTGCAGATGAAAACACCGCTTCAATTTATTTAACGAAGGAGCTCGCCATTTAGATGTTTAAAATCCCGAATCTATCGCCCTTACTAGACCTAAAAACTGGAAAGATGCTTCATCAAAGTGCCGTCGGAAATGGAAAACACAGATAACTCTACGCACAAATAAGAAGCCGTGCGGTTGCAGATTTACAGATGTTAAAATTCGAGTAAAAAAAACCTCCCTGTAACAATCTTCACACATATTGTATGTATTGCCTGCCTGTTTAAGTAGTAGGAATATCCCCACTCATTCGTTGCAAAATTTTAGTTTTACACAATCGCTGCAGACTAGAGTAGCACGGAAGTGGCTATTTCACCTTATTCGATACTCTATGAAGACATAGGACACAAGACTCTATTCCCCATGTGGCACGCTCACGTCACGTGGGTATTTAAATCACTATGAACCCATCGACAAAAAAGTAACCAAACATCTATGGGTCGCGAGGAGAGTAGCTGGTCATAGGGTTTAAAGGCAGGAACGGGTCAATGTCGCGGATGAAGCAAAACACCTTCCCAATACTAATTTCCTGTATAATGTGATTTGATGATTTGCTTAAATGTGTACGTAAGGGGAACTTTAAAAAAAATACGATGTAAATCAGTATTTATTTCAATGCTAATTTTATGGCTATGTGAACTCCTTGACCAGTTAGCTGTGACACATGATAACAGCTCTTCTCATAGGTATTAGCAGCAGCAGCAGGGGCGAATCGGACAACTTTATAGAGGCGTCCATTTGGCAAACCGAGGCTTCTTCTAAAATCGAAAAAAAAAAAGCATCAATTTGGCAAACTAAGACTTCCTCGTAAATGCTTATAGAGGCTCATTTGGAAAAAAAAGACGCTACAATTGTTGTCGCGCCCACTGCTGCTGCTATGAGTTAACAATTTTTTTTACGATAAAAGTTGCTACGATTTCACAAACAGACTACAATTAGATATCGTACTGGTCAGTGAGTTTAAAATTAATTCTTGTTAGTGAATCATTATGACATCACATATAGACTGGATTAATTGGGGATTCAATGATTAGAAACCCTGGAGGAGCTGTTGGTGCAAATGAATATAAAATATATCCTTGTTGAGCTTGATTCGATCGCTCGAGATTTATGTCATAACTCCTTTCGAGAATATCACATACTAAATTCAGTGCTATCAACGAGGATATATTGACGTTTTGATGTATATGCCTACCGCCTTTGTCTGGATCATTATTATATTTGAGGATAATCGTTTGTGTTTGTGGTATTTTCTTCCATTTGGCGAGTATCAGAGAAAAGTTTTCTTGAATAAGATCATTAACAGATTGTTTTTAGTTCATTTGCATTATACTCAGGAAATTTGAAATCGGGTAAATCAGTTTCTTTGATATTGTAACCAGTTAGGAATTTTTGTTTATCTCCGCTCGTATCATTAATTATTACTTGAATTGTTCGTTTGTTGATATATTCCATGTCAGATACAAGCTGATTTAATATCTCAACATATTTTATAATCTCGATGCGTGAACTCGTGACATCAGAGAGATGTTCTTAGAAACTCTGTCGTAGTCATTCTAGTTGTGTTCTATGTAATTGATTACTCTTTAAAATAATAAATTATGTTATTTAAAATGAATACAACGGTAATGGATAAATCAGGAGTTTTATCGATAATAAAATCCCATTGCATGTTATTGTTATCTATAAATATAAATCTATCAGTTAATTTTGTATTTTTTATATCAGATAAATAATCTCGATATGATGGGTTGATTTCATGACATGATTTTTCGTCTGTGACATAATCAGATTTTTTTGGTTCGGGTATTTGATAAGATGCCTCAGATGGAATTTCAGGCCATCCTAGTATTGTTCTGATTGAGCTCTGATAAATAGCTACAAAATACCCGGGTGAATTTATTTCAATCGCAGATGATAACGTTGGCTCATGAACCGTTATAGCGATTTTCGATTCTGTTCCAGTGAATTTCTTCGCGTATTGATATCCAAATAACTGCTCAGCAAATATCCGATTAAATCGTTCAACAATTGCCTGATCGCGATGTAATGCAGTATTATCCTCGTCTGATGGTGACATTATGATGCTTCATTATTGATAACACTACACCCTGAAATTCCTTGCCAGGATCAACTTTTAATAGATTTGGCCAATGCAGAGGACCCCTACGATAAATCCTTTCAAATGCAGAAGCAATTTCAGTTGATGATTTTGTTTTTAGCGGCTCTGCTTTTTGTATCGACTCGCAACATCAACTACTGTTAGCGCGTACTTGTAAAAACCATCATGCGGCAGAAATAATATATCAGCTTGATGAACCTCATTAGGGACGGTCACATCAAAATGAGAGTAGTTAATTTGTTTAGGCGGTGGTAGATAAATTTGCCATATCGCCTGTTTGGATAACCAATCCTCTGCAGTGGTATTTTCACCTTTGCGACGCTAGCGAGTTTACTGATTGCCTCTTTACCCCTCCAGTATCCTCTTGGAGAATAATAAATAGATTCCATGTTGTTATTATTTACTAGCACTTTATACCAATTTACCCTTCATCGCCGATTTTATCAACCATGAAGCCAATATTTCTTTGAAGGATTTATCAGTGATAGAACTCAACGAATGAATTAATTTCACATCTGCGATATGTCTATGTTGCAGATTACTGCTGTTATAAGCAACATCATGAGCATGACACACCTTATCAATAGTGTTTATTGGGTTTTCACCGGGTCGGGGTTGCTTTTGATTATCAAGTCTGATATCGAGTCTAGTCCCGGGTCCACAATAATTATACCCTGGAAGGTGTTTTTCTCATGGATACTTCGCCCATGGTGTTCCTGGGAGTTTATGTAGCTTGGCTGCAACATCACCTCCTCGTTTTTTTAAAAAATCATCTGCAGATTTCATAGAAACAAATTTGAATTTTTTTGTACCACATTGTACACACTTACCAGAAAGTGCCAATCTGTTAATTTTAGTTGTAATCGTCGTCAAGTCATCTGTGCCAGTACGTTTCTTACATTTCACACAATATAGATCCGTAATATATTTATAATAACATGAATGTAATTGATTTTTCGGCGACAAAAACACGAGAAGCAGTTAAACATCATGCAGCGCTAACGAATTCTATTCGCATGATTATAATCGGACCACCTGGAAGTGGCAAAACGCAATTGCTACTTAATTTGATAACGAGATGGATGAAATGGGACAAGTTGTATTTAATAGCTCCGAGTGTAGACGATCAGCGATGCTACGAAGTGTTAAAGGATTACAACGAAAAGGCAGCAGAAATCACCGGCGAGGGTGTTATTGAATTTATAACCGATATTGAGGAAGCACCGAGCATTGATGATATTGATGGAGGTATTAACAATTTTGTCGTATATGATGATGTGATGTTAGACAATCAAAAGAATCCTGCTATGATATTTTCCAGAGGTAGGCATAAAAATACCGACGTGATATATGTCACTCAACGATACACTCAAATACCAAAAGTTATCAGAGATAACTGCAATATTCTTGCTGTATTCAATGGAGTTGACACACATATGCTACGAAATATTCACCAGACTTGGTGCAGTGGAGATGTGGATTATAATCTCTTTAGGATTTTAGTCCCCTCCCCCAAGAAAACTTTTTTTTACGATTTTGGAGGAAGCCTTTGTTTGCCAAATAAACGCTTTTGTTTTTTTTGTTTTACGATTTTGGAGGAAGTCTTGGTTTCCCAAATGGACTCTTCTATAAAGTTGTCCGATTCGCCCTGCTGCTGCTGTATTACAAGGTAATAATACCTAGTAATTTACTCAAATATATGCTATACTGGTTTGTTCTTAGCATATATCTTCGAACTTGCATCCATATTAGTATGAAAAGAGAGAAAATCTTTTATTTGGCTCGATTGCAATATTTCACTTGCGTCTTCTTTCGTATTTTCACGTCAATTTTATTA
Source organism: Unio delphinus (assembly GCA_029339505.1). NCBI lineage: Eukaryota > Metazoa > Mollusca > Bivalvia > Unionida > Unionidae > Unio > Unio delphinus. Next base: position 8,897,080 of record JAQISU010000306.1, read on the forward strand.
TTGTACATCAGGCATTAGGGGCATTTTTGGAAAGACAGATTTTTAAAGGCAGAAGCAGCGTGTAAATGCGTTGACTTATCTAGTTTTGATCAAGTTAGTTAATTTCTGGAAAGCGGAAATAAATCTTAAGTTGTTCGTTTTGGATTTTCCAATCTAGGTGTCATTTCTGGGGGGGGGGGGAGGCGTATCATTACGATCGAAGTGAAAAACTTTAGTTTAAATTGTAAGTATTGGTTGATATTGAACTGATTTAGTTTAAGAATAATGATTTTACACGAAGGAAAAGTTCATATCCTATGTAGATTACAATTCACAAATAGTATATTGATATTTTTTTTTTTCTCTCGGTGTGATCTATTATTGTACTTTAGTATCGTTAAAATATACCTTTCAAATTTGAGTAAAGCATATGTAACCCGACAAATCTCTTATCACAGAAGAGTATGACGTCACAGTATTATTATAATTTAGTCGTCTGCGAAATCGAAACTAACTTGCGCCTGGAAAAACTGACATGGACGAAGATTACAGGCTTAAGCTGATTTCCAAACGGATATGTTTTAAAATATTTGAGTACGTTTGAGTTATATAATCATTTCCACTATATTTGCTTGTACCAAACGAATAACGCATGCATTTAATCTAGCGGATGAACAATGTAGTATGTTGACGAGGGGAAATACCTGTATTTTATGGTCACACGTAATTCCTTAACATATTGCAAGCTTCTTCTATTCTTGCACCACAGTGATATGAAATAATTATACGTTCTGTCCTTCTTCTGCCTTTTGTTACAGGGGTTTGCACAAAGGTCAAGCCCACCCACCCTCTGTGTAAATACAAAAAGAAAACTTCCCTCCTTTTTGTAGTGAATACAATTCAAGAAATAAGTCAGTAATGCACCACCAAATATAGTAAATGTAAATATGAATAAAAAGAAAAGAGAAAGTCTGATTCCCTACAATTGACAGATAGTTGAGGCAGTGTCTCATTGCTTCAAAATGACATTCCGAATCCACCTGTACTACCATATCTCTTACAAACACCACACACATCAAGTGAAGCAGCGTGCTACTTGTACCATTACTAGAATCACCAAAACTCAAGGTAAATCATTGCTCATTCCAATCTGAAATAGAATGGTAGATAAGTTAAATCATGTAGGTGAATATAACCTATATTGGGCCTGTTACTTTACTTACTTACTTGGAGTTTTAAGTGGGCACCGGCCATGAAGGGTCATATGGCCCACTGTTTAAATCCAGCATGATAACTGGACATTTATTTTCCCGAGGGGGTGGTGGTGTACGCTAATCCCCCCCCCCCGGGCCTTTAGTGCAAATAAATGCACGTATTAATTTGGGCGTCATGTTGAATCACTATTGAGTGACTATCAACATGAATGTAAGCCCTTGGGTGGGTAGGAATAGTACCAACACACACCCACCCTATCAACCAATCGGATTGCTATCAACCAATCAGTGTGCAATGCACTGGTAGCGAGAGAAAATTAGTTTTCTCATATCGCTAGAAATTCTGCTAAGCCCTGATCGAGGAAAGGGAGGAAAGGTCCGGAAAGGCAGGCCAGCACGCACGCAAAGAGAAGGACAGCACAGCCACGAACATCGCCCACACCTGAAATAAAAGAGCCCTACTTATTGCTTTTATCAAATTCAGTCCAGTTGTGCTAGTGGACTCCCTATATCAATAATGTGTAAGCCACCTGTGCAATTATTTCAGATTTTTTTGAGTTATGGAATTTCGTATCTCCTATCACTATGCCCTACATTAGTACAAAGTGTACATTACCTGGGATAAGCCCTTCTTACGAGGGCAAATCCCCTAAGAAAAAACAAAAAACCTATGCTAGGGTGTCAAAGTGACAAAGTAGTTGGTTCAGGTTAGGTTGGTGGAATTTTGAATTTATTTGGTGGTGGTTCGAAATTGTTCATATTAGTCTTTTGTTGGTTTGCCGAATAGAATTCTCATACCAATCGTCACGGCAAGAATTCAATATCTAAGAACATGAAACATAAAAACAAACAAGAAGTAAAAAAAAAAAAAAAAAAAAAAAAAAAATAGTAAAGTAGAATAAAATAAAAAAATAAAATAAAAATAAGAAAAAATATAATAAATTTGAAATTAGATTATAATTTAAAAAGGGGAGAATGTATGGGGTCAGTCGGCATCCCTGCATTACTGACTGGGGGTGACACAGAGGTGTACCTGGCTGTTCACTTGTGTGGGCCCAATCCAGGCGTTTTCTAGTGTATTTCTTATAGCCTGTTTTATAGCAGTAGGCACCAACCTTCCCCGAGCCCCGAAAAAAAAAAAAAAAAATATAACGTGAAAATAATAAAATAAGAGATAAAATAAAATAAAATTAGAAGTAAAATAGAAATTAAAAAGGAGTGAATGTATGGGACCGGTCGGGATCCCTGCATTACTGATTGGGGGTGACACAGAGGTGTACCTGGCTGTTCACTTGTATGGGCCCAATCCAGGCGTTTTCTAGTATATTTCCTAGAGCCTGTTTTATAGCAGGGGAACCAACCTGTCCGGAATAAGTGATAAAATAATAATAGGAATAATATTAAGGATAAAAGGATATAAAATTATAGTAGCATGGGGAATATATAGGGTTAGTCGGTATCCCTGCATTACTGACTGGGGGTGACACAGAGGTGTACCAGGCTGTTCACTTGTGTGGGTCCAATCCAGGCGTTTTCTAGTATATTTCCTAGAGCCTGTTTTATAGCAGTAGATAACAACCTTCCCCGAAAAAATAGTAAAAATATTAATAATAATAAAGTAGAGAAATAAAAAAAATACAAAAAAATATAAATAAAATTAAAAGAAATGACATGGCTCATCTTTATAAGCCCTGAAAAGGGCTGTTTTGAAGGATCGTATTATCCTTTCTGCCGTATAGTCTTGAAGGCAGCTTGCCAGAGGAGTCGCCATGCTCTTCTTGGTAGTCTTGTTCTCTTAGTTATCATCCCTTTTGATGTTATCTCCTCTGTTTGATGGTTGCAGTATTGAGGATGTTGTATGCTTCGTTCTGTTTTTCTTCCTGTAGTTGGTCGTCCCTCCTTAGTCACATTTTTGCTGGGGGCAGGGGGTTGTTTTGGAATATCTTTATGCCATTATTTGTTAAGTAACAAGGTTTAAGGATATGCAACCCCACGTGACAAGCTGTAATGAAGTGTAATTTTATTGGTGTATTTAACACTGGTATATTTGTTTGATTCTGTGATAGGGTGCAGCTGTGTGCTGCGGGATCTGATAGTCTTGGGTTTGACCACCTCATTTGATGTTAATTTGAGGAGATTGTTCTATTTCTTTTTAGGTTGCAACATTGTGTCGCTGGGCCTGATAGTCTTGGGAGTTGGACTACCTCATAATTATATTTGAGGCCATAGTTGGGATTATATTTGTAATTATATGGTCTAGTTGAGACCATGGTTAAGCCAGTGTTTAAGTTTGAGGTCTTAGTTTGAGGTTAAGTAAAGTTTAATTGTGCGCTGTCAGTGAGGTTGCATATGAAATAAGTTCAGTAGAAAAGAGAGTAGAGCTAAGAAAAAGTCCCAGACTATTATTTATGTTCTTATTCATATTTATTCGGATTTTTTAACACCCTATGTTCCTAGGTTAGTATTATTATTATGATGTTGGGAGGTTTTTAAGGTGATGTACAGAGCCTATTAGGGATACTCGACATGGGGAACATCCAGGGTCAGAATTACCCAGCGTAGTGTAGCTGGGCCGCATTGGCGTATCATTACCCCTTCAGGTCCCCTGCTGTGCATCCCTATGGATATGTGTCCACCATCCCTAAATCCTTTCCATCAGCCCTGGGATTTTAAGTTTGTTGTCTTCGGATTATTTTACTCCCTAGTTTAGTGTTAATTCATTTATGTGATTATAGATTTTGAGTTAAGTAGCCACTTGAATTTATGAGTGTATTGTATCGGTTTTTATTATGATGTTGAGAGATTATTAAGGTAGTGCACAGTGTCCATTAGGGATGCTCAACATGGGGAACTTCCGGGCTGAAATACCCAGCGTAGTGTAGGTGGGCCACTTGCATGAATCATTACCCCTTCAGGTCCCCTGCTTTGCATCCCCAAGGTCATGAGTGCACCATCTTTAAATCCTTTCCAACAGCCCTGACATTTTAAGCATATTGATAATTTTTGTTATAGTAATTTTGAAATTGTTTTGATTTAGCTGAAGTATTTCCGGATAAGTACTTGGGGCTAAGTTATTGGTTTGTTTAGCTTTAAATATATTCCTCTCCTTTAGATTTGCTTTGCAGTTATTGAATATATGATGTAAATCTTCAGGGAGTTTACATCTGTAGCAATTGATGTTATGTGGAAAGGGACCCAGATATTTACCAAAGCTGTCAGCAATCTAGAAAGTTAGCTTTGCCTAGTCACAAAATAATAACCTTTTTTTAAACTATACAAAATTGCTGTGAGATAGTATTCAATCGATTATATGTTCTTTTGCATCAAGATTAAGCTTTAATGTAATTTGTCACACTAGATCTTGTTTTTATAATCAAACACTGAAATATGAGTTTTGATGAAATTGCATGTATGATGTAAGGGAGATAACTTGGTGAAATATGTAAGTTGTAGCATTTGTCTTTTTTTTTCTACCATTTGATCCAAGTACACATAGCATATTCATTCTTTAAAACATGGATTTAACTTTATTCCAAAATAAATAACTGATAAAGTGAGATCCTAAAATTCAAACTTTTGTTTGTAGCAGAGAGTTTGATAGGTATTTAACTTTTTTCTTTGAGATAGGTAGACTTATGATACCAGTCAACATTTTTTTTTTATGTCGCCCATATTCAAGAGGTTCCAAATCTGTATAAAAAAAAAAATGTTCCCAATTGCGCTTGTTTTGAAATTGGGTAGGTTAGGATTGTTTGTGTTGAACATTATATATGTAATAGTGATTAGTGTAAATAATGTTCTAAGTGCATCACATACTTGGCATAACTGGATGCACAATTTAATTTTGGGATTTTTTGTTTAACATTAAATTTATTATAATTTATTTTTTCACTGGGAGGAAAAAAGTGCTAGGGTTAGCAACAAAACCTATGGAAAGTCTGAATGACTATAAACTCACATTATTATTCATATAATTAAAGATTCAAATATCAAAGACTCCCATGTACATAAACATATGATTGGCAGAAAATTCACCCATTGAAAGTGAAAAACAGATGGAGCGATAATTTTCTGTAACTCTTAGTGTTGTTCCGATTATCGATTATAATCGATCATCAGTTGGTTGAGCAGATAATCGATTGTGAACTCCATAATCTATTGTGTGTAAAGGGAGACTACTTTTTAGGTGTATGCAAATCACTAAGGTTAGTAAAACTCCCAGCCACAAAAGTTGACCTGAAATTTATTAATTCCCTTCACAACTACAAATATGAAACCTTATGATTCATAATTAGGAACATATAGTCATTATTACATGGTCAAGTTGTTAAATTGTTGAGTTAATACATTGAAACACATTTTGTTGAATTGTTTCAGTCAAATTGCAACATCATTTGTAGTATTTATAAACAATGACAAAACAAGAAAAACATGCCCTTCTATACTTTAAATTATAGACACATCACATGTGAATGAAAGAATTTTGGGGGATTGTAGCAGTATTTCAGTTACATATGACTGATCAGCCATAAGAAGTTGAATTCATTTAACAAAGTTGTAGAACAAAAGTAACACATAATGTAATATTATTGTCAGGTCAAAGTATACATGACATTAAAATAGATTACTCCTGTACATTTATAAACATATTGAACTCTTGATCAAGGATATAACTGTTTAACAAACATTTGCTCTTAGTAACCGATTATAATCGATAATCAGTTGGTTAAGGGGAACCGATTATCGATTATGAATTTCTTACTGATTCCCATCACTAGTAACTCTGGTTTTTGTTGTTGTTGTAGGGTTTAACATAATTTTTCAGCACTCAATAGGCTATACATGGCAGCCTGTATTATTGGTGGAGGAAGAATCCGGGATAACCCCCAGAAAGAACCACGAACAAACGAGAAGCTACTGGCAAGCTTTCTCACATAACTACATTAGCAGAATCTTAGACTACAACCACGCAAACAGAGGTGGATGGCAGTGATCCATAATGGAAAGCACTTTAGACCACTCGGCCACTCAGGGCAACTTATGTAACTCTGGTATTCCAGAATACAGAGATGTAATTTTTTTTTTTTTCTTTTTGGGGTGTGTGGGATAATTGAATTTGCATGTGCTATAAAATTGCTTTAGTCTACATATGTTGCGGGCTGCCCACCCCTCCTTGAGTTAAGATTATGTAGTGTTTCCTGTATTAGATATTTTCATATACACTGTTGATTGTAGTCATTAAACATTATCTGTGATAGCATATTTAGGTGTACTATATTGCAAAAAATTATCTGTGATATCATATTTAGGTCTACTATAATGCAAAACATTATCTGTAATATCATATTTAGGTATACTATAATGCAAAACATTATCTGTGATGGCATATTTAGGTATACTATAATGCAAAACATTGTCTGTGATGGCATATTTAGGTATACTATAATGCAAAACATTATTTGTGATGGCATTTTTAAGTGTACTATATAATGCAAAACATTATCTGTGATATCATTTTTAGGTGTACTATAATGCAAAACATTATTTGTGATGGCACATTTAGGAAGAAACATGTATTCTGTATGTTATTTCTATTTACCTCAGACCCACCACTCCATCAATAAACCCTCTTGTTATGGCATAAATCCCTGTCACTTTCTTACTCTGTGTAAACCTGCGGTCTCGAACAAGCGGCCCACCAATCCATATCATGTGGTTCGCAAAATGATTGGCATCACAAGTTGTCATGAGAATTAACAAAGTTGGTGCTCTCAACAGATCATCAAAAATGTCCTCAAGCGGCTCTCAAGGTGATTTTACTTTGAGATCCCTCATGTAAACTGTAAATTTGAAATTGATCACAATTAGCAAGCAGTATGCAAACGCAACAGTGATTCAAAATGAATTCTACATTGTCAATTAAGTCTATAAAGAAAATAATACGTGTTTCCAGTTTCTTGCCAAACATTTGAAGCAGATAGAAGTAGAGCTGTGCTTGTTATTCAAGGAGGCCACTTACCCTTAACTCCACCATGAATCTCTCCCATTGTGTCCATATCAGCACAATAATTTGAGTTGTCAAAGCACATAATCTCAAGTTACCAGAGTGGATGGCTTGTGCTTGGAGAAAGGAAGGTCAAAAATTAAAGGTCATAGTTACTAACTGAATGAAGTAATGTAGTTTATGCAAACTAGTTCCATTTCTTCACCATCGATAGTTATTGAAAGTGGTTGATGGCTTGCAGTTAGGGTAAGGAAGAACCGATAGATTTAGGGGTCACAAGATCAAAATTCAAGTAGGGTAAGGAAGAACCAATAGATTTAGGGGTCACAGTATCAAAAGTCAAGGTCACTGTGACTTAAGAAAAAATAGTTTTTACACAATAACTCTGTTCTGTATAATCTATTGTTACCAAAGTTTAAGGATGATCTTCACTGTTGATAAAGAACAACATTTCAATGTCAGAGTTAATTAAATTTGATTTTGTAACATTAGTCACCAGGACTAAATGTGAACGTTCTTGGGATGAAGAAGAAACCTATTGATTTGTGGTCAACATGTCAAAGGCCAAGGTTACTCAAACTGAATGAAATAGAATGACTTCATTCAATAACATTAGTGTTCTTATACACAGCCCTGAATCAGACTTTGTGGATGGCTTGTGCTTTGGGTCAGGAAGAAGTCTTTTGATTACTTGGTCATTGGGTCAAAGGTCAAGATCACTAACTGAAGAAGAAATTGGTTCCTTCATAAATGACTATGAATCATGGGATGGGTATATAATGTGCCGCTCATGGTACTCTTGTACTTTACTGTTTAAAAATATTTAGTGTTCAACACTTGTCACTTCATGTGTTTCTATGTATTTTCTTCATTGTCACCAGAGGAAGACCTTGAATTATGCCAATATTTAGAGAAACATTATTTTCCATGTGCTGTGCTGTTTTACAACTTGTATTGTCATATTATAATATTTTTGATTGGTTTACACTTCACATTTTGCATCTTTGATCTTCTTAGGAATCCAGCACTATCAAAGCCTAAAGCCAGGCAAGCCATCTCAGCCTTAAGTTAGACATAAACAGAAGTTAAATAGGCTTGAATGTGAATTTATGATACCAAATCTATATCCTTTCATTTTTTAATATATTTATTTTGTAATCCCCCTGGCATGCAGCAAATGAGAATACAGCTATTTCTGTGACCATCTCTGTGTGTCCATAAACATGTTCACTTTTGGAGTAGAACATACAAACCATTGAAAGTAATTTGAGCAAAGACTTTGTACACATGTTAAGCAAGATGCCTTATGATGCTGAGAATTTAATGTACTAATTAACTTTTAGATATAAATGTTACCATGGAAACAAAATGTAGTATAAGTTGTATATACATTCAGAGATTTAGATGATAATGAAGTTTTAAAATCTGATTTCCAGCCTGGGAGAGGAAGGCACAAAGTGAGGAGTACATGTACTATAATGTTAGTCATGCATTACTGACTTCCACTTATAATTATTCTACCATTTACTAGTAGTGTTAATCATACTGTTATTGCTAAAGAAGGAGCAGCAGATTGAAACTGCATGGAAAAGATCAATAAGTCTTCTAGATCTTACTTAAATACATTTAAATGCATATTTTTTAATATTTTAAAACTTTTTTAGTTACTAGGTGTGAGTGCCGGATTCAATGAATGATCTCACCTTGAAAAAAAGGCAGTCATTGTAGAAAGCCAGGAAGCACCAGCCACTGATTTAAAAGGAATTGATGACCTGAAGGAAAACATGGATGGAACTAAATATACTGGTAATGATAAGAAAATGAAAAGAGAAGGGTACAACATGATGAAAGAAGATAAAAGGAAACAAAAGGCAATGAAAAATAAACCTTCATTACTTTGTGTCAACTTCTCTGATGAGGCTGAGATTGGCTCAGACTTTGGGGACTATTTGAAGTATAGGCTTGGAGATGGCTTCAAATCCAAATTTGAAGTTCAAAAGACTGAAAAAATTATAATCAAAGGAGAGAAAAATATACAAGTAACACTGTGTTTTTCCAGTAAAGTTGCTGCAACAAAAGCCCAAAATCTCTTGAGACACTCTAATGAAAAGTCAGATACAAAACTGTATATCTACTTTCCAGAAGATAAAGAAAATGAGCTGATTGTTTTAAACCCATCTAAAACTGAAGCAAGATTTGAAAAACATCTTCAGATGATACTTGAACAGGCCAGGAAATATTTGCAATTACATGAGTCAAAAAGAAATGAAAAGGGTGAAAAATTGAAGGAGCTTGAATATAAACTCAAAGATGGAAATCTGTCATTGCAGCAATTTGAAAGCACAAAGTCAGAAATAAAAGCAACAAAGGATAAATGTATAGAGCTTGAATGTCACAAAAATGAATTTTGCTCATACCTTCGTTCTATTCACAACAAGTTGCAGGAAATCAAAGTCTTAGTAAAATTTGAAACAAAAATGAATGAAATTAGATCAGCTTTTGCAATAGAGTGCAATCGACTATCAAATGCTTTGCCAATGTATGCAAGACGTTCTGACATTCTGAATGCAGTAAAGAATTCACAGGTGTCCGTGATTTTGGGGGAGACAGGATCAGGCAAAAGTACCCAGATGACTCAGTACCTCTACCAGGCAGGATTTGCAGAACATGGTCTTATTGCCTGCACACAGCCAAGAAAGATAGCCGCAGTGACTCTAGCAACTCATGTAGCTTCTGAAATGGCATCAAATGTTGGACAAATTGTTGGATATCAAGTTGGCTTGAAAGTTAGAAGAACAAACATTACAAAGATCTTGTACATGACAGATCATATTCTTCTGAACGAGTGCCTTAAAGATAATGAACTTAAAAACTTTTCATGCATCATCATAGATGAAGCACATGAAAGAAGCATTTTTACAGATTTATTGCTTGGAATGATTAAATCAGCATTGAAAAAGAGACCCGATTTGAAAGTGATAATAACATCAGCTACTATTAATCCAGATGTTTTTGTTTCTTATTTTGGTGGGGCAGAGAAATGTCCAGTTGTTCGTGTTTCAGGTAGAACATATCCTGTTGAAGTCATATGGCTAAAGCCAGAGGATGATGAAAATCCATTTGAAGATTATGTTACTCAGGCAATTAATACTGCTGTGGATCTTCACAGACAGAATCCACCGGCTGATGGGGACATGCTCATTTTTCTCACTACACCACTTGAAACTGAAAAGTGTTGTGAGGAGTTTAGTCAGAAATGTCCCACAGATAGATCCTTCCAGTGTCTACCACTGCATGGAAAACTTCAACCAGAAGAACAACAGAAGGTTTTTCAACTAAGTGCACCAAATAAACGTAAAGTTGTATTTGCCACAAACAGTGCAGAAACATCTGTCACTATTCCTGGGGTAAGATTTGTTGTTGATACTGGACTTGCAAAAGACATGCGGTTTGACCCAAAACGGAATATTAGTTCACTCTGTGTGTATCCAATCAGCCAGAGTTCAGCAGAGCAAAGGAAAGGGAGAGCTGGAAGGACATCACCAGGGAAATGCTACAGACTTTATAATGAAAAAACATATGAAGCAATGGAAAAAAGTACAAAACCAGAGATTTTGCGAGTTCATCTCGGGCAAGCACTTCTTAAGCTTTTAGAGCTTGGAGTAGATCCTCTCTCTTTTGACTTTGTGGAGTCACCAACACAGGAAGCACTAGAAAATGCCATGAAGTCTCTTCATGATATAGGAGCAGTTGAAGATGCCAAAATCACCAAACTCGGACAATGGATATCAAAGCTGCCAATTGAACCTAGACAGGGGTTGCTTTTGAAGAAAGGAATACTGGCAGGCATACCTATGGAGGCTCTTATTGTGGCATCATTCAGTGGAGGGAGTGGAACTTTCTATCGATCAGGGACAGAGGAAGAAAAGAAAAAGGCTGATTTAAAAAAAATAGCCTTTTGCCACAAAGGAGGAGATGCTTTGACGTTACTTAATGTTTACAGAGAGTGGGATCAAGTTGAAGAGAAACAGAAAGGTCGTTGGTGTTTTCAAAACTTTATCAATGCTAAATCAATGAAGGGTGTGCGTGAGACAATGAAAGAACTGAGAAATATTCTGAAGAGGGACTTGGGAGAAGACATTCCCTTTGAGTTCAGGTCAGTGGAGGAGGCAGACACTATTCTGAAAAAGTTATTGGTAGAGGTACTGAAGCAGAATGTTTGCTGCTTTCTTGGACATGAGAAGGCTGGATATTTTAACTTCAAGAACCACCAGCATGTTCAGGTTCATCCATCATCGGTGCTAAAGCCACTAGATCTTCAGCCAGAGCTTATTGTTTATGAGCAGGTACTGCAGACATATACAGATTTTGTGACCAATGTTACTCCAGTTGATGAAACAGAAATGATGGTGCTGCCATCAGAAGTGCTAGACATTTACAGGAACACAATTGACAACATACGTGTTACATTAAAACATACATGCTGGGCAGGGAAAAAAGCTATGAAACAGTTTGTTGGTCCACTACATCAGAATAGAAAAGAAACAGAACTAAGTATCAGTGCAGCATGTTCAAATAGAACTGTGGTAGTAGAAGCCAACAGGAATACTGGAGAAATACAGCTCTACTGTAGCAGGGTTGATGAGCAATGTGCAGTGAGGATGCTGCAAGATGTCTTTGGGAAAATAATAAAGCCAATGCAGCAGAACTGTATTGATGTGCCTGTTGGAAAATCAGATGAGGGAGTTCGAGCCATTTTGGGTGCCGGTGGTGATGTCATAAATATCCTCATGCCACACCAGTATAGAACCATTATTATTAAGCAGAGACTGCTATCCAATATAGAGACAGAGGTCTCAGACATCAAGGAAGTTTTCTCTCCATTTGGGGAAATAATAGACATAAAACCATTTATGAAGAAAAATAGAAAAGATCCTTCCATTTGGGGAACTGTGACCTTTAGAACAGATACTGATGCCAAGAATGCATTCAACTTCTTTGATTGCTCTGGAAACAGATTATTTGAAGCTGTACCGTCCCTTCCCCGAACAAATACCAAAATCTCCAAGGATTTCAAACTCAAGTTAACTTGGTTGCGAAGACCTGGAAAGGGCATTGCATATGTTACAATGGCTAGGCCAGAGGACTTTGTACAAGCTATGGTAGCAAGATCAATCCCAATGGCTGGCCATATTGTATCAATACTAGGCTCTCGAAGTAAGGGTAACCGTGACACCACAAATCAACTGTTCTTAAGAGGGTTACGCTATGATATTTTAGAGTTAGATATAAAAGTGGCCTTTAAAGAATTTCTTGGAATTTCAGAAGCAGAAATAAATGACAGAATAAAAAGTATTGTTGTTCCGCGTGAGGATGCTGAAACTTCACAACAGATGTATGCATCACTCTACAACAGAATTGAGCAGGAAGTTTTGCAGTATGCTTCAAGAGGATCCTTTGACATCATCTTTGCACCAGATCCGTTGAAGAATCCAAAATGTGTTCGATACACAGTTTTTGTTAACTTCAGTAACCCAGAAGAAGGTCAGGCAGCTTTAAATGGGATGCAGTTGAGTCCACCAAATTTTAGTGCATATCCTGTTCGAGTAACTGCTGAGTTGGAAACATCGATTGTCATTTGGAAGAATATTTATGAGGCACTAAAATCTGATATTGAACCTGTCATTGGATCCTTTATATCACAATATCCGGATGTTCATATAAAAACCAACACATCGAAGTCAGGAAACGTTTTCATAAATATAAAAACTAACAACACCAGTTTATTGGCTAGGGTCAAAATATCATTAGATGATCTTGTTCAGGGTGATGTCCTTGAATGTGGGCGAAATAAGGAAATAGCCAGACTTTTCACCAGAGATGGACGTAGTCAGATGGAGAGAATTGAGAAAGAAACTGGTACTGTTATTTTTGTAGATAGTAGAACAATGTCCATTTCTGTTCAAGGAACACAGGCAAGAAGAACAAAAGCTTTGTCTGGCATCAACATGTACTTAGACACTTTGGCAGGACTTGTTGAAAAACATCTTCAGTTGAAAGGAGATGGAAAACCATGCGGAATGATGAAGGAGCTCATTGCCAGATATGGTTCAGACCTTGGCCAGATGAAGGAAGACAGTGGAGTCAAATCAATCAAATTAGACCTGCGAAATCACAAAATAGTTGTCCTTGGTGATGAAGAATCTATTGGTAAAATGGAGACCGTGATCCAAGAAATTTGTAATGGTCTGCATAAAAGCCCTTATGATGCAGGATCAGAAATGCCTGACTGTCCAATTTGTCTCTGTTCAGTAGAACAAGCTAACATGTATCGCCCTGAATACTGTGGACATCCATATTGTAGTGAATGCATCAAGAACCAGCTAAAATCTGCCATCCAGGATAAAAGTTTTCCAGTTTTATGTGCTGTAGGAAACTGTAAACAACCTTTGGTTATTGAAGACTTCACTGCTCTTATTCAACAAGGATGTACTACACAACGAGATCTGATGAAAGCTGCTGTTAGTTTCTTTGTAGGCGTAAACAATGCACGGTTCCGATATTGCATAACACCCAATTGCAACATGGTTTACAGAGTTACAGCAGAAGGAACACCATTTACATGCAGTGAATGTCAACAAAGAATTTGTACAGCCTGCCATGTTCAGTACCACAATGGCATGACATGCTCCATGTACCAGACAGAAAAGAGGGATGAGAATAAAATTGAGTCTTGGCTAAGGAAAGACAGTGCAAACAGGAAGCTTTGTCCAAAGTGTTCAGCTCCTATTGAAAAATCCGGTGGATGTAATCACATGGAGTGTGGGAATTGTCGTATCCATATTTGCTGGGTTTGTCTACAGACATTTGCTACATCATCTGCTTGCTATGGACACATGTCTTCAGCTCATAACAACTCTTTTGTGTAAAGATTGATCTATCATCCTAAAATATGACCATCACTTTTTATGGTAGGCACAATGCAGGTTTTGTTCAGGCATGATTGTGAAAAGTTCGAATTAAAATCCTAGATTAGTTGTTTCCAGTGTCACAAAAAAAATGCATTTTCAAAAAGTATATAAAAGTTGAGAAAAGCAAATTCAAACAAACATTTGACAAAGAAATGATGATAGTGTTCTGTTTATTTTAGGAAGTATCATAATCTTTCCTTGTAATCCCATTGGCATGGTGCATTTTGAACCATCTTTTTTGTGAATGTTGTAAATTGACATAATTTGGACATGATAAATCTCTTTCTACACAGCAGTCTTCTGAGGTACATGGGTAGAGAGTAGAAAATGTAAAAAAAATATTCATCTGGTACATTGACACCAAATATATCTTGGTGGTAATTATCTTTGTAATATTTTGTCAATTATATAGCCATTATTTGTACTCAGAGAATCATTAATACAGTGAAATTTCTCCAGACCAAACTCTTTGTAGGTTTTGACATTAGAAATCCAGGTCACATATTCACTAACCTCCTTAATCTGAGTGTACACTCAAACTCAAACTTGTTTGTCTTTTACGAATATGATTCTTTCAATTTTCCTATCAGCTATCAAAAATAGTTTAGAGTGTGCACTCAAGACATTTTGTGAATTTGGAGCCTGCAATTTCTAGAAACTGGGGATCCTTTTTAAGAAACTTGGAGTCTAGGTGAGAAAATCAGGAGTCTGTTAGTGCATATAAAACCATTATATTTGAGGAAAACAACTTAGACTGAATTGACTAAAAGAAATTGTATTCGCTATAATTATTAAACTTTATATATTGGACTAGTTATTGAGGTCAAAGACAGTGATTGAAGGTCACATACATGATGGAAGTGTTTAGAAAACTCTGAGTCAACAGAAATCTTATAGAGACTGAAATACTTATTTGGTCTCAGATTTTCTCCTTTTCTGTGTATATGATGTTAATTGATTGAAATTTATTTATCTCAACCAAATTTTAATTGGTCTTGTGGCCTTTGGTGATTAGAGGCTACCTTATATCTAATATATCATAATCTGCCTGGGAAGTTCATTTTCATTGATCATCTGTTTTAAATGGACATTTAAATTTGACAAAATATTCATTTATAAGTTAACTTTTTAAATTGATGAAATATTATATAATTACATGTATTAGATAACATTTTAATTTGATGAAATATTAAATAACAAGTTAACATTTGAAACTGATGAAGTATTCAGTTATCAGTTAACATTTGAAACTGATGAAATATTCATTTATTACTTAACATTTGAAACTGATGAAACATTTAATTATAAGTTAACATTTTAAATTGATAAAATATTTAACTATGAGTTAACTTTGTAAATTGATGAAATATTCAATTAATAGTTAACTTTCTAAATTGATGAAAGGTCCAATTACAAGTTTTATGTTAACATTTGAAATTGATTGAATATTCAATTACACGACAATATTTGAAATTGATGAAATATTCAGTTATAAGATAACCCAATAATAGTGTAAATATTTTAAAAAATTTGAATGTTCTTGTTAAAAGTTTTTCTTTTGCATTCTGTAAGATTGTAGGATGCAAGTGAGTCATTAGACAAAACTATTTTGGGTCATCTCTTATGCTGAGACATTATTGAGAATAAAACTAATTTGGTGTCTAGCAAGATGGCTGCTGTTACAGCATGGCCTTTCAAGAGGTTGACCACTGTATTTGATTTACACATGTAACTTTTGATGCCCCAAGGACAGGCATCTAGCATTCAGTGTGTGTGTGTGTGTGTGTGTGACTTTGTATATGTGTAAGATTTAAGTAATCTGCAAGTAACACAGTATGTATATACTTCATATTTGGAATATAAAAATCACATACTTTTTTCTTTTCCCTAAAACTGTTTAGCCCCAGGTTTGGACCGTGGGGGGTCTAGACAAATATGCACTCCTCATTTGTTGTTAGTGCTGTTGGCAAAGGTTTAATTTTGTAAATTTCAGTTACAACTACACAGTTATTGTTAGATTCAAATATAAAACTATGATATGTTTACTTTTATCCTTTGCTAATTCTGCTTCTTAGTCAAGTCCTTTGGAGTGGCCATGGCAGACTAGTTATCCTTTATAACTTGACCATAAGTTTTACTGAAATGACCTTTAAATTCCAGACTTCTAGAACAATATAAAAAGAATGAAAAATATAATCATTGCATTCGAATCTGGATATTTAATTTCAGTATTTGGGCTTGTTCTTGGTTTTCATGTTGGATTCAGTGGAGTTGGTCAGGAAACACACATACTTGCTGTTGGAATTGGTTAGGGAACCAGACTAACTTGGTTTTCAGATGCTTGAATCTATCCTTGTTTTTCATGCAAAATATCAGCATGTCTGACCAAATTTATGCTTTATGTTATCTCTCCCCAGATACTAATCTAATTAAAATGAAATATATGACATAATATAGATCAGAGATGTGCTTTCTTAAACAGAGCTTGGGGTCATCAAAGGTATGAACCTTTTCGTTTAACAGAATATATCCTTTGCTGCACGAGATCACACTGAACTTTTTGTATGCATTTTTGAAAGTCAATAATAGCGGTACATGAATTTGTGTTATAACTTAATTAAAATTTGGCAAAGGAATGATTTTGATTGCCTTTCTGAGGTCTTGTCATGGTTAACTTTTGCGCCATGGGTCAAGAAATAGGACATTTATTTGGTTATAGATTATATTTACCTGTATTTCAAATACCTGGAAATTCTCTTTCTTCTTTGAAGGTATCATCGATCATAGTTCATGCTTACTCTTGATTTAAGTTTGCTTTATTACTCCAGCTCCATCAAGTCATATCCATGAAGGTGGTCATGGGTCAATGAATATGACATTTTGAGTTTTGGGTATTTTACTAAGATCTTTTTGCCCAGTGTCTATAATTAATCTTTTTAGATCAATGTTACTGTGAATTTAAGCTTTTACTTTTGAGTAGGAAGAATAAATAAATTCCTTGTTTGAACTTGTACATTTTAATTTGTATATATGTATGCAGCTGTTGTAGTTGTAACTGATGTATACATTAAAACACAAACCATGTAGAGGAAAACATGGATGCATGTCATTATAGGCATTTGATTCAAGCTATATATGTCTTCAAACAAATCTCTCATAACTTTAATTATTCAATCCTATTAAAACTACATGTATTTTGAATCAAACATTTCTTAATTTCATTAGTGCAGATGCTACAAATGCATCATTTCACATTTGTTTGTCAGAAACTTCAAACTGTGTCACATTTCAACCGAAAGAAATTGAGGGTGTTATGACTCTCAAATTATAAAGTACAGTGGTCACAGTTTCAGTTCCTCTGTGTACATGATCCAATTTTAAGCTTAAAGCTTTAAAATGTATACTGCGTATTTTGCATTAAGGATAAAAATTGACGCATATAATTGCATGTGGAATATTAAGTGTATTTTTTCAATACATTTTTCATTACAATTAAAATTGTAAGTAGCGATAATCATGAGTGAAATTTTGTTTTTAGACTCGGATTTTAATATCTTTGACTGTTTTGTGTGAACAGGATTGTATATTTTGCCATAATAATTATATGTTAGTACATGTATGCATTAGTGCACAATATAAAATTTTAAAGTACATTCTCATCTTGAAAAGAGACAAGTTGTCTGAAGTACATGTACTTTAAAATCTGGTGTTACCACCATATATAGTCCATTATTTGTCTTCATCATTAATCTTTCAAAAAACAAAAATTTTTAACAATGTTAATTTGAGCTACTCTTTGGTAATTGAAAAAAGTGTAATATGTAGCTAATAATAAGATTTGTTTGTTTGCTGTTTTATATTATATGACTTATACTTTAATATAGTTTGTCAGTTGGATAAAGTTTTATGTCAAAATATTTGTTGTTTTGTTTTGCATTTACTTAATGCAATTTCTCATTGCATGATCAGCTATACATGGTGGCCATTATAGTTGGTGGACAAGAAACCATGGATAAAACCTGATAAGAACCATTGACCAAGCTACTGGTATACTGGCATCTTTCTCACCCACCCACATTGGCTGAGCCTAAGATTTGAACCAATATGGACATAGGTAAGATCGCAGTGATTGGCAATGGTGTGTGTCTTATAGCACTTGGCCTTCTGGACCCCCATTCCCATTTTTATGTATATACACATTGTACATAGATGTTCATTAGCATCAGTTTACAAATGCATATATTGCTAGAATTGTATTGTTTTGTGACCTAAGGATAATGTTATATGTACATGTATTGTTTTATCCCAATATTATTTCTTATTCATTAAATAGAATTTAATCCAACAACAGAGAAAAATCTCTTGTTTTTGTTGGTTAATTAAAATCACTTGACTGCATGAGGCAGTTCTGTGATAGGCAAGTACATGTATCCATCTGATACGGGGCATATCTCAAGGAGAAAAATAGTTAATTCCTTTTGAAATTATGTGGTAATAGCAAACATAAATTTTTTTAAAATGATATTAAAACTGTACTTAAATGAAATATATACAAGTACAAGATATGAAAAATAATTCCAAAGTATATAAAATATTTAGTAATTTAGAAAATTGTAAAACTTTCAGAGAATTTACATGAATGCAACCATATTTTGAATATAAATAATATAATATATACATGATGATAAGGAAAAGGAGGAATATGATTTATTTGTATAAAGCTTTTTTGTTGCTAATTATAAAATTGTATACCTGATTTAATCAGTTGAAAAGAAGTGATACTGTCAGTTGAGGTTCACAACAAATTAGTGAAATAAATTAAATGAAAAGCTTTTAAATGACCTGATATGTGATTCTGTGTCATATTTGGCTTGACAGCTGTCTGACCTGCTGAACATCTAATGAAAATATGCAGACAAGTGTCTGACCTACTGTACATCTGCTGACATATAAAAAGATCACACACACACACACACACAACATAATTTTGCAATATTTTGCATTACTATTTTTGTATAAAATGCTATATTGTTAAGCATGATCCTTATATTAAAGTACCTGTTGGGGAATGAGTGTGCATATTTCCAAAATCCAATGGGATATATGTAAAACATTCGATACCTCACATAAGTCCCAGTATAATGATAACATTATTATGGGTTTCAAATGCATTAGAATAGATAGTTGTATTTTTCCTAAATTGTATTAATCGATATTCTAATCATTAGTACCTAATATATAAATATATATGTTATTCTAATAAGTTAATTTGTTATTATCCACCAGAATTAATGGAATTTGTTTAGCTGTTGTTGATAATATGCTTTCTTACCACTATTCCTATCTCTATCTCTATTTCTATATAATTAGCCAGGGTATCTTGTTTGGTAGAGTTTTGGACACCAAGTTCTGCGTAGACCAGACTGAGTCAGCTACCCTAGGGAGGAGGGCACTGACAGCTTAGATTTCTTTTGTATGCTATGAGCAATGATGTGTTAGAATAACAAAACCAAAAACACTGTGCATTAGATATTGCTATATCCATGTTTTGTGCATATTTTCTTTTTCTTTAACTAAAATATTTTTCGCTTCTATGGCAAATTGTATGATGGTTCTCTGACATCTACCTATTTATGTTGAGTTCTGAAAGTTAATAAAAACATTTTTTTCCTCTATCCTTTCAAGGTTTTTCTTTTGTTTGATCAAGTATACCATTAACCTATATGTTGAGTTATGAAAGTTAATGAAAACATTTTTTCTCTATCCATTCTAGATCTTTCTTTTGTTTGATCAAGTATACCATTAATATCAGTGGATTCATATTTTTTTGTCAAAGAAATCTAGCAAAATGTTCTCTTGTTGCATCACAAAGAAGTAACAAATATAGAGTATTAAAAAAAATATGTCACTAATTCAAGTCTTGATTTTGGGTGTTTTTGAATGTGAATCAGGAAAATTAGATTTATCAACTTAGACTATAACATGATAGACAACAAGATGGGGTGAAAATGTCACAGTTATGAATAGTTTCCAATAACAGGGATATTTTGTACAAACATAACAAGCAACAAAAATTTATATATAGAATGTCAGGCATGAAGGTGAAATGAATAAGACATAACATGAAATAACCTCTAATTGTGACCCTTGATGGTCTTAAAACATTTTTTTTTAAGTACTCTTATAAATTTACTAAAATATTGTTTGTCACACTACTTATGACCTGGCCTGACCAAAGACATGAAGGATTTGTGCTTTGTAAGAGGCTGCCAGACAAAGTTTTCGAGATGTCTTGTATTTTTCAGCAAGCATTATGTTTGGTAATGATCAGTTGGCAGCAAATATGAATTATGTATGTATGTATGTATGTATGTATGTATGTATGTATGTATGTATGTATGTTAAAAGATAACCTATTACTAATATATTGGTTTTCATTATTTAGCTTTTCATCTGTAAACAATATTTTATTTACTTTTGAAATTCTTAACCACCTTAACTTTGCTAATTTGTGTATATATTACAGATAATGAACTTTGATATACACTGTATTGTTAAGAGTCATGTTAACTCTACATTGTATGTTTGACTGCATAGATTCTGTACTAAATATATACATTTTAATCATTAATTTATTTTGTATTTGATTATTTTGTTTCAAGGTGTATTGTGGAACCTGTCAAGATTTGGAAAATGTTCACAGAGTGTTATTTGTATTAGTCAAAATTAAAACTAGAAAATATATAATGCTTGTTTTATTGTTCAGGAATTGTATTCCATAATGTAAAATAGTGCATGATTTGGATAATATTTAAATATATTCTGTACAATCTGGGGTTGAAATTGAATTTCTTTTAGTACTAAAATCATTTTGATATTTGTAACACTTTCATCCAACAAAATTCTTTCTGTTTTCACTAGCAGGACTATATTTTCTTTAAAGTAATATTATTAGAATTTTAACTCAAAATGCTAGCTTGCTAGTGTGTTTTTAGGTCTGACAGATGTTCAGGATGAAGCAGAAGCAATGTGATTTTTTTTCTTCCTAAAACAACCCAGTATTCACCCACAACCCCACTCCGAAAATGTTAACTGAGCATATCATGTTGATCTTTGGGATGATGAAGCAAATCATTGTTCTGAATATTTTTTGCCCTCCAACTGCAGGCTTCCAGTCATCCACCTATTGTATATAAATTTCTATAACATTCCTTTTTTTATTCCAACATTTTTCCATATAACATGTTGGACCTTTGATCCCAAGGGGATAAAACATTGTGTCATCCACCCTCCAAAATTGAGAGGAGCACAACATTTTAAATGGACAAAGAAAAATTTTAGTAGTGATAAAAGAATTGCATAATCTTATTTACCTACACAGTTTTGCCAAATTAAATTTGTTGTATGCACTGTGCTATCATATTTTTCTTTAATTAACTTTGCCTTCATTTAACTTTAGTGTTCATTTTTTACCAGCATTTATTACAATAGATATATTAAATGCTTTTTTTCAGATTAATAAATCATGAATTAAATGACAGGTATTTTATTTGCAGATACATCATTTTGCAACAGATATAGATATTCCATGTCATCTGAAGAGTTTTTTTTTACCTTAGCGACATCTACAGTTAACGCAAACATCGACAGACATCTACTTAAGAAAAGTTATGGTTGGATTTTGTTCTTCTTTCTTGACATAAAATCAGTGGTGGGGTTACACATAGTAGACAAGATTTGTGGGACAGGATAAAATAATACAGGAAGCTGATGATCCTTAGCTTATGGTGCAACATTGTTACAGTATTTTGTTTTTAAAAATATATTATCTTTATTTATTCTTTTTTGGAATTGGGTAGGGAGGTAGTTTATTTTCTTTTTCATACTTTTCTTACAAGTCATAGTTTTCAGAAAAGAGGTAAATGATTCATCATGATTTATGTACTCAATTTTGGAGTTCCACATGATACATGTATATGAATTACATTAGTAGTACCGGCAATTGTGTTAAAGATAGCAAGTCATCCCTATACATGTATTACAGTATTCCATACTGCTGAAATTACAGTATTTTCCACATTGTTTTGAAATCCAATGTCTTAGAAAATCAGTAAAACATGGATTGGTATCCTTTTTACTGTGAGATAATTTTCAAGTTTTGTATCCTTTTTACTGTGAGATAATTTGCATGATTGGTATCCTTTTTACTGTAAGATAATTTACATGATTGGTATCCTTTTTACTGTGAGATAATTTGCATGAATTTCAAGCATAAGCATTACAAACTTGCTCAGTTTATTGCTGCAATAGAGCTGACCAGTAACCCACTTTTTGATTAATGTAGACCTTATAAATAATCAACTTACTGAGTGCAGTAATCCTAACTAGTAATTAATTTATTTGGTACAATAGACCTGACCATTAATCAGATGAAAAACGAAACACTGTGTAAGTGTTTGTTCTCAGTTGTTACTTCAAGAAATTGGAAAATGAGGATCCATGGCATTTATTTATAAATCAGTTCCACATCACAGACTTGCGTAGCATTTTGTGAATGGCTTGTATTCGGAGAAAGGAAGAAGCCTTTGGAGTTTAGATGCATCTAAGGTCAGGTTTACACAGGATTGAAAAAATTATTTTCACCCAAAAACGTTTGTTCTATATCACAGACCAGGACTGCGTTTTAAGGATGGCATGCATTTGGAGTAAGATGTAAGCCTATTCATTTTGGGATTAAATCATTTAAGTTTAAATATTTTTCATTTCTTGACCTGCACCAAATGCTGTGGATGATTTACACATTTAATAAGAAAAAAATTCTATTGGTTGCTGGGAAAAAAGTCACTGCAACTTAAAAATATTTCTTTTGTATAATAATTCTAATGAAAGACCATATGTTGGGACTGAAGTTTGTGAATGGCTCACTCATCAGGTAAGAAATAGGTATGTTGATTCGGAGGTCAAAATGTCAGAGATCAAGATTTTCATGATTTACAAAAAAAGGTTTTTCACAATAATTGACCAAATATTTTAGAGGTGCTTGTGCCTATAGTAAGAAGAGAACCTATACATTTTCTTAGCTAATGGTCAGATATCAAGGTATGGTGAGTCTAAGAAGAAATTAGTTATCTGCATTAGGACTGCATGTATTTTGCCTAAAGATCAAGATCACGTAGACCTACATTCTAGAATGTCCTACTAAGTAGTGACATAGAAGTCACTTTTTTAAGTATGTTGTAGACATAATGTAATATTCACAGTATTTTTGTTGTGATGGTTGCTAATTTCATTTAAGAATGTATTCCAGTTTTACAAGAATAAATGTCTGCAACAGAATTTATTGACTGAATAAATCCTGTATGTAATTGGTTTTATGTGAAACCAGGGAGATGGGGTGGACAAAATTTACCTCTCAAAAGATCTTAAAAGTTGACAAGTAGTTTAATCAGAGAAATGTTTGAAAAGAAAAGATTTAATTATTGCAACAGTCACAGGTCTTAATGTGGTTATTTAAGATAATTAAGTTGTCTTAAAATAAAGGATGGTTGTACAATATATCATTTGCCAAAATACAAACTATAGCACGCATGTCATTTTGGTATTAGTTTCCTTGTATTTAGATCTAGGGAAGTTTATTTTAGGAATACATGAGCTGATAAATCAATTTCTTATCTCATTATCACAGGTTTATATAAAACTTTTGCCACAGAGAAGGTCAAGGACACCTAGTAATTGAATGTAGTTTCATCAGTAATGAATTCTTTCTTAAATGCAATACACAATACGGAGATAAAAGTAGTTTTATTACTTTTAATGTATTACTTAATTCATATCGAGTACAGTATAATGAATAATATGTAATGAATGTATCTAAATTATGGAAATAAATACTGCCTTCTTTGAAATACATTCACACTTTGTGTTATATCTAGTAAACAGCTTGTTGACAAGCACACTATTATTCTCTCTCTCTCTCTCTCTCTCTCTCTCTCTCTCTCTCTCTCTCTCTCTCTCATCAATGATCACCCTAGTGAAAATGTGACTGAAATTTCAGTGTAATTTCACTACTATTTCTATATTACATACTACTGATATTTTGGGTGAGATTTTTTGTGAAATATTACTGAAATGTTGGCAAGATTTAACTAAACGTTTTACTAAAACTTTAAATGAGATTTCCCCCCAACAAATTCTTTAAAACTTTACCTGAAATTTCAAGAAATTGCAAGTGAAATTTGAATGAAATAGTGAAATTTCTGAGTTACTATAGATAATTTTACTAAAATTTTAACAATTTTTCACATGCATTTTAAAAGGGACTCAAATGAAATAATGGGTACGAATTATGTAGCACTTTACGAACCACAGTAATATTGCAATATAAATAAAACAGTTGTTATGACATACACGTG
The DNA here is from genome assembly GCA_029339505.1 of Unio delphinus. NCBI lineage: Eukaryota > Metazoa > Mollusca > Bivalvia > Unionida > Unionidae > Unio > Unio delphinus. The sequence continues at coordinate 8,921,660 of JAQISU010000306.1, forward strand.
ATAGAGTACGGAAGTTATGCTTTGTATTACATTAATTACAATTAATTTTACATTGACATTGTTTTAATGAAACCTCTTGTTTTACTTTGATTTAAGAGGGGAACAAAAGAAAATACAGGAACAAAATTAGATAATACAGGAACAAATTATACATAATATATGTTTCTTATGAACACTGAAGTTTGTAAGGAAGATATCTACGTGAATCAAGTTTCAGCTAGCATCGGCTAGCAATAGGACGGTGTAAGATATGACTAGTTATAAAAGTATACTTTGCTGTTTTTAGAACCTTTGTTCCTGTGTTATCTATCTTTTATTCCGATATTTTCGTTTGTTCCATCTTGTTCCAGTTTGTTCCTGTAAAAAGTCTGGCCCCAGTTATGATGGCGGAGTAGCGGGATTTTGTGACCAATGTTACTCGTATTGTTGGAGCAGAAATGATACTGTTAGCGTTGAAAAGTGCTTGACCTGTACACAAACAAACGGATAATATATATTTCTGTTTTTAAAGCAGACTTACTGGGCAAGAAAAACAAAACAGTCAAAGAATGCATTGGTCCACTACATCAGAATAGAAAAGAAGCGGAAGAAATACTCAGTGTAACATGTTCAAATCGGACTGCGGTACTTGATGCCAGCAAGATTACTGGAAAAATGCAGCTCTGCTGTTTTTATATGAATGGACATTGTACTGTAAGAATGCTCAAAGACGTTCGATATGGATTAACAAATCTAATGCTGCAGAAGTGCTTGAAATACCTGTTGGACAAACAGATCAAGGAGTGCTAGTCTTTTTGGGTACAGGTAGCAAAGTGATAAATGCTCTTATGCCTTACCGGTGAAGGACCATAATTGTCAAGCAGAAACGTCTATCGGATAAAAAGATTAAGGTCTCTAATATCAATGTAGTTTTCAGACCAGATGGGGAGATAACAGACATCAAACCACTTTTAAAGACAAATATTTAAAACAAATTATTTTTTTTAACAGTGATCTTCAGGACAAATACTGATGCCATATATGTATTGACCTCGCTTACTTCATCTGAAAACAGATTATTTGAAGCTATACTTGCCGCGTATGGAACAAATTCTGAAATGAACAGTGATTTCATACTCAAACTAACTTGAATGTGAAGACCTGGAAAGAGGACATTATAGAAGCTATGACAGTGAGATCAATCATAATTGAATGACGCCTGGAAAAAAATGGTGCTTGAGATACCACCGTGCATGAGAGGATTGCCATATGACATTACAGACGAAGCGATAAAACTGCCTTTACAAGATTTATGGGACTTAAACAACATAATAAAATGAGAGGGAAGCATGTATGGTTGTACCATGAGTAGCATAAGGAACCTCGCAATATATGTATGCAGCGCTCTACAAGAAAGTTGAACAGGCAGTTTCACAGTATTCTTCAAAAGAATTCTTTGATATCATTTTGGAACCAGATCCAGTGAAAGATCATAAATGTGTTCGATAGAGAGTTTTTTTAAAAAAAATGGTTTTGGTAACTCATTGACGGTCTGGCTGTATTAAATGGCATGCAGATGAATCCACCAAGTTTTAGTGACTCTCCAGCTCATGTAACTACTGAGTTGGACACGTCAGTAGCAATTTGGAAGAATATTTATGAGGCACTAAAAACTGATATTGAACCTGTCATTGAATCCATCAGATCAAAATATCAAAATATTTCACGCACACACCGACGTATCAAGGGCAGGAAATGTCTTCTTATTGAAACCGACAATACAAGTTTATTTGCGTAAGTCAAATTCTCATTGTATGATCTTGATCTAGGTAATGTCCTCGAAAGCAGACTAAATAATGACATATACTTTTCATCAGAGATAGACGTAGTGAAATGGAGAGAGTTGAGACAGAAACCTGACTTACGTTTTGTAGATAACATAACCATGTCAGTATCCATTCAAGGAAAGCAGGCGAGAAGAAGAAACGATTTGCCTGACATCAGAATGTACTTGGATACACTGACAGGACTTCTCGAGAAACATCTTAACAAGACAGTAGATAGAAAACCACGCGGTTGGATGAAGGAGATCATTACCAAATATGGTAAAGACCTTGAACAGATGTTAATAACGTTTCTTTGCGCATGAACTTGGCTAGTAATCACCTTTGTAATGTCATTTATATATTCATCTGTAGTTTTTAGAGCTAAGTAAATACAGCGAAACCTTTTTAGACCTAACTCTCTATGCCAGTAGAAGGTTTTGCCACATATTCATAAACCTCCTTAACCCAAATTCATACTCAGACTCAGATATGTAATTAATATAACAATATAATTTTTGCAACTTTCATGAAATAAATATTCTAAATTTAACATTGCTCTAAATTTAGATAAATTTTAATCGTTAGAGTTGTTTTTTAAAATACAAATTCTAATAAGCTATTTTATTATCAGATGTAAGATATTGTTTTCAAGGTGTTCTTTAAATATGTGAGCTGCAGTTGTTAGAATTAGGAATCAAGTTAAATACCAGAAATCTAGGTGATATAGAAGTGTTCAGTTGTTAGTATTGGGGATCAAGTCAAATATCAGAAATCTAGGTGATATAGGGAGAGTTCATTTGCTAGAATTGGGGATCAAGTTAAATACCAGAAACAGCAAAGAGAGTGGACAGACCGAAACTATTTCAGACAAAGCGAAACTATTTCAGACAAAGTCCTAAAAGATTTCAAACCGAAACTATTTGAAACAAAATCCTAAAGGATTTCAAACCGAATACAATTCAGGCAGAGAAAAAAAAGAGAAATTGTTTCGGTTGAAATCCTTTAGGATTTTACGCTATTGATACTCTGTCTCCAGACAGACCCGACGCTGATGTCGCTGCGGAGACGAATTGTTTCAGCCGAACATTTGATCAAGTCCGATACGATATCTTGATCTAGGGTCATGCAAAATATATCGTTACAGATCCATTTGGGGTTGACTGAGCGTGACTAAAGAAATTGCTAAAGAGATTATAATCCATATCACCGCCGCACCAAGTTTGCCAAATATTTCGTAGCGTATATGTGTCTACTCCATGAAATATCGCAAGAATATTGCAGTTATCTCTGATCACTTTTGGTATTTTGAGTGTATCGTTGAGTGACATATATCACATCGGTAATGTTATGCCTACCTCTGGAAAATATCCTAGCAGGATTCTTTTGATTGTCTAACATGACATCATCATATACGACTAAATTGTTAATACTTCTATCAAGAGAATCAATACTCGGTGTTTCTTCGATATCGGTTATAAACTCTATAATATCCGTATCGATTTCCGATTTTGCTTTCTTGTTAAAATACTTTAACACCTCGTAACATTGCTGATCGTCTACACTTGGGGCTACTAAATATAGTTTATCACATTTTATCTATCTTGTTATCAAATTAAATAACAACTGTGTCTTGCCGCTTCCAGATGGTCGGATTATAATCATGCGAATAGAATTCGTTAGCGCTGCATGGTGCTTAATGGGTTTTCGTTTTTTTTTTCTCGCAGAAAAATCAATTACATTCATGTTATTATAAATAAATTATGGATCTAATATATTGTATGAAATGTAAGAAGCTTACTAGCACAAACGACTTGACGATTACAACAGGAAGTAACAAATCAACACTTATTGGTAAGTGTGTACAATGTGGTACCAAAAAAATTTAGATTTGTTTCCCTTGATAAAATGAAGGATTTAAAAAAAAAACGAGGAGGTGATATTGCAGCCAAGTTAGTAAAACTCCCAGGAACACCATGGGCAAAATATCCGGGAGAAAAACACCTTCCAGGGTATGGTTATTGTGGACCCGGGAACAGACTTGACATCAGACTCGATGATCAAAACCAACCCCGACCCAGTGAAACCCCAATAAACGCTATTGGTAAGGCGTATCATGCTCATGATGTTGCTTATAAAAGCAGCAATCTGCAACACAGACATATCGCAGATGTGAAATTAATTCATGCGTTGAATTCTATCACTGATGAATCCTTCAAAGAAAAGTTGGCTTCATCGTTGATAATATCGGCGATGAAAGTAAATTGATGTTGGGTGCTGGTAATTAATAACATCATGGAATCTATTTATTATTCCCCAAGAGGATACTGGAGGGGTAAATCGGCAATCAGTAAACTCGCTAGCGCCGCAAAGGTGAAAAATACCACTGCAGGGGATTGGTTATCCAAACAGGCGATATGGCAAATTTATCTATCACCGCCTAAACAAATTAACTTCTCGCATTTTGATGTCAGCGTCGTTAATTATGTTCATCAGTCCAATATATTATTTCTGCCGCATGATGGTGTTTACATGTATGCGCTAACAGTAGTTGATGTTGCGAGTCGATACAAACAAGCAGAACCTCTAAAGACAAAGTCATCAACTGAGGCGACTTCTGCATTTGAAAGGATTTATCGAAGGGGTCCTCTGCATTGGCCAAATCTATTACAAGTTGATCCTGGCAAGGAATTTCAGGGTGCAGTGTTATCAACAATGAAGCATCATAATGTCACCATCAGACGAGAACATGCTGCATTACATAGCGATCAGGCAATTGTTGAACAATTTAATCACACACTTGCTGAGCGGTTATTTGGATATCAATACGCGAAGGAATTTATTCAGGATAAACAATCCCGTGAATGGGTCAAGAGATTACCAGGTACCAGGTGTAATTACCGCGCTAAATAATGATATTACTCGAACAATCAACATGAAACCTAGCAACGCGATCAAAAACAAGTAAATACACATAAAACAGCAAAATGATTTTTCAAAACAGCCAATACTCGGTAATGTCACTGTTAGGTATTTATATGAACCAGGAGAGCTTGAAGGTGGTAAAAAAGAGCTACTGATCCTATTTGGAGTGTCACCGCACATAAAATATCTAGCATATCATGATCCACGGGTAGACCTCCAGTCTATAGGCTGGATTCAACTGCTCCTCAGCGAGGATTTACTCGTGAACAATTACAAGTGAAACCTGAGGATACCCAATTACCGCCGCGTGGTCTTAACTAGCATCTCTTTGTCTGTTGCACTCAAGACAAGTCAGCATCACATTATCTCTGGTAAGACCAACACTGCTATCTTTTCTGTCTACGGTAAATTGGCTGGGGTCTTCATCTGGCTAAAACCAACTCATTATACAATTGCAGCTCGCACAGTGATTATTCTGTTGTTGTTTCAGTGTGATTATAAATTCGGCATCAATGTCAAATTTTCTATAATTTTTGTATCCTGCTGTTTATAACCAGTGAGTTTTTTTTCTGATTATGTCATCGGTGACAATATCATTGTTGTTGGTGTCATTATCATCTAAAACAACTCTTCGAAGTTGATTTATTCTTCGTACTCTGGACACTGCAAGATAAACTAAATTCGACTACTCGATGCGATTATCTATGATCCAAACAATTGTATCGGATATAGTCAACCCCTGCGAAGAATGTATCGTTGCTGCGTATCCTAGCTTCCATGGGGATTTATCAGCATGCAATTCATCTTCGACAACACTGATATCAACCAACACAATATATTTAACACTAGAATCTGCTTCTTGATTCTGAGCAGCAGAGAGGGTGAATCAGACGACATTTACAGGCGTCGATTCGGTAATCTAAGACTTCTTCGTAAATCGTAAAAAAAGACGTCGATTCGGTAAATTGAGGCCTCGATGAATTCGTCAATGACGCCAACGTCGTTGTCACTCACCCTCTCTGCTGCTATGTGTTAACCAAATATTTGATCGAGTCTTTAGGATTTTACAAACAAACTAATCGCTAACACCTCATCTTGTAGATCAATTAAATTATTTGACTGGTCGGTGAGTCGGAAATTAATTCTCGTTAACGAATTATTATGGCATCGCATGTAGACAGGATTAATTGGGTTTTCAATAATTAGGAATCCTGGAGGAGCTGTTGGTGCAAATGAATAAAGAATATATCCCTGCTGAGCTTGATTTGATTGTTCTAGATTAATTTGATAGCTTCCTTCGATTGTATCACATACTAAATTGAGAGCAATCACCGTTGAAATATTCACATTATGCGTGGCAATAAGCTTACCGCGGCCATCTGGATCATTATTATACCTGAGGAGGACAGTTGAATCTGATTTTTGTAGCGCCTTGATATCGGTTTTAACAATTCTTGCTAGTTCATCAGCGTTGTATTTGGGAAACTTGAAATTACGCAGATTGTCTTCTGTGATATTGTACTCGGTTAGGAATCGTTGTTTATTGTCGCTGTTGTCATTAATTATTGTTTGAATAATTAGTTCATAGATATATTCCATGTCAGATATAAGTTGATTTATTATTTCAACGTGTTTTTGCAATTTTGTTTTCCGTAGTTGTTCTAGTTGTGTTTCATATAATTGTTTAATTTCATTAAAATAACCACGGATGTCAGTTAGCGTAAATGAAATAGTAACAGATGAGTCGGCTGTTCTTTTAATGATAAAATCCCATTGCAATGTGTCTTTGTTGGTAAATATAAATCTATCGGCGATTTTTCCTTTTCTTATATCAGATAAATCATCTCGATAACTGGGATCGATTTCATGATATGATTGTACGTCTGTGGTTAAGTCGGCGGTGGATTTTTTCGGTGGTTTTTCAGGCCATCCTAACAATGTTCTTAACGAGCTGTTATAGATATCTACAATGTATCCCTCTGTGCTTATTTCGATCGACGACGAGAGCGTCGGTTCATGAAGTTTAATAGCTATTTTTGATTCTTTTTCAGTAATTGATTTTATTCTACGCTGAATTTCAGCATCGATTTGCTCAATTTGGTACGACCCAGTTGGTAACGAAACAGTTTCCCACGCTGGAGTGCCATCGGGTTTATTCTTATACGAGAACACCAGTGCGTTATTGGGTTGCTGACCGTCAAATGCAACAGATCTGATATTAGGCCAGCTATGATATACTCGTCATTTTGCCAGCGCAATCTCACGCACTGGAATCGGAGAAGGAAAGTTCACACTAAATTCAAAGGTTGTTGATGTTATTGATATCATGCTTGTTCGTATCGGAGTGGTATTCTCCGCGATTCGTTGAAGCAGTTGCAGTTCGTTGAATTGTAGTGACATTATTGTTAACGCTGTCTTTAATTTCCAATTTCAACATCGCGGAGTTATACAACTGGGTCATCGTGGAAAATTCAACATCGGATATGAACGAATTATCTATCGACAGCGAGATCAACTCGGATAATTTCGAGTACGCGTCAAATACCACCCTGTACCGAGCTGTATAATCACTGAGTTTTTTCTGAGAACACGATGATAACTTTTTAGTTATCGCGGTGGCGACTGCCGCAATTGTTGTTGCCGCGGGGATAGCAATTGGAATTGCAATCGGAGCCATCATGGTCACCGTCGACAAAATAACCCCGGCACTGGCCATCACACCGGATACCGAGTACACGGTGATGTCGATGATTGCTATGCTGCGTCGGTATTTTTTCATTTTTTCACGATAGCGCTCAGAAAGTGATTTCAAATTCGCGGAAAATTCTTTCACGGTGTCGAATCGATATTGCGACGACGATGACAGTGTCATTGACGAAGTCATTGTTGTTATTTTAAACCTGATAGTGTTTTCAATTATCCTATTATTGACCTGGTTTTAGGATCGGACGCGGGGATACCGTATAAAAATTCTATTATCCAGGGTAGCGACTCCCTAATCACAGACTCGTCGGAATTGTTTATAGTAATCGTAAGCGGGATTGGTATAGAGGGTGAATGTTTTGGTATTTTCTCTAAAATATATGTCAGCGTGTTAACACCTCTGATTCCTGTGTTGCTGAATTCCAAATCAAAATTATTGCGATGTATTATTGTAAGTCGATAGCAACCTGGTACACCAGTATGTCTATGGCCGACACGAAGATAATTTTCATTTCCTCGGATCCAATCAAAGGTCCCACTATCAACCGTGTACACGATGTTATTAACGGCGCTTACACTATGTGGAATTTTTACTTTATCGATAACCGCTTTAATTTCAGCTAGGGTCGGACCTTTCAGTGTCGTTTCAGACACAGGTGTTCTCCCTAAAAATTTATCCACGATGGTATTAAGTGTTGTTTGTCTCACCATAAACATATTAATATCTTCGAGAGTCATCGTAGATGTAGCTGGGACACCAAAGAAACTATTAGCAATGTAGGCATTGTGAGTATGCTTGCCGATAAACTCGCTAATTTCAGCGAGAGTCATTCCTGCCACAAGCGGGTTTCCAAAGAACTTACCAACAATGTCGTTAGTGGGTTTTTGATCTTCTTTTAGTTTAGAAATATCGTTACAAATCTCGAGATAATTTGCCTTGATATCGGCGGAAGTCATCATCCTCCCATCACTCTTGAAAAAAAGTGTAGACAAAAGTCTATCGAATCCAAACTGGAGTTTAAAATAAGTTTCGAGGTTAGAAAGTTTTATCGTGATATTTTGGAGTGTAATGCCCTCGAAGAACTTATTAGCTACGTCGCTGGTGATCTTTTGTCTGTCAAGCGCGAGCTTAATTTCCACGAGAGTCATGTCTGCCACAAGCGGGGTTCCAAAAAACTTAACAATGACGTCGTTAGTGGGTTTTTGTACCTTTTCAAGATTTTCTATTAGTTTAAAAATATCATTGTAAATATCGAGATAATTTGCCTTGATTTCATTTTCATTCATCATCCTTCCCGCGTCTTTGTTAAAAAAGAATAGCGATAGATAGTTTTTAATTTCAGCGAGAGTCATGCCAACCACAAGCGGGGTTCCAAAGAATTTATGTATGACATTTTTGCGAAAACTATTATAACCTCGTATATGATCATCCAGCTCACGGCCGTGGGAGTCAATCGCGTTGGTGATCGTAGACACAAGTTCGCCTGGTTTAAGTTGTCCACCGTTGGAATACAACGCAATAGAGTTTTCAGCGGCGTCGTGTTGTCGTATCAAAATGTCATTCACGGATATATTACTACTTTTCAATTTACCCTGGCGATCTTGAAATACAACTATTTCGTTCGGGTCAACACTTGCTAAATTTAACGTCTCAGCGATTTCATCTTCAATTATTTTTTTTACATCCTCGATAGAACCCGCAGATGTTTCCACGGTGGGTTTCAACATTGACAGAGATTGTCCCCAAATATTAATCATTATTGTAAAGACTCTAGTAGTTTTAATTTATTAATTCTCTAAAATTACCTTGTAATTTCCCACTCGTGTATTTATTTACAACCAGATGAGGTGGTTTCTGTGACGATGAAATCTCCGCGAGGACATTTAATACTTCACGGCCGCAAATCGGTGGATCATTTAATTGTTGTGTTGGCAGCGTGGAATAAAAAATCGGAAACTCTTTGAGTTTCATCGAAGAATTTATATACCGCATATACTCTCTTGGCGGAGCTAACCCATATGAATCGAAATAGACAATTCCACGTGGATCAATCGCGTATGCAACCCAGTGAGTTCCCGATCCGTTACTGTTATCAAGATTGATGATACCGGTTTCAAAGCGTTTAGGTTTTCTTGGTAATTGATCTCTCATAAAAACCCCTCTGAAGTTTTTTATCGCTAGTTTTTTAGCAGCATCAATTAAATCAAAATTGGACATGGGAACCATAGGTTCCTCAGTCATAGACTCCTCAACAATTGGGCTTTCAACTAATAAACCGTTCCTGGTATTCTTAGACCCGATCCGTGAACGGATCTCCCGCTGTACCATGAATACGGGGTTCCTGGTAGTCTTAGACCCTTTCCCTTTTTTTATATCCTTTCCCAGTTGCCTTTTTCAACGCCATTCCTGCCGCGGTCCCAACGGCTCCCAACGCCGCCGCTTTCGCCACTGCTGGGGCAGCCGCTGCAATCAATGCTGGTATTGCAGCTAACAATGGAAATATACCGCCTGTTTTAATCATATTTTTGATTGCAGCCGCAGAAAGAGTAATCTGAACACCCTTTTTTGCTACAAGTGCATCATTGAAATGTTTCACTTGACGAGTTGTCAGCGATAATTTATTCGCCCCTCCAGTCATTTGATTAGGTTTCAACGTGATTGTGGTTCCACATTGCTTAGCTGATTTGGATTGTAGTTTTTTTTAATTGACCGGGTGTCAAAGACACATTGATATTACTATACGACATTATACAATAACAGATTGATTCTAAATCGTTTACGATTTCAATGAAAAATTCATAGAATTTTCAATCATAGATTTTCTACTGGCGCATCTACCACTCTCATTCTTCCACCAACACCTTCGAGTAGCATTGATTTATCACTGAGAATGACAGCAACCGCTCTATAATTAGCAATAGCACCACGAAGCACATTAGCTCTAAAATGTATATCAACAACAGATTGTCTTGTTAAATCAAGATGTTCCAATGAAAAGTAATAAATCGGATAGAGGCTTTTAAAATCCAATTGTGATATTTGCAGACCGGTATCAACAATTTGATCACGTGCCATAAATGACAACAACCTATGATACACGCGTGCAATATGATTCTGACCGTAATCAAGTTGTACATCCTCGGATGGTTCCTGCTGGCCGTTTATTCTCAGTGAGACGTCTTTAACCCCTAACTGATGAAATATCATATGGCTGGAGAGTTGATTGCCAACTCTTGTGTTATCCTGTAACGCAATAAATATATGACGTGGCGCAGCAACACCTTGTTTTGATGCTAGGTTCCACGTGAATAACCCGTTCAGATCTGATTGTTTAACATCTGTACTTACCGTTAGCCAACTTAGTAACGATTTTCCTCCATGGTCCATAAATGATAGTAATCGTTCTTCTGCGGTGATTGATGGAGTTAGTACTGGCATCCATAATGATAGTTTTGTTAAATTGACTTTACCAGCATAAGCATTGGGATTTGCATTGACTGCTGGAATCCTCCAGATTGCGTCATTTTCATCACTCTTTCGCACCAGTGCTACTGTATGCTTCGCTCCATAAATAACTTTTCTGACGTTTCTACAGAATCCAAATATGTGATGCAGTGGAATCGCGCATGAAAATGATTTACGCCCCCTCCCCAACATTGATATACGTGTTGCAGCTCCTAGATTGAAATTATCATCTTTGTTTATAATCATATCCTCGACATCAGCATCACTATTATCACGTTTTTTTGGTCGTCTTACAACAAATGGATTTCCTCCAGCGGTATTTGTAACATCTTTTTCAAACATCACAGAAGGACCCGCGGATCTTGTATAATCATCAGAATATCTCGCTAACCCGATTATTGTTGTAGCCACATCAACATCGCGATCTATGGACTCAATTTCTTTTCCATCAATGAGATATCTAGCACTCTCAAATAGCGCCATGATACCATTATTGACAAACCCGACTTGAGTACCAGCTGGATATGGTGCTGGTACAGCAGGAGTATCAGCAGCTGTTACAAGTTCTCCTTCTACTTCGATAAATGCTTCACAGGGCAAAAAGTATTTACTGGTATCATGGACTTGAAGTTCGATTCTTGATCGACTATTTGAGTCTATGGCATGATAGGCGTAATATTGATAATCGCGTACAGAATCATCCTGCGAACTGGGGCGTCTATATCAAACGCTGGATCAGGTGACCTTTTGAACATTTTATTCTATTTATCAGAGTCTAAATAGTGAAATCGTAAACGATTTTCCATTCATCGTCGAAGTTTTTTAAAGCCACTTCCCGCTATCATATTTGCAATATTGCTTTGGTCAGAGGTTGAAGTCAATTGCGCTAATTTTTCATCTACTGCGTTATTTATAATTTTACTAACACTTGCAGGCATTTCCGCTGTAGACGGTAACGGTTTCTTTTTTCGTCTCACTAATGATGTTATTTTATTCTTCGCAGCTGAAAACGCTTTTCCGGCGAGATCTCCAACAGCACCAATACCATTATCACGAATAATATCAATGGCTTTCATTGATAATTGTTTAGCTAACGGCGCCACTTTTGGGGCCATTCTTGTAAATAACCCCGCAATGGTATTGCCGAAACCATCTCCGTAATATGCTCTATAAACAGGCAATCGTGAGTTCACCACGTAGACGCTTACGCTTACGGGTTTATCATGGTTGTAGTGTATAATCATCATATAAAACTAGCAGTTTTTTAATTAGTGATCAATCGCTGTAATAACCATGGGCTTCTTTGTGATTTTCAACTAATTCAGCAATGAGTTCTCGATATACATTAATGTCCATGATACCTCCGGCAAATAATCGTCTACAGATATCAGCGGCCTCATTAATTATTTCCGGTGAGTTGTTTCCGGCTCGTTTCCCTCCGATGAGAACTTCTAACCGTGATATATCACTGAGAATATTACCAGGACAAGTAACGCTAGTGTTTTCAACTATGCCGCTGCCTAAATATCCATCTCCAGTTGACTCCTCTTCACCAAAAAATCTAATTGGATACTCTACTTTACTCAATACTTCGTCTTTAAAACTCTCAAAATTATTGCGGTTACTGTCTGTGATTCTAAATCTACCACGGTTTGCCAGGTATAATTTTTTATCCAATTCTCGTCGTTTTTTATATACTCTTTATACCCTTTGTTTACAACTCTTGTTCTTCTATCGTGTGAAACATTCTGCGCGGTAAAGTCAATTAACTCATTGTCATTATAATGTTTAATTATGTTGTATATAACGTGTATAAATATAAGCAGCAGAGAGGGTGAGCCGGACAACATTTTTAGACAAGTATTCACTGAAATCACGCTTAAAATCAATGAAACCAATGACATCAGGCCCAAAAGTCAATGACATCAGGTCCCAAATGTGTGTGTGAATCATGGATTAGGTCCAAAAAAAAATTATGAAAAATCAATGAAATTAATGAAATCAAAAACTTTTCAACTATTACATTTTTTGGGAAAAAGGGACTACAACGTCGTTGTCACTACCCTCTCTGCTGCTAGAACTTTCAGTTGGGGTTAACCGAATATTTGATCCAGTCCGATACGATATCGTGTTCCAGACTTTGTCTGGGGGACGAAAATCCTCTTAGGATTTCACAAATAGACTAATTTGTAAAACCTCCTCTTGTAAATCAATCAGATTATTAGACTGGTCAGTGAGTTTGAAATTAATTCTGGTTAATGAATTATTATGACATCGCATATAGACTGGATTCACCGGGGATTCAATTATTAAAAACCCTGGAGGAGCTATTGGTGCAAATGAATACAAAATATATCCCTGCTGAGCTTGATTTGATCGTTCTAAATTTATTTGATAGCTTCCTTCTATCACATCACATACTAAATTGAGCGCAATCACCGTTGAAATATTCACATTGAACGGAGCAATATGCCTGCCACCACCATCTGGGTCATTATTATGGGTCAGGATTTTTATTTCCGGTGATGTTGCTTTTTTCCACGCATCATGAATTATTTTAAAACCAATATCGATGGCATCACTGAGAGATTTTTGTAGTTCTAAGATATTATATCCTGGTAGTTTGACTGTTGGTATATCCTTGACGGGGATGCCCTTGCCTCCTGCAAAAATTGTTCTTGTTGTAGGATTACTGTCATCTAATATCTCTTGAATAATTTGTGAATTAAATTTTTTCATATCGTCGATAATTTTGTTACATGTTTCTACGACACTGATAAATTCATCTCGGGTAAGAGAGCCGGATTTAAGGGGTATTAACAACAGTGAAAAATCATTATTCATTGCTGTGAAATTTTCAGCGATTTTAAGTTCGTTAACAAAAAGATATTTCCCTCCCTTATCTATAGTGCCAAGAGCAAAAAAGATTCTAGCAATACTGTAATCTCTATAACTCTTTACTGGATTATCAGATTTTATCCTGTCTGTGATATAATCGGTTTTTTGAGGTTCTGGTAAATCAACGGTTTCCCCCCTTGGTGGTAATTCAGGCCATCCTAGTACTGTTCTTATTGAGCTTTGATAGATATCTACGACGTATTCTTCTGAGTTTATTTCAATGGCAGATGATAGTGTTGGTTCATGAACTGTTATAGCGATTTTTGACTCTACTCCAGTAATCGATTTTATTCTACGCGCGAATTCATTATTGATTTGTTCAATTTGATATGATCCGGTTGGTATGGAAACAACATTCCAGTCTGGGGTGCCGTCTGGTTTATTCTTAACTGCAAATACCAGTGAATTATTGGGTTGTTGACCACCAAATGATTTTGACCTAATATTTGGCCAACTGTGGTATACTCGTAATTTTGCTAGCGCTATCTCCTTCACTGGGACTGGAGAGGGGAAATTCACACTGAATTCTGGATTCGTTGAGGTTATTGAGATCATGCTTGTTTGTACTTGGTTTGTGTTCTCCACTATTTGTTGAAGTAATTCCATCTGTGTTGTCATTGTTATTATATTCATGATGTATTTCTAATTTTGACATCGCAGAATCATATATATCTACCATCGCTGAAAACTCACTCTCTGATATAATTGTATCATCGAGCGATGACGATATCAATGAGGATAATTGCGAGTATGCAGTGGACACAACATGAAATTGAATTATGTAGTCTTGTAGTTTCCGTTGGCTGCATGAGGATATTTTTTTTGTGATTATTGAAATTATTCCAGCGATTGTTGTTGCCGCAGAAATGCAAATTGGAACAGCTATCGGGGCCATCATTGTCACTGAAGACAGTATAATACCGGCTCCGGTGATTACACCACTCACAGCGTACACAGTAACATCAATTGCGGTAATTCTCCTGCGATATTTTTTAATTTTCAATTCATACTCCTCAGACAAGGTTTTGAGTCTAGTTTGATATTCTCTGACCTGATCATAGCGATATTGCGATGATGAAATCATTTTTATTTTAAATACGCTAGCGTTTTCAATTACGATTTACTTAAATCCGCTACGAATTCCACATACCACGTTGTTGAGACCCTAACCAAATTTTTATCAGTAGATTTGATTGTAAACTTTTCAGTTGTACCCTTGTCGATGATCGTTGAAATCGTATTATTGACCCCGGATGAACTGGACGATGATATATTAAATTGAGACAATGGTGTTACTAGTGTTAATCGATAAATACCCTTAACGGTTGCAGTGATATCTAATTTGTTGTTTGTAGGTGTCCACTCAAATGATCCGTGTTGGATCGTGTATACTACGTTGTTGGTTTTCTCATGAGGAATTTTTGTTTTTTCAATGGCTGTTATCATCCTCGTTGCATCCCCCTTGATGCCTTCGATGAAAGTTTTCGTCTCATCGATGGATTTTTTAATATCAGGGAGTTTTATTTCAATTTTATCGAATGTAGTTCCAATAAATTTATCAATGATATTTCTACGAAATGCGGTAAACTGTTTTATGTGTTCTTCGGTTTTAGATTGAAGTGTTGCTAGTTCTAACGCAGAATCGTTGAGAGTTTTAAATCGATCTGTAATCGTCGAAAAAAGTACACCCGGTTTGAGTTTACCCTGATCGGAAAATAACGCGATAGTATCCTCGATTGCGTTTTGTTGTTTAACTAAAATATCATCCAGAGAGATATTACTGGTTTTCAATTTACCCTGATCGGAAAATAGCGCAACTGTGTTCTCGATTGCGTTTTGTTGTTTAACTAAAATATCATCCAGAGGGATATTACTGGTTTTCAATTTACCCTGATCGGAAAATAACGCAACTGTGTTCTCGATTGCGTTTTGTTGTTTAACTAAAATATCATCCAGAGAAATATTACTGGATTTCAATTTACCCTGTTTGTCTTGAAATACAACTATTTCATTCGGGTCAACACTTGTTAAGTTCAACGTCTCAGCGATTTCATCTTTAATTTTTTTTGTTATATCCTTGATAGAATCAGGGGTTGCAGTGTCATCGGGTTTGGGTTTCAGAGGTCTTCCCCAAATATCAATCATGTTATTGTAAAACTCTTTCTCTCTCTAAAAAGCGATTACTAGTGTAGTCATTAACGACAATATGAGGTGGTTTTCCCCTTGGGTTACCCAAGGAGTTAGAAAAAGCGTCAAGGACATTTAATACTTCACTGCCACATATTGGTGGGTCATTGATTTGTTGTGTTGGTAGCGTAGAATACCAAGTCTTCATTGGAAGGGTTTTTATATACCACATAAACTCTTTTGGTGGGGCTAATCCATATGAATCAAAATAGACAATCCCACGTGGATCAATAGCGTATGCAACCCAGTGAGTTCCAGGTCCGGTGCTGTTATCGAGATTAATAATACCTGTTTCAGTTTTGTTTGGCTGATGTGGTAATTGATCTTTCATAAAAACTCCTCTGAAATTTTTAATCACTAGTTTTTTAGCAGCATCCATTAAATCAAAATTGGACATGGGAACCATCGAAGATTTCTGTATTAATAAACCGTTCCTGGTAGTCTCAGGCCTGATCCGTGAACGGATCTCCCGCTGTACCATGAATACGGGGTTCCTGTTAGTCTTAGACCCTTTCCGCTGTGCCACGAATACGGGGTTCCTGGTAGTCTTAGACCCAATCCTTGAACGGATCGTCTCTTTTTTTTTATATCCTTGTCCAGCTGCCTTCTTTAGTGCCATTCCTGCTGCAGTACCAACGGCTCCTAACGCCTCTGCTTTAGCCACTGCTGGGGCTGCTGCTGCAATCAATGCTGGTATTGCAGCTAACAATGGAAATATACCGCCTGTTTTCATCATATTTTTAATAGCAGCCGCAGAGAGAGTAATCTGAACACCTTTTTTATCCTTGAAAGCATCATTGAAATGTTTCACTTGACGAGTTGTCAGCGATAATTTATTTGCACCACCAGTCATTTGATTAGGTTTCAACGTGATTGTGGTTCCACATTTTTTAGCCGATTCTGATTGCAATTTTTTGATTTGACCAGGAGTTAACGTAACACTAATAACACTATATGACATTATATATAATTGATTGATTCTAATTCAATGAAAAATCGAGAAAAATCGTTCAAAGATTTTCTACTGGGGCATCTACCACTCTCATTCTTCCACCAACACCTTCGAGTAGCATTGATTTATCACTGAGAATGACAGCAACCGCTCTATAATCAGCAATAGCACCAACACCAACAGGACGGGTAACATTAGCTCTAAAGTGTATATCAACAACTGACTGTCTCATCAAATCGAGATGTTCCAGTGAGAAGTAATAGATCGGATACAGATTCTTAAAATCAAATTGTGATATTTGCAAACCAGTATCCACATTTTGATCGCGTGCCATAAATGACAACAGACGATGATAAACTCGTGCAATATGATTTTCTGTGTAATTAAGTTGTATATCCTCAGATGGTTCCTGCTGGCCGTTTATTCTCAGTGAGACGTCTTTCACACCTAATTGATCAAATATCATATGACTTCGTTGTTGATTGCCAACTCGTGTGTTATCCTGTAACGCAACGAATATATGACGTGGCGCAGAAACGCCTTGTTTTGATGCTAGGTTCCAAGTGAATAACCCGTTGATATTTGATTGTTTCACATCTGTACTCACGGTTAGCCAACTCAACAACGACTTTCCTCCTTGGTCCATAAATGATAGTAATCGTCCTTCTGCGGTGATTGCTGGAGTCAACACTGGCATCCACAATGATATTTTTGTTAAATTGACTTTACCAGCATCAGCATTTGGATTTGCAGCATCTGCTGGAATCCTCCAAATTGCGTCATTATCATCACCCTTTCGTACAAGCGATACTGTATGCTTCGCTCCGTAGATAACTTTTCTGACGTTTCTACAGAATCCAAATATGTGATGCAGTGGAATCGCGCATGAAAATGATTTACGATCTCCTTGCAACATTGCGTTTCGTGTTGCAGCTCCTAGATTGAAATTAGGATCGTTGTTTATAATCATATCCTCGACATCAGCATTAGCAGCACCAGCATTATTCTTTGGTCGTCTTACAACAAATGGATTTCCTCCAGCGGTATTCTTATCATCTTTTGCAAACATCATAGAAGGTCCTGCTGATCTTGTGTAATCATCGGAATATCTCGCTAACCCGATTATTGTTGTAGCCACATCAACATCACGATCTATGGACTCAATTTCTTTTCCATCAATGAGATATCTAGCACTCTCAAATAACGCCATGATACCATTATTGACAAAACCGACTTGAGTACCAGCTGGATACTCTGTATCATTTGTTCGTATAATCTCTCCTTCTACTTCAATAAATGCTTCACAGGGTAAAAAGTATTTACTGGTATCATGGACTTGAAGATCAATTCTTGCTCGACTATTTGAGTCTATGGCATGATAGGCGTAATATTGATAATCGCGTACAGAATCATTCTTGGGGACTGGGGCGTCTATATCAAATGCTGGATCAGATGATTTTTTGAACATTTTATTCTATTTATCAGAGTCTAAATAGTGAAATCGTAAACGATTTTTCCATTTTCATCGACGTAGTTTTTTAAGGCCACTTCCTGCTATCATGTTTGCAATATTGCTTTGGTCCCCTTGATTTACCATCGACGCTAGTTTTTCATCTACTGCGTTATTTATTATTTTACTAACACTTGCAGGCATTTCTTCTGTAGACGGTAACGGTTTCTTTTTTCGCCCCACTAATGATGTTATTTTATCCTTCGCAGTTGAAAACGCTTTCCCGGCAAGATTTCCAACAGTACTAATACCCTTATCACGAATGACATCAATGGCTTTCATTGATAACTGTTTAGCTAACGGCATCACTTTTGGGGCCATTCTTGAAAAGAATCCTAAAATGGTATTGCCGAGGCCATCTCCGTAGTATGCTTTATAAACTGGAAACCGTGAATTAACTACATAGACGAGGGTTGGTTTATCATGATTGTAATGGATGATCATTATTATAAAAACAATGGTGTTTTCAATTGTTATTTAATCACTATGATACTCATTTGCTAACTCGTCAATGAAATCTCGATATGTTTTGATATCCATGATACCGCCGGCAAATAACCGTCTACAGATATCAGCTGCTTCATTAATTATTTCCGGTGAATTATTTCCAGCTCGGAATCCTCCTACAAGAACATCTAATCGTGATATATCATTGATAACACTATCAGGACAAGTGTTTCCAATCCTTGGATTTCCTAATCCACTTCCGCTATAACCAGTTGCTTCATCTAGTTTGTCTGTATCCGTGGTTTGTAAATAATCAAGAGTATCATCATCATCATCAGGTGGTAGTTGTTGTTTTTTTTGTCTTCTTGTTTGTCTACGTGTTGGTGTTTGACGTTTTAGTTCTTGCCGTTCTTCTATTTCTCGTTGTCGCTCTTCTATTTGTTCTCTTTTATAATTACTAATTCCCCTTTGAAATTCCTTGTATCCTATCTCATCCTTATTCAAACGACCAATCCCTTTATTTAGTTTATACAAATAATCGAACCAATCATTACTTGATATTCTATCATTCTTATACTCGTCCTTTAAAAAATCTTTTTTTGAATTATAACTTTGAGCAGCAAAATTACCAAAGGCTTGATAATCCTTTGATTTCAATAATTCAAATTTTTTTTATTACTATTTTAGCATGATCAGTAAATTTATTCAACAGAGAAACAGTCGTTTTTTTCGGATCAGTTTGTTCAGTTTGTTCAGTTTTCACTTCTAGTTTTTTAAGTACAGAAATAAGACCCTCTTCCTTTCTCTTACCGTCAGGATCATCTCCCAGTATAGCACGCTCTACCCCCTTCGTTGCTGTGGTTACTGGTTTAAACAATTCTTCAGACCCCAGAGCAAAATCAGTTTGTAAACTCTGTCGTTGTTGCAGTTTATTTCTTACAGAGTCACGAATTGGTATAAATTTCTTAATTGCATCTAATCGTTCACGAGCCAATCGGGTTGTTAATGCTTCATTGACCATTATTTGAAATCAGAAACCATTTTTCAATTGTAAAACACTTTTTCAATCCCGACCTAACACCATCGTGCAACTCCCTTTTTGACATCAGTGACATGTCGGATGATTTTTAACACGGTCATGGAAGTGTTATTTCATCCTATAACAGCTTCTATCAAGGCTGTGGAAAGTCACATAATTGTATATAAAATAAATAATACTGTGACTTTCCACACTTTTTCATTGATCAATCTGACACATCGTCCATCGATTTTTGACATCCCCTTGAGGGTCGGCTAAAAAAAATGATATGGTCGGAATGATAAATGGTCGGTCACAATCAAAAAATGATAAATGGTCGGGCAATCAAAAAATGATTAATGGTCGGGCAATCAAAATTGTTCATTTTCTTGAATTAATGCTCGTAGGTTTCTAATTTTAGAGTTGACTTCTTTTTTCAATTCGTATTCGTTACCTAATTCTTTTCGTATTCCCTCTACGATAGTATACAACGGAACGAACACACTGATGTCACTGGAAAATGAAAGAGAGTCTTTAATAGAATTCTGAATTTTTTTGATGAGTGCATATTTCTTGGGTAGCATATATTTGTTAGTGCTAACCCCGTATTCTATATCCTGAAAATCAGACACAATTTGATCAGGATTTAATCCATCTGATAGTTTGATATCCTGATTTTTCAATTTTGCTATTTCAACTATGATGCTATTCATGTTTTCAGAATTCATTATTCTATAAGAATGACATATCTCTAATTGGAAATTATGACGCATTAGACATAACTAAATTGAACTTTTTGCCCTGTCTTTTTTGAAATAGCCGATCGATAAATCCTCCCTGCAACTTTTTGAACAGAAGTCGGACAAATATCGAAGTGCCTACCGGCTTCATTCATAGATGAAAATATTTTTTCTTCATTAGTTATTGTATTCAAAGATGTCACAGGTCTCTTACAAACCGTTTTGCAAGTGCCAGCTCTTCCTCGTTTGGAATTCTCACTCAGTGTGATAGCCTGCAGATTTGATACAGAATTATTCTTTGGATTAGAATCCTTGTGATAAATAACAAAACCATTCTCGATCAATCCATAATGACATTCATACACGAAACGATGATTGAGATAAGTTTTCTTTTCTTTTCCCTCCCTAACAGTAAACCTCAAATACCCTTGATTACTCACAAAACCGACCGGTTTCTTCATTCTACAGTGTCTTACAACACCATCACTGGATGCTTCATATTTTGTAATCACTGGATGTGGTCTGAATTCTTGGTTCATATATACTATTCTATTGTTTGTCTAATTCAGTGTTTGGTTCAATAATTACATCACTGGAAAATCTTTCGATATAGTCTTGCGGGGTTCTTATGATTTTATCCTTGATGTTGTCAGGGTCAAAGACTTTTTCAGGGTCATAATTTCTGATGGATTGTCCATTTTTTATTCTTTTATCATAATAACGCTTCAATTCCCTATATCGCTTACCACCACAATCAATACACAATTGTGATCTTTTCTTAACCCCAACCCCACATCGAATACAGGGTAACGGACCAAGACTTCCACGTCGAAAACTTTGCATATGATACCTACAGTATTCATTTTTTCTGCATGATTTGTTACACGGGGTTACATTTCCCATCATGAGCCATTTGCAGTGATTCATTATACATAAAACTTTCATTTAAATGTTTGTTTTTTTATATAGCATGAAGGAGTTCAAGAGATTGACTTCGAAAAATGCTAAATTCAATGCTGATAGAGAGTTCAAGAGATTATTGAAAATCAATCCTAGATTTAATCTCGATAGACCAAAAAAACGTCAAAAACGTCCAAGAGACGGAAACATGAAGGAGTTTAAGAGATTATTAAAAATCAATCCTAGATTTAATCTCGATAGACCCAAAAAACGTAACAAACGTCCAAGAGACGGAAACATGAAAGAGTTTAAGAGATTATTGAAAATTAACCCTAAATTTAATATCGATAAACCCAAAAAACGTCCAAAACGCACAATAGACGGAAACATGAAAGAGTTTAAGAGATTATTGAAAATCAATCCTAGATTTAATCGCGATAGACCCAAAAAACGTAACAAACGTCCAAGAGACGGAAACATGAGATCATCATGGAAGGATGCTCAATTCAATCTTGATATAGTTTCTAATACACCCAAGAATAAAATTCTTGATAAACCCATCAGAGACTGTTTTAATGAATTCAAGCGTGATGGAGCATCTTATTGCTGGTCAACATTTCGAATTGATGGTGTTGTTGACGCTACCATGAATGATGAAAAGGCAGCAGTGATCATTTCACGTGTTGGGGAAAAAAGTCATTTTTTCCGAATCAAATTCATTATCCGTGAGAATGGCAAATGGATTATTAAGGATAAATTTGAACCCATTCTCAAGGGCAAAAAAACTGTCACCGTGAATCAGGATTCAAAACCGGGAATTTTGACTGGAATTGATAAACCCTACTACGAAAGGTCTTATCCTGTCACAGCAGTTG
The DNA here is from genome assembly GCA_029339505.1 of Unio delphinus. Taxonomy (NCBI): domain Eukaryota; kingdom Metazoa; phylum Mollusca; class Bivalvia; order Unionida; family Unionidae; genus Unio; species Unio delphinus. The sequence continues at coordinate 8,944,083 of JAQISU010000306.1, forward strand.
TTTACGGGATCTATCCGCTCAATGAAAAACCTGATATTTCAAAACTAGCACCCATGAAATATTCGACAGGGCTCAATTGTGTAGCAGAACGAATAATAGAACACTTCACAAATGCGTCCCGGGGGAATAAACTCACTGATCTAAGACGAAAAAAAATAACCGAGTGGGAGTTCACGGTAAAAGAGCATGGAGCAACAATTCAGGATATAACTAAATTAGAAACATCATTAAGATTTCCAATATCGGTAAGGACAATCACCGGTGAAGTATTAAAAGAACCGAAATATCAATCAAAAAAAGGAAACCCCATTGAAATTATTGATCATAACGCGCACGCGTGGTCATCTGCAGTAACAATATTCCCACGGGATAGAACCGTAAAATATCTATCCCAAACCGAAGAGTTTTTTTCAGAGCAGAAATTATTTGATGCTATTTACCATTTGATTAAAAACGATCCTGTGTCAGCGTGGCTATTTCATAGTAATTCAGACGAGGAATGCAGATTTGATCAGTTTGTAAGGCCCAACGGAGAATTATACCGTACTGAAGAACTGCAGAATCAAATGAAACAACTAGCTAGTGAGTTTTCTGAGGACGGAGAAGAAGACGATCAATTATTAGCAAACTGTTTTACAGTACCATCCATTGCAGCACATTTTGCTAGAAAGAAAAACGCGTGGAAACCAACACGAAGTGAGTTTTTATCAGATGTCAAATTATCCTGTCTTGAATACAGCCACGGCGGATTATGGAACACAAAATACACCGCTGATACCGTTATTTCCGTTGATATGATTGCGTGTTATCCAGGAAGTTTTCTTGGGTATGGAGAATGCGAGAAATATTTCAAACGATTTGGACACCCCACACACGAAATGACCCGTGTTGCTATTAATGGACCACTTCCTGATTTTGATTTAACCGGATTCGCTTGTGTAGTATCATTTGAAATGGCTGAAGGGCTTCATCCGTGTAGTTATCTTTGGATTGGTAAACACATGTCTGAAAAACACTGGATGCCAATAGTGTTGTTACGGTATATGCTTGATTGTAAGATGTTAAAATCATTAATTGTCAGTGAAGCAATTATATCCTATCGGGCACAGAAATCAGTCTGGTTACCACAACCTGATCTAGAAAAGATAATTAGCGAAGAGCGAAAACTGTTTCCTGATTTTAATGAACAACAAATCATGGATTGGTCCAGGCAGTTATTTGAAATCAGAAACAATGAAGCAAAAAATCTTGGACGAAGAATAATCGGTAAATTTACCCAAGGTGGCAAAGATGATAATACGAAATATTCTTCACGATTGATTATAGACAACGCTGAATACGATTTTGTAATGGCGGATTTAACGAATAAGGGCCTATATGTCAATCGTAAGGACGCATTTATGTCCGATGGAACCAAATTGGGTACAATTGTTACCTACAATGATGGATACCATCCGCAGTACACACATTTGAGAGCTTCTATGCTTGGTTATGCTTCTATCAATCTGTTTTCAATGATCAATAGATTTCCTACCACCGCAGTTAGAGTTGCTACTGACTCATTTTACATAAATAGCAAAATGGCTGATTTTAAGGCTACTGGCAACGAGAAATGGGGATCATGGAGAATTAAGAAAGAAATGATTCATGATTATATTCCATCAGCAGATGTTACCATTGAAAATAATTACTTAGAAAGCAATCAGTGTTCAGAATTTTCTAGTGCACCACCGATTTCTGATCCAATATGCCTGCATAAAACAGTTTATTTAAACGGCTGTGGTGGGTCAGGAAAAACAACCCGGGCAATTGAGTTATTTCGTCGTGGAAACGCTAGCGTTTCTAACATGATTGTGCTAACACCAACTCATAGACTTGCAAGAGAAATGATACAGAGAGGGGTAAATGCCTGCACTTATCACAGCTTTTTCCGATGGAAGGGAGATAAATGGACTCCTGAGCGCATGGGAGAGAAATTTATTCCTGAAATTATCATTTGGGATGAAATAGACACAGTGTCAGAAGATGTCTTAAAAATATTTCTTGAGTGGTTGTTATTGAAAAATACAAAAGTCGTCATGTGCGGTGATCACGGGCAACCACCACCATTTGTCGGTGCATCCCCCCATGAATGGCTAAAGGGTTTTGTAGACTATTATGAAGAAATTTATACCGATCATAGATCACTTGATGAAAAATTAAAAGAATTGAAGAAACTAATTAGATTACAACCGGATAGAATCCAGTGTGAAATAACCCGTGAAATAATTTCGGAAACTCCCATGAATGAGTTTTGGGAAGCGTGGAGACCAAATGATTTAATCATTGCAAGTAGAAAAATAGTCAGGGACACACTTCAGATGAAGTTATTTGAATTGCATAAACAAAAATTTGCAACACTTCCAGTGCCTCTTTGTTATAGGCCATCGGATACGCGAAAACAGAACATCGAAGCTGATATTCCAGGACAAAGTGAAAAACAGAATTTAGTATTAAATGATATTGTGCTGGTTGATATCAATGTTGTTGAAGATGCATTGCGTGCTAATAAATCCCCGTGGACGCTAGGTTATGCAGCGACGATACATTCTTCACAGGGATTGACTATATCGGATACAACTCTTTGGATGGTAGATAATCGCATAGAATGGTCGAATTTAGTCTATCTCGCAGTGTCTAGAGTACGAAAAATAAATCAACTTCGAAGAATTGTCCTGACAGAGTCAGGCGATGATGAAATCATTGGCGATGATAATGATATTATTGATAAAAAACTCTCCGGTTACAAACAGCAGGACAAAAAAAAAAACAACGAGAATTTGATATTGATGCTGAATTAATAATCACTTTGAAGAAACAAAAGAATAATCACTGCGCGAGTTGCAATTGTATAATGCGTTGGCAGTATTCGGATAAGGATCCTCGCCAATTCACCGTAGACAGAAAAAATAACAATCTCGGTCATGTCAGAAATAATGTGATGTTGACTTGTCTTGAGTGTAATAGACGCAAGGGTGCTAGTTAAGCCCATGGGGTGGCAATTGAGTATCATCGGGTATCACTTGTAGTTGTTGTCTAGTAAACCCACGCTGAGGGGCAGTTGAATCCAGTTTATAGATTGGAAGTCTACCCGTAGATCGTGTTATACTAGATATCTTATGCGTAGTGACGCTCCAAATAGGATCAGTAGCCCTTTTTGTACCACCCTCAAGCTCTCCTGGTTCATATAAATACCTCACAATGACATTACTACCAAGAATTGGTTCTTTGAAATCCTTTTGTGGTTTTTCAGGTATCGACTTCTTTTTAATCGCGTTGATAGGTTTCATGTTGATGGTTCTAGTAATCTCGTTATTCAGTGCGGTAACTACACCTGGTAATCTCTTAACCCATTCACGGGATCTTTTTTCTTGGATGAATTCTTTTGCATATTGATATCCAAATAACCGTTCAGCAAGAATCCGATTAAATCGTTCTACAATGGCCTGATCACGATGCAGTGCAGTATGCCCTCGTCTGATAGCGACATTGTGATATTTCATTGTAGATAACACTGCACCCTGAAATTCCTTGCCCGGGTCAACTTGTAACAGATTTGGCCAGTGCAGAAGGCTCCTTCGATAAATCCTTTCAAATGCAGAAGCGACTTCAGTGGCCGATTTTGTTTTTAACGGTTCTGCTTCTTTGTATCGACTTGCAATATCAACTACAGTTAACGCATATTTGTAACCACGATCATGTGGCAGAAATAATAGATCAGCCTGATGAACTTCATTAGGAAAGGTCACATCAAAATGCGAGAATTGAATTTGTTTAGGCGGTGGTAGATAAATTTGCCATAGTGCCTGTTTGGATAACCAATGAGCCGCAGTGGTTTTTTTCACTTTTGCGGCGCTAGCGAGTTTACTGATTGCAGCGTTACCCTTCCAGTATCCTCTTGGGGAATAATAAATAGATTCCATGTTGTTATTAATTACCAGCACCTAACATCAATTTGCTTTTCATTGCCGATTTTATCAAAAATGAAGCCAATTTTTCTTTGAAGGATTTATCAGTGATAGAATTCAACGCATGAATTAATTTCACATCTGCTAGATGCCTGCTTTTATAAGCAACATCATGAAGGTGACAGGCCTTATCAATAGCGTTTATTGGTTCCTCACCGGGTCGGGGCTGATTTTGATCATTGAGTCTGATATCAAGTCTTGTTCCCGGTCCACAATAACTATACCCTGGAAGGTGTTTTTCTCCGGGGTATTTTGCCCATGGGGTTCCAGGGAGTTTTGCTAATTTGGCAGCGATATCACCTCCTCGTTTTTTTTTAAAGGTTCCTTGGGTTCCTTGGGTTTAGAAACAAATCTAAATTTCTTTGTACTACACTGTACGCATTTACCAGAAAGCGCTGATCGGTTATTTTTAGTTGTAATCGTCGTCAAGTCATCTGTGCCAGTACGCGCCTTACACTTTACGCAATATAGATCCATAATTTATGTATAGAGATATGAATATAATTGATTTTTCAGCGACTAAAACAAGAGAACCAGTGAAGCATCAAGCAGCGCTACCAAACTCTATCCGCGCAATTATAATCGGGCCATCTGGATCCGGTAAAACGCAATTGTTGCTCAATTTAATAATGAGATGGATGAAGTGGGATAAGTTGTATTTAATTGCCCCTAGCGTAGATGACCAACGATGCTATGAAGTGCTAAAAGATTTTAATGAAAACGCTTCAGAGATTGCCGGCGAGGATGTTATTGAATTTATAACCGATATTGACGAGGCGCCATCCGTGAATGATCTCGATGGAAGTATCAACAATTTAGTTGTATTGGAAAAAACACCAACCCACGCTACCGAGTTTGCGATAGCATGGGTTGCCATGTTGGTTTGGCTAAGGGGGACCGACCCTCACCCCCCAATTAATAGAAAAACATCTTCCGTTTCGCCATCAAATAATGTATCTGCTATGGGGACCGAACACGTAGTAGTTGATAGATCTGTGTTTACAAGACAAACACGCTACCATTACACCACGGAGCTGTCATACAGAATAGAGATTTTTTAATATATATATATCTTCTGATTATACTTAACAATAAGAGATTTTTAAAATAGACAATTTTACTATATCCATCGTATTAGGAAATAAAATACTAAGTACACAAAACGAATAATAATTTAACTGTTGTTTAAAAAATATTGTAAATATCAGTCACGCATGCCTGCGTCAGTGACTAGATTAGATCATAAAGAGCTGTATACAGGAATTTTAACCACGCCCACCTACTTCAATGAATGGAAACCACTCGCGTTCCTTCTGAGCGAACATAGGTAAAATGCGCTAGATTATAAAGAACGTCTGTACTGAAAGTGTATTAATAGATCGTCTAAATAAATACAACTGTTTAAATGATGCGGTTTTAGCCAAGCGACAATAAAACATTTTAGAATTATAAAAATACAACTCTAACGAAACACATGTATTATACTCCATTACAGTCACGTGGGTGCACACATGTCAATTATATCTCTCTACAGGTAATATAGCAGACGTCATAATACAAGGGAACTTAGTAGGTAGAGTGGTTGGATTTATCCATAAAGGATTATCTCCCTTGAATCTTTTCAGATGTATACGAATTTTATTTTATGACCATTTTTTTTAGACAGAGTTAATTTAGTAATATTTTCTGCAACAAATCGTATTGAAGACCTACAAATGTTAAAGTATCTACTAGCTTTATTTATTGATTGAAATATTTTCTCCTCTTTTGTTTCTAAATCAAACGATTTGACCCCCCTATGGCGTTTTGTGTGCCTACCAGCGTTGCCTTTTAAAAGGTTATCGCGCTGCGAGATAGATTGAAGATTCTCAAGACAATTATCAGTCTTCACGCCATTTATGTGATCAATCACAAATCCGTCTTCGATTAATCCGTAAAATGCTTCATAGAATTAATGCTCGTAGGTTTCTAATTTTAGAGTTGACTTCTTTTTTCAATTCGTATTCGTTACCTAATTCTTTTCGTATTCCCTCTACGATAGTATACAACGGAACGAACACACTGATGTCACTGGAAAATGAAAGAGAGTCTTTAATAGAATTCTGAATTTTTTTGATGAGTGCATATTTCTTGGGTAGCATATATTTGTTAGTGCTAACCCCGTATTCTATATCCTGAAAATCAGACACAATTTGATCAGGATTTAATCCATCTGATAGTTTGATATCCTGATTTTTCAATTTTGCTATTTCAACTATGATGCTATTCATGTTTTCAGAATTCATTATTCTATAAGAATGACATATCTCTAATTGGAAATTATGACGCATTAGACATAACTAAATTGAACTTTTTGCCCTGTCTTTTTTGAAATAGCCGATCGATAAATCCTCCCTGCAACTTTTTGAACAGAAGTCGGACAAATATCGAAGTGCCTACCGGCTTCATTCATAGATGAAAATATTTTTTCTTCATTAGTTATTGTATTCAAAGATGTCACAGGTCTCTTACAAACCGTTTTGCAAGTGCCAGCTCTTCCTCGTTTGGAATTCTCACTCAGTGTGATAGCCTGCAGATTTGATACAGAATTATTCTTTGGATTAGAATCCTTGTGATAAATAACAAAACCATTCTCGATCAATCCATAATGACATTCATACACGAAACGATGATTGAGATAAGTTTTCTTTTCTTTTCCCTCCCTAACAGTAAACCTCAAATACCCTTGATTACTCACAAAACCGACCGGTTTCTTCATTCTACAGTGTCTTACAACACCATCACTGGATGCTTCATATTTTGTAATCACTGGATGTGGTCTGAATTCTTGGTTCATATATACTATTCTATTGTTTGTCTAATTCAGTGTTTGGTTCAATAATTACATCACTGGAAAATCTTTCGATATAGTCTTGCGGGGTTCTTATGATTTTATCCTTGATGTTGTCAGGGTCAAAGACTTTTTCAGGGTCATAATTTCTGATGGATTGTCCATTTTTTATTCTTTTATCATAATAACGCTTCAATTCCCTATATCGCTTACCACCACAATCAATACACAATTGTGATCTTTTCTTAACCCCAACCCCACATCGAATACAGGGTAACGGACCAAGACTTCCACGTCGAAAACTTTGCATATGATACCTACAGTATTCATTTTTTCTGCATGATTTGTTACACGGGGTTACATTTCCCATCATGAGCCATTTGCAGTGATTCATTATACATAAAACTTTCATTTAAATGTTTGTTTTTTTATATAGCATGAAGGAGTTCAAGAGATTGACTTCGAAAAATGCTAAATTCAATGCTGATAGAGAGTTCAAGAGATTATTGAAAATCAATCCTAGATTTAATCTCGATAGACCAAAAAAACGTCAAAAACGTCCAAGAGACGGAAACATGAAGGAGTTTAAGAGATTATTAAAAATCAATCCTAGATTTAATCTCGATAGACCCAAAAAACGTAACAAACGTCCAAGAGACGGAAACATGAAAGAGTTTAAGAGATTATTGAAAATTAACCCTAAATTTAATATCGATAAACCCAAAAAACGTCCAAAACGCACAATAGACGGAAACATGAAAGAGTTTAAGAGATTATTGAAAATCAATCCTAGATTTAATCGCGATAGACCCAAAAAACGTAACAAACGTCCAAGAGACGGAAACATGAGATCATCATGGAAGGATGCTCAATTCAATCTTGATATAGTTTCTAATACACCCAAGAATAAAATTCTTGATAAACCCATCAGAGACTGTTTTAATGAATTCAAGCGTGATGGAGCATCTTATTGCTGGTCAACATTTCGAATTGATGGTGTTGTTGACGCTACCATGAATGATGAAAAGGCAGCAGTGATCATTTCACGTGTTGGGGAAAAAAGTCATTTTTTCCGAATCAAATTCATTATCCGTGAGAATGGCAAATGGATTATTAAGGATAAATTTGAACCCATTCTCAAGGGCAAAAAAACTGTCACCGTGAATCAGGATTCAAAACCGGGAATTTTGACTGGAATTGATAAACCCTACTACGAAAGGTCTTATCCTGTCACAGCAGTTGTTTACGGGATCTATCCGCTCAATGAAAAACCTGATATTTCAAAACTAGCACCCATGAAATATTCGACAGGGCTCAATTGTGTAGCAGAACGAATAATAGAACACTTCACAAATGCGTCCCGGGGGAATAAACTCACTGATCTAAGACGAAAAAAAATAACCGAGTGGGAGTTCACGGTAAAAGAGCATGGAGCAACAATTCAGGATATAACTAAATTAGAAACATCATTAAGATTTCCAATATCGGTAAGGACAATCACCGGTGAAGTATTAAAAGAACCGAAATATCAATCAAAAAAAGGAAACCCCATTGAAATTATTGATCATAACGCGCACGCGTGGTCATCTGCAGTAACAATATTCCCACGGGATAGAACCGTAAAATATCTATCCCAAACCGAAGAGTTTTTTTCAGAGCAGAAATTATTTGATGCTATTTACCATTTGAGTAAAAACGATCCTGTGTCAGCGTGGCTATTTCATAGTAATTCAGACGAGGAATGCAGATTTGATCAGTTTGTAAGGCCCAACGGAGAATTATACCGTACTGAAGAACTGCAGAATCAAATGAAACAACTAGCTAGTGAGTTTTCTGAGGACGGAGAAGAAGACGATCAATTATTAGCAAACTGTTTTACAGTACCATCCATTGCAGCACATTTTGCTAGAAAGAAAAACGCGTGGAAACCAACACGAAGTGAGTTTTTATCAGATGTCAAATTATCCTGTCTTGAATACAGCCACGGCGGATTATGGAACACAAAATACACCGCTGATACCGTTATTTCCGTTGATATGATTGCGTGTTATCCAGGAAGTTTTCTTGGGTATGGAGAATGCGAGAAATATTTCAAACGATTTGGACACCCCACACACGAAATGACCCGTGTTGCTATTAATGGACCACTTCCTGATTTTGATTTAACCGGATTCGCTTGTGTAGTATCATTTGAAATGGCTGAAGGGCTTCATCCGTGTAGTTATCTTTGGATTGGTAAACACATGTCTGAAAAACACTGGATGCCAATAGTGTTGTTACGGTATATGCTTGATTGTAAGATGTTAAAATCATTAATTGTCAGTGAAGCAATTATATCCTATCGGGCACAGAAATCAGTCTGGTTACCACAACCTGATCTAGAAAAGATAATTAGCGAAGAGCGAAAACTGTTTCCTGATTTTAATGAACAACAAATCATGGATTGGTCCAGGCAGTTATTTGAAATCAGAAACAATGAAGCAAAAAATCTTGGACGAAGAATAATCGGTAAATTTACCCAAGGTGGCAAAGATGATAATACGAAATATTCTTCACGATTGATTATAGACAACGCTGAATACGATTTTGTAATGGCGGATTTAACGAATAAGGGCCTATATGTCAATCGTAAGGACGCATTTATGTCCGATGGAACCAAATTGGGTACAATTGTTACCTACAATGATGGATACCATCCGCAGTACACACATTTGAGAGCTTCTATGCTTGGTTATGCTTCTATCAATCTGTTTTCAATGATCAATAGATTTCCTACCACCGCAGTTAGAGTTGCTACTGACTCATTTTACATAAATAGCAAAATGGCTGATTTTAAGGCTACTGGCAACGAGAAATGGGGATCATGGAGAATTAAGAAAGAAATGATTCATGATTATATTCCATCAGCAGATGTTACCATTGAAAATAATTACTTAGAAAGCAATCAGTGTTCAGAATTTTCTAGTGCACCACCGATTTCTGATCCAATATGCCTGCATAAAACAGTTTATTTAAACGGCTGTGGTGGGTCAGGAAAAACAACCCGGGCAATTGAGTTATTTCGTCGTGGAAACGCTAGCGTTTCTAACATGATTGTGCTAACACCAACTCATAGACTTGCAAGAGAAATGATACAGAGAGGGGTAAATGCCTGCACTTATCACAGCTTTTTCCGATGGAAGGGAGATAAATGGACTCCTGAGCGCATGGGAGAGAAATTTATTCCTGAAATTATCATTTGGGATGAAATAGACACAGTGTCAGAAGATGTCTTAAAAATATTTCTTGAGTGGTTGTTATTGAAAAATACAAAAGTCGTCATGTGCGGTGATCACGGGCAACCACCACCATTTGTCGGTGCATCCCCCCATGAATGGCTAAAGGGTTTTGTAGACTATTATGAAGAAATTTATACCGATCATAGATCACTTGATGAAAAATTAAAAGAATTGAAGAAACTAATTAGATTACAACCGGATAGAATCCAGTGTGAAATAACCCGTGAAATAATTTCGGAAACTCCCATGAATGAGTTTTGGGAAGCGTGGAGACCAAATGATTTAATCATTGCAAGTAGAAAAATAGTCAGGGACACACTTCAGATGAAGTTATTTGAATTGCATAAACAAAAATTTGCAACACTTCCAGTGCCTCTTTGTTATAGGCCATCGGATACGCGAAAACAGAACATCGAAGCTGATATTCCAGGACAAAGTGAAAAACAGAATTTAGTATTAAATGATATTGTGCTGGTTGATATCAATGTTGTTGAAGATGCATTGCGTGCTAATAAATCCCCGTGGACGCTAGGTTATGCAGCGACGATACATTCTTCACAGGGATTGACTATATCGGATACAACTCTTTGGATGGTAGATAATCGCATAGAATGGTCGAATTTAGTCTATCTCGCAGTGTCTAGAGTACGAAAAATAAATCAACTTCGAAGAATTGTCCTGACAGAGTCAGGCGATGATGAAATCATTGGCGATGATAATGATATTATTGATAAAAAACTCTCCGGTTACAAACAGCAGGACAAAAAAAAAAACAACGAGAATTTGATATTGATGCTGAATTAATAATCACTTTGAAGAAACAAAAGAATAATCACTGCGCGAGTTGCAATTGTATAATGCGTTGGCAGTATTCGGATAAGGATCCTCGCCAATTCACCGTAGACAGAAAAAATAACAATCTCGGTCATGTCAGAAATAATGTGATGTTGACTTGTCTTGAGTGTAATAGACGCAAGGGTGCTAGTTAAGCCCATGGGGTGGCAATTGAGTATCATCGGGTATCACTTGTAGTTGTTGTCTAGTAAACCCACGCTGAGGGGCAGTTGAATCCAGTTTATAGATTGGAAGTCTACCCGTAGATCGTGTTATACTAGATATCTTATGCGTAGTGACGCTCCAAATAGGATCAGTAGCCCTTTTTGTACCACCCTCAAGCTCTCCTGGTTCATATAAATACCTCACAATGACATTACTACCAAGAATTGGTTCTTTGAAATCCTTTTGTGGTTTTTCAGGTATCGACTTCTTTTTAATCGCGTTGATAGGTTTCATGTTGATGGTTCTAGTAATCTCGTTATTCAGTGCGGTAACTACACCTGGTAATCTCTTAACCCATTCACGGGATCTTTTTTCTTGGATGAATTCTTTTGCATATTGATATCCAAATAACCGTTCAGCAAGAATCCGATTAAATCGTTCTACAATGGCCTGATCACGATGCAGTGCAGTATGCCCTCGTCTGATAGCGACATTGTGATATTTCATTGTAGATAACACTGCACCCTGAAATTCCTTGCCCGGGTCAACTTGTAACAGATTTGGCCAGTGCAGAAGGCTCCTTCGATAAATCCTTTCAAATGCAGAAGCGACTTCAGTGGCCGATTTTGTTTTTAACGGTTCTGCTTCTTTGTATCGACTTGCAATATCAACTACAGTTAACGCATATTTGTAACCACGATCATGTGGCAGAAATAATAGATCAGCCTGATGAACTTCATTAGGAAAGGTCACATCAAAATGCGAGAATTGAATTTGTTTAGGCGGTGGTAGATAAATTTGCCATAGTGCCTGTTTGGATAACCAATGAGCCGCAGTGGTTTTTTTCACTTTTGCGGCGCTAGCGAGTTTACTGATTGCAGCGTTACCCTTCCAGTATCCTCTTGGGGAATAATAAATAGATTCCATGTTGTTATTAATTACCAGCACCTAACATCAATTTGCTTTTCATTGCCGATTTTATCAAAAATGAAGCCAATTTTTCTTTGAAGGATTTATCAGTGATAGAATTCAACGCATGAATTAATTTCACATCTGCTAGATGCCTGCTTTTATAAGCAACATCATGAAGGTGACAGGCCTTATCAATAGCGTTTATTGGTTCCTCACCGGGTCGGGGCTGATTTTGATCATTGAGTCTGATATCAAGTCTTGTTCCCGGTCCACAATAACTATACCCTGGAAGGTGTTTTTCTCCGGGGTATTTTGCCCATGGGGTTCCAGGGAGTTTTGCTAATTTGGCAGCGATATCACCTCCTCGTTTTTTTTTAAAGGTTCCTTGGGTTCCTTGGGTTTAGAAACAAATCTAAATTTCTTTGTACTACACTGTACGCATTTACCAGAAAGCGCTGATCGGTTATTTTTAGTTGTAATCGTCGTCAAGTCATCTGTGCCAGTACGCGCCTTACACTTTACGCAATATAGATCCATAATTTATGTATAGAGATATGAATATAATTGATTTTTCAGCGACTAAAACAAGAGAACCAGTGAAGCATCATGCAGCGCTACCAAACTCTATCCGCGCAATTATAATCGGGCCATCTGGATCCGGTAAAACGCAATTGTTGCTCAATTTAATAATGAGATGGATGAAGTGGGATAAGTTGTATTTAATTGCCCCTAGCGTAGATGACCAACGATGCTATGAAGTGCTAAAAGATTTTAATGAAAACGCTTCAGAGATTGCCGGCGAGGATGTTATTGAATTTATAACCGATATTGACGAGGCGCCATCCGTGAATGATCTCGATGGAAGTATCAACAATTTAGTTGTATTGGAAAAAACACCAACCCACGCTACCGAGTTTGCGATAGCATGGGTTGCCATGTTGGTTTGGCTAAGGGGGACCGACCCTCACCCCCCAATTAATAGAAAAACATCTTCCGTTTCGCCATCAAATAATGTATCTGCTATGGGGACCGAACACGTAGTAGTTGATAGATCTGTGTTTACAAGACAAACACGCTACCATTACACCACGGAGCTGTCATACAGAATAGAGATTTTTTAATATATATATATCTTCTGATTATACTTAACAATAAGAGATTTTTAAAATAGACAATTTTACTATATCCATCGTATTAGGAAATAAAATACTAAGTACACAAAACGAATAATAATTTAACTGTTGTTTAAAAAATATTGTAAATATCAGTCACGCATGCCTGCGTCAGTGACTAGATTAGATCATAAAGAGCTGTATACAGGAATTTTAACCACGCCCACCTACTTCAATGAATGGAAACCACTCGCGTTCCTTCTGAGCGAACATAGGTAAAATGCGCTAGATTATAAAGAACGTCTGTACTGAAAGTGTATTAATAGATCGTCTAAATAAATACAACTGTTTAAATGATGCGGTTTTAGCCAAGCGACAATAAAACATTTTAGAATTATAAAAATACAACTCTAACGAAACACATGTATTATACTCCATTACAGTCACGTGGGTGCACACATGTCAATTATATCTCTCTACAGGTAATATAGCAGACGTCATAATACAAGGGAACTTAGTAGGTAGAGTGGTTGGATTTATCCATAAAGGATTATCTCCCTTGAATCTTTTCAGATGTATACGAATTTTATTTTATGACCATTTTTTTTAGACAGAGTTAATTTAGTAATATTTTCTGCAACAAATCGTATTGAAGACCTACAAATGTTAAAGTATCTACTAGCTTTATTTATTGATTGAAATATTTTCTCCTCTTTTGTTTCTAAATCAAACGATTTGACCCCCCTATGGCGTTTTGTGTGCCTACCAGCGTTGCCTTTTAAAAGGTTATCGCGCTGCGAGATAGATTGAAGATTCTCAAGACAATTATCAGTCTTCACGCCATTTATGTGATCAATCACAAATCCGTCTTCGATTAATCCGTAAAATGCTTCATAGATGGCTCTGTGACAGAGATACTTCTTCCCCCCGAATGTAAACATCAAGTATCCCATATTATTTACCCATCCAACAGGCCTTGTTAGTCTGCAATTTCTAACAACACCATCACTGGAGGCTTCGTAATTAACAAGCACTGGATGAGGTCTGAAATCTTGGCTCATTTGTCTAATTTATTATCTGCTTTAATTATAAACCTCTTGATATAATCTTGAGGGTTTTTTATGATTTTGTCATCGTTAGGGTCAATGACTGCATTTTTTATTCGTTTGTCATAATAGCGTTTTAGTTCCCTGTATCGTTTACCCCCACAAGCAAGACACAACTGCGATTTCCCCCTTACCCCAGCCCCACATTGAAGGCATGGAAGAGGATCGAAAGAACCGTTGCGAACGCTTTGTAAATGATACCCACAGAATTCGCTTCTGCATGATTTGTTACACGGGGTTGTTGATCCAATCATTAGCCACTTGCAGTGATTCATTATACTATATTTTTCTATTTAAATACTTGTTTTAATTATAACATGGAAGAGTTCAAGAGATTATCGAAAATTAAGCCTTGGAAAAATCCTAAATTCATTGATTATAACATGGAGGAGTTCAAGAGATTATCGAAAATTAAGCCTTGGAGAAATACTAAATTCAATCTCGATGAGGAGTTCAACAAATTATCGAAAATGAAGCCTTGGAGAAATACTAAATTCAATCTCGATAGAGTCTCTGATACACCAAAACATCAAATCGGTGATAGAACTATACTGAGTAAAATCAGGGAGTGTTTTAATGAATTCTACCGAGACGGTGCAGCATACTGTTGGTCGACATTTCGAATTATTGATGAAGATGTCAATGTACCCAACATCGATGCTACTATGAACGATGAAAGAGCAGCTGAGATAATTTCACACCTTGGCCCGCCAAGGAGCTGGAAATTCAAGGGTAAATTGCAAAGCAATTCCCATGAGAAAATCAAAGATTTTCAACAAAGCAATTCCCAACAGATGTATTTTTTCAGAATAAAATTCATTATCGAAGTCGAAGGCAAATGGATTATCAGGGATAAATTTGAACCAATCCTCAAGGATAAAAAAACTGTCATTGTGAGTAGAGATTCCAAACCAGGAATTCTAACTGGAATTGACAAACCATACTACGAGAGATTTTATCCAGTAACAGCAATTGTTTATGGGATATATCCGTTAAATGATAAACCCGATATTGCAAAACTAGCTCCTATGAAATATTCTAGTTCACTGAACTGTGTAGCAACACGGGTACTGGAACACTTCACAAATGCATCACGAGGAAATAAACTAACTGATCTGCGACGTAGAAAAATAACCGAATGGGAACTGACAGTGAAACAGCACGGTGCAAAGATTTCTGATATAGCTAAATTAGAAACATTATTAAGATTCCCAATATCAGTAACGACAATAACCGGAGAAGTATTATACGAACCGAAATATCAATCACAAGGAGCGCCAATACAAATTATTGATCATAACAAACACGCGTGGACACCTGCAGTAACAATATTTCCACGAGAACGAACCGTGAGATATATCCCTAAGGAGTTCGTCGGGGATGTTTTTTATAATGAGAAATTATTCGATGCTATTCACACGCTGTGTGAGGATGATCCTGTGTCAGTGTGGTTACTTAGAAGTGATGAAGATCCCGAAATAGGATTTGATCAATTTGTAAGACCAAATGGTGAATTATATCGCGTTGAAGAATTAGATAACAGAATGAGAGAAATCGCTAGTGATTTTTTACCCGAGAGTTCCCATGAAAAACTACTCACGGATAGTTTTACTATTCCCTCTGTGGTAGCTCACTTCGCAAGAGAAAAAAACTCATGGCGTCCAACACAAAGTGATTTTCTCGAGGACGTTAAATTGAGTTGCGTCAAATTTAGTCATGGAGGACTGTGGAATACAAAATACCATCGTGGCGGTATGATTTCAATTGATATATCCGCGTGTTATCCTGGAAGTTTCCTCGGGTATGGAGAATGTAGTAACTATTTTAAACGATTTGGACACCCCACGCATGAAATGACTCGTGTTGCGATTAATAGTCCATTGCCTGATTTTGATTTAACTGGATTCGCTCGTGTGATATCATTCGAATTCGCTACAGGGTTACATCCGTGTAGTTATGTTTGGCTTGGTAGACATATATCTGAAAAGGCCTGGATGCCAATAGTGTTACTACGATATATGATTGATTGTGGTATGCTAATATCGTTGATTGTTTCCGAAGCTATTATATGCTATCGAGCTCAGAAAGAAGTTTGGCTACCACAACCCGATCTAGATCGTATAATTAGCGAACAGCGAAAACAGTTTCCAGATGGAAATTCGAAGAATTTCAGTGAAGAACAAATCATGAATTGGTCTAAGAAGTTATTTGAATTTAAAAAAGAACAAGCAAAAGATTTTGGACGAAGAATAATCGGTAAATTTACCCAGGGTGGAAGATACGACAATGCAAAATATTCTTCGCGGTTGATCATAGACATCGCTGAATACGATTTTATTGTAACGGATTTAACGAAACAAGGAAAACTTGTAAATCGTAAAGACGCTTTTTTATCCGATGGAAGACGATTAGGTACAATTGTTACCTATTGTGATGGATATATTAAACAGTATACGCATTTGAGAAGTTCTATGCTAGCTTATGCTTCTATCAATTTATTTTCGATGATAAATAGATTTCCTAATACCGCAGTTAGAGTAGCCACTGATTCTATGTATATACACAATAAATACAAATCAGATGTAGCTAAATTCACAGATCCAGAGGCAAATTGGGGATGTTGGAGATTTAAAAAGGAAACGCTACATGAGTATTGTGAATCGGCAGATATTACCATGGATGAAAGGTACTTAAAGTGTGATGAGATTCAATCAGAATTTTCTAATGCACCACCGGTATCTGATCCAATATGTAGATACAAGACAGTTTATTTAAACGGTTGTGGTGGGTCAGGAAAGACAACTCGTGCAATTGAATTATATCGTCGGTCAACCGTGATTGTGTTAACACCAACTCACAGACTCGCCAGAGAGATGAAACAACGAGGGGTAAATGCCCGTACCTATCACAGTTTTTTTCGATGGAAGGGTGACAAATGGACTCCTGATCGAATGGGTGATAAATTCATTCCTGAAATCATAATCTGGGATGAAATATGCACAGTGTCATTAGATGCATTACAAACATTTCTCGAGTGGTTGTTAAACAAAAACACAAAAGTCGTCATGTGCGGTGATCACGGCCAACCACCACCATTTGTCGGTGCATCTCCACATAAATAGCTAAAGGGTTTTGTAGACTACTATGAAGAAATTAATACCGACCATAGATCACTTGATGAACAATTACGCGAGTTTAAAGCGCTAATTAGATTACAGCCGGATAAAATCCAAATGTGAAATAGCGCGTGAAATAATTTCAGAAACTCCCATGAATGATTTTTGGGAAACGTGGAGACCAAATGATTTGATAGTAGCAAGTAGAAAAATAGTCAGAGTATTAACAGAGTATTAGTCAGATGAAGTTATTTGAAACGCATAAAGAAAAATTTACAACACTTCCAGTACCGTTGTGTTATAGGCCTTCGGATACACGAAAGCAGAATATTGAAGTTGATATTCCAGGGAAGAGTGAAAAGCAGATTCTCGTGTTAAATGATATTGTGCTGGTTGATATCAGCGTCGTCGAAGATGCATTGCGTGCTGATAAATCCCCATGGACGTTAGGTTACGCAGCGACAATACACTCTTCACAGGGATTGACTATATCAGATACAATTGTTTGGATGGTGGATAATCACATCGAATGGTCAAATTTAGTCTATCTTGCAGTATCCAGAGTACGAAGAATAAATCAACTTCGAAGAATTATTTTCGATGATGACACCACAATGGATGATGCTAGCATCGTTGATGTTAAAATTATTGATAAAAAACTCTCCGGTTACAAACAACAAGACAAAAAAAAAAACAACGAGAATTTGACATTGATGCTGAATTAATAATTTCGCTGTAGCAACAACAGAATAATCACTGCGCGAGTTGCAATTGTATAATGCGTTGGCAGTATTCGGATAAAGATCCTCTCCAATTTACGGTAGACAGAAAGAAAAGCAGCATTGGTCATGTCAGAAACAATGTGATGCTGACTTGTCTTGAGTGCAACAGACGCAACGGCGCTAGTTAAGACCCCGCGGTGGTAATTGAGTATCGTCAGGAATCACTTGTAATTGTTGTCGTGTAAATCCTCGCTGAGGAGCAGTTGAATCCAGTTTATAGATTGGAGGTCTACCAGTAGATCGTGTTATACCGGATATCTTATGCGTAGTGACGCTCCAAATAGGATCGGTAGCTCTTTTTTTACCACCCTCAAGCTCTCCTGGTTCGTATAAATACCTAACAGTGACATTACTACCAAGAATTGGTTCTTTGAAATCTTTTTGTGAAATTCCTTGGATTTCCATTTTTGGTATAGACGCTTTCTTAATCGCGTTGACAGGTTTCATGTTAATTGTTCTAGTAATCTCGTTATTGAGCGCGGTAATCACAGCTGGTAATCTCTTAACCCATTCACGGGATCTTTTATCCTGAATAAACTCCTTCGCGTATTGATATCCAAATAACCGTTCAGCAAGAGTCCGATTAAATCGTTCAACAATTGCCTGATCGCGATGTAGCGCAGTATGCCCTCGTCTGATGGTGACATTGTGATGTTTCATCGTTGATAAAACAGCGCCTTGAAATCCCTTGCCAGGATCAACTTGTAACAGATTTGGCCAGCGTAGTGGGCCTCGTCGATAAATCTTTTCAAATGCAGAAGCAACTTCAGGTGATGATTTTGTTTTGCAGCGGTTCTGCTTGTTTGTATCGACTCGCAACGTCAACTACGGTTAGCGCGTATTTGTAACCGTTGTCATGTGGTAAAAACAATAAATCAGCTTGATGAACTTCATTAGGTCCGGTAACATCAAAATGCGAGAAATTGATTTGTTTAGGGCGCGGTAGATAAATTTGCCATATAGCCTGTTTGGATAACCAATTAGCCGCAGTGGCCTTTTTCACTTTTGCGGCGTTAGCGAGTTTATTGATTGCAGCGTTACCCCTCCAGTATCCTTTTGGAGAATAATAAATAGATTCCATATTATTAATTACCAGCGCCAATCATCAATTTGCCTTTCATAGCCGATTTTACCAACCACGAAGCCAATTTTTCTTTCAAAGATTTATCAGGAATAGCATTTAACGCATGAATTAATTTCACATCCACGAGATGTCTGTTTTGCAGATTACTGCTTTTATATACAACATCATGAGCATGACACGCCTTATCAATAGCGTTTATCGGATACTCGCCAGGTCGGGGCTGATTTTGATCATCAAGTCTGATATCTAATCGTGGTCCGGGGCCACAGTAGCTATATCCTGGAAGGTGCTTTTCTCCGGGGTACTTTGCCCATGGGGTTCCAGGGAGCTTTGCCAATTTGGCTGCGATATCACCTCCACGTTTTTTTTTAAAAATATTTCCGGATTTCATAGAAATAAATCTAAAATTTTTTTACCACATGTTGCACATCTACCAGTAAGTGCAGATCTGTTATTTTTGGTTGTAATCGTCGTCACATCATTTGTGCTAGTACGCGTTTTACACTTCACACAATATAGATCCATAATTTATGTATAGAGATATGGATATAATTGATTTTTCAGCGACTAAAACAAGAGAACCAGTTAAGCATCATGCAGCGCTACTAAACTCTATCCGCGCAATTATAATCGGGCCATCTGAATCCGGCAAGACGCAATTGTTGCTCAATTTAATAATGAGATGGATGAAATGGGATAAATTGTATTTAGTTGCTCCTAGCGTAGATGATCAACGATGCTATGAAGTGCTGAAAGATTTTAATGAAAACGCTTCAGAGATTGCTGGCGAGTGTATTATTGAATTTATAACCGATATTGACGAGGCACCATCAGTAGAAGACATCGATGGAAGTATCAACAATTTAGTTGTATACCATGATGTCATGTTAGATAAACAAAAAAACCCAGCTAGAATATTTTCCCGAGGCAGGCACAAAAACACTGATGTGATATATGTCACTCAACGCTACACTCAGATTCCAAAAGTGATCAGAGATAACTGTAATATTCTTGCTGTATTCAACGGCGTTGATACACATACGCTACGAAATATTTGGCAGACATGGTGCTCTGATATGGACTTCAATCAATTAAAAAATTTCTTTAGTAACGCTCAGTCGACCCAGCATGGATTTATAATAATAAATTTACATGATCCTCGGACACGATATCGTATCGGACTCGATCAAATATTTGGTTAACCCATAGCAGCAGAGAGGGTGAGTGACAACGACGTTGGCGTCATTGACGAATTCATCGAGGAGGCCTAGTAGTATAAGGAAATGCGGGTTCTGGACCACTTTTGGATAGAACCTTTATTTTATAAAAATAAACCCTCTATTAATAAAAATAACACCTTTTCGATGACAACAATCACAACACAACACAAAAAATATACAAAAATCACCAATACCTTATAAAACCCTCCAATCAATGAAATAAACCTTCTAAAACTATTTTTACTAAAAATATAAAAATAAGAATTAAATGTTTTGACGGGTTAGACCAAGCATTACCAAATAAATAAAACGTAGAAGGCTCAGATTAAGTTAAATAACTTTGTTGAAAACTTTGATAAAGTATACTAAATTTAAATGTTTTGACGGGCTGGACCAAGCATTACCAATATAAATAAATATAGAAGGCTCCGATTGAATAACTGAAATAATTAAAAAAATGTCAAAATGATACCAAAATAAAACCTTAAATTGTGAAATTAAAGCTTGTTACGAATACAAAATTATTCTGAAATTTTTATTAAATTATTTGAATTTTTTGGTTTATATCGAAGAATAAATTTATCTTCGGTGGGAGGTTCAATACTTAAACTGCAATCGTTAACTACTCGCCGGTTGTATAACTCAACAGAGATCTATAAGCTTTTCGACCACAATTGTCGCATAAATGAATCTTGCCTCGAACTCCAACACCACACTTCACACAAGGATTTGTGCCAGCGTTGCTGCTTTTTCTTAACAGAAATGCGTGAGTGCCACAATATTCTCCATAACATTGTTTGCCGCATCGATCGGTCGAGTTTTTGATTATCCAGGAACACGATGAAGTATTATACATCACTATATAAAATAAGATTTAAACAAATATTTAAATAGTAATTAATAATATATATAAATTGAATTAAAGATATGTATTAATATAATACCACTTTCAAATGAATCAAACTAAGATTCTTCCAGAAAATTCTCGACAAATCGTCGTAACGCAGCTATTAAATGAATATTATGAATTAACCAAAACAACTGCGGTTTACCCGAGAAGTAACATTCAACTAGCAGACATAAAAGAAAAAATAAAAATATTACGGTTGAAGAAAAGAATAAATGAGGAAATTCAACAAGGTGGATCTATTCTCGATGAAGCTTTCTCAGGATCTGACAAATATATTAAATTTATTCCTCGCGGGAAAATACATAATCATGTTACTGTAAATGATTTAATAAAAATTATAACTGGAATTATTCCCACAATACTATCACAAAAACCAACTTTGAAACTAAATGTCATATATAACATCGAAATGTATTTAGCAAAAGATCCTAGAATTATTAAAACAGCTGACACTAAAGCTGTCTCACAAATTGTGACAAGAGCAACAGATTTAGAAGAGTTTGCCAAAGACTTTTTTCAGAGAGTATCAAGAAATATTGAATTATTTAGCTCTGAGGGATCTGGCTGGGTTATCAATAAAGTCAATTATATTCAGTTATCTGTTCACGAATTTACCATTAGCACTGGTGGATCTTATAAACAGCTTCCTAAGAAAATCTTAGATACAAAATCATGTATAAATGTAAAAAATTCTGACGACAAATGTTTGTTATGGGCGATTTTATCGGCGGTTTTTCCGGCAGCCGATCACGTCGATCGAGTTAGCAATTATAAACCATATGAGAAAAAAATAGTTATGTCCGGGATAGATTATCCAACTCCGATAAAACAGATACCCAAAGATGAGCAACAAAATAAGGATTTATTTAGATCTGGTATTAATGTGTTTTCGTTGGATGACCAATTAAGAGTTTTTCCATATTTGGTATCGCCGGCAAGTAAACATATCACTGACAACTCTGCGATAAATTTGCTGTGGTATGACAACCACTACGTGTATATTAAACATCTTAGTAGGTTATTAAGTTCTGGTATATCAGCGCGTGATCATAAAACATATTTTTGCTATAGTTGTCTTTGTAGTTTTTATACACAAGATGAATTAATCGAACATAACAAATATTGTTTTGAGGTTAAAGAGGTAACGGTACCAAAACCACCAAAGAATTTATGTTATTTCAAAAAACCTGAAAGAACTAGAAAACTTCCTTTTATATTTATCGGTGATTTTGAATCTTTTATCGAGCCAGTTAAAAATTATAAATGTATTTGTGATAAACCTAATTGTGAATGCAACATTAAAACGTTGTCGACGCAAAAACATGTTTCAGCATCTTATCGAATTAACACAATTTGCAACAACGATAAATTTTCAAAATTATCACCGTTGTATCGAAGAAATCACATCGATGATACACCGCCTGAGGTACACTTGTTAAAATATCTGTTCGAGGAACAACGGCGAATCGAAAATTTATTAACAGCTGAAGAAGAAAGATTCAAAGCGCTAAAATCTTTTATCGGTGACCAATATTGTATTATTTGTAAGAAAAGTTATACTGAAAATAACTCGAAAGTACCATTTTATGATGTTATCACAGACAATTATATCGGTCCGGTTCATAAACGATGTAGAAGTTTTCAGAAATTTTATCCGGTTGTTTTTCATAATCTTCGAGGGTATGATGGACATTTTATCATACATGCGTTAGGTCATCCCGAAATTTCACAATATTGTACAGACAATCATATAAGCAGCAGAGAGGGTGAACAGACTTTCTCTAATTGGGGTATATTTTAAGCAAAATATTCTAAGTCTCCATTTGCCAAACTGAGACTTAACAATTTTAGAGCTCTGTTTGTCAAACGGAGCCTTCCTCAAGGGTAAAAAAAAAAGACGCCATTTAGTTGACGTTCACCTCCTCGGCTGCTATGAAAATCTTCGATTTTTACTAACTAAATATTTGATCAAGTCCTTAAGATTTCACAAACAAATTAATTTGTAAAACCTCACCTCGTAAATCAATCAGATTATTAGATTGGTCAGTGAGTTTGAAATTAATTCTCGTTAACAAATTATTATGACATCGCATATAGACTAGATTAGTTGGGTCTTCAATAATTAAAAATCCTGGAGGAGCCGTTGGTGCAAATGAGTATAAAATATATCCTTGCTGAGCTTGATTTGATTGTTCGAGATTTATTTGATAATTTCCTTCGATAACGTCACATACTAAATTGAGCGCAATCACCGTTGAAATATTCACATTGTTCGGAGCAATATGTCTACCGCCGCCTTCTGGATCATTATTATATTTCAGAATATTTGCTGTAGAATTCTTCAATTTTTTCCAATTATCGTGGATTCTTTTGAACCCAATATCAATAGCATCGTCAAGTTGTTTCTTTAGTTTATCCGGGTTATATCCAGGGATTTTAGATGTTTGAATATCCTCTTTTGGGATATTGAATTCTACCGCAAACACTTCTTTATAAATTTCACTCATTAATACTTGTTGAATAATTTGCGTATGAAATGTTTCCATATCGTTGATGATTTTGTTACCTGTTTGTACTACACTAATAAACTCGTTTTTGGTGAAAGAGCCGGATTTGATGGATGTTAACAATAATGAAAAATCATTATTCATCGCTGTTAAGTTTTCTTTGATTAGGTGGGTGTAAAATATCATATTATTTTTATTGTCGTATCCTATAAATTTGGGAGAAAAATCTTGATAACTTTTTATTGGATTATCAGGTTTCATCTTGTCTGTGACATAATCGGATTTCTTAGGTTCGGGTGGAAAATCCTTCGAATTTTCTCGCGAGTTATCCGGTGGTAATTCAGGCCATCCTAACACGGATCTTATAGAACTCTGATAAATATCTACAACGTATCCTTCTGTATTTATCTCGATAGCAGATGATAGTGTTGGTTCATGAACTGTTATAGCGATTTTTGATTCTTTTCCAGTGAGAGATTTTATTCTTCGTTGAAATTCAGCATTGATCTGTTCGATTTGATATGACCCAGTTGGTATAGAAACAACCTGCCAATCTGGTGTTCCGTCTTCACGATTCTTGTTTGCAAATACCAAGGAATTATTCGGTTGTTGACCACCAAATGCTACCGATCTGATATTAGGCCAGCTATGATATACTCGTAGTTTTGCTAGCGCGATCTCGCTCACGGGAACAGGAATTGGAAAATTAACACTAAATTCGGGACGTGTTGAGGTTATTGATATCGTGCTTGTTTTCACCGGTGTTGTATTTGTTACTATTTGTTGAAGTAGTTCTTGCGATGACATTATTATTATTATTCTGCTCTAATTTCAGCATTGTTGATTTATACAATTGAGCCATAGTTGAAAATTCGCTATCTGATATTGTTGTGTCATCCAACGACGATGATATCAACGAGGATAATTGCGAGTAACCGGCAGATGCAATATGATATTTAATTAAATAATCATGTAGTTTACTCTGGCTACATGATGATAGTTTTTTTGTGATCCCAGTTAATATACCAGCAATTGTAGCCACTGCGGAAATAGCGATTGGAACTACGACCGGAGCAATCATTGTAACCGAAGATAGTATTATTCCAGCAGCAGTGATTACTCCTGACACCGAGTACACGGTGATATCAACTGTGGTTATTCTTCGTTTGTATTTTTTGATTTTTATTTGATATTCTTCACAGAGAGAACTGAGTTTAGTTTGAAACTCTTTGACTTGATCATAGCGATACTGATTCGATGATGGAGTCATTTTATTTTAAAAGCGTTAGCATTTTCAATTACGAAATTCAAAATTGCAAAGTAATTTTTAAGGATTTTATTTTCAATTTAATTGTTTACTTAAATCCACTACGAATTCTACGTACCACGTTACTGAAACCCCGACTAGATTTTTATCTGTAGTCGTTATCGTGAATTGTTCAGTTGTATCCTTGTCGATTATCGTTGATACCGTATTATTGTTAACTTCAGATGAACTCGACGATGATATATTAAATTTAATCGGTGATACTATTGTTAATCGATAAATACCCTTGACTGCTGCGGTTATGTTTAAAATGTTATCTGTAGGTGTCCACGTATATGATCCGTGTTGAATCGTGTATACTACGTTGACGATAGATTTATTATGAGGAATTTTTACTTTTTCAACAATGCTTATCATCCTCGTTGCATCATCCTTTATTGCGCTGTTGAATGTTTTAAGTTCATCGATGGATTTTTTAATATCGGGAAGTGTTATTTCAATTTTATCAAATGAGCTCCCAATAAACTTGTCTATGAGGTTTTTACGAAACGTCGTAAATAGTTTAGTGTGTTTTTCATATTCGGATTGAAGAGTTGCTAGTTCTAATATAGAATCTTTTATTACGGTGAGTTTTGGTGTGGTTACTGGTGGATTTCCAAAAAATTCTAGTATGGGTTTGTCAATTTTGTTAATTGTATTTCTTTGTGTTTCACTAAACTGGTCAAATACAATTATATGATCATCATACTTATCATTAAGCGATTTTAATGAATTCACTGTGTTATCATATATTGCTAATTTATCCGTAATTGTTGAAACAAGTACACCTGGTTTGAGTTTACCCCCATCAGAAAATAACGCTATAGTATCCTTTGCTGCGTCTCGTTGTTTAACCAAAATATCATTAAGAGAGATATTACTACTTTTCAACTTACCCTGACGATCTTGAAATACAACTATTTCACCGGGATCAACATTTGTTAGGTTTAATATTTCGGCTATTTCATCTTCGATTAATTTTTTAACATCCTTGTTATCAACGGTTTCAACTCCACTATCAGGTTTCTTCAGCGATGATAAAGGTCGTCCCCAAATATCAATCATTATTATAGAAATCTTTTTATCATTTAAATCCTATGGATTTCTAATCCGAGAAACGCTAGCGTTTCTACCGCTAGTATACTCATTTACTACTATATGAGGTGGTTTCGAAAATCTTTTGGATATAGCATCAAGTACGTTTAATACTTCATTACCACATATTGGTGGATCAAGCATTGTTTGTGTTGGTAACGTAGAATACCAAGTCCTCATTGGAAAATCTTTTATATAACGCATAAATTCTTTCGGCGGCGCTAATCCATATGAGTCAAAATAAATAATCCCACGTGGATCAATTGCGTAACAAACCCAGTGAGTTCCAGGTCCGGAGTTGTTATCTAAATTAATAATACCGGTTTCAACATCATTTGGTTGTGCCGGTAACTGATCTCTCATAAAAACCCCTCTGAAATTTTTTATTTTTAATTTTTTAGCGGTATCAATTAAATCAAAATTGGACATAGGAACTATATCGTTCCTGGAATTCGAAGACCCTTTCCGCTGTACCATGAACTCGGGGTTCCTGGTAGTCTTAGACCCTTTCCTTTTTTTTTATACCCTTTTCCAGTTGCCTTTTTCAATGCCATTCCTGCTGCGGTACCAATAGCTCCTAATGCTGCTGCCTTCGCTACCGCTGGGGCTGCTGCGGCAATCAACCCTGGAATCAACCCTAACAACGGGAATATACCACCAGTCTTTTCCATATTACGGATCGCACTTGTAGAAAGAGTAACCTGAACTCCTTTTTTTTCTTTCAGCGCTTTATTAAAATGATTAGTCTGAGTTTTCGTCAGCGATAGTTTATTCCCTCCGCCATTCATTTGATTAAATTTCAGCGTTATTGTGGTTCCACATTGCTTAGCTGATTTGGATTGTAATTTTTTTATTTGACCAGGTGTCAATGTGACATTGATATTATTATACGACATTATACAAAACAGGTTGATTCTAAATCGCGAGTCATTTTTAAAGAATTTTGGATTAAGAAAATCTTACAGATTTTCCACTGGTGCATCTACTAGTCTCATTCGTCCACCAACACCTTCGAGTATCATTGATTTATCACTAAGAATGACAGCAACCGCTCTATAATTATCAATACCACCAGCACCAGCAGGACGGGTTACACGAGCTCGGAAGTGTATATCAACTACGGACTGTTTCATCAAGTCAAGATGTTCCAACGAAAAGTAATAAATCGGATACAGACCTTTAAAATCTAATTGTGATATTTGTAGACCAGTATCTACATTTTGATCACGTCCCATAAATGATAGCAATCGATGATAAACTCGTGCAATATGGTTTTGACCGTAATTAAGTTGTATATCCTCTGATGGTTCTTGTTGTCCGTTTATTTTTAGTGAAACTTCATTACATCCGATTTGATCAAATATCATATGGGAATGTTCTTGATTATCTAATCGCGTTCTATTCTGTAGCGCAATAAAAATATGCCGTGGAGCTGAAACACCCTGTCGTGCTGCCAAATGCCATGTAAATATACCATCAATATTAGAATCCATGGTATCTGTGGACGTTGTCAACCAGCTTAATAATCTCTTTCCCCCTTGATCCATAAATGATAGCAGCCGCGGTTCTACTGACAATGATGGAGTCAACACTGGCATCCATAATGTTAGTTTTGATAAATTTACTCTACCAGCGGCAACGCCAGCAGCGCGCCAGATTGCATTATTATCAGTACCCTTTCTCACTAGTGCTACAGTATGCTTTACTCCATAAATAACTTTTCTGACGTTTCTACAAAATCCAAATATGTGATGGAGCGGAATCGCACATGAAAACCGTCGACGCTCTCCCTGCAATGTTCCTTTTCGTGTTGCAAACCCTAAATTGAAATTATTATTAACGCTTCCGAGAATATCAAAGGTAGCACCTGGTCTGTCTCTATGTTCAGGGGTATCAAGTTGTGGATCAACTGCAGTAGCTCTTGGAGTATGTATTTTAATATACGGAATGTGCTCAGCGTGATTAGTGATATCCTTAGAGAACATCATAGATGGACCAGCCGATCTAGTATAATCATCAGAATATCTCGCTAACCCGATTATTCCCGTAGCAACATCAACTTCACGTTCAATAGATTCGATTTCTTTTCCATCAATGAGATATCTTGCGCTTTCAAATAAAGCCATGATGCCATTGTTAACAAAACCAACTCGGATAGTTGGGTCATCTGCATATGGTGTATCATCATGCTGTAAAAGTTCACCTTCGACTTCAATAAAGGCTTCTGCAGGTAAAAAGTATTTACTGGTATCATGGACCTGAAGTTCAATTCTTCCACGAAGATCAGGTTGTACTGCGTGATAAGCAAAAAATTGATAATCACGTACAGAAGTATCTTTAAGTACTGGGGCTTCCATGTCAAATGCAACATCAGGGTTTTGTTTGAACATTTTTTATTATATATCCGATGGTCTAAATCAAAAATTCTGAAAGAATTCTGAAGGAATTTTGAATTAAAAACCCAAGGAATTCATTTAGAGAAAATCGATTTTCATGAAATTATGTCGACGGATTAGCCAAAAAACAATACAAAATCAATAAAAAAAACATCGAAAATTCGATGAAACAACATAATTTTAGCCTCACATGATAAAAAATCTGATCAAAATCGATTTTCTCTAAATGAATTCCTGGGGTTTTCATCCTCGATTTTCATGAAATTTTGTCGATGAATTGCATAAAAACACTAGAAAAATGAGTAAAAACACTAGAAAAATGAGTAAAAAAAGTAAAAAATCTAACAAAATTAGCAAAAAATAAATATTTTATAATATAAAAATAAATATTTAGTTGGGTGTATTTTAATAATGATGATGAAAATATCTGATAATGAAGATAGCGTTAGTAGAATCACAAGTGATTCTGACATTAATGTTTCTGATACAAGTGATTCTGACACAAATATTTCTACAATAACCATAACAACTGAGCATCCTATTCAAATAAATAGAATCACAAGTGATTCTGACATAAATATTTCTAATGCTAGCATTAGAAACACTAGCATTTCTACAATAACTATAATAATTGGAAATCCTGTTCAAATAAATATTTCTAACGTTTCCGGCGAATCTTCTTAAAACCACTTCCCGAAAGCCCACTTCCCGGAAGCCCACTTCCGGCTATCATATTTGCTGTTATATTATCCTGGGCGTTAGTCATTAACGACTGTAGTTTTTTATCCACGGCGTTATTTATTATTTTACTAACCTGTGTAGGCATTACTGCAGTAGATGGTAGTGAAGTTATTTTAGAAATGCTAGCGTTAGAAACACTAGTGTTTTTGGGGTTTGTTGAAAATCTTCGTGATTTCACTAGCGCTGTTAGTTTATCCCGAGCGGCTGAAAATGCCTTACTAGCAAGATCACCAACAGTGTTAATACCCTTATCTCGGATAACATCAATTGCTTTCATTGCTGCCTGTTTTGCAAATGGAGCCACTTTTGGAGCCATTCTTGAAAATAATCCCATTATAGTATTACCGAGACCATCTCCATAGTATACTCGGTATTTTGGTAATCGTGAGTTTACCACGTAGACGTTAGTTGGTTTATCATGGTTGTAGTGTATGATCATTCTCTATATAGAAATGCTTTAGCATTTCCAATTATCTAATCGCTATGATAACCGTAGAAATTCGAAGAATTTTCGGCTAACTCCTCAATAAAATCTCTATATGTTGCAATATTCATGATACCACCTTGAAATAACCTCCTACAGATATCAGCTGCTTCATTGATTATTTCTGGTGAGTTATTCCCGGCTCGTTTTCCTCCTACAAGTATTTCTAATCGTGCTATATCACCGAGAATATTACCAGGGCAAGAAATACTTATATTTCCACTCGAAGAGTTTCCAACACTAGAATTTCCAACACTAGAGTTTCCAACACTAGAGTGAAAATCCATAGGTGAATATCCCTTTCCGGTTTTTTTCTTAGTTTTTTCTTCTCTTTTTCTTTGTTGTTCTTGTTGCTTTTCTTCTTCTTCTTGTTGTTGTTGTATGTCATAATCTTCAATTCCTCTCATAAACATTTTATACTCTAGTTTTTCCTTTTTTAAACGATCAATACTTTGATTCACTTTAAACAACCAATCAACCCAGTCAGGTCGTGATATTTTACTCTTTTTATACTCCTCCTTCAAAAAACGTTCTCTTGAATAATAGCTTTGGACAGCAAAATCACCAAAGGCGATATAATCGTTGGGTTTCATTAATTGAAATTGTTTTATTTCTATTATACCCGTCGGAGTGAATTTGTCTATAAAGGAAACACCACGAGAAGTGGAAACTGCGCCTTCTTGTTCTTCTTCATGTTCTTCTTCTTCCTGTTCTTGCTGTCGTTGTAGTTCTTCTTGTTCTTGCTGTCGTTGTAGTTCTTCTCGTTCTTGCTGTCGTTGTAGTTCCATCTCCCCTGCGATTTCACCTGGAAGTATTTGTACAGCTTGTTTCGTTTGTTTAGTTCGTTTTGCTATTTTCTCTAACACAGGGAGAAGAGGCTTCTCTGTTCTAGGACCTTCTTTAGGGACATCTCCGTATATCGCCCGTTCAGTTGCTGTTTTCACATCTGTAGTTGCCTTGACAACCGGTTTGAAGAGTTGTTCTGTATCCTCTGTGAAGTCGGTGGCCATTGATTGCCGTTGTTGAAGTTTTTCACGGATTCTATCACGAAGGGGTAATATTTTCTTAAGAGCTTCAAGTCTTTCTTTAGTGTTCCGTGTAGTTAATGATTGTCCTATCATTATTAAAAGAGTATCACTAATTTTCAAATGCAAAGCATTTCTTTGCAAAGTATTTCATTGCAAATCATTTCGAAAGAAATCACTAACTAAAAAATGCAAATCATTTTAATACTTCCTTGTTGTTACACACACATAATTTTACTTCCTCATACCGTACTGGTTATACAAACAAAGGAGGCTCTCTACGCGTGGGGCTCATCACCTTCAGAGTTTTCCATTAATGTTTTTAATTGTCTCACTTTACAATTAATAAGTCTCTTTTGTTCATATTCTAATCCTAATTGCTTACGTACACGTTCAACGATGCTACATAATGGTACGAAGACATTAACATCTTCAGTATTTACTAAGCTCTCACGTATAAGCTTTTGGATATTTTTGATTAAAAAATATTTCTTAGATAGAACATATTTTCCTGTCTGTTCTGCAAATTGTATATCCTCGAAATTGGTCATAATTTGATCACAATCCAAACCTGAACATAATTTTACATTTTCATCCTTCAACTTGTTGATTTCAATAATAATCAATTTGAGATTTTCAATATTCATATATATATATAAATATATTTGTTTAAATGCAAAGTATTTTAAATACAAAGTATGAAAATTCTTTAGAATTAAAAATGCAAAGTATTTCAAATACAAAGTATTTTAAAATGAATTCTGGATACACTAAGGTGTTGATCATCTTAGTATACCCAGAAGCTTAATGCGATTATAGGTGATTATGATTATATATAATGAATGACGACGGCACATTTACCGTTTTAAACCCCCTTGGTGTTTTATACATCAAGCAGCGCGCTCAACGGTTAACCGACAAACACATAACAATAGATTATAGGTGAACAATGAATGAATTGATTTCAATGACAATGGATGACGGCACAATAACCCCTGATCTAGTGTTGTAGGCGGTTATAACACATAGGACGACAATGCCATATATCTCCGCGCTCGAGTGTTGCGGCAAATTTTAGGCATAACATGTACTTAATTAAGGATGGATTATAATTCAATGGAACGATGATGGTAATGTGATGTAGGCGTGGTAAACCAAACCAACATGGCAACACATGAAATCGATTTCATGGTTGCATGAGTTGGAAAAAACACCAACCCACGCTACCGAGAATGCGATAGCATGAGTTACAATGTTGGTTTGGCTGAGGGGGATCCGCCTCTCCCCCCCAATTAATATAAAAACATCTTCCGTTTCGCCATCAAATAATGTATCTGCTATGGGGACCGAACACGTAGTTGATATAGATCTATGTTTACAAGACAAACACACTATACCATTACACCACAGAGCCGTCATACAAAATAGAGATTTTTTAGTATATATATCCTTATCAATTAGATCATTGTAATACAAGGAATTTTAACCACGCCCACCTACTTCAATGAATAGGAAACACTCGCGTTCCGGCTGAGCGAACATAGGTAAATGACACATAGATTTCAATGTTTAAGATCCGTAACTCTGTCATTGGTGGAAATCCTACGGATTTCACACGCGTTATACCTAACGGAGTTATCTCCCATGTGAAATTGCAAAATTGAAGATTTTCAATGGAAATTCTTTCACAATTTCACGAAGCAATTTCCAATGCAAATTATACATAAACAAACTGAATTTTGTTTTTAAAACGCTTTGAAAAAGCGGTCTTATAAATTCCTTCTGCTACTTTTTGTACCGAGGGGGGGAAAATATCGAAATACTTACCAGCTTCTGACATTGATTGAAATACCATCTCCGTGTCAGTATTAAACGATCTTACTGGTCTAGCAATTTTCGGATATTTCCCAGTTCTTCCTCGTTTTGTGTTTTCACATTGAGAAATAGCTTGAAGGTTGTTCAACTTGTTATTCTTAGTATCGGAATCAATATGATCAATAACAAAACCATCCTTGATTAATCCATTATGCACTTCATAAACGAAACGGTGATTGAGATACATTTTCCCTCCAGCATTAAACATCAAATAACCCATACCATTATCCCGCCCAACAGATTTCTTATTTTTACTGTGTCTAACAACACCATCACTAGAAGCTTCGTAATTTTTAATAACAGGATGTCTTTGAAATTCTTGGCTCATTTGTATATATAATATATCTATTTGTCTAATTCGTTAATTGGCTGAATTATAACATTGGAAAATCTGCCTAAGTAATCTTGAGCAGTTTTTATGATTTTGCTATTGACGTCGTCAGGATTTTTGATTCTTCGCTTGTCATAATAACGTTTTAACTCTCTATAACGCTTACCCCCGCAATTAATGCATAACTGCGACTTGCCTCTTACACCTACCCCACAATGCAAGCATGGTAGAGGTCCCTCCGAACCGTTTCTCACACTCTGCATATGATACCCACAGAATTCATTTCTACATGATTTGTTACACGGAGTCTTTGATCCAATCATAAGCCATTTGCAATGATTCATTATATAAAATTTTCTTATTTAAATACTTGTTTTAATTATAATATGAAGGAGTTCAAGAGATTATCGAAAATTAAGCCTTGGAAAAATGTTAGATTTAATCTCGATAGAATCTCTGATATACCTAAAAGTCTAGTAGATGATAAACCACTATTGAGTAAAATCAGCGACTGTTTTAATGAGTTTAAGCGTGATGGAGCATCTCATACGTGGTCGACATTTCGAATTATTGATGAAGATGTCAATATACCCGTAATTGATGCTACTATGAATGATATAAGAGCAGCTGTGATACTTTCACACCTTGGCGGGAAATCTCTACTGAAGTATTTTTTTAGAATAAAATTCATTATCGAAGAGGAAGGTGAATGGATTATCAGAGATAAATTTGACCCAATCCTTAAGGATAAAAAAACTGTTATTGTGAGTAGAGATTCCAAACCAGGAATTCTAACTGGAATTGACAAACCATACTATGAGAAATCTTACCCTGTAACAGCAGTTGTGTATGGGTTATATCCAATAAATAATAATCCTAATATTACAAAACTAGCTCCGATGTTTTCATCATCAGTGGCTTTGCCACTTAATTGTGTAGCAACACGGTTAATAGAACACTTTACAAATGCATCCCCGGGAAACAAATTAACTGATCTACGAAGAAAAAAAATAACCGAATGGGAATTGACAGTGAAACAGCGCGGGGCAACGATTTCCGATATAGCTAAATTAGAAGCATTATTAAAATTTCCAATATCGGTAGCGACAATAACCGGAGAAGTATTATACGAACCGAAATATCAATCGCGAGGAGCTCCAATTGAAATTATTGATCATAACAAACACGCGTGGACACCAGCGGTAAATATATTTCCACGAGAAAGAACTATTCGATATATTCCTAAAGAATTTTCTTGGGATAGTTTCTATGAAGAGAAATTATTTGATGCTATTCACGCGTTAACCAAAGACGACCCTGTCTCAGTATGGTTACTCAGGAGTAATGAGGATCCGGAAATAGGATTTGATCAGTTTGTAAAACCAAATGGTGAATTATATCGAACTGAAGAATTAGATACTAGAATGAGAAAAATCGCTAATGAGTATTTAGAAGGAAACACTAGCATTTCTACAGAAAAACTACTTACGGATAGTTTTACTATTCCATCAGTGGTAACTCACTTCGCACGAGAAAAGAATTCATGGCGTCCAACACGAAGTGATTTTCTGGAGGATGTGAAGTTGAGTTGCGTCGAATTTGGTCATGGAGGATTGTGGAATACGAAATACTCACGTGATGGTATGATTTCAATTGATATATCCGCGTGTTATCCTGGAAGTTTTCTCGGATATGGAAAATGCTCTGAATATTTTAAACGATTTGGACATCCCACACATGAAATGACTCGTGTTGCGATTAATGGTCCATTGCCTGATTTTGATTTAACCGGGTTCGCTCGTGTGATATCATTCGAATTAGCTACAGGGTTACATTCGTGTAGTTATCTTTGGCTTGGTAGACATATGTATGAAAAAGCGTGGATGCCAATTGTGCTATTGCGATATATGATCGATTGTGGTATGCTAATATCGTTAATTGTCAGTGAAGCGATTATTTGTTATAACGCTCAGAAAGATGTTTGGTTACCAAAACCCGATCTCGAAAAAATAATTAACGAACAACGAAAACAATTTCTAGATGGAAATTCGAAGAATTTCAGCGAGGAAAAAATCATAGATTGGTCTAAGAAATTATTCGAAGGTAGTAATAGAGAGGCTAAAGATCTCGGACGAAAAATAATCGGTAAATTCACTCAAGGTGGAAGATTTGACAATGCAAAATATTCTTCGAGATTAATCATAGACGATGAAGAATACAATTTCATAATATCTGATTTAATAAAAAAAGGGAAATTTGTAACCCGTAAGAATGCTTTTCTATCAGGGGAATTAGATGAGGAAGCTTACAAATCTGCGAGCGGAACTAATAATATTTGGGTAGATGATGTCCTTCGAAATGGTAAGAAACTAGGTACGGTTGTTACCTACTGTGATGGATATAGTTGTCAGTACACACATTTGAGAAGTTCTATGCTAGCCTATTCTTGTATTAATCTATTCTCGATGATAAATAGATTTCCTAATACCGCGGTTAGAGTAGCTACTGATTCGATGTATATCCATGAAAAATACAAATCAGATGTAGCTAAATTCACAGATCCTAAGGAAGCGTGGGGAAATTGGAGGTTTAAAAAAGAAACACTACATGAATATTGTAAATCCGCAGACGTTGCTATGGATGATAAATACTTGAAAAGTAACCATAATATCTCAGAGATTAAATCAGAATTTTCTACTGCACCGCCCGTATCCGATCCGATTTGTAGATACAAGACAGTTTATTTAAACGGCTGTGGTGGATCAGGAAAGACAACTCGTGCAATCGAATTATTTCGTAATAGAAACACAAATGTTTCTAACATGATTGTGTTAACACCAACTCACAGACTCGCCAGAGAGATGATAGCGCGTGGAGTAAAAGCTTGTACCTATCACAGCTTCTTTCGATGGAAAGGCGATAATTGGACTCCTGATCGAATGGGCGATAAATTCATTCCTGATGTAATAATCTGGGATGAAATATGCACGGTATCGTTAACAGTATTACAGATATTTCTTGAATGGTTGTTATTGAAAAATACAAAAGTCGTCATGTGTGGGGATCACGGCCAACCGCAGCCATTTGTTGGTGGATCTCCACATGAATGGTTAAAAGGATTTGTAGATTATTATGAAGAGATTAATACCGACCATAGATCACTTGATGAACAATTACGAGAATTCAAAGCGCTAATTAGATTGCAACCGGATAAAATCCAATGTGAAATAGCGCGTGAAATAATCTCTGAAACTCCCATGAATGATTTTTGGGAAATGTGGAAGCCAAATGATTTAATAATCGCGAGTAGAAAAATAGTCAGAGACGCACTTCAGATGAAGTTGTTTGCGCTACATAAAGAAAAATTTGCAACGCTTCCAGTACCACTCTGTTATAGACCTAAGGATACACGAAAGCAGAATATCGACGTTGACATTCCTGGACAACAACAAAAGCAGAATTTAGTATTAAATGATATTGTGCTGGTTGATATCAGCGTCGTTAAAGATACATTAGGTGCTGATAAATCCCCATGGACGTTAGGTTATGCAGCAACAATACACTCTTCACAGGGATTGACTATATCCGATACAACTCTTTGGATAGTAGATAATCATATTGAGTGGTCAAATTTAGTTTATCTCGCAGTATCCAGAGTACGGCGAATAAACCAACTTCGAAGAATTGTGGTTAATGATAATGACAATACATTAAGTAATATACACACCGATGATAATATAATCAGAAAAAAACTCTCTGGTTATAAACAACAGGATAAAAAAAATAAAAGAGAATTTGACATTGATGCTGAATTAATTAAGACACTAAAGCAACAACAGAACAATCACTGCGCGAGTTGTAATTGTATAATGAGTTGGAATTGGTCGGATAAAGATCCTCGCCAATTCACCGTAGATAGAAAAGATAACAATCTCGGTCATGTCAGAAACAATGTGAGGTTGACTTGTCTTGAGTGCAACAGACGCCGGGGTGACAGCACCTTAGGTGCTAATTAAGACCACGCGGTGGCAATTGAGTATCCTCGGGAATCACTTGTAATTGTTCGCGTGTAAATCCTCGCTGAGGAGCAGTTGAATCCAGTCTATAGATTGGAGGTCTACCCGTAGATCGTGTTATGCCGGATATTTTATGCGTAGTGACACTCCAAATAGGATCAGTAGCTCTTTTTTTACCACCCTCAAGCTCTCCTGGTTCGTATAAGTACCTTACAATGACATTACTACCAAGAATTGGTTCTTTTTGTGAAATTCCTTGGATTTCCATTTTGATAGACGCCTTCTTAATAGCGTTGACAGGTTTCATATTAATTGTTCTAGTAATCTCATTATTGATTGCGGTAATCACAGCTGGTAATCTCTTGACCCATTCACGGGATCGTTTATCCTGTATGAATTCTTTTGCGTATTGATATCCGAATAACCGCTCAGCAAGGGTTTTATTAAACCGTTCAACAATTGCCTGATCGCGATGTAGCGCAGTGTGTCCTCGTCTGATGGCGACATTATGATGTTTCATCGTAGATGTAACAACACCTTGAAATTCCTTGCCAGGATCAACTTGTAACAGATTTGGCCAGCGCAGAGGACCTCGTCGATAAATTTTTTCAAATGCAGAAGCTACTTCAGTAGATGATTTTGTTTTTAACGGTTCTGCTTCTTTGTATCGACTTGCAATATCAACTAACGTTAACGCGTATTTGTAACCGTTGTCATGCGGCAGAAATAATATATCAGCTTGATGAACTTCATTAGGTGTTGTAACATCAAAATGCGAATAGTTAATTTGTTTAGGCGCTGGTAGATAAATTTGCCATATTGCCTGTTTAGATAACCAGTTTGCCGCTGTAGTTTTTTTCACCTTTGATGCACTAGCTAGTTTATTGATTGCTGCGTAACCTCTCCAGTATCCTCTCGGAGAATAATAAATAGATTCCATATTAAAATGCTAGCATTTTCAATTACCAGCACCTAACATCAATTTACCCTTCATAGCAGATTTTACCAACCAAGAAGCCAATTTTTCTTTGAAGGATTTATCAGGAATAGCATTTAACGCATGAATTAATTTTACATCTGCGAGATGTCTATGTTGAAGATTGCTGCTTTTATAAGCGACATCATGAGCATGACACGCCTTATCAATAGCGTTTATTGGATATTCGCCGGGTCGGGGCTGATTTTGATCATCAAGTCTGATATCTAATCGTGTTCCCGGTCCACAGTAGCTATATCCTGGAAGATGCTTTTCTCCTGGATACTTTGCCCACGGTGTTCCTGGGAGTTTTGTCAATTTGGCTGCAATATCACCTCCTCGTTTTTTTTTAAAGGTTTCGTGGAAGTAAATCTAAATTTTTTCGTACTACATTGTACGCATTTACCAGAAAGCGCTGATCGATTATTTTTCGTTGTAATAGTCGTCAAGTCATTTGTGCCAGTACGCGTCCTACATTTCACACAATATAAATACATAATTATATTATATAACGGCATGAATGTAATTGATTATTCAGCTACTCGACGACGGGAACCTATTAGACACCATGCAATGTTACCAAATTCTATTC
Organism: Unio delphinus; assembly: GCA_029339505.1. NCBI lineage: Eukaryota > Metazoa > Mollusca > Bivalvia > Unionida > Unionidae > Unio > Unio delphinus. The sequence goes on from JAQISU010000306.1 coordinate 8,982,783, forward strand.
GCGCGATTATCATCGGACCATCTGGAAGTGGTAAAACACAATTGCTACTTAATTTGATAACTCGATGGATGAAGTGGGATAAGTTGTATATGATTGCTCCGAGTGTAGATGATCAGCGATGTTATGAGGTGTTAAAGGATTTTAATGATGCCGCGCGAGAAATTAACGGTGATGGTGTTATTGAGTTTATAACCGATATCGAAGAAGCACCGAACATTGATGATATTGATGGAAGTATTAACAATTTAGTCGTATATGATGATATCATGTTAGATAATCAAAAGAATCCTGCTAGAATATTTTCCAGAGGCAGACATAAAAACACCGATGTGATATATATCACTCAACGTTACACTCAAATACCAAAAGTGATCAGAGATAACTGCAATATGCTGTGTGTATTTAACGGAGTTGATACTCATACTCTTAGAAATATTTGGCAAACTTGGTGCGGTGGTGATATGGATCATAATCGATTTAGAAATTTCTTTAGCCACGCTCAGTCAATCCCACACGGATTTGTGACGATAAATTTATCAGACCCTCGGACAAGATATCGTATCGGACTTGATCAAATATTTAGTTAGTAAAAATCGAAGATTTTCATAGCAGCCGAGGAGGTGAACGTCAACTAAATGGCGTCTTTTTTTTTTACCCTTGAGGAAGGCTCCGTTTGACAAACAGAGCTCTAAAATTGTTAAGTCTCAGTTTGGCAAATGGAGACTTAGAATATTTTGCTTAAAATATACCCCAATTAGAGAAAGTCTGTTCACCCTCTCTGCTGCTATATATCATTGAAATGTATCCCAAATAACACAGAGCGATTAATGTCTGTTTCCGTGGGAAAGCTGAGATTTATTGATAGTTTACAATTTATGAACAGCTCACTAGATCAACTAGCGAAAAATTGTGTTAATTATCCAGCGACGAGTAATATTTCTCACCAGATTTGTTATCCGATGTCACACAAAAAGGTATATTTCCGTACGAATATTTTACTGGACCGAAATGTTTCAGCGAAACATCACTGCCAACCATTGACAAATTTTACTCATCGCTGTCAGATAAAAATATCACCAACACAGATTATGACCGAGCTAAATCGATGTGGGATAAATTCTGCTGTAAAAAATTTGGAGATTATCATGATTTATATCTTACCGTAGATGTGTTGTTGTTATCAGATATATTTGAAGAATTTCGCACAACATCGATGAGCAATTACGGATTAGATCCAGCTCACTACTATTCCGCACCTGGACTCGCGTGGGACGCTTTGTTAAAACTAACTAAAATACAACTAGAGCTACTAACAGATGTAAACATGTATTTGTTTATCGAAAAAGGAATTCGAGGTGGTATTAGTGTTATCACAAAAAAGTATTCACGCGCGAATAACAAATATTTACAACATCACGATAAGTCTTTGCCGGACAAATATATTATCTATCTCGATATGAATAATCTTTATGGAGGTGCGATGAGTTTGGAGATGCCCCATAGTGGATTTACTTGGATCACCACCGAAGAATTTTTATCAGAGGCATCAAACTACAAACCTTACGATGATAAATTCAAAGAATTTCCAAACACGCTAGAGTTTCACCTGGATGATAAAATCGGTTATTACGTTGAAGTTGATATTGATTATCCAGAACATTTACATGACCTACATGATGATTATCCATATCTCGCAGAAAAAATAATCATCAATGACTCGATGTTATCTCCGGAGCAGCTAGCGCTTAGAACTACAAAATATTCACCGTTAGAAAAATTAGTACCGAACTTGAGAAATAAACGGAATTATGTTTGCCACGTGGCAGTGTTAAAACAAGCGATAGATGCTGGATTAACACTAAGAAAAATTCATGAGGTGTTACGGTTTAATCATTCGACGTGGATGAAGAGTTACATCGATGGTAATACCGCCAGAAGAACCACGGCAAAGAGTGATTTCGAAAAAGACTTTTTCAAACTGATGAATAATTCAGTATTTGGTAAGACCATGGAAAATATTCGCAAGCGGGTCAATGTTGAAATCGTTAATAATGAAACTCGACGACATAAGCTAACTCGAAGAAATTCTTTCCAAAGCAGTAAAAAATAACTGAAAATTTATCACTAATCACATCTTCGCAATCTCGGTTACATCTTGATAAGCCGGTTTATATTGGCGCAGCTGTGTTAGATATGTCGAAGTACATGATGTATCAGTTTCATTATCAATTTACCAAAGTAGCGTGGCCAAATTGTAGATTATTATTTACCGATACAGATTCACTTGTTTATGAGATACCCGGAGAAGATTGTAACGGCGACGTATACGAAAACATATATAACAATCGAGAATTATTTGATTTATCTGATGTCCGAGGAATATATCACGACGACACAAACAAGAAAGTAATCGGTAAGATGAAGGATGAATTTGCCTACTCACCAGTACGAGATTTAGTTGGACTTCGAGCGAAGATGTATTCGGTGTTAAAAGATTCAGATATCAGCGTTAACAAAGCCAAGGGCATTAATAACAGCTATGTAAAAAATCAGATCAAATTTAAAAATTATTTAGCAGCGTTAGCAAGACAGCCAACCGAAGATCCATCGACTGTATCAACGTTTGGATTCCGATCACATAACCACGTTATCTTCACAGACAAGATAACAAAAACGGGATTAAGCAATTTCGACGACAAGCGGTATTGTCAAGATGGAATTAACACACTCGCGATTGGTCATTATTCGATAAAAAATCATTATTGAAAATCTTTAAATTTCCAAATTTGAATTCATTTTTAGAGTGCCATAAAATAAAATGCCTCCAAAACAATCAAGACCGTCACAATCAAAACAATCAAAGCCATCACAATCAAGACCGTCACAATCAAAAACGTCACAATCAAATATTGGAGAAGCACAAATAACTAGATTAAATCGGGAGCGATTAGAATCTATTAATAAGTTTCTTCCAGTAAGAAATTCTTTCAGAGATAATTTACAAGCTAAACATCAACAACAACAAGATGAGCGAGAACGAATCAATTATTTTGCGCAAGCCTTAGCAAGCGCGATGTATCCAAATAAGTAATGAAAAACCTAAAGATTTTCCATTTTCAAAGATTTTTTTTAATTTATATTTTAAAATAATACAGATTTAATAATATATATATAAAATGAGTTACTCTCACAATAATGTAGAAGAATTACCTTATATTGTTGAACAACAACAGCGATTAAATCCGAGTTCAAAGGTTAAAGTTAAGTTTTGAAATGGTAAATTTAAAACAAAATTGAAGCGTCCTATTGGAGGTTATACTGTAACAGCGCCCGCAGACGATCGAGCCATAAAAGCTCAAGAACGATTGCGAGCTAAATATGATACCAGATTAGTGGCCAGCGAACACATATCTGAGTTGTTTCAAGAGGGAGTTCCATATATCATCGTGGAAGATAAAAAGTTTTTTAGATTTTTTGATAACCCAACTAAGTTTTCTAATATTATTAAAAATCCTTTAGTTGTTGAGATTGCAAATGATTCGTTTACTGTTTCACCGATTTCTCATGAATCTTATCAAGAAATAAGAGAATATTGTGAGAATAATCCAGATAATTAAGATTTTTTGAAATTCTTAGAAATCTTGAAGAGATTTTTACACTTTCTTTTTAGCGTAAAATTTGAAAAATTCTTCAAAATAGAAAATTAGTCTTCATTGTCATCGTCATCATCATCATCGTCATCATCATCATCATCGTCGTCATCGTCATCGTCATCACACTTTTGCCTCATATTCTCAAGCATTTTTTTTACTTTTTCACGTTTAATTCTATTCCATTCATCTACGGCGTCCCAGTCGATGATTAAATAATATTTTTCAACTCCCGTAGATAATGTGTTAACCGGCGCTGTGATTTTCTAGTTGTTTTTTATTATTATATGTCAAACAATCATCAGTGATGTGATTGAAAATATTTCTACTGTGGTGATATAACAAGTATTTGAAACTATAAGCCTGAAAATAAGGCTTGGGATCGAGAGTGTGCCAAACCGCGTCTGTGGAAACTGTAGTTGTATTATGTTTTACTTCACTATAATAATCATCTGGATTATTTCTTTTATGATACTCGTTAGCTGCATCCTCATCTTCTTCACCATATATGAAATAGATTTCTAACATTTGATAACATATTTCATCAGATGGAAACACCGCAATCCTTTTTCGTGTTAAATTGTAAGTTAATTTCTTATTAATATTATTTCTTATCATAAAATGATTTCAAATTTCAGGTTAAAAAAACCAGATTAAAATTAATCAACAAAAATAATTTTTAAGCGAAAAAGTATATGGAAATTAACATTGAAAATTGACCACTTAACCCTACGACGCTCGAAGAGGGTTTTTAGAGTTTTTGTTGAAAATCAGCGGAAAATCAGCGGAAAATCAACAAAATTATGAAAAAATCAACAAAAATAATTTCTAAGCGAAAATGTATACGGGAATTAACATTGAAAATCGACCACTTGACCCTACGAATCTCGAAGAAATTTTTATTTTTTTAGCCCAAAAAACGTACAAAAACACACAAAAATGATATAAAATTCGAAGAATTTTCAATAAAATCATCAAAAACGCGGATAATAAAAAGATTTTCAAAAATAAAAAATATTTTCAAAAACAATTATATTAATGCCTAAAACATCGCTCACTGATGATCAAATCGCTACAATTAAATCGTTAAATGGTACAAAATCCGCCAGAGCAGTTTCAAAAGATTTCAAAATTGGACACCAACGAGTTATTGAAATTTGGAAAACATTAAAAGAATCTATCACTGATAACCCCGTAGACAATTTAGATCGTAATCTAGAATTGGAAAACAAGCGGTTAAAACAAACTATCCTAACGCTGAAACACGAAAATATTGATTTATCCGCGAGATGTGATGACCTGATCGAAGATAACAAACAGCTACGACATCAACGAAAACAGACTTAACCGCTATGAAATTTATCTAATTCCCGTTGAGTCTTTCCTAATTCATGCTCATAATATTTAGCTTCTTTTTTATAAGATTTTACTTTTTCTTTGAGTTTTTGAATAGTATTATCTTTAGCTGTTAATTGTTCACTACCTCCACTGTAAGATGCTGATTTAATTTGATCTTGTAGTGTTACAATTTTTTGCTGTAGTTGTTGTATAACTTCTTCATTATTATCTTGTGAGGTTTCTTGTAATTGCTGGTTGATTTCTTGTAATTGTTTGATTTGTTGTTGCAGTTGTTGTATCACATTAACTTGATTATAATCATAATCACATTCTTGTATTTGCTTGATTTGTTCTTGCAACTGCGTTATTGTACGCTGTTGTGTGTTAATGGTATTTTTTAATTTATTTGATTCTTCGTTTATCTCGTAATTTATATTTTCTAATCTATTTATGATTCTATTTTTTTCTGTTATTTGATTTTGTAATTGATTATTTGCATTAGTGAACTGTGAGATTTGATTATCTTTCACAGATAATTGTGATCGAAGTTGTTTAAGTTGGTCATCGCTGCTATTATTTTGATATGATTCAAGTTGTTTGATACGATTATCATATTGTTGTTGAAGCTGTCTAATTTCATCATGTTGTTGTTGTCGAAGCTGTCTAATTTCATCATCATGTTGTTGTTGTTGTTGCCGAATATGATCGTCATTAGTTATTTTTTCAAATCCACCACCTGATATTTGACGGTGTTGAAAATCATTTTTTATGATATTATCCGCGGTGTTAACAACTCTTCGAAGAATATCATATCCGAGTTTGTTGTTTCGATTTGTCCCACCCCATATCGCATATAATCGGTCGGTTCCAATATGATACTTTCTAGCGATATTTGTAACAGTATCTGTACCACGCAACTTTAAAATTTCTTGAATCTGATCTGCGGATAATTCAGTAGATTTCATATACGGTTATAAAAGCTGCATAAAAAATATTTTCAAAAAATATAAAAATACCTGAGTGTACCTGAGAAGATATTTACAAAACATTAATGTTTTCTCGGGAATATTTAAAAAAATTCCTAGATGCTTTTAAGTTACCACTTAGATGTTTTTAAGTTGCATCTTAGATATTTTTAAGTTACCACTTAGATGCTTTTAAGTTGCATCTTAGATGTTTTTAAGTTACCACTTAGATGTTTTTAAGTTATTTTCAGATATTTTTAAGTTATTTTTAACTTATTTTTTAAATTATTTTTTATTGGGTGATAATATATCACATGTTTTTATCAGCGATGCCAACAAAGTACTTTAGCATATGCTCGGGTAATTTCTTAAGTAATTGGCATCGCTGATAAAAACATGTGATATATTATCACCCAATAAAAAATAATTTAAAAAATAAGTTAAAAATAACTTAAAAATATCTAAAAATAACTTAAAAACATCTAAGTGGTAACTTAAAAACATCTAAGATGCAACTTAAAAGCATCTAAGTGGTAACTTAAAAATATCTAAGATGCAACTTAAAAACATCTAAGTGGTAACTTAAAAGCATCTAGGAATTTTTTTAAATATTCCCGAGAAAACATTAATGTTTTGTAAATATCTTCTCAGGAACACTCAGGTATTTTTATATTTTTTGAAAATATTTTTTATGCAGCTTTTATAACCGTATATGAAATCTACTGAATTATCCGCAGATCAGATTCAAGAAATTTTAAAGTTGCGTGGTACAGATACTGTTACAAATATCGCTAGAAAGTATCATATTGGAACCGACCGATTATATGCGATATGGGGTGGGACAAATCGAAACAACAAACTCGGATATGATATTCTTCGAAGAGTTGTTAACACCGCGGATAATATCATAAAAAATGATTTTCAACACCGTCAAATATCAGGTGGTGGATTTGAAAAAATAACCAATGACGACCAAATTAGGCAACAACAACAACGGCATGATGATGAAATTAGACAGCTTCAACAACAACAACATGATGAAATTAGGCAACAACAGCGGCAATATGATGATCGTATCAAACAACTTGAATCTCAACAAAATAATAACAGCGATGGCCAACTTAAACAACTTCGATCACAATTATCTGTGAAAGATAATCAAATCTCACAGTTCACTAATGCAAATAATCAATTACAAAATCAAATAACAGAAAAAAATAGAATCATTAATAGATTAGAAAATATAAATTATGAGATAAACGAAGAATGAAATAAATTAAAAAATACCATTAACACACAAGAGCGTACAATAACGCAGTTGCAAGAACAAATCAAGCAAATAAAAGAATGTGATTATGATTATAATCAAGTTAATGTGATACAACAACTGCAACAACAAATCAAACAATTACAAGAAATCAACCAGCAATTACAAGAAACCTCACAAGATAATAATGAAGAAGTTATACAACAACTACAGCAAAAAATTGTAACACTACAAGATCAAATTAAATCAGCATCTTACAGTGGAGGTAGTGAACAATTAACAGCTAAAGATAATACTATTCAAAAACTCAAAGAAAAAGTAAAATCTTAAAAAAAAGAAGCTAAATATTATGAGCATGAATTAGGAAAGACTCAACGGGAATTAGATAAATTTCATAGCGGTTAAGTCTGTTTTCGTTGATCTCGTAGCTGTTTGTTATCTTCGATCAGGTCATCACATCTCGCGGATAAATCAATATTTTCGTGTTTCAGCGCTAAGATACTTTGTTTTAGCCGCTTATTTTCCAATTCTAGATTTTTATCTGGATTTTGACCTAAATTGTTATCTGGAGAGTTATCAATGATGATTTCTTTTGATGTTTTCCAAATGTCAATAACCCGTTGGTGCCCGATTTTGAACTCTTTTGAAACTGCTCTGGCGGATTTTGTACCATTTAACGATTTGATCAACGCGATTTGATCATCAGTGAGCGATGTTTTAGGCATTATTATAATTGTTTTTGAAATTATTTTTTTTATTTTATAAAATCTTTTATTATCAGCAACGTTGATGATTTTTTATGCATTTTATACATTTTTTGTACGTTTTTGTGTGATTTTGTGTGATTTTTACGCTGAAAATGGAAATTTTCTTCGAGATTTGTAGGGTTAAGTGGTCGATTTTCAATGTTAATTTCCGTATACTTTTTCGCTTAAAAATTATTTTTTTTGATTTTTGTGTGATTTTGTTGATTTTTCGCTGATTTTCCGCTGATTTTCAACAAAAAACTCTGAAAAACCTCTTCGAGCTTCGTAGGGTTAAGTGGTCGATTTTCAATGTTAATTTCCGTATACTTTTTAACTTAAAAATTATTTTTGTTGATTTTGTGATAAAAAAATCTTATATTTCCTTAGACTCTTCTTTTATATGCTGATAAAACTCGTGAGAGACTGGAATCGTTGTAAGCGAATCAGCAAATAGTTCTAACAATATTGGATTCTTTATAATATTAGAAAATTCTGTGGAATTATTGTGAAAACTAACAAGTAATTTATCCTTTACGAGAACATATGGGACTCCCTCTTGAAACAACTCTGATATAACTTGGCTAGCCGCTAATCTCCCATTATACTTGTCTCGCAATCGCTGCTGAGATTTTACATCTCGCTGATTTCCTACTCCCGCAGATGTATCCCACCATCTCGGCGCTTCAATCTTGTCCTGAATCTACCATTTTTCTGTATTTTAATTTTATTTGTAGATTTAGGATCAAGCTGCTGGTGTTCTTGAATCACATCTGATAAATATTCTATGTTGTTGTTGTTCATTTTATATATATTATTAAATCCGTATTATTTTTAAATATAAAATAAAAAAATCTTTGAAAATGGAAAATCTTTAGATTTTTCATTACTTATTTGGATACATCGCGTTTGCTAGGGCTTGCGCAAAATAATTGATTCGTTCTCGCTCATCTTGTTGTTGTTGATGTTTAGCTTGTAAATTATCTCTGAAAGAATTTCTTACTGGAAGAAACTTATTAATAGATTCTAATCGCTCCCGATTTAATCTAATTATTTGTGCTTCTCCAATATTTGATTGTGACGTTTTTGATTGTGACGGTCTTGATTGTGATGGCTTTGATTGTTTTGATTGTGACGGTCTTGATTATTTTGGAGGCATTTTATTTTATGGTACTCTAAAAATGAATTCAAATTTGAAAATTTAAAGATTTTCAATAATGATTTTTTATCGAATAATGGCCAATCGCGAGTGTGTTAATACCGTCGCGGCAATACCGCTTGTCGTCGTAATTGCTTAATCCGGTTTTCATTATCTTATCAGTGAATACGACGTGGTTATGTGATCGAAATCCAAACATTGACACAGTTGATAAATCTTCGGTTGGCTGTCTTCTAAGTGCTGCTAAATAATCTTTGAATTTAATCTGATTTTTTACATAGCTGTTATTAATACCCTTGGCTTTGTTAACGGTGATATCTGAATCTTTTAACACGGAATACATCTTTGCTCGAAGTCCAACAAACTCTCGTACTGGTGAGAAGGCAAATTCATCTTTCATCTTACCGATTACTTTCTTGTTTGTGTCCTCGTGATATATTCCTCGGATATCAGATAAATCAAATAATTCTCGATTGTTATATATGTTTTCGTATACGTCGCCGTTACAATCTTCTCCGGGTATCTCATAAACAAGTGAATCTGTATCAGTAAATAATAACCTACAATTTGGCCATGTTACTTTGGTAAATTGATAATGAAACTGATACATCATGTACTTCAACATATCTAACACAGCTGCGCCAATATAAACCGGCTTATCAAGATGTAACCGAGATTGCGAAGATGTGATTAGTGATAAATTTTCAGTTATTTTTTTACTGCTTTGGAAAGAATTTCTTCGAGTTAGCTTATGTCGTCGAGTTTCATTATTAACGATTTCGACATTTACCCGCTTGCGAATATTTTCCATGGTCTTACCAAATACTGAATTATTCATCAGTTTGAAAAAGTCTTTTTCGAAATCACTCTTTGCCGCGGTTCTTCTGGCGGTATTACCATCGATGTAACTCTTCATCCACGTCGAATGATTAAACCGTAACACCTCATGAATTTTTCTTAGTGTTAATCCAGCATCTATCGCTTGTTTTAACACTGCCACGTGGCAAACATAATTCCGTTTATTTCTCAAGTTCGGTACTAATTTTTCTAACGGTGAATATTTTGTAGTTCTAAGCGCTAGCTGCTCCGGAGATAACATCGAGTCATTGATGATTATTTTTTCTGCGAGATATGGATAATCATCATGTAGGTCATGTAAATGTTCTGGATAATCAATATCAACTTCAACGTAATAACCGATTTTATCATCCAGGTGAAACTCTAGCGTGTTTGGAAATTCTTTGAATTTATCATCGTCAGGTTTGTAGTTTGATGCCTCTGATAAAAATTCTTCGGTGGTGATCCAAGTAAATCCACTATGGGGCATCTCCAAACTCATCGCACCTCCATAAAGATTATTCATATCGAGATAGATAATATATTTGTCCGGCAAAGACTTATCGTGATGTTGTAAATATTTGTTATTCGCGCGTGAATACTTTTTTGTGATAACACTAATACCACCTCGAATTCCTTTTTCGATAAACAAATACATGTTTACATCTGTTAGTAGCTCTAGTTGTATTTTAGTTAGTTTTAACAAAGCGTCCCACGCGAGTCCAGGTGCGGAATAGTAGTGAGCTGGATCTAATCCGTAATTGCTCATCGATGTTGTGCGAAATTCTTCAAATATATCTGATAACAACAACACATCTACGGTAAGATATAAATCATGATAATCTCCAAAGTTTTTACAGCAGAATTTATCCCACATCGATTTAGCTCGGTCATAATCTGTGTTGGTGATATTTTTATCTGACAGCGATGAGTAAAATTTGTCAATGGTTGGCAGTGATGTTTCGCTGAAACATTTCGGTCCAGTAAAATATTCGTACGGAAATATACCTTTTTGTGTGACATCGGATAACAAATCTGGTGAGAAATATTACTCGTCGCTGGATAATTAACACAATTTTTCGCTAGTTGATCTAGTGAGCTGTTCATAAATTGTAAACTATCAATAAATCTCAGCTTTCCCACGGAAACAGACATTAATCGCTCTGTGTTATTTCGGATACATTTCAATGATATATGATTGTCTGTACAATATTGTGAAATTTCGGGATGACCTAACGCATGTATGATAAAATGTCCATCATACCCTCGAAGATTATGAAAAACAACCGGATAAAATTTCTGAAAACTTCTACATCGTTTATGAACCGGACCGATATAATTGTCTGCGATAACATCATAAAATGGTACTTTCGAGTTATTTTCAGTATAACTTTTCTTACAAATAATACAATATTGGTCACCGATAAAAGATTTTAGCGCTTTGAATCTTTCTTCTTCAGCTGTTAATAAATTTTCGATTCGCCGTTGTTCCTCGAACAGATATTTTAACAAGTGTACCTCAGGCGGTGTATCATCGATGTGATTTCTTCGATACAACGGTGATAATTTTGAAAATTTATCGTTGGTGCAAATTGTGTTAATTCGATAAGACGCTGAAACATGTTTTTGCGTCGACAACGTTTTAATGTTACACTCGCAAATAGGTTTATCACAAATACATTTATAATTGTTAACTGGCTCGATAAAAGATTCAAAATCTCCAATAAATATAAAAGGAAGTTTTCTAGTTCTTTCAGGTTTTTTTAAAATAACATAAATTCTTTGGGGGTTTGGGCACCGTTACAGCTTTAACTTCAAAACAGTATTTGTTATGTTCGATTAATTCATCTTGTGTATAAAAACTACAAAGACAGCTGTAACAAAAATATGTTTTATGATCACGCGCTGATATACTCGAACTTAATAGCCTACTAAGATGTTTAATATACACGTAATGATTGTCATACCACAGCAAATTTATCGCAGAGTTGTCAGTGATATGTTTACTTGCCGGTGATATCAAGTAGGGGAAAACTCTTAATTGGTCATCCAACGAAAACACATTAATACCGGATCTAAATAAATCCTCATTTTGTTGCTCAACTTTGGGTATTTGTTTTATCGGAGTTGGAAAATCTATCCCGGACATATTTAATTTTTTCTCATATGGTTTATAATTGCTAACCCGATCGACGTGATCGGCTGCCGGAAAAACCGCCGATAAAATCGCCCATTACAAACATTTGTCGTCAGAATTTTTTACATTTATACATGATTTTGTATCTAAGATTTTCTTAGGAAGCTGTTTATAAGATCCACCAGTGCTAATGGTAAATTCGTGAACCGATAACTGAACTGAATATAATTGACTTTATTGATAACCCAGCCAGATCCCTCAGAGCTAAATAATTCAATATTTCTTGATACTCTCTGAAAAAAGTCTTTGGCAAGCTCTTCTAAATCTGTTGCTCTTGTCACAATTTGTGAGACAGCTTTAATGTCAGCTGTTTTAATAATTCTAGGATCTTTCGCTAAATACATTTCGATGTTATATATGACATTTAGTTTCAAAGTTGGTTTTTGTGATAGTATTGTGGGAATAATTCCAGTTATAATTTTTATTAAATCGTTTACAGTAACATGATTATGTATTTTCCCGCGAGGAATAAATTTAATATATTTGTCAGACCCTGAGAAAGCTTCATCGAGAATATATCCACCTTGTTGAATTTCTCATTTATTCTTTTCTTCAACCGTAATATTTTTAGTTTTTCTTTTAAGTCTGCTAGTTGAATGTTACTTCTCGGGTAAACTGCGGTTGTTTTGGTTAATTCATAATATTCATTTAATACCTGCGTTACGACGATTTGTCGAGAATTTTCTGGAAGAATCTTAGTTTGATTCATTTGAAAGTGGTATTATATTAATACATATCTTTAATTCAATTTATATATATTATTAATTACTATTTAAATATTTGTTTAAATCTTATTTTATATAGTGATGTATAATACTTCATCGTGTTCCTGGATAATCAAAAACTCGACCGATCGATGCGGCAAACAATGTTATGGAGAATATTGTGGCACTCACGCATTTCTGTTAAGAAAAAGCAGCAACGCTGGCACAAATCCTTGTGTGAAGTGTGGTGTTGGAGTTCGAGGCAAGATTCATTTATGCGACAATTGTGGTCGAAAAGCTTATAGATCTCTGTTGAGTTATTACAACCGGCGAGTAGTTAACGATCGCAGTTTAAGTATTGAACCTCCCACCGAAGATAAATTTATTCTTCGATATAAACCAAAAAATTCAAATAATTTAATAAAAATTTCAGAATAATTTTGTATTCGTAACAAGCTTTAATTTCACAATTTAAGGTTTTATTTTGGTATCATTTTGACATTTTTTTAATTATTTCAGTTATTCAATCGGAGCCTTCTATATTTATTTATATTGGTAATGCTTGGTCCAGCCCGTCAAAATATTTAAATTTAGTATACTTTATCAAAGTTTTCAACAAAGTTATTTAACTTAATCTGAGCCTTCTACGTTTTATTTATTTGGTAATGCTTGGTCTAACCCGTCAAAACATTTAATTCTTATTTTTATATTTTTAGTAAAAATAGTTTTAGAAGGTTTATTTCATTGATTGGAGGGTTTTATAAGGTATTGGTGATTTTTCTATATTTTTTTTGTGTTGTGTTGTGATTGTTGTCATCGAAAAGGTGTTATTTTTATTAATAGAGGGTTTATTTTTGTAAAATAAAGGTTCTATCCAAAAGTGGTCCATAACCGGCATTTTCTTATACTACTGGCCTCTATTTACCGAATCGACGCCTTTTTTACGATTTACGAAGAAGCCTTAGTTTACCGAATCGACGCCTGTAAAGGTCGTCTGATTCACCCCCTCTGCTGCTTTCTGTCAGGCCTGGAATATCATCTTCGATATTTTGTCTTCTTGTATCCTTGGGTCTATACCATAATGGTACTGGAAGTGTTGCAAATTTTTATTTATGTGTGTTAAATAACTTCATCTGAAGTGTATCTCTGACTATCTTTCTACTTGCCACTATCAAATCGTTTGGCCTCCACGCTTCCCAAAATTATTTAATTGGGGTTCTGAAATTTTTTCACGCGCTATTTAACAGTGGAATCTATCCGGTTGTAATCTGCTTAGTTTCTTGAACTCGCGTAATTGTTTATCATGTGATCTATGATCAGTACTAATTTCTTCATAATAATCTACAAAATTCTTCAATTATGCGGGGATAAACGGACAAATGGTGGTGGTTGACCATAATCGCCACACATTATCACTTTTGTATTCGCTAGCAATAAGCACTCGAGAAACGTTCGTAATACATCTAATGATACTGTGCATATCTCATCCCAAATGAGGATTTCAGGAATATATTTCTCGCTCATTCGATCAGGAGTCCATTCGTCACTTTTCCATCGTAAGAAACTGTGATAAGTGCAAGCATTAATTCCTCGCTGTTCCACCTCTCTTGCAAGTCTGTGTGTTGGTGTTAGCACAGTCATGTTTGATTTCTCTTGAAAAAATTCGATTACAGGAGTCGTCTTCACTGACTCACCACAGCCGTTTAAGTAACTGGTTTTATATCTACATATTGGATCCGAACACGACGGTGCATTAGATAGTTCTGACCTGATTATTTTTCAAGTAATTGTTTTCAATCGTAACATCTGCTGATTTGGAATAATCACGCAATATTTCCTTTTTAATTCTCGTGATCCCCAACTCTCGTCTGAATTAGTGAATTCAGACAATGCTTCTTTATGTTTTACATCTATATAAAATGAATCAGTGGCTACTCTAACCGCGGATTCAGGAAATCTATTTATCATCGAAAGTAAATTAATAGAAGCATAAGCCAGCATAGACAACCTTAAGTACGTATACTGAGGATTTTCTCCACCGTTATAAGTAACACTTGTACCTAATTTGGTTCCATCGGACAAGAAAGCGTCTTTACGTTTGACATATATAACCCTAGATGTTACATCCGCGGTTATAAAATCGTATTCAGCATCATCTATAATCAACCGCGAAGAATGTCGTTTATGGTCCTATTTTCCATCCTGAGTGAACTTACCAATTATTCTTCTACCGAGATCGTTTGCGTGTTTATTTCTAACTTCAAAGATTTCTTTTGACCATTTCACGATATACTCTTCGTTTAGATTAGAATTTTTTTTTTGTTTTCGCTGATTATACTATCTAGACTATCAGGTTGTGGTAACCAGACTTCAGTTTGTTTTCGTTATGATATAATTGCTTCACTAACAATCAGCAATATCAGCATTTTAGAAGCAATCATATACCGTAATAACACTATTGGCATCTAGTGTTTTCAGAGATGTGTCTACCAAACCAAACATAACAACACGGATGAAGTCTTTTAGCCAATTCAAATGATACCACACGAGCGAATCCGGTTAAATCAAAATCCGGCAGTACTCCATTAATCGCAACACAGGTCATCTCATGTGTGGAATGTACAAATCGTTTAAAATACTCAAAAGCAATCTCCGTACCCGAGAAAACTATCTGGATAACACGCAATCATATCAACCGAAATAATACTTTTGGGGTCGTATTTTGTATTCCATAATCCGCCATGGCTATAATTGGATATCTGAGAGAAATTCTGCGCGTGTTGGTTTCCATAGATTTCTTTTTCTCGTTTGACGGTATTGTAAAACAGTTTGTCAGCAATTGTTCGTCGTGTTCCGTTGAAAACCCACTAGCTAGTTTTTTCATCTCGTTGTGGAGGGCTTCAGTACGATATATTTCGCCGTTGGGTTTTACAAATTAATCGAATTTACCCTCTTCTTCTTCAAAAATCTGAAATAACCACACTGATACAGGATCGTTTTTACTCGACTCGTAAATAAAATCAAATAAATTTTCCCCAGAGTTCTCTGGGGATAGATATTTTATGGTTCTATCCCGCGGAAATATTGTTACCGCGTCTATCCACGCGTGTGCATTATGGTCAATAATTTTGATTGGAGATCCTCTCGATTTATGTTTCGTTTCATATAATATCTCGCCTGTTACCGTCTCAACGGATATTGGGAATTTTAGTATCCGTTCTAACGCGGTCACATTTGGAATTGGTGCTCTTCACTGTTAATTCCCATTCATTTATTTTCTTTGATTCTTAGATCCGTCAATTTGTTACCATACAACGCATTTGTAAAATGCTCTATTATTCGTTCTGATACACAATTCAGCGACAAATATTTCATAGGCTTTAATTTTTCAATACTCGGTTTATCATTTATCGGATTGATCCCATAAGCAAACGCGGTTACAGGATAGGATCTCTCGTAATACGGTTTGTCAAATCCAGTCAGAATTCCTGGTTTGGAATCCTGACGCACAGTGACAGTTCTCTTATTTTTCAAAATGGGTTCAAATTTGTCGCGTATAATCCAATTCCCCGTTTCTGAGCGGATAATGAATTTTACACTAACGAAATACTTTTTCTTGTCAAGATGCGAGATTATCACTGCTGCTCTTTCATCGTTCATGGTAGCATCAACACTACCACCAATTCGAAAAGTTTACCAATAGTGAGATGCTCCATCGCACTTGAATTCATTAAAACCATCATGGATTCTACCTATCATGCTTCTATCACTTATTAGACTCTTTGGCACATCAGTGGAGACTCAACCTAGATTGAATTTAACATTTTTCCAAGAAGTAATTTTCGATAATCTTTCGAACTCCTCCATACTATAATTAAAACAAGTATTTAAATGTAGAATTTATTATATAATGAATCATTGCAAGTGGCTTATGATAGGATCAGTAACCGCTAGTAACAAATCATGCAGAAATGAATTCTGCGGATATCATTTACAAAGCGTACGCCGTGGGAATTTTAGTCCCTAACTTTGCATACGATGTGGAATAGGTGTGCTTGGTAAGTCACAGTTGTGTCTCAGTTGTAGTGGTAATCGCTACAGAGAACTAAAGCGCTATTATGATAATAGAATCAAGGATTCCGTTAATGACTCTGACTGTGTCAGTGTCCTTGACTCTGTCAAGAAGAAAATCATAAGAACACCTCAAGACTACATTGATAGATTCTCAAGTAATAATTAAACCACATAATTAATTAGACAAATAATATTATAGTATATAAATGAACCAAGAATTTCCATCTCGTGATGGTCTTGCTAGACACCGCAGGCTTAAGAATCCAGTCGGTGTTGTTAATAATCAGGGATATCTTATATTTAATTCTGGAGGGAAAAGTCATTTTAATCACAGAATCGCATATGAGTGTTTCCATGGATTGATAGAAGAATAATTCTTTATCGAATCTACGAGCTATGAAACGAAGTGAAAACACCAAACGAAGAGGGACTGGAAAACACTTGAAAAATTCGAAACCTATAAAATCATTTAATACAGAAAATAACGAAGAAAGAGTATTTCAATTAAAGAATGAAGCTGGAAAGTATTTCGATATTTGTATACCCTCAGTACGATTTGTTGCAGAACAAATGTATCAATCAGCGATTTCCAAGAGAACCGGACATAGAATTAAATTCGTTTCCATCTAAATTATTATATGTAGCATTAAGGGGAATAACTCCTGTGGGCTTGTGTATGGTTTATGAAGCGGAGTTACGGAAATTCCACTAGGATCTCAACGGAAAACCACTCTACGTCATGTCATGTGAATTGGTGGGTTTTTCCTCTTTGCTGTCACCCCTTGTGCCGCGCGCATTCATTGGAATTCGCTAGCCTGCCAACAACAGGCTAGGTGTTCTGATGTACCGGCTATTTACACTAATATGTATATCTCTAGGCGCGATAACATGCGAGGGCATTTTAAAGCGAATAGAGATTGTGTCGTCTATATATCATATATACTTTAATTAAGAAATGTATGTAAATGTGACGTCCAACACCAAGCATACCTTCTTTATGTTCTAACCTGTTATTTGAATAGTTAGATCCACCCTCGGAGACTATGCTTCTTGGTACCTCTGGGCCCGATCAGATGTGAATAACACCTGAGGGGTTCCAAATGGGGATGTGTTGTCTTATTTATGTAACCTCTGGGCCTCCGAGATGTGAATAACACCTGAGGGGATCCATATGGGGGTTTTCATGTATAAGCATGTCATATCATATGTCTAGGCGCAATAAGATGTGAATAACACCTTAGAGCGAATGGAGTTCATATCATAATATCTCTAGGCGCAATAAGATGTGAATAACACCTTAGAGCGAATGGAGTTCATCATATCATACGAAAACGGGCCAAAACTGACCCCTAATTTCTTTTATTAGATATTATATATATGATATTTTATATAATGAATTTTGAAAATAAGAATGTCATTATAATTGAAATTTCAAATTTGAAAAATCAAGGAATACAATTATCAAATAAATTAGATTGTAATCAGATTCTCTCTGAATTTCATGATGTTGATGATAGCGCTCTGAATAATAGGTATCTCTTTCCAAGGCAGTATGGGTTGATCAAACGAATTCAGCACGCGGTAAATGACTCACTCGCATTTTGTACCGACATCAACAAATTTATCCCGCTGTTCACTGCGGTTGAAAAGGTCAGAGGCGAATTGGGCAAACAATATGAAATCAAACGCACAATAAACTTGAAACTCAAAACAATAAGAGAAGAAATTATCAGACAAAATGAAAATCCCCCTTTGGTTACCTCAACAGAGGGAAAAAACCGGCCCTTCTTCCTGTACTTGAAAAAATAGCAAAGAGATCCAAGCAAGCAAAGGAATCTTTAAAAACATTTCCTGGTGATATAGTAGCCGCTGTACAACTTCAAAAACAACGTGAACGACTTGAAGAAGAACAACAACTTGAAGACGAAGAACAAAGAGAACAAGAACAACATCGACTAGGTGATATTATTGAAGAAGAAGATGATGATGAACAACAAATTGAACAAGAAGAAATTTCGAGAGATAAAAAATATCCACCTGAAAAGATATTTAGAAAAGAAGTTATGAATAAATTTAAAATTCCACGGATGATGAATTAGCTGATTTTGCTCTTAATTTATTTCCAGAAAAGATAAGAGAAAAATATATAAAAGATGGATTTGAAGACTCTATAAAAACCGCTGACACCTAGTATACAAAATATCTTTGGCAAAACACGGTGGAATTAGAATCTCAAAAGATAATAATAATTTTAATGCGTATAAAAATGATAGAAAAAGAGTGATCAATCACCATATGAAACCCTCAAAGAAAATAACGCAGCTGATCCCATACAAGGTGCAACTGGTACATTCACCGGTTATAGATATCCAAGAGAGGTTTCAGGTAGTGGTCTAGTTCGTTGTCCTAGTAATATTCTCAGGGACATAGCACGATTAGAAATTCTCTTAGGATGGAAACGAGCCGGAAATAACTCATCGGAAATAATTAATGAGGCCGCTGATATCTGCAGAAGAATATTTGAGGGCAGTATAATGGATAGTGGTGTATATCGAGAGTTTATTGATGAACAAGCAGACGGTTACCACACTGACTAATCACCACATTAGATCAATGTTATTTAAATAAGATGAGTATGCACTGCAATCACAATAAACCAACTATAACTTACGTAGTAAACTCACGATTCCCTGATTATTAAGTGTACTATGGAGATGGTCTCAGCAATACCATTGCAGGGTTATTTGCAAGAATGGCTCCAAAAATAGCACCAATCGCAAAACAATTATCAATGAAAGCTATTGATGTTATTAGTAATAATGGTATTAGCGCTCTTGGTGGTGTTGCAGGGAAAGCATTTTCCGCGGCTAAGGAAAAACTAGTTGCATTAGTTCGGCGATGAAAGCAGCCACTGGCGATAAAATCACTAGAGAAACTACCATATACGAAACTTTTACCCGCGAGTATTAGTAAAATAATAAACAACGCAGTGGATCAGAATATAACATCACGGATAAATGAAGGATATGACACTCAGGGAAATATTACTGCAAATATGATAGCGGGAAGTGGTTTGAAATCGCGAGCGAGATCCCGATTTAGATCAAGAAATATATAATATGTTCAAATCGGCTCCTGACCCAGTGTTCGATATGGACGCCCTAGTACCCAAGAATGATTCTGTACGCGATGATCAGTTTTATTCCTTAATGCAATATAAACAAATAATCAATCAAGAATCGAACTTCAAGTCCAGAATAACAACAAATACTTTCTACCCGCTGAAGTGTTTATCGCAGTAGAAGGATAACTCGTAACAAATGTTTCAGCAGATACACCATATGCACTTGGTGCCAAAGTCGGCTTTGTCAATAATGGTATCATGGCGCTATTCAGTAGCTCTAGATATATGATTGATGGAAGAGAGACTGAATCTATAGAACACGATGATGATATTGCCACAACAGTGGGGTTAGCAAGATATTCTGATGATTTTACAAGATCGTCAGGTCCATCTATGATGTTTGCTAAGGATGTTAATGATCGCGCTGGAAAGACTCCATTTATTATAAGACAACCAAAGGATCGTGCTGCTTCTACTGTAGATAATAATATTGAAAATATGATAATAAATAATGATCCCGATTACAAACTAGGAGCTGCAACACGCGTATCAATGTTGGAAGGACAGCTTAGATTATTTTCCTACGCGATTCCACTATCATATATATTTGGATTCTGCAGAAATGTTAGAAAAGTTATCTATGGAGCGAAGCATACAGTAGTCTTAGTGCGAAAAGGTGATGATAATGATGCAATCTGGAGGATTTCAGCAGATCCTACACATTCAGAGGTTTACAATGGTAAAGTAAATATAATAAAACTCTCATTGTGGATGCCAGTAATGACTCCATCAATTACCGCAGAAGAAAAATTACTATCATTTATGGATCATGGAGGAAAATCATTGCTATCATGGCTAACAATGACCAAGGATACTTTTGATAGTTCTGTTAATTGTATATTTACATGGCGCCTAGCATCAAAACAAGGGGTTTCAGTGCCGCGTCATATATTTATTGCGTTACAGGGTAAAACGTGAGTGGGTTCACAAACACGCAGCCATATGATATTTGATCAATTGGGTGTTTCTGAAGTCTCGTTAAGGATAAATGGCCAACAGGAACCATCCGAGGATATTTTTCTCAATTACGATCAAAATCAAATAGCACGCGCATATCATCGTCTGCTGACATTTATGGGACGCGATAATAATGTAGATACCGGTCTGCAAATATCACAATTGGATTTTAGAAAACTATATCCGATTTTTTACTTTTCATTGGAACATCTTGATTTAACCAGACAATCCGTCGTTGACATACATTTCCGAGCTTGTGTAACTCTTCCGGTTGCTCCAGCTCCACTTATCCCGAATTACAGAGCAGTTGCTGTTATTCTCAGCAACAAATCAATGCTACTCGAAGGTGTTGGTGGACAAATGAGAGTAGTTGATGCACCAGTGGAAAATATGTAGACAATTAGATCAATTTGTTATTAAATAAAATGTCATATAGTCATGTTAGTGTTACGTTCACTCCTGGTTAAGTTAAAAAATTGCAATTGGAATCAACTAAAAATGTGGAACTACAATATCGCTGAAGCACAATCAGATGTCTGGTGGTCAGAATAAACTATCACTGACAGCTCGTCAGATATAACAGTTCAATGATGCTATCAAAGATAAAAAAGTGTTCAGGTCACTCTCTCTGCGGCCGCGATCAAGAACATGATAAAATCAGGTGGTACATTCCCGCTGTTAGCTGCGTTACCAGCGTTGATTGTGGCAGAGGCCCTAGCGGTGGCGAAAGCCTGGCGGACCTGGAACTCGCTGGGTTGAATACGTGATTGATACGCGTGCAACTGTTTATTTCGATTCATATTGGTTAAAGAATTTATACGTTATATAAACCTCTTAAAAATTCCTATCTGATATTCCACGCTACCAACACAGAAAATGAATGACCCATCAATATGCGGCATAGAAGTATTAAAGGTCCTCAACGCTATTTCAACATCGGGAAAACCACCACATAAAACCGTACACGAATATACGAGTAATCGCTTTTCAGAGAGAAATTATATAAATAACATGATTGATATTTGGGGAAGATCTTTATCAAGCCTGAAAAAACCCACCACGGAAATATCTGCATCCGAGATGTTAAACCTTGCAAGTGTTGATCCCAATGAAATAGTTGTATTTCAAGATCGTCAGGGTAAATTGAAAACGAGTAATGTTTCCCTTGATGATATGTTAGTTAAACGACGCGACGCAGTAAAAGATACTATCGCGTTGTTTTCCAAAGAGGGTAAACTCAAACCAGATGTTCTCATTTCGACTCTCACAGATAAATTAACAGCGTCGGTGATAATTATT
The DNA here is from genome assembly GCA_029339505.1 of Unio delphinus. NCBI lineage: Eukaryota > Metazoa > Mollusca > Bivalvia > Unionida > Unionidae > Unio > Unio delphinus. Next base: position 9,005,157 of record JAQISU010000306.1, read on the forward strand.
CATCAACGATAGAATTATTTTAAAAAAACTACGCGATGAATATGACGACCATATAACTAAATTTCATCGGTTTTCTGAATTACAAGGAAGAATAATTGACAATATTGACAAATGTGGAATTCTTAGCAGATTTAAGTAAACAACATAATTTAATTCGCTGACGAATTTAACGCCAGCGTTTTTCTTGCTAGCAATTTGAAATCTATTTTAATAAATAAAATGTCATCATTGGTAACGTCACAGCAGTATTGCTATGATCAGGTCAGAGAATTTCAAACTAAACTCAAAAAAACTCACTGAGGAGTACCAAACAAAAATAAAAAAATACCGACGAAGAATTACCGCAGTTGACGTTACCGTGTACTCGGTATCAGATGTAATCACCGGAGCTGGTATTATACTCTCCTCAGTGACAATCATTGCCCCGATAGCTGTTCCAATTTGTATTTCCGCGGCGACAACAATCGCTGGAATAATTTCAATAATAACAAAAAAATATCATCATGCAGCCAGCGTAAACTAAATGATTGCGTAGCTAAATTCCATGTTGTGTCAACCGCGTACTCACAATTATTATCGATGATATCATCATCCCTCGATGACAAATTATTATCTACGGTTACAACAAAAAAAAAAAAGAATAGTATTCAGTGGAAAATATTCCGTATGCGGTAGAAAGAAATTTTCCTTTTTACCAAAAAAAAAAACCCTGTTGCTGACATTGCAACATTAATGTCAAAATCTCCAGGAACTTCGTGGGGTAAATATCCCTAAGAAAAACATCTTCGAGGATATAATTACTGCGGTCCTGGCACTCGACTTGATATCAGACTTGATGAACAAGATCAACCAAAATCCGCTGAATATCCGGTAAATGCAATCGATAAAGCGTGTCACGTTCATGATGTAGCTTATAAACGTAAAGATCTGGAACAACGACATATCGCAGATGTGCAATTCATTCGTGTATTGAATTCCATAAAAAATAAAATTCTCAAAATAAAATAAAATTAGCCAATTGGTTAGTAAAATCTGCGATGAAAACCAAATTAGCAATATGTGCTTGGTAATTAATTATAATGGAAACAATTTATTATTGCCCAAGAGTATACTGGAAAGGAAGAGCAGCAATCAATAAACTCGCTAATGCAGTAAATGTCACAAGTTTTACCGCCACAGCGTTGTTAGCACGACAAACAATATGGCAAAAATGTACCTACCACCGCCTAAACGAATCGAGTACGCACATTTTGATGTTAATGTTCCTAATGAAGTTCATCAGGCTGATATTTTGTTTTTACCTCATGATCTTTTACGTAGAGTAACAATTAAATACGCATTAACAGTTGTTGTTGTTGCACGTAGATATAAAGAAGCTGAACCGTTATTAACTAAAACAGCTAGTTGAAGTTGCATCTTCCTTCGAATGGATTTATCGACGAGGACCCTTGCGATGGCCACAGCTAATACAAGTCGACCCTGGCAAAGAATTTCTTGGTGCAGTATCATCATTATGTTAAAATACGACGAGGACATACTGAATTTCATCGTGATCAAGCGATCGTAGAACGATTTAATAGAACACTTGCTGAACGATTATTTGGATATCAATACGCGAAGGAATTCGTTCAGGATACAAGATCTCGTGAATGGGTTGCAAGATTACCAAGTGTGATAGCTGCATTAAACAATGAGATTATTCGAACGACTGCCATGAAACCTATTAATGCGAATACAAGAAAATATATACCAATACAGCATAATGTTTTACCGTAGCCAATATTGGGTAATGTCATCGTCAGGTATTTATACGAACGAGGTAATCTTGATGGAGGAAAAAAAAAAGAGCGACAGATCCTATTTGGAGTATTAAAACACACACGATATCCAACGTGGTACGATCCACAGGTAGACGTGCAATCTACAGATTAGATTCAACTGCTACGCAACGTGGATTCACACGTGAACAATTACAGGTAATTCCGGAAGATACACAATTACCACCACATTCACTTAACTAGCACCTCTACGCCGATTACATTCAAGACAAGTTAACATCACATTAACACGTGTATGACCAAAACTGTTATCTTTTCTATGTACGGTAAATTGTCTAATATTTTTACTCGAGTATTGCCACAGCATTATACAATTACAGCTTACACAGTGATTATCCTGTTTTTGTATCAATGTTATGATAAATTGCACGTTAAGATCGAAGTCGCGTTTATTTTTTTATCACATTGTTTATAGGTATCTAATTTTTTTTCTTACTATATCATTGTCAACATTGCCAGTGGTTTCTGACGCATCCACGACAATCCTACGGAGCTGTGATATTTTCCTGACGCGAGACACCGCAAGAAAAACTAAATTCGATCACTCGATATGATCATCAACAATCCAGACAACTGTATCTGAAATAGTTAATCCTTGAGATGAATGTATTGTCATTGCGTATCCTAGCGTCCAATCCGATAAAGCGCTATCAACAACATTCACATCAACTAAAACAATATCATTCAAAACGCGATTTTTTTTCTCGGTCTGTGCTGTTATGTCAACGAGAATATTCTGTCGTCGCGTATCTGCTGGGCGATAACATAATGGTACCGGCAACTCAGCGAATTTTTCTTTATTTTCAGAAATAATTTTTGTTGAAGTGTGTCACGAACTATTTTTCTATTTGCAACTATCAGATCATTTGGTCTCCACGTACCCCAAAAGTCGTTCAAGAAGGTTTCTGAAATTATATTACGGATTACTTCACATTGAATTTTATTCGGTTGTAATCTGCGTAGATAATATGCATTGACTGGTTCTTGCACGATGAAGGATCCGGGAGGAACCATTGGAGTAAATGTGTAAAGAACGTACCCTTGTTGAGCTTGATTTGATATCCCAAGATCTGTTTGATAACTACCATTGATTAAATCACATACAATATTGACTGCAATCGCTGATGTTATATTTACAATCTCTGGTGAAATATGCCTGCCTTCAGCATCTGAATTATTGTTAAATCTAAGAACATCATCAGGATGTGGTGTAGTTTCATCAGGCTATCCTAGAACAATTTTTTATCGACGATCGATAAATATCTACGACGTAATCGGGAGATTTTACTTCAATCACAGATGATAATGTTGGTTCGCAAACAGTAATAGTTATTTATTATTCTTTTTTTTAGTTGTTGACTTTATTCTGCGCTGAAATTCATCGTTGATTTGTTCAATCTGATAACTACCTGTGGGGATAGAAACAACAAAGAAATCTGGGGTTCCATCTGGTTTATTTTTGTTTGCAAGCATAAGCGAAGTATTTGGAGGCAATCCACCATATGGTTTAGACCTGATATTTGGCCAACTATGATTTACTCGTAGTTGTTGTGCAAGTGCAATCATCCTTGCTGAAATTGCATATGGAACATTAATACTAAATTCAAGATTGGTTGTGCTCACTGATATCATAGTTGTTTTCAATGGTGTTGTTTTCGTGGCAATCTGTTGCAATAGTTCTTGTGCTGACATTTATCTATTTATCTGTAACTTTAATGGGAGTAGATTCTACCACAGTCATTGCTTCGGAGAATATTTTAGTCATTAATTCGAACTCAGAATAGGATATTGAAGCATCGTTGAAGCTTTCAGATATTAAATGAGTTTAGAATACGCCGCCGTTGATGCGTGTAATCGGATAATTTTTCATTCGTGCACGTCGATATTTTTTTTTTCGATTATATTAAAAACTTCAGCGATCGCAGTTGACGCTGAAACACAGATCGTTATGACCGCAGGTGATGTCATTGTTACCGCGGATAATAAAAGACCGGCTCCAGCAACAACCGCAGAGACAGAGTATACAATTATGTCAATGACAATCACACGTTTGTGATATTATTTTTTTTACTTTTATGGTGTAAGTATCAACAATAGATTTTAATTTATCTTGCCACTCACGCGCTTGATTGTATCTGTAGTCTTTCCATGATAGCAGTGATTTACCACCTTGATTCATGAAAGAAAGCAATTTATTTTCTTCTTCGACAGATGGAACCATTACTGGGATCCACAATGATAATTTTGTTATTAGTACTTTACCAGCATCACCTCCGACTCGCCAGATTGCATCATTGTCGGATTCTTTTCTGTTAAGTATCACAGTGTGTTTAGCACCGAACAATACCTTCCTAACATCTCTGCGAAATCCAAAAATATGAGATAATGGAATCGCACATTTAAACATATCGTTTGCATTTAACATTGTTCTACGTGCTGCAAATCCGAGATTGAAATTTTCATTCGCTGACGCAACTTCAGTTCCAGCTGCATTCATCGTTACATTTCTGTTTTCTGGATGATCATTTGTATCCTTTGTAAACATCATTGATGGATCGGCTGATCTTGAATAATCATCGGAGTATCTAGCTAGACCAAGTATTGTCATAGCAATATCAACATTTTCCAGACATGATTCAATATGTTTTTCATCAATCATATAAGTAGCACTTCTGAATAACGCCATGATGCCATTATTAACGAAACCGACTCTGTCACCGACTCCATATTCTGTATCATCTGCTTTTATAAGTCGACCTTCGACTTCGATAAATGCCATAGCGGGTAAGAAATACCGACCTGTATCTTGAACTCGTAATTCGATTCTTCCACGTTGATTTGGTTGTACTGCATCGTAAGAATAATATTGATAATCGCGCAAGGATTATTTTAACGAACTGGTTCACCCATATCCAATGCTGTATCAATTTCACGCTTAAACATTTTATTGTAATTATACAAATAATAATAATAATAATAATAATAATAATAATAATAATAATAATAATAATAATAATAATAATGAGGACTTTGTATAGCGCCTAATCTTTAAAAGCTCTAAGCCCTTTACACCATCAATAATGATATGACTACACTACAGAACAACAAATGACAAAAACAATGAAATCAGAAAACATAAAAACATGCTGAAAATATATAAGATACAAATCATGATTAGGTCGCAAAGTTTGTCCCTGAAGTCGAAACAGGTGAGTCTTGAGAGCACTATTAAAAGGGACCACTGTGTCTTTGTGTCTAATTTCAATGGGCAATTCGTTCCACGTCACCGGGCCCTGGTATGCAAACGAACGTTGTCCATATGACTTTGTTTTCACATTGGGAACAATGAGTATACGATTATCAGAAGAAGAGCGTAAGGATCTAGCTGGTGTATACACATGGGTGAGGCCGGATAGGTATGTTGGACTGGAGTCAGTCATTGAAATATAGCACAGAGAACAGATTTTGTGTTTCATTCTGTATCGAATTGATAGCCATTGTAGGGTATAGAGCAGTAGTGAGATGTGCTCTGATCGAGGTACTCTAAAGATGATCCGTGCAGCTGTGTTTTGAACCTTTTGAAGTTTCTTGAGTAAATATTGTGATGAACCAGACAGAATTGAGTTACAATAGGCCATTCTTGAACCTACTAATGAACACACAAGTGTTTTAGTGGCATCAACAAAAAGATATTTACGAATGGAACTAATGCGTCTCAATTCAAGATATGCAGCCCTGCAGATGTTCATGACATGTTGGTGGAATGTGAGAGTACTGTCGAGAGTAACACCTAGATTCCGTACTGACTGTGAGAATTTAATGTTGGTGTTGCTGATATTTATTGTCTGAGGTAAAGGATGTGGATGAGAAAGTCTTTGTGTTGTGATCAGAATAGCCTCAGTTTTATCATCATTCATCTGCAGCTTGTTACATGTCATCCATGATTTCACATCCGAAATGCACTTCTCTACTCCATGGATGGTAGCATCAACTTCAGTTGGGTGGCGAGACTTGTATATTTGGGTGTCATCGGCGTACAGTTGGCGCGACACTGGGTGATTATTTATGACACTTGACAGCGGCTGAGTGTACAGAATGAAGAGAACAGGTCCAAGAACAGATCCCTGTGGACCACCATAACATACGTCAACTGGGCTGGAGTGTATTCCATTTGCAGATATAATTTGTGTCCTGTTGACTAAGTAGGACTTGAACCACTGTAAGTCTATATTCTGAATGCCAAATACATGCTGGAGACGGTGAAGTTATATATCATGGTCTATTGTGTCAAATGCTGCAGATAAATCCAGGAGGGTGAGGACTGTAATCTTTCCACTATCCAAAGCGGAGAGAATGTCAATAAATACTTTCAGAAGAGTAGTTTCCGTACTGTGGCAAGGGCGATATACAGACTGTACATTGCTAAAAAGACTGTTTTAATTCAAATGAGATACAAGTTGAGTTAGAACAACCTTTTCTAAGATTTTTGATATGAAAGGGAGATTAGAAACTGGGCGGTAGTTCTTTAAATCGTTATGGTCCAGTGTTGGTTTCTTCAGCAGTGGCTTTACAATGACAGTTTTGAAAAATGATGGGAATTCCCCTGATGAGAGAGAGACATTAATAACATCAGTTAGTGAAGGCAATATTGGTTCTAAGCACTCAAGCAGCAGTGATGTCGGAATTGTTTCAAATTCACAAGACTTTGGTGCACTTTTCATTACGATTGTCCTTACAAATTCTATAGCAACAGGCTCAAATGCTCCTAACGGTTGTGGCTGAAATTCTGCATCATAACTGTATGGTGACGAATCAGTTGAAATTGTGCTGTCAAGCGAATCTCTAATGCTTTGAACTTTGTCATTGAAGAAATTTGCAAATTGGTCTGGTAGGTCTAGTGGAGAGAAGGTCGTTGGAAGTGGTGTACATTTGTTCCTTGACATTAGTTTGTTAGTTATCTCGAAGAGCTCTTTGCAGCTGGAACTCTCCGTGATCTTAGAACTGTATTGGGATGATTTGGCTAAATGGACTATGTTTGTGACGTTCTTCTTAGCGGCTTCGTAGATTTGTTTATGAACAGTGAGTCTGGTGGAAAGCCAAAGCCTCTCTGCTTTTCGGCGATGTCTTTTAGCAGTGCGAAGCGGGTCCCTAACACTGCTATACCAAGGAGAACACTTTTTTTTTTATTGATACTCTGCATTTGGTGGCTGGGGCATGTTTTTTTAAGCAATGAACGTAGGCAGTTATCAAGTTGTTCCGCTGTTGGATGTAAGAAAGCTGTTAGGTTTTCTTGAATGTCATGCATAAATTTGGTTCTATTTATCATACGGAGGTTTCTCTTAGTAGCAAATAGAGGTGAAGGGTTAGAGACTGATACGTCGAGATGGCATACAATGCAGAGGTGATCCGATGCAAGTTCGTGGGATACAAGAGAAGATTGCAGAATGTTATCATCAGGTCTATAAAGAAACCAGTCTAAAATGTGACCAAGTTTATGGGTAGGTTGGTTAACTGACTGTTTAAGATTGAAAACGTGAATGGAATCTAGGAGTTTTGACGTGTTTGGTTTACCAGGACAGTCATAGTGAAAGTTGAAATCTCCAAGAATAATTAGGTTTCCACCTATCGAATTTCCATACTCTAGAAGATTTGGAAACTGCTCCAAAAAGAGAGATTCAGTCAGCTTGTTTTTTATACTAGGAGGAGGACGGTAGAGACCGAAGGAATGGACTGACCTTTGTTCCAGTATGAGCGTTGTTTGGACTAGTTCAAACGATGTGTGACAGAAGTTGAAGGTTGTGATTATGATAATTGTAATTATCAACGAAGACCACTTCCTACTATCAGACTAGCGGTTATGTTGTCTTCTTTTTCTTTTAACGATGCATCAGCCAGATCCATTAATTTTGGGTTTCGGACTGATTTATTATTTTACTTTCATTTGCAGGCATGACTTCAGTAGATGGTAATTTCAGTTGTTTTTTTCGTCGTAAAAACCGTAAAATTCTGTCCTTGACCGCCGACAACGCTTTACCGGCAAGATCACCGACTGCGCTGGGAGCTTTGTCGCGAATAACATCGATAGCTTTCATTGATAAATGTTTTGCAATTGACATTGCTTTTGGGGCTATCCTGGTAAATAAACCCCGAACAACATCACCAAGTCCATCTCCGTAGGTTATTTCATAAACTGGTAATCGTGAATTTACTACTCTGATCATTCTTGGTCTACGATACGTATTGTGTACGATCATTTTATTTAATCATTCACCATGATCTAAATTATGTGTCATCTGTAATTTCATCGATAAATTCCCGATAGGTATTGATGTCCATGATACCACCGGTAAATAATCGTTGACAGATATCAGAGATTTCGTTGATAATTTCATGAGAAGTATTTTTAGCGCGTTTTCCTATTATGAGAATTTCTAGTTTATCCACGTCAGCAATGACGCTGTCAGGGCAAGTGATAGGCTTATTTCCTAAACCACTTCCTGTAGTAGCGCCAAAAGAATCATCACCAGGATCTTTTTTCTTACCTAATGACGAGTCTAATTTCTCCCGTCGTTTGGTTTGTTTTTGTTTCAGTTTTTCTATTTTTTGTTCCACCTCTTCCTTTTTTGTTTCATTTTTTTTTTTAAACGTTCAAATTTTTCGGCTTCCAACGTCATCCTTTGTTGTTCTATTTGTTGCAGAGTTGGATGATTGGAGAAAGTTGATACTGGGGAGGATTCCGTAATTTATAAAGCTCATCTTTTACTTGTTCAACAATATTTTTTATCATTATATCTTACTTGTTTATTATCGTACTGTATACAATATATCCATTTGAGAAAATTATCATCATTTATATTAATACCAAGCATTAAAGCATTTTCTTTTTGTGCGAGAGCTTCTAACATCAAATCGGGTAAATCTCCATCTTTAGCTTCCTTGATTCTTTCAACAATATCTTCTCTAAATTTTCTTATTATTGTAATATTTTCCTTTTCTACAGATTTAATTTTTGTCTGCACATCTCCAATATCTTCAAGTATTTCTTGAGGAGGAGGTTGTGCAGCAACTATTCTGGCTGGAAGATCTTGTAAAATCTGTTGCGTTGCTCTAGCGGTGTCTTGTATTGTCTTGGTAAGAGGTTTCTTTTTTTTCTGGATCGGTAATATCCCCCCATATAACTTTCTCAGTTGTTGCAGTAATAGGTTTGTACTTTCGTTCTCTTTCCTCTGCGTAGTCAACCTGAGAATCGTGTCGTTCTTGAACTTTTCTTCGAAGCGAGTCTCTCAAAGGAATATAATTTTTTATTGCTTCCTGGCTTTCTTGAGCTAACCTAGAAGTATATGCTTCTCCGATATTTGACATATTTTTATTGATATATATATGTATGTATATATATATATATATATATATATATATATATATATATATATATATGTATATATATATATATATATATATATATATATATATATTAATGATTTAATTACATCTATCGATACAATATTTGGCTAATTTGCACCGAGAAAGAATATTACTTAAAGTTCCAAAAAGTCTCAGATTGATCGTTTGTCTGAATTATTCCTTTTGCTTGATTTATATACAAGATTTTTTTGTCCTCAGATTGAAAATTTAACACATGGAGAGAGCAGCAGAGAGGGTCGACTACAACATTTGTTTGGGTCAATCTAGGTGTAGTCAGTGAACCGACTTCTATGTTAGTCACCATTAGTCGATTTGGTAATAAAAAAGGGTGACGTTTCGATTTAGTCTGTTCACCCCTCTGCTGCTTTTCTCCAAGTAGTTGTAACAGTGCCGGTTGTGAAACCATTTTCTGAATAACAGTACATATCTTTAGTCGAATCGCATTGGCTGGTTAAAAACCTGTTGCACGTGTAATTTCATTGCTCAAAATTTATATGACCAATGGTAGTCGTGCTACCCATTTCTGAGATCATTTCTGGTCTTATCAACAATTCTTGTGCGTACTGATGACACAATATCGTTCCGCAATGGTGCAATTGAATCGTTCCACGTAGGCCTGGCAGCAATGCGCTCTGATGTGCCAGACACGTACTCCCACACATATTTTGCTTACAACGGAACCACGGATCCGAGATATTCTTTGCTAGGATCCACATGCAACAACCGTGGCCATGTGAGTTGCAGAAATGCACGTAAGTGCATCTGCGGTCACTAGCAGAATCTTTGGACGACAGTTGCATCGCTTCTTTGTATCGACTAGCTAAATTGGCAATGAGTGCGTATTTGGAGGTGCGTAACTTATCATGTCAATCACGGACATGATCGTGTGAAATAAACTTGATGGACCTTGTTAAGTATTTGTACATAGTACCAAGCCCCCGAAATCTTTCTTGATACGAGTGAATAAATGTTCCACAGCGTTTGTTTTCACCAACCATACTCGAGTAATCTCATTCAGGATATTGGCTGCACTGGCTAAGTGTATGGCGTCTTCACCTCTCCAGTACAATTTGGATAATGTCCAGCTCTTTGTGTATATTGTTTATACTAATTGACTTTTTCTCTAATGAGAGTCATTCAAGGCAGTCATGGCTTGCATGCCTCCTTTGACGACCCATAGTGCGATTCGTTCTTACAGTGTTGGTTTAATCGCATTCAAATTATGAATGAGATCCACGTTGGCACGTTGACGTCCGCGGATATCATTGGACTTTGAAGGAAAGGTCATGTTGTGAACACGCTACATCCACGCGATTGATACGTGTTTCATCGGGCTTATGTTGGTTGTGAGAATCGAGTCGAAGAGTCCTGTACATAACAGACTCCCATAAATTGTAGGGAAAACGATGTTTTACACCCGGGCATTTACTCCACGAGATATTACAGTCACGCGACAGGCTGAGCGAGTAATTGTCACAGCCATGTTTGAACAAACATTTACACCGTTGAATGAAACCCACCAAAAAAATTGCGGAACTTGTCGAGAACATTAAAAAGGTCACCAGACCAACCGTGCAACAAGTGGCAGAGCTTGCAAGAAAAGAGGTAGCCCCTGGTCATGTTCGTATAACAGCCAAGATCCCAAAGGTTATCAAGAAATCCACAAAAGCAATTGTAGATCTCGCATTTGCCATATGCGGTCGAGGAAGTCAAAGAAGACGTTAAAGAGATTGAAGTCATACGTGGATTTACCTGTGTTCTTTTGTGTTGTATATGTATTCAAAAGGATTACCTTCACAAGGATCTTTTTACTTTTTGTGTTTCTGTAAGAAGGTTTTTTTTATTTCCTTCCTACTTTTTCTGAATCGCACTTTTTATCACTTACCGTTTAATTGTTGTGCACTTTGCCTTTTTTCACAAGCATTTTCCTTTTTTCATTCATTCATATCTAGAAATAACATAAGACCCTTCAAATATACATATTACTTCAAATAGTATCATTAGCACAATGGAAGGGATGGGTATTGAACAGGGGAGAGGAGAGTATGGGAATGGGGGAACGGGGCCAAGTCATCCCCAGTTAGAAACCCCTCAGGGGCACGAAGCATTTTATGGGCCACCAATGAGGGGAAGCAGATCAAGGTTACATCTATACTTTGAAGTGGTGGTTGAAGGACAAACGCTTTTAGCTTATCATAAACCAGGATGCCAGTTAATATCCTTCGGAAGTGCAGAAAAAGCCCCAAAACAGGAAGAGATCTTAGCCGCCATGAAGGTCATGGGGGTGAATATGTATAGTATCGTCGGTTTACAAAATGCGGGTTATAACAGATACATGCTGTATCCTGTGGACTCATCCACACCCATACTAGAGTGCACGGAGTTCATGGTACAAGGAAAAACGGCACATATCAGTAAACCAACTCCTTTCGAGCGCCAAATTGGGCCGAAAACCATAGATGTGCATATAAGTGGCCTCCCTATGCAGGTTGGAAGTGAGGAGTTGAAGAACAAAATATACCAGAGACTAAAAGTAAGACCGATAGCCATAAAAATGGCAAGTATCTGGGGCTGGGCTCATATTAATTCAGGGGCCAGAATTGTCACTGTAGCGGAGGATGATGCCAGAAAATTCCCACCATTTTTACTGCATGGGTTTCCGACTCTGATCGTGGTATCGTAATTGCGAAAGGGAGAGAAAATGTCCAAAATGCGGTATACTCGGACATAGACCCTGGGACTGCCAGGCTCAAATAAATGAAGACCCCAAGGGAAATAAGACATACGCGACAGTAGTTGCAGGGAGCACAACCCCAAATACGGAAATACAGATTACCCATCAGGAAAGTCACGACAAAAGCACAGAAGTGCACGACAAATGGAACGATATTCTAACCCCGAATAAAACGAGTACGAAGACTCCTCTGAAAATGAAAAACACCATTTTGACAAATAACCCCTATGAAATGCTGTATGTGGAGGAAGAGGAAGAAACTCTCAATTTAAAGAAAGTATGATGGCTCCCTTAAAATCCTCAACACCCATAGTCAAGAGAAGAGTAATTAAGAAGAGGAAAGCAGTGAACTCCTCCTCCTCTTATAAGGATAGAAGCATTTTATTATACTAGAGAGAAGGATACGCAGCCCATGTCAAAACCCTTAGAAGAAGAGGAAAGATCTAAGGAAAAAATACCAGAACAAAAGGAGATACCGAGACAAACTGAAATTGAACCGAAAATGGCAACCAACCGAGAAAAATAGGAGAACAATGTGGAAAATGAGGAAGAAATGTCCCTAAGTGCGATTGCCTCTGAGGGACATGGTACAGAGAACATTTTCAGGGATACACTTTCAACTTCTCAAGTCACCAGTGATTTGGAGATCTTAGATAGTACAATAAAATCCATAAGGGATGACCCGGGATCCCCGGAAAAACGGGGAGAAATAGGAGAGGTAAAATTAAACAATAGTCAATAAAACTTAAACATAACCACTATTACTATTTCCATAAAGCGGCCACCTGGTGAAAACACGAATGGAAGAACAAAACTTCCGTTTGCTGTCATAAATGTAAATGGTTTCAATAAAGAAAAAGTAACAAAAGTGACAAAAATAGGGGACTATGACCTCCTTTTTATACAAGAAACGCACAACGGATTGACGGATGAAATAAAAGAACTACTGGAAAGGGAGATGAACTGTCTAATTATCAACAACAACTATGTAGGAGTTGATAAAGGGGATGGGATAGCAAATAAATAATAAACTTGGATTTGCTTAAATGTGTACGTAAGGGGAACTTTTAAAAAAATACGATGTAAAACAGTATTTATTTCAATGCTAATTTGATGGCTATGTGAACTCCTTGACCATTTAGCTGTGACGCATGATAACAGCTCGTCTCATAGGTATTACAAATACCTAGTAATTTACTCAAATATATGCTGCACTGGTTCGTTCTTAGCATGTTTTTTTTTTCTAATTTGCATCCATATTAGTATGAAAAGAGATAAAAAAATCTTTTATTTGGCTCGATTGCAATATTTAGCTTGCGTCCTCTTTCGTATTTTCACGTCAATTTTATTATTGTACATCAGGCATTAGGGGCAATTTTGGAAAGACTTAGATTTTTAAAGGTAGAAGCATTGTGTAAATGCGTTGACTTATCTTGTTTTGATCAAGTTAGTTAATTTCTGGAAAGCGGAAATAAATCTTAAGTTGTTCGTTTTGGATTTTCCAATCTAGGTGTTATTTCGGAGGGGGTGGGTGGGAGAAGGCGTATCATTACGATCGAAGTAAAAAAAACTTTAGTTTAAATTGTAAGTATTGGTTGATATTGAACTGATTTAGTTTCAGAATAATGATTTCACACGAAGGAAAAGTTCATATCCTATGTAGATTATAATTCACGAATAGGATATTGATAATTTTGTTTTCTCGGTGTGATCATATATATTATTGTGCTTTAGTATCATTAAAATATACCTTTCCAATTTGACTAAAGCATATGTAACCCGACAAATCTCTTATCACAGAAGAGTATGACGTCACATGATTATTATGATCATATGATTGTTATATAAGTCGTCTGCGAAATCGAAACTAACTTGCGCCTGGAAAAACTGAGATGGACGAAGATTACAGGGTTAAGCTGATTTCCAAACAGATATGTTTTAAAAATATTTGAGTAAGTTTGAGTTATATAATCATTTCAACTCTATTTGCTTGTACCGAACGAATAACGCATGCATTTAATTTAGTGGATGAAAAATGTAGTATGTTAACAAGGGGAAATACCATGAGATGAGATCATATCCGTTATTCTTTCGGAACAAGCAGATTGGTCTTTATATTCTGTATTTTATGGTCACACGTAATTCCTTAACATATTGAAGGCTTCTTCTATTATTGCACCACAGTGATATGAAATAATTATACGTTCTGTCCTACTTCTGCCTTTTGTTACAGGGATTTGCACAAAAGTAAAGCCTACCCACCCTCTGTGTAAATACAAAAAGTAAACTTCCCACCTTTTTGTAGTGAAAACAATTGAAGAAATAAGTCAGCAATGCACCACCAAATATAGTAGATGTAAATATGAATAAATAGAGAAGAGAAAGTCTGATTCCCTACAATTGACAAATAGTTGAGGCAGCGTCTCATTGCTTCAAATTGACAGTCCCAAGCCACCTGTACTACCATATCTCTTACAAACACCACACACAACAAGTGAAGCAGTGTGCACTTGTACCATTACTAGAAGCACGAAAACTCAAGGTAAATCATTGCTCATTCCAATCTGAAATAGAATGGTAGATAAGTTAAATCATGAAGGTAAATATAACCTATATTGGGCCTGTACATACAATTTAGAAAGTTAGCTTTGCCTAGTAACAAAATAATAACCTTTTTTTAAACTATAAAAAAATTGCTGTGAGATAGTATTCAACCGGTTATACGTTCTTTTGCCTCAAGATTAAGCTTAAATGTAATTTGTCACACTAGATCTTGTTTTTATAATTAAACACTGAAATACGAGGTTTGATGAAATTGCATCTATGGTGTAAGGGAGATAACTTGGTGAAATATATACCCCTACCATATGATCGAACATAACATTCATTCTTTAAAACATGGATTTAACTTTATTCCAAAATGAATAACTGATAAAATGTCAAGCTTTTGTTTGTAGCAGAGGGTTTGATAGGTATTTAACTTTTTTCTTTGAGATAGGAAGACTGATGATACCAGTCCACATTTTTTTATGTCGCCCATATTCAAGAGGTATCAAATCTGTATAAAAAAAATGTTCCCAATTGTGCTTGTTTTAAAATTAGGTAGGTTAGGATTTTTTGTGTTAAACATTATATATGTAATAGTGATTAGTGTAAATAATGTTCTAAGTGCATCACATATTTGGTATAACTGGATGCACAATTTAATTTTGGGATTTTTTGTTTAACATTTGAATTTGTTATAATTTATTTTTTCACTGGGAGGAAAAAAGTGCTAGGGTTGGCAACAAAAACTAGGGAAGGTCAAATGACTATGAACGCACATTTTTTTTTTGCCTTATATAATCTTGTACCTGTTATGAGCGCTAGGGGTATCTGCCATCACCCCATACAGGAATTTTAAAATACACTTTAAAATGATGCAGTTTATTGTGACCAGTTATGTCATTTCCCTGAAGACAACAGTGAAATAGATTTTTTGATTGATTTCTTTAGCGTTGCTGCTTGTTTCAGTATGTAATCATTTTATTGTTTTCCTCCATTCCTGATATGCTTTGCTTTCATAAACTGCGTAAACAAGTCTTTCAGTTTTCTACCATGCCACTATCTTTGTTTTTGTCTTTCATATTTCTTGTGTGCTGTAGAGATTGTAGACATCTTAGTAAGCCTTTTTCTTATTGTCCAACATTGATTTTACATGAGAAAGTTTCCCATATCTGTTTATTGCAAATCAGAGACTTGAATCCCTCTCTCTTTATATATATATATATATATATATATATATATATATATATATATATATATATATATATATATATATATATATATATATATATATATATATATATATATCTTGGTACGTGCTTAGGCTCGAATAAGCAGCAACACAGAAAGAGTGAAAACTAACAAGCTTGTAAAAGTTTAAAAAACAATTTATTAAGTACAAATATTTTCATAAGAGAAAATAAATAAACTTACAGTTTTAGAAAATCAAGTCCAAAAATAATCCAATATAGAATTCACAAAAATAATCCACTAATGGAATTGCAGGAGTCCTGATAAATAAATGTCCTAATAGTTCCCGGTTCGAATCTTGACTATGTAATCCAATATGAACGACGATGTCACGTGATTTAGTTAGTTCTTGTTTTTGTTATAATAATCCAAATTAAAATCTATGAGCACATAGTCTTTTCCAGGTAAATAAAATAATTCCTCTTGTTCCAACGAATTGACACAATTTCCAGTACACAGTAATTAAAAATAACTCAAAAGGAAGACACAACTTAATATTATAAAAGCCCAACCTCTACTGGCTGTGCTCTCCCAGAATAACAATGTAAATACCTGTTTTTTGTTACGTGAACAAGGGATCACATGATTTTCTGGAAGTTCATAGAACAAACGTACGATCATTTAAACACGTACGCATGGAAAGATCCAGATAAGAATCAGCCACTTATCACCCCCCTCAACTAAAAATAAAAAGATGTCCTTGGAAAACAACCAATCATTTCTAGGGCCTGTTTATCACTCTGAAGCAAGGTCAGAAAATGAAGCCAACACTTGTTGTTTACAAGAAAAGCAAAGGTCATAGAGATTTTCTAGAATAATCACCCAATTAATGAATTTTGAAACCCAAAATGACAAATTTGCATCTGACAATTAAAAATAAATGAATTAAATCAAATATACGTAACACCTTCCCCCATAAAATAAAAAGAAAGGTTTATATGATAAAACTTTCTTTTTATCACAAACCCATTTACATCTGAGGTTAAAAAAACTCATATAAATTACACAGATTATATATTATTTTATACATGGGAAAGAGCGTCTGCAATTTTATTATCTAGAAATAGCCTCAACCTTTTAACTTGTCCATGTCCCACAAAATGTCATAAGAAAGTCACACTAGCACGGCAGAACTCATTTTTAGATAAATTAATTGTCAAACATGCATCAGTGAGTCTGTCAAAGAATTTTCGAATTGTTGCTAGATGTTCTATCCAGGTGTCGTTGTAGATGGTGACGTCACAATTTTCTAGACCAGAGACGATCATTTATATGAGACGTCGAAGTGGACTTTCTTTACATTGGGATCGTCCATCTGGAGTCACAAATGCCGAGATTTCCTTTGCTCTTTCCGTTAGTGGAATCTGCCAAAATTCTTTCAGAAGGTCAAATTTGGTGACATACTTGGCATTCCCAATTTTATCAATACAATCGTCAATTCTTGGTAATGGGAATGAATCTGTTTTTGTCACTCAGTTCACCTTCCTATAATCAGTGCACATACGGATAGTTTTATCTGGTTTTGGAGCAAGTTTGCATGGTGAACTCCAATCACTTTTACTGGGCTGGATAAAATCATTCTCCAGCAAATATTGAATTTCCGTTTTTAAGTATTCCTGTTTGAGTGGACTCATCCTGCATGGATGCTCTTTGGAATTTTCAATTTCAGCGTCATGAAAAATTTTGTTTGTCCTTGTAAGAATATCTGGACATAAGTGCTCATTTTCAAACTACAACCGTTTCAGTTCATTTCCCTCCTGCACTTGCAAATGTGAAAGTTTATGGTCTAGATTTTTTATAATTTCTGAATTACAAAGATTCGTCATTTTAATATCAGTCATCATTTCAATATTAGTGGAATCTGACGATATTCCTTCACTAAGTGGGACAGGTACAACTAAATTATCTACATGTTTAACATGGCTATCTCTTTCAATATACTGGTACTCCTATAATTTATTTAGATCCCAGGAGCACTAATACTATAATTTAACTAATTCATTTTCTTCTTAACTTTGTAAGGGCCGTCGTATCTAATCTGAAGAAAAGTAAGAAGAATGAACAAGAGTAACACAACTCCATTATCAGACTCAAACGTTCTCTCTCTTGTAGTTCTTTCAAACCATAGTTTCATTTTTAACTTGAATTGCTGAATGCCCAATTCATTCATAACTTGCTGGAAAATTCCAGACATGAAGTTTGAACCTTGATCAAACTGAATAGATTTGGGAAGGCCATACTGAGTAAAAACTTTATCAAAGCTTTTACTATTGTTTTAGATTTTATATTCCTCAACGGAATAGCCTCTGGAAACCTTGTTGACGCACACATAATGGGTCAACAGGTATTGGTTACCTGACTTGTTCTTTGGAAAGTGACCTACTCAATCTACCATAATTCTACTAAATGGTTCGTCAGAGGCAGGAATAGGTTGTAGATGAGCCTTAGGTATCTTCTGATTGGGTTTTCCTACCATTTGACAAGTATGACAAGATCTACAGTATTTGGCAACATCACTTTTGATTTTTGGCCAATAGAAGTGAGTCAAGATCTTTTAATAAGTTTTATTAATCCCTAAATGACCAGCCAAAGGAGTTTCATGGGCCAGACTAAGTATTTCCTGTCTGTGAGGTTTTGGAACTACTATTTGATAGTTCACTGACCACTCATCACCAGCAGGTACATCGGGAGGTCTCCATTTTCTCATACGAATTCCATTTTAATGAAATAACAAACAGGAATTTCAGTGGATTCGGTCTCGCTTATGGCCCTTTGAAACAAACAGAAGATCTCAGGGTCATTTTCCTGTTCGACGACAAGTGACTGTCGTTTATCACCCTGATTAGAATAGAGAGAATGAGTTGTTAAAAGAGGATCACTATGATCAATACCTTCTGACTGATCCAAACAAGGAGTAAAAGTGACCCCATCAAAAGCCTGACCTATACTCGTATCAACTAAATGAATACTGACTTCATCAACATAAGCCTGACCTATGCAAATGTCAGCTTAAGGAATACTGTCTTCATTTACATAATTCTCAAGAGCTTTCTTTGCCATAGCTCTGGTAACTGTACAAGCTTGAAATATATCAAATAATTCTTTTTCAATTGGATCAACTTTCTGATCCAAATCAGGCTTGTCAGTTACAAGTGGATTAACCACAACCTTGTCTCCAGCTAAGTCGTTGCCTAGCAATAAATTAATGCCCTCTACGGGTAAAACCGAGACTGTTCCGATTGTCACAGGTCCTGACACTAAGTCTGATGACAAATTTACACAATGGAGAGGAACATTAACAAAGCCGCACTCTACTCCCTGAATAAGAACACTTTCATTAGAAGAAGACTTCTCAGAAAAAGGCAAAGTACTTGATAATAAAAGACTCTGAGAAGCTCCTGTGTCCCTTCAAATTTTAATAGGGGTGGGATTGGCTGAATCACCCAAGAATAATATAGAACCCTTTAATATGAATGGTTTATAATTCTCCATAATAAAATCAGACTGAGATTTATGAAACCCAGAATTGCTTTCAATACATGACCGTGACCTCGACCTCTTAGAAATAAGAGCATTTGGAACAGATCTGTCTTGATTCTGATGCCTATTTTTCAATTTGCAGCAATCAGAAATAAGGTGTCCTTTTTTCTTGCAATAGGTACACGTCGGAAGAGACAAGTATTTAGAGTCAGAGAAGTTTGATTTTTGAAAGTTGTGTTAGTTTGAGTTTTAGAAGGGCTTGAATTAGGCGGAAATACTTTTCTGCCAGAAGATTGTTGAGTTGAAGTCTTATTAACAAAAGGAACTTTATGTGTCAAAGCATATTCGTCAGCAGCTCGAGCAGCATTTTCCAAGGTTTCAATTCTATGCTCATCGAGATAAGTTTTAACGTCACTATGGACACAGTTTTTGAACTCTTCAATTAATATCATTTGCTTGAAATTTTGATAATCTTGTTCGACTTTCTTGGCTAAACACCATCTATCAAACAACTGCTCTCTTTCTCTAGCAAATTCGACATGAGTTTGTCCAGCTTCTTTTCTGTAATTTCTGTATTTTTGTCGATAAGCTTCAGGGACTAACTCATAACCCTTTAAAATGCATTCTTTAAACACATCAAAATCACCACTGCTGAACAGACAGTGAAGTGTAAATCTCACTAGCCTTACCAGTAAGTACACATTGCAATAAATGAGTCAAATTCTCCCTTGGCCACTTTAAATTTTCTGCAACTTTTTCAAAATGAATGAAGTACTTGTCTACTTCTTTTTCTCTGAAAGGTGGCACTAATCTAATATTCCTTGCTCTAAATCAAAATTTAAATTTGGATTTAAAATATGATGGTAATTTTCACTACGCCAGATCTATTTATTTCATTTTAATTTGATATTCCCTTTCTTCCTTCTCTCTCTCTCTCTCTCTCTCTCTCTCTCTCTCTCTCTCTCTCTCTCTCTCTCTCTCTCTCTCTCTCTCTCTCTCTCTCTATCAATTCGCATCTGCTCTTTTTGTAATTCAATTTGCCTTTCTTTCTCTTCTCTCTCTCTCTCTGTATCAATCTGCATCTGCTCTTTTTGTAATTAAATTTGCCTTTCTTTCTCCCTTTACTGTCTCTCTCTCTCTCCTTTTCCTGAAATTCCAGCTTCTATAACTTTATAATCAAAATTGATGAAATACATACAAAATTACACTTTCCTTTTTAAGCTTTCCAACTTCATTTATTCATTTAATTTCTGCATTTTAGAATATTATACAAATAGTTAATTCTCGATCAATTTCAAGATAGCCAAAGTATAAAATGTAATAAGTGTAATTAATGCAACAATTAATTTAAGGAAATGCATTTTACTGATTTTTAAAATAGAATATTGATTTAAAATATGTTGTTAGATATTATTCTTTTCTTGCTTAAAGAATACTTTATTTCAACATTAAATCTAAACAAGAAGTTGGTAGTGAATTCAACTTTCACCATAAAAATTACATAAATATAATTAAATATGAATTCTTTAAAACATTTAAACATTCCATTACAATATATTATAAATAAAAGAATTAAGTAAACAATGTATCTAACATATCAATTTTTATCATTAAAATCTCAAAACGTTAAAAGTACTTATTTCTGAAAGAAGTTTTCGACATATACAGTTCTTAACTGTAATGAAGAGACAAACGTAGTGCTATCTTGCTGGTGCCGGGACTGACTTGAGCCGTGTGCGCTACTATTTATACGCATTTGGCTCAAGTCAAGGTCACATAAGGTCACACCCTTAGTATACCGGCCAGCAAAGATGTCTACTCCTCATCAGGCAGGAACCATTTTGTTTTGCGTCAAAAGACATAAGGTAAGACTTAATCTTGTGGTTTGTTTATATTCGTTTGGCGCCGTCACACCAAATATGGTTATCCGTTTGTTGAGAACCATTTTGTTTTGCGTCACTAGAGAGAAGTTCACAGAAAGGTTAATCCACTTTTAGTAACCGAGTTGGAAATTCGCGAATGTCTGGTTGAAGAATATATTTTACCGAGAAAGCATAGGAGCTCTAGCTGAATCAGCGAAAACAGCATGTATAATGTTTTTTGTTTTATAATTCCACACATATTGTACATTGGCAAAGCTTTTAGTTATCTTATAAAATATTATGGAAGTTCCACCTGGCTCGTGAATTTAAATTTAAATTAAATACCAGATAGGTATACGGCTCCGAGCCCCCAGTCAGCACTGCCGACGGTTAAATTATATACATATATATATATATATATATATATATATATATATATATATATATATATATATATATATATATATATATATATATATATATATATTCTACCTCTCCCGACTTCTCTCCTCCCTTCACTTTCCTTCCGTTCTTTATCACGACTATTGGGACCACTTTCCCTGGTCTGTTCCCCAAACTTCCTCTCCAGATTTTCCTCTTTCTTTCTCTTCCTTCCGTCAATAACGGAGACACTGGGACCACTCACTAGTCTGTCCCTCGAAGCTTCCTGTGAAAATCACAAGGCGTTAACATAGGGTTTATCACATCTCACCTCACACTAAATCATGAATTAACCATCAGATAAGGCTTTTAACTTTTAGGACACGCATACATACATATCGAAATTCCCACACACTCTTACAGGGAAACAATGGCGTAATAGCACGATAAGTATATCTTATATATATATATTTAATCACATTGTACTTACAATATTACGACAGCCAGACGTATGTCTGTACACTACACTCCCACACAAATATTCAAATATTCATATTATTAATTTCTCACTGTGAAATCATTTCAAAGATACCATTCAATTTCTATAATTACATGGATAATGTGATATTGTACTATAAAATAACCACATAGCGAATTATAATAGTATTAATTCTTACGACGGCTATCAAGCAATACGATTCTTTACAAATAGGAACCCATTCTTCAAAATATACAAACATATCAACATCACAAAATAATTATTCCTACTACGATTTTAGTAATAATACGTATATACCCGATCTACAATTAAATGCAGTCGCAGACAGCAAAGATCGAACAAATAGCTCACTGACCTTTTTAGAAGCTACACTTAGAATCCTGTTCCTAAGGTTTTGCCGCCAATTAACGTATGGCCGCCGGAGTTCCAATTCACGGTGCGTTCTGTAACGACTATGGCAACTAACGCTCGATGGCCGGTTAAAGATATATATTTTAGAATAAATCAGGGTCCCACCCCTATCTCGATTCTGATTGGGTAGCGCTGGGACCCTATCCACTCGACTTATTCAATCTGGCGGTCCGTCAGCGTATCCAGAAGATAAGGCACGCCCACTCCTTCTGGCAGCTTCTTTGATGTACAAAAACGTCCTTCCAGCCCAAGGTGCTAATTACACTTCTGACGGGCCTTGGTCAGCTTTCTCTCTTAACTATGGCAAACTTACGTAAGGGATGGTGTTAGCCTGCGGTCATGTGTAACAATAAATAGTGGCTTGTCCGACTTACTTGATACCACATGGTTCTAATTTAATTTTGGGTCGGGCAATGCCACATGAATCGATAAAACATTAATGCAATTTAAAGAAAATGGCAATCTTTTTAATTTTACTAAAAAATCTAATAATAATAATACTAATAATAATAATAAATAATAATAATAATAATAATAATAATAACAATGAGGACTTTGTATTGCGCCTAATCTTTTGAAGCTCTAAGCGTTTTAAAACATATTTAATGATATGACTACACGACAGAAAAACAAATTACAAAAACCAAGAAATTGGAAAACATAAAAAACATGCTGAAAACATCTAAGATACAAAACATTATTAGGTCTCTAAGTGTCTTCCTGCAGTCAAAAAAGATGAGCTTTAAGAGCACTCTTAAAATGTACCACTGTGTCTTTGTGTATAATTGGAATGGGCAATACGTTCCACGTCACCGTATCTTGCTGGTGTATACACATGGGTGAGGCCGGATAGTTATGCTGGACTGGAGTCTGTCATAGAAACATAGCACAGAGAACAAATTTTGTGTTTGATTCTGTATCGAATTGATAGCCAGTGTTGGGTACAGAGCAGTGGTGACGTGTGCTCTGATCGTGGTACTCTAAAAATGATCCGAGCAGCTGTGTTTTGAACTTTTTGAAGTTTTTGGAGTAGATATTGTGATGAACCAGACAAAATTGAGTTACAATAGTCCAATCTTGAAAGTACCAATGAACACACAAGTATTTTAGTGGCATCAACTGAAAGATATTTGCGAATAGAACTAATGCGTCTCAGTTCAAGATATGCAGCCTTGCATATGTTCATGACATGTTGGTGCAATGCGAGAGTACTGTCTAGAGTAACACCTAGGTTTCGTACTGACTGTGAGAATTTAATGTTGGTGTTGCTGATATTTATTGTCTGAGGTAAAGGATGCAAATGAGAAAGTCTTTGTGTTGTGATCAGAATAGCCTCAGTTTTAGCATCATTCATCTGCAGCTTGTTACATGTCATCCATGATTTCACATAAAATATGCACCTCTCTACTCCATGGACGGTAACATGAACTTCAGTTGGGTGGCTAGACTTGTATATTTGGGTGTCATCAGCGTACAATTGGGGAGACACTGGGTTATGATCTATGACACTTGAGAGTGGCTGAGAGCTCCATGGAACTAATATCTTTGTATGCCCGTGGTGTAGTAGTATTTTGTAGGTTCATTAAATAATTTATATTATGATATGTTTTACTTGACACATTTGCAGGCAATCGCGTAGACCAAAACCACACGACTCGGTTCCAGAAAACACTTTATGAATGTGTAGTAATAGTGGTTTTATTTCTTTAACATTTAAGCTCCTGTTATAGAAACGAAACCAAACAATTGACACTACGCCCTTAAGGACCCCGCCCTGCCCCCTCCAAGTTTGATTAAAAAGCTCACTCTCTTGAATAGTTTCAGACATTTGACCAATTTTTATTACTTTGTTTAAATTAAAAAGCAGACGATTTGTTGACATTGTGCTCAGCATAATTTTACGAAAAAAAAAAAGAACCACGATAAATGTCGGGGTTTTTGCGAGGGTATTGTAACTGGATATAATATTAACAGTATCAGTTGCATAGCATGAAATTCTGCCCCTTTCCCAGCAAACCCTTAATTGTTTGGCGTTTATTAAACGATAAGTCTTTGGGTCCCCATACCCCCCCCCCCCCCCCAAGGCAAGATATGCGGTATTCCGTGGGTGGCTACAACGCCCATAGTAGTATGGAGATGGTTGGTTTGCTTTGTCCGCTATCCTATGGGTCCCCATACACCTGTTCTCGCCTCTAAACCCCATGACCAGCTATCCCCCACGATATCTATATATATTTGGTTATTTTTTTGTTGAGGGGATGCTAGAGATGCAAACACCCATTTATCACGAGTGTGCCAGTCATAGGGGTTAGGGTCTCGTACGGCTGTACATGTCCTCTTATGGTATAAAATAGCGTCAAACCGATACTTCCGTACATCACTAATTAACAGCTGTTGTGGAAAACAAAACTACTGTAACGAGTGAATTATGATCTTACTGCTACTCAGAATGGCAGGCAACAATATATGTTAGCCATGTGTTGCCACACTTATGCGCTATAGTGGTTCTGATTTATTTCCATAGTGCGCTATATAACCCTTTATATGTATATTGTTCATTTTATGTAAGTAAAAAAGGAAAATATTACCCAATTGTGAATATATTTTGTAATAAATGCTAAGAGTGGCTCAATATAGACAATATTGAGCGACAGACAAAGCATTATTAACGAGTGTATTGATGTTTCCAACAATGGTGTAATTTTACCAAAAAGATTGAACGATCAGATATTGAAGAAAACCTTAAATCGCTGTGTTGTTTGAATGCGTCACACTGGTGCATACAAGAGGCTCATACAATGTTGCAGAATCTTTTAGAATGAAATCCAGAGTACACTGTTAAAATGGTGAAATTGGCAGTAACCTTCGTAAATAGAAAGAAACATACTTGTGCAGTTTATGAGGCAGAGAAAACTAAAAGGAAACTGAAATATCATGCATGAAAGAGTAACTCTCAAAAGAAACTGGAAACTCGCCCACTGCGTCTGAAGCTAGTAACGTTTACGAGGATCGTGTCAAGATGCTGCACACAGATACGGACTCACTGCTGATGCACATAACCACTGATGACGTGTTAGCGGACATGGCACATCTCAGTATGGTCCATAAGATTGATATCAACGAGTATCTGGATGAACATCCGTTCAACTCCATCCAAAATAGACCAAAGGTGGTTGACAAGTTAAAAGACTACTGGTCGGGTAAACAAATCGAACAATATGAAGGACTACGGCTCAACATGTGCTCGATTGTGATTGACTCTAAAAACATTAAAAACGCCAAAGGTGTTCCAAGAGTAATTTAGCAGAAAGATCTCAAACATAAACTTTGCCAGGTATGCCTTCTAGACCGTCGTGAGTTCGCGCACACGGCAAATATGATCTGATCCAAGAACCATCGCATGGGTGTATCCTAATGTGCTAAGTTGAGTTTGTGCCCGCTGGCTACAAAGCGATGGATACTCCTCGAAGTAATCACAGCTTACACGAATTGGTCATAGTGTTATTGTGGTCAGCAGTTGGCCATGGCCCCAATAGATAACGGGTTGGTTTTCTTGGAGAATCAATCCGTTCTGCACTGAGTAACACGTCTACAGACAATACTGGATCGGTGCATCTGCATTGAATTATTGCTCGCCTTCAAATTATCCAGGTGTATACAAATACAGAACAAGCTTTCTCCAAGTAGTTGTAACAGTGTCGCCTGTGAAACCATTTTCTGAGTAACAGTAAATATCTTTAGTCGAATCGCATTAGCTGGTTTAAAACCTGTTGCGCGCGTGACTTCATTGTTCAAAATTTATATGACCAATGGTACTCGTGCTACCCATTTCTGAGATCATTTCTGGTCTTATCAACAATTCTTGTGCGTACTGATGACACAATATCGTGCCGCAATGGTGCAATTTAATCGTTCTACGTAGGCCTGGCAGCAATGCGCTCTGATGTGCCAGACACGTACTCCCACACATTATTTTGTTGGCAACGGAACCACGGATCCGAGATATTCTTTGCTAGGATCCACATGCAACAACCGTGGCCATGTGAGTTGCAGAAATGCACGTGAGTGCATCTGCGGTCACTAGCAGAATCTTTGGACGACAGTTGCATCGCTTCTTTGTATCGACTGGCTAAATTTGCAATGATGAATGCGTATTTGGAGGTGCGTAACTTATCATGTCAATCACGGACATGATCGTATGAAATAAACTTGATGGACCTTGTTAAGTATATGTGCATAGTACCAAGCCCCCGAAATCTTTCTTGGTACGAATAAATAAATGTTATACAGCGCTTTTTTAACCAACCATACTCGAGTAATCCCATTCAGGACATTGGCTGCACTGGCTAACTGTATGGCGGCTTCACCTCTCCAGTACAATTTGGATAATGTCCAGCTCTTTGTATATATTGTTTATACTAATTTACTTTTTTTCTCATGAGAGTCATTGAAGGCAGTCATGGCTTGCATGACTCCTTTGACGACCCATAGTGCGATTCGTTCTCACAGTGTTGGTTTAATCGCATTCAAATTATGAATGAGATCCACGTCGGCACGTTGACGTCCGCGGATATCATTGGACTTTGAAGGAAAGGTCATGATGGTAACACGATACATCCACACGATTGATACGTGTTTCAACAGGCTTGTGTTGGTTGTGAGAATCGAGTCGTAGAGTCATGTACATAAAAGAAGAGGAAGATCTAAGGAAAAAATACCAGAACAAAAGGAGATACCGAGACAAACTGAAATTGAACCGAAAATGGCAACCAACCGAGAAAAATTGGAGAACAATGGGAAAAATGAGGAAGAAATGTCCCTAAGTGCGATTGCCTCTGAGGGACATGGTACAGAGAACATTTTCAGGGATACACTTTCAACTTCTCAAGTCACCAGTGATTTGGAGATCCTAGATAGTACAATCAAAACCATAAGGGATGACCCGGGATTCCCGGAAAAACGGGGAGAAATAGGAGAGGTAAAATTAAACAATAGTCAAAAAAACTTAAACATAACCACTATTACTATTTCCATAAAGCGGCCACCTGGTGAAAACACAAATGGAAGAACAAAACTTCCGTTTGCTGTCTATAAATGTAAATGGTTTCAATAAAAAAAATGTAACAAAAGTGACAAAAATAGGGGACTATGACCTCCTTTTTATACAAGAAACGCACAACGGATTGACGGTTGAAATAAAAGAACAACTGGAAAGGGAGATGAACTGTGTAATTATTAGCAACAACTATGTAAGAGATGATAAAGGGGATGGGGTAGCACAAAAAAAAAACGGGATGTAAATGGGAAAGGGTAGATGAAGGGGAGTTTTTTCAAGGTAGATTAATTCATTTAAAAATGGGAAACAATAATTATATATATATATATATATATATATATATATATATATATATATATATATATATATATATATATATATATATATATATGCCAGTTAAAACTAATTTGAAAGTAGCCTTCGCAGCCAAATTGATGGAATACTTAAAAAACTACACAACGGAAAATTTGATAATAGGAGGGATTTTAACTGGGATGGGGACGGAATAGACAGAAAGGGACAACTGACCTACAATGATATAAACAATAAAGATATAATGAAACATACCATGAAGTCTCTAAATTTGATTCATATATACAGACGTTTAAATATGCTAAGGGTGGAATATACTTACACATACAGAGATAATAAATGGAGTAGAATAGATAAAGTTTGGGGCACATCTTTTGGAACCAATAAATATACAAAAGCAGGGATTTCAGATTATCAAATTTCGGATCACAAACTAATTTCTTTGGAAGTAGGGATAAAAAATTTAACTAAATGGGGAGGGGATCATGGAAACTAAACAACAGAATATTAGAAAATGAAGAATTTGTAAACGATATAAAAAGAGAAATAGAAAATTTTAAAAATAAAGGGAATATAAATATTATAGAAGAATGGGACAATTTAAAAAATACATTTAGGAGGATTGCGATTTTTTATTCAAAAATAAGGACTAGGAAAATTAAATTAGAAATAGAAGCCTTACATGCCTTAGAAAATTATATAATTACAATAACAATCCAGAGCACAAAAGAAATACTAGTCTTAAGATTAGCAAAATTAGAAAAGAATGACATAAGGGAAGGGAAATTAAAGCAGGTATTTTTTACACAACTATATGAAAATGCAGAGGGTCTATATAAAAGGGAAGAGTTAAGAGGGGGGGGGGAACACTATAATCTTTAAATACGGGGAGGGAAGTACTGACGGACAAAACACAAATACTGGATTATCTTCACAGAAGATAGCAGACGAAGATATAGAAACGTACTTGCGAGAGACAAATTGTGAGACAATTACCTCAGAACATAGAAACAAATGTGAGGAATTTATATCGCAATACGAAATTATAGCGACAATAGGGAAACTATCTATAAATAAATCACCGGTGAGAGATGGACTCTCAGCAGAATTCTATAAAAAAAATTCTGCGGGGAGTTGTCGCCAGTATTAGATTGGTTATACAATAATATTGCATTAAGAAATATAAACATGTCAAACACAATGAGGGAGGGAATGATAACTTTA
The DNA here is from genome assembly GCA_029339505.1 of Unio delphinus. Lineage (NCBI taxonomy): Eukaryota > Metazoa > Mollusca > Bivalvia > Unionida > Unionidae > Unio > Unio delphinus. Next base: position 9,034,171 of record JAQISU010000306.1, read on the forward strand.
ATATATAAAGGGAAGGGGAATAGGGATGAAATTAAAAATTGGAGACCCATCTCACTCCTTAACATTGATTATAAAATTATAAGTAAAATATTAGATGAAAGGGTCAAAGGGTGTCTTGACAATGTTATAAATATAAACCAAACTAGTTTGTCAAAAGGTAGGGATATACAAAACAACATTTTGAACATTAAAACTATTATAGAACACATAAATATTACTGGGAAAAACAGTGCTATGGTACTAATTGACCAGGAAAAAGCTTTTGACAGACTTGAGCAAAAATACCTATACAAGACACTAGAAACTTATGGCTTTGGAGAAAACTTCCAAAACTGTACCAAAATCCTGTATTAAGATATAAACTCAATTGTACAGGTAAATGGGGCAAAAACGGATAAATTTGAAATTCAAAGATCGGTGAGACAGGGATGCCCACTATCTATGCTATTAAATGTAATAACAATCGAAATACTAAGTATCAAAATTAAAAACAACCAAAAAATAGTAGGGATCAAAGTTCCAAATATTAAAGAAGAAGTGAAGATGATGCAACATGCGGATGATTGTACAAACTTTATCCAAGATGGAAATTCCTATTATGAACTAATAAAGGAATTCGAAAAATTTGGGAAAGTGTCGGGATCTAAGATAAATCCCGACAAAACAAAAATTTTATTAACAGGAAACTGTAGAGGTAAGAAACATGGACTACCTTCTCCTTTAATTAAAGACAATATTAAAACGTTAGGTATAAATTTTGGAAAAGACAAAATGAAAAGGAATCTGAAGGATATCCTATATGTATGTGCACCTTAATTATAAACTAAAAACGGTATACATTAAAAATGCAACACTAAAAAAAATAGATAACGAAATTATTAAATACTTATGGGTTTTTAAAATGCACTACACCAACAAAGAAACGTTATAGAGTGCAGGGAAAAGGGGAGGCCTAGGCCTCCCCCACCCGACCCTAATTAAATGCACCAACATTCTAGACAGGTTTAAGGATATTAAAGTGGAGCCTAAAATAGCTTGGCATGGGCTTTATATTTATTACTTTGGTTTCTCTATGAAGCAAAGAAACGACATATATAGGAATAATAGACTAATAAAACTCTTAGAGGTGCCAAGAAAATTAAGATCGATAAAAGAATTACTTTATAAATAAAAAGATGCTAAAGAACTATGGGAAATTGACACAAAATCCACATACAAATGGCTAACAGAACACATAATAAATAAGGACAAAAATAATGTAGAACAAAAACACATAAATATTAACTGGGATAGGGCCTGGGGAAACTGGGTCAAAGTAGGATCTTTAAAAATGAAAAGTATCCTGTTCAAATGCATGCGTGAAGCGTGGTTGATAAGGAGAAATCGCAGTGAGAAGGCATATGATCGTAGTGTCGCCTAAGTGTCCACTGTGCAAGAATCACAATTTTTCCAACAAACATATTATCACTCAATGTAATTTTAACAGACAAGAAAGAAATAACATAATTCAAAACATTAACATAAAAAAACATACAATGAAACAAATCTATTATATCTAGATTGAAACTATACGAGGAATTTACTGCATGAAATAACAGGTTTTATAGTTAGGAATATGATAGCACGCGGACCCGTCTTCAAAACAGGGGAGAATATTAGATAGAAGGGAGGGACAGGAGCCTCAGGAGAGGGAAGTACTAGCAAGGAAAGCACGGGGCTAAATCACATGGCGCTACGCGAAGTTGGCAGGCCCGTGGAAGAGCTGAGAAACAAACTCACCTAGAGAATTAAGCACAATCAACACAAACTCGTGGATTAGATAGTCTACGTTTCCAAGATAAACCGTATCTCCACATAAGGATGCTATCATATAAAGTCACTGGTGACCAATACTCACTAATACTATGTGGAGATTCGTATGAATCTACACAGAAAGCCCGTTTAAAGGGAAGTAAATAATTATTTTTCGGCATGGAATAGGGAAATAAAGATAAATAAATAAAGGTCAAAAAAAGATCGAGACGGGTGATGTACAAACAAAATAAAAAATGTACGGATCCCGTTTCAATCCAAGTAGACCTATTATATAAATAAGAAAGATTACAAAACATGGAACACAATAGAGCAAACATTAAAACAATAGGTTGGAAACAACCATTTAAACTAAATTAAAGACACCATGTTTTGTACAAAATTCTAAATTTTTAAATATCAATTATATATAAATATAACTTTTAAAGACCGCTTAGGGGTCTTTATATGTTTAAACAACTGGGAACTTTTGATCCAGAAGGCTCTCCTTATAAGATACACTACATACTTTTGTATACATATAGCAACATACAAATAGCACAACACAAATAACACACACAGGATACAGAAAACCCCTAGCCAGGGTTAACTTTAAAAAATAAAATAAAGACAGGACACCCATGATGGGCCCCTGAGCTCGGGTGAAATTGTCATAGAAAACATTAAGGACCAAAATATCCTCCTATTTTCATATAATCCCGATCGGACAAATTTAAGGTTAGGTAAACTAAATGGAATTTCTTAAAAAAACACAAAACTTACATATCAGAGGGCACACACTTATACATAAAATCACTTTTTCAAATAGTTTTTTCAATAGGGGGAGGGGGCATCTGGAATCACATCACAATTAATACTTCCAGTTCAGTACCCACTAATGTAGTTCTAGTCTATTTTTAGAACATTTTTTCCTCTCTCCTTTTGGTGGTGATAGAAGAGTTATATTGATGCATCTTTGGTATGGAATTAAAGTTAATTGTTTATTCTTGAGAATAGGAGCTCTGAGAGTGGATGTCTGTATGTATTTTGGCGACAGTGCACACTGTGTAATTAGGCCTTAGTGATGATCCGGAAGTGAAATCAGTGTTCTTTGTACATGCTGCTCTGTTTACAGCGCAGCCACTCAAAAAAATGCCGGTCAACCCTTGACAAGAATTTCACCGTGAAGTCATCTTTGGGGGTATTTTAGATTTTCATATGATTTGTATTGATTGTCACACTGTGGAAAGGTCAGTGCTGAGAAATATATGTAGAGAACATATAGTAAAATTAATTGTGGTGTATGGCCTGTACAGGCAGTTATTATTAAACTTTAAATTGCTATAAATTTTTCATTATTAATGATAAACACATGAAATTTGAAGGTGTTATATATATTAACATTTAAAATAGAAAAATGACATTAGAATTTAAAAATTGATTTTATTTTTTAAAATTTTAAGAAATTTTTTTAAAAAAATTAAAAAATTAAAATTTGCCCCTTAAAATGCACATAGATAATTTTTGGAAATTATATCAAATGATATCAGCATGTTTATATTCCTACACCATATACAAGCTACAATGATGGATGTTTGTCAAATTTTGTCAGAGAAAATATCTTTGTAAGTCAAAATGAGACATACATTTAAAATCTATGAAAGACAGATTCTATTTTGTATTGATCATTCAAACTATTTATTAGGGGTCCAATCAGTTAATTTATGTGTTTATGATGGGGTGACTTCCTGAGTAACGCATATCTGCTTATATAGCCTTTAGTAATTGTTAAAAATATAGTTACAGGGTGTTTAGTGAGAGGACAGTGATGAAAACTTTATACTAGAACCTACTCAAGTTCTCTACTAAATCAGTTTAAACTTTCTGAGAATGAAATGTAGGCTGAAGGGATAAAATATACTTTCCACATGTATATTTACCCTTGGATGTAAGAAAACAGCAAAATGATGTAAGCTGAACACAAAATGCATTCAATTTTATTGTTCAATTTGGTTAAGATATTGATTAGTGAAGTGCGGCATTGTGGCCTGTATGATGTTATGTGAATTCTAATGATCCATCTTAATTTATGCATTGTTAATTACTAATAATATTTGTTAACTGACACTCTAAAGATTGCATAAGATATATTCAAACAGATATTTTAAGTTTAACTGTGTACAACTGATCTTAGCATGGTTACATATCCCACATGAACAAATATTCACATATTTTAGAATGTTTGGGATCCAAAGTTCACATTCAGTATATCATATAGGCTGACATTGTACCTAAAGTGAATCTGTAAGACACATTTCTGGCTGTGTGCACTAAATGTATCCCAAAATGTTATTTTCTTTATTAATATGCCCATGTATGGTAACATATTTCAATTCAGTACTTGGAAAGAGTGCGGTATTGTAATATCAGCTGATATCTGATTCTATTGAACCATTGAGGTTAATAATTGGTATCAAACACCCTTAAAAATACACTTTAAAAGTTCAAACAGATCATTGGAATTATTTTTGCACATTTGATCATAACAATTACATTGTATATGTCCCACATATGCAAATTTCCATTCTTGTTTACAAGTTTTGGGGATCAGAATTTCACATTTAGTTTATGATATAGGATGTATTGGTACCTGTAGTTGATATGTGTGACCACATTTGGCTGTATTCTCTTGCAATATCCAGAATTATTATTTCCCTCATGAATAAGATTGCTTATAGTAATATATTCTTTTTTACTACATTGTCGCTTGACTTTCCTGTATACTGGCATGTACTAATGTTTCCACCAATGATCAAACCTCACCGTCCCCGCATTTCCTTAAAGTTTGTGATGCATAGTCTACCTGATTAGTTATTTAACCTGTAAATGACCAGATATGCTTCTAGAAACTTCATATACTTTGAGGATAAATTTATTACTTTAATACATGACTATTACTTCACATTTCTGAGTGTCACTCTGTCAAGTTTAATATTTATTTCCTATGCTTGCAGCCTGAATGTTATTTGGAAATCACTATATCTAACACATTTTAACTTCATTTGCATACATCTTACTGTTTTCTATATATAAGTGAAACATTTTATATCTTTTCAGGTCTAGGCTGGTATCTGGAACAAAGTGTTAGTGGTGGATCAGCTTGGAAGCTCTCCAGTAGTCTGGTGGTGATAGCAAGGTTTCATAAGGACATATGCAGTGTACTGCCATAAGTGATCATGATATCACCACACTAATATACAGCACCTCAAGGACATAGCTTAGATCTTCATGAAAGAGATTAGCACCATTGTTCAGTAAGGTAAAGCCTGCCTAAAAACTGTATTTTCCTATCTTATTGTTGATTTTTGTAGTTATCGACACTGAAATGTACTGCAATTTTCCTATAAAACATGGAAGTGGTCCCATCAGATATTTAAATCTGAGTGCACTATTAGTTATACAAATAACTGCCTAAATACCTGACACAATAAATATGGAACATAGCACCTGTTGTTGCTTCTTTAGTGTGTACACCTATATGCACCTTGACAGGCATATTGCGGTTTGTTGCCAAAATCATTATGAGTCATGCTACTTCACTACCCCTGGGAAAAATGTTCTCAGTTACACAGACCCAAACCACCATTTATTTTAAAGACCATTGATTGATCAACTTTTCTGTTTAAACTTTGACAAAATCTGTTATCAAACTTTTATGAAAATTTAATTTTTCAATAAAATTTAGTTTGTAAATTTAAATGTTTATTTATATTTCCATTAAAATTTTAATTGATCAAAATGTTTACATTTTAAACATATTTTCAGACAGGCCTTATCTTGTAGTACAATTAGGTTTTTACAACATTGAAAAAGTCCTATAATTAAGGAAGATATAGCAAATTTAGTTTTGTTTCTCAAGAGCACATGGATCAGCACGTCCACCCTGTGGAACACCAGCACTACACACATTCCAGCAGGTCTTGTATGCAAGGAAATTCAAAAAGACTTCATCTATAAAGTTCAAATAGGTGTGGTATTCAAATATAAAAGTTTTACTAAAATTTGCCCCAAAAAGTTGGGCCTGTCAGGAATCACATCACAATTAATACGTCCAGTTCAGTACCCACTAATGTAGTTCTAGTCTATTTTTAGAACATTTTTTCCTCTCTCCTTTTGGTGGTGATAGAAGAGTTATATTGATGCATCTTTGGTATGGAATTAAAGTTAATTGTTTATTCTTGAGAATAGGGGCTCTGAGAGTGGCTGTCTGTATGTATTTTGGCGACAGTGCACACTGTGTAATTAGGCCTTAGTGATGATCCGGAAGTGAAATCAGTGTTCTGTGTACATGCTGCTCTGTTTACAGCGCAGCCACTCAAAAAAATGCCGGTCAACCCTTGACAAGAATTTCACCGTGAAGTCATCTTTGGGGGTATTTTAGATTTTCATATGATTTGTATTGATTGTCACACTGTGGAAAGGTCAGTGCTGAGAAATATATGTAGAGAACATATAGTAAAATTAATTGTGGTGTATGGCCATCTGTATGGTACCCCCCCCCCACCAAAAGAAAAAGAGATTGAAGAGGTATGGGTATACTCGCCAAAGGTACAATGGCACATAGCAAGGTCAGCGAGGTAATTCCCAAAATACAAGACATACCACCGGAGTAAAAACTGCAGATGAAAGCACCGCTTCAATTTTTTTAACGAAGGAGCTCGCCATTGAGATCTTTAAAATCCCGAATATATCGCCTTTAATAGACCTAAAAACTGGAAAGATGCTTCATCAAAGTGCCGTCGGAAATGGAAAACACAGATAACTCTACGCATAAATAAGAAGCCGTGCGGTTGCAGATTTACAGATGTTAAAATTAAAGTAAAAAACTCCTCTCTGTAACAATCTTCACACATATTGTATGTATTGCCTGCCTGTTTAAGTAGTATGAGAAACTCAGCGGTTATGTGTCCATTTATGCAAAAGAGGAAATTGTGATTTGTGGAGACTTTAATATTTTCATGAATAAGATTGACAGATCCACTCTTAAAGTATACGGACAAGTTTCAATGTTAAATCAGTTTATTCAAACTAATAAAATAGTGGATGCCTTTAGGCATTTACATCCGAATGACATCAAATACACCTTTAGCAGCAGAGGGGGCGAATCAGACAACTTTTTTTTGTTTTTATTTTTGATTATACCCCCTCCAAAATAACACTGGACCCTTCTCGCGAAAAAATAAGTCTCTGACCCTTGTCTGAAAACATTCGCGTCGCAACGTCGTTGTCACTCACCCCCTCTGCTGCTAGAACTTTCAGTTGGGGTTAACCGAATATTTGATCAAGTCCGATACGATATCGTGTTCGAGGGTCATGTAAATTTATTGTTACAAATCCGTGTGGGGTAGACTGAGCATGACTAAAGAAATTTCTAAATTGATTGAAGTCCATATCAGAACACCATGTCTGCCAAATATTTCGTAGCGTATGTGTATCAACGCCGTTGAATACAGCAAGCATATTACAGTTATCTCTAATCACTTTTGGAATCTGAGTGTAGCGTTGAGTGACATAGATCACATCAGTGTTTTTATGCCTGCCTCTGGAAAATATTCTAGCAGGATTTTTTTGATTATCTAACATGACATCGTCGTATACAACTAAATTGTTGATACTTCCATCGAGGTCATTCACGGATGGCGCCTCGTCAATATCGGTTATAAATTCAATAACATCCTCGGCGGCAATCTCTGAAGCGTTTTCATTAAAATCTTTTAGCACTTCATAGCATCGTTGATCATCTACGCTAGGGGCAATTAAATACAACTTATCCCACTTCATCCATCTCATTATTAAATTGAGCAACAATTGCGTTTTACCGGATCCAGATGGTCCGATTATAATTGCACGGATAGAGTTTGGTAGCGCTGCATGATGCTTCACTGGTTCTCTTGTTTTAGTCGCTGAAAAATCAATTATATTCATATCTCTATACATAAATTATGGATCTATATTGCGTGAAGTGTAAGGCGCGTACTGGCACAGATGACTTGACGACGATTACAACTAAAAATAACCGATCAGCGCTTTCTGGTAAATGCGTACAATGTAGTACAAAGAAATTTAGATTTGTTTCTAAACCCAAGGAACTCAAGGAACCTTTAAAAAAAAAAGAGGAGGTGATATCGCAGCCAAATTAGCAAAACTCCCTGGAACCCCATGGGCAAAATACCCCGGAGAAAAACACCTTCCAGGATATAGCTACTGTGGACCGGGAACAAGACTTGATATCAGACTCAATGATCAAAATCAGCCCCGACCCGGTGAGGAACCAATAAACGCTATTGATAAGGCCTGTCACCTTCATGATGTATCTTATAAAAGCAGTAATCTGCAGCACAGGCATCTAGCAGATGTGAAATTAATTCATGCGTTAAATGCTATTTCTGATAAATCTTTCAAAGAAAAATTGGCTTCCTTTTTGATAAAATCGGCTATGAAAAGTAAATTGATGTTAGGGGCTGGTAATTAATAACAACATGGAATCTATTTATTATTCCCCAAGAGGATACTGGAGGGGTAAATCAGCAATCCATAAACTCGCTAGCGCTGCGAAAGTGAAAAAAACCACTGCGGCTCATTGGTTATCCAAACAGGCACTATGGCAAATTTATCTACCACCGCCTAAACAAATCAATTTCTCGCATTTTGATGTGACCGGACCCAATGAAGTTCATCAGGCTGATCTATTATTTCTGCCACATGATCGTGGTTACAAATACGCATTAACCGTAGTTGATATTGCAAGTCGATACAAAGAAGCAGAACCGTTAAAAACAAAATCGGCCACTGAAGTAGTTTCTGCATTTGAAAGGATTTATCGAAGGGGCCCTCTGCACTGGCCAAATCTATTACAAATTGATCCCGGCAAAGAATTTCAGGGTGCAGTGTTATCTACAATGAAATATCACAATGTCGCTATCAGACGAGGGCATACTGCACTGCATCGTGATCAGGCCATTGTAGAACGATTTAATAAAACCCTTGCTGAGCGGTTATTTGGATATCAATACGCAAAAGAATTCATCCAAGAAAAAAGATCCCGTGAATGGGTTAAAAGGTTACCAGCTGTGATTACTGCACTGAATAACGAGATTACTAGAACCATCAACATGAAACCTATCAATGCGATTAAAAAGAAGTCAATACCTGAAATGGAAATTCAAAAAGATTTTAGCGTTTCCCAACCAATTCTTGGTAGTAATGTCATTGTGAGGTACTTATACGAACCAGGAGAGCTTGAGGGTGGCACAAAAAGGGCTACTGATCCTATTTGGAGTGTTACTGCACACAAGATATCTAGTATAACACGATCTACGGGTAGACTTCCAATCTATAAACTGGATTCAACTGCCCCTCAACGGGGTTTTACTAGACAACAATTACAAGTGATACCTGAGGATACTCAATTACCACCGCATGGGCTTAACTAGCACCCTTGCGTCTATTGCACTCAAGACAAGTCAACATCACATTATTTCTGACATGACCGAGATTGTTTTTTTTTCTGTCCACGGTGAATTGGCGAGGATCCTTATCCGAATACTGCCAACGCATTATACAATTGCAACTCGCGCAGTGATTATTCTGTTGTTGCTTCAGAGTAATTATTAATTCAGCATCAATATCAAATTCTCGTTGTTTTTTTTTGTCTTGTTGTTTGTAACCGGAGAGTTTTTTATCAATAATATCATCTATTGTGGTGTCATTATCATTGCTAATGATTTCATCATCGAAGACAATTCTTCGAAGTTGATTTATTTTTCGTACTCTAGACACTGCGAGATAGACTAAATTCGACCATTCTATGCGATTATCTACTATCCAAACAGTTGTATCCGATATCGTCAATCCCTGTGAAGAGTGTATTGTTGCTGCATAACCTAGCGTCCATGGGGATTTATTAGCACGCAATGCATCTTCAACGACATTGATATCAACCAGCACAATATCATTTAATACGAGAATCTGTCTTTGAAATCCTTCGGATTTTGGTCCTGGAATATCAACTTCAATGTTCTGTTTTCGTGTATCCGATGGCCTATAACATAACGGTACTGGAAGTGTTGCAAATTTTTGTTTATGCAATTCAAATAACTTCATCTGAAGTGTATCCCTGACTATTTTTCTACTTGCAATGATTAAATCATTTGGTCTCCACGCTTCCCAAAACTCATTCATGGGAGTTTCCGAAATTATTTCACGGGCTATTTCACACTGGATTCTATCCGGTTGTAATCTAATTAGTTTCTTAAATTCTTTTAATTCATTATCAAGTGATCTATGATCGGTATCAATTTCTTCATAATAGTCTACAAAACCCTTTAGCCATTCATGGGGGGATGCACCGACAAATGGTGGAGGTTGGCCGTGATCCCCGCACATTACGACTTTTGTATTCTTCAATAACAACCACTCAAGAAATATTTTTAAGACATCTTCGGACACTGTGTCTATTTCATCCCACATGATAATTTCAGGAATAAATTTCTCTCCCATGCGCTCAGGAGTCCATTTATCTCCCTTCCATCTAAAGAAACTATGATAAGTGCAGGCATTTACCCCTCGTTGTTTCATCTCTCTGGCGAGTCTGTGAGTCGGTGTTAGCACAATCATGTTTGATTTCCCACGATATAACTCAATTGCCCGGGTTGTTTTTCCTGACCCGCCACAACCGTTTAAATAAACTGTTTTATATCTACAGATTGGATCAGAAATCGGTGGTGCACTAGAAAATTCTGAACACTGATTGCTTTCTAAGTAATTATTTTCAATGGTAACATCTGCTGATGGAATATAATCATGAAGCATTTCCTTCTTAATTCTCCATGACCCCCAATTCTCGTTGCCAGTAGCCTTAAAATCAGCCATTTTGCTATTTATGTAAAATGAGTCAGTAGCAACTCTAACTGCGGTGGTAGGAAATCTATTGATCATTGAAAATAAATTAATAGAAGCATAACCAAGCATAGAAGCTCTCAAATATGTGTACTGCTGATGGTATCCATCAGTGTAAGTAACAATTGTACCCAATTTGGTTCCATCGGACATAAATGCGTCCTTACGATTGACATATAAGCCCCTATTCGTTAAATCTTTGATTACAAAATCGTATTCAGCATTGTCTATAATCAATCGTGAAGAATATCTCGTATTATCATCTTTGCCACCTTGGGTAAATTTACCGATTATTCTTCGTCCAAGATCTTTTGCTTCATTGTTTCTGATTTCAAATAACTGTCTGGACCAATCCATGATTTGTTGTTCATTAAAATCAGGAAACAGTTTTCGCTCTTCGCTAATTATTTTTTCTAGATCAGGTTGTGGTAACCAGACTGATTTCTGTGCTCGATAGGATATAATTGCTTCACTGACAATTAATGATTTTAACATCTTACAATCAAGCATATACCGTAATAACACTATTGGCATCCAGTGTTTTTCAGACATGTGTTTACCAATCCAAAGATAACTACACGGATGAAGCCCTTCAGCCATTTCAAATGATACTACACAAGCGAATCCGGTTAAATCGAAATGTGGCAGTGGTCCATTAATAGCAACACGGGTCATTTCGTGTGTAGGGTGTCCAAATCGTTTGAAATATTTCTCACACTCTCCATACCCAAGAAAACTTCCTGGATAACATGCAATCATATCAACTGAAATAACGGTATCAGCTGTGTATTTTGTGTTCCATAATCCTCCATGGCTGTATTCAAGACAGGACAATTTGACATCTGATAAGAACTCACTTCGGGTTGGTTTCCACGCGTTTTTCTTCCTAGCAAAATGTGCTACAACTGATGGAAGTGTAAAACAGTTTGCTAATAATTGATCGTTGTCTTCCCCCCCAGAACTCTGGGGAGAAAATTCACTAGCTAGTTGTTTCATTTGATTATGCAGCTCTTCAGTACGGTACAATTCTCCGTTGGGCCTTACAAACTGATCAAATCTACATTCCTCGTCTGAAGTACTATGAAATAGCCACACTGACACAGAATCGTTTTTACTCAAATGGTAAATAGCATCAAATAATTTCTGCTCTGAAAAAAACTCTTCGGTTCCAAACAGATATTTTACGGTTCTATCCCGTGGGAATATTGTTACTGCAGATGACCACGCGTGTGCATTATGATCAATAATTTCAATGGGAGCTCCCTGTGATTTATATTTCGATTTGTATAATACTTCTCCGGTGATTGTCCTTACCGATATTGGAAATCTCAATGATGTTTCTAATTTGGCTATATCTTGAATTGTTGCCCCATGCTGTTTCACTGTCAGTTCCCATTCGGTTATTTTTTTTCGTCTTAGATCAGTTAGTTTATTTCCCCGGGACGCATTTGTGAAGTGTTCTATTATTCGTGTTGCTACACAATTGAGCCCTGTCGAATATTTCATGGGTGCTAGTTTTGAAATATCAGGTTTTTCATTGAGTGGATATATCCCGTAAACAACTACTGTGACAGGATAAGATCTTTCGTAGTAGGGTTTATCAAGTCCAGTCAAAATTCCTGGTTTTGAATCCTGAGTCACAGTGACAGTTTTTTTGTCCTTAAGAATAGGCTCGTATTTGTCCCTAATTATCCATTTTCCATTATCATGGATAAGGAATTTTATTCGAAAAAAATTTCTTTCTTCCCCAAGACGTGAGATTATCACTGCTGCTTTTTCATCATTCATGGTAGCGTCAACAACACCATCAATTCGAAATGTTGACCAACAATGAGCTGCCCCATCACGCTTGAATTCATTAAAACAGTCTCTGATTTTACTAATCAAGGTTCTATCAAGAATTTTATTCTTTGGTGTATCAGAAACTCTATCAAGATTGAATTGAACACTTTTCCAGGGCTTAATTTTCGATAATCTCTCGAACTCCTCCATACTATAATTAAAACAAGCATTTAAATGAAAGATTTAAGTATAATGAATCATTGCAAATGGCTTATGATTGGATCAGTGACACCGTGTAACAAATCATGCAAAAATGAATTCTGTTGGTATCATATGCAAAGCTTTCGTCGTGGAAGCCGAGGTCCGTTACCCTGTATTCAATGTGGGGTTGGGGTCAGGGGGAGGTCGCAATTATGCATTATGTGCGGCGGAAAACGATACAGGGAACTAAAACGCTATTATGATAAAAAAATAAAAAATACTGCCATTGACCCCAACGATGACAAAATAATAAAGACTGCTCAAGATTATATACAGAGACTTATAATTAAACCAAACAATGAATTAGAAAAATAGTGTTATTATACACAAATGAACCAAGAATTCAGACCTCACCCCTCCGTGCTTGTTAATTATGAAGCATTCCGTAATGGTATTATCAGAAAATTTGATTTTCGTATGTCAAAATACAGTACACGCGTACCGTCTATAACACCAAGGGAGACCACTCTTAAATGATAATAACCAAGGGAGTTATCATTGTGATTTAGCGGCTTGGTATTTCTTTTTAGGAAAAGATATATTTTCTTTTTTTTTTAGTGTTTAAGTCAAATATTCTGTGTCACGTGCGATTAATGCGTATTTCATAACATAGGATGTGATCCGGAGATACAGGCGTTACAGGATAACACACGTGTATACTTTCTCCCTTAGATTGTGTTAACTTGTTTAATGGGTATTGTGATTCAGCGCTGGGCATTGTTTTGTAAGAAAAGACATGTTTTCAAACAATTATATTCTTTGTTCTAGTGTTTAAGTCAAATATTCTGTCTCATTTAAATACTGTGAAACACCATTAATAAGTAATTCAAGAAAATAAAATAGCATACTTGCGGATTGATGTATTAATTTCCTTTATATACCATATGAATAGTTACAACATATATACGTTAAAAAACGTTATTCTTTATAGACGTGAACAGTGGTCTAACGGTATCGTGTTTGGCTTGTAAACCCAGACAATTATTCTTCACATGTTCGCGCCCCATAGCAGACAATTGTCTGATGGTGAAACGGTTGGATGTTTTTTTTTTTCTATTTAATTGAGGGGAGGAAGGCGCCCCCTCTGTGTTTACATTCACATAACCATGCGAAACCCATGCTATCAAATTTACGGTAGCGGTGGGTTGTCGGTTTTTGACAACTTACGCAACCATGAATTTAATTTCATGGGTTGCATGTTATGTGAATGTAAACACATAAATGCCCTACATTACATCATCATTGAATTATAATCCATCATCATTGAATTATAATCCATCCTTAATTAAGTTAATTAAGTATATGTATACCTACAATTTGAATGGAGATATATACGGTATTTGTGCTGTCCTTAATTAAGTATATGTTGTGACGTCACCCCAAGCATATCTTCTGGGCGGTCTAAGATGGCGTTTGCCACGTTAGGCCTCCCCTTTCGGAGATGTATGTTTCGGGTTTCCCTTGGGCTTACTTGGATGTGAAGGCAACCAAGGAGTTCCAAAGATGTGTTGTCGTATATATGTAACCTCTAGGTCATTTCACGTAAACATACCCTCTTGTGATTATAACCCGTTATTTGACGAGTTAGATTCACTCTTAGGGGAATATGTTTCCGGTGAATGTAAATATAAATGACCTAAAATAAATACCATCCATGGATGTAATTAGCTCTCCATCACATTTGGGTTACCCCGTATGGTGTTCAAAAATGAATTACCGGCCAAAACGTGGATGCACATTGGGTAACCCCAGAATGAATTATAGGCTAATAGAAACGGTCATAGGGTCATATCTCAAAGAGCAAAAACAAAAAAAAAACATTCTGATATAAAACAGAAACAGAAAAATGCTCTAACAAAGGACCCTATGAAAGACACAAAGGCCTAATAAGGGACCCAATGAATGCAAATAGAACCACAACGGCCTATATCAAGGGGGCCAAATGACTGATAATCGCTCATCATGGTTGATATTTATTTTTGTCTGCATTTATATTTATATATACAGACTGAATTTTTAAAAAAGATATTTATATATACAGACTGAATTTTTAAAAAAGATATTTATATATACAGACTGAATTTTTAAAAAAGATATTTATATATACAGACTGAATTTTTAAAAAAGATATTTATATATACAGACTGAATTTTAAAAAAATATATTTATATATACAGAATTAATTTTAAAAAAAGATATTTATATATACAGACTGAATTTTTAAAAAATATATTTATATATACAGACTGAATTTTTAAAAATATTAACGGCTCTTTTATTTTTGAAAAATGAATTAGAAATATGTATTATCATATATGAATTCTGAAATTATGAATAGCATCATAGTTGAAATTGCAAAATTGAAAAATCAGAATATTAGATTGTCAGATGGGTTAAATCCTGATCAAATCAAGTCGGATTTTCAGGATATAGAATACGGAGTTAGCACTAACAAGTATATGTTGCCAAAGAAATATGCACTCATCAAAAAAATTCAAAATTCTATTCGAGACTCTCTTGCATTTTCCAGTGAAGTAGATGTGTTTGTTCCGTTATATACTATCGTGGAAGAAATACGAAAAGAATTGGGTAACGAATATGAATTGAAAAAGGAAGTTAATTCTAAAATTAGAAACTTACGAGCGTTAATTCAAGAAAATGAACTATTTTGATTGACCGGCCCCCTCAAAAGATTTTATCAGACAGTAAAATCTCCTTGAGATTTTCATTTTTTTTTGTCATTTTTGATTGAATCAGTGAAAATATTTCACACTGCGAAAATAAAATAGAATCCTAACTTTTAAGAACTTTTCTCTATGGAAAATCCAATGCAAAATCGACTACTTGACCCTACGAGGTTTTTTGATGAAAATCGATGAAAAATGACCAAAACATCACTGAAAACCGGCAAAAATTGATGAAAAATGGCTAAAAATCATCAAAAATGAGTTTTAACAGCTTTTCCTTATGGAAAATCCCATGTAAAATCGACTACTTGACTGTAAAATCTCTTTGAGATTTTCAACTGAAAACCACCAAAATGGCACCAAAACAGGCAAAATCAATGGATAAAAAATAAAAATATTTCACAGCAATAAAAAATTGGACCGTTAAGGATGGAATCATCGATG
The DNA here is from genome assembly GCA_029339505.1 of Unio delphinus. Classification (NCBI taxonomy): domain Eukaryota; kingdom Metazoa; phylum Mollusca; class Bivalvia; order Unionida; family Unionidae; genus Unio; species Unio delphinus. The sequence goes on from JAQISU010000306.1 coordinate 9,050,094, forward strand.
GGAAAAATTGTTTTACATTTGAAAAATGGTTTCTGATTTCAAATAATGGTCAATGAAGCATTAACGACCCGATTGGCTCGTGAGCGACTAGATGCAATTAAGAAATTTATACCAATTCGCGACTCTGTCAGGAATACACTGCAACAACGACAGAGTTTACAAACTGATTTTGCTCTGGGGTCTGAAGAGTTGTTTAAACCAGTAACCACAGCAACGAAAGGAGTAGAGCGTGCTTTACTGGGAGATAGTCCCGAGACGGGGAAATCTGTTATTGGTGAACTTGAAAAAATAGCAGCGAAAACTGAACAAACAAAACAAATAGAATCAAAGAGAACAGTAGATGATTTACGCATGAGATTTAACGAAGAAGGGTTAGGAGCAATTGATGAGACTGATCCAACAGAAATTCCTACGCTTGTTGTTACGTCCTATGAAGACAGAAAAAAAATGTTGAAACCAGAACATCATAAGTTTGTTAAGAATTTCACTCACTGGGCTGATATATTCTATAAAATCAAAACTGGAAAAAGTCAAAAAAAGACAGATAGTGCATCATACATTGAATATATCAGGATGGTGGATCACGTGTATAATCAATACGAAGAGTTTAAACAACAACAAAAACCGCCAAGATTGCAAAGAAAGCGACAGCAACCTGCAAAGAAAATATCTTTTTCACCTAAAAAACAACAACTACCACCTGATGATGATGATGATACTCTTGATTATTTACAAACCACGGATACAGACAAACTAGATGAAGCAGCTGGTTATAGCGGAAGTGGATTAGGAAATCCAAGGATTGGAAACACTTGTCCTGATAGTGTTATCAATGATATATCACGATTAGATGTTCTCATCGGAGGAAAACGAGCTGGAAATAACTCTCCAGAAATAATTAATGAAGCAGCTGATATTTGTAGACGATTATTTGCCGGTGGTATCATGGATATCAAAACCTATCGAGATTTCATTGACGAGTTAGCAAATGGGTATCATAGTGATTAAATAACAATTGAAAACACTATTGTTTTTATAATAATGATCATCCATTACAATCATGATAAACCAACCCTCGTCTATGTAGTTAATTCACGGTTTCCAGTTTATAGAGCATACTACGGAGATGGCCTCGGCAAGACCATTTTAGGATTCTTTTCAAGAACGGCCCCAAAAGTGATGCCGTTAGCTAAACAACTTGGAATGAAAGCCATTGATGTTATTCGTGATAAGGGTATTAGTACTGTTGGAGATCTTGCCGGGAAAGCGTTTTCAACTGCGAAGGATAAAATAACATCATTAGTGGGGCGAAAAAAGAAACCGTTACCGTCTACAGAAGAAATGCCTGCAAGTGTTAGTAAAATTATAAATAACGCAGTAGATGAAAAACTAGCGTCGATGGTAAATCAAGGAGACCAAAACAATATTGCAAATATGATAGCGGGAAGTGGCTTTAGAAAACCACGACGAAAACGCTAGCGTTTTTCACGATGAAATGGAAAATCCGATTTAGACTCTGATAAATAGAATAAAATGTTCAAAAAATCATCTGATCCAGCATTTGATATAGACGCCCCAGTGCGTAAAGATGATTCTGTACGCGATTATCAATTTTATTCTTATCACGCAGTACAACCAGATCTCCGATCGCGAATTGAACTTCAAGTTCATGATACCAGTAAATATTTTCTACCGTGTGAGGCATTTATTGAAGTAGAAGGAGAACTTGTAACAAATGTTGCAGCTGATACCCCATATGACAATAACTCAAATGTCCGAGTTGGTTTTGTTAATAACGGCATCATGGCGTTATTTGAAAGCGCTAGATATCTCATTGATGGAAAAGAAATTGAATCCATTGACCGTGAAGTTGATATGGCCACAACAATCATAGGGTTAGCGAGATATTCTGATGATTATACAAGATCAGCGGGTCCATCTATGATGTTTGCAAAGGATACCTCTGATACCGCTGATCACCTTCAATTCATTAAAGTGTTAACAGCACAGGGTACTGCAGAAGTCAATCAACAAGAAGCAGCTAATCCAGAACGTCGAATTAGACCCGGAGCTGCGTTTGATATTCTCGGAGGCGTTAATGGTAATCTCAATTTAGGATTTGCAACACGCGTAGCAACGTTGCATGGGCAGCGTCGACGATTTTCATGTGCGATTCCACTACATCACATATTTGGATTCTGTAGAAACGTCCGAAAAGTTATTTATGGAGCCAAACACACAATAGCACTCGTGAGAAAGGGTACTGATGATGATGCAATCTGGCGTAATGCTGGGGTTGCTGCCGGTAAAGTCATTCTAACAAAACTATCATTATGGATGCCAGTGTTAACTCCATCAATCACAGACGAACAGCGACTACTATCATTTATGGACCAAGGAGGAAAGTCGTTGTTGAGTTGGTTATCAGTGACTACGGATATTAAACAAGACAGTGTTGATGGTACATTCACATGGCACCTGGTATCAAAACAAGGGGTTTCAGCTCCACGTCATATATTTATTGCGTTACAGAATGCTGCGCGAGTTGGTAGTCAAGAACGAAGTCATATGATATTTGATCAGTTAGGTGTTAGTGAAGTCTCGCTGAGAATAAACGGACAGCAGGAACCATCCGAGGATATACAACTTGATTACGGTCAGAATCATATTGCACGTGTCTATCATAACCTGTTGTCATTTATGGCACGTGATCAAAATGTGGATACCGGTTTGCAAATATCACAATTGGATTTTAAAAGCCTCTATCCGATTTATTACTTTTCATTGGAACATCTTGATTTGATGAGACAATCTGTCGTTGATATACACTTTAGAGCCCGTGTAACCCGTCCGACTGGTCCACCAGTTGGTGGGGTACCTACTATCCTTATCCCGAATTATAGAGCGGTTGCTGTCATTCTCAGTGATAAATCAATGCTACTTGAAGGTGTTGGTGGAAGAATGAGAGTGGTAGATGCACCAGTGGAAAATATGTAATTGAAAATCCGAAGGATATTTCCATTGAATCGTTTTACGATTTAGAATCAATCTGTATTTGTATAATGTCATATAGTAATATCAATGTGTCATTGACACCTGGTCAGTTAAAAAAATTGCAATCAAAATCCGCTAAACAATGTGGAACCACAATCACGTTGAAACCTAATCAAATGAATGGTGGGGCAAATAAATTATCGCTGACAACTCGTCAAGTGAAACATTTCAATGATGCTTTCAAGGATAAAAAAGGAGTTCAGATCACACTCTCTTCGGCTGCTATTAAAAATATGATAAAAACAGGTGGTATATTTCCGTTGTTTGCTGCAATACCAGCACTGGTTGCGGCAGCAGCCCCAGCAGTAGCAAAAGCGGCCGCATTGGGGGTAGTTGGAGGCTTGGGAACAAAAGCGGTACAGAGCATTGCTGAATCATATGAACCGAAGAAAGGTCAAGGGTATAAAAAAAGGGAAAGGGTCTAAGACTACCAGGAACCCCGTATTCGTGGTACAGCGGAAAAGGTCTAAGACTACCAGGGACCCCGTATTCATGGTACAGCGGGAGATCCGTTCACGGATCAGGCCTGAGACTACCAGGAACGGTTTATTAATTCAGAAATCTATGGTTCCAATGTCCAATTTTGATTTAATGGATGCTGCTAAAAAACTAGTGATTAAAAATTTCAGAGGTGTTTTTATGAAAGATCAATTACCACATCAACCAAACAAAACTGAAACAGGTATTATTAATCTCGATAACAGCACCGGACCTGGAACTCACTGGGTTGCATACGCTATTGATCCACGTGGGATTGTCTATTTTGCTTCATATGGATTAGCCCCACCAAAAGAGTTTATGCATTATATAAAAACCCTTCCAATGAAGACTTGGTATTCTACGCTACCAACACAACAAATCAATGACCCACCAATATGCGGCAGTGAAGTATTAAATGTCCTTGACGCTATTTCTAACTCCTTGGGTAACCCAAGGGGAAAACCACCACACATTGTCGTAAATGACTACACTAGTAATCGCTTTTTAGAGAGAGATATATAAAATATCATGATTGATATTTGGGGGAGACCTCTGAAACCCAAACCCGATGACACTGCAACTCCTGATTCTATCAAGGATATAAAAAAAAAAATTAAAGATGAAATCGCTGAGACATTGAACTTAACAAGTGTTGACCCGAATGAAATAGTTGTATTTCAAGACAAACAGGGTAAATTGAAATCCAGTAATATTTCTCTGGATGATATTTTGGTTAAACAACAAAACGCAATCGAGAACACCGTTGCGCTATTTTCCGATCAAGGTAAATTGAAAACCAGTAATATTTCTCTTGATGATATTTTGGTTAAACAACAAAACGCAATCGAGGATACCGTTGCGTTATTTTCCGATCAGGGTAAATTGAAATCCAGTAATATTTCTCTAGATGATATTTTGGTTAAACAACAAAATGCAATCGAGAACACCGTTGCGTTATTTTCCGATCAGGGTAAACTCAAACCGGGTGTACTTTTTTCGACGATTACAGATCAATTTAAAACTCTTAACGATTCTGCGTTAGAACTAGCAACACTTCAATCTAAAACCGAAGAACACATAAAACAGTTTACCGCATTTCGTAGAAATATCATTGATAAATTTATTGGAACTACATTCGATAAAATTGAACTAAAACTCCCTGATATTAAAAAATCCATCGATGAGACGAAAAACTTCATCGAAGCCGTCAAAGGTGATCTTTCGAGGATGATAACAGTTATTGAAAAAACAAAAATTCCTCATGAGAAAACCATCAACGTGGTATACACAATCCAACACGGATCATTTGAGTGGACACCTGAAAACAACAAATTAGACATCACTGCAACAGTTAAGGGTATTTATCGATTAACAATAGTGAGAACGACTCAATTTAATATTTCATCGTCCAGTTCATCCGGGGTCAATAATACGATTTCAACGATCATCGACAAGAATACAACTGAACAGTTCACGTTAATAGCTACTGATAAAAATTTGGTTAGGGTTACAACAACGTGGTATGTGGAATTCGTAGCGGATTTAAGTTGAAAATTGCAAAGCAATTTCACTAACGGTTTCAATTGAAAACGCTAGCGTATTTAAAATAAAAAATGATTTCATCATCGCAATATCGCTATGATCAGGTCAGAGAGTATCAAACTAGACTCAAAACCTTGTCTGAGGAGTATGAATTGAAAATTAAAAAATATCGCAGGAGAATTACCGCAATTGATGTTACTGTGTACGCTGTGAGTGGTGTAATCACCGGAGCTGGTATTATACTGTCTTCAGTGACAATGATGGCTCCGATAGCTGTTCCAATTTGCATTTCTGCGGCAACAACAATCGCTGGAATAATTTCAATAATCACAAAAAAAATATCCTCATGCAGCCAACGGAAACTACAAGACTACATAATTCAATTTCATGTTGTGTCCACTGCATACTCGCAATTATCCTCATTGATATCGTCATCGCTCGATGATACAATTATATCAGAGAGTGAGTTTTCAGCGATGGTAGATATATATGATTCTGCGATGTCAAAATTAGAAATACAACATGAGTATAATAACAATGACAACACAGATGGAATTACTTCAACAAATAGTGGAGAACACAAATCCAGTACAAACAAGCATGATCTCAATAACCTCAACGAATCCAGAATTCAGTGTGAATTTCCCCTCTCCAGTCCCAGTGAAGGAAATCGCGCTAGCAAAATTACGAGTATACCACAGTTGGCCAAATATTAGGTCAAAATCATTTGGTGGTCAACAACCCAATAATTCACTGGTATTTGCAAATAAGAATAAACCCGACGGTACCCCAGACTGGAACGTTGTTTCCATACCAACCGGATCATACCAAATCGAACAAATCAATGATGAATTCGCGCGTAGAATAAAATCGATTACTGGAAAAGAATCAAAAATAGCTATAACAGTTCATGTGCCGACACTATCATCTGCCATTGAAATAAGCACAGAGGGTTATGTCGTAGATATCTATCAAAGTTCTATTAGAACCGTACTAGGATGGCCTGAATTACCACCCGGGGGAAAACCCGTTGATTTACCAGAACCACAAAAAACTGATTATGTCACCGACAGAATAAAACCTGATAATCCAGTAAAGAGTTATAAAGAGTTCAGAGCTACAGATTTTTTTGAGATCTTTAACGATTTAGATAGGATAAGGGGGGCATATTTTATTGTTATCGATCTTAAAATCACTGAAAATTTCAAAGCAATGAATAATGATTTTTCACTGTTGTTAATACCTCTTAAATCCGGCACTCTCACCCGAGATGAATTTATCAGTGTCGTAGAAACATGTAACAAAATCATCAATGACATGGAAACATTTCATTCACAAATTATTCAGGAAGTATTTCTTAATAGTAATCCTAATACAAGAAGAATTTTTGCAGAAGGCAAGGGCATCCCCATCAAAGATATCCCCACATTCAAACTACCAGGATATAACGTACCAGAATTACAAAAATCTCTCAGTGATGCCATCGATGAAGGTTTCAAAAAAATCCATGATACGTGGAAAAAAACACCATCACAACCACAAACAACTATCCTCAAACATAATAATGACCCAGATGGTGGTGGCAGGCATATTGCTCCGTTCAATGTGAATATTTCAACGGTGATTGCGCTCAATTTAGTATGTGATGTGATCGAAGGAAGCTATCAAATTAATCTAGAACGATCAAATCAAGCTCAGCAAGGATATATTTTGTATTCATTTGCACCAACAGCTCCTCCAGGGTTTTTAATAATTGAGTCTCCGGTGAATCCAGTCTATATGCGATGTCATAATAATTCATTAACCAGAATTAATTTCAAACTCACAGATCAGTCTAATAATCTGATTGATTTACAAGAGGAGGTTTTACAAATTAGTCTATTTGTGAAATCATAAATGATTTTCGTCCCCAGACAAGGTCTCGAACACGATATCGTATCGGACTGGATCAAATATTCGGTTAACCCCAACTGAAAGTTCTAGCAGCAGAGGGGGTGAGTGACAACGACGTTGCGACGCGAATGTTTTCAGACAAGGGTCAGAGACTTATTTTTTCGCGAGAAGGGTCCAGTGTTATTTTGGAGGGGGTATAATCAAAAATAAAAACAAAAAAAAGTTGTCTGATTCGCCCCCTCTGCTGCTCCTTTGCATTAAAAAATACTAGTTTCAAATCCAGAATTGATCATTTTGATATTTCACAAAGAAATAAAAATAATATTATAACATGTGAAGTTCTAGATCAAATGTTTGTTGATCATAGAACAATCTTATTAGAATATAAAACACAAACATATAAAAAATGGGGACCAGGATACTGGAAACTAAATAATACCATATTAAAATTACCAGAATTCCAAATAGAAATTAAAAATGAAATAGATTCCTTTTATCTTGAGAATTTAAAATCCTGGGATACTCTAAAAGATAGGTTTAAAAAAATATGTCAAAAATACTCAAGAATCCAAAGCCAAACTAATAAGATCATAGAAAAAGAATGTAATAGAATTTTAATGAATACTAATATCTCAAATGAACAAAAAACGAAATGTCAAGAAATTTTAGGCACCCTAAAGAAATATACAACTAACGGAGAAAAACAAAGATCCAGATTTTACCATGATATATATAATTTAGGAACGAAGATATACAAAACAGAAGAATTAAAGAATGGAAATGAAAAATTAATAACTAAACTGGTAAATGAGACTATTACAGAAGATAAAAAAGAAATAATGGTTAATATTAAAGATTTTTTACACAAAACTATATCAAACGAAAAATATATCAATAGAAAACATAATGAATACTTAAAAAATTTAATTTAACACTTCCTGTTATTTCTGAAGAAGATAAAGAAATTTGTGATAGAGAAATCGGTCTCCTAGAAATAGATAAGGCCATTGACGGCTTATCCAAAAATAAAACTCCTGGTATAGATGGTTTGACTGCAGAATTTTACAAAAAAACTTAAAAATCAATTACTACCAATTTTACAAAACTTATACAATCACATCTTTCAATGTAATATTATGAGTAACTCAATGCGAACAGGTTTAAACACCCTTCTATTTAATCAAAAAGGGGAAAGTACAGAACTGAAAAATTGGAGACCTATTTCTTTACTCAACATTGATTACAAAATTCTAAGCACTATTTTGGCTAACAGATTAAAAAATACCTTATGTGATATAACTTTGACTAACCAATCTTGCGGAGCATCAGGAAGACAAATTTCAGATAACATGCTCTCTATCAAAACAACAATTGAATACATGGAAAATAATAACTTTGGTGGTGCTTTAATACTTTTCGACCAAGAGAAAGCGTTTGATAAAATTGAGATAAACTTTATAATTAAAACTCTTGAAAAAAATGGATTTGGCCAGACTTTTATAAAATGGATTAAGATATTGTATAACCAAATCAAATCCAAAATACAAATCAATGGGGCACACACTACATCCTTCCCTGTCACAAGATCTGTTCGACAGGGATGCCCAATCTCCATGTTACTATATGTTATTGGAATTGAAACACTTAATGTTTCTATCCAAACTGATGAATTGATAAAGGGCATCACACTCCCTAATATGAACCAACAAACCAAGACTTTTTTACATGCGGATGACGTATCTAATTTCATTACAAATAACAACTCATATGTCAATCTAATTAATAAATTTGGAAAATTTAGCAATGCATCTGGGTCAGAACTAAACCCAGAAAAAAACAGAAATATTACTCATTGGAAATAGGAAACAATATAACTTTTTAACACTCCCAAGAGACAAAATTAAAAAATTTATAAAACTGCTTGGAGTTATTTTAGGTGAAAATAATAAAATAAAAAAACTTACAGCAAATTTTAAATAAAATTACATATCATAAAGTGATTTGGAATGTTTGAGAATTTGCTTTTATGGAAAAAGCTCACATAGCAAAAAATTACTTGTTCAATTCTATTTGGCATGAGTTTGATATAATAGATTTTGATGTATACCACATGGGAAAAATAGAACAATCAATTTATAACTTTCTATGAAAAAGAGTAACAAGAATATGTAAAACTTCTCTACAACACAACAAAGAAAGGGGAGGTATAAATCTCCCTAATTTAAGATTAAAACAATCCACAAATTATCTATACAGACTAATTTCTCTTGAATATCCTCTACAATATCCTTGGCAAGGTATTTATATATACTGGTTTGGCTTATCTTTATCACATAATAAAAATATATATCATAACAACAAAATTTTTAAAACTTTAAACCCTCCAACAATTTTATATAGGCAAAATATGACCCTAAAGAAGTACAAACACTCTGATTTAATATGGAAATCTACAAAAAGCTCAGAAATATATGAAATACTCAGACAAATTAACTTACCTAAACATGAGGTTGAAAAAAGATTACCTTTTATGAATTGGCAAAAAATTTGGAGAAATTGGTCTCAAATAAAAATTTTCTACAAATTTAATACAATGTTCAATTACTTACATGACATTTGGTGGACAGGTGAATTTGCTTTCAAAAGGTAACTTATTACTAAAATACCAAACTGTACTCTATGCAAAAAAATTTAAAGACAGTAAATTCCATTTAATACTACAATGTAATTTCTTTAAATTTGAAAGAGAACAACTTATAAACAAGATAAGAATCCAAAATGGAGTATTTGAGGAAAATACTCTATTGTATACTAATAATATAGATGAGAAAAATCTTTACCAGGAAGTCACTAATTATATTATTGAAATAATCGCAAAAAGAAACAAAATTTTATGGAATATGTAACATGAATTTTATATTTAGTTAAACATATACTTTATTTGAAGGGTTATAGAGGTGAGTGGGATTAAATAATGGGGTTGCATAATGCACTGGATAGCTAAATGGCTAGTTGTACGATACCAGTTGTAGGATGTGAGGTCATTGTGAAATTCTGCACTCGCTTTAAAGAATTCCAACCCTTCCCATACAACAGAAATTAATTTTATAACCGATTTCAACGCATGCATCAAGGAATTTCTTTCTTTTATTAATTCTTCTTTCTGTTCTAACTCCACAAATAAGATTAACTTATGACATTAATAATAGGTATTACTAAACAAAATCTAAATGTTTCAATTTTAAAATTACCGAAATAACCCCTAATATTGATTTATTAAGAGGGGTGGTTGCGTAATGGGATTGCGTAACATTCTGGAAAGCTGAACGGCTAGTTGTATGAAGCCAGTTGTGGTGCGTGTTTTCATTGTGCAATTATCTCTCCACGTTGTAGAAGATTTACAGCTTGACCAAAATCTATATGTCGGCCTGAAAATCAAATACGAATATATACATGTACCTAGGCTAAAATCAAAACCGAATCTGACCTTTAGATGACATCATTAACACGCTCTGAGTTACAGAGCTACCACGTGATTGATCTCTTCCCACAGATTACAGTAATACAAACACCACGTGACTAAATACATGTACTATACACAAACATAACTACGCACTGAGAATACCACGTGACTGATGGAATTCCATTCATAAGAATGAGTAGTAAGTTTGACACGTGACCATCTTACTACAAACTAATGAATGCAAAACTTAATTTGACAAACTATTACATCTAAAAACAAATTTAATCACTCATTAGTTTACTTTAAACTATTCTAAATTTATCTCAGCAACCAAATTTATACTATTTTAGATCATTACTTATAGGATGTAGTTTTTGTCTGTTATCCTACCTTGATTTGTGCTATTATAGCAATATAAACAATAACTCAAATAATTCTTTTTAATATTGGACTTACAATAATTCTAGGGATTCAAGAAAACATTATAAGTTAGACTAATTGGATTGAAGGGAAACAACTGCAATGGAAATGGACAACCGATTGAACAACTTTAAAACACAAGACTTAGATAGTGCCGTCCATACAACTACACTGTACAACACACATAATAATAATACAAAATACACACACAATGGACAAATGACTTTGGCAAAGTCAGCTGAGTAATACTTAATATAATATATATATATCAGGAAAGGAAAGGAAATTGGCCCTGGAACTTAATAGTTCTATGGGATAAGAGTACGATCCTAAGTTCAGGAATCAGATTGTTAAGAAATCTGTATTCTCTACAGCTCTAGTAGGGAATATATGTCACAAGTTAGCTCTGGCTTGTGATAGAGAGTATTATCAGCCTGAATTCCTTAGTGGATAAATAAAACCTTGATATATTTAACGAACAAAACAGAGATTAACCGTCATCCAAATTCATTATATGGAATAATTTAAAATAAAAAACACAGAAATATACACTATCTCTTACACTCACGGGTGGACAGGGATAACAATACACCATATTTTACATACTTTGGCTAACCGACGGTGTTCCTCAATCAACTCAAGCAAGCTTTGTGCTGGGGGAGAGTACCAAGGGACCAACACCCCACCCCCCACTCATTCGTTGCAAAATTTTCGTTTTGCACAATCGCTGCAGACTAGAGTAGCACGGAAGTGGCTATTTCACCTTATTCGATACTCTATGGAGACACAGGACACAAGACTCTAATCCGCATGTGGCACACTCACGTCACGTGGGTATTTAAATCACTATGAACCCATCGACAAAAAAGTAACCAAACATCTATGGGTCGCGAGGAAAGTAGCTGGTCATGGGGTTTAAAGGCAGGAACGGGTCAATGTCGCGGATGAAGCAAAACACCTTCGCAATACTAATTTCCTGTATAATGTGATTTGATGATTTGCTTAAATGTGTACGTAAGGGGGACTTTAAAAAAAAATACGATGTATATTCAGTATTTATTTCAATGCTAATTTTAATGGCTATGTGAACTCCTTGACCAGTTAGCTGTGACACATTATAACAGCTCTTCTCATAGGTATTACAAATACCTAGTAATTTACTCAAATATACGCTGTACTGGTTCGTTCTTAGCATGTTTTGTTTTTCTAATTTGCATCCATATTAGTATGAAAAGAGAGAAAAATCTTTTATTTGGCTCGATTGCAATATTTAACTTGCGTCCTCTTTCGTATTTTCACGTCAATTTTATTATTGTACATCAGGCATTAGGGGCGTTTTTGGAAAGACAGATTTTTAAAGGCAGAAGCAGCGTGTAAATGCGTTGACTTATCTTGTTTTGATCAAGTTAGTTAATTTCTGGAAAGCAGAAATAAATCTTAAGTTGTTCGTTTTGGATTTTCCAATCTAGGTGTCATTTCTTGTGGGGGAAGGGGAGGCGTATCATTACGATCGAAGTGAAAAACTTGAGTTCAAATTGTAAGTATTGGTTGATATTGAATTGAACTGATTTAGTTTAAGAATAATGATTTTACACGAAGGAAAAGTTCATATCCTTTGTAGATTATAATTCACAAGTAGCATATTGATAATTTTTTTCTCGGTGTGATCATATATAATATTGTGCTTTAGTATCGTTAAAATATACCATTTAAATTTGACTAAAGCACATGTAACCCGACAAATCTCTTATCACAGAAGAGTTTGACGTCACAGTAATATTATAATTTATCATATCGTCTGCGAAATCGAAACTAATTTTCTCCTGGAAAAACTGACATGGACGAAGATTACAGAGTTAAGCTGATTTCCAAACGGATATGTTTTAAAAATATTTGAGTAAGTTTGAGTTATATAATCATTTCAACTCTATTTGCTTGTACCGAACGAATAGCGCATGCATTTAATTTAGTGGATGAAAACTGTAGTATGTTGACGAGGGGAAATACCATGAGATGAGATCATATCCGTTATTCGTTCGGAACAAGCAGATTAGTCTTTATATTCTGTATTTTATGGTCACACGCAACTCCTTAACATATTGCAGGCTTCTTCTATTCTTGCACCACAGTGATATGAAATAATTATACGTTCTGTCCTTCTTCTGCCTTTTGTTACAGGGATTTGCTCAAAGGTCAAGCCCACCCACCCTCTGTGTAAATACAAAAAGAAAACTTCCCTCCTTTTTGTAGTGAAAACAATTGAAGAAATAAGTCAGCAATGCACCACCAAATATAGTAAATGTAAATATGAATAAAAAGAAAAGAGAAAGTCTGATTCCCTACAATTGACAAATAGTTGAGGCAGCGTCTCATTGCTTCAAAATGACATTCCGAATCCACCTGTACTACCATATCTCTTACAAACACCACACACATCAAGTGAAGCAGCGTGCTACTTGTACCATTACTAGAATCACCAAAACTCAAGGTAAATCATTGCTCATTCCAATCTGAAATGGAATGATAGAGAAGTTAAATCATATAGGTGAATATAACCCATATTGGGCCTGTACATACAATTTAGAAAGTTAGCTTTGCCTAGTCACAAAAAAATAACCTTTTTATAAACTATAAAAAATTTGCTGTGAGATAGTATTCAATCGGTTATACGTTCTTTTGCATCAAGATTAAGTTTTAATGTAATTTGTCACACTAGATCTTGTTTTTATAATTAAACACAAATACGAGTTTTGATGAAATTGCATCTATGGTGTAAGGGAGATAACTTGGTGAAATATGTACCGTTAAGCTGTAGCATATCTCTTTTTTTTTTCTACCATATGATCCAAGTACACATAACATATTCATTCTTTAAAACATGGATTTAACTTTATTCCAAAATAAATAACTGATAAAGTGAGATCATAAAATTCAAACTTTTGTTTTGTAGCAGAGAGTTTGATAGGTATTTAACGTTTTTCTTTGAGATAGGTGGACTGATGATACCAGTCGATATTTTTTTTTATGTCGCCCATATTCAAGAAGTTCCAAATCTGTATAAAAAAATGTTCCCAATTGCGCTTGTTTTAAAATTAGGTAGGTTAGGATTTTTTGTGTTAAACATTATATATGTAATAGTGGTTAGTGTAGATAATGTTCTAAGTGCATCACACTTGGCTAAACTGGATGCACAATTTAATTTTGGGATTTTTTGTTTGACATTAAATTTATTTTTTCACTGGGAGGAAAAAAGTGCTAGGGTTGACAACAAAAACTAGGGAAGGTCAAATGACTATGAACGCACATTATTTTTTTGCCTTATATAATCTTGTGCCTGTTATGATAAATCGGGGGTATCTGCCATCACCCCATACAGGAAGTTTAAAATACACTTTAAAATGATGCAGTTTATTGTGACCAGTTATGTCATTTCCCTGAAGACAACAGTGACATAGTTTTTTTGATTGATTTCTTGAGTGTTGCTGCTTGTTTCAGTATGTAATCATTTTATTGTTTTCCTCCATTCCTGATTTGCTTTGCTTTCATAAACTGCGTAAACAAGTCTTTCAGTTTTCTACAATGCCACTATCTTTGTTTTTGTTTCCTCATATTTCTTGTGTGCTGTAGAGATTGTAGACATCTTAGTAAGCCTTTTTCTTATTGTCCAACATTGATTTTACATGAGAAAGTTTTCCATATCTGTTTATTGCAAATCAGAGACTTGAATCCCTCTCTCTTATATATATATATATATATATATATATATATATATATATATATATATATATATATATATATATATATATATATATATATATATATATTGTTACGTGCTTAGGCTCGAATAAGCAGCAACACAGAAAGAGTGAAAACTAACAAGCTTGTGAAGTTTTAACAAACAATTTAATAAGTACAAATATTTTCATAAGAGAAAATAAATAAACTTACGGTTTTAGAAAATCAAGTCCAAAAATAATCCAATATAGAATTCACAAAAAGAATCCACGAATGGAATTGCAAGAGTCCTGATAAATAAATGTCCTAATAGTTCCCGGTTCGAATCTTGACGATGTAATCCAATATGAACGACGATGTCGCGTGATTTAGTTAGTTCTGGTATTTTTATAATAATCCAAATTAAAATCTATGAGCACATATTCTTTTCCAGATAAATAAAATAATTCCTCTTGCTCCAGCGAATTGACACAACTTCCAGTACACAGTAATTAAAAATAACTCAAAAGGAAGACACAACTTATTATTATAAAAGCCCAACCTCTACTGGCCGTGCTCTCCCAGAATTACAATTTAAATACCTGGTTTTTTTACGTAAACAAGGGATCACGTGATTTTCTGGAAGGTCATAGAACAAACGTACGCATGGAAAGATCCAGATAAGAATCAGTCACTTCTAACACCCCCCTCAACTAAAAATAAAAAGATGTCCTTGGGAAACAACCAATCATTTCTAAGGCCTGTTTATCACTCTGAAGCAAGGTCAGAAAATGAGGCCAACACTTGTTGTTTACAAGAAAAGCAAAGGTTATAGAGATTTTCCAGAATAATCTCACAATTAATGAGTTTTAAACCCAAAATGACAAATTTGGATCTGACAATTAAAAGTAAATGATTTAAATCAAATATACGTTACAATATATATATATATATATATATATATATATATATATATATATATATATATATATATATATATATATATATATATTTTTATATATATATATATATATAGATATATATATATATATATATATATATATATATATATATATATATATATATATATATATATATATATATATATATATATATATATATATATATATATATATATTGTTACGGCTATTGGATTTAAATTATTTATGTTGTCAAATCCAAATTTGTCATTTAGGGTTTAATATTCATTAATTGGGAAATTATTCTGGAAAGTTCAGGCTGACCTAGACTCAAGCTGTAAACACAGGTTGACCTTGGCTTGTTGACCTAATTTCTTACCCTTCTTTAGAGAGTGTAAACAAGCCTTGGAAATGATTGGCTAGATCCAAAATTATCTTTTTATTTTTAGTAATTTGTTGCTTATTTTCTTCTAGTTAATTCTTTTAGTACGTGACTTAGAAAAGGTAGCTTCTTTCTATGACCTTCCAGAATCACATGATTCCTTTTTCTTTACGAGGGAATTACATATATATAGCTGTGTTTTGGAAGATAACATTAGTAGAATCTGGGCTTTTTTTAAAGTTAATAGTTGTGTTTTTATGTTAGAGTGTTAATTTTAATTACTTTGTTCTGCACATTGTGTCATTTCGTCGTAGCAAGAGGAATTACTTGGAAAAGATCATGTGTTCATAATTTCATTTGGATGATTATAAAACAAGAACTGCATCACGTGACATTGTCAGCCATTTTGGATTACATCGTCAAGATTCGAACCTGGAACTATTAGAACATTTATTTATCAGGACTCTTGCAATTCCATTAGTGGATTATTTTTGTGAATTCTATAATGGATTAATGTTGGATTTGATTCTCTAAAACCGTAAGTTTATTTACATTATGAAAATAATTGTACTTAATAAATTCATTGTTCAAGTTATACAAGCTTGTTAGTTTTCACTCTTTCTGTGTTGCTGCTTATTCGAGCCTAAGCACGTAACATAGAATTGGTGGCTATCGTCTGGGATTGAGATTGAGATTGAGATTTGAGATAAATTGGAATTTAAATTTGAATTTCCTTCAGTTTTTGAAAATTTTAAATCTTTAGTGAGACTGACACGCTTTGTCAAAATGACATCTAAGGTAGAAATATTTCTTTCTAATCCTACCCTGGAGCAATTAGATCTTTTAAAAAATGGTGACTTGGTTCAACTTGCCAGAAAATACGATCTTTCTGAAGTCAAGGCTTCTTTAACGAAACAATATCTCAAAAAGATTTTGGTTCAGTATTTGGTAGAACAGGATGTTTTGGAACAAAGTGTTTTGATTCCAGTCAGTAAGTCTACACCAGACTCTAACATTAAATTGAAGGAATTAGAATTAAAATTCCAGCTGGAAGTAGAGTGAAGTAGCTGGAATTTCAGAGAGAGAGAGAGAGAGAGAGAGAGAGAGAGAGAGAGAGAGAGAGAGAGAGAGAGAGAGAGAGAGAAAGAGAGAGAGAGAGAATTAGAGTTAAAAAAAACTGGAATTCCAGGAAAGGGAGAAAGAAAAGCAATTACAATATGAAAAAGAGGAGAAAAAGAAACAAATTATATTACAAAAAGAGCACATGCGGATTGATAGAGAGAGACAGAGGAGAAAGAGAAACAATTACAATATAAAAAAGAAGAAAGAGAGAGACAAGAAAGAGAGAAAGAAGGACAATTACAATTTGAAAAAGAAGATAGAGAGAGACAATAAAGGGAAAAAGAAAGACAATTACAATCTGAATTAGAGTTTAAGAAACTGGAATTTCAGGAAAGGGAGAAAGAAAGACAATTACAATTTGAAAAAGAGGAGAAAGAGAGACAGGAAAGGGAGAAGGAAAAACAATTACAATATGACAGAGAGAAGGAAGAAATGGAATTTCAAATTAAAATGAAAGAAATAGAGCTGGCAAGTGAGAATCACCATCATACTTCAAATTTAAATTTTGATTTAGCAAGGAATATTAGATTAGTGCCCCATTTCAAATAAAAAGAAGTAGACAAATATTTTATTCTTTTTGAAAAAGTTGCAGAAAATTTAAAGTGGCCAAGAGAGAATTGGACTCAGTTACTACAATGTGTACTTACTGGTAAGGCTAGCGAGATTTACACTTCACTGTCTGTTCATCAAAGTAGTGACTATGATGTAGTTAAAGAATGCATTTTAAGAGGTTATGAATTAGTTCCTGAATTAGTTCCTGAAATAGGTAAAAATTTAGAAATTAGAGAAAAGAAGCTGTACAAACTGATGTCGAATTTGCTAGACAAGAAGAGCAGTTGTTTGATAGATGGTGTTTAGACAAGAAAGTCGAGCAAGATTATCAAAATCTCAAGCAAATGATATTAATTGAAGAGTTCAAAAACTGTGTCCATAGTGACGTTAAAACTTATCTTGATGAGCATAAGATTGAAACCTTGGAAAATGCTGCTCGAGCTGCTGACGAATATTCTTTGACACATAAAGTTCCTTTTGTTAACAAGACTTCTACTCAACAATTTAATGGCAGAAAAGTATTTCCGCCTAATTCAAGCCCTTCTAAACTCAAACTAACACAACTTTCAAAAATCAAACTTCAGAGAATTTTGATTCTAAATCCTTGTCTCTTCCGACGTGTAACATTTGCAAGAAAAAAGGACACGTTGTTTCTGATTGCTACAAATTGAAAAATAGGCATCAGAATCAAGATAGACCTGTTCCAAATGCTCTTTTTTCCAAGAGGTCAAGGTCACGGTCATGTATTGATAGCAATACATTTGTTGGGTCTAATAAATCTCAGTCTGATTTTATTATGGAGAATTATGAACCATTCATATCGAAGGGTTCTATATCACTCTTGGGTGATTCAGCCAATCCCACCCCTATTAAAATTTGAAGGGACACAGGAGCTTCTCAGAGTCTTTTATTATCAGGTACTTTGCCTTTTTCTGAGAAGTCTTCTTCTAATGAAAGTGTTCTTAGTCAGGGAGTAAAGTGCGGCTTTGTTAATGTTCCTCTAACATTGTGCGTATTTGACTTCAGACTTAGTGTCAGTACCTGTGAAAATCGGAACAGTCTCGGTTTTACCCTTTGAGGGCATTGATTTATTGCTAGGCAACGACTTGGCTGGAGACAAGGTTGTGGTTAATCCACTTGTAACTGACAAGCCTAAATTGAATCAGAAAGTTGATCCATTTGAAAAAGAATTCCCTGATATATTTCAAGCTTGTGCAGTTACCAGAGCTATGACAAAGAAAGCTCTTGAGAATGATGTTGATGAAGCCAGTTTTCCTTTATCTGACACATGTATAGGTCATGCTTTTGATGAGGTCAAATTTACTCCTTGTTTGGATCAATCAGAAGGTATTGAGCATAGTGATCCTCTTTTAACAACTCATTCTCTTTATTCTAATCAGGGTGATAAACGACATTCACTTGTCGTCGAACAGGAAAAAGATCCTGAGATCTCCTGTTTGTTTGAAAGGGCCATAAATGAGACTGAAGCCGCTGAAGTTCCTGTCCGTTATTTCATTAAAAATGGAATTCTTATGAGAAAATGGAGACCTCCCGAGGTAACTGCTGGTGATGAGTGGTCAGTGAACTATCAAATAGTAGTTCCAAAACCTTACAGACAGGAAATACTTAATCTGGCCCTTGAAACTCCTTTGGCTGGTCATTTAGGGATTAAGAAAATGTATCACAAGATCTTGACTCACTTCTATTGGCCAAACATCAAAAGTGATGTTGTCAAATACTGTAGGTCTTGTCATACTTGTCAAATGGTAGGAAAACCCAATCAGAAGATACCAAATGCTTATCTGCAACCTATTCCTGCCTTTGACGAATCATTTGGTAGAATTATGGTAGATTGTGTAGGTCCCTTACACAAAACCAGGTCAGGTAACCAATACCTGTTGACCATAATGTGTGCGTCAACAAGGTTTCCAGAGGCTATTCCGTTGAGAAATGTAAAATATAACACTACAGTAAAAACTTTGATAAAGTTTTTAACTCTGTATGGCCTTCCCAAATTTATACAGTTTGATCAAGGTTCAAACTTCATGTCTGGAATTTTCCAGCAAGTTATGAATAAATGCCCAATTCAGCATTTCAAGTTAAAAATGAAACTTAGGGCTGAAAGTACTACAAGGGAGAGAACTTTTGAGTCTGATATTGGAGTTGTGTTAATCTTGTTCATTCTTCACTTTTCTTCAGATTAGATATTACGGCCCTTACGAAGTTAAGAAGAAAATGAATTAGTTAAATAATAGTATTAGTGCTCCTGGGATCTATATAAATTATAGGAGTACCGGTATATTGAAAGAGATAGCCATGTTAAATATGTAATTAATTTAGTTGTACCTGTCCCACATAGTGAAGAAATATCATCGGATTCTACTGATATTGGAGCGACAAATTGTTGGAATTTAGAAGTTATGAAAAATCTAGACCAGAAACTTCGCATTTGCAAGTGCAAGAAAGAATTGAACTGAACGTTATTATTATATGAGCATTTATTTCCAGATATTCTTATAAGGACAAAATAAATTTTCAGGACGCTGAAATTGAAAATTCCAAACAGCATCCATGCAGGATGAGTCCACTCAAACAGGAATACTTGAAAAAGGAAATTCAATATTTGCTGGAGAATGATTTAATCAAGCCCAGTAAAAGTGATTGGAGTTCACCATGCATATTTGTTCCAAAATCAGATAAACCTTTCCGTATGTGCACTGATTATAGGAAGGTAAACAGAGTGATAAAAACAGATTCATTCCCATTACCAAAAATTGACAATTGTATTGATAAAATTGGGAATGCCAAGTATGTCACCAAATTTTGACCTTCTGAAAGGATTTTGGCAGATTCCACTACGGAAAGAGCAAAGGAAATCTCAGCATTGTGACTCCAAAGGGACTCTACCAAAAATATAAAGTCCATTTCAACGTCTCATAAAAATGATCATCACTGGTCTAGAAAATTGTGACGTCATCATCTACAGCGACATCTAGGAAGAACATCTAGCAACACTTCGAATAATTCTTTGACAGACTCACAAATGTATGTTTGACAATTAATTTATCTAAAAGTGAGTTCTACTGTGCTATTGTGGCTTTCCTAGGACATTTTGTGGGACATGGACAAGTTAAAAGGTTGAGGCTATTTGTAGATATAATATAATTTGAAGGCGCTCTTTCCCGTGTATGATTCATTTTATTGTGTAGTTTATACTAGTTCTTTTAACCTCAGATGTAAATTGGTTTGTGATAAAAAAGAAAGTTTTATCATATAAACCTTTCTTTTTATTTTATGGGGAAGGTGTTACTGCTATTGGATTTAAATTATTTATTTTGTCAAATCCAAATTTGTCATTTAGGGTTTAATATTCATTAATTGGGAAATTATTCTGGAAAGTTCAGGCTGACCTAGACTCTAGCTGTAAACACAGGTTGTCCTTGGCTTATTGACCTCATTTCTTACCCTTCTTTAGAGAGTGTAAACAAGCCTTGGAAATGATTGGCTAGATCCAAAATTATCTTTTTATTTTTAGTAATTTGTGGCTTATTTTCTTTTAGTTCATTCTATTAGTACGTGACTTAGAGAAGGTAGCTTCTTTCTATGACCTTCCAGAATCACATGATTCCTTTTTCTTTACGAGGGAATTACATATATATAGCTTTGTTTTGGAAGATAACATTTGTAGAGTCTGGGCTTTTTTTTTAAAGTTAATAGTTGTGTTTTTATGTTAGAGTGTTAATTTTAATTCCCTTGTTGTGGACATTGTGTTCTTTCGTCGTAGCAAGAGGAATTATTTGGAAAAGAACCTGTGTTCATAACTTCATTTGGATGATTTATAAAATAAGAATTGCATCACGTGACATTGTCAGCCATTTTGGATTACATCGTCAGGATTCGAACCTGGAACTATTAGAACATTTATTTATCGGGACTCTTGCAATTCCATTAGTGGATTATTTTTGTGAATTCTATATTGGATTAATGTTGGATTTGATTCTCTAAAACCGTTAGTTTATTTACTTTATGAAAATAATTGTACTTAATAAATTCATTGTTAAAGTTTTACAAGCTTGTTAGTTCTCACTCTTTCTGTATTGCTGCTTATTCGAGCCTAAGCACGTAACAATATATATATATATATATATATATATATATATATATATATATATATATATATATATATACACAATGCTGTCAGTAATTTCTATGCACGTAAGGTTTCTGTCACCAATAATGAAGCAAAATGCATACCAAAAATAAAATACTGCATCACTTACCATTAGAAAAGAGGCAGTTGTCACCAGAATATTCTGTTCAAAATAATATTAATTTTGGACATACCAGATACCACCCCCATGCTTTTATGACTCAAGATATGTCGGGATATTCTGCTCACAGCTTTGGAATGTTTATCCACTGGGTTATAGAAATGAAATACATTACATTGGACTGTTTCTATCAGCATTTGACTAGAATGATTAGGTCAGGTTTATAACTGGTTTTACATAATTCAACATAACAATGTCAATGAAATGGCAACATATATTAAGTGAACTGAACTGATCTTGTAAAAAATTAGTGAAATTCAAAATTTTATAAACAAATAAGCTATTATATGGAAAAGACACAACAATGAATAGGTTGTAATGTGTTTACAACGTTTTGCTTATGGAGAAACATCACTAAAAAACTTAGAAACATACTGTATGGGGCAATTTCTTGAGAATCCCATTCTAGTGCCAAGTTGGCAGCTGATTTTGTATGTGTAGGACAACTTGCAAAATTTAAGATGCAAAATTTGATTAAGATATACATTTGAATCTTTTAAATAATGTAGTTATTGGTACAATTCTAAAAGATACATAATAAATATGATTTTCTGGGTTACAGGTTCAAGAAGGTCATGGAGTGGGTTATCATCTTGACATTTAGAAGAACCATTTTCATATGCATTTCGAGTTGAGATGTGGTGATCATTGCATACACTCATGATTTCAAAAGGTGAAACTTTAAGGCCGTTCTGACTCAAAGAAATATGGTTTAGCAGAGTACCTTAGCTCTATAGTAAGTTCCTTGACCTACATTTGTGGCTGTAGCAAGTTCCTTGACCTAAATTTGTGACTACAGTGAGTTCATTGACCTAAATTTGTGGCTGTAGTGAGTTTCTTTACCTACTTTTGTGGCTGTAGTGAGTTCCTTGACCTAAATCTGTGGTTGTAGTGAGTTCCTTGACCTAAATTTGTGGCTGTAGTGAGTTCCTTGACCTAATTTTATGAACCTCTTGCACTTATGGTAATTAAGAAACAGATGTATTCTTGGTTTAAAGGTCAGATGTTATGGTTATCATAAGACTAATAAGAAATAATGGTTTCTGTACCTTAGGTCAAGTTAAGGACTATAGATCATGGTTAAAGGTCATTGCAAGTCTTTGGTCAATAATCTCCAAGGTCAACCATACTATGTTGAGTGCTTACATCAAAGGACTATTAAAATGGGGTGGGTGGGATGGGCCTTACAATGTTTTCTTACAGATGTTGATATGACCACAATCACAAACATTTAGTAAGTACATCTTCTATTCTATATATAAACATATGATTGGCAGAAAATTCACCCAGAAGTGAAAGTGAAAAACAGATGGAGCGATAATTTTCTTTAACTCTGTTTGTTGTTGTAGGGTTTAACACTATTTTTCAGCACATGATAGGATATACCTTGCTGCCAGTATTATTGGTGGAGGAAGAACCCAGGAAAACCCTTGGAAAGAACCACCGACCATCGAGAAGCTACTGGCAAGCTTTCTCACATAACTACATTAGTCGAATCTTAGACTTGAACCCATGCAAACAGAGGTGAGATGGCAGTGATCCGTAATGGAAAACGTTTTAGACCACTCGGCCACTCATGGTTCCTTATGTAACTCTGGTATTCCAGAATACAGGGATGTAATTTTATTTTTTTTTTTTTTTTTGGGGGGGGGGGGGGTTGAGATTTGAATTTGCATGTGCTGTAAAATTGCCGTAGCCTATATATGTTGCTAGTTGCCCCCCTCTTTGAATCAAGATTATGTAATGTTTCCTGTATAAGATATTTTCATGTACACTATTGATTGTAATCATTAAACATTATCTGTGATATCATATTTAGGTGTACTATAATGCAAAACATTATCTGTGATATCATATTTAGGTGTACTATAATGCAAAACATTATCTGTGATATCATATTTAGGTGTACTATAATGCAAAACATTATCTGTGATATCATATTTAGGTGTACTATAATGCAAAATAGTATCTGTGATGTCACCATTAGGTGTACTATAATATAAAACATTATCTGTGAT
Source organism: Unio delphinus (assembly GCA_029339505.1). Classification (NCBI taxonomy): domain Eukaryota; kingdom Metazoa; phylum Mollusca; class Bivalvia; order Unionida; family Unionidae; genus Unio; species Unio delphinus. The sequence continues at coordinate 9,073,985 of JAQISU010000306.1, forward strand.
ATCATTTTTAGGTGTACTATAATGCAAAAAATTATCTGTGATATCATTTTAGGCGTACTTTAATGCAAAACATTATCTGTGATATCATTTTAACGTGTAGTTTAATGCAAAACATTATCTGTGATATCATATTTAGGTGTACTATAATGCAAAACATTATCTGTGATATCATATTTAGGTGTACTATAATGCAAAACATTATCTGTAATGGCATGTTTAGGAAGAAACATGTATTCTGTATGTTATTTCTATATATCTCAGACCCACAACTCCACCAATAAACCCTATTGTTATGGCATAAATCCCTGTCACTTTCTTCCTCTGTTTAAACCAGCAGTCTCGAACAAGCGGCCCACCACTGCATATCATGTGGTTTGCAAAATGATTGGCGTCACAAGGTGGCATGATAATTAACAAATTTGGTGCTCTCAGCATGTCATCGAAAAAGTCCTCAAGCGGCCTTCAGGGTGATTTAAGTTTAAGATCCCTGGTGTAAACTGTAAATTTGAAATTGATCACAATTAGCAAGCAGTGTGCAAAGGCAACAGTGATTCAAAATGAATTATACATTATGTTAATTAAGTCTATAAGAATATATACGAGTTACCAGTTTCTTGCCAAAAATTTGAAGCAGATAGAAATAGAGCTGTGTGTTATTCAAAGAGGCCACTTACCCTTGACTCCACCATAAATTTCTCCGATTGTGTCCATGTCTGCACGATAATTTGAGTTGTCAAAGCACATAATCTTTAGTTACCAGAGTGGATGGCTTGTGCTTGGAGAAAGGAAGGTCAAAAATCAAAGGTCATAGTTACTGACTGAATGAAGTAAAGTAATTTATGCAAACTAGCTCCAGTTCTACACCATTGCCAGTTATAGAAAATTGTTGATGGCATGCAGTTAAGGTAAGGAAGAACCAATAGATTTAGGGGTCACAAGATCAAAATTCAAGGTCAGTGTGACTTGAGAAAAAATAGATTTTACACAATAACTCGAGTTCTGTATAATCTATTGTTACCAACGTTTAAGGATGATCTTCACTATTGATAAAGAACAACATCACAGTGTCAGAGTTAATTAAAATTTATTCTGTAACATTAGTTACCAGGACTAAATGTGAATGTTCTTGCGATGAAGAAGAAACCTATTGATTTGGGGGAAATATGTCAATGGCCAAGGTAACTCAAACTGAATGAAATAGAACAATTTCATACGATAACATTAGTGTTATTATACATAGCACTGAATCAGACTTTGTGGATGGCTTGTACTTTGGGTCAGGAAGAAGTCTTTTGATTACTTGGTCATAGGCTTAAAGGTCAAGATCACTAGTTGAAGAAGAAACTGGTTCCTGCATAAACGACTATTAGTCATGGGATGAGCATATAATGTGCAACTCATGGTACTCTTGTACTTTACTGTTTGAAAATATTTAGTGTTCAACATTTGTCACTTCATGTGTCTCCATGTATTGTCTTCATTGTCACCAGAGAAAGACCTTGCATTACGAAAATATTTATAAAAACTTTGTTATTTTCCAATGCTGTGCTGTTTTCCAACTTTTATTGTCATAATATGATATTTTTATTTAGGTTACTCTTCACACTTTGAATTTTTTTATCTTCTTAGGAATCCAGCACTTTCAAAGCCTAAAGGCAGGCAAGCCATCTCTGATCCTTAAGTTAGACATAAACAAAATTTATATAGGCTTGAATGTGAATTTATGACACCATATCTAATGGAGGTCAAAGGATTATATCCTTTCATTTTTTAATATATTTATTTTGTAATTCCCAAGGCATGCAGCGAATAAAAATACAGCTATTTATGTGACCCTATCTGTGTGTCCATCAACATGTTCACTTTTGAAGTAGAACATACAAACCATTGAAAGTAATTTCAGCAAATTGTACATATGTTAAGCAAGATACCATATGATGCTTCAAATTTAATGTACTAATTAACTTATATATATATATATATATATATATATATATATATATATATATATATATATATATATATGTGTGTGTGTGTGTGTGTGTGTGTTACGATGGAAACAAAATGTTGTATAAGTTGTATATACATTCAGAGATTTAGATGATAATGAAGTTTTAAAATCTGATTTCCAGCCTGGGAGAGGAAGGCACAAAGTGAGGAGTACATGTACTATAATGTTAGTCATGCATTACTGACTTTCACTTATAATTATTCTACCATTTATTAGTAGTGTTAGTCATTGCTGTCATTGCTAAAGAAGGAGTAGCAGATTGAAACTGCATGGAAAAGATCAATACAGTCTTCTAGATTATACTTAAATGAATACATTTAAATGCATATTTTTTAATATTTTAAAACTTTTCTAGTTACTAGGTGTGAGTGCCAGATTCAATGAATGTTCTCACCTTGAAAAAAGACAGTCATTGTAGAAAGCCAGGAAGGATCAGTCATTGATTTAAAAGGAATTGATGACCTGAAGGAAAACATGAATCGAACTAAATATAATGATAAGAAAATGAAAAGAGAAAGGTACAACATGATGAAGGAAGATAAAAGGAAACCAAAGGCAATGAAAAATAAACCTTCATTACTTTGTGTCAACTTCTCTGATGAGGCTGAGATTGGCTCAGACTTTGAGGACTATTTGAAGTATAGGCTTGGAGATGGCTTCAAATCCAAATTTGAAGTTCAAAAGACTGAAAAAATTATAATCAAAGGAGAGAAAAATATACAAGTAACACTGTGTTTTTCCAGCAAAGTTGCTGCAACAAAAGCCCAATATCTCTTGAGACAATCTAATAAAAAGTCAAATACAAAACTGTATATCTACTTTCCAGAAGATAAAGAAAATGAGCTGGTTGTTTTAAACCCATCTAAAACTGAATCAAGATTAGAAAAACATCTTCAGATGATAATTAAACAGGCCAGGAAATATTTGGCATTACATGAGTCAAAAATAAATGAAAAGAGTGAAAAATTGAAGGAGCTTGAACAGAAACTCAAAGATGGAAATCTGTCATTGCAACAATTTGAAAGCACAAAGTCAGAAATAAAAGCAACAAAGGATAAATGTAAAGAGCTTGAATGTCACAAAAATGAATTTTGCTCATACCTTCGTTCTATTCACGACAAGTTGCAGGAAATCAAAGTCTTAGTAAAATTTGAAACAAAAATGAATGAAATTAGATCGGCCTTTGCAATAGAGTGCAGACGACTATCAAATGCTTTGCCGATGTATGCAAGACGTTCTGACATTCTGAATGCAGTAAAGACTTCACAGGTGTCCGTGATTTTGGGGGAGACAGGATCAGGCAAAAGTACCCAGATGACTCAGTACCTCTACCAGGCAGGATTTGCAGAACATGGTCTTATTGCCTGCACACAGCCAAGAAAGATAGCTGCAGTGACTCTAGCAACTCAAGTAGCTTCTGAACTGAAATGGCATCAAATGTTGGACAAATTGTTGGATATCAAGTTGGCTTGAAATTTAGAAGAACAAACATTACAAAGATCTTGTACATGACAGATCATATTCTTCTGAACGAGTGCCTTAAAGATAATGAACTTAAAAACTTTTCATGCATCATCATAGATGAGGCACATGAACGAAGCATTTTTACAGATTTATTGCTTGGAATGATTAAGTCAGCATTGAAAACGAGACCCGATTTAAAAGTGATCATAACATCAGCTACTATTAATCCAGATGTTTTTGTTTCCTATTTTGGTGGGGCAGAAAAATGTCCAGTTGTTCGTGTTTCAGGTAGAACATATCCTGTTGAAGTCATATGGCTAAAGCTGGAGGATGACGAAAATCCATTTGAAGACTATGTTACTCAGGCAGTTAATACTGCAGTGGATCTTCACAGACAAAATCCACCTGCTGATGGGGACATGCTCATTTTTCTCACTACACCACTTGAAACTGAAAAGTGTTGTGAGGAGTTTAGTCAAAAATGTCCCACAGATAGATCCTTCCAGTGTCTACCACTGCATGGAAAACTTCAACCAGAAGAACAACAGAAGGTTTTTCAACTAAGTGCACCAAATAAACGTAAAGTTGTTTTTGCCACAAACAGTGCAGAAACATCTGTCACTATTCCTGGGGTAAGATTTGTTGTTGATACAGGACTTGCAAAAGACATGCGGTTTGACCCAAGACGGAATATTAGTTCACTATGTGTGTATCCAATCAGCCAGAGTTCAGCAGAGCAAAGGAAAGGGAGAGCTGGAAGGACATCACCAGGGAAATGCTACAGACTTTATAATGAAAAAACATATGAAGCAATGGAAAAAAGTACAAAACCAGAGATTTTGCGAGTTCATCTCGGGCAAGCACTTCTTAAGCTTTTAGAGCTTGGAGTAGATCCTCTCTCTTTTGACTTTGTGGAGTCACCAACACAGGAAGCACTAGAATATGCCATGCAGTCTGTTCATGATATAGGAGCAGCTGAAGATGCCAAAATCACCAAACTCGGACAATGGATATCAAAGCTGCCAATTGAACCTAGACAGGGGTTGCTTTTGAAGAAAGGAATACTAGCAGGCATACCTATGGAGGCTCTTATTGTGGCATCATTCAGTGGAGAGAGTGGAATCTTCTATCGATCAGGGACAGAGGAAGAAAAGAAAAAGGCTGATTTTAAAAAAATAGCCTTTTGCCACAAAGGAGGAGACACTTTGACATTACTTAATGTCTACAGAAAGTGGGATCAAGTTGCAGAGAAACAGAAAGGTCGTTGGTGTTTTCAAAACTTTATCAATGCTAAATCAATGAAGGGTGTGCGAGAGACAATGAAAGAACTTAGAAATATTCTGAAGAGGGACTTGGGAGAAGACATTCTGTTTGAGTTCAGGTCAGTGGAGGAGGCAGACACTATTCTGAAAAAGTTATTGGTAGAGGTACTGAAGCAGAATCTTTGCTGTTTTCTTGGACATGAGAAAGCTGGATATTTTAACTTCAAGAATCACCAGCATGTTCAGATTCATCCATCATCGGTGATAAAGCCACTAGATCTTCAGCCAGGGCTTATTGTTTATGAGCAGGTACTGCAGACATATACAGATTTTGTGACCAGTGTTACTCCAGTTGATGAAACAGAAATGATGGTGCTGCCATCAGAAGTGTTAGACATTTATAGAAACACAATTCGCAACATATTTGTTACCTTAAAACATACATGCTGGGCAGGGAAAAAAGCTATGAAACAGTTTGTTGGTCCACTGCATCAGAATAGAAAAGAAACAGAACTAAGTATCAGTGCAGCATGTGCAAATAGAACTGTGGTAGTAGAAGCCAACAAGAATACTGGAGAAATACAGCTCTACTGTAGCAAGGTTGATGAGCAATGCGCTGTGAGGATGCTGCAAGATGTCTTAGGGGAAATAATAAAGCCAATGCTGCAGAACTGTATTGATGTGCCTGTTGGAAAATCAGATGAAGGAGTTCGAGCTATTTTGGGTGCGGGTGGTGATGTGATAAATATCCTCATGCCACAGCAGTATAGAACCATTTTTATTAAGCAGAGACTGCAATCCAATATAGAGGTAGAGGTCTCAGACATCAAGGAAGTTTTCTCTCCATTTGGGGAGATAATAGACATCAAACCATATATGAAGAAAAATAGAAAAGATCCTTCCATTTGGGGAACTGTGACCTTCAGAACAGATACTGATGCCAAGAATGCATTGAACTTTGCCAACTGTGGGAACAGATTTGATGCTAGACCTTTCCTTCCCCGAACAAATTCCGAAATTTCCAAGGATTTCAAACTCAAGTTAACTTGGTTGCGAAGACCTGGAAAGGGCATTGCATATGTTACAATGGCTTGGCCAGAGGACTTTGTACAAGCTATGGTAGCAAGGTCAATCCTAATTGCTGGCCATTTTGTATCAATACAAGGCTCGGAAAGTAAAGGTGACCATGACACTACGAGTCAACTGTTCTTAAGAAAGTTACCAAAGGATATTTTAGAGGAAGATATAAGAGATGCCTTTCAAGAATTTCTTGGACTTTCAGAAGCAGAAACAAGTGACAGAGTAAAAAATATTGTTATTCCTCGTGAGGTTGCTGAAACTTCACAACAGATGTATGCATCACTCCGGAACAGAGTAGAGCATGAGGTTTTGCAGTATGCTTCAAGAGATTCCTTTGACATCATCTTTGCACCAGATCCGTTGAAGAATCCAAAATGTGTTCAATACACAGTTTTTGTTAACTTCAGTAACCCAGAAGAAGGCCAGGCAGCTTTAAATTGGATGCAGATGAATCCACCAAAATTTAGTGAATATCATGTTCGAGTAACTGCTGAGTTCGAAACATCTATTGTCATTTGGAAGAATATTTATGAGGCACTAAAATCTGATATTGAACCTGTCATTGAATCCTTTATATCTCAATATCCGGATGTTCATATAAAAACCAACACATCAAAGTCAGGAAAGGTTTTCATAAATATAAAAACTAACAACACCAGTTTATTGGCTAGGGTCAAAATATCATTAGATGATCTTGTTCAGAGTGATGTTCTTGAATGCGAGCAAAATAAGGAATTATCCCGACTCTTCACCAGAGATGGACGTAGTCAGATAAAGAGAATTGAGAAAGAAACTGGTTCTGTTATTTTTGTAGATAGTAGGACAATGTCCATTTTTGTTCATGGAACACAGGCAAGAAGAACAAAAGCTTTGTCTGGCATAAAAATGTACTTAGATACTTTGGCAGGACTTGTTGAAAAACATTTTCAGTTGAAAGGAGATGGAAAACCATGCGGAATGATGAAGGAGCTCATTTCCAGATATGGTGCAGACCTTGGCCAGATGAAGGAAGACAGTGGAGTCAAATCAATTAAATTAGACTTGCGAAATCACAAAATAGTTGTCCTTGGTGATGAAGAATCTATTGGTAAAATGGAGACATTGATCCAAGAAATTTGTAATGGTCTGTGTAAAAGCCCTTATCATGCAGTATCGAAATTGCCTGACTGTCCAATTTGTCTCTGTTCAGTAGAACAAGCTAACATGTATCGCCCTGAATACTGTGGACATCCATATTGTGGTGAATGCATCAAGAACCAGCTGAAATCTGCCATCCAGGATAAAAGTTTTCCAGTTTTATGTGCTGTAGAAAACTGTAAACAACCTTTGGTTATTGACGACTTCACTGCTCTTATTCAACAAGGATGTACTACACAACGAGATCTAATGAAAGCTGCTGTTAGTTTCTTTGTAGGCGTAAACAATGCACAGTTCCGATATTGCATAACACCCAATTGCCACATGGTTTACAGAGTTACAGCAGAAGGAACGCCATTTACATGCAGTGAATGTCAACAGAAGATTTGCACAGCCTGCCATGTTCAGTACCACAATGGCATGACATGCTCCATGTACCAGACAGAAAAGAGGGATGAGAATAAAATTGATTCTTGGCTAAGAAAAGAGAGTGCAAACAGGAAGCTTTGTCCAAAATGTTCAGCTCCTATTGAAAAATCCGGTGGATGCAATCACATGGAGTGTGGGAATTGTCATATCCATATTTGCTGGGTTTGCCTACAGACATTTGCTACATCATCTGCTTGCTATGGACACATGTCTTCAATTCATAAATCTTTTATGTAAAGATTAATCTATCATCCCAAAATATCATCATTTTTTATGGTAGGCACAATGCAGGTTTTGTTCAGGCATGATTGTGAAAAGTTGTAATTATAATCCTAGATTGGCTGTTTCCAGTGTCACAAAAAAACTGCATTTTCAAAAAGTATATAACAGTTGAGAAAAGCAAATTCAAACAACCTTTTGACAACGAAATGATAATATTGTTCTGTTTATTTTAAGAAGTCAGCATAATCTTTCCTTGTAAGCCCATTGGCATGATGCATTTTGAACCATCTTATTTGTGAATATTGTAAATTGACATAATTTAGACGTGATCAATCTCTTTCCATACTACACAGTTGTCTTCTGAGGTACATGGGTAGAGAGTAGAAAATGTAAAAAAAATATTCATCTGGTACGCCATGTATATATTGATACCAAATATATCTTGGTGGTAATTATCTTTGTAATATTTTGTCAATTATATAGCCATTATTTATACTCAAAGAATCATTAATACAGTGAAATTTCTCCAGACCAATCTCTTTGTAGGTTTTGACATTAGAAATACAGGTCACATATTCACTAACCTCCTTAATCTGAATGTACACTCAAACTCAAACTTGTTTGTCTTTTACGAATATGATTCCTTCAATTTTCCTATCAGCTATCAAAAATAGTTGAGGGTGTGCATTCAATGCATTTTGTGAATTTTGGGCCTGCAATTTCTAGAAACTGGGGATCCTTTTAAGAAACTTGGAGTCTATGTGAGAAAATCAGGAGTCTGTTAGTGCATATAAAAAAATTATATTTGAGAAAAACAACTTAGACTAAATTGACTAAAAGAAATTGTATTCCCTATAATTATTAAAGTTTATATCTTGGACTAGTTATTGAGGTCAAAGACCAGTGATTGATGGTCACGTACATGAGTCTAGAGAAATCTTATAGAGACTGAAATACTTATTTGGTCTCAGATGTTCTCCTTTTTGTGTGCATGATGTTAATTTATTGAAATTTATTTATCTCAACCAAATTTTAATTGGTCTTGTGGCCTTTGGTGATTAGAGGCTACCTTATATCTAATATATCATAATCTGCCTGGGAAGTTCATTTTCATTGATCATCTGTTTTAAATGGACATTTAAATTTGACAAAATATTCATTTATAAGTTAAATTTTTAAATTGATGAAATATTATATAATTACATGTATTAGATAACATTTTAATTTGATGAAATATTAAATAACAAGTTAACATTTGAAACTGATGAAGTATTCAGTTATCAGTTAACATTTGAAACTGATGAAATATTCATTTATTACTTAACATTTGAAACTGATGAAACATTTAATTATAAGTTAACATTTTAAATTGATAAAATATTCAACTATGAGTTAACTTTATAAATTGATGAAATATTCAATTAATAGTTAACTTTCTAAATTGATGAAAGGTCCAATTACAAGTTTTATGTTAACATTTGAAATTGATTGAATATTCAATTACATGAGAACATTTTAAATTGATGGAATATTCAGTTATAATATAACCCAATAATAGTGTAAATATTTTAAAAAAATTTGAATGTTCTTGTATAAAGTTTTTCTTTTGCATTCTGTAAGATTGTAGGATGCAAGTGATTCATTAGACAAAACTATTTTGGGTCATCTCTTATGCTGAGACATTATTGAGAATAAAACTAATTTGGTGTCTAGCAAGATGGCTGCTGTTACAGCGTGGCCTTTCAAGAGGTTGAGAACTGTATTTGATTTACACATGTAACTTTTGATGCCCCAAGGACAGGCATCTAGCATTCAGTGTGTGTGTGTGTGTGTGTGTGTCTGTGACTTTGTATATGTGTAAGATTTAAGTAATCTGCAAGTAACACAGTATGTATATACTGCATATTTGGAATATAAAAATCACATACTTTTTTCTTTTCCCTAAAACTGTTACACCCCAGGGTTGGACCGTGGGGGGTTTAGACAAATATGCACTCCTCATTTGTTGTTAGTGCTGTTGGCAAAGGTTTCATTTTGTAAATTTCAGTTACAACTACACAGTTATTGTTAGATTCAAATATAACACTATGATATATTGACTTTTATCCTTTGCTAATTCTCTTCCTTAGTCAAGTCCCTTGGAGTGGCCATGACAGACTGGTTATCCTTTATAACTTGACCATAAGTTTTACTGAAATGACCTTTAAATTCCAGACTTCTAGAACAATATAAAAAGTATGAAAAATATAATCATTGCATTCGAATCTGGATATTTGATTTCAGTATTTGGACTTGGTCTTGGTTTTCATGTTGGATTCAGTGGAGTTGGTCAGGAAACAGACTAACTTGGTGTAATAGTTGGAGTTGGTTAGGGAAACCATACTAATTTGGTTTTCAGATGCTTGAATCTATCCTTGTTTTTCATGCAAAATATCAGCATGTCTGACCAAATGTATGCTTTATGTTATCTCTCACCAGATACTAATCTAATTAAAATGAAATATATGACATAATATAGATCAGAGATGTGCTTTCTTAATCAGAGCTTGGTGTCATCAAAGGTATGAACCTTTTCATTTAACAGAATATATCCTTCGCTGTACGAGATCACACTGAACTTTTTGATTGCATTTTTGAAAGTCAATAATAGCAGTACATGAATTTCTGTTATAAAATTTTTCAAAGGAAAGATTTTGATTGACTTTCTTAGGTCTTGTCATGGTTAACGATTTTGCCATGGGTCAAAACAAAGGACATTTATTTGGTTATAGATTATATTTTCCTGTATTTCAAATACCTGGAAATTCTCTTTCTTCTTTGAAGGTATCATCGATCATGGTTTATGCTTACTCTTGATTTTTGTTTGCTTTCTTACTCCAGCTCCATCAAGTCATATCCATGAAGGTGGTCATGGGTCAATAAATAGGACATTTTGAGTTTTGGGTATTTTACTAAGATCTTTTGCCCAGTGTCTATAATTAATCTTTATAGATCAATGTTACTGTGATTTTAAGCTTTTTCTTTTGAGTAGGAAGAATAAATAAATTCCTTATATGAACTTGTACATTTTAAATTGTTTATATGTATAAAGCTGTTGTAGTTGTAACTGATGTATATGTTAAAACACTAACCATGAAGAGGAAAATATGGATGCATGTCATTAGAGGCATTTGATTCAAGCTATATCTGTCTTCTTTCAACAAATCTGTAATAACTCTAATTGTTCAATCCTGTTAAAATTACATGTATTTTGAATCAAATATTTCGTAACTTCATTAGTGCAGATGCTACAAATGCATCATTTCACATTTGTTTGTCAGAAACTTCAAACTGTGTCGCATTTAGACAGAAAGAAATTGAGGGTGTTATGACTCAAATTATAAAGTAAAGTAGTCACAGTTTCAGTTCCTCTGTGTACATGATCCAATTTTAAGCTTAAAGCTTTAAAACGTATACTGCGTATTTTGCATTGTAATCAAAGAAGCATAGATAGTTGTATTTTTCCTAAATTGTATTAATTGAGATTCTAATCATTAGTACCTAATATATAAATATATATGTTATTCTAATAAGTTAATTTGTTATTATCCACCAGAATTAATGGAATTTGTTTAGCTGTTGTTGATAATATGCTTTGTTACCACTGTTCCTATCTCTATCTCTGGTTCTATATAATTAGCCTGGGTATCTTGTTTGGTAGAGTTTTAGACACCAAGTTCTGCATAGACCAGACTGAGTCAGCTACCCTAGGGAAGAGGGCACTCAGCTTAGATTTCTTTTGTATGCTATGAGCAGTAATGTGTTAGAATAACAAAACCAAAAACACTGTGCATTAGATATTGCTATATCCATGTTTTGTGCATATTTTCTTTTTCTTTAACTAAAATATTTTTCGCTTCTGTGGCAGATTGTATGATGGTTCTCTGACATCTACCTATTTATGTTGAGTTCTGAAAGTTAATAAAAACATTTTTTTCCTCTATCCTTTCAAGGTTTTTCTTTTGTTTGATCAAGTATACCATTAACCTATATGTTGAGTTCTGAAAGTTAATGAAAACATCTTTTCTCTATCCTTACAAGATCTTTCTTTTGTTTGATCAAGTATACCATTAATATATGTGGATTCATATTTTTTGTCAAAGAAATCTAGCAAAACGTTTTCTTTTTGCATCACAAAGATGTAACAAAATAGAATAATTAAAAAAATATGTCACTAATTCAAGTCTTAATCTTGAGTGTCTTAGAATGTGAATCAGGAAAATTAGATTTATCAATTTAGACTATAACATGATAGACAACAAGATGGGGTGAAAATGTCATAGTTATGAATAGTTTCCAATAACAGGGATATTTTGTACAAACATAACAAGCAACAAAAATTTATATATAGAATGTCAGGCATGAATGTGAAATGAATAAGACATAACATGAAATAACCTCTAATTGTGACCCTTGATGGTCTTGAAACATTATTTTTAGGTACTCTTTTAAATTTACTAAAATATTGTTTGTCACACTACTTATGACCTGTCCTGACCAAAGACATGAAGGGTTTATGCTTTGCCATACAAATGTTTTGAGATGTCTTGCATTTTTCAGCAAGCATTATGTTTGGTAATGATCAGTTGGCAGCAAATATGTAGTATGTATGTATGTAGGTAGGTAGGTAGGTATGTATGTATGTATGTATGTATGTATGTATGTATGTATGTATGTATGTATGCATGCATGCATGCTTGCATGTATGTATGTATGTAAAGATATATCCTATTAATAATATATTGGGTTTCATTATTTAGCTTTGCATCTGTAAACAATATTTTATTTACTTTTGAAAATCTTAACAACCTTAAATTTGCTAATTTATATTTGTATTACATATAATGAACTTTGATATACACTGTATTGTTAAGAGTCATGTTAACTCTACATTGTATGTTTGACTGCATAGATTCTGTACTAAATATATACATTTTAATCATTAATTTATTTTGTATTTGATTATTTTGTTTCCAGGTGTATTGTGGAACATGAAAGAATCGGAAAATGTTCACACAGAGTATTATTTGTATCAGTCAAAATTGAAACTAGAAAATATATAATGCTTGTTTTTTTGTTCAGGAATTGTATTCCATAATGTAAAATAGTGAATGATTTGGATAATATTTAACCATAATCTGTATAGAGTGGGGTTGAAATCGAGTTTCTTTTTGTACAGAAATCATTTTGATATTTGTAACACTTTCAACGAACAAAATTCGTTCTGTTTTCATTAGCAGGAAAATATATTTTTTTAAGTAATATTAGAATTTTAACTCAAAATGCTAGATTGCTAGTGTGTTTTTAGGTTTGACAGATGTTCAAAATGAAGCAGAGGCAATGTGATTGTTTTTCTTCCTAAAACAACCAAGTATTCACGTACAACCCCACCCCAAAAATGTTAACTGAGCATATCATGTTGATCTTTGGGATAGTGAAGCAAATCATTGTTCTGAATGTTTTTTGCCCTCCATATGCAACTGCAGGCTTCCAGTGATCCACCTACTGTATATAAATTTCTATAAAATTCCTATTTTTATTCCAACATTTTCCCCATAGCTTGTTGCATCTTTGATCCTAAGGAGAGGAAACAATGTGTCATCCACCCTCCAAAATTGAGACGAGCACAACATTTTAAATGGACAAAGAAAAATTGTAGTAGTGATAATGGAATTGCATAATCTTATTTACCTTCACAATTTCGCCAAATTAAATTTGTTGTATGCACTCTGTGTTCATTTAACTTTAGTGTTCATTTTTAACTAGCATTTATTACAATAAATATATTAAATGCTTTTTTCAGATTAATAAATCATTAATTAAATGACAGGTATTTTACTTGCAGATATATCATTTTGCAACAGATATTCCATGTCATCTGATGAGTTTTGTTTACCTTAGCGACATCTACAGTTAACGCAAACATTGACAGACATCCATTTAAGAAAAGTTATGGTTGGATTTTGTTTTTCTTTCTTGACATAAAAGCAGTGGCGGGTTACACATAGTCGACAAGATTTGTGGGACAGGATAAAATAATACAGGAAGCTGATGATCTTTAGCTTATGGTGCAACATTGTTATAGTATTTAAGAAAAAACCCAACCTTTTATTATCTTTATTTATTCCTTTTTTGAATAGGGTAGGGAGGTAGTTCATTTTCTTCTTCATACTTTTCTTACAAGTCATAGTTTTCAGAAAAGAGATAAATGATTCATCATGATTTATGTACTCAATTTTGGAGTTCTTCATGGTATATGCATTACGTTATTAGTACTGGCTATTGTGTTAAAGTTAGGAAGTCTTCCCTGTACATGTATTACAGTATTCCATACTGCTGAAATTACAGTGTTTTCCGCATCGTTTTGAAACCCAATGTCTTAGAAAATCAGTATACGTTTTGGAAAACATGGATTGGTTTCATTTTTACCGTGAGATAATTTGCATGATTGATATCCTTTTTACTGTAAGATAATTGGCATTATTGGTATCCTTTTTAATGTAAGATAATTTGCATGATTGCTATCCTTTTTACTGTGAGATAATTTGCATGAATTTCAAGCATAAGCATTACAACCTTGCTCAGTGTATTGCTGCAATAGAGCTGACCAGTAACCCACTTTTTGATTAATGTATACCTTATAAATAATAAACTTACTGAGTGCAGTAAACCTGACTAGTAATTAATTTATTTGGTACAATAAACCTGACCATTAATCAGATGAAAAACGAAACACTTTGTAAGTGTTTGTTCTCAGTTATTACTTCAAGAAAGTGGAAAATGAGGATCCATATGCTCCATGGCATTTATTTAGAAATCAGTTCCACATCACAGACTTGCATAGCATTTTGTGAATGGCTTGTATTCGGAGAAAGGAAGAAGCCTTTGGAGTTTAGATGCATCTAAGGTCAGGTTTACACAGGATTGAAAAAAATTATTTTCACCCTAAAAACGTTTGTTCTACATCATATACCAGGACTGCATTTTAGGATGGCGTTCACCTGGGTTTAAATCATTTAAGTTTAAATATGTTTCATTTCTTGACCTGCACCAAATGCTGTGGATGGTTTAAACATTTAATAAGAAAAATAGACTATTGCTTGCTGGAAAAAAGTTACTGCGACTTAAAAAATTGCTTTTGTATAGTAATTCTAATGAGTTGGGACTGAAGTTAGTGGATCCTGTAAGAAATGGGTCTGTTGATTCGGAGGTCAAAAGGTCAGATATCAAGTTTTTCATGAATTACAAAATAAGGTTTTTTTAACAATAATTGACCAAATATTTTAGAGGTGCTTGTGCCTTTAGTAAGAAGAGAACCTATACATTTTGTTAGCTAATGGTCAAATATCAAGGTATGGTCAGTCTAAGAAGAAATTAGCTATCTGCATTAGGACTGCATGTATTTTGCCTAAAAATCAATATCACGCAGACCTACATTCTAGAATGTCCTACTAAGTAGTGACATAGAAGGCACTTTTTCAAGTATGTTGTAGACATAATGTAACATTCACATTATTCTTGTTGTGATGGTTGCAGATTTCATTTAAGACTGTATTCCAGTTTCACAAGAATAAATGTCTGCAACAGAATTAATTGACTGAATAAATTCTGTTTGTAATTGGTGTATGGGAAACCAGGGAGATGGAGTGGACAAAAGTTACCTCTCAAAAGATCTTAAAAGTTGACCAGTAGTTTAATCAGAGAAATCTTTGAAAAAAAAAGATTTAATTATTGCAACAGTCACAGGTCTTAATGTGGTTATTTAAGATAATCAAGTTGTCCTAAAATAAAGGCTGGTTGTACAATATATAATTTGCCAAAATACAAACTATAGCACGCTTATCATTTTGGTATTAGTTTTTTTGTATTTAGATCTAGGGTAAGTTTAGTTTAGGAATACATGAGCTGCTAAATCAATTTCCTATCTCATTATCACAGGTTTATATCAACATTTTGCCACAGTAGTAATTGAATGTAGTTTCATCAGTAACGAATAAAATTAAATGCTGTACACAAAACTGAGATAAAAGAAGTTTTTTTAATTACTTTTAATTTATTACTTAATTCATATTAAGTACAGTATAATTAATACTATGTAATGAATATACCTAAATTATGGAAATAAATACTACTTTCTTTGAAATACATTCACACTTTGTGTTATATCTAGTAAAGAGCTTGTTGCCAAGCACACTATTAATCTCTTCTCTCTCTCTCTCTCTCTCTCTCTCTCTCTCTCTCTCTCTCTCTCTCTCTCTCTCTCTCTCTCTCATCAATGATCACCCAAGTGAAAATGTGATTGAAATTTCAGTGTAATTTCACTACTATTTCTATACATGAATTACATACCACTGATATTTTGGGTGAGATTTCTGTAACATATTTCTGAAATGTTGGCAAGATTTAACTAAACGTTTTACTAAAACTTTAAATGAGATTTCGCTCCGAAAATTCTTTAAAACTTTACCTGAAATTTCAAGAAATTGCAAGTGGAATTTAAATGAAATAGTGAAATTTCTGAGTTACTATAGATAATTTTACTCAAATTTTAATAATTTTTTCACAGGCATTTTAAAAGGACTCAAATGAAATAATGGGTACGAATTATGTAGCACTTTACGAACCACAGTAATATTGCTAGATAAATGAAACAATATACACGTGATAGAGTACGGAAGTTATGCTTTGTATTCCATTAATTACAATTAATTTTATATTGACATTCTTTTCATTAAACCTAGTTTTACTTTGATTTAAGAGGGGAACAAAAGAAAATACAGGAGCAAAATTAGATAAAACAGGAAAAAATTATACGTAATATATGTTTCTTATGAACACTGAAGTTTGTAAGCAAGATATCTACGTGAATCAAGTTTCAGCAAGCATCGGCTAGCAATAGGACGGTGAAAGACGTGATTAGTTATAAAAGTATACTTTGCTGATTTTAGAACCTTTGTTCCTGTGTTATCTGTCTTTTATTCCGGTTTTTCGTTTGTTCCGTCTTGTTCCAATTTGCTCCTGTACAAAGTCTGACCCCAGTTATGATGGCGGAGTAGCGGGATTTTGTGCCCAATGTTACTTGTTTTGTGGAAGCAGAAATGATGGTGTTCGCTTTGAAAAGTGCTTGACCTGTACAAAAACAAACAGATGATATATATTTCTGTTTTTAAAGCAGATTTACTAGGCAAAAAAACCCAAACAATCAAAGAATGCATTGGTCCACTACATCAGAATAGAAAAGAAGCAATAGAAAGATTCAGTGTAACATATTCAAATCGGACTGTGGTACTTGACGTGAGCAAAATTACTGGAAAAATGCAGCTCTGCTGTTTTAATGTGGATTGACATTGTACTGAAAGAATGCTCAAAGACGTTCGAGATGGATTACCAAATCTAATGCTGCCTTAGTACTTGAAATACCTGTTGGATAAATAGATCAAGGAGTGCTAGTCTTTTTGGGTACAGGTAGCAAAGTGATAAATGTTCTTATGCCTTACCGGATTAGGACCATAATTGTCAAGCAGAAACATCTATCGGATAAAGAGATTAAGGTCTCTAATATCAGTGTAGTTTTCAGACCAAATGGGAAGATAACAGACATCAAACCACTTTTAAAGACAAATATTTAAAACAAATAATTTTTTCGTGTGACTATAAGGACAAATTCTGATGCCATATATGTATTGACCTCGCTTACTTCATCTAGAAACATATTATTTGAAGCCATACTTGCCGCGTATGAAACAAATTCTGAAATGTCCAATGATTTCATTCTCAAACTAACTTTAATGTGAATACCTGGAAAGAGGACATTGTAAAAGCTATGACAGTGAGATCAATCATAATTGAATGACGCCTGAAAATAAGGGTGCTTGTGATACCACCATGAATGAGAGGATTGCCATATGACGTTACAGACGAAGCGATAAAACTGCTTTTACAAGATTTATGGGACTTCAACAGCAGAATAAAATGAGAGGAAAGCAAGTATTGTTGTACCATGAGTAGCATAAGAAACTTCGCAATATATGTATGCAGCACTCTACAAGAAAGTTGAACAGGCAGTTTCACAGTATTCTTCAAAAGAATTATATGATATCAATTTGGAACCAGATCCAGTGAAAGATCATAAATGTGTTTGATAGAAAGTTTTTTTTAAAACAAAGTTTCGGTAACTCATTGAATGTCTGACTGTATTAAATGGCATGCAGATGAATCTAATAAGTTTTAGTGACTCTCCAGCTCATGTAACTACTGAGTTGGAAACGTCAGTAGCAATTTGGAAAACTATTTATGAGGCACTAAAATCTGATATTGAAACTGTCATTTAATTTATCAGATCCAAATATCTAAATATTTCATGTATACGCCGACTTATCAAGGGCAGGAAATGTCTTCTTCTTTAAACCGACAATACCAGTTTATTTGAGTTGTATGATCTTGATCTAGGTAATGTCGTCAAAAGCAGACTAAATAATGAAATATACTTTTCATCAGAGATAAACGTTGTGAAATAGAAAGAGCTGAGACAGTAACCTGACTTGTACTTTTTGTAGATAACATAACAATGTCAGTATCCATTCAAGGAAAGCAGGCGAGAAGAAGAAACGATTTGCCTGGCATCAGAATGTACTTGGATACACTGGCAGGACTTCTCGAGAAACATCTTAACAAGATAGTAGATAGATAAAAAACCACGCGGTTGGATGAAGGTGGTCATTGCCAAAATATGGTACAGACCTTGAACAGATGTTTATAACGTTTCTTTGCGCATGAACCTGGCTAGTAATCATCCTTGTAATGTCATTTTTACAGTCATCTGTAGTTTTCAGGGTTTACTCATCTGTAGTTTTTAGAGATTAGTCATCTGTAGTTTTTAGAGCTTAGTCATCTGTAGTTTTTAGAGCTTAGTCATCTGTAGTTTTCAGAGCTTAGTATATACAGCGAAACCTTTTTAGACCTAACTCTCTATGCCAGTAGAAGGTCTAGTCAAATATTCATAAACCTCCTTAACCCAAATTCATACTCAGACTCAGATATGTAATTAATATAACAATATAAGTTTGCAACTTTCATGAACTGCATTTTCTAAATTTAACATTACTCTAAATTTAGATAAATTTTAACCGCTAGTTTTTTTAAAGAAAAAAAAATTCTAATAAGTTATTTCATTATCAGCTTTAAAATATTGTTTTCAAGGTGTTCTTTAAATATGGGAGCAGCAGTTGTTATAATTGGGGATCAAGTTAAATACCAGAAATCTAGGTGATATAGGGAGTGTTCATTTGTTAGAATTGGGGATCAAGTTAAAAACCAGAAATCTAGGTGATATAGGGAGAGTTCATTTGTGCCTAGAACATCATTACATTTAAGGTATATCCTAATCCATTAAATGTAATAACTGTAATTATTAAAACTGCTGAACAGATCTATTTATTGAGGTCCATAACAAATACTTTCCGGTTTCATGTATGATGCAAGTGCTGAGAGAACTCAGAAAATAGAAGCCTATCAGGACTGAAATTGCTTTGGTCCGGACGTTAATTCGGTAAGTAAAAGCCTCTCCGAACCAAACTGTTAAATGGTCTTGACGTTTTTTATATGTCGCAATATTATTTGTCGATATTATCATTATCTGCTTTCTAAATGGACATTTTAAATTTATCAAATATTCAGTTATAAGTTATTAGTATAAATACCTGTTAAAATTTTCAATATTTTATATTAGCAAAAACGAAGTAGAGCGCCATTATACAAACTTTTGTTTGACAAAGTGACTTTATTCAGAGAGGAACCACCATTTTTGAATAAAATTTTAGATTCCCTAGAGACAGGCATCTAGCATTTGATTTCTGTGTAGATCTGTGTCTATGTTTGTCTCTGTAAAGTCGTTTAAGATTTAAATCAGTTGGAAAGAAGAACTTTTATCCGATTTACATCATATTTGGAATATAATGACTACATACTTCTCTTTTCTCATAACTAGTTAACACAGATTAAGGCATGTGGTGTCCATACCTTCATGCACTACTTATGTTTCGTTGGTGTCATTGGCATTGGTTGTATTGTGTCACTTAAATTTCAATGACAATCTACTCATTGATATTTTTTCCAGGTAATGCATATTTCCTGCTATCACCATGCTACCTTTGCTCCTTAGTCATGTTCCATGTCGTGGATATGACAGACTGGTAAACTATTACAATGTTACTCTACGTCTTATAGAAATAATAATAACCCGTAATATATGGGATATGACATATATGACGTGGATATGACAGACTGGTAAACTATTACAATGTTACTCTACGTCTTATAGAAATAATAATAACCCGTAATATATGGGATATGACATATATGACGTGGATATGACAGACTGGTAAACTATTACAATGTTACTCTACGTCTTATAGAAATAATAATAACCCGTAATATATGGGTTGTGTTCTGTCAAGGTTTTATATTGTTTCAGTGAACTAGGTCAGAAAACTAGACTAACTTCACAGGAGTGGCTCAGATATTTAAATCTGCCTGTCTTTCATGCAGATTAGCTGCATAAGAAATGTTTTTCTTTTTGTACTAGGTATATCTGGACATTAATCCGATGAACATCGGCTCTCTGACATGTACATCGGATTGACACTGATTCATTGTCATGTTTTATAGACCTTTTGACCTGCCAGTCAGTTCATAAAAGTGAGAAAGATCATTCGTAACATATTGCTGCACGAAATGCCACGGTTTATTTTTTTAATTTACTGAAAAAAGTGGACTGGGAATTACAAAGGTTATATGTTCAGTGGCGTAGCTAGAGGGGTACAGGGGGGTGCAAGTTGCACAAGGCGACGTCTTGGTGGGAGGGGAGGAGGCCAGAATTAGAGGATTTGAGGATTCAGTGTATACTTTTGCAAAGTGTGCTTGAGAAGAAACAATTAAGTAAACGACTAAGTCCGTGGCAGGATGTCTGGATGATTGAGATTAACTCTGGTTCAAGATGAATCTGGGTCACGCGTACTTGTCTAGTCACATCGAACTCCAAATACTCTAAGTTACGCGGGGGGGGGGGGGAATCAGTAGATAGGGCGAACAGACTGTTTTGATCAATCGTTATTTGCCTTACATAGAACCTTCCTACGAAATATATAAAACAATTTTAAACAAAACCCCCTAATTTACCAAAATTTTTGCCTAAATTTCATGCAACCGGTTTAACCCGCTGACGACCATACTGAAGTCACGCCCTCTCTGCTGCTACCCATTAGCCACTTATTTTATCGATACCTACACGATATCTTGTTCTGGGATCATGCAGGTTTATTGTTATAAAACCATACGGTGTTGCTTGCGCACGTGAAAAGAAATGTTTAAATTTATTTATATCCATATCTCCGCTACACCAGGTTTGATGAATATTTCTTAGCGTGTGTGTATCCATTCCATTAAAAACAGCTAAAATATTACAATTGTTTCTGATTACTTTAGGAATTTGTGTATACCGCTGAGATACATAAATAACATCAGTATTTTTATGTCTTCCTCGAGAAAATATTCCTGCCGGATTTGATTGTTTATCTCTCATTATGTCATTATACACAACTAATTTATTAACGAATCCATCAAGATTATCGACAGATGGTGCTCCATCAATGTCGGTTATAAAATCAATAATGTCATCACCTCTCAGCAATCGTGCGTTTTCATTAAATTCCTTAAGTACTGCATAGCATCTCTGATCACATACAGATGGTGCTACTAAGTTCAATTTATTCCATTTCAACCATATCATTATCAAATTAAGTAATAATTGTGTTTTACCAGATCCAGACGGGCCTATTAGTATCATTCTGATCGAATTTGGTAACGCTGAATGATTTTTTACCTGTTCTCGTTTTCGTGTCGCTGAAAAATCAATTATATCCATGGTATAATTATATCATGGATTAAGATTGTTTAGGCTGTAAAGTTGAAACTTCAACTACTGATTTATCTATGGTTACAACAAAAAATAAAAAAATAGCACACAGTGGAAAATGTTCCGTATGTGGCAGAAAGAAAATTTTCCTTTTTACCAAAAAAACCCGGTGCTGACATTGCAACATTAATGTCAAAATCTCCAGGAACTCCGTGGGCTAAATATCCCTAAGAAAAACGTCTTCCAGGATATAATTACTGCGGTCCTGGCACTCGCCATGATATCAGACTTGATAAACGAGATCAACCAAAATCCGGTGAATATCCGGTAAATGCAATCGATAATGCGTGTCACGTTCATGATGTAGCTTATAAACGAAAATATCTAGAACAACGACATATCGCAGATGTGAAATTGATTCATGTATTGAATTCTATAAAAAATAAAATTCTCAAGGAAGGATTAGCCAATTGGTTAGTAAAAACTGCGATGAAAACCAAATTAGCAATAGGTGCTGGGTAATTAATTATAATGGAAACAATTTATTATTGATCAAGAGTATACTGGAAAGGTAGAGTAGCAATCGATAAACTCGCTAATGCAGCAACTGTCACAAGTTCTACCGCCACAGCATTGTTAGCACGACAAGCAATATTTCAAATTTACCTACCACCGCCTAAACGAATCGAGTACGCATATTTTGATGTTAATGTTCCTAATGAAGTGCATCAGGCTGATATTTTGGTTTTACCTCATGATCGTATACGTAGAGTAACATTTAAATACGCATTAACAGTTGTTGATGTTGCACGTAGATATAAAGAAGCTGAACCATTATCAACTAAAATAGCTACCGACGTTGCATCTGCTTTCGAACGGATTTATCGACGAGGATCCTTGCGATGGCCACAACTAATACAAGTCGATCCTGGCAAAGAATTTCTTGGTGCAGTATCATCATTAATGAAGCAACATAATGTTAAAATACGACGAGGACATACTGAAATTCATCGTGATCAAGCGATCGTAGAATGATTTAATAGAACACTTGCTGAACGATTATTTGGATATCAATACGCGAAGAAATTCGTTCAGGATACAAAATCTCGTGAATGGGTTGCAAGATTACCAAGTGTGATAGCTGCATTAAACAATTAGATTATTCAAACAACTGCCATGAAACCTATTAATGCGATTACAAGGAAATATATACCAATACAGCATAATGTTTCATCGCAGCCAATATTTGGTAATGTCATCGTCAGGTATTTATACGAACGAGGTAAAATTGAAGGAGGAAAAAAAGAGCGACAGATTCTATTTGGAGTATTACAACACATACGATGTCCAGCGTGGTATGATCCACAGGTAGACCTGCAATCTAGAGATAAGATTCAACTGCTCCGCAACGTTGATTCACACGTGAACAATTACAGGTAATTCCGGAAGGTACACAATTACCACCACATTCCCTTAACTAGCACCTCTACACCGATTACATTCAAGACAAGTTAACATCACATTATCACATGTGTGACCAAAAATATTATCTTTTCTATCTACGGTAAATTGTCTAGGATTTTTACTTGAGTATTGCCACAGCATTATACAATTACAGTTTGCACAGTGATTATCCTGTTTTTGTATCAATATTTTGATAAAATGCACGTGAAGATTGAAGTTGCGTTTATTTTTTTATCACATTGTTTATAGCTATCTAATTTTTTCTTGCTATATCATTGTCAACATGGCCAGTGGTTTCTGACGCATCCACGACAATCCTACGTAGCTGTGATATTTTCTTGACGCGAGACACCGCAAGAAAAACTAAATTCGACCACTTGATATGATCATCAACAATCCAGACAACTGTATCTGAAATAGTTAATCCTTGAGATGAATGTATTGTCATTGTTTATCCTAGCGTCCAATCCGATAAAGTGCTATCAACAACATTCACATCAACTAAAACAATATCATACAACACGCGATTTTCTTCTCCGTCTGTGCTGCTATGTCAACGAGAATATTATGTCGTCGCGTATCTGCTGGGCGATAACATAATGGTATCGGCAAGTCTGCGAATTTTTCTTTATGTAGCAGAAATAATGTTTTGTTGAAGTGTCAGGAACTATCTTTCTATTTGCATCTATCAGATCATTTGGTCACCACGTGCCCCAAAAGTCGTTCAAAAAGGTTTCTGAAATTATATCACGGATTACTTCACATTGAATTTTTTTCGGTTGTAATCTGATTAATTTTTTTAACTTCCTCAATGTTGAATCAAGTGCTCTATGATCGTCAGTTATTTCTTTGTAATAGTCAACGGATCTCTTTAGCCATTTGTGTGGAGACCGTCCAAGAAAGGTTGGTGGTTGACCATGATCGCCATACATTATTACAGCAGTGTATTTCGTCAACAACCAATCAAGAAATATTTTTAGATTTTCCAGCTATACAGTACATATTTCATCCCAAACTATGATCTTTGGAATATATTTATCTCCCATTCGATGAGACGTCCATGCGTCTCCACTCTATCGGAAAAAGCTGTGATAAGTACATGACTGCGTTCCTCGTTGGGTCATTTTTCATTCAAGTCTTTGTGTAGGTATCAAAACGATCATATCTGAATTCTGAAATAGTTCAATCGCATTGTTGTGGTCTTTCCTGATCATCCAAGTCCAGTTAGATAAATCGTTTTTTGTCTAGCTACGGGATCATATATTGATGGTGTAAACGATGGTTTTAATATCTGATTATTTCTACGGTAAATATCTTTGACTGGAACATCTGCTGATTAAGAATAACTGAGTATATTTTCCTTTTTTATTCTCCATTCACCCCATGGTGCATGATTGATGATATTTAGTTGGTCTAGCACTCTTAAATATTTTTTACTGATATAAATTGAATCAGTAGATACTCTGACAGCAAACTCTGGAGTTTTATTTATCATCTATAACAGATTAATCGAAACGTACGAGAGCATCGAAGATCTTAAATGGGTATACTGCGGTGATTCACCGTCAATATAACTCACAATTGTACCTAACTTAGTTCCATTTGATAAGAAAGCTGTATCCCGATTTCTGAATGTATTTTTTTTCGTTGTATCAGCGATTACAAACTTTAATTCAGCATCGCCCATGATCAATTTTGTACAATGTCGTTTATGATCGTATAATCCTCCTTGGGTAAATTTACCTATTATTTTCCTGTCAAGATCTTTTGCAATTTTTTTTTCAAAGTCGGTTTTATCAGGATTTTCTTCATCAGAATATTCTTTTTGTTGTGGTAACCAAACTTCGGTCTGCATTCAGTATGATATAATCGCTTCACTGACATTAAACTTCAACATTAAACAATCAAGCAGATATCGCAACAGTACTATTGGAGCCAACTTCTTTTCTGAAAAAATGTCTACCGAACCAAACATAACAAATCGGATGAAGATTTTCTGTAAACTCGAATGATTTGATACAAGCGAATCCAGTAATATCAAAATCAGGTTATGGTCCATTTATTGATACTCGCGTCATCTCGTGTGTCGGGTGACCGAATCTTTTAAAATACTCAGAACATTCTCTGTATCCCAGAAAACTTCCCGGATAACATGCAACCATATCAGCCGAGATAACATCTTTACGCGAGCATTTACAGTTACACAGTCCACCGTGAGTATATTCAACACAACTTAATATTATATCATCAACAAAGTCAAACCGAGTTGGTTTCCAGGAATTTCTCTCTCTAGCAAAATGAGCTGCAACTGATGCAACAGTAAAACATTGACCGAGTAATTTTTCTTCATTTTCTCGTGGAGGTATTCTGTTTGATAAATATCTCCATATCTAAACAACCACATGGATACAGGATCGTTTTTACTTATTTTGTTAATAAAGTCAAACGTATCACCGTTATATAATTTAATCGTCCTCGTGCGTGGAAATACTGTTACTGCATTAGTCCAGGCATGCGCATTATGATCAACAATTTCGATTGAAACTCCCTTTGATTTATATTCCGCTTTGTATAAGACGTTTCCTGTTATCGTTTTTACTCTTATAGGAAATTTTAATTTCTTTCCTAGTTCAGCAACATCTTTGATAGATGCTCCGATATTTTTGACTATTTCTGCCCACGAATTTTTTACATTACGTGGTTTATCCGTTAACCCCTTCCCACGAGTCGAAATGGTGAAATGTTCTGTTATTCATTCGGCCACCAAATTTATCTTCGAGAATTTCATCGGCTTTAGATTATCAATGATGGGTTTCTCAAGCGGATATATCCTATAAATAAACGCTGTAACAAGATAAGATGTTTCGTAATATAGTTTATAAATACCGGTCAACAACCATGGCTTGAAACCTTTACTCAGTATGGCAGTTTGTTCGTTATGAAGTACAGGATCACGTTTATCACGAATAATCCTTTTGTTTATATCTGATAGTACGATAAATTTGATTTTTAAAATATATTTTCTATCGTCAAGGTAGTTAATGATCATCGCTGCTCCTTTGTCGTTCATCGTAGCATCTATATTTTTAGTGTCACTTATAATCTTAAACGTCAACCACACATAAGATGCTTCATTTTTCTGAAATTCTTTTTTAGCGTCATGTATTTTATTGATCAAGATTTTATCTGTCGGATCAACCAGATCTCGCATCGGCACAAGAAATATTATGTCAAGATTAATTTTGTGTAGAAAGCTCGATCTTGGTTAATCTCTCGAATTCTCCCATCAATATAATTAAAACAAGTATTTAAATTAAAAATATTACATATATACAATAATTAAAACAAGGAATCTCTGCAAGTGGTTGATGATCGGCTCTGTTACTCCTTGTAACAGATCTTGCGTAAACGAATTCTGCAGAATCCACTCGCAACGTGTCCGAGTCTAGGACCAAAACCGTGTTTACAATGTGGTGTTGGAGTACGAGGAGAAACACCCTTGTGTGTGCAATGTGGTCGTAAAAGATACAGATTATTAAAACGATATTATGATAAAAAAAATGATAGCGACAGGAGTATAAAAACCACGGAAGATTATCTGATTAGATTTCAAAGTAAAGATCAAGGTAATGATTTAATCAAAAGATATTTTTATATAATGGAGCAAAAGGAATTCATGAGACATCCTATCATAACAAACTACGAAGCAAATCTTGATGGTGCTATCAGACACTGTTCAGGACCTCAAATTAAAATTCAAAAGAATTATGTACACATATCTCACCATGATTCGAATCATGGTGGGTGATCGTTTTACTCACCCGGGTTTGATATCCGGTTGTGTGTGTGTGTACATAATCTGTAGAGAGGTTATCGTAATACGTAATTCAATAACCCTTGAACCTGATAGGATACGATGGTATCCTTGGGTTCAAAAGTTGTGGTTTCCTTAATGAATATTATATGTTTCATGTGCCTTAAACCTGTTAGGATAACCTAGAGGTTAAAGGTTGTGCTGTCTTTAATTAATATTATATGTTTCTTGCGCCTTAAACCTGTTAGGACACGGGGGTGACCTAGGGGTTAAAGGTCCAAAAAATATTTTTTTAAAATTTAAATATACATGTTATATATATGACATCGAAAATATTAACGCTATAATATCTGCAGTAAAAAATAAAAAATGAAAACATAAATATACAACTCGATCCAGAAAAAAATAATTTGTGATTTAAAGTCAATCCAACAACGAAATTTTATAGGTGGTTATAAAACTATCAACGGAATATATGCTGATAAAGAACATACAGTCTATAATGTTCCAGTCCTTATCAATGGTAAAAGATACAGATGTAGATAAGTTCGTACCACTTTCTATCGCAGTATAAAATATTAAATCAAAATTGTCTCACGAATATGAAACAAACAAAATTATCAAAACACGCGTGAGACAATCAAAACAGATTATAAATGAAAAAGCTGTTACCGATGGCAGCTTGGATTAATTCCTCTACAGTTCTGTTGTTTTATTCTGTTTTAATATTTTTTTTATTCTGTAATAATATGATTTTTTATTCTGTTATAATACTTTTTTATTCTGTTACATTTTTTATATTCTATTATAACATCTTTTTTATTATGTTATAATATTTTTTTTATTGGTATAATATTTTTTTATTCAGATTTGTAATTTTTCATGAAATTTCATCCTTTTGTAAACCCATTTTAGCTGAAATATCATAGAAAAATCTGTTAAAATTGTAATATTCGTAAGGTGAAACCCCGAGCGATTCTCTAAATAATTCATCGATAAATCGTTAAATTTGCCATGTTTTACTCATAAATCAACTAAAATCGGATATATTTTTACGAAAATATACAAAAAACAGACAAACAAAAGATGAAATTAACGATTTATCGATAAATCATTTAGATAATTTTTGGTGTTTTTACCTTAAAAAAATCAGAAATCTGACAGATTTGTTTACAATAAATTGACTAAAATGGATAAAAAGATGAAATTTCATCAAATCTGTAATGAAATATTCTGTTTTACTGAAATCCAGATTTTTATTCAGAACTATAGATTTTTAAATTCATCAAGTTTAATGCAGGAATGCGCGTAGTTTATAGTCTGATCTCTGTTACACGTGATCATAGAAATATGTTCTCGCCGCAATCTATCTATCTGTTCTTGCGTCAGTAAAAATTGTTCGTCTCTGAACTCATCATTGACTATATCAACGATGTTGAATGAAGACTGTGTAAATATTAATTTGATTGCATTTCCAAGTGCTTCCTTGTCGTGTATGAAAACCTTTACGTGCTGGTACATATGTAATATTTATCTGATTAATTCGTGAATTGAGATTAAAAAATCGTTTACGATAAAAATCTTAAGATGTTACATTGAGATTTATCAGTACAACCTCGCCACGTAAATCAATCAAGTGTCCACTCTGGTCGGTGAGTATAAAATTTATTCTTGACAAGTATTGATTATGCGTGCGTAGATAATATGCATTGATTGGTTCTTGCACGATCAAGGATCCAGGAGGAACCATTGGAGTAAATGTGTAAAGATCGTACCCTTGTTGAGCTTGATTTGATATCCCAAGATATGTTTGATATTTACCATCGATTACATCACATACAAGATTGACTGCAAGCGCTGATGTTATATTTACAATCTCTGGTGAAATATGTCTGCCTTTCAGCATCTGGATTATTGTTAAATCTGAGAACATCATCAGGATGTAGTGGAGTTTCATCAGGCTATCCTAGAATAATTTTTATCGACGATTGATAAATATCTATGACGTAATCGGAAGATTATACTCCAATCACAGATGATAATGTTGGTTCGCGAACAGTAATAGCTATTTTTTATTCTTTTACTTGTTGTTGACTTTATTCTGTGCTGGAATTCATTGTTGATTTGTTCAATCTGATAACTACCTGTATCCCTTTTTTATACCCTTTTCCTGCTGCTTTCTTTAATGCCATTCCAGCGGCGGTTTCAGCAGCACCTAACGTAGCTGATTTTGCAATTGCAGGTGCGGCCGTAGCAATTGATGCTGGTATTGCTGCAAGAAGTGGAAATATACCTTCTGATTTAATCATATCTTTGATGGCACTTGGAGAAAATTCAAGTTGAACCCCAGTGTTTGATACCAGAGTTTTATTGAAACGTTTAAGCTGATTAGCGTTTAACGATAATTTGTGTGGACGACCACTCATTTGTTTTTCTTTAACGTTATTTTTTCCCCACATTGATTTGCATTTTTTTGATTGTAATTTTTTTTTATCTGACCTTGAGTCAGCGTTGCGTTAACATGACTATACGACATTTTTATATTTACTTGATTGATTTTAATTACATGTTCTCTACGGGTGCATCAACGAATCGCATTCGTCCACCAACACCCTCGAGTAATACTGCTCTGTCGCTAAGTATAACAGCGATCGCTCTGAAACCCGCAGGAACAACAGGTGGACGTACAGTACCAAGAGGTAAAATAACCTACCAGAGCTCAAATATATATATATATATATATATATATATATATATATATATATATATATATATATATATATATATATATATATATATCTCACAACAACAGATCGTCTGAATAAATCTAAATGTTCCAGTGATAAGTAATAAATCGGATATAATGTTGTGAAATCTTTTTGTGATATTTGCAAACTGGTATCTACATTTAGATCACGCCCCATAAATGACATTAAACGATGATATGCACGTGCAACTATATTATGTTCAAAATTCAAAGTAACTTCCTCGGCAGGTTCTTGATGTACATTTATGCTCAAATCAACCTCGGTAACATTAAATGTGTCAAATACAATCGGATTTCTTTTCCTGATTATTTACTCGTACATTTGCTTGAAATGCGATAAACAAAACATATCTCGTGGTGCTGAAACCCCTTGTTGTGCTGCTATATGCCATGTAAATAAACCAGCAGCATTACCTTGATTACTATCTGTAATCATTGTTTTCCATGAGAGCAGTGATTTACCACCTTGATTCATGAAATAAAGCAATTTATTTTCTTCTTCGACAGATGGAATCTTTACTGGCATCCACAATGATAATTTTGTTATTACTACTTTACCAGCATCACCTCCGGCTCGCCAGATTGCATCATTGACGGATTCTTCTCTGTTAAGTATCACAGTGTGTTTAGCACCGAACATAACCTTCCTAACATCTCTGCAAAATCCACAAATATGAGATAATGGAATCGCACATTTAAACATATCGTTTGCATTTAACATTGATCTACGTGCTGCGAATCCGAGATTGACATTTTCATTCGCTGACGCAACTTCAGTTCCAGCTGCATTCATCGTTACCTTTCTGTTTTCCGGATGATCATTGGTATCCTTTGTAAACAGCATTGATGGACCGGCTGATTTTGAATAGTCATCGGAGTATCTAGCTAGACGATGTATCGTCGTAGCAATATCAACATTTTCCAGGCATGATTCGATGTCTTTTCCATCAATCATATAAGTAGCACTGCTGAATAACGCCATGATGCCATTATTAACGAACCCGACTCTGTCACCGATTCCATGTTATGTATCATCTGCTTTTATAAGTCCACCTTCGACTTCGATAAATTCCTCAGCGGGTAAGAAATACCGACTTGAATCTTGAACTCTTAATTCGATTCTTCCACGTTGATTTGGTTGTACCTCATCGTAAGAATAATATTGATAATCGCACAAGGATTCATTTTCACGAACTGGTTCACCCATATCCCATGCTGTATCAATTTCACGCTTAAACATTTTATTGTAATTATTATGATCTAAATTGTAATTATCAACGAAGACCACTTCCTGCTATCAGACTAGCGGTTATGTTGTCTTCATTTTCTTTTAACGATGCATCAGCGAGATCTATTAATCTTTGGGTTGTGGCCTGATTTATTATTTTACTTTCATGTGCAGGCATGACTTCAGTAGATGGTAATTTCAGTTGCTTTTTTCGTCGTAATAACCATAAAATTCTGTCTTTGACCGTCGAAAACGCTTTACCGGCAAGATCACCGATTGCGCTAGGAACTTTGTCGCGAATAACATCGATAGCTTTCATTGATAATTGTTTTGCAATTGACATTGATTTTGGGGCTATCCTGGTAAATAAACCCCGAACAACATCACCAAGTCCATCTCCGTAGGTTATTTCATAAACTGGTAATCGCGAATTTACTACTCTGATCATTCTTGGTTTACGATACGTATTGTGTACGATCAGTTTATTTAATCATTCTCCATGATCTAAATTATGTGTCATCTGTAATTTCATCGATAAATTCCCGATAGGTATTGATGTCCATGATACCACCGGAAAATAATCGTTGACAGATATCAGAGATTTCGTTGATAATTTCATGAGAAGTATTTTCAGCGCATTTTCCTCCTATGAGAATTTCTAGTTTATCCACGTCAGCGATGACGCTGTCAGGGCAAGTGATAGGCTTATTTCCTAAACCACTTCCTGTAGTAGCGTCAAAATAATCATCCCAGTATCTATTGTCTTACCTAGTGAAGAGTCTAATTTCTCCCGCTGTTTGGTTTGTTTTGTTTCAGTTTTTCTATTTTTTTTCCCACCTCTTCCTTTTGTGTTGCATTTTTTCTTTTTTTTTGATCACGTTTAAATTTTTCGGCTTCCAATGTCATCCTTTGTTGTTCTATCTGTTGCAGAGGTGAAGGAAGTTGATACTGGGGAGGATTCCGTAATTTATAAAGTTCATCTTTTACTTGTTCAACAACATTTTTATATCTTTAATCATTATATCTTACTTGTTCTTTATCGTAGTGTATACAATATATCCATTTGAGAAAATTATCATCAAAGATATTAATACCAGGCATTAAAGAATTTTCGTTTTGTGCGAGAGTTTCTAACATCAAACCGGGTAAATCTCCATCTTTAGCTTCCTTGATTCTTTTAACAAAATTTTCTCTAAAATTTCTTATTATTGTAATATTTCCCCTTTCTAGAGATTTAATATTTTCTGCACATCTCCAATATCTTCAAGTATTTCTTGAGGATGAGGTTGTCCAGCAACTATTCTGGCTGGAAGATCTTGTAAAATCTGTTGCGTTGCTCTAACGGTGTCTTGTATTGTCTTGGTAAGAGGTTTCTTTTTTTCTGGATCGGTAATATCTCCCCATATAACTTTCTCAGTTGTTGCAGTAATAGGTTTAAATAATCTTTCGTTCTCTTTCCTCTGCGTAGTCGACCTGAGAATCTTGTCGTTCTTGAAGTTTTCTTCGAAGCGAATCTCTCAAAGGAATATAATTTTTTATTGCTTCCTGGCGTTCTCGAGCTAATCTAGTAGTATATGCTTCTCCGATATTTGACATATTTTTTATTGATATATATTAATGATTTAATTACATGTATCGATAAAATATTTGGCTAATTTGTAGCCGCACCGAGAAAGAATATTACTCAAAGTTCAAAAAGTCTCAGATTGATCGTTTGTCTGAATTATTCATTTTGTTTGATTTATATACAAAATTTTTTTAAATCCTCAGATTGACAATTTAACACATGGAGAGAACAGCAGAGAGGGAAAACTACAACATTTGTTTGGGTCAATCTAGGTGTAGTCATTGAACTGAATTCTATGTTAGTCACCATTAGTCGATTTGGTAATAAAAAAGGGTGACGTTTTGATTTAGTCTGTTCACTCCTCTACTGCTTTTCTCCAAGTAGTTGTAACAGTGCCGGTTGTGAAACCGTTTTCTGAATAACAGTAAATATCTTTAGTCGAATCGCATTGGCTGGTTTAAAACCTGTTGTGCGTGTGACTTCATTGTACAAAATTTATATGAGCAATGAAAGTCGGGCTACCCATTTCTGAGATCGTTTCTGGTCTTATCAACAATTCTTGTGCGTACTGATGACACTATCATTCCGCAATGGTGCAATTGAATCGTTCCACGTAGGCCTGGCAGCAATGAACTCTGATGTGCCTCCCACACATTATTTTGTTGACAACAGAACCACAGATCCGAGAAATTCTTTGCAAGGATCCACATGAAACAATCATGGCCATGTGAGTTGCAGAAATGCACGTGAGTGCATCTGCGGTCACTAGCAGAATTTTTGGACGACAGTTGCATCGTTTTTTGTATCGACTGTCTAAATTGGCAATGATGAATGCGTATTTGGGGGTGCGTAACTTATCATGTCAATCACGGACATAATCGTGTGAAATCAACTTGATGGACCTTGTTATGTATCTGTACATAGTACCAAGCCCCCGAAATCTTTCTTGGTACGAGTAAATAAATGTTACACAGCGCTTTTGTTAACCAAACATACTAAACTAATCCCAATTAGGACATTGTCTGCACTGACTAACTGTATGGCGGCTTCACCTCTCCAGTATAATTTGGATGTTGTCCGGCTCTTTGTATATATTGTTTATACTAATTTACTTTTCTTTTGTTTCTAATGAGAGTCATTCAAGGCAGTCATGGCTTGCATGCCTCCTTTGACGACACATAGAGCGATTCGTTCTCACAGTGTTGGTTTAATTGCATTTAAATTATGAATGAGATCCACGTCGGCACGTTGACGTCCGCGGATATCATGTCGGTAACACGCTACAGCCACGCGATTGATACGTGTTTCACCGGGCAAGTGTTGGTTTTGAGAATCGAGTCGTAGAGTCATGTACATAGCAGGCTCCCATAAATTGTAGGCAAAACGATGTTTCACACCCGGGCATTTACTTCTCGAGATATTACAGTCACGAGACAGGCTGAGCGAGCAATTCTCACAGCCGGGTTTGAACAAACATTTACACCGCTAAATGAAACCCACCAAAGAAATTGCGGAACTTGCTGAGAACATTAGAAATGCCACCAGACCAACCGTGCAACAAGTGGCAGAGCTTGCAAGGAAAGATGTAGCCCCTGGTCATGTTCGTATAACAGCCAAGATCAAAAAAGTTATCAAGAAATTTACAAAAGCATTAGCAGATCTCGCGTTTGCCATATGCGGTCGAGAAAGTCAAAGATGACGTTATAGAGATTGAAGAGGTATGGGTATACTCGCCAAGGGCACAGTGGCACATAGCAAGGTTAGCGAGGTAATTCCCAAAATACAAGACATACCACCGGAGTAAAAACTGCAGATGAAAACACCGCTTCAATTTGTTTAACGAAGGAGCTCGCCATTGAGATCTTTAAAATCCCGAATATATCGCCTTTAATAGACCTAAAAACTGGAAAGATGCTTTATCAAAGTGCCGTCGGAAATGGAAAACACAGATTACTCTACGCACAAATAAGAAGCCGTGCGGTTACAGATTTACAGATGTTAAAATTCGAGTAAAACCCCCTCCCTGTAACAATCTTCACACAGCTTGTATATATTGATCGCTACCATAGGGTATTGCATGCCTGTTTAAACTGTAGGAATATCCCACTCGTTGCAGAGTTTTCGTTTTGCACAATCGCTGCAGACTAAATTAGCTAATCTCTTGTATAATGTGATTTGATGATTTGCTTAAATGTATACGTAAGAGGAACTTTTTTGGGGAAAAACAACGATGAAAACATTGTTCTTTTCAATGTTAATTTGTGTGGCTATGTGAACTCCTTGACCATTTAGCTGTGACATATGATAACAGCTGTTCGCATAGGTATTAAAAATACCTAGTAATTTCCTCAAATATATGCTATACTGGTTCGTTATTAGCATGTATCTTCAAACTTGCATCCATATTAGCATGAAAAGAGAAATTATTTTTATTTGGCTTGATTGCAATATTTCACTTGCGTCCTCTTTCGTATTTTCACGTCAATGTTATTATTGTACATCAGGCATTAGGGACATTTTTGGAAAGACTTAGATTTTTGAAGCAGCGTGTAAATGCGTTTACTTATCTAGTTTGTATCAAGTTAGTAAATTTCTGGAAAGCGGAAATGAATCTAAATGAATGAATGAAGCTTCAATTATAGTGAAACCGGCCATAAAGGTAATTTGTTCACTGGTTTAAACCATCATTTTAATTTGATGGTTGGTCCGTGGGGAAGGAATGGTGCCACATCTCCACGAGCATATAACGCACAAAGTGCGTTTGTTAATTTTGGCCGTCATGTCATTCCACTAAAATGTGGCTAATGACATGAATGTAAGGCCCTGGGTGAGTGGGATAGACCCAACACACACTCAACCATATCAACCAATCAGAAGTACTGTACTAGGGGTGCAATGGCACCAAATGGTGACGAGAGTAAAATAGTTTTCTCATATCGTCATTTTTGTTGGAGTCCGGTCGTTGAAAAGGAGGAAAAGATCTCGGAAAGCCAGCCGTTGTCGTATATGGATGTCGTTTACGCCCCAGAACGCCCTAGTCGTACTTATTTAAAATTCAGTCCAGTTATACTAATGGACGAAATAAAAACCAATAATGTGTCAGCCACCTGTGCAATTGTATCAAATAAATGAGTCGCAAATTTTTTTTTAAACATCCTAACTATACCAATTTTCTAGTACAGTAGTCTACGTATCATAAGTCCCTAACAAATTTGTTTAACTAATATGTCTATGCGAGTTGCGACATATAAAAGTAGTCACTGTATGGTAATAAAGTTTGTAAATTTTGAGCAGTGTTCAAAATTGATCAAGTCAGGTTTGTAATAGAGATTATTCGAAGAAGATTTCTCGTAACCAATTGAGAACCTTATTATTCAGGCAATAATGGCAATGAAAATCTTTTCATTGTACTCCTCTCTGAGTGGTCCAGTGCTAGCTGTCCTGTATATGCGGTAGCCGGTTTTTTCATTATGTTTTTGAGTCTCTGGGGTAGTATTTAGTTGACGTGACAATGACATCGCATTCCTTAGCTTTCGCCCTGGATATCATCATGCAGTCCTGCAGAACTATTGCACTCATATTTTGTCATCACCAGTCAGCGCGCCCCAGGTCCGCCATGCTGCTTTGTTCTCCATGGCATGTTGCAATACAGTTTCATTAACACGATAGGCGGTCTCCCTGCATTCCATCGTCTAGCCACTTCTGTCGTCTCAATTTCAAAATATCATATTCGTCCTTAGGTATATCATCATGCGTAGAGCCACATACCCCAAATTGCTTTTCTACTGCACTCCCATTGTGACGTCACCAGGTCAAGAGCTCCAGTTAAGCCATTCTACTCGGTCCGTAGTCGCTGCCTGAATGAATGAATCTATAGTTGTATGTTTTGGATTTCCCGATCTATATGTCATTTGGGGGTGGGAAGGCGTATCATTACGATTGAACTGAAAAACTTTGGTTTAAATTATAAGTATTGTTTGATGTATTGAACTGACTTAGTTTAAGAATAATGGTTTTACATGAAGGAAAACTTGGTATCATATGTTGATTATAATTCACAGATAGCATGTTGTAATTTTTTTCTCCCTGTGATCATATTATTGTGCTTTAGTGTCCTTAAAAATACCTTTAACATTTGACTAAAGCATATGTAACCCGATAAATCTCTTAGCACAAAAGAGTATGACGTCACAATATTATTATAATTTAGTCGTCTGCGAAATCGAAACTAACTTGCTCCTGGAAAAACTGACATGGATGCGGATTACAGGGTTAAGCTGATTTTCAAACGGATATGTTTTAAAAATATTTGAGTAAGTTTGAGTTTTATAATCATTTCGACTATATTTGCTTGTACCAAACGAATAACGGACACATTTAATGTAGTGGATGAAAAATGTAGTATTTTAACGAGTGGCAAAACCATGAGATGAGATCATATCCGTTTCGGAACAAGCAGATTGGTCTTTGTCTTCTGTATTTTATGGTCACACGTAAATCGTTAACAGATTGCAGACTTCTTCCATTCTTGCACCACAGTGATATGAAATAAATATACGTTCTGTCTAGGGCTGTCAAAATCCACGGAAAACTTAGCCGGGTACCAGTTGCACCATTTAACGGGTACCTGGGTACTCGTTAGAAAATGAAAGACATGTACAATCCTTGACCAATAAAATGTTCGCCTTTGTTTTCATATTTTGAATGGCGGCAGAGACCAACCGTGTAATGGACTACTGGGTCTGAAGCGTCCGCACCGTGGTAGCTGCGAATGATCGGACCGCACGCTATTAATTAATAAATTTATTTAGACTAACCTTTGTACTCAGACGCATACTTGATAACCATTATGCTTTTGGCATAATCAGTACGATTTTCACTAAATTACGCGTTACGCGTAAATGTATATAGATTACGCTTTTTCGGTATATGGGGCCGTCCTTAAATTACATCACGCAACTACGGGGGTTGGTGGGGGGTGGGGTGGGGGTGGGGTAGGGGGTCACAAATTTGTGAAAATGTGTGACGAGGGGGAGGGGGTGTTTAAGAAATGTGACGTCACATCAAAATGCGCAACTTTAATAAAAGTTCCACTGAATTTTTTGATTGCTTATAATTGATTTAATGACATTTTAAGTAGCTTCACGCGTGTAGGGCATGAGCTCAAGTTACGATGGACTCGTCTTCGAACTACCAAAACCCCATATCTAGCCCCAATAGTAGTTTTCCCAAATAGCATTTTTGCGTTTCCAGTCCGCAGGTGTCGACAAAGCGAGAATGAAATGATCCAAACTTTTTTAATTTTAAATTTTTTTGTGCTATAAAATTAAATTTAAAAAGTTTGATAGAAAAGTAAATAATTTACAGGTTTGAATGAAAAATAAAATATTTATAAAGGTTGATATGTTCAGATTTCTTTAATTAAAGATTTTACATTTAAGAAATAGAATAATTATAGTATTTATATATATATATATATATATATATATATATATATATATATATATATATATATATATATATATATATATATATATATATATATTACAAACAGACTAAATTAAAGATTATATTACACCAATAATAATCTCAATTTTTTTAGGAGGGGGGGGGTAGAATTGACCGCTACGATGGATAAAATTAAAATGTTCCAGTGTCTTTTTGAGGCGTACGTGATGCAATATCCTGCAAAGAGCAGAACGATTTGCCAACAAGAAGTCGTTCAAAAGTGGAATGGAATGAAAAATGATGCAGATTTGCATGTCAAAGTTGATCACTGGTTGCAATAATTAAAACCTATTGCCGCCACAGAAAAAGGATCCCTTCTGATATTTTGGGCTAAACAAGCATCATATGCCGATACAAAAAAATACTCCAAAAAAAGTACCTGTGGCAAACCCCGAGAATTCTGTGTTCTACTACAAAGTTTCAAAGTATTTTTTGTAGTTATATATACTTTATTTGATAATTATGGGAGAATTTGAATACATTATTCTGAACATATGCAGTTTTAGCTACACACGTTTTCTCCTACAATATCAGAGTGAAGCGCCACACAAAATAATACTACAATGAAGTGATTTGAAACATTAATTTTCAAATAAGAAATACAGCTTTTTCGGGGCAAGGTAGGATCAGAGCTTTGTGACGTCATATTTGAGGGGGGTCTGACTTTTGTGCCGACGTGTGACGAGGGGGAGGGGGTCAAAATCGCCCAAAACCGTGCGACGTCATTTATGGATGACCCCTATCCACCTTCCACAAATCTCGTTTCTATTAACATTCCATTAATCCCACAGACCGTATTTTAGAAAAGACTGATACAATATAAGAGTACGCTTGTCCGTGGACTTGTACTTTCCTAACAGTATCATGTTCTATTTATAGCAAACTTTGTTCTACTTTCCCTCGAATTCTATTTATAGCATCTCCATGGCTTAGTGAGGAGAGAACATACTATATTTATTTATGTGGCTACTATATAATATGTCCAAAGTATACGACAACAACTTTTGAAATTTGTTTATTGTCGATATCACGTGACTATATGACCTTTGATGTGTAGATTATATAGGTATATCTCGATGAAAGATCGTTCAAGTTTGCAGGGCCGGCATGTAAGCGGCTACCCCATACCTAATCCGAGTTTCCTCTGACCCTTGCCACCCCCTTTTTGATATTTGGACATTTATGTTGGGGTGTAGGGTCAGAGCGCATTCCATATTGAAAAGTTGGAATTCGTTAAGTTGGCGTAGCCGCTTACTTGCCGACACAGCAAACTTCATATTTGCATTCTTAGTCACGCAACTACACAAATCTTGCAACCTACATGTGTCATGGAAAATGAGGGAGTCTCAGGTTGCTTGAACAGTCTTTATTAACACACCTTCACAGTACACGTCCATAACTTTCTATATTGTATCGCGGCGTCCTCTATTCAGGGAGCAGTCCCTATCTAATGTTACAACTACTAAGGGGAGCAGTTATTAATTAGAACTAACAAGTAAACTACAATATGGCACATCTCCCCTTTTCTAAGATTATCAGAACATAAGATTTTGCTTATTAGTAAATAAGAAACACAATGAATCAATTCCATTAATATGAAAACATTAAATAAGTAAACAATGAATTTACTGTCTTTGTATCTGACATGTCCACTGATAGACATTAACGGAATTGATTTATATAATAGGTTACTGTAAACTTGCACAAGATAGTCCTGAATATAATACTATAGAAACCTAAAAGTCCAATTCAGAAATCGAATACTAAACTACGCGTTGGCACATTTATAAAAGTCACTTTCTTGTTTGACTTCACAAATATCAATTGCAATTTTCTGCCATGGTCGGTCTGGTAGAGAGGTTGTCTTCAATGGTTCCCTCTTCTGTGCTGGCTTTCTAATCTGACAAAATTCACATGTCTCTATTTTGTCTTGGATCTGTTTCGCGATTCCTGGCCACCATACACAACTTTAGGCTCTTTCACGACATTTGGCTAATTCCTGATGACCCTCGTGAATGTTATCCAGAATTCCGGGCCTCAAGACTGTAGGTATAATAACCCTGTCCCTGAAGAGAAATAGGTCGTTCTAAACTGAGAGTTCACTGCGTACAGCAAAGTATGGTTGTACATCTAGGGGACAACTATTTTTCTTATCCGGCCATCCATTTCTGGTGAAGGTCATTGCAGTCTGCAGATTGTGGTCACTCCTGTAACCTTCTTTTATTTGTTCTAATTTCGTATCGGAAATTGGCCTGCATGCCTCCATTGACTCTATAAAAACTTCCACTTCCTCTTCGTACGTGGCGTCCTGGTCCAGGAGAGGGCTCCGAGAAAGGGTGTCTGGAACTACTAAAAGCTTCCCAGCAACATACTCTGCCTTTGCGTTGAAGCGTCTTAACCGCATCAACAGTCGTTGACACCTTAAAGGGGCTTTATCTAAATCATGTGTGTTGATCAATGGCACTAAAGGTTTGTGGTCTGTATGCAATCTGAGCGAGTCCAGTCCAACAAGATATCGTGAAAACTTTTCACAAGCCCACATACATGCAAGGCACTCCTTCTCTATCTGTGCATATTTAATCTCTGCAGGGGTGAGTGTTCTTGAACAAAAGTCAACTGGCTTGAGTTTTTCTCCATGTTGTTGGAATATTGCCCCACCAATTCCATAACTGCTGGCATCAGCGCTGACAACAGTTAACTTGTTAGGGTCATAAAACGCTAAGACTGGAGTGGATGTCAGCATCTCCTTGACTTTCGTGAAGGCATAATCCTGGTCCGGGCCCCAATACCAGGCTGTGTCTGATTTCAGCAGGTCCAAAATTGGTCGCATTATTGTAGATAAGTCTGGGAGAAATCTACCAAGGTAGTTGATCATGCCCATGGTGCGACGAAGCTCACTGATATTTAATGGAGCAGGAAGCTCTTTCACTGCAGCAACCTTTGCTGGACTGGGGCGTATGCCATCCTGGCTAATCACGTGACCAAATAATTCCAATTTATTCTTTCTAAATTCACATTTTTCTTTGTTGAGCTTCAGTCCACTCCTGTTGAGCTTTTCTATAACCAAATTTAGTCGTCTGTCATGCTCCTCTAAGGTTCTACCATAAATGAGTATATCATCCATAATGGCCTCAGCTCCTTCATAGCCAGTCAGCAGCTCTGTCATTTTTCTCTGAACAATCTCTGGAGCGGACGTAATACCAAATGGAACTCGTTTAAAACAGAAGCGACCCAGCGGAGTAATAAAGGTGGTCAGTTTTGCACTTTCTGGATGTAAGGGTATTTGATAAAATCCGCTTTCTCCATCAAGTTTGGAGAAGACAGTGGAGCCTATAAGCTTCGGCGATATATCATCTAGAGTAGGGAGCATATATCTCTCCCGTTTGACAGCTTCATTGAGCTTATTCAAGTCAACACAAATTCTGACTTTGCCATTTTTCTTAGGGACTGATACCATAGGCGCACACCATTCTGTGGGCTCTGTTACTTCTTCAATGATGCCTTCCTGCTGCATATGGAGCAATTCTTCTTTCACCTTCGACAACAAAGGAAACGGAACACGCTTGGGTGCAGCTATACTGTATGGCCTGGCATCATCCTGGAGAGTGATCTTCACTAGCTCACACTTCAACAGGCCAAAGTGCCCAAAGGCTGTTTTGTTGATCTCTTCAACTATTTTCACAAGACCCATTGCGTGTGCAACTGCACGACCAAGGAGATTATTGGCACGTTGTCCCTTGATGACAAATACCCGAAACTGGTATGATACTTTCTTATATGTAGTATGTGCCATAAACTCGCCTTTTGAATCCAGAATCCCTCCAGGGCTACACAACCTGGATTCCGATTGTCTAAGCTTTGGTCTTGTTGGAAGAGAGTTGTATGTTGCTTCAGACATAACTGTTGCATCTGCTCCCGTGTCTATTTTGAAGTGAACTGGGGCTCCACAAATGTTCAAAATCACACGCCATGCCTCCTTATCATCGTCACACATAGTTACTGAGCCAAGGAAGAATGTTTCTTGGTATTCTGCATAATCTGTAGCTGGTGTTTCATTAAATGTGACCTCATTTACTTTCTTAGAGCGACAGACAATGGCAAAGTGGTCAAGTTTGTTACAACTTCTGCACCGTTTTCCTTTAGCGGGACATCTCTCGCCTCTACCATGCCGCCTGTTGCATTTGTGACAGGTTTGTTGTGCTGTTGTTTGACCAATCTGATTTAGTTTGCGCCACTGACGTTGTCCATTTTGGTTGGTCGACCATGGTTTAGTGCTTGATGCCTTGTTCTGTTTAGAGATTTCATCCAAATTTTTGTCCGTCTGACTTTGGTCTGACTTTTAACCAGTTCTGACTGTCTCGCTATTTGTATGGCCTTCACTAAGGTGAGGTCAGCCTCCATTTGTAGTTTTTCCGAAACCTCTTTATCCCGAATTCCAATTACAAGACGATCCCTTATTGTTTCATCCTTTTGTGCGCCAAAGTCACAATGGTCGGCAATTTCATACAGCTTTCTTACAAATTCCTCCACCGACTCTCCTGGTATTTGACTAAGTTGGTGAAACCGCACTCTTTCATGGATCACATTGGTCTTGGGGACAAAGTAATCATCAAATTTCTGCAAAACTGGGGCGTATTTGTTGGCATGATCATCGTTAGCAAACTCAAACGATTTAAATATTTGTTCTACTTCTTTCCCCATTGCATATATTAGTGAACTTACTTGAACTGCCTCATCTTCCTTGTTTAACTTGGTGGCGATCCTAAAGCGCACGAAACGCTGTTTCCAATCCGGCCACTCCACTGGCTTCCCAAAGTTAAAGCTCTCCGGTGCCTGGAATTTCGCCATTTTCACTCACTACAAAAGTTTATGTATCCTTTGGAATCACTTCTGACACCATGTCATGGAAAATGAGGGAGTCTCAGGCTGCTTGAACAGTCTTTATTAACACACATTCACAGTACACGTCCATAACTTTCTATATTGTATCGCGGCGCCCTCTATCCAGGGAGCAGTCCCTATCTAATGTTGCAACTACTAAGGGGAGCAGTTATTAATTAGAACTAACAAGTAAACTACAATATGTCACAATATGTTAATGATAACATAGGCCAGACAGACACGTGATACCAACAATACGCCATTTATAGTGTTTCCCAAACTATTTGTTGCGAAAACAACGACCGAAAAATGTAAATGTTGTCGCAATTTGAAGAAAACCAGATCCACTACGCAGAAGCACAGCTATGTGGTAATCACGTGATACTGTACAAACAAAAACAGCTGACACGTGCTCGGTACTTCTTGAAAATGGTACCTGGTCGTTGTTCACAAAATAAATATGTTGAGAATTAAGTGTGCATTATATTTGGGAACTTTATGTTTCTTCATTTATCTAAAATAAAATTACCAGACGTTCACTTTTATGTTGGATTTGTTTTCCTACAGAACACTAGAAACGGCGTAGTGTTGATATCACGTGACTATCTGACCTCTGATGTCATTAACATGTAGGTTGCGAGAGTTGTGTAGTCACGTGACTAAGAA
This sequence comes from Unio delphinus, assembly GCA_029339505.1. NCBI lineage: Eukaryota > Metazoa > Mollusca > Bivalvia > Unionida > Unionidae > Unio > Unio delphinus. Next base: position 9,117,436 of record JAQISU010000306.1, read on the forward strand.
TGCAAATGGCTAGATCAGGTTAAATTTCAGCAACGTTGTACTTTCGTCTCGTCTATCAGCGGATTAAAGACGTAACGAATGCTATTCTCACGATTTTTGAGAAAATAAATCATATTCCTATCGATTTCATGCAGATATATATCGATGAAAGATCGTTGAAGTTTGCTGGCCGGGAAGTAAGCGGCTACCCCATGCCGACAAAAGATGTCGGCGCATTCCAACTTTTCGATAAGGAATGCGCTCTGACCCTACACCCCAACATGAATGTCCAAATAACAAAAATGGGGTGACAAGGGTCAAAAGAAATTCGGACTACCCCATGCCGACATCAGTTGGTGTCGGCGAATTCCAACTTTTCGATAGGAAATGCTCTCTGAACCTACACCCCAACATGAATGTCCAAATATCAAAAATTGGATGGCAAGCGTCAAAGGAAACTAGGACTTCTCAGACCAGCGTGCTGATGATATATGATATTTTGAGTGTTGTCGACAACTTATTTTTGTGAACGAGGGGTACTCGTCATTAATTTTCAGTGCCCGGGGTTTTCGCTACACGGGTACACGTTTACAGCGCTAGTTATTTCCTACTCCTGCCTTTTATTACAGGGATTTGCACAAGGACATACACCACAATTAATTTACATACAAAATACACATAGACAACCACTCTCTGAGCTCATATTCTCAAGAATAAACAATTACCTTTAAATATCTACCAAAAATGCATCAATATAACTCTTCTATCACCACCAAAATGAAAGACGAATAAATGTTCTAAAAATAGACTAGAACTACATTCATACTGAACTGGAAATAATAATTGTGATGTGATTCCTGACAGGCACAATTTTTTTGGTCAAATTTAAGTAACACTTTTATATTTGCATGCCACACCTATTTGAACTTTATACATGAAGTCTTTTTGAATTTCCTTGCATACAAGATATGTGACACCTGTCAAAAAGTGTGTTGTGCTGGTGTTCCACTGGGTGCAAGTGCTGGTCCAAGTGCTCTTAAGAAACCAAAACTAAATTTGCTATATCTTCCTTAATTATTGGACGTTTTAAATGCAATAAAAACTTAATTGTACTACAAAGATAAGGCCTGTCTGAAAATATGTTTGAAGCTTAAAAATCTGGATACATTAAAATTATTTTAATTGAAATTTAAACAAACATTTAAATTTATAAACTAAATTTTATTGAAAAAGGAAATTTTCATACAAGTTTGAAAGCACAGTTTAAAAAAATTTTAAATAGAAAAGTTGACCAATCAATAGTATTTAAAACAAATGGTAGTTTGGGTTTGTATAACTGAGAACATTTTTCCCAGGGGTAGTGAAGTAGCATGACTCATAGTGATTTTGGCAACAAACCGCAATATGCCTGTCCAGGTGCATACAGGAGTACACACTAAAGAAGCAACAACAGGTGCTATGTTCCATATTTATTGTGTCAGGTATTTAGGCAGTTATTTGTACAACTAATAGCACACTCAGATTTAAACTTCTGATGGGACCACTACCATGTTTTATAGGAAAATTGCATTACATTTCAGTGTCGATAACTACAAAAAGTGACAATGGGATAGGAAAATACAGTTTCTAGGCAGGCTTTACCTTACTGAACAATGGTGCTAATCTCTCTCATGAAGATCTAAGCCATGTCTTTGAGACATAATATATTAGTGTGGTGATATGAACTAATAATGATCACTTATAGGCAGTACACTGCATATGTCCTTATGAAACCTTGCTATCACCACCAGACTACTGGAGAGCTTCCAAGCTGATCCAACTCTAACACTTTGTTCCAGATATCAGGCTAGACCTGAAAAGATATAACATGTTTCACTTAATTCTAGAAAACAGTAAGATGTATGCAAATGAAGTTAAAATGTGTTAGATGTAGTGATTTCCAAATAACATTCAGGTTCCAAGCATAGGAAAAAAAACATAAATAAACTTGACAGAGTGAAGCTCCGAAATGTGAAGTAAATGCATTAAAGTAATAAATTCATCCTCAAAGTATATGAGGTTTCTATAAACATATTAAATAACTAATCAGATAGACTATGCATCACAAAATTCAAATTTTAAGGAAATGCTGGGACGGTGAGTTTTGATCATTGGTGCAAACATTAGTACATGCCAGTATACAGGAAAGTCAAGCGACAATGTAGTAAAATAAAATATATTACTATAAGCAATCTTATTCATGAGGGAAATAATAATTCTGAATATTGCAAGAGAATACAGGCAAATGTGGCCACACATGTCAACTACAGGTGCCAACACATCCTATATCATAAACTAAATGTGAAATTCTGATCCCCAAAACTTGTAAACAAGAATGGAAATTTGCATATGTGGGACATATACAATGTACTTGTTATAATCAAATGTGCAAACATAATTCAAATGATCTGTTTGAACATTTATAGTGTATTTGTAAGGGTGTTTGATACCAATTATTAACCTGAATGGTTCAATAGAATCAGATATTAGCTGATATTACAATACTGCACTCTATCCAAGTACTGAATTGAAATATGTTACAATACATGGGCATATTAATGAAGAAAATAACATTTAGGGATACATTTAGTGCATACAGCTGGAAATGTGCATGACAGATTCACTGTAGGTACAATGTCGGCCTATATGATATATTGAATGTGAACTTTGGATCCCAAACATTCTAAAATATGTGGATATTTGTTCATGTGGGATATGTAACCATACTAAGATCAGTTTTACACAGTTAAACTCAAATTATCTGTTTGAATATATCTTATGCAATCTTTAGAGTATCAGTTAACAAATATTATTAATAATTAATAATGTATAAATTTATATGGATCATTAGAATTCCCATAACATCATACAGGCCACAATGCTGCACTTCACAAAACAATATCTTAACCAAATTGAACAATAAAATTGAATGCATTTTGTGTTCAACTTACATCATTTTGCTGTTTTCTTACATCCAAGGGTAAATTTACATGGGGAAAGTATATTTTATCCCTTCAACCTGCATTTCATTCTCAGACAGTTTAAAATGATTTAGTAGAGAACTTGAGTAGGTTCTAGTATAAAGTTTTCATCACTGTCCTCTCACTAAACACCCTATAACTATGTTTGTTAACAATTACTAAAGACTATATAAGCAAATATGTGTTACTCAGGAAGTCACCTCATCATAAACACATAAATTAACTGATTGCACCTGTAATAAATAGTTTGAATGACCAGTACAAAATAGAATTTTGTTTTCACATATTTTAAATGTATGTCTCATTTTGACTTACAAAGATATTTTCTCTGATAAAATTTGACAAATATCCATCATTGTAGCTTGTATATGGTGTAGAAGTATAAACATGCTGATATCATTTCCAAAAATATTATCTATGTGCATTTTTAGGGGCAAATTTAAATTTTTTAAATTTTAATAAAAATTTCATTAAAATTTTAAAAATAAAATTAATTGTTAATTTTTAATGTCATTTTTAGAATTTAAATGAAATGATGAGAAAGTATGTATTCTCAATGTTGACAAGAATATCTAATAGTAACAACTGTATATTGAAATCTCTTTAGAACCATGACATTCATGTAAATTCTCATATTATTAGTAGATGGAACAAATTACTCTTTAAATGTGTCATTTAATTTTTATTATTAATAATGCATGATGCAGTTAATAGTTGTAGTTGTTGCTGTATATATATATATATATATATATATATATATATATATATATATATATATATATATATGTACTTTTGTGTATAAAATATTTTTTTTAATATTTTTTTTATATAAATTTTTTTTTTTTACTTTAAAGTTTTGGTTTTTGTAGTCTGAAATAAAGAATTCTTAACTTATCTGATTTATCTTATATATATATATATATATATATATATATATATATATATATATATATATATATATATATATATATATATATATATTTATGTATGTATGTATGCATGTATGTATGTATGTATGTATGTATGTATGTATGTATGTATGTATGTATGTATGTATGTATGTATGTATGTATGCATGTATGTATGTATGTATGTATAACAAATTCAAATTTCATGTGTTTATCATTAATAATAACATTTTTAAAGCAATTTAAAGTTTAATAATAACTGCCCTGTCAGGACATACACCACAATTAATTTTACTATATGTTCTCTACATATATTTCTCAGTACTAACCTTTAAACTGTGTGACAATCAATACAAATCATATGGTAATCTAAAATACATCCAAAGATGACATCACAGTGAAGTTCTTCTCAGGGGTTGTTTGGCATTTTTTTGAGCTGCTGCACTGTAAACAGAACAGCATGTAAACATAACACAGATTTCACTTCCGGATCATCACCAAGGCCTTATTACTCCATGTGCACTGTCGCCAAAATACACACAGACAACCACTCTCTGAGCTCATATTCTCAAGAACAAACAATTACCCTTAAATCCCTACTAAAAATGCATCAATATAACTCTTCTATCACCAACAAAATGAGAGAGGAAAAATGTTCTGAAAATAGACTAGAACGTCATTCCTGGGTACTGAACTGGAAATAATAATTGTGATGCAATTCCACAAAGGTCAAGCTTATCCATCTTCTGTGTAAATACAAAAAAAACTTCCCTCCTTTTTGTAGTAAATAAAATTCAAGGAATAAGTCAGTATGTCACCACCAAATATAGTAGATGACAGCCTCCAGAAAGTCATATAATGGCAAAATCTGTATATATAAAAGGGAATCAAACTTAAAATGTGGGAGCAAAAGGAGTAAACTGTAAATATGAATAAATAGAAAAGAAAAAGTTAGATTGCCTACAATTGACAAAAAGTTGAGGCAGTGTCTCATTGCTTCAAAATGACAGTCCCAAGGCACTTGTGCTACAACATCTCTTACAAACACAAACATCAAGTGAAGCAGCGTGCACTTGTACCATTACTGGAAGCAACAAAACTCAAGGTAAATTATTGCTCATTCCAATCTGAAATAAAATGGTCGAGAAGTTAAATCATATAGGTGAATATAAACTATATCAGGCCTGCACATGCAATTTAGAAAGTTAGATTTGCCTAGTCACAAAATAAAAGGAACAAATAATAACCCGTATAAATTTTTTAAACTATTAAAATTTGCTATGAGATTGTATTCAGTTAGTTATACTTTCTTTTTCATCAAGATTAAGCTTTAATGTAATTTGTCACACTAAATCTTGTTCATATATTTTATTAAAATGGCATTTATGGTATAAGGGAGATAACTTGGTGAAATATGCAAGCTGTAACATATGTTGTTTTTCTACCATATGATCCAAGTACACATAACATATTCATTCTTTAAAACATGGATTTAACTTTATTCCAAAATAAATAACTGATAAAGTGAGATCCTAAATTTCAAACTTTTGTTTGTAGCAGAGAGTTTGATAGGTATTTAACTTTTTTCTTTGAGATAGGTAGACAGATGATACCAGTCCTCATTTTTTTATGTCGCCCATATTCAAGAGGTTCCAAAGCTGTATAAGAAAAAAAAATGTTCCAATTGTGCTTGTTCTAAAATTAGGTAGGTAAAGATTTTTTGTGTTAAACATTATATATGTAATAGTGATTAGTGTAGATAATGTTCTAAGTGCATCACATGGCTAAACTGGATGCACAATTTAATTTTGGGATTTTTTGTTTAACATTTAAATTTGTTATAATCTATTTTTTAACTGGGAGGAAAAAAGTGCTAGTGTTGGCAACAAAAATTAGGGAAGGTCAAATGACTATGAATGCACATTATTTTTTTGCCTTATATTGTCTTTTACTTGTTATGAGTGCTAGGGGTATCTGCCATCGCCCCACACAGGAATTTGAAAATACACTTTAAATGATGCAGTTTATAGTGACCAGTTATGTCATTTCCCTGAAGACAACAGTGAAATAGATTTTTTGATTGATTTCTTGAGTGTTGCTGCTTGTTTCAGTATGTAATCATTTTATTGTTTTCCTCCATTCCTGATTTGCTTTGCTTTCATAAACTGTGTAAACAAGTCTTTCAGTTTTCTATCATGCCACTATCTTTATTTTCATTTCTTAATTTTCTTGTGTGCTGTAGAGATTGTAGACATCTTAGTAAGTTAAATAGGGATCATTTATAAGTGTTTTTCTTTTTGTGCAACATTGATTTCACATGAGAAAGTTTCCCATATCTGTTTATTACTGGTCAGACCTGCAAGATTGGCTTAAGATGCAAAATTTGATTAAGATATACATTTGAATCTTTTAAATAATGTAGTTATTGGTACAATTCTAAAAGATACATAATAAATATGATTTTCGGGTTACAGGTTCAAGAAGGTGATGGAGTGGGTCATGATGTTGACATTTAGAAGAACCATTTTCATATGCATTTCGAGTTGAGATGTGATCATTGCATGCACTCTTGAATTCAAACGGTCAAACTTCAATGCCATTCTGACTTAGCAGAGTACCGTGGCTCTATAATAAGTTCTTTGACCTAAATTTGTGACTGTAGTGAGTTCTTTGACCTAAATTTGTGACTGTAGTGAGTTCCATGACCTAAATTTGTGGCTGTAGTAAGTTCATTGACCTAAATTTGTGGTTTTAGTGAGTTCCTTGACCTAAATTTGTGGCTGTAGTGAGTTCTTTGACCTAATTTTGTGGTTGTAGTGAGTTCCTTGACCTAAATTTCAGGCTGTAGTGAGTTCCTTGACCTAATTGTGTAGCTTTAGTGAGTTCCTTGACCTAATTGTGTGGCTGTAATGAGTTCTTTGACCTAATTTTGTGGCTGTAATGAGTTCTTTGACATAATTTTGTGGCTGTAGTGAGTTCTTTGACCTAAATGTGTGACTGTAGTGAGTTGTTTGACCTAATTTTGTAGCTGTAGTTAGTTCCTTGACCTAATTTTGTGGCTGAAGTGAGTTCTTTGACATAATTTGGTGGCTGTAGTAAGTTGCTTGACCTAAATTTTTGGCTGTAGTGAGTTCCTTGACCTAATTTCATGAACCTCTTGCACTTATGGTAATTAAGAAACATGTATTCTTGGTTTAAAGGTCAGATGTTATGGTTATCATAAGACTAATAAGAAATAATGGTTTCTGTACCTTAGGTTAAGTTAAGGACTATAGATCATGGTTAAAGGTCATTGCAAGTCTTTGGTCAATAATCTCCAAGGTCAACCATACTATGTTGAGTACTTACATTAAAGGACTATTAAAATGGGGTGGGTGGGATGGGCCTTACAATGTTTTCTGATTTCTCTTAGTTTCTCAAGACTTTGTATACATTTGTTTTAACTTTAGATGAACATGCACATTATTTACACATTACTCCATCTTTAATGTTGTTGATGAAAGGCATTAAAGTGTTTCTCTTTGTGAGTGAAGAAGTCTGATAATGAGGGATTTAAGGCTTTGAATATTTAATATTAAATTACTTTATAATTGGTGATCATTAGCAGAAAACTAATATACAGTTAAATAACTTGAGTAGTAATGACAATTATTTCTCTCTCTCTCTCTCTCTCTCTCTCTATATATATATATATATATATATATATATATATATAGAGAGAGAGAGAGAGAGAGAGAGAGAGAGAGAGAGAGAGAGAGAAAGAGAGAGAGAGAGAGAGAGAGAGAGAGCGAGAACGAGAGAGAGAGGAATTACAATTGCTGATATGACCACAATCACAAACATTTAGTAATATATATATATATATATATATATATATATATATATATATATATATATATATATATATATATATATATATGAATGAAAGATTAAAATCTCAAAGACTCCCAAGTACAGAAACATATGATTGGCAGAAAATTCACCCAGAAGTGTAAGTGAAAAAACATATGAAGTGATAATTTTTGTAAGTCTGGTTGTTGTTGTTGTTGTAGGGTTTAAAGCCATTTTTCAGCACATGATAGGCTATCATGGCAGCCAGTATTAATGATGTAGGAAGAACCCATGAAAATCCCCAAAAAGAGCCACCGACCCACGAGAAGCTACTGGCAAGCTTTCTCACATAATTACATTAGCCGAATCTCAGACTTGAACCCACGCAGACAGAGGTGAAATGGTAGTGATCCATAACAGAAAGCGCTTTAGACCACTCTACTACTTGGGTGTACTATAATGCCAAACATTGTCTGTGATATCATTTTTAGGTGTTCTAAAATATAAAACATTATCTGTGATGTCATTTTTAGGTGTACTATATTGCAAAAAATTATCTGTGATGTCATTTTTGGGTGTACTATAATATAAAACATTATCGGTGATGTCACTTTTGGGTGTACTATAATATTAAACATTATCTGTGATGTCATTTTTGGGTGTACTATAATATTAAACATTATCTGTGATGTCATTTTTGGGTGTACTATAATATTAAACATTATCTGTGATGTCATTTTTGGGTGTACCATAATATAAAACATTATCAGTGATGTCACTTTCGGGTGTACTATAATATAAAACATTATCTGTGATGTCATTTTTGGGTGTACTATAATGCAAAACATTATCTGTGATATCATATTTAGGTGTACTATAATGCCTATGCAACAATAGGTCACAGTAACCTGTTTTAATGCCTCAATTACTAATTAATCCAACTTATATGATGTAGGTCTTATGTACTTGGTGTTCATGAACACATTTTCTCTAGCTGCAGACCAAAAAGTCCAGGTCTAGAAAGTATGTTTGAACCCTCAGTCCAGTAAAGGATCTGTTCATTTGAATCAAGTAGATTGATTGTCAAGGTTAGTGTTATAAAAATGGAGTGAGCCTTTTCATTTAATTTATGCACAAATATGTCATGTCAGATGACAGTGAAGTGTATTATGTAATTTGAAAAGGAAAAGAAATGCAATATTCATGTTTTCAGTTTCATACTATAATTACAAATTGGGATAGTCAGTTTCAAGGAGACTTTTTTTCTCTGCCTCATTATTATTTGTGCCATAAAGGAAGGAATTGGTGGTGAAGTGTAAAAGCATATATTCTGTATGTTATTTTTATATACCTCAGACACACCACTCCACCAAAAACCCTCTTGTTATGGCATAAATCCCTGTCACTGTCTTCCTCTGTGTAAACCAGTGGTCTCGAACAAGTGGCCCACCAATCTATATCCTGTGGCTCACAAAATGATTGGCGTCACAAGGTGTCATGAGAATTAACAAAGTTGGTGCTCTCAGCAGATCATGGAAAATGTCATCACACGGCCCTCAGGGTGGTTTAAGTTTGAGATCCCTGGTGTAAACTGTAAATCTGAAATTGATCACAATTAGCAAGCAGTGTGCAAAGGCAACAGTGATTCAAAATGCATTCTACAATATGTCAATTAAGTCTATTAAGAAAATTATATGTGTTTCCAGTTTCTTGCCAAAAATTTAAGATAGAAGTAGAGCTGTGTGTGTTATTTAAAGAGGCCACTTACCCTTGACTCCACCATGAATCTCTCCCATTGTGTCCATATCTGCACAATAATTTGAGTTGTCAAAGCACATAATCTCAAGTTACCAGAGTGGAGGGCTTGTGTTTGGAGAAAGGAAGTTCAAAAATCAAAGGTCATAGTTACTGACTGAATGATATGCAAATTAGCTCCAGTTCTTCACCATCACCAGTTATAGAAAGTTGTTGATGTCTTACAGTTAGGGTAAGGAAGAACCGATAGATTTAGGGGTCACAAGATCAAAATTCAAGGTCAGTGTGACTTAAGAAAAAATAGTTTTTACACAATAACTCAAGTTCTGTATACTATTGTTACCAAAGTTTAAGGATGATCTTCACTATTGATAAAGAACAATATTTCAGTGTCAGAGTTAATTAAAGTTGATTCTGTAACATTAGTTACCAGGACTAAATGTGAATGTTCTTGCCATGAAGAAGAAACCTATTAATTTGGGGTCAATATGTCAATGGCTAAGGTAACTCAAACTAAATGAAATAGAATGGCTTCATACAATAACATTAGTGTTCTTATACACAGCCCTGAATCAGGCTTTGTGGATGGCATGCACTTTGGGTCAGGAGGAAGTCTTTACTTGGTCATAGGGTCAAAGGTCAAGATCACTAGCTGAAGAAGAAATTGGTTCCTGCATAAATGACTATGAATCATGAGATGGGTATATAATGTGCAACTCATGGTACTCTTGTACTTTACTGTTTGAAAATATTTAGTGTTCAACAATTGTCACTTCATGTGTTTCTATGTATTTTCTTCATTGTCACCAGAGGAAGACCTTGCATTATGCCAATATTTAGAGAAACTTTGTTATTTTCCCCATGCTGTGCTGTTTCCAACTTTTATTGTCATAATATAATATTTTTGTTTGGTTTACACTTCACATTTTGCATTTTTTGATCTGAGCCTTAAGTTAGACATAAACAAAAGTTATATAGGCATGAATGTGAATTTATGACATAATATCTAATGGAGGTCAAAGGATTATATCCTTTCAATTTTTAATATATTTATTTTGTAATCCCCCTGGCATGCAGCAAATGAAAATACAGCTATTTCTGTGACCATCACTGTGTGTCCATAAACATGTTCACTTTTGGAGTAGAACATACAAACCATTGAAAGTAATTTGAGCAAAGACTTTGTACACATGTTAAGCAAGATGCCTTATGATTCTAAGAATTTAGTGTACTAATTAACTTTTATATATAAATGTTACGATGGAAAGAAAATGTGGTATATGTTGTATATACATTCTGAGATTTAGATGATAATGAAGTTTTAAAATCTGATTTCCAGGATGGAAGAGGAAGGCACAAAGTGAGGAGTGCATGTACTATAATGTTAGTCATACATTACTGACTTCCATTTATAATTATTCTTCCATTTACTAGTAGTGTCAATCATACTGTCATTGCTAAAGAAGGAGCAGCAGATTGAAACTGCATGGAAAAGATCAATAAGTCTTCTAGATCATACTTAAATAAATACATTTAAATGCATATTTTTTTAATATTTTAAAACTTTTCTAGTTACTAGGTGTGAGTGCCAGATTCAATGAATGATCTCACCTTGAAAAGAAGGCAGTCATTGCAGAAAGTCAGGAAGCATCGGCCACTGATTTAAAAGGAATTTATGACCTGAAGGAAAACATGGATGGAACTAAATATAATGATAAGAAAATGAAAAGAGAAGGGTGCAACATGATGAAGGAAGATAAAAGGAAAACAAAGGCAATGAAAAATAAACCTTCATTACTATGTGTCAACTTCTCTGATGAGGCTGAGATTGGCTCAGGCTTTGGGGACTATTTGAAGGATAGGCTTGGAGATGGCTTCAAATCCAAGTTTGAAGTTCACAAGACTGAAAAAATTATAATCAAAGGAGAGAAAAATATAAAAGTATCATTGTGTTTTCCCAGTAAAGTTGCTGCAAAAAAAGCCCAATATCTCTTGAGACAATCAAATGAAAAGTCAGATACAAAACTGTATATCTACTTTCCGGAAGATAAAGAAAATGAGTTTATTGTTTTAAGCCCATCTGAAACTGAATCAAGGTTTGAGAAACATCTTCAGATGATACTTGAACAGGCCAGGAAATATTTGGCATTACACGAGTCAAAAATAAATGAAAAGGGTGAAAAATTAAAGGAGCTTGAACATAAACTCGAAGATGGAAATCTGTCATTGCAGCAATTGGAAAACACAAAGTCAGAAATAAAAGCAACAAAGGATAAATGTAAAGAGCTTGAATGTCACAAAAATGAATTTTGCTCATACCTTCATTCTATTCAATACAAGTTGCAGGAAATCAAAGTCTTAGTAAAATTTGAAACAAAAATGAATGAAATTAGATCGGCCTTTGCAGTAGAGTGCAGACGACTATCTAATGCTTTACCGATGTATGCAAGACGTTCTGACATTCTGAATGCAGTAAAGACTTCACAGGTGTCCGTGATTTTGGGGGAGACAGGATCAGGCAAAAGTACCCAGATGACTCAGTACCTCTACCAGGCAGGATTTGCAGAACATGGTCTTATTGCCTGCACACAGCCAAGAAAGATAGCTGCAGTGACTCTAGCAACTCATGTAGCTTCTGAAATGGCATCAAATGTTGGACAAATTGTTGGATATCAAGTTGGCTTGAAAGTTAGAAGAACAAACATTACAAAGATCTTGTACATGACAGATCATATTCTTCTGAACGAGTGCCTTAAAGATAATGAACTTAAAAACTTTTCATGCATCATTATAGATGAAGCACATGAACGAAGCATTTTTACAGATTTATTGCTTGGAATGATTAAGTCAGCATTGAAAAAAAGACCCGATTTAAAAGTGATAATAACATCAGCTACTATTAATCCAGATGTTTTTGTTTCCTATTTTGGTGGGGCAGAAAAATGTCCAGTTGTTCTTGTTTCAGGTAGAAAATATCCTGTTGAAGTCATATGGCTAAAGGCGGAGGATGACGAAAATCCATTTGAAGACTATGTTATTCAGGCAGTTAATACTGCAGTGGATCTTCACAAACAGAATCCACCAGCTGATGGGGACATGCTCATTTTTCTCACTACACCACTTGAAACTGAAAAGTGCTGTGAGGAGTTTAGTCAGAAATGTCCCACAGATAGATCTTTCCAGTGTCTACCACTGCATGGAAAACTTCAACCAGAAGAACAACAGAAGGTTTTTCAACTAAGTGCACCAAATAAACGTAAAGTTGTTTTTGCCACAAACAGTGCAGAAACATCTGTCACTATTCCTGGGGTAAGATTTGTTGTTGATACAGGACTTGCAAAAGACATGCGGTTTGACCCAAGACGGAATATTAGTTCACTCTGTGTGTATCCAATCAGCCAGAGTTCAGCAGAGCAAAGGAAAGGGAGAGCTGGAAGGACATCACCAGGGAAATGCTACAGACTTTATAATGAAAAAACATATGAAGCAATGGAAAAAAGTACAAAACCAGAGATTTTGCGAGTTCATCTCGGGCAAGCACTTCTCAAGCTTTTAGAGCTTGGAGTAGATCCTCTCTCTTTTGACTTTGTGGAGTCACCAACACAGGAAGCACTAGAAAATGCCATGCAGTCTCTTCATGATATAGGAGCAGTTGAAGACGCCAAGATCACCAAACTCGGACAATGGATATCAAAGCTGCCAATTGAACCTAGACAGGGGTTGCTTTTGAACAAAGGAATACTGGCAGGCATACCTATGGAGGCTCTTATTGTGGCATCATTCAGTGGAGGTAGTGGAACTTTCTGTCGATCAGGGACAGAGGAAGAAAAGAAAAAGGCTGATTTAAAAAAAATAGCCTTTTGCCACAAAGGAGGAGACATTTTGACATTACTTAATGTCTACAGAAAGTGGGATCAGGTTGCAGAGAAACAGAAAGGTCGTTGGTGTTTTCAAAACTTTATCAATGCTAAATCAATGAAGGGTGTGCGAGACACAATGAAAGAACTTAGAAATATTCTGAAGAGGGACTTGGGAGAAGACATTTCCTTTGAGTTCAGGTCAGTGGAGGAGGCAGACACTATTCTGAAAAAGTTATTGGTAGAGGTACTGAAGCAGAATGTTTGCTGTTTTCTTGGACATGAGAAGGCTGGATATTTTAACTTCAAGAATCACCAGCATGTTCAGATTCATCCATCATCGGTGATAAAGCCACTAGATCTTAAGCCAGGACTTATTGTTTATGAGCAGGTACTGCAGACATATACAGATTTTGTGACCAGTGTTACTCCAGTTGATGAAACAGAAATGATGGTGCTGCCATCAGAAGTGCTAGACATTTACAGAAACACAATTGAAAACATACGTGTTGTCTTAAACCATACATGCTGGGCAGGGAAAAAAGCTATGAAACAGTTTGTTGGTCCACTGCATCGGAATAGAAAAGAAACAGAACTAAGTATCAGTGAAGCCTGTGGAAATAGAGCTGTGGTAGTAGACACCAACAGGAATACTGGAGAAATACAGCTCTACTGTAGCAAGGTTGATGAGCAATGTGCTGTGAGGATGCTGCAAGATGTCTTAGGGGAAATAATAAAGCCAATGCTGCAGAACTGTATTGATGTGCCTGTTGGAAAATCAGATGAAGGAGTTCGAGCCACTTTGGGTGCGGGTGGTGATGTCATAAATATCCTCATGCCACACCAGTATAGAACCATTATTATTAAGCAGAAACTGCAATCAAATATAGAGGTAGAGGTCTCAGACATCAAGGAAGTTTTCTCTCCATTTGGGGAGATAATAGACATCAAACCATATATGAAGAAAAATAGAAAAGATCCTTCCAGTTGGGGAACTTTAACCTTCAGAACAGATACTGATGCCAAGAATGCATTGAACTTTGCTAACTCTGGGAACAGATTTGATGCTAGACCTTTCCTTCCCCAAACAAATTCCAAAATTTCCAAGGATTTCAAACTCAAGTTAACTTGGTTGCGAAGACCTGCTAGGGATTTTGCATATGTTACAATGGCTTGGCCAGAGGACTTTGTAAAAGCTATGGAAGAAAAGGCAATCAAAATTGCTGGTGATCTTGTATACATATCAGATTCTCGAAGTAAGGATAACCATGACACCAGAAATCAACTGTTCTTAAAAGGGTTACCAAATGATATTTTAGAGGCAGATATAAAAGTGGCCTTTAAAGAATTTCTTGGAATTTCAGAAGCAGAAGCAAATGACAGAATAACAAATATTATTGTTCCTCGTAAGGATGCTAAAACTTCGCAACAGATGTATGCATCACTCCGCAACAGAATAGAGCAGGAGGTTTTGCAGTATGCTTCCAGAGGATCCTTCGATATTATCTTTGCACCAGATCCATTGAAGAAACAAAACTGTGTTCGATACACAGTTTTTGTTAGCTTCGGTAACCCAGAAGAAGGTCAAGCAGCTTTAAATGGGATGCTGATGAGTCCACCAAAATTTAGTGAATATCATGTTCGAGTAACTGCTGAGTTGGAAACATCTATTGTCATTTGGAAGAATATTTATGAAGCACTAAAATCTGATATTGAACCTGTCATTGAATCCTTTATATCTCAATATCCTGATGTTCATATAAAAAGCGACACATCAAATTCAGGAAATGTTTTCATAAAAATAAAAACTAACAGCACCAGATTATTGGCTAGGGTCAAAATATCATTGGATGATCTTGTTCAGAGTGATGTTCTTGAATGCGGGCAAAATAAGGAATTATCCCGACTCTTCACCAGAGATGGACGTAGTCAGATAAAGAGAATTGAGAAAGAAACTGGTTCTGTTATTTTTGTAGATAGTAGGACAATGTCCATTTTTGTTCATGGAACACAGGCAAGAAGAACAAAAGCTTTGTCTGGCATAGAAATGTACTTAGATACTTTGGCAGGACTTGTTGAAAAACATTTTCAGTTAAAAGGAGATGGAAAACCATGCGGAATGATGAAGGAGCTCATTTCCAGATATGGTGCAGACCTTGGCCAGATGAAGGAAGACAGTGGAGTCAAATCAATTAAATTAGACTTGCGAAATCGTAAAATAGTTGTCCTTGGTGATGAAGAATCTATTGGTAAAATGGAGACATTGATCCAAGAAATTTGTAATGGTCTGTGTAAAAGCCCTTATCATGCAGTATCAAAATTGCCTGACTGTCCAGTTTGTCTCTGTTCAGTAGAACAAACTAACATGTATCGCCCTGAATACTGTGGACATCCATATTGTGGTGAATGCATCAAGAACCAGCTGAAATCTGCCATCCAGGATAAAAGTTTTCCAGTTTTATGTGCAGTAGAAAACTGTAAACAACCTTTGGTTATTGACGACTTCACTGCTCTTATTCAACAAGGATGTACTACACAACGAGATCTAATGAAAGCTGCTGTTAGTTTCTTTGTAGGCGTAAACAATGCACAGTTCCGATATTGCATAACACCCAATTGCGACATGGTTTACAGAATTACAGAAGAAGGAACACCATTTACATGCAGTGAATGTCAACAGAGGATTTGCACAGTCTGCCATGTTCAGTACCACAATGGCATGACATGCTCCATTTACCAGGCAGAAAAGAGGAAGGAGAATAAAATTGATCCTTGGCTAAGGAAAGACAGTGCAAACAGAAAGCTTTGTCCAAAGTGTTCAACTCCTATTGAAAAATCCGGTGGATGTAATCACATTGAGTGTGGTACTTGTCGTATCCATATTTGCTGGGTTTGCCTACAAGCATTTGATACAGGACGTGATTGCTATGGACACATGAAATCAGCTCATAATTCTTTTGTGTAAAAATTGTTCTTTTGATGATTTTTCATGGTAGTCATAATGCAGGTTTTGTTCAGGCATAATTGTGAAAAGTTAAAATCCTTGATTAGTTGTTTCCAGTGTCACACAAAACTGCATTTCAAAAAGTACAAAAAAGTTGAAAAAAGCAAATTCAAACAAACCTTTGACAAAGAAATGATGATAGTGTTCTGTTTAAGAAGTCATCAAAATCTTTCCTTGCAAGTCCATTGGAATGGCGCATTTTTAACCATCTTACTTGTGAATGTTGTAAATTGACATAGTTTGGAAAGTGATAAATCTCTTTCCATACTACACAGTAGTCTTCTTGGGTACATGGGTAGAGAGTAGAAAAATATTCATCTGGTATGCAATATATATATATTGACACCAAATATATCTTGGTGGTAATTATCTTTGTAATATTTTATCAATTATATAGCCATTATTTGTACTCAGCATCATTAATACAGTGAAATTTCTCCAGACCAAACTCTTCCTAGGTTTTGACATTAGAAATCCAGGTCACCTCCTGGACCTGAGTACACTCAAACAAGTTTTTCTTTTACGAATATGATTCTTTCAATTTTCCTATCAGGTATCAAAATTAGATTAGAGAGTGCACTCAAGGAGTTTTCTGAATTTGGGGCCTGCAATCTCTAGAAACTGGAGATCCTTTTAAGAAACTTTGGAGTTCAGGTAAGAAGATCTGGAGTCTGTTAGTGCATAGAAAACCATTACATTTGAGGAAAACAACTAAAAATATTAGAAGACATTTTATTCACTATAATTATTAAACTTTATATCTTTGACTAGTTATTTAGGTCAAAGACCAGTGATTGAAGGTCACGTACATAACGGAAGTGTTTAGAAAACTCCGAGTCAACATAATTCTTATAGAGACTGAAATACTTATCTGGTCTCAGATTTTCTTTTTCGTGTGCATGATGTTAATTTATTGAAATTTATTGATCTCAACCAACTTTTAATTGGTCTTGTGGCCTTTGGTGATTAGAGGATACATTATATCTAATATATCATAATCTGTCTGGGGAGTTCATTTTCATTGATCATCTGTTTTAAATGGACATTTAAATTTGACAAAATATTCATTTATAAGTTAACTTTTTAAATTGATGAAATATTATATAATTACATGTATTAGATAACATTTTAATTTGATTAAATATTAAATAACAAGTTAACATTTGAAACTGATGAAGTATTCAGTTATCAGTTAACATTTGAAACTGATGAAATATTCAAATAATAGTTAACTTTGTAAATTGATGAAATATTCAATATAAGTTAACTTTCTAAATTTGATGAAAAGTTCAATTACAAGTTATATGTTGACATTTGAAATTGATTAAATATTCAATAACATGACATTTGAAACTGATGAAATATTGATTTATAAGATAACCCAATATTTGTGTGTAAATGTTTTTAAAATCTGAATGTTCTTGTATAAAGTTTTTCTTTTGCATTTTATAAGATTTAGGATGCAAGTGAGTCATTAGACAACTATTTGGGTCATCTCTTATGCTGAGACATTATTGAGAATAAAACTAATTTGGTGTCTAGCAAGGTGGCTGCTGTTACAGTGTGGCCTTTCAAGAGGCTGACCACTGTATTAGATTTACACATGTAACTTTTGATGCCCCAAGGACATGCATCTAGCATTCAGTGTGTGTTTGTGTGTGTGTGCGTGTGTGCGTGACTTTGCATATGTGTAAGATTTAAGTAATCTGTAAATAATACATTATGTGATTTATTTCATATTTGGAATATAATAATAAAGATCACATACTTTTCTTTTCCCTCAAACTGTTTTGCCCAGGGTTGGACCGTGGGGATCTAGACAAATATACACTTCTCGTTTGTTGTTAGTGCTGTTGGCAAAGGTTTCATTTTGTCATGTAAATTTCAGTTACAACTACACAGTTATTGTTAGCTTCAAATATAACACCATGATATATTTACTTTTATCCCTATGCTAATTCTGCTTTTCAGTCAAGTCCCTTGGTGTGACCATGGCAGACTGGTTATAACTTGACCATAAGTCTTATTGAAATGACCTTTAAATTCCATACTTCTGGAACAGTATAAAAAGTTTGAAAAATATAATCATTGCAATCAAATCTGGATATTTGAATTCAGTATTTGGGCTTGATCTTGGTTTTCATGTTGAATTCAGTGGAGATGGTCAGGAAACAGACTAACGTGCTGTTGGAGTTGGTTAGGGAACCAGACTAACTTGGTTTTCAGATGCTTGAATCTATCCTTGCTTTTCATGCAAAATATCAGCATGTCTGACCAAATTTATGCTTTATGTTAGCTCTCCCCAGATACTAATCGAATTTAAATGAAATATATGACATAATATAGATCAGAGATGTGCTTTCTTAAACAGAGCTTGGGGTCATCAAATGTATGAACCTTTTCGTTTAGCAGAATATATCCTTTGCTGCACGAGATCACACTGAACTTTTTGTATGCATTTTTGAAAGTCAATAATAGCGGTACATGAATTTGTGTTATAACTTAATTAAAATTTGGCAAAGGAATGATTTTGATTGCCTTTCGTAGGTCTTGTCATGGTTAACTTTTGCGCCATGGGTAAAAAAATAGGACATTTATTTGGTTATAGATTATTTATACCTGTATTTCAAATACCTGGAAATTCTCTTTCTTCTTTGAAGGTATCATCGATCATAGTTCATGCTTACTCTTGATTTATGTTTGCTCTATTACTCCAGCTCCATCAGGTCATATCCATGAAGGTGGTCATGGGTCAATGAATATGACATTTTGAGTTTTGGGTATTTTACTAAGATCTTTTTGCCCAGAGTCTATAATTAATCTTTATAGATCAATGTTACTGTGAATTTAAGCTTTTACTTTTGAGTAGGAAGAATAAATAAATTCCTTGTATGAACTTGTACATTTTAATTGGTATATATGTATACAGCTGTTGTAGTTGTAACTGATGTATATAATAAAACACAAACCATGAAGAGGAAAACATGGATGCATGTCATTATAGGCATTTGATTCAAGCTATACATGTCTTCAAACAAATCTCTAATAACTTTAATTATTCAATCCTGTTAAAATTACATGTATTTTGAATCAAACATTTCTTAACTTCATTAGTGCAGATGCTACAAATGCATCATTTCATATTTGTTTGTGAGAAACTTCAAACTGTGTCATATTTCGACAGAACGAAATTGATGGTGTTATGACTCTCAAATTATAAAGTACAGTGGTCACAGTTTCAGTTCCTCTGTGTACATGATCCAATTTTAAGCTTAAAGCTTTAAAATGTATACTGCGTATTTTGCATTGTAATCAAAGAAGCATAGATAGTTGTATTTTTCCTAAATTGTATTAATTGAGATTCTAATCATTAGTACCTAATATATAAATATATATGTTATTCTAATAAGTCAATTTGTTATTATCCACCAGAATTAATGGAATTTGTTTAGCTGTTGTTGATAATATGCTTTGTTACCACTGTTCTTATCTCTATCTCTAGTTCTATATAATTAGCCTCTGTATCTTGTTTGGTAGAGTTTTAGACACCAAGTTCTGCATAGACCAGACTGAGTCAGCTACCCTAGGGAAGAGGGCACTCAGCTTAGATTTCTTTTGTATGCTATGAGCAATGATGTGTTAGAATAACAAAACCAAAAACACTGTGCATTAGATATTGCTATATCCATGTTTTGTGCATATTTCCTTTTTCTTTAACTAAAATATTTTTCGCTTCTATGGCAGATTGTATGATGGTTCTCTGACATCTACCTATTTATGTTCAGTTCTGAAAGTTAATGAAAACATTTTTTCCTCTATCCTTTCAAGGTTTTTCTTTTGTTTGATCAAGTATACCATTAACCTATATGTTGAGTTCTGAAAGTTAATTAAAACATCTTTTCTCTATCCTTACAAGATCTTTCTTTTGTTTGATCAAGTATACCATTAATATATGTGGATTCATATTTTTTGTCAAAGAAATCTAGCAAAACGTTTTCTTTTTGCATCACAAAGATGTAACAAAATAGAATAATTAAAAAAATATGTCACTAATTCAAGTCTTAATCTTGAGTGTCTTAGAATGTGAATCAGGAAAATTAGATTTATCAATTTAGACTATAACATGATAGACAACAAGATGGGGTGAAAATGTCATAGTTATGAATAGTTTCCAATAACAGGGATATTTTGTACAAACATAACAAGCAACAAAAATTTATATATAGAATGTCAGGCATGAATGTGAAATGAATAAGACATAACATGAAATAACCTCTAATTGTGACCCTTGATGGTCTTGAAACATTATTTTTAAGTACTCTTTTAAATTTACTAAAATAATGTTTGTCACACTACTTATGACCTGTCCTGACCAAAGACATGAAGGGTTTATGCTTTGCCATACAAATGTTTTGAGATGTCTTGCATTTTTCAGCAAGCATTATGTTTGGTAATGATCAGTTGGCAGCAAATATGTAGTATGTATGTATGTAGGTAGGTAGGTAGGTGGGTAGGTAGGTAGGTAGGTAGGTAGGTAGGTAGGTAGGTATGTATGTATGTATGTATGTATGTATGTATGTATGTATGTATGTATGTATGCATGCATGCATGCTTGCATGTATGTATGTATGTAAAGATATATCCTATTAATAATATATTGGGTTTCATTATTTAGCTTTGCATCTGTAAACAATATTTTATTTACTTTTGAAAATCTTAACCTTAAATTTGCTAATTTATATATGTATTACAGATAATGAACTTTGATATACACTGTATTGTTAAGAGTCATGTTAACTCTACATTGTATGTTTGACTGCATAGATTCTGTACTAAATATATACATTTTAATCATTAATTTATTTTGTATTTGATTATTTTGTTTCCAGTTGTATTGTGGAACATGAAAGAATCGGAAAATGTTCACACAGAGTATTATTTGTATTAGTCAAAATTGAAACTAAAAAATATATAATGCTTGTTTTTTTGT
Organism: Unio delphinus; assembly: GCA_029339505.1. Taxonomy (NCBI): domain Eukaryota; kingdom Metazoa; phylum Mollusca; class Bivalvia; order Unionida; family Unionidae; genus Unio; species Unio delphinus. The sequence goes on from JAQISU010000306.1 coordinate 9,138,780, forward strand.
TCAGGAATTGTATTCCATAATTTAAAATAGTGAATGATTTGGATAATATTTAACCATAATCTGTATAGAGTGGGGTTGAAATCGAGTTTCTTTTTGTACAGAAATCATTTTGATATTTGTAACACTTTCAACGAACAAAATTCGTTCTGTTTTCATTAGCAGGAAAATATATTTTTTTAAGTAATATTAGAATTTTAACTCAAAATGCTAGATTGCTAGTGTGTTTTTAGGTTTGACAGATGTTCAAAATGAAGCAGAGGCAATGTGATTGTTTTTCTTCCTAAAACAACCAAGTATTCACGTACAACCCCACCCCAAAAATGTTAACTGAGCATATCATGTTGATCTTTGGGATGGTGAAGCAAATCATTGTTCTGAATGTTTTTTGCCCTCCATATGCAACTGCAGGCTTCCAGTGATCCACCTACTGTATATAAATTTCTATAAAATTCCTATTTTTATTCCAACATTTTCCCCATAACTTGTTGCATCTTTGATCCTAAGGAGAGGAAACAATGTGTCATCCACCCTCCAAAATTGAGACGAGCACAACATTTTAAATGGACAAAGAAAAATTGTAGTAGTGATAATGGAATTGCATAATCTTATTTACCTTCACAATTTCGCCAAATTAAATTTGTTGTATGCACTCTGTGTTCATTTAACTTTAGTGTTCATTTTTAACTAGCATTTATTACAATAAATATATTAAATGCTTTTTTCAGATTAATAAATCATTAATTAAATGACAGGTATTTTACTTGCAGATATATCATTTTGCAACAGATATTCCATGTCATCTGATGAGTTTTGTTTACCTTAGCGACATCTACAGTTAACGCAAACATTGACAGACATCCATTTAAGAAAAGTTATGGTTGGATTTTGTTTTTCTTTCTTGACATAAAAGCAGTGGCGGGTTACACATAGTCGACAAGATTTGTGGGACAGGATAAAATAATACAGGAAGCTGATGATCTTTAGCTTATGGTGCAACATTGTTATAGTATTTAAGAAAAAACCCAACCTTTTATTATCTTTATTTATTCCTTTTTTGAATAGGGTAGGGAGGTAGTTCATTTTCTTCTTCATACTTTTCTTACAAGTCATAGTTTTCAGAAAAGAGATAAATGATTCATCATGATTTATGTACTCAATTTTGGAGTTCTTCATGGTATATGCATTACGTTATTAGTACTGGCTATTGTGTTAAAGTTAGGAAGTCTTCCCTGTACATGTATTACAGTATTCCATACTGCTGAAATTACAGTGTTTTCCGCATCGTTTTGAAACCCAATGTCTTAGAAAATCAGTATACGTTTTGGAAAACATGGATTGGTTTCATTTTTACCATGAGATAATTTGCATGATTGATATCCTTTTTACTGTAAGATAATTGGTATTATTGGTATCCTTTTTAATGTAAGATAATTTGCATGATTGCTATCCTTTTTACTGTGAGATAACTTGCATGAATTTCAAGCATAAGCATTACAACCTTGCTCAGTGTATTGCTGCAATAGAGCTGACCAGTAACCCACTTTTTGATTAATGTATACCTTATAAATAATAAACTTACTGAGTGCAGTAAACCTGACTAGTAATTAATTTATTTGGTACAATAAACCTGACCATTAATCAGATGAAAAACGAAACACTTTGTAAGTGTTTGTTCTCAGTTATTACTTCAAGAAAGTGGAAAATGAGGATCCATATGCTCCATGGCATTTATTTAGAAATCAGTTCCACATCACAGACTTGCATAGCATTTTGTGAATGGCTTGTATTCGGAGAAAGGAAGAAGCCTTTGGAGTTTAGATGCATCTAAGGTCAGGTTTACACAGGATTGAAAAAATTATTTTCACCCTAAAAACGTTTGTTCTACATCACATACCAGGACTGCATTTTAGGATGGCGTTCACCTGGGTTTAAATCATTTAAGTTTAAATATGTTTCATTTCTTGACCTGCACCAAATGCTGTGGATGGTTTAAACATTTAATAAGAAAAATAGACTATTGCTTGCTGGAAAAAAGTTACTGCGACTTAAAAAATTGCTTTTGTATAGTAATTCTAATGAGTTGGGACTGAAGTTAGTGGATCCTGTAAGAAATGGGTCTGTTGATTCGGAGGTCAAAAGGTCAGATATCAAGTTTTTCATGAATTACAAAATAAGGTTTTTTTAACAATAATTGACCAAATATTTTAGAGGTGCTTGTGCTTTTAGTAAGAAGAGAACCTATACATTTTGTTAGCTAATGGTCAAATATCAAGGAATGGTGAGTCTAAGAAGAAATTAGCTATCTGCATTAGGACTGCATGTATTTTGCCTAAAGATCAATATCACGCAGACCTACATTCTAGAATGTCCTACTAAGTAGTGACATAGAAGGCACTTTTTCAAGTATGTTGTAGACATAATGTAACATTCACAGTATTCTTGTTGTGATGGTTGCAGATTTCATTTAAGACTGTATTCCAGTTTCACAAGAATAAATTTCTGCAACAGAATTAATTGACTGAATAAATTCTGTTTGTAATTGGTGTATGGGAAACCAGGGAGATGGAGTGGACAAAAGTTACCTCTCAAAAGATCTTAAAAGTTGACCAGTAGTTTAATCAGAGAAATCTTTGAAAAAAAAAAGATTTAATTATTGCAACAGTCACAGGTCTTAATGTGGTTATTTAAGATAATCAAGTTGTCCTAAAATAAAGGATGGTTGTACAATATATAATTTGCCAAAATACAAACTATAGCACGCTTATCATTTTGGTATTAGTTTCTTAGTATTTAGATCTAGGGTAAGTTTAGTTTAGGAATACATGAGCTGCTAAATCAATTTCCTATCTCATTATCACAGGTTTATATCAACATTTTGCCACAGTAGTAATTGAATGTAGTTTCATCAGTAACGAATAAAATTAAATGCTGTACACAAAACTGAGATAAAAGAAGTTTTTTTTAATTACTTTTAATTTATTACTTAATTCATATTAAGTACAGTATAATTAATACTATGTAATGAATATACCTAAATTATGGAAATAAATACTACTTTCTTTGAAATACATTCACACTTTGTGTTATATCTAGTAAAGAGCTTGTTGCCAAGCACACTATTAATCTCTTTCTCTCTCTCTCTCTCTCTCTCTCTCTCTCTCTCTCTCTCTCTCTCTCTCTCTCTCTCTCTCATCAATGATCACCCAAGTGAAAATGTGATTGAAATTTCAGTGTAATTTCACTACTATTTCTATACATGAATTACATACCACTGATATTTTGGGTGAGATTTCTGTAACATATTTCTGAAATGTTGGCAAGATTTAACTAAACGTTTTACTAAAACTTTAAATGAGATTTCGCTCCGAAAATTCTTTAAAACTTTACCTGAAATTTCAAGAAATTGCAAGTGGAATTTAAATGAAATAGTGAAATTTCTGAGTGACAATAGATAATTTTACTCAAATTTTAATAATTTTTTCACAGGCATTTTAAAAGGACTCAAATGAAATAATGGGTACGAATTATGTAGCACTTTACGAACCACAGTAATATTGCTAGATAAATGAAACAATATACACGTGATAGAGTACGGAAGTTATGCTTTGTATTCCATTAATTACAATTAATTTTATATTGACATTCTTTTCATTAAACCTAGTTTTACTTTGATTTAAGAGGGGAACAAAAGAAAATACAGGAGCAAAATAAGATAAAACAGGAAAAAATTATACGTAATATATGTTTCTTATGAACACTGAAGTTTGTAAGCAAAATATCTACGTGAATCAAGTTTCAGCAAGCATCGGCTAGCAATAGGACGGTGAAAGACGTGATAAGTTATAAAAGTATACTTTGCTGATTTTAGAACCTTTGTTCCTGTGTTATCTGTCTTTTATTCCGGTTTTTCGTTTGTTCCGTCTTGTTCCAATTTGCTCCTGTACAAAGTCTGACCCCAGTGATGATGGCGGAGTAGCGGGATTTTGTGACCAATGTTACTTGTTTTGTGGAAGCAGAAATGATGGTGTTCGCTTTGAAAAGTGCTTGACCTGTACAAAAACAAACAGATGATATATATTTCTGTTTTTAAAGCAGATTTACTAGGCAAAAAACCCAAACAATCAAAGAATGCATTGGTCCACTACATCAGAATAGAAAAGAAGCAATATAAAGATTCAGTGTAACATATTCAAATCGGACTGTGGTACTTGACGTGAGCAAAATTACTGGAAAAATGCAGCTCTGCTGTTTTAATGTGGATTGACATTGTACTGAAAGAATGCTCAAAGACGTTCGAGATGGATTACCAAATCTAATGCTGCCTTAGTACTTGAAATACCTGTTGGATAAATAGATCAAGGAGTGCTAGTCTTTTTGGGTACAGGTAGCAAAGTGATAAATGTTCTTATGCCTTACCGGATTAGGACCATAATTGTCAAGCAGAAACATCTATCGGATAAAGAGATTAAGGTCTCTAATATCAGTGTAGTTTTCAGACCAAATGGGAAGATAACAGACATCAAACCACTTTTAAAGACAAATATTTAAAACAAATAATTTTTTCGTGTGACTATAAGGACAAATTCTGATGCCATATATGTATTGACCTCGCTTACTTCATCTGGAAACATATTATTTGAAGCCATACTTGCCGCGTATGAAACAAATTCTGAAATGTCCAATGATTTCATTCTCAAACTAACTTTAATGTGAATACCTGGAAAGAGGACATTGTAAAAGCTATGACAGTGAGATCAATCATAATTGAATGACGCCTGAAAATAAGGGTGCTTGTGATACCACCATGAATGAGAGGATTGCCATATGACGTTACAGACGAAGCGATAAAACTGCTTTTACAAGATTTATGGGACTTCAACAGCAGAATAAAATGAGAGGAAAGCAAGTATTGTTGTACCATGAGTAGCATAAGAAACTTCGCAATATATGTATGCAGCGCTCTACAAGAAAGTTGAACAGGCAGTTTCACAGTATTCTTCAAAAGAATTATATGATATCAATTTGGAACCAGATCCAGTGAAATATCATAAATGTGTTTGATAGAAAGTTTTTTTTAAAACAAAGTTTCGGTAACTCATTGAATGTCTGACTGTATTAAATGGCATGCAGATGAATCTAATAAGTTTTAGTGACTCTCCAGCTCATGTAACTACTGAGTTGGAAACGTCAGTAGCAATTTGGAAAACTATTTATGAGGCACTAAAATCTGATATTGAAACTGTCATTTAATTTATCAGATCCAAATATCTAAATATTTCATGTATACGCCGACTTATCAAGGGCAGGAAATGTTTTCTTCTTTAAACCGACAATACCAGTTTATTTGAGTTGTATGATCTTGATCTAGGTAATGTCGTCGAAAGCAGACTAAATAATGAAATATACTTTTCATCAGAGATAAACGTTGTGAAATAGAAAGAACTGAGACAGTGACCTGACTTGTACTTTTTGTAGATAACATAACCATGTCAGTATCCATTCAAGGAAAGCAGGCGAGAAGAAGAAACGATTTGCCTGGCATCAGAATGTACTTGGATACACTGGCAGGACTTCTCGAGAAACATCTTAACAAGATAGTAGATAGATAAAAAACCACGCGGTTGGATGAAGGTGGTCATTGCCAAAATATGGTACAGACCTTGAACAGATGTTTATAACGTTTCTTTGCGCATGAACCTGGCTAGTAATCATCCTTGTAATGTCATTTTTACAGTCATCTGTAGTTTTCAGGGTTTACTCATCTGTAGTTTTTAGAGATTAGTCATCTGTAGTTTTTAGAGCTTAGTCATCTGTAGTTTTTAGAGCTTAGTCATCTGTAGTTTTCAGAGCTTAGTATATACAGCGAAACCTTTTTAGACCTAACTCTCTATGCCAGTAGAAGGTCTAGTCACATATTCATAAACCTCCTTAACCCAAATTCATACTCAGACTCAGATATGTAATTAATATAACAATATAAGTTTGCAACTTTCATGAACTGCATTTTCTAAATTTAACATTACTCTAAATTTAGATAAATTTTAACCGCTAGTTTTTTTAAAGAAAAAAAAATTCTAATAAGTTATTTCATTATCAGCTTTAAAATATTGTTTTCAAGGTGTTCTTTAAATATGGGAGCAGCAGTTGTTATAATTGGGGATCAAGTTAAATACCAGAAATCTAGGTGATATAGGGAGTGTTCATTTGTTAGAATTGGGGATCAAGTTGAATACCAGAAATCTAGGTGATATAGGGAGAGTTCATTTGTGCCTAGAACATCATTACATTTAAGGTATATCCTAATCCGTTAAATGTAATAACTGTAATTATTAAAACTGCTGAACAGATCTATTTATTGAGGTCCATAACAAATACTTTCCGGTTTCATGTATGATGCAAGTGCTGAGAGAACTCAGAAAATAGAAGCCTATCAGGACTGAAATTGCTTTGGTCCGGACGTTGATTCGGTAAGTAAAAGCCTCTCCGAACCAAACTGTTAAATGGTCTTGAGGTTTTTTTTATGTCGCAATATTATTTGTTGATATTATCATTATCTGCCTTCTAAATGGACATTTTAAATTTATAAAATATTCAGTTTTAAGTTATTAGTATAAATACCTGTGAATATTTTCAATATTTTATATTAGCAAAAACGAAATAGAGCGCCATTATACAAACTTTTGTTAGACAAGGTGACTTTATTCAGAGAGGAACCACCATTTTTGAATAAAATTTTAGATTCCCTAGAGACAGGCATCTAGCATTTGATTTCTGTGTAGATCTGTGTCTATGTTTGTCTCTGTAAAGTCGTTTAAGATTTAAATCAGTTGGAAAGAAAAGCAGCTTTTATCCGATTTACATCATATTTGGAATATAATGACTACATACTTCTTTTTTCTCATAACTAGTTAACACAGATTAAGGCATGTGGTGTCCATACCTTCATGCACTACTTATTTTTCGTTGGTGTCATTGGCATTGGTTTTATTGTGTCACTTAAATTTCAATGACAATCTACTCATTGATATTTTTTCCAGATAATGCATATTTCCTGTTATCACCATGCTACCTTTGCTCCTTAGTCATGTTCCATGTCGTGGATATGACAGACTGGTAAACTATTACAATGTTACCCTACATCTTATAGAAATGAGTGTTAAACTATGGACTTGGAGAAAAATAGCAGAAACATGAAAATACGATTGCAGCAGTAGCTTTCTGGTTTTGGCGTAATATATGGGTTGTGTTCTGTCAATGTTTTATATTGTTTCAGTGAACTAGGTCAGAAAACTAGACTAACTTCACAGGAGTGGCTCAGATATTTAAATCTGCCTGTCTTTCATGCAGATTAGCTGCATAAGAAATGTTTTTCTTTTTTACTAGGTATATCTGGACATTAATCCGATGAACATCGGCTCTCTGACATGTACATCGGATTGACACTGATTCAATGTCATGTTAGACCTTTTGACCTGCCAGTCAGTTCATAAAAGTGAGAAAGATCATTCGTAACATATTGCTACACGAAATGCCACAGTTTATTTTTTAATTTACTGAAAAAAGTGGACTGGGAATTACAAAGGTTATATGTTCAGTGGCGTAGCTAGAGGGGTACAGGTGGGTGCAAGTTGCACAAGGCGACGTCTTGGTGGGAGGGGAGGAGGCCAGAATTAGAGGATTTGAGGATTCAGTGTATACTTTTGCAAAGTGTGCTTGAGAAGAAACAACTAAGTAAACGACTAAGTCCGTGGCAGGATGTCTGGATGATTGAGATTAACTCTGGTTCAAGATGAATCTGGGTCACGCATACTTGTCCAGTCACATCGAACTCCAAATACTCTAAGTTACGCGGGGGGGGGGGAATCAGTAGAGAGGGCGAACAGACTTTTTTGATCAATCATTATTTGCCTTACATAGAACCTTCCTACGAAATATATAAAACAATTTTAAACAAAACCCCCTAATTTACCGAATTTTTTGCCTAAATTTCATGCAACCGGTTTAACCCGCTGACGACCATACTGAAGTCACGCCCTCTCTGCTGCTACCCATTAGCCACTTATTTTATCGATACCTACACGATATCTTGTTCTGGGATCATGCAGGTTCATTGTTATAAAACCATACGGTATTGCTTGCGCACGTGAAAAGAAATGTTTAAATTTATTTATATCCATATCTCCGCTACACCAGGTCTGATGAATATTTCTTAGCGTGTGTGTATCCATTCCATTAAAAACAGCTAAAATATTACAATTGTTTCTGATTACCTTAGGAATTTGTGTATACCGCTGAGATACATAAATAACATCAGTATTTTTATGTCTTCCTCGAGAAAATATTCCTGCCGGATTTGATTGTTTATCTCTCATTATGTCATTATACACAACTAAATTATTAACGAATCCATCAAGATTATCGACAGATGGTGCTTCATCAATGTCGGTTATAAAATCAATAATATCATCACCTCTCAGCAATCGTGCGTTTTCATTAAATTCCTTAAGTACTGCATAGCATCTCTGATCACAAACAGATGGTGCTACTAAGTTCAATTTATTCCATTTCAACCATATCATTATCAAATTAAGTAATAATTGTGTTTTACCAGATCCAGACGGGCCTATTAGTATCATTCTGATCGAATTTTGTAACGCTGGATGATTTTTTACCTGTTCTCGTTTTCGTGTCGCTGAAAAATCAATTATATCCATGGTATAATTATATCATGGATTAAGATTGTTTAGGCTGTAAAGTTGAAACTTCAACTACTGATTTATCTATGGTTACAACAAAAAATAAAAAAATAGCACACAGTGGAAAATGTTCCGTATGTGGCAGAAAAAAAATTTTCCTTTTTACCAAAAAAATCCCGGTGCTGACATTGCAACATTAATGTCAAAATCTCCAGGAACTCCGTGGGCTAAATATCCCTGAGAAAAACGTCTTCCAGGATATAATTACTGCGGTCATGGCACTCGCCATGATATCAGACTTGATAAACGAGATCAACCAAAATCCGGTGAATATCCGGTAAATGCAATCGATAATGTGTGTCACGTTCATGATGTAGCTTATAAACGAAAATATCTAGAACAACGACATATCGCAGATGTGAAATTGATTCATGTATTGAATTCTACAAAAAAAATAAAATCTCAAGGAAGGATTAGCCAGTTGGTTAGTAAAAACTGCGATGAAAACCAAATTAGCAATAGGTGCTGGGTAATTAATTATAATGGAAACAATTTATTATCGACCAAGAGTATACTGGAAAGGTAGAGCAGCAATCGATAAACTCGCTAATGCAGCAAATGTCACAAGTTCTACCGCCACAGCGTTGTTAGCACGACAAGCAATATTTCAAATTTACCTACCACCGCCTAAACGAATCGAGTACGCACATTTTGATGTTAATGTTCCTAATGATGTTCATCAGGCTGATATTTTGTTTTTACCTCATGATCGTATGCGTTGAGTAACATTTAAATACGCATTAACAGTTGTTGATGTTGCACGTAGATATAAAGAAGCTGAACCATTATCAACTAAAATAGCTACTGACGTTGCATCTGCTTTCGAACGGATTTATCGACGAGGACCCTTGCGATGGCCACAACTAATACAAGTCGATCCTGGCAAAGAATTTCTTGGTGCAGTATCATCAATAATGAAGCAACATAATGTTAAAATACGACGAGGACATACTGAAATTCATCGTGATCAAGCGATCGTAGAATGATTTAATAGAACACTTGCTGAACGATTATTTGGATATCAATACGCGAAGGAATTTGTTCAGGATACAAGATCTCGTGAATGGGTTGCAAGATTACCAAGTGTGATAGCTGCATTAAACAATTAGATTATTCAAACAACTGCCATGAAACCTATTAAAGCGATTACAAGGAAATATATACCAATACAGCATAATGTTTCATCGCAGCCAATATTTGGTAATGTCATCGTCAGGTATTTATACGAACGAGGTAAAATTGAAGGAGGAAAAAAAGAGCGACAGATTCTATTTGGAGTATTACAACACATACGATGTCCAGCGTGGTATGATCCACAGGTAGACCTGCAATCTAGAGATTAGATTCAACTGCTCCGCAACGTTGATTCACACGTGAACAATTACAGGTAATTCCGGAAGGTACACAATTACCACCACATTCACTTAACTAGCACCTCTACACCGATTACATTCAAGACAAGTTAACATCACATTATCACATGTGTGACCAAAAATATTATCTTTTCTATCTACGGTAAATTGTCTAGGATTTTTACTTGAGTATTGCCACAGCATTATACAATTACAGTTTGCACAGTGATTATCCTGTTTTTGTATCAATATTTTGATAAAATGCACGTGAAGATTGAAGTCGCGTTTTTTTTTTATCACATTGTTTATAGCTATCTAATTTTTTCTTGCTATATCATTGTCAACATGGCCAGTGGTTTCTGACGCATCCACGACAATCCTACGTAGCTGTGATATTTTCTTGACGCGAGACACCGCCAGATAAACTAAATTCGACCACTCGATATGATCACCAACAATCCAGACAACTGTATCTGAAATAGTTAATCCTTGAGATGAATGTATTGTCATTGTGTATCCTAGGGTCCAATCCGATAAAGTGCTATCAACAACATTCACATCAACTAAAACAATATCATACAACACGCGATTTTCTTCTACGTCTGTGCTGCTATGTCAACGAGAATATTATGTCGTCGCGTATCTGCTGGGCGATAACATAATGGCATCGGCAAGTCTGCGAATTTTTCTTTATGAAGCAGAAATACTGTTTTGTTGAAGTGTCAGGAACTATCTTTCTATTTGCATCTATCAGATCATTTGGTCACCACGTGCCCCAAAAGTCGTTCAAAAAGGTTTCTGAAATTATATCACGGATTACTTCACATTGAATTTTTTTCGGTTGTAATCTGATTAATTTTTTTAACTTCCTCAATGTTGAATCAAGTGCTCTATGATCGTCAGTTATTTTTTTGTAATAGTCAACGGATCTCTTTAGCCATTTGTGTGGAGACCGTCCAAGAAAGGTTGGTGGTTGACCATGATCGCCATACATTATTACAGCAGTGTATTTCGTCAACAACCAATCAAGAAATATTTTTAGATTTTCCAGCTATACACTACATATTTCATCCCAAACTATAATCTTTGGAATATATTTATCTCCCATTCGATGAGACGTCCATGCGTCTCCACTCTATCGGAAAAAGCTGTGATAAGTACATGACTGCGTTCCTCGTTGGGTCATTTTTCGTTCAAGTCTTTGTGTAGGTATCAAAACGATCATATCTGAATTCTGAAATAGTTCAATCGCACGTGTCGTCTTTCCTGATCATCCAAGTCCAGTTAGATAAATCGTTTTTTGTCTAGCTACGGGATCATATATTGATGGTGCAAGCGATGGTTTTAATATCTGATTATTTCTACGGTAAATATCTTTGACTGGAACATCTGCTGATTAAGAATAACTGAGTATATTTTCCTTTTTTATTCTCCATTCACCCCATGGTGCATGATTGATGATATTTAGTTGGTCTAGCAATCTTAAATATTTTTTACTGATATAAAACGAATCAGTAGCTACTCTGACAGCAAACTCTGGAGTTTTATTTATCATCTATACCAGATTAATCGAAACGTACGAGAGCATCGAAGATCTTAAATGGGTATACTGCGGTGATTCACCGTCAATATAACTCACAATTGTACCTAACTTAGTTCCATTTGATAAGAAAGCTGTATCCCGATTTCTGAATGTATTTTTTTTTCGTTGTATCAGCGATTATAAACTTTAATTCAGCATCGTCCATGATCAATTTTGTACAATGTCGTTTATGATCGTATAATCCCCCTTGGGTAAATTTACCTATTATTTTCCTGTCAAGATCTTTTACAATTTTTTTTTCAAAGTCGGTTTTATCAGGATTTTCTTCATCAGAATATTCTTTTTGTTGTGGTAACCAAACTTCGGTCTGCATTCGGTATGATATAATCGCTTCACTGACATTAAACTTCAGCATTAAACAATCAAGCAGATATCGCAACAGTACTATTGGAGCCCACTTCTTTTCTGAAAAAATGTCTACCGAACCAAACATAACAAATCGGATGAAGATTTTCTGTAAACTCGAATGATTCGATACAAGCGAATCCAGTAATATCAAAATCAGGTTATGGTCCATTTATTGATACTCGAGTCATCTCGTGTGTCGGGTAACCGAATCTTTTAAAATACCCAGAACATTGTCTGTATCCCAGAAAACTTCCCTGATAACATGCAACCATATCAACCGAGATAACATCTTTACGCGAGCATTTACAGTTACACAGTCCACCGTGAGTATATTCAACACAACTTAATATTATATCATCAACAAAGTCAAACCGAGTTGGTTTCCAGGAATTTCTCTCTCTAGCAAAATGAGCTGCAACTGATGCAACAGTAAAACATTGACCGAGTAATTTTTCTTCATTTTCTCGTGGAGGTATTCTGTTTGATAAATATCTCCATATCTAAACAACCACATGGATACAGGATCGTTTTTACTTATTTTGTTAATAAAGTCAAACGTATCACCGTTATATAATTTAATCGTCCTCGTGCGTGGAAATACTGTTACTGCATTAGTCCACGCATGCGCATTATGATCAACAATTTCGATTGAAACTCCCTTTGATTTATATTCCGCTTTGTATAAGACGTTTCCTGTTATCGTTTTTACTCTTATAGGAAATTTTAATTTCTTTCCTAGTTCAGCAACAGCTTTGATAGATGCTCCGATATTTTTGACTATTTCTGCCCACGAATTTTTTATATTACGTGGGTTATCCGTTAACCCCTTCCCACGAGTCGAAATGGTGAAATGTTCTGTTATTAATTCGGCCACACAATTTATCTTCGAGAATTTCATCGGCTTTAGATTATCAATGTTGGGTTTCTCAAGCGGATATATCCTATAAATAAACGCTGTAACAAGATAAGATGTTTCGTAATATAGTTTATAAATACCGGTTAACAACCATGGTTTGAAACCTTTACTCAGTATGGCAGTTTGTTCGTTATGAAGTACAGGATCACGTTTATCACGAATAATCCTTTTGTTTATATCTGATAGTACGATAAATTTGATTTTTAAAATATATTTTCTATCGTCAAGGTAGTTTGTCGTTCATCGTAGCATCTATATTTTTAGTGTCACTTATAATCTTAAACGTCGACCACACATAAGATGCTTCATTTTTCTGAAATTCTTTTTTAGCGTCATGTATTTTATTGATCAAGATTTTATCTGTCGGATCAACCAGATCTCGCATCGGCACAAGACATATTATGTCAAGATTAATTTTGTGTAGAAAGCTCGATCTTGGTTAATCTCTCGAATTCTCCCATCAATATAATTAAAACAAGTATTTAAATTAAAAATATTACATATATATAATAATTAAAACAAGGAATCTCTACAAGTGGTTGATGATCGGCTCTGTTACTCCTCGTAACAGATCTTGCGTAAACGAATTCTGCAGAATCCACTCGCAATGTGTCCGAGTCTAGGACCAAAACCGTGTTTACAATGTGGTGTTGGAGTACGAGGAGAAACACCCTTGTGTGTGCAATGTGGTCGTAAAAGATACAGATAACTAAAACGATATTATGATAAAAAAAATGATAGCAAAAGGAGTATAAAAACCACGGAAGATTATCTGATTAGATTTCAAAGTAAAGATCAAGGTAATGATTTAATCAAAAGATATTTTTATATAATGGAGCAAAAGGAATTCATGAGACATCCTATCATAACAAACTACGAAGCAAATCTTGATGGTGCTATCAGACACTGTTCAGGACCTCAAATTAAAATTCAAAAGAATTATGTACACATATCTCACCATGATTCGAATCATGGTGGGTGATCGTTTTACTCACCCGGGTTTGATATCCGGTTGTGTGTGTGTGTGTGTGTGTGTGTACATAATCTGTAGAGAGGTTATCGTAATACGTAATTCAATAACCCTTGAACCTGCTAGGATACGATGGTATCCTTGGGGTTCAAAGGTTGTGGTTTCCTTAATGAATATTATATGTTTCATGTGCCTTAAACCTGTCAGGATACGGTGGTAACCTAGAGGTTAAAGGTTGTGCTGTCCTTAATTAATATTATATGTTTCTTGCGCCTTAAACCTGTTAGGACACGGTGGTGACCTAGGGGTTAAAGGTCAAAAAAATATTTTTTTTAATTTAAATATACATGTTATATATATGACATCGAAAATATTAATGCTATAATATCTGCAGTAAAAAATAAAAAATGAAAGCATAAATATACAACTCGATCCAGAAAAAAATAATTTGTGATTTAAAGTCAATCCAACAACGAAATCTTATAGGTGGTTATAAAACTATCAACGGAATATATGCTGATAAAGAACATACAGTCTATAATGTTCCAGTCCTTATCAATGGCAAAAGATACAGATGTAGATAAGTTCGTACCACTTTCTATCGCAGTATAAAATATTAAATCAAAATTGTCTCACGAATATGAAACAAACAAAATTATCAAAACACGCGTGAGGCAACCAAAACAGATTATAAATGAAAAAGCTGTTACCAATGGCAGCTTGGATTAATTCCTCTACAGTTCTGTTGTTTTATTCTGTTATAATATTTTTTTTTATTCTGTAATAATATGATTTTTTATTCTGTTATAATACTTTTTTTATTCTGTTACATTTTTTATATTCTGTTATAACATCTTTTTATATGTTATGTTATATGTTATAATATTTTTTTGATTGTTATAATATTTTTTTATTCAGATTTGTAAATTTTCATGAAATTTCATCCCTTTGTAAACCCATTTTAGCTGAAATATCATAGAAAAATCTGTTAAAATTGTAATATTCGTAAGGTGAAACCCCGAGCGATTCTCTAAATAGTTTATCGATAAATCGTTAAATTTGCCATGTTTTGCTCATAAATCAACTAAAATCGGATATATTTTTACGAAAATATACAAAAAACAGACAAACAAAAGATGAAATTAACGATTTATTGATAAATCATTTAGATAATTTTGGGGGTTTTTACCTTACAAAAATCAGAAATCTGACAGATGAAATTTCATCAAATCTGTAATGAAATATTCTGTTTTACTGAAATCAGATTTTTATTCAAAACTATAGATTTTTAAGTTCATCAAGTTTAATGCAGGAATGCGCGTAGTTTATAGTCTGATCTCTGTCACACGTGATCTTAAAAATATGTTCTCGCCGCAATCTATCTATCTGTTCTTGCGTCAGTAAAAATTGTTCGTCTCTGAACTCATTATTGACTATATCAACGATGTTGAATGAAGACTGTGTAAATATTAATTTGATTGCATTTCCAAGTGCTTCCTTGTCGTGTATGAAAACCTTTACGTGCTGGTGCATATGTAATATTTATCTGATTAATTCGTGAATTAAGATTAAAAAATCGTTTACGATAAGAATCTTAAGATGTTACATTGTGATTTATCAGTAAAACCTCGCCACGTAAATCAATCAAGTGTCCACTCTGGTCGGTGAGTATAAAATTTATTCTTGACAAGTATTGATTATGCGTGCGTAGATAATATGCATTGATTGGTTCTTGCACGATCAAGGATCCAGGAGGAACCATTGGAGTAAATGTGTAAAGATCGTACCCTTGTTGAGCTTGATTTGATATCCCAAGATCTGTTTGATATTTACCGTCGATTACATCACATACAAGATTGACTGCAAGCGCTGATGTTATATTTACAATCTCTGATGAAATATGTCTGCCTTTCAGCATCTGGATTATTGTTAAATCTGAGAACATCATCAGGATGTAGTGGAATTTCATCAGGCTATCCTAGAACTATTTTTATCGACGATTGATAAATATCTATGACGCAATCGGAAGATTTTACTCCAATCACAGATGATAATGTTGGTTCGCGAACAGTAATAGCTATTTTTTATTCTTTTACTTGTTGTTGACTTTATTCTGCGCTGGAATTCATTGTTGATTTGTTCAATCTGATAACTACCTGTATCCCTATTTTATACCCTTTTCCTGCTGCTTTCTTTAATGCCATTCCAGCGGCGGTTTCAGCAGCACCTAACGTAGCTGATTTTGAAATTGCAGGTGCGGCCGCAGCAACTGATGCTGGTATTGCTGCAAGAAGTGGAAATATGCCTCCTGATTTAATCATATCTTTGATGGCACTTGGAGAAAATTCAAGTTGAACCCCAGTTTTTGATACCTAAGTTTTATTGAAACGTTTAAGCTGATTAGCGTTTAACGATAATTTGTGTGGACGACCACTCATTTGTTTTTTCTTTAACGTTATTTTTGCCCCACATTGATTTGCATTTTTTTATTGTAATTTTTTTTTATCTGACCTTGAGTCAGCGTTGCGTTAACATGACTATACGACATTTTTATATTTACTTGATTGATTTTAATTACATGTTCTCTACGGGTGCATCAACGAATCGCATTCGTCCACCAATACCCTCGAGTAATACTGCTCTGTCGCTAAGTATAACAGCGACCGCTCTGAAACCCGCAGGAACAACAGGTGGACGTACAGTACCAAGAGGTAAAATAACCTACTAGAGCTCAAATATATATATATATATATATATATATATATATATATATATATATATATATATATATATATATATATATCAACAACAGATCGTCTGAATAAATCTAAATGTTCCAGTGAAAAGTAATAAATCGGATATAATGTTGTGAAATCTTTGTGATATTTGCAAACCGGTATCTACATTTAGATTACGCCCCATAAATGACATTAAACGATGATATGCACGTGCAACTATATTATGTTCAAAATTCAAAGTAACTTCCTCGGCAGGTTCTTGATGTACATTTATGCTCAAATCAACCTCGGTAACATTAAATGTGTCAAATACAATCGGATTTCTTTTCCTGATTATTTACTCGTACATTTCCTTGAAATGCGATAAACAAAACATATCTCGTGGTGCTGAAACCCCTTGTTGTGCTGCTATATGCCATGTAAATAAACCAGCAGCATTACCTTGATTACTATCTGTAGTCATTGTTTTCCATGAGAGCAGTGATTTACCACCTTGATTCATGAAATAAAGCAATTTTTTTTCTTCTTCGACAGATGGAATCTTTACTGGCATCCACAAAGATAATTTTGTTATTACTACTTTACCAGCATCACTTCCGGCTCGCCAGATTGCATCATTGACGGATTCTTCTCTGTTAAGTATCACAGTGTGTTTAGCACCGAACATAGCCTTCCTAACATCTCTGCAAAATCCACAAATATGAGATAATGGAATCGCACATTTAAACATATCGTTTGCATTTAACATTGATCTACGTGCTGCGAATCTGAGATTGACATTTTCATTCGCTGACGCAACTTCAGTTCCAGCTGCATTCATCGTTACATTTCTGTTTTCCGGATGATCATTGGTATCATTTGTAAACATCATTGATGGACCGGCTGATTTTGAATAGTCATCGGAGTATCTAGCTAGACGATGTATCGTCGTAGCAATATCAACATTTTCCAGGCATGATTCGATGTCTTTTCCATCAATCATATAAGTAGCACTGCTGAATAACGCCATGATGCCATTATTAACGAAAACGACTCTGTCACCGATTCCATATTATGTATCATCTGCTTTTATAAGTCCACCTTCGACTTCGATAAATGCCTCAGCGGGTAAGAAATACCGACTTGAATCTTGAACTCTTAATTCGATTCTTCCACGTTGATTTGGTTGTACCTCATCGTAAGAATAATATTGATAATCGCGCAAGGATTCATTTTCACGAACTGGTTCACCCATATCCAATGCTGTATCAATTTCACGCTTAAACATTTTATTGTAATTATTATGATCTAAATTGTAATTATCAACGAAGACCACTTCCTGCTATCAGACTAGCGGTTATGTTGTCTTCTTTTTCTTTTAACGATGCATAGAGCGAGATCTATTAATCTTTGGGTTGTGGCCTGATTTATTATTTTACTTTCATGTGCCGGCATGACTTCAGTAGATGGTAATTTCAGTTGCTTTTTTCGTCGTAATAACCATAAAATTCTGTCTTTGACCGCCGAAAACGCTTTACCGGCAAGATCACCGATTGCGCTAGGAACTTTGTCGCGAATAACATCGATAGCTTTCATTGATAATTGTTTTGCAATTGACATTGATTTTGGGGCTATCCTGGTAAATAAACCCCGAACAACATCACCAAGTCCATCTCCGTAGGTTATTTCATAAACTGGTAATCGCGAATTTACTACTCTGATCATTCTTGGTCTACGATATGTATTGTGTACGATCAGTTTATTTAATCATTCTCCATGATCTAAATTATGTGTCATCTGTAATTTCATCGATAAATTCCCGATAGGTATTGGTGTCCATGATACCACCGGTAAATAATCGTTGACAGATATCAGAGAATTCGTTGATAATTTCATGAGAAGTATTTTCATCGCATTTTCCTCCTATGAGAATTTCTAGTTTATCCACGTCAGTGATGACGCTGTCAGGGCAAGTGATAGGCTTATTTCCTAAACCACTTCCTGTAGTAGCGCCAAAATAATCATCACCAGTATATTTTGTCTTACCTAGTGAAGAGTCTAATTTCTCCCGCTGTTTGGTTTGTTTTTGTTTCAGTTTTTCTATTTTTTTCCCACCTCTTCCTTTTGTGTTGCATTTTTTCTTTTATTTGATCACGTTTAAATTTTTCGGCTTCCAATGTCATCCTTTGTTGTTCTATTTGTTGCAGAGGTGGAGGAAGTTGATACTGGGGAGGATTCCGTAATTTTTAAAGTTCATCTTTTACTTGTTCAACAATATTTTTATATCTTTTATCATTATATCTTACTTGTTCTTTATCGTAGTGTATACAATATATCCATTTGAGAAAATTATCATCATTTATATTAATACCAAGCATTAAAGCATTTTCTTTTTGTGCGAGAGCTTCTAACATCAAATTGGGTAAATCTCCATCTTTAGCTTTCTTGATTCTTTTAACAAAATCTTCTCTAAATTTTCTTATTATTGTAATATTTCCCCTTTCTAGAGATTTAATATTTTCTGAACATCTCCAATATCTTCAAGTATTTCTTGAGGAGGAGGTTGTGCAGCAACTATTCTAGCAGGAAGATCTTGTAAAATCTCTTGTGTTGCCCTAGCGGTTTCTTGCATTGTCTCGGTAAGAGGTTTCTTTTTTCTGGATCGGTAATATCTCCCCATATAACTTTCTCATTTGTTACAGTAATAGGCTTGTACTTTCGTTCTCTTTCCTCTGCGTAGTCGACCTGAGAATCTTGTCGTTCTTGAAGTTTTCTTCGAAGCGAATCTCTCAAAGGAATATAATTTTTTATTGCTTCCTGGCGTTCTCGAGCTAATCTAGTAGTATATGCTTCTCCGATATTTGACATATTTTTTATTGATATACATTAATGATTTAATTACATGTATCGATAAAATATTTGGCTAATTTGTAGCCGCACCGAGAAAGAATATTACTCAAAGTTCAAAAAGTCTCAGATTGATCGTTTGTCTGAATTATTCATTTTGTTTGATTTATAAACAAGATTTTTTTAAATCCTCAGATTGACAATTTAACACATGGAGAGAACAGCAGAGAGGGAAAACTACAACATTTGTTTGGGTCAATCTAGGTGTAGTCATTGAACTGACTTCTATGTTAGTCACCATTAGTCGATTTGGTAATAAAAAAGGGGGACGTTTTGATTTAGTCTGTTCACCCCTCTACTGCTTTTCACCAAGTAGTTGTAACAGTGTCGCCTGTGAAACCATTTTCTGAGTAACAGTAAATATCTTTAGTCGAATCGCATTGGCTGGTTTAAAACCTGTTGTGCGTGTGACTTCATTGTACAAAATTTATATGAGCAATGAAAGTCGGGCTACCCATATCTGAGATCGTTTCTGGTCTTATCAACAATTCTTGTGCGTACTGATGACACTATCGTTCCGCAATGGTGCAATTGAATCGTTCCACGTAGGCCTGGCAGCAATGCACTCTGATGTGCCTCCCACACATTATTTTGTTGACAACGGAACCACAGATCCGAGAAATTCTTTGCAAGGATCCACATGAAACAATCGTGACCATGTGAGTTGCAGAAATGCACTTGAATGCATCTTCGGTCACTAGCAGAATCTTTGGAAGAAAGTTGCATCGTTTTTTGTATCGACTGGCTAAATTGGCAATGATGAATGCGTATTTGGAGGTGCGTAACTTATCATGTCAATCACGGACATAATCGTATGAAATCAACTTGATGGACCTTGCTATGTATCTGTACATAGTACCAAGCCCCCGAAATCTTTCTTGGTACGAGTAAATAAATGTTACACAGCGCTTTTGTTAACCAAACATACTAAACTAATCCCAATTAGGACATTGGCTGTACTGGCTAACTGTATGGCGGCTTCACCTCTCCAGTATAATTTGGATGATGTCCGGCTCTTTGTATATATTGTTTATACTAGTTTATTTTTCTTTTGTTTCTAATGAGAGTCATTCAAGGCAGTCATGGCTTGCATGCCTCCTTTGACGACACATAGAGCGATTCGTTCTCACAGTGTTGGTTTAATCGCATTTAAATTATGAATGAGATCCACGTCGGCACGTTGACGTCCGCGGATATCATGTCGGTAACACGCTACATTCACGCGATTGATACGTGTTTCACCGGGCAAGTGTTGGTTGTGAGAATCGAGTCGTAGAGTCATGTACATAGCAGGCTCCCATAAATTGTAGGCAAAACGATGTTTCACACCCGGGCATTTACTTCTCGAGATATTACAGTCACGAGACAGGCTGAGCGAGCAATTCTCACAGCCGGGTTTGAACAAACATTTACACCGCTAAATGAAACCCACCAAAGAAATTGCGGAACTTGCTGAGAACATTAGAAATGCCACCAGACCAACCGTGCAACAAGTGGCAGAGCTTGCAAGGAAAGATGTAGCCCCTGGTCATGTTCGTATAACAGCCAAGATCAAAAAAGTTATCAAGAAATTTACAAAAGCATTAGCAGATCTCGCGTTTGCCATATGCGGTCGAGAAAGTCAAAGATGATGTTATAGAGATTGAAGAGGTATGGGTATACTCGCCAAGGGCACAATGGCACATAGCAAGGTTAGCGAGGTACTTCCCAAAATACAAGACATACCACCGGAGTAAAAGGTGCAGATGAAAACACCGCTTCAATTTGTTTAACGAAGGAGCTCGCCATTGAGATCTTTAAAATCCCGAATATATCGCCCTTAATAGACCTAAAAACTGGAAAGATGCTTTATCAAAGTGCCGTCGGAAATGGAAAACACAGATTACTCTACGCACAAATAAGAAGCCGTGCGGTTGCAGATTTACAGATGTTAAAATTCGAGTAAAACCCCCTCCCTGTAACAATCTTCACACAGCTTGTATATATTGATCGCTACCATAGAGTATTGCATGCCTGTTTAAATTGTAGGAATATCCCACTCGTTGCAGAGTTTTCGTTTTGCACAATCGCTGCAGACTAAATTAGCTAATCTCTTGTATAATGTGATTTGATGATTTGCTTAAATGTGTACGTAAGAGAAACTTTTTTGGGGGGGAAAAACAGCGATGAAAACATTGTTCTTTTCAATGTTAATTTGTGTGGCTATGTGAACTCCTTGACCATTTAGCTGTGACATATGATAACAGCTGTTCGCATAGGTATTAAAAATACCTAGTAATATACTCAAATATATGCTATACTGGTTCGTTCTTAGCATGTATCTTCAAACTTGCATCCATATTAGCATGAAAAGAGAGATTATTTTTATTTGGCTTGATTGCAATATTTCACTTGCGTCCTCTTTCGTATTTTCACGTCAATGTTATTATTGTACATCAGGCATTAGGGACATTTTTGGAAAGACTTAGATATTTGAAGCAGCGTGTAAATGCGTTTACTTTTCTAGTTTGTATCAAGTTAGTAAATTTCTGGAAAGCGGAAATTAATCTAAATGAATGAATGAAGCTTCAATTATAGTGAAACCGGCCATAAAGGTAATTTGTTCACTGGTTTAAACCATCATTTTAATTTGATGGTTGGTCCGTGGGGAAGGAATGGTGCCACATCTCCACGGGCATATAACGCACAAAGTGCGTTTGTTAATTTTGGCCGTCATGTCATTCCACTAAAATGTGGCTAATGACATGAATGTAAGGCCCTGGGTGAGTGGGAATAGACCCAACACACACTCAACCATATCAACCAATCAGAAGTACTGTACTAGGGGTGCAATGGCACCAAATGGTGACGAGAGTAAAATAGTTTTCTCATATCGTCATTTTTGTTGAAGTCCGGTCGTTGAAAAGGAGGAAAAGATCTCGGAAAGCCAGCCGTTGTCGTATATGGATGTCATTTACGCCCCGGAACGCCCTAGTCGTACTTATTTCAAATTCAGTCCAGTTATACTAATGGACGAAATAAAAACCAATAATGTGTCAGCCACCTGTGCAATTGTATCAAATAAATGAGTCGCAGAATTTTTTTTTAACATCCTAACTATACAAATTTTCTAGTACAGTAGTCTACGTATCATAAGTCCCTAACAAATTTGTTTAACTAATATGTCTATGCGAGTTGCGACACATAAAAGTAGTCACTGTATGGTAATAAAGTTTGTAAATTTTCAGCGGTGTTCAAAATTGATCAAGTCAGGTTTGTAATAGAGATTATTCGAAGAAGATTTCTCGTAACCAATTGAGAACCTTATTATTCAGGCAATAATGGCAATGAAAATCTTTTCATTGTACTCCTCTCTGAGTGGTCCAGTGGTAGCTGTCCTATATATGCGGTAGCCGGTTTTTTCATCATGTTTCCGAGTCTCTGGGGTAGTATTTAGTTGACGTGACAATGACATCGCATTCCTTAGCTTTCGCCCTGGATATCATCATGCAGTCCTGCAGAACTATTGCACTCATATTTTGTCATCACCAGTCAGCGCGCCCCAGGTCCGCCATGTTGCTTTGTTCTCCATGGCATGTTGCAATACAGTTTCATTAACACGATAGGCGGTCTCCCTGCATTCCATCGTCTAGCCACTTCTGTCGTCTCAATTTCGAAACTCATACTCGTCCTTTGGTATATCATCATGCGTAGAGCCACACACCCCAAATTGCTTGTCTACTGCACTCCCATTGTGACGTCACCAGGTCAAGAGCTCCAGTTAAGCCATTCTACTCGGTCCGTGGTCGCTGCCTGAATGAATGAATATATAGTTGTATGTTTTGGATTTCCCGATCTATGTGTCATTTGGGGGTGGGAAGGCGTATCATTATGATTGAATTGAAAAACTTTGGTTTAAATTATAAGTATTGTTTGATGTATTGAACTGACTTAGTTTAAGAATAATGGTTTTACATGAAGGAAAACTTGGTATCCTATGTTGATTATAATTCACAGATAGCATGTTGTAATTTTTTTCTCCCTGTGATCATGTTATTGTGCTTTAGTGTCCTTAAAAATACCTTTAACATTTGACTAAAGCATATGTAACCCGATAAATCTCTTAGCACAAAAGAGTACGACGTCACAATATTATTATAATTTAGTCGTCTGCGAAATCGAAACTAACTTGCTCCTGGAAAAACTGACATGGATGCGGATTACAGGGTTAAGCTGATTTTCAAACGGATATGTTTTAAAAATATTTGAGTAAGTTTGAGTTTTATAATCATTTCGACTATATTTGCTTGTACCAAACGAATAACGGACACATTTAATGTAGTGGATGAAAAATGTAGTATTTTAACGAGTGGCAAAACCATGAGATGAGATCATATCCGTTTCGGAACAAGCAGATTGGTCTTTGTATTCTGTATTTCATGGTCACACGTAAATCGTTAACAGATTGCAGACTTCTTCCATTCTTGCACCACAGTGATATAAAATAAATATACGTTCTGTCTAGGGCTGTCATAATCCATGGAAAACTTAGCCGGGTACCCGTTGCACCTTTTAACGGGTACCTGGGTACTCGTTAGAAAATGAAAGAGATGTACAACCCTTGACCAACAAAATGTTCTCCTTTTTTTTCATATTTTGAATGGCGGCAGAGACCAACCGTGTAATGCACTACTGGGTCTGAAGCGTCCGCACCGTGGTAGCTGCGAATGATCGGACCGCACGCTATTAATTAATAAATTTATTTAGACTGACCTTTGTACCCAGACGCATACTTGCTAACCATTATGCTTTTGGCATAATCAGTACGATTTTCACTAAATTACGCGTTACGCGTAAATGTATATAGATTACGCTTTTTCGGTATATGGGGCCGTCCATAAATTACATCACGCAACTACGGGGGTTGCTGGGAGTGGGGTGGGGTGGGGGGGTCACAAATTTGTGAAAATGTGTGACGAGGGGGAGGGGGTGTTTAAGAAATGTGACGTCACATCAAAATGCGTAACTTTAATCAAAGTTCCACTGAATTTTTTGATTGCTTATAATTGATTTAATGACGTTTTAAGTAGCTTCACGCGTGTAGGGCATGAGCTCAAGTTACGATGGACTCGTCTTCGAACTACCAATACCCCTTATCTAGCCCCAATAGTAGCTTTCCCAAATAGCATTTTTGCGTTTCCAGTCCGCTGGTGTCGACAAAGCAAGGATGAAATGATCCAAACATTTTTAATTTTAAATTTTTTTGTGCTATAAAATTAAATTTAAAAAGTTTGAAAGAAAAGTAAATAATTTACAGGTTTGAATGAAAAATAAAATTTTTATAAAGGTTGATATGTTCAGATTTCTTTAATAAAAGATTTTACATTTAAGAAATAGAATAATTATAGTATTTTATATTACAAACAAACATTATACTACAAACAGACTAAATTAAAGTTTATATTACACCAATAATAATCTCAATTTTGTTTTTTTTGTGGGGGGGGGGGGTAGAATTGACCGCTACGATAGATAAAATTAAAATGTTCCTGTGTCTTTTTGAGGCGTACGTGCTGCAATATCCTGCAAAGAGCAGAACGATTTGCCAACAACAAGTCGTTCAAAAGTGGAATGGAATGAAAAATGATGCAGATCTGCATGTCAAAGTTGATCACTGGTTGCAAAAATTAAAACCTATTGCCGCCACAAAAAAAAAAGGATCACTTCTGATATTTTGGGCTAAACAAGGATCATATGCCGATACAAAAAAAAAATACTCCAAAAAAGTACCTGTGGCAAACCCCGAGAATTCTGTGTTCTACTACAAAGTTTCAAAGGATTTTTTTTAGTTATAATTACTTTATTTGATAATTATAGGAGAATTTGAATACATTATTCTGAACATATGCAGTTTTAGCTACACACGTTTTCTCCTACAATATCAGAGTGAAGCGCCACACAAAATAATACTACAATGAAGTGATTTGAAAAATTAATTTTCAAATAAGAAATACGGCTTTTTCGGGGGAAGGTGGGATCAGAGCTTTGTGACGTCATATTTGAAGGGGGTCTGACTTTTGTGACGACGTGTGACGAGGGGGAGGGGGGGGGGGGGTCAAAATCGCCCAAAATCGTGCGACGTCATTTATGGATGGACCCTATCCACTTCCACAAATCTCGTTTCTATTAACATTCCATTAATCCCACAGACCGTATTTTAGAAAAGACTGATACAATATAAGAGTACGCTTGTCCGTGGACTTGTACTTTCCTAACAGTATCATGTTCTATTTATAGCAAACTTTGTTCTACTTTCCCTCGAATTCTATTTATAGCATCTGCATGGCTTAGTGAGGAGAGAACATACTATATTTATTTATGTGGCTACTATATAATATGTCCAAAGTATACGACAACAACTTTTGAAATTTGTTTATTGTCGATATCACGTGTCTATATGACCTTTGATGCGTAGATTATACAGGTATATCTCGATGAAAGATCGTTCAAGTTTGCAGGGCCGGCATGTAACTGTCTGACCTCTGATGTCATTAACATGTAGGTTGCGAGAGTTGTGTAGTCACGTGACTAAAAATGCAAATGGCTAGATCAGGTTAAATTTCAGCAACGTTGTACTTTCGTCTCGTCTATCAGCGGATTAAAGACGTAACGAATGCTATTCTCACGATTTTTGAGAAAATAAATCATATTCCTATCGATTTCATGCAGATATATATCGATGAAAGATCGTTGAAGTTTGCTGGCCGGTATGTAAGCGGCTACCCCATGCCGACAAAAGATGTCGGCGCATTCCAACTTTTCGATAGGGGATGCGCTCTGACCCTACACCCCAACATGAATGTCCAAATAACAAACATGGGGTGACAAGGGTCAAAAGAAATTCGGACTACCCCATGCCGACATCAATTGGTGTCGGCGAATTCCAACTTTTAGATAGGAAATGCGCTCTGAACCTACACCCCAACATGTATGTCCAAATATCAAAAATTGGATGGCAAGCGTCAAAGGAAACTAGGACATCTCAGACCAGCGTGCTATTGATATATGATATTTTGAGTCTTGTCGACAACTTATTTTTGTGAGTACTCGCCATTAATTTTCAGTGCCCGGGGTTTTCGCTACACGGGTACACGTTTACAGTGCTAGTTATTTCCTACTCCAGCCTTTTGTTACAGGGATTTGCACAAGGACATACACCACAATTAATTTACATACAAAATACACATAGACAACCACTCTTTGAGCTCATATTCTCAAGAATAAACAATTACCTTTAAATATCTACCAAAATGCATCAATATAACTCTTCTATCACCACCAAAATGAGAGAGGAATAAATGTTCTAAAAATAGACTAGAACTACATTCATACTGAACTGGAAATAATAATTGTGATGTGATTCCTGACAGGCACAATTTTTTTGGTCAAATTTAAGTAACACTTTTATATTTGCATGCCACACGTATTTGAACTTTATACATGAAGTCTTTTTGAATTTCCTTGCATACAAGATATGTGACAGCTGTCAAAAAGTGTGTTGTGCTGGTGTTCCACTGGGTGCAAGTGCTGGTCCAAGTGCTCTTAAGAAATCAAAACTAAATTTGCTATATGTTCCTTAATTATTGGACGTTTTAAATGCAATAAAAACTTAATTGTACTACAAGATAAGGCCTGTCTGAAAATATGTTTGAAGCTTAAAAACATTGATACATTAAAATTATTTTAATTGAAATTTAAACAAACATTTAAATTTATAAACTAAATTTTATTGAAAAATGAAATTTTCATACAAGTTTGAAAGCACAGTTTAAAAAATTTTAAATAGAAAAGTTGACCAATCAATAGTATTTAAAACAAATGGTAGTTTGGGTCTGTATAACTGAGAACATTTTCCCCAGGGGTATTGAAGTAGCATGACTCATAGTGATTTTGGCAACAAACCGCAATATGCCTGTCCAGGTGCATACAGGAGTACACACTAAAGAAGCAACAACAGGTGCTATATTCCATATTTATTGTGTCAGGTATTTAGGCAGTTATTTGTACAACTAATAGCACACTCAGATTTAAACTTTTGATTAGACCACTACCATGTTTTATAGGAAAATTGCATTACATTTCAGTGTCGATAACTGCAAAAGGTGACAATGGGATAGGAAAATACAGTTTCTAGGCAGGCTTTACCTTACTAAACAATGGTGCTAATCTCTCTCATGAAGACATAAGCCATGTCTTTGAGACAATCATGTACAATCATGATCACTTATGGCAGTACACAGCGTATGTCCTTATGAAACCTTGATATCACCACCAGACTACTGGAGAGCTTCCAAGCTGATCCAACTCGAACACTTTGTTCCAGATATCAGGCTAGACCTGAAAAGATATAACATGTTTCACTTACTTTTAGAAAACAGTAAGATGTATGCAAATGAAGTTAAAATGTGTTAGATGTAGTGATTTCCAAATAACATTCAGGTTCCAAGCATATGAAAAAAACATAATAAACTTGACAGAGTGAAGCTCAGAAATGTGAAGTAAATGCATTAAAGTAATAAATTCATCCTCAAAGTATATGAGGTTTCTATAAACATATTTAGTCATTTACATGTTAAATAACTAATCAGATAGACTATGCATCACAAAATTCAAATTTTAAGGAAATGCTGGGACGGTGAGTTTTGATCATTGGTGCAAACATTAGTACATGCCAGTATACAGGAAAGTCAAGCGACAATGTAGTAAAATAAAATATATTACTATAAGCAACCTTATTTATGAGGGAAATAATAATTCTGGATATTGCAAGAGAATACAGGCAAATGTGGCCACACATATCAACTACAGGTGCCAGCACATCCTATATCACAAACTAAATGTGAAATTCTGATCCCCAAAACTTGTAAACAAGAATGGAAATGTGCATATAGGACATATACAATGTACTTGTTATGATCAAATGTGCGAACGTAATTCAAATGATCTGTTGTATTTTTAAGGGTGTTTGTTACCAATTATTAAGCTTAATGGTTCAATGGAATCAGATATCAGCTGATACTACAATACTGCACTCTATCCAAGTACTGAATTGAAATATGTTACCATACATGGGCATATTAATGAAGAAAATAACATTTTGGGATACATTTAGTGCACACAGCTGGAAATGTGTCTTACAGATTCACTGTAGGTACAATGTCGGCCTATATGATATACTGAATGTGAACTTTGGATCCCAAACATTCTAAAATATGTGGATATTTGTTCATGTGGGATATGTAACCATGCTAAGATCAGTTGTACACAGTTAAACTCAAATTATCTGTTTGAATATATCTTATGCAATCTTTAGAGTATCAGTTAACAAATATTATTAATAATTAATAATGCATAAATTTAGATGGATCATTAGAATTCCCATAGCATCATACAGGCCACAATGCTGCACTTCACAAAACAATATCTTAACCAAATTGAACAATAAAATTGAATGCATTTTGTGTTCAACTTACATCATTTTGCTGTTTTCTTACATCCAAGGGTAAATATACATGTGGAAAGTATATTTTATCCCTTCAGCCTGCATTTCATTCTCAGACAGTTTAAAATGATTTAGTAGAGAACTTGAGTAGGTTCTAGTATAAAGTTTTCATCACTGTCCTCTCACTAAACACCCTGTAACTATATTTGTTAACAATTACTAAAGACTATATAAGCAAATATGTGTTACTCAGGACGCCACCCCATCATAAACACATAAATTAACTGATTGCACCGGTAATAAATAGTTTGAATGACCAGTACAAAATAGAATTTTGTTTTCACATATTTTTAAATGTATGTCTCATTTTGACTTACAAAGATATTTTCTCTGATAAAATTTGACAAATATCCATCATTGTAGCTTGTATATGGTGTAGAAGTATAAACATGCTGATATCATTTAATTCATTTCCAAAAATATTATCTATGTGCATTTTTAGGGGCAAATTTAAATTTTTTAAATTTTAATAAAAATTTCATTAAAATTTTAAAAATAAAATTAATTGCTAATTTTTAATGTCATTTTTAGAATTTAAATGTCAATATATATATATATATATATATATATATATATATATATATATATATATATATATATATATATATATATATATATATATAGTTTTGATGAAATGATGAGAAAGTATGTATTCTCAATGTTGACAAGAATATCTAATAGTAACAACTGTATATTGAAATCTTTTTAGAACTATGACATTCATGTAAATTCTCATATTATTAGTAGATGGAACAAATTACTCTTTAAATGTGTCATTCAATTTTTATTATTAATAATGCATGATGCAGTTAATAGTTGTAGATGTTGCTGTATATATATATATATATATATATATATATATATATATATATGTATATATGTACTTTTGTGTATAAAATATTTTTTTTAAAATTTTTTTTTATATAACTTTATTTTTTTTACTTTAAAGGTATGGACTTTGTAGTCTGAAATAAAGAATTCTTAACTTATCTGATTTATCTTATATATATGTATGTATGTATGTATGTATGTATGTATGTATGTATGTATGTATGTATGTATGTATGTATGTATGTATGTATAACAAATTCAAATTTCATGTGTTTATCATTAATAATAACATTTTAAAGCAATTTAAAGTTTAATAATAACTGCCCTGTCAGGACATACACCACAATTAATTTTACTATATGTTCTCTACATATATTTCTCAGTACTGACCTTTCAACTGTGTGACAATCAATACAAATCATATGGTAATCTAAAATACATCCAAAGACGACATCACAGTGAAGTTCTTCTCAGGGGTTGTTTGGCATTTTTTTGAGCTGCTGCACTGTAAACAGAACAGCATGTAAACATAACACAGATTTCACTTCCGGATCATCACCAAGGCCTTATTACTCAATGTGCACTGTCGCCAAAATACACACAGACAACCACTCTCTGAGCTCATATTCTCAAGAATAAACAATTACAGTGGGACCCCGCTATAACCCGCCCCGATATAACCCGAATTCGGATATAACCCGGTCGTGGCATGGCTCCCGAAATTTCAGGTAATTTATTACAGGTATTTTTCTCAAAGACCCAACAAAAAATTTAAGTATGAAAAAAAAAAATTAAGAGTTTATTATCATTCTCATATTCGTCTAAACAGTGCGAAAAAGAACGTGTAGAAAATGTATTATCAAATTTCTTCTAGTTTTGTGCCAAAATAAACGTCGGTAATACGAACCAATTGCTGGGCCTACTGAGAACTTTGATCTTTGTTTATTGTTGAAAAATTACAGCTCATAAGTGTCAATATTATAATTACTGATTCCTGAGTAATGAAGCCATCGTGTCTACTTTGTGTTTGTCTTGAATGCATTCCGAATACAATCGTTGCTCAAATAATCTCCGATATATGTTCTCTTAATTTCATACACAACTAAGCAACAGCCAATGCGGAGGTTGATAAAAGATTCTCACCAGAATGTATAAATCAATTAATTTAAGTACATTGTTTATCATCAAAGTGAACTGCCTAGCTAAACTGTGACATAATTCAGTGGTTAAAATACTGCCAGTTCTGCTTGCTGTATTTATTAGAGTACATCAAAAGAACATGACGCAATAACTGGGCGGCAAGTTCAAAGGACTTTGACTAGCAGATTGGGTGCGAAATTGTGCTGAAATTTACAATGACTGAATTCTGAGACAGAAAGATCCCGAGATGTACATGTAGTTATTATAAGAATACACTTTAGCTTCCATTATTTAATCTATGGACAGGTACTATTTCATCATTCATTACGTACACCCGTTACGTAATTTTTTTTTTCTTTTCATTGAATTCAGTCACATAATGATCTGTGACAAAATTATTGAATATTTTACATCCGTGTGTGGATATTTTCGATGGAAATATTTGTATTATGGATTCAATGTATGTTACAAGATTCGCTGGTGAGTACACGTGTTGATACTCTTTTCATGCAATAGATTATACATGTATACATAAATTAGACACGTGTATGTACCAATGCATGGTACTCTGAATAAAGTAATATATTATATCTGCAATTTCTGTTACCACAGCAAATGTTTTTCTCATTTAATATATATTGATCAAAAATGGTAATTGTGCCATGCATTTTCGCACCCGTCTTTATGTAAACCCCCCCCCCCCCAATTAAATCCAAAAATGTGTTGGTATTATACATGGTTGCTTATAACACGGTTCGGTTCATAGCCCGGTCGGATTCTATGGCTCCCAACTACCGTGTTATAGCGGGGTCCCACTGTACCCTTAAATCCCTACTAAAAATGCATCAATATAACTCTTCTATCACCAACAAAATGAGAGAGGAAAAATGTTCTAAAATTAGACTAGAACGTCATTCCTGGGTACTGAACTGGAAATAATAATTGTGATGCAATTCCACAAAGGTCAAGCTTATCCATCTTCTGTGTAAATACAAAAAAAAACTTCCCTCCTTTTTGTAGTAAATAAAATTCAAGGAATAAGTCAGTATGTCACCACCAAATATAGTAGATGACAGCCTCCAGAAAGTCATATAATGGCAAAATGTGTACATATAAAAGGGAATCAAACTTAAAATGTAGGAGCAAAAGGAGTCTACTGTAAATATGAATAAACAGAGAAGAGAAAGTTAGATTGCCTACAATTGACAAAAAGTTGAGGCAGTGTCTCATTGCTTCAAAATGACAGTCCCAAGGCACTTGTGCTACAACATCTCTTAGAAACACAAACATCAAGTGAAGCAGCGTGCACTTGTACCATTACTGGAAGTACCAAAATTCAAGGTAAATTATTGCTCATTCCAATCCGAAATAAAATGGTCGAAAAGTTAAATCATATAGGTGAATATAAACTATATCAGGCCTGCACATACAATTTAGAAAGTTAGATTTGCCTAGTCACAAAATAAAAGGAACAAATAATAACCCGTATAAATTTTTTAAACTATTAGAATTTGCTATGAGATTGTATTTAGTTAGTTATACTTTTTTTTTCATCAAGATTAAGCTTTAATGTAATTTGTCACACTAAATCTTGTTCATATATTTTATTAAAATGGCATTTATGATATAAGGGAGATAACTTAGTGAAATATGCAAGCTGTAACATTTGTTGTTTTTCTACCATATGATCCAAGTACACATAACATATTCATTCTTTAAAACATGGATTTAACTTTATTCCAAAATAAATAACTGATAAAGTGAGATCCTAAAATTCAAACTTTTGTTTGCAGCAGAGAGTTTGATAGGTATTTAACTTTTTTCTTTGAGATAGGTAGACAGATGAAACCAGTCCTCATTTTTTTTATGTCGCCCATATTCAAGAGGTTCCAAAGCTGTATAAGAAAAAAAAATGTTCCAATTGTGCTTGTTCTAAAATTAGGTAGGTAAAGATTTTTTGTGTTAAACATTATATATGTAATAGTGATTAGTGTAGATAATGTTCTAAGTGCATCACATGGCTAAACTGGATAGACAATTTAATTTTGGGATTTTTTGTTCAACATTTAAATTTGTTATAATCTATTTTTTCACTGGGAGGAAAAAAGTGCTAGTGTTGGCAACAAAAATTAGGGAAGGTCAAATGACTATGAATGCACATTATTTTTTTGCCTTATATAGTCTTGTACTTGTTATGAGTGCTAGGGGTATCTGCCATCACCCCATACAGGAATTTTAAAATACACTTTAAAATGATGCAGTTTATAGTGACCAGTTATGTCATTTCCCTGAAGACAACAGTGAAATAGATTTTTTGATTGATTTCTTGAGTGTTGCTGCTTGTTTCAGTATGTAATCATTTTATTGTTTTCCTCCATTCCTGATATGCTTTGCTTTCATAAACTGTGTAAACAAGCCTTTCAGTTTTCTATCATGCCACTATCTTTATTTTCATTTCTTCATATTTCTTGTGTGCTGTAGAGATTGTAGACATCTTAGTAAGTTAAATAGGGATCATTTATAAGTGTTTTTCTTATTGTGCAACATTGATTTCACATGAGAAAGTTTTCCATATCTGTTTATTACAGATCAGACCTGCAAGATTGGCTTAAGATGCAAAATTTGATTAAGATATACATTTCAATCTTTTAAATAATGTAGTTATTGGTACAATTGTAAAAGATACATAATAAATATGATTTTCCGGGTTACAGGTTCAAGAAGGTCATGGAGTGGGTCATGATGTTGACATTTAGAAGAACCATTTTCATATGCATTTCGAGTTGAGATGTGGTGATCATTGCATGCACCCTTGAATTCAAACGGTCAAACTTCAATGCCATTCTGACTTAGCAGAGTACCGTGGCTC
This sequence comes from Unio delphinus, assembly GCA_029339505.1. NCBI lineage: Eukaryota > Metazoa > Mollusca > Bivalvia > Unionida > Unionidae > Unio > Unio delphinus. The sequence goes on from JAQISU010000306.1 coordinate 9,172,730, forward strand.
TATAATAAGTTCTTTGACCTAAATTTGTGACTGTAGTGAGTTCCATGACCTAAATTTGTGGCTGTAGTAAGTTCATTGACCTAAATTTGTGGTTGTAGTGAGTTCCTTGACCTAAATTTGTGGCTGTAGTGAGTTCTTTGACCTAATTTTGTGGTTGTAGTGAGTTCCTTGACCTAAATTTGTGGCTGTAGTGAGTTCCTTGACTTAATTGTGTGGCTTTAGTGAGTTCCTTGACCTAATTGTGTGGCTGTAATGAGTTATTTGACCTAATTTTGTGGCTGTAATGAGTTCTTTGACATAATTTTGTGGCTGTAGTGAGTTCTTTGACCTAAATGTGTGACTGTAGTGAGTTATTTGACCTAATTTTGTAGCTGTAGTTAGTTCCTTGACCTAATTTTGTGGCTGTAGTGAGTTCTTGGACATAATTTGGTGACTGTGGCAAGTTGCTTGACCTAAATTTGTGGCTGTAGTGAGTTCCTTGACCTAATTTTATGAACCTTTTGCACTTATGGTAATTAAGAAACATGTATTCTTGGTTTAAAGGTCAGATGTTATGGTTATCATAAGACTAATAAGAAATAATGGTTTCTGTACCTTAGGTTAAGTTAAGGACTATAGATCATGGTTAAAGGTCATTGCAAGTCTTTGGTCAATAATCTCCAAGGTCAACCATACTATGTTGAGTACTTACATTAAAGGACTATTAAAATGGGGTGGGTGGGATGGGTCTTACAATGTTTTCTGATTTCTCTTAGTTTCTCAAGACTTTGTATACATTTGTTTTAACTTTAGATGAACATGCACATTATTTACACATTACTCCATCTTTAATGTTGTTGATGAAAGGCATTAAAGTGTTTCTCTTTGTGAGTGAAGAAGTCTGATAATGAGGGATTTAAGGCTTTGAATATTTAATATTAAATTACTTTATAATTGGTGATCATTAGCAGAAAACTAATATACAGTTAAATAACTTGAGTAGTAATGACAATTATTTCTCTCTCTCTCTCTCTCTCTCTCTCTCTCTATATATATATATATATATATATATATATATATATATAGAGAGAGAGAGAGAGAGAGAGAGAGAGAGAGAGAGAGAAAGAGAGAGAGAGAGAGAGAGAGAGAGAGAGAGCGAGAACGAGAGAGAGAGGAATTACAATTGCTGATATGACCACAATCACAAACATTTAGTAATATATATATATATATATATATATATATATATATATATATATATATATATATATATATATATATATATATATATATATATATATATGAATGAAAGATTAAAATCTCAAAGACTCCCAAGTACAGAAACATATGATTGGCAGAAAATTCACCCAGAAGTGTAAGTGAAAAAACATATGAAGTGATAATTTTTGTAAGTCTGGTTGTTGTTGTTGTTGTTGTTGTTGTTGTAGGGTTTAAAGCCATTTTTCAGCACATGATAGGCTATCATGGCAGCCAGTATTAATGATGTAGGAAGAACCCATGAAAATCCCCAAAAAGAGCCACCGACCCACGAGAAGCTACTGGCAAGCTTTCTCACATAATTACATTAGCCGAATCTCAGACTTGAACCCACGCAGACAGAGGTGAAATGGCAGTGATCCATAACAGAAAGCGCTTTAGACCACTCTACTACTTGGGTGTACTATAATGCCAAACATTGTCTGTGATATCATTTTTAGGTGTACTAAAATATAAAACATTATCTGTGATGTCATTTTTAGGTGTACTATAATGCAAAACATTATCTGTGATGTCATTTTTGGGTGTACTATAATATAAAACATTATCAGTGATGTCACTTTTGGGTGTACTATAATATTAAACATTATCTGTGATGTCATTTTTGGGTGTACTATAATATTAAACATTATCTGTGATGTCATTTTTGGGTGTACTATAATATTAAACATTATCTGTGATGTCATTTTTGGGTGTACTATAATATAAAACATTATCGGTGATGTCACTTTCGGGTGTACTATAATATAAAACATTATCGGTGATGTCATTTTTGGGTGTACTATAATGCAAAACATTATCTGTGATATCATATTTAGGTGTACTATAATGCCTATGCAACAATAGGTCACATTAACCTGTTTTAATGCTTCAATTACTAATTAATCCAACTTATATGATGTAGGTCTTATGTACATGGTATTCATGAACACATTTTCTCTAGCTGCAGACCAAAAAGTCCAGTTCTAGAAAGTATGTTTGAACCCTCAGTCCAGTAAAGGATCTATTCATTTGAATCAAGTAGATTGACTGTCAAGGTTAGTGTTATAAAAATGGAGTGAGCCTTTTCATTTAATTTATGCACAAATATGTCTTGTCAGATGACAGTGAAGTGTATTATGTAATTTGAAAAGGAAAAGAAATGCAATATTCATGTTTTCAGTTTCATACTATAATTACAAATTGGGATAGTCAGTTTCAAGGAGACTTTTTTTCTCTGCCTCATTATTTTTTGTGCCATAAAGGAAGGAATTGGTGGTGAAGTGTAAAAACATATATTCTGTATGTTATTTTTATATACCTCAGACCCACCACTCCACCAAAAACCCTCTTGTTATGGCATAAATCCCTGTCACTGTCTTCCTCTGTGTAAACCAGTGGTCTCGAACAAGTGGCCCACCAATCCATATCCTGTGGCTCACAAAATGATTGGCGTCAAAAGGTGTCATGAGAATTAACAAAGTTGGTGCTCTCAGCAGATCATGGAAAATGTCATCACATGGCCCTCAGGGTGGTTTAAGTTTGAGATCCCTGGTGTAAACTGTAAATTTGAAATTGATCACAATTAGCAAGCAGTGTGCAAAGGCAATAGTGATTCAAAATGCATTCTACATTATGTCAATTAAGTCTATTAAGAAAATTATATGTGTTTCCAGTTTCTTGCTAAAAATTTAAGATAGAAGTAGAGCTGTGTGTGTTATTTAAAGAGGCCACTTACCCTTGACTCCACCATGAATCTCTCCCATTGTGTCCATATCTGCACAATAATTTGAGTTGTCAAAGCACATAATATCAAGTTACCAGAGCGGAGGGCTTGTGTTTGGAGAAAGGAAGTTCAAAAATCAAAGGTCATAGTTACTGACTGAATGATATGCAAATTAGCTCCAGTTCTTCACCATCACCAGTTATAGAAAGTTGTTGATGTCTTGCAGTTAAGGTAAGGAAGAACCGATAGATTTAGGGGTCACAAGATCAAAATTCAAGGTCAGTGTGACTTAAGAAAAAATAGTTTTTACACAATAACTCAAGTTCTGTATACTATTGTTACCAAAGTTTAAGGATGATCTTCACTATTGATAAAGAACAATATTTCAGTGTCAGAGTTAATTAAAGTTGATTCTGTAACATTAGTTACCAGGACTAAATGTGAATGTTCTTGCCATGAAGAAGAAACCTATGAATTTGGGGTCAATATGTCAATGGCCAAGGTAACTCAAACTAAATGAAATAGAATGGCTTCATACAATAACATTAGTGTTCTTATACACAGCCCTAAATCAGGCTTTGTGGATGGCTTGTACTTTGGGTCAGGAAGAAGTCTTTTACTTGGTCATAGGGTCAAAGGTCAAGATCACTAGCTGAAGAAGAAATTGGTTCCTGCATAAATGACTATGAATCATGGGATGGGTATATAATGTGCCGCTCATGGTACTCTTGTACTTTACTGTTTGAAAATATTTAGTGTTCAACACTTGTCACTTCATGTGTTTCTATGTATTTTTTCCATTGTCACCAGAGGAAGACCTTGAATTATGCCAATATTTAGAGAAACTTTGTTATTTTCCCCATGCTGTGCTGTTTTCCAACTTTTATTGTCATAATATAATATTTTTGTTTGGTTTACACTTCACATTTTGCAGTTTTTGATCTTCTTAGGAATCCAGCACTATCAAAGCCTAAAGGCAGGCAAGCCATTTCTGAGCCTTAAGTTAGACATAAACAAAAGTTATATAGGCTTGAATGTGAATTTATTACACCAAATCTAATGGAGGTCAAAGGATTATATCCTTTCATTTTTTAATATATTTACTTTGTAGTCCCCCTGGCATGCAGCAAATGAAAATACAGCTATTTCTGTGACCATCTGTGTGTGTCCATAAACATGTTCACTTTTGGAGTAGAACATACATACCATTGAAAGTAATTTGAGCAAATACTTTGTACACATGTTAAGCAAGATGCCTTATGATTCTAAGAATTTAGTGTACTAATTAACTTTTATATATATATATATGTTACGATGGAAACAAAATGTAGTATAAGTTGTATATACATTCAGAGATTTAGATGATAATGAAGTTTTAAGATCTGATTTCCAGCCTGGGAGAGGAAGGCACAAAGTGATAAGTACATGTACTATAATGTTAGTCATGCATTACTGACTTTCACTTATAATTATTCTACCATTTATTAGTAGTGTTAGTCATTACTGTCATTGCTAAAGAAGGAGCAGCAGATTGAAACTGCATGGAAAAGATCAATAAGTCTTCTAGATCATACTTAAATAAATACATTTAAATGCATATTTTTTAATTTTTTAAAACTTTTTTAGTTACTAGGTGTGAGTGCCAGATTCAATGAATGATCTCACCTTGAAAAGAAGGCAGTCATTGCAGAAAGTCAGGAAGCATTGGCCACTGATTTAAAAGGAATTTATGACCTGAAGGAAAACATGGATGGAACTAAATATACCGGTAATGATAAGAAAATGAAAAGAGAAGGGTGCAACATGATGAAAGAAGATAAAAGGAAACAAAAGGCAATGAAAAATAAACCTTCATTACTTTGTGTCAACTTCTCTGATGAGGCTGAGATTGGCTCAAACTTTGGGGACTATTTGAAGGATAGGCTTGGAGATGGCTTCAAATCCAAGTTTGAAGTTCAAAAAACTGAAAAAATTATAATCAAAGGAGAGAAAAATATAAAAGTATCATTGTGTTTTCCCAGTAAAGTTGCTGCAAAAAAAGCCCAATATCTCTTGAGACAATCTAATGAAAAGTCAGATACAAAACTGTATATCTACTTTCCAGAAGATAAAGAAAATGAGTTGATTGTTTTAAGCCCATCTGAAACTGAATCAAGGTTTGAGAAACATCTTCAGATGATACTTGAACAGGCCAGGAAATATTTGGCATTACATGAGTCAAAAATAAATGAAAAGAGTGAAAAATTGAAGGAGCTTGAACATAAACTCGAAGATGGAAATCTGTCATTGCAGCAATTGAAAAGCACAAAGTCAGAAATAAAAGCAACAAAGGATAAATGTAAAGAGCTTGAATGTCACAAAAATGAATTTTGCTCATACCTTCATTCTATTCAAAACAAGTTGCAGGAAATCAAAGTCTTAGTAAAATTTGAAACAAAAATGAATGAAATTAGATTAGCTTTTGCAGTAGAGTGCAGACGACTATCTAATGCTTTGCCAATGTATGCAAGACGTTCTGACATTCTGAATGCAGTAAAGACTTCACAGGTGTCCGTGATTTTGGGGGAGACAGGATCAGGCAAAAGTACTCAGATGACTCAGTACCTCTACCAGGCAGGATTTGCAGAACATGGTCTTATTGCCTGCACACAGCCAAGAAAGATAGCCGCAGTGACTCTAGCAACTCATGTAGCTTCTGAAATGGCATCAAATGTCGGACAAATTGTTGGATATCATGTTGGCTTGAAAGTTAGAAGAACAAACATTACAAAGATCTTGTACATGACAGATCATATTCTTCTGAACGAGTGCCTTAAAGATAATGAACTTAAAAACTTTTCATGCATCATCATAGATGAAGCACATGAACGAAGCATTTTTACAGATTTATTGCTTGGAATGATTAAGTCAGCATTGAAAAAGAGACCCGATTTGAAAGTGATAATAACATCAGCTACTATTAATCCAGATGTTTTTGTTTCCTATTTTGGTGGGGCAGAAAAATGTCCGGTTGTTCTTGTTTCAGGTAGAAAATATCCTGTTGAAGTCATATGGCTAAAGGCGGAGGATGACGAAAATCCATTTGAAGACTATGTTACTCAGGCAGTTAATACTGCAGTGGATCTTCACAGACAGAATCCACCTGCTGATGGGGACATGCTCATTTTTCTCACTACACCACTTGAAACTGAAAAGTGCTGTGAGGAGTTTAGTCAGAAATGTCCCACAGATAGATCTTTCCAGTGTCTACCACTGCATGGAAAACTTCAACCAGAAGAACAACAGAAGGTTTTTCAACTAAGTGTACCAAATAAACGTAAAGTTGTTTTTGCCACAAACAGTGCAGAAACATTTGTCACTATTCCTGGGGTAAGATTTGTTGTTGATACAGGACTTGCAAAAGACATGCGGTTTGACCCAAGACGGAATATTAGTTCACTCTGTGTGTATCCAATCAGCCAGAGTTCAGCAGAGCAAAGGAAAGGGAGAGCTGGAAGGACATCACCAGGGAAATGCTACAGACTTTATAATGAAAAAACATATGAAGCAATGGAAAAAAGTACAAAACCAGAGATTTTGCGAGTTCATCTCGGGCAAGCACTTCTCAAGCTTTTAGAGCTTGGAGTAGATCCTCTCTCTTTTGACTTTGTGGAGTCACCAACACAGGAAGCACTAGAAAATGCCATGCAGTCTCTTCATGATATACGAGCAGTTGAAGATGCCAAGATCACCAAACTCGGACAATGGATATCAAAGCTGCCAATTGAACCAAAAAAGGGGTTGCTTTTGAAGAAAGGAATACTGGCAGGCATACCTATGGAGGCTCTTATTGTGGCATCATTCAGTGGAGGTAGTGGAACTTTCTGTCGATCAGGGACAGAGGACGAAAAGAAAAAGGCTGATTTAAAAAAAATAGCCTTTTGCCACAAAGGAGGAGACATTTTGACATTACTTAATGTCTACAGAAAGTGGGATAAGGTTGCAGAGAAACAGAAAGGTAGTTGGTGTTTTGAAAACTTTATCAATGCTAAATCAATGAAGGGTGTGCGAGACACAATGAAAGAACTTAGAAATATTCTGAAGAGGGACTTGGGAGAAGACATTCCCTTTGAGTTCAGGTCAGTGGAGGAGGCAGACACTATTCTGAAAATATTATTGGTAGAGGTACTGAAGCAGAATGTTTCCTGTTTTCTTGGACATGAGACGGCTGGATATTTTAACTTCAAGAATCACCAGCATGCTCAGATTCATCCATCATCAGTGCTAAAGCCACTAGATCTTAAGCCAGAGCTTATTGTTTATGAGCAGGTACTGCAGACATATACAGATTTTGTGACCAGTGTTACTCCAGTTGATGAAACAGAAATGATGGTGCTGCAATCAGAAGTGCTAGACATTTACAGAAACACAATTGACAACATACGTGTTGTCTTAAACCATACATGCTGGGCAGGGAAAAAAGCTATGAAACAGTTTGTTGGTCCACTGCATCGGAATAGAAAAGAAACAGAACTAAGTATCAGTGCAGCATGTGGAAATAGAGCTGTGGTAGTAGACACCAACAGGAATACTGGAGAAATACAGCTCTACTGTAGCAAGGTTGATGAGCAATGTGCTGTGAGGATGCTGCAAGATGTCTTAGGGGGAATAATAAAGCCAATGCTGCAGAACTGTATTGATGTGCCTGTTGGAAAATCAGATGAGGGAGTTCGAGCCACTTTGGGTGCGGGTGGTGATGTCATAAATATCCTCATGCCACACCAGTATAGAACCATTATTATTAAGCAGAGACTGCAATCAAATATAGAGGTAGAGGTCTCAGACATCAAGGAAGTTTTCTCTCCATTTGGGGAGATAATAGACATCAAACCATATATGAAGAAAAATAGAAAAGATCCTTCCAGTTGGGGAACTGTAACCTTCAGAACAGATACTGATGCCAAGAATGCATTGAACTTTGCTAACTCTGGGAACAGATTTGATGCTAGACCTTTCCTTCCCCGAACAAATTCCGAAATTTCCAAGGATTTCAAACTCAAGTTAACTTGGTTGCGAAGACCTGCTAGGGATTTCGCATATGTTACAATGGCTTGTCCAGAGGACTTTGTAAAAGCTATGGAAGAAAAGGCAATCAAAATTGCTGGGGTTCTTGTATTCATATCAGGTTCTCGAAGTAAGGATAACCAAGACACCAGAAATCAACTGTTCTTAAAAGGGTTACCAAATGATATTTTAGAGGTAGATATAAAAGTGGCCTTTAAAGAATTTCTTGGAATTTCAGAAGCAGAAACAAATGACAGAATAAAAAGTATTATTGTTCCTCGTAAGGATGCTAAAACTTCACAACAGATGTATGCATCACTCTACAACAGAATAGAGCAGGAAGTTTTGCAGTATGCTTCCAGAGGATCCTTTGATATCATCTTTGCACCAGATCCATTGAAGAAACAAAACTGTGTTCGATACACAGTTTTAGTTAGCTTCGGTAACCCAGAAGAAGGTCAGGCAGCTTTAAATGGGATGCAGAGGAGTCCACCAAATTTTAGTGAATATCCTGTTCGAGTAACTGCTGAGTTGGAAACATCTATTGACATTTGGAAGAATATTTATGAGGCACTAAAATCTGATATTGAACCTGTCATTGAATCCTTTGTATCCCAATATCCTGATGTTCATATAAAAACCGACACATCAAATTCAGGAAATGTTTTCATAAAAATAAAAACTAACAACACCAGATTATTGGCTAGGGTCAAAATATCATTGGATAATCTTGTTCAGGGTGATGTCCTTGAATGCGGGCAAAACAAGAAAATAGCCAGACTTTTCACTAGAGATGGACGTGGTCAGTTGGAGAGAATTGGGAAAGAAACTGGTACTTTTATTTTTGTAGATAGTAGAACAATGTTCATTTCTGTTAAAGGAACACAGGAAAAAAGGATAAAAGCTTTGTCTGGCATCAACATGTACTTAGATACTTTGGCAGGACTTGTTGAAAAACATCTTCAGTTGAAAGGAGATGGAAAACCATGCGGAATGATGAAGGAGCTCATTGCCAGATATGGTTCAGACCTTGGCCAGATGAAGGAAGAAACTGGAGTCAAATCAATCAAATTAGACTTGCGAAATCACAAAATAGTTGTCCTTGGTGATGAAGAATCTATTGGTAAAATGGAGACCATGATCCAAGAAATTTGTAATGGTCTACATAAAAGCCCTTATCATGCAGGATCAGAAATGCCTGACTGTCCAATTTGTCTCTGCTCAGTGGAACAATCTAACATGTATCGCACTGAATACTGTGGACATCCATATTGTAGTGAATGTATCAAGAACCAGCTGAAATCTGCCATCCAGGATAAAAGTTTTCCAGTTTTATGTGCTGTAAAAAGCTGTAAACAACCTTTGGTTATTGAAGACTTCATTGCTCTTATTCAACAAGACTGTACTACAAAACGAGATCTAATGAAAGCTGCTGTTAGTTTCTTTGTAGGCGTAAACAATGCACAGTTCCGATATTGCATAACACCCAATTGCGACATGGTTTACAGAGTTACAGCAGAAGGAACACCATTTACATGCAGTGAATGTCAACAGAGGATTTGCACAGCCTGCCATGTTCAGTACCACAATGGCATGACATGCTCTATTTACCAGGCAGAAAAGAGGAAGGAGAATAAAATTGATCCTTGGCTAAGGAAAGACAGTGCAAACAGAAAGCTTTGTCCAAAGTGTTCAGCTCCTATTGAAAAATCCGGTGGATGTAATCACATGGAGTGTGGTATTTGTCGTATCCATATTTGCTGGGTTTGCCTACAATCATTTGATACAGGACGTGATTGCTATGGACACATGAAATCAGCTCATAATTCTTTTGTGTAAAAATTGTTCTTTTGATAATTTTTCATGGTAGGCACAATGCAGGTTTTGTTCAGGCATAATTGTGAAAAGTTAAAATCCTAGGTTAGTTGTTTCCAGTGTCACAAAAACTGCATTTTCAAAAAGTACATAAAAGTTGAAAAAAGCAAATTCAAACAAACCTTTGACAAAGAAATGATGATAGTGTTCTGTTTAAGAAGTCGTCAAAATCTTTCCCTGTAAGTCCATTGGAATGGTGCATTTTTAACCATCTTACTTGTGAATGTTGTAAATTGACATCGTTTGGAAAGTGATAAATCTCTTTCCATACTACACAGTAGTCTTCTGTGGTTCATGGGTAGAGAGTAGAAAAATATTCATCTGGTATGCCATATATATATTGACACCAAATATATCTTGGTGGTAATTATCTTTGTAATATTTTATCAATTATATAGCCATTATTTGTACTCAGAGCATCATTAATACAGTGAAATTTTCTTCAGACCAAACTCTTCCTAGGTTTTGACATTAGAAATCCAGGTCACCTCCTGGACCTGAGTGTACACTCAAACTCAAACATGTTTTCTTTTACGAATATGATTCTTTCAATTTTCCTATCAGGTATCAAAATTAGATTAGAGAGTGCACTCAAGGAGTTTTCTGAATTTGGGGCCTGCAATCGCTAGAAACTGGAGATCCTTTCAAGAAACTTGGGAGTTCAGGTAAGAAGATCAGGAGTCTGTTAGTGCATAGAAAACCATTACATTTGAGGAAAACAACTTAGACTAAAAAATTAGAAGACATTTTATTCACTATAATTATTAAACTTTATATCTTGGACTAGTTATTTAGGTCAAAGACCAGTGATTGAAGGTCACATACATGACTGAAGTGTTTAGAAAACTCTGAGTCAACAGAATTCTTAAAGAGACTGAAATACTTATCTGGTCTCAGATTTTCTCCTTTTTCGTGTACATGATGTTAATTTATTGAAATGTATTTATCTCAACCAACTTTTAATTGGTCTTGTGGCCTTTGGTGATTAGAGGATACATTATATCTAATATATCATAATCTGTCTGGGGAGTTCATTTTCATTGATCATCTGTTTTAAATGGACATTTAAATTTGATGAAATAGTCATTTATAAGTTAACTTTTTAAATTTATGGAATGTTCAATTACCCTTATTAGATAACATTTTAATTTGATGAAATATTAAATAACAAGTTAACATTTGAAACTGATGAAACATTCAATTATAAGTTAACATTTTAAATTGATGAAATATTCAAATAATAGTTAACTTTGTAAATTGATGAAATATTCAATCTTAAGTTAACTTTCTAAATTTGATGAAAAGTTCAATTACAAGTTATATGTTAACATTTGAAATTGATTGAATATTCAATTACATGACAACATTTGAAACTGATGAAATATTGATTTATAAGATAACCCAGTATTTGTGTGTAAATGTTTTTAAATTCTGAATGTTCTTGTATAAAGATTTTCTTTTGCATTCTGTAAGATTGTAGGATGTAAGTAAGTCATTAGACAAAACTATTTTGGGTCATCTCTTATGCTGAGTCATTATTGAGAATAAAACTAATTTGGTGTCTAGCAAGGTGGCTGCTGTTACAGTGTGGCCTTTCAAGAGGTTGACCACTGTATTTGATTTACACATTTAACTTTTGATGCCCCAAGGACAGGCATCTAGCATTCTGTGTGTGTGTGTGTGTGTGTGTGTGTGTGTGTGTGTGTGACTTTGTATATGTGTAAGATTTAAGTAATCTGCAAGTAACACAGTATGTATATACTTCATATTTGGAATATAAAAATCACATACTTTTTTCTTTTCCCTAAAACTGTTTAGCCCCAGGGTTGGACCGTGGGGGTCTAGACAAATATACACTTCTCGTTTGTTGTTAGTGCTGTTGGCAAAGGTTTCATTTTGTCATGTAAATTTCAGTTACAACTACACAGTTATTGTTAGCTTCAAATATAACACCATGATATATTTACTTTTATCCCTATGCTAATTTTGCTTTTCAGTCAAGTCCCTTGGTGTGGCCATGGCAAACTGGTTATAACTTGACCATAAGTCTTATTGAAATGACCTTTAAATTCCATACTTCTGGAACAATATAAAAAGTTTGAAAAATATAATCATTGCAATCAAATCTGGATATTTGAATTCAGTATTTGGGCTTGATCTTGGTTTTCATGTTGAATTCAGTGGAGATGGTCAGGAAACAGACTAACGTGCTGTTGGAGTTGGTTAGGGAACCAGACTAACTTGGTTTTCAGATGCTTGAATCTGTCCTTGCTTTTCATGCAAAATATCAGCATGTCTGACCAAATTTATGCTTTATGTTAGCTCTCCCCAGATACTAATCGAATTAAAATGAAATATATGACATAATATAGATCAGAGATGTGCTTTCTTAAACAGAGCTTGGGGTCATCAAATGTATGAACCTTTTCGTTTAACAGAATATATCCTTTGCTGCACGAGATCACACAACTTTTTGTATGCATTTTTGAAAGTCAATAATAGCGGTACATGAATTTGTGTTATAACTTAATTAAAATTTGGCAAAGGAATGATTTTGATTGCCTTTCGTAGGTCTTGTCATGGTTAACTTTTGCGCCATGGGTCAAAAAATAGGACATTTATTTGGTTAAGGATTATTGATACCTGTATTTCAAATACCTGGAAATTCTCTTTCTTCTTTGAAGGTATCATCGATCATAGTTCATGCTTACTCTTGATTTAAGTTTGATTTATTACTCCAGCTCCATCAAGTCATATCCATGAAGGTGGTCATCGGTCAATAAATAGGACATTTTGAGTTTTGGGTATTTTACTAAGATCTTTTTGCCCAGTGTCTATAATTAATCTTTATAGATCAATGTTACTGTGAATTTAAGCTTTTACTTTTGAGTAGGAAGAATAAATAAATTCCTTGTATGAACTTGTACATTTTAATTGGTATATATGTATACAGCTGTTGTAGTTGTAACTGATGTATATAATAAAACACAAAGCATGAAGAGGAAAACATGGATGCATGTCATTATAGGCATTTGATTCAAGCTATATATGTCTTCAAACAAATCTCTCATAACTTTAATTATTCAATCCTGTTAAAATTACATGTATTTTGAATCAAACATTTCTTAACTTCATTAGTGCAGATGCTACAAATGCATCATTTCATATTTGTTTGTCAGAAACTTGAAACTGTGTCATATTTCGACAGAACGAAATTGAGGGTGTTATTACTCTCAAATTATAAAGTACAGTGGTCACAGTTTCAGTTCCTCTGTGTACATGATCCAATTTTAAGCTTAAAGCTTTAAAATGTATACTGCGTATTTTGCATTGTAATCAAAGAAGCATTTCACTTAAGTAGAAAAAGGATAAAAATTGACGCATATAATTGTCAGGGAGTGACATTGCTTTGCATGTGGAATATTAAGTGTATTTTTTCAATACATTTTTCATTACAATTAAAATTGTAAGTAGCGATAATCATGAGTGAAATTTTGTTTTTAGACTTGGATTTTGACATCTTTGACTATTTTGTGTGAACAGGATTGTACATTTTGCCATAATAATGTTGTATAATATATATATATATATATATATATATATATATATATATATATATATACACACACACTGTACATAGATGTTCCTTAGCATCAGTTTACAAATGCATACATTGCTGGAATTTTATTCTTTTGTGACTTAAGGGTAATGTTACATGTGTTTTTGCATATCAATATTTTTTCTTATTCATTAGAGTTTAATCCAACAGCAGAGAAAAAAATGTCTTGTTTTCGTTGGTTAATTAGAATCACTTGACTGCATGATACAGTTTCTGTGATAAGGCAAGTACATGTATGTGCCTGATACGGGGCATGCTTCAATGAGAAAAATAGTTAATTCCTTTTGAAAATATGTGACAATAGCAAACTTTTTTTAAAATGAAATTAAAACTGTGCTTAAATCAAGTATTTACAAGTACAAGAAATGAAAAAATAATTCCAAAGTATATCAAATATTTAGTGATTTATAAAAGTGTAAACCTTTCAGAGAAATTACACAAAGGCAACGATATTGTGAATACAAATAATATAATATATACATGATGATAAGGAAAAGAAGGAATATGATTTATTTGTATAAATCTTTTTTGTCGCTAATGTAAAATTGTATACCTGATTAAATCAGTTGAAAAAAGTGATACTGTCAGTTGAAGTTCAAAACAAATTAGTGAAATAAATTAAATGAAAAGCTTGTAAATGACCGGATATGTGATTCTGTGTCATATTTTGCTTTACAGCTGTCTGACCTGCTGAACATCTAATGAAAATATGCAGACAAGTGTCTGACATTCTGTACATCTACTGACATAAAAAGATCACACACACACACACACACACACACACACACTATAATTTGTATAATTTTCAATATTTTGCATTACTATTTTTGTCTAAAATGCTATATTTTATATATAGCATGATCCTTATATTAAAGTACCTGGTGGGGAATAAGTGTGCATATTTCCAAAATTAAATGGGATATACATATAAAACATTCGATACCTCACATATATCCCTGTATAATGATAACATTATCATGGATTTCAAATGCATTAGATTTGATAGTTGCTTCCTAAATTGCATTAATAATAATAATAATAATAATAATAATAAAAACAATGAGGACTTTGTATAGCACCTAATCTTTAGAAGCTCTAAGCTCTTTATATCTAATAATATGACTACACTAAAAAAATGACAAAGAAAATATGAAATTGGAAAACAAAAACATGCTGAAAACATTAGAAACAAAACATCATTTGTCTCTAAGTTTGTTCCTGCAGTCGAAAAAGGTGAGTTTTATTAATAGACATTCTAATCATCAATACCTAATATTTATATATGTTATTCTAATAAGTTAATTTGTTATCCACCAGAATTAATGGAATTTGTTTAGCTATTGTTTATAATATGCTTTCTTACCACTCTTCCTATCTCTATTTCTATATAATTAGCCAGGGTATCTTGTTTGGCAGAGTTTTCGACACCAAGTGCTGCATAGACCAGACTGAGTCATCTACCCTAGGGAGGAGGGCACTCAGCTTAGATTTCTTTTGTATGCTATGAGCAGTGATGTGTTAGAACAAAACCAATAATGGTTTTCGTTATTTATCTTTTCATCTGTAAACAATATTTTATTTACTTTTGAAATTCTTAACCACCTTAACTTTGTTAATTTGTGTATATATTACAGATAATGAACTTTGATATACACTGTATTGTTAAGAGTCATGTTAACTCTACATTGTTTTGTTTGACTGCATAGATTGTGTACTAAATATATACATTTTAATCATTAATTTATTTTGTATTTGATTATTTTGTTTCAATGTGTATTGTGGAACCTGTAAAGATTTGGAAAATGTTCACACAGTATTATTTATATTAGTCAAAATTGTAACTAGATGATATATAATGCTTGTTTTATTGTTCAGGAATTGTATTCCATAATGTAAAATAGTGAATGATTTGTATAATATTTAAATATATTCTGTTCAATATGGGGTTGAAATTTAGTTTCTTTTAGTACAAAAATCATTTTGATATTTGTAACACTTTCATCCAACAATATTCTTTCTGTTTTCACTAGCAGGAAAATATATTTTCTTTTAAGTAATATTAGAAATTTAACTCAAAATGCTAGCTTGCTAGTGTATCGTTGCCGAGCAGACCCTTTGAGACTAGGCAGGGTTTTAAAGAAATAACAAACACGTTCGGTTAAATAAAAATTATATTAAACATCAACATATATAGATATAGATATAGAGATATAGATATAGATATAGAGATATAGATATAGAGATATAGATATAGATATAGATATATAGATATAGATATATAGATATAGATATATAGATATATAGATATAGAGATATAGATATAGAGATATAGATATATAGATATATAGATATAGATATATAGATATATAGATATAGATATATATAGATATAGATATATAGATATATAAATGAATCCACTACTGTACCATATATGTCTGTAGTCATCCACTACTGTACCATATATGTCTGTAGTCATCCACTACTGTACCATATATGTCTGTAGTCATCCACTACTGTACCATATATGTCTGTAGTCATCCACTACTGTACCATATATGTCTGTAGTCATCCACTACTGTACCATATATGTCTGTAGTCATCCACTACTGTACCATATATGTCTGTAGTCATCCACTACTGTACCATATATGTCTGTAGTCATCCACTACTGTACCATATATGTCTGTAGTCATCCACTACTGTACCATATATGTCTGTAGTCATCCACTACTGTACCATATATGTCTGTAGTCATCCACTACTGTACCATATATGTCTGTAGTCATCCACTACTGTACCATATGTCTGTAGTCATCCACTACTGTACCATATGTCTGTAGTCATCCACTACTGTACCATATGTCTGTAGTCATCCACTACTGTACCATATGTCTGTAGTCATCCACTACTGTACTATATGTCTGTAGTCATCCACTACTGTACTATATATCTGTAGTCATCCACTACTGTACTATATATCTGTAGTCATCCACTACTGTACTATATGTCTGTAGTCATCCACTACTGTACTATGTCTGTAGTCATCCACTACTGTACTATATGTCTGTATCCAATATACAAAACGTAGCATTACATTGACTATAGACACGATATTCGTATCTCACACAAAATAGTCAATAAATCAAATCATAGGGTTCATTTGACTATAAACACGCTATTCGTGTCGCACACAAAATAGTCAATAAAACAAAACATAGCATTCAATTGACTAAACACGCTATTCGTGTCTCGCACAAAATAGTCAATAAATCAAAACATAGGGTTCAATTGACTATAAACACGCTATTCGTTTCTTACACAAAATAGTCAATAAAACAAAACATAGCATTCAATTGACTAAACAAGCTATTCGTGTCTCACACAAAATAGTCAATAAATCAAAACATATGGTTCAATTGACTAACACGCTACTCGTGTCTTACATAAAATAGTCAATAAACCAAAACTACGGACGTTAACCCTGCACTTCCTTTCGGTGCGGCAGTAGTTCATGTTTGCCCGTGTCCACTCCACCGGTTAATATTGGACTGGAATATTCATCTATTCACTCGTTGACCGGCGAGCTGAATATAAAAATGGACAGTTTTCCAAATAATAAAACGAATTAACGCAATACATAATAAAACGAACGTGCTATTACGAAACTGAACATTTAACTGAAACAATAACCAAAAAGAACGCATTTGACTCACCCAACTTTTTGGCTCTAATTCCCGACAAATGAAACGTTTAGAGGTCTGCTCTAATGTCCACTGCGTCTTAAAATGACCCTGCACTATACCTATATAGTAGTATGCCGTACTTGTAAAAAGTGATTCGCGCGAAACCTTCATTACACGCGCGGCACGTGCGACTCGCTGTACATGACAACTCACTTAGAGGAGTATGGTGTACCCTCTATGCCATATCGGGTATTTCGTAACAGCTAGTGTGTTTCTAGGTCTAACAGATGTTCAAAATGAAGCAGAAACAATGTGATTTTTTTCTTCCTAAAACAACACAGTATTCACCCACAACCCCACCCCAAAAATGTTAACTGAGCATATCATGTTGATCTTTGGGATAGTGAAGCAAATCATTGTTCTGAATGTTTTTTGCCCTCCATATGCAATTGCAGGCTTCCAGTCATCCACCTATTGTATATAAATTTCTATAAAATTCCTTTTTTTATTCCAACATTTTTCCATATAACATGTTGCACCTTTGATCCCAAGGGAAGGAAACATTGTCATCCACCCTCCAAGATCGAGAGGAGCACAACATTTTAAATGGACAAAGAAAAATTGTAGTAGTGATAAAAGAATTGCATAATCTTATTTACCTACACAGTTTTGCCAAATTAAATTTGTTCTATGCACTGTGCTATCATATTTTTCTTTAGTTAACTTTGCCTTCATTCAACTTTAGTGTTCATTTTTTACCAGCATTTATTACAGTAAATATATTATATGCTTTTTTGTCAGATTAATAAATCATTAATTATATGACAGGTATTTTATTTGCAGATACATCATTTTGTAAGAGATATTCCATGTCATCTTAAGAATTTTTTTTACCTTAGCGACATCTACAGTTAACGCAAACATTGACAGACATCCACTTAAGAAAAGTTATGGATGGATTTTATTCTTCTGTCTTGACATAAAAGCAGTGGTAGGGTTACACATAGTCGACAAGATTTGTGGGACAGGACAAAATAATACAGGAAGCTGATGATCCTTAGCTTATGGTGCAACATTGTTATTGCATTTTTTAAAAAAAAAAACAACCTTATATTATCTTTATATATTCTTTTTTTGGAATGGGGTAGGGAGGTAGTTCATTTTCTTTTTCATATTTTTCTTACAAGTCATAGTTTTCAGAAAAGAGGTAAATGATTCATCATGATTTATGTACTCAATTTTGGAGTTCCTCATGGTACATGTATATGAATTACATTATTAGTACCGGCAATTGTGTTAAAGATAGCAAGTCATCCCTATACATGTATTACAGTATTCCATACTGCTGAAATTACAGTATTTTCCACATTGTTTTAAAATCCAATGTCTTAGAAAATCAGTAAAACATGTATTGGTATCCTTTTTACTGTGAGATAATTTGCAAGATTGGTATCCTTTTTACTGTAAGATAATTTACATGATTGGTATCTTTTTTACTGTGAGGTAATTTGCATGAATTTCAAGCATAAGCATTACAAACGTGCTTAGTTTATTGCTGCAATAGAGCTGACCAGTAATCCACTTTTTGATTAATGTAGACCTTATAAATAATCAACTTACTGAGTGCAGTGAACCTGACCAGTAATTAATTTGGTACAATAGACCTGACCATTAATCAGATGAAAAACGAAATACTTTGTAAGTGTTTGTTCTCAGTTGTTACTTCAAGAAATTGGAAAATGAGGATCCATATGCTCCATGGCATTTATTTAGAAATCAGTTCTACTCGACAGACTTACATAACATTTTGTGAATGGCTTGTATTCGGAGAAAGGAAGAAGCCTTTGGAGTTTAGATGTATCTAAGGTCAGGTTTACACTGGATTGAAAACATTATTTTCACCAAAACCGTTTGTTCTACATCACAGACCAGGACTGCATGTTAGGATGGCATGCACCTGGAGTAAGATGTATGCCTGTTCATTTGGGGTTCAAATCATTTTAAGTTTAAATATATTTAATTTCTTGACCTGCACCAAATGCTGTGGATGGTTTACACATTTAATAAGAAAAATAAATTATTGCTTGCTGGGAAAAAAGTCACTGCAACTTAAAAAAAATTCTTTTGTATAATAATTCTAATGAAAGACCATATGTTGGGACTGAAGTTTGTGAATGGCTCACTCATCAGGTAAGAAATAGGTATGTTGATTCGGAGGTCAAAATGTCAGAGATCAAGATTTTCATGATTTACAAATAAAGGTTTTTCACAATAATTGACCAAATATTTTAGAGGTGCTTGCGCCTATAGTAAGAAGAGAACCTATATATTTTGTGAGCTAATGGTCAGATATCAGGGTATGGTGAGTCTAAGAAGAAATTAGTTATCTGCATGAAGACTGCATGTATTTTGCCTAAAGATCAAAATCACGTAGACGTGCATTCTAGAATGTCCTACTAAGTGGTGACATAGAAGGCACTTTTTTAAGTATGTTGTAGACATATAATTTAACATTCACAGTATTCTTTTTGTGATGGTTGCAAATTTCATTCAAGACTGTATTCCAGTTTTACAAGTATAAATGTCTGCAACAGAATTTATTAACTGAATAAATCCTGTTTGTAATTGGTGTATGTGAAACCAGGGAGATGGAGTGGACAAAATTTACATCTCAAAAGATCTTAAAAGTTTACCAGTAGTTTAATCAGAGAAATGTTTGAAAAGAAAAGATTTACTTATTGCAATAGTCACATGTCTTAATGTGGTTATTTAAGATAATTAAGTTGTCTTAAAATAAAGGATATTTGCGAAAATACAAACTATAGCACGCATATCATTTTGGTATTATTTTTCTTGTATTTAGATCTGGGGTAAGTTTATTTTAGGAATACATGAGCTGCTAAATCAATTTCCTATCTCATTATCACAGGTTTATATCAAAGTTTTGCCACAGAGAAGGTCAAGGACACCTAGTAATTGAATGTAGTTTCATCAGTAAGGAATACGTTTTTAAATGCAATACACAATACTGAGATAAAAGTAGTTTTAATACTTTTAATGTATTACTTAATTCTTAGTAAGTACAGTATAATGAATAATATGTAATGAGTGTACTTAAATTATGGAAATAAATACTTCTTTCTTTGAAATATTTTCACACTTTGTGTTATATCTAGTAAACAGCTTGTTGCCAAGCACACTTTTATTCTCTCTCTCTCTCTCTCTCTCTCTCTCTCTCTCTCTCTCATCAATGATCACCCTAGTGAAAATGTGACTGAAGTTTCAGTGTAATTTCACTACTATTTCTATATTACATACGACTGATATTTTGGGTGAGATTTTTGTAAAATATTACTGAAATGTTGGCAAGATTTAACTAAACGTTTTACTAAAACTTTAAATGAGATTTGCCCCCAAGAATTCTTTAAAACTTTGCCTGAAATTTCAAGAAATTGCAAGCGAAATTGGAATGAAATAGTAAAATTTCTGAGTTACTATAGATAATTTTACTAAAATTTTAATTTTTCACAGGCATTTTAAAAGGACTCAAATTAAATAATGAGTACGAATTATGTAGCACTTTACAAACCACAGTAATATTGCAATATAAAAAAAACAGCTGTTATGACATACACGTGATAGAGTACGGAAGTTATGCTTTGTATTTCATTAATAAAAATTAATTTTACATTGACATTGTTTTAATGAAACCTCTTGTTTTACTTTGATTTAAGAGGGGAACAAAAGAAAATACAGGAACAAAATTAGATACAGGAACAAATTATACGTAATATATGTTTCTTATGAACACTGACGTTTACGTTTGTAAGCAAGATATCTACGTGAATCAAGTTTCAGCTAGCATCGGCTAGCAGTAGGACGGTGTAAGGTATGACTAGTTATAAAAGTATACTTTGCTGTTTTTAGAACCTTTGTTCCGGTGTTATCTATCTTTTATTCCGATATTTTCGTTTGTTCCATCTTGTTCCAGTTTGTTCCTGTAAAAAGTCTGACCCCAGTTATGATGGCGGAGTAGCGGGATTTTTTACCAATGTTACTCGTATTGTTGAAGCAGAAATGATGGTGTTAGCGTTGAAAAGTGCTTGACCTGTACAAAAACAAACGGATAATATATATTTCTGTATTTAAAGCAGACTTAGTGAGCAAGAAAAACAAAACAGTCAAAGAATGCATTGGTCCACTACATGAGAATAGAAAAGAAGCGGAAGAAATTCTCAGTGTAACATATTCAAATCGGACTGCGGTACTTGCTGCCAGCAAGATTACTGGAAACATGCGGCTCTGCTGTTTTAATGTGGATGGACATTGTACTGTAAGAATGCTCAAAGTCGTTCGAGATGGATTAACAAATCTAATGCTGCAGAAGTGCTTGAAATACCTGTTGGACAAATAGATCAAGGAGTGCTAGTCTTTTTGGGTATAGGTAGCAAAGTGATAAATGTTCTTATGCCTTACCGGTTTAGGACCATAATTGTCAAGCAGAAACGTCTATCGGAGAAAGAGATTAAGGTCTCTAATATCAGTGTAGTTTTCAGACCAGATGATGAGATAACAGACATCAAACCACTTTTAAAGACAAATATTTAAAACAAATCATTTTTTTAACAGTGATCTTCAGGACAAATCCTGATGCCATATATGTATTGACCTCGCTTACTTCATCTGAAAACAGATTATTTGAAGCTATACTTGCCGCATATGGAACAAATTCTGAAATGAGCAGTGATTTCATACTCAAACTAACTTTAATGTGAAGACCTGGAAAGAGGACATTGTAGAAGCTATGACAGTGAGATCAATCATAATTGAATGACACCTGGAAATAAGGGTGCTTGGGATACCACCGTGCATGAGAGGATTGCCATATGACATTACAGACGAAGTGATAAAACTGCTTTTACAAGATTTATGGGACTTAAACAGCAGAATAAAATGATAGGAAAGCAAGTATTGTTGTACCATGAGTAGCATAAGAAACCTCGCAATATATGTATGCAGCGCTCTACAAGAAAGTTGAACAGGCAGTTTCACAGTATTCTTCAAAAGAATTCTTTGATATCATTTTGGTGCCAGATCCAGTGAAAGATCATAAATGTGTTTGATAGACAGTTTTAAAAAAAAAGTTTCGGTAACTCATTGAAGGTCTGGCTGTATTAAATGGCATGCAGATGAATCCACCAAAGTTTTAGTGACTCTCCAGCTCATGTAACTACTGAGATGGAAACGTCAGTAGCAGTTTGGAAGAATATTTATGAGGCACTAACAACTGATATTGAACCTGTCATTTAATTCATCAGATCCAAATATCTAAATATTTCATGCATACACCGACGTATCAAGGGCAGGTAATGTCTTCTTATTGAACCCGACAATACCAGTTTATTTGCGTAAGTCTCGTTGTGTGATCTTGATCTAGGTAATGTCCTCGAAAGCAAACTAAATTATGAAATATACATTTCATCAGAGATAGACGTAGTGAAATGGAGAGAGTTGAGACACAAACCTGACTTACGTTTTGTAGATAACATAACCATGTCAGTATCCATTCAAGGAAAGCAAGCGAGAAGAAGAAACGATTTGACTGGCATCAGAATGTACTTGGATACACTGACAGGACTTCTCGAGAAACATCTTAACAAGACAGTAGATAGAAAACCACGCGGTTGGATGAAGGAGATCATTGCCAAATATGGTAAAGACCTTGAACAGATGTTAATAACGTTTCTTTGCGCATGAACTTGGCTAGTAATCATCTTTGTAATGTCATTTATATAGTCATCTGTAGTTTTCAGAGCTTAGTAAATACAGTAAAACCTTTTTAGATCTAACTCTCTATGCCAGTAGAAGTTCTAGTCACATATTCGTAAACCTCTGTAACCCAAATTCATACTCAGATTCTGATATGTTACTATTATAAAAATATAATTTTGCAACTTTCATGAAACAAATTTTCTAAATTCAACATCGCTCTAAATTTAAATAAATTATAACCGCTAGAGTTGTTTGTTTTTTTTGTTTTTTTTAAAAATTCTAATAAGTTATTTCATTATCAGCTGTAAAATATTGTTTTCAACGTGTTCTTTAAATATGGGAGCTGCAGTTGTTAGAATTGGGGATCAAGTTAATACCATAAATTTAGGTGATAAAAGGAGAGTTCATTTGTTAGAATTGGGGATCAAGTTAAATACCAGAAATCTAGGTGATATAGGGAGAGTTCATTTGTTAGAATTTGGGATCAAGTTAAATAACAGAAATCTAGGTGATATAGGGAGAGTTCAATTGTTAGAATTAGGGATCAAGTTAAATACCAGAAATCTAGGTGATATAGGGAGAGTTCATTTGTTAGAATTGGGGATCAAGTTAAATACCAGAAATCTAGGTGATATAGGGAGAGTTCATTTGTGCCTAGAATATCATTACATTTAAGGTATATCCTAATCCGTTCAATGTAATAACTATAATTATTAGAACTGCTAAACAGAGCTATTTATTGAGGTCCATAACAAATAATTGCCGGTTGCATGGATGATCCAAGTACTGAGAGAAATCAGAAAATAGAAACCTATCAGGACTGAAATTGTTTTTGGTCCCGACGTTAATTCGGTAAGTAAAAGCCTCTCCGAACCAAACTGTTAATTGGTCTTGAGGGCTTTTTATGTCGCAATATTATTTGTCTGGGCAGGTCGATACGGTCATTATCTGCCTTCTAAATGGACATTTTAAATTTATCAAATATTCAGTTATAAATTATTGGTATAAATACCTGTGAAAACTTCCAATATTTTATATTAGCAAAAGGCGCCATTATACTAATTTTTGTTAGACAAGGTGACATTGTTAAGAGGGGAACCACCATTTTTTAATAAAATATTTGATTCCCAAGAGACAAGCATCTAGCATTTGATTTGTGCGTAGATCTGTGTCTATGTCTGTCTCTGTGAAGCCGTTTAAGATTTAAATCATTGGAAAGAAAAGCTTTATTCCGATTTACATCATATTTGGAATATAATGTCTACATACTTCTTTTTCTCATAACTAGTTAACACAGATTAAGGCATGTGGTGTCCAGACCTTCATGCACTACTTATGTTTCGTTGGTGTCATTGGCATTGGTTGTATTGTGTCACTTAAATTTCAATGACAATCTACTCATTGATATTTTTTTCCAGGTATGGGATATTTCCTGTTATCACCATGCTACCTTTGCTTCTTAGGCATGTCCCATGTCGTGGATATGACAGATAGGTAAGCTATTACAATGTTACTCTACGTCTTATAGAAATTAGTGTAAAATTATGGACTTGCAGAAAAATAGCAGAAACATGAAAATACGATTGCAGCAGTAGTTTTCTGGTTTTTGCGTAATATATGGGTTGTGTTCTGTCAATGTTTTATATTGTTTCAGTAAACTAGGTCAGGAAACTAGACTAACTTCACAGGAGTGGCTCAGGTCTCACTGGATAGTTTCGCATTTTGAATATGTAATGTGGTTTAGATTTACTTTGAGTTAGGCTTGGAAACTGGTTGACTTGTTGGTGACTGCCTGTTACAGTTTGACTAGCACTGGAGATCAAATGCGTAACTTGGGCTTCAAATGAGCCGCGGCCTTGGCTTGCGTATTTACATGTGTCTGCTACAGAGGTAAACATCTAAAAATCTAGATGGTTGAGGGGTGATAAAAAGTATTTTAATCTGTTACAGTACTAGTGAACTTTATTCATGTATAAGGCACATACTGGTT
Source organism: Unio delphinus (assembly GCA_029339505.1). Taxonomy (NCBI): domain Eukaryota; kingdom Metazoa; phylum Mollusca; class Bivalvia; order Unionida; family Unionidae; genus Unio; species Unio delphinus. Next base: position 9,197,674 of record JAQISU010000306.1, read on the forward strand.
CTTTTAGCTGTCTTGTCACAAAAAAATATTAAAAATACGCCCTTTCTGTAAAAAAAGAATGTAAAAAAGAGGGGTTGGGGGCAGTGTTGATTCAGTAAAAAAGCCAGTGGTCGCATAAGGAATTAACTTTATTTCCTCAGACAGAATCTCATAAGCATCATTTCAGCAAAAATCATTTGTTAATTTGTGTTTGTGTCTTTAATGTAATATTATTATTATCATTTTTCTGCTATAGGTCATTGTCTGACAAATATTTCCCCAAAAAACTGTCCATTGAGACCGCAGCCATATAACTGCATCAGATTTGCCAACATGGCGACATAAACGGTATGTGCAAAGCCCCTTTTTATGTATTCTTTTGTGTAATTTACCGGTTTCCTACCGTATATATTGCCACTGCAGTCACACCACCAATGTACCCCACTAGATATTAATATCGAATAAGTTACAACAGGGACTTTCATTCGGTTTTGGCCTGCCTTCACTACTAGTCAACCATGGCATCAATGATGGAAACTCACAAACACTTTATCACGTAACGTTTCCTCTTTGAAGGAAACTCACAAACACTTTATTAGTAACGTTTCCTCTTTGTAAATGCTAATTATTTCGGCCTAATGATATTCCCATTATTCACACACGTAATCAAACAAATCTAAAAATTCCTTAATAATTGGCGCTATCGAACGCGCATACTTCAAATTTATTACGTTATGTGTATATATATATATATATATATATATATATATATATATATATATATATATATATATATATATATATATATGTGTGTGTGTGTGTGTGTGTGTGTGTGTGTGTGTGTGTGTGTGCTTTTGAAACGTAGTTTGAACGACGTGTGGTACGATACACACGTAACTCCAATTTGAAACATAACCCAAAAAAATTAAATCCCAAATAGTCTTAAACATTTCGAACAAGGTCCAAATGTATAACATCCAGACTGATTTCCTGGGGTATTCTAAATAAGTACCAAAACTGATTATGCTGATGTGCCTGTATTCTCGAACGTTGTAGTGTCTCAATGACCCGGAGATTGAACATTCATTTCATCCATCAAATACTATAATCCCAAAATGTGTCGTCTGAAATAGCTATAATTCCAAATTAATGTTACAGAATATTATACATTTGCAAATTGTAATTCCAGTGAATAGTAAATTGAATAAATAATTCCACCCAAATTAAATACTGAATTCAGCAATATTACTGATGCTGTACCAGATGTTAAATGAAAGAGTCTGTAATTTCGCACGTAAGCAACACTATATGAAGAGCTACGACGCAAACGTAGAAGCAAGACGAGACAAAATCACAGCCAGGATGACGATAAAAAAGGTTCGTTTCTAGAAAGATATATGTTCTCAACAAGGAAAATCTGTTTCATAAAGTGTAATAAAGAACACTGTAAACATCAGGTACAACAGGTGTATCGTAAGGGAATTCCAATATCCTAGACTTAGACCCAACTAAACATGTTTAATTATTTGATAATGATCCGAATATTTAACCTTCATTTATAGATATATAGTGACTATCTATTATTTGCTTACAAAATAACAGTTTCTGGTCAGATACACAATGAATTCGATAATGACTTCGATGGTGGACTAGGTCAAGTCTGACAAAAACGTATTCTTAACATAATATCATGGAGACAAAATACAACTTATATAAAGATATCAAGAACACAATTTAGAGGAAGAGCCGGCACAACGTAATTGGTTTATTGTGTATCTGTTCCATTCATTATGATATTTTCCCCCATAGGCTTTGCTCTAGAGGAAGAATAAAATGGTCAGCATATAACAGTCCTGTTGTATGTTTGTAAATTAATATTGAGGTAAGATACCCCTAAATGACATTGATCCTATCGTCATCAGTTCCAGCTCAAAATGCTAATACTTAATAAAAACGTGAAATATAACTTAAACTAAATATTTTGTCTGCTGCATTTATTTTTTTTTTTTACTTTAGAATAAAAAAGAAGATGAAGAAGTCGGACTAATATTACGCAAGGGCTATTCATTAAAGTTAGTTAAGAAAATGTGTTATACCCAACACAGATAAAACATTTCAACAATAGTATATATTTACATCGAAAAGGGCTTTACCTGTTGCTAAAACGCTTTTATGTATATCATTCTATTACACTAAAAATAGATTGCACTTGTGATAGGGGTTTGTTTGATAGGTACTAGATTACGGGTATTTTTTTAATTTAAAAAGATTCTTGAGAGTATTTCTTGAAAGCTGGAAAATACATCTTTGTGAACAGCCACGTTTGATCTCATCGAGGTTCATACACGTCATTGTATACATTTGTGAACCTGGAACACTACCATATGAACGTGGAATGACTAAGCAGGGAACCATACTAAGCAGGGAATCAGACTATACGGGAACAGACGGGTACCGATTATTGTTGTATACGATATTTCACTACAGGTAACACATATATACTGTACCTACAAGAAAACTTACTGACTTGAAAATGGTTCTATCTTTTTCTTTAAAACACGTCCTTGTTCTATATGTCATCCTAGCGCACTTAAATTAATCTGCACTTGTTACCGTTATCTTTTCATTTATCGGCGCCCAGTTAAACCTTTGTTCAAGCACTACAAGGTGGCACAAGTTATTTAAAATGAATTCACCAGTCAAATGGTAATGTGAATAAGAATTACTACGTACTGAATACAAGACATTAAAGCAAAAAGCTTGTCGAAAAAAGAAGATATCTGAACGGTTGTTTATGATTACACTAATTTTAAATTAATATATATATATATATATATATATATATATATATATATATATATATATATATATATATATATATATATATATATATATATATAGTATTAATTCGTTTTTTTCAACAATTGTATACAGAATATGCTCACATGGAGTATAATCCCATTAAGAACTAATACATATAACAGAAAGCATGATGCCATTTAGACCTTCAAACATACACATCCATACAACATCAACAGACACACATAGAAATACGACCAATCGATTCTACTCTTTATGTATGTATATAGTTTATGGGTGTATCAGTATCATCCTTGATAGATACTCCGAATTAAGTTTGGTATGACTTTAAATCATACAATCTTTGGGGAAAATGTAAATTTTAATGCGAACCGCACGTTTAGAAACTTATAAGATCTCATTGATACGTCATCACGGGAAGCATCGCATGCCAGTTAATTTGTAATCTTATAAAGCTTCTTACTCTTTGTTCGCTTTTTTATCCTCTTTTTGTATTTAAATAATTATTATTGTATTGCATTATATTTGCCTTCGCCGTCTTTTGTTTTGCTTGACTTGACAATATGTTTTGGTTATTCATTTAATTTCATTCTTAACCATCCCTTCCCCCCCCAAACTCTTCCATTAGGTTGTAATATTCCCAGTTCTAAATGGTTCCTAACAGTACATTAATTATGGCTTTGTATTCTTCGTTTTCTAAATCCGAGCTGTTTAATTTTCATAGCTTTTAACCAAATCTTGCCCAGCTTCACTTGGTGAAGGGTAAGGCGTAGCTAAATTAACAGTCGAATAATTCAGTTTCTTTATATTTTGTTTGCAGTTTTGATTGTATTATACAAGTTTGTATTTCAGGATGCCTGAAACGGCTGCAATCAGTTACTTACTGATCGAAACAAAATTCAAACTGACACTTGTTATTGTGGTGTATTTTTTATAACAGCTAGCAAAACTGTATGAAGCTATCGAAGTCAGTCAAGTCTAAACCCTTCGCCAAACTTCAAATTTTTTAAAACTTTATTTATCATTAAATGTTTAAAATATAGTACATATCTTTTGGGCCTCCCCCTTGCCACACAACTTTGGAAATAATTTAGAGAGTTTCTCAGTTTTCAATCATGGATATAAAATAAAGGTATGCTGTTTATCGATAGAGGGAATCGAGTGAATAACGGATATATTTAATTTATTTCATTTTTTGTGGGTGGAATATATCCGTTATTCACAGGGCCGGCGCTTCCTCTAGGGGAACTAGGCAATCACTTAGGGTGCTGGGCTAAGGGTTTATTTCATGATGGGCGGGTGGGGAAGGGCGTGAGTGGAAGGGGGGGGGGGGGGGGGGCGCCATATATCTGATCTCGCCTAGGGCACCAAAATGCCTTGCACCGGCGCTGATTATTCACTCGATACAAGAAGGGGCCTCGAGTGGCCGAGTGGCCTAAAGCGCTCTCCGTTACGGATCACTGCCATCTCACCTCTGTCTGCGTGGGTTCGATGCTCGGATTCGGCCAATGTGGGTATGTGAGAAAGCTTGCCATTAGCTTCTCATGGGTCGGTGGTCCTTTTTTGGGGTGGGGGTGTTTTCCCGTGTTCTTCCTCCACCATTAATACTGGCCGCCATACCTATCGTGTGCTGAAAAATGGCGTTAAACACCACAACAACACTCGATGCAAGCCGATTTTACATGTATGTTATTCTCAAACGTTTTGGCGAACAAAATATTTAACAAATTGAAGTAGAAGCTTTCTTACTGGATAATGTCATCATTTATTTTCTGCTGTGTTTTTCGTGATATCTTGTATAGAAATTAGTAGTAGTAACAGGGTCGGCCGTGGGTTGATTGAACACTCATTCACAGGTGCCATGCACGTTAGTACCTATATATATATATATATATATATATATATATATATATATATATATAGAGAGAGAGAGAGAGAGAGAGAGAGAGAGAGAGAGAGAGAGAGAGATTAAATTGATAGAATAATACTCACATGGGGCCATTCACGTTAATCCAGCGGTCCCTATGAATCGATCAAAAACTGGTCCCGTGTTTGCTATGGTCACTGCTGAGTAATACCATTGTTCTCTTTCATAAAATCGGCGTTGTAAGTACATAATCAAAAAGAAAAATGAAAAGTAGGTTGCTTGAAAATGGGTCTTTCCTTTTCTTGTAAACACGTGCTTGTTCTATATGTCATCCTGGCATACTTAAAATGACATGCACTTGTTATCGTTATCTTTTCATTTATCGGCGGCCAGTTAAACGTTTGTTCAAGCACTACAAGATGGTACAAATTATTTAAAATGAATTCACCAGTTAAAAGGTAATGTGAATAAAAATGACTATTTTTTTAATAAAAGACACTAGAGCAAAAAAGCTTGTAGAAAAAAGAAGATATCTGAAATGTTGTTAATGATTACATAAATTTTTGAAAAATATATTGTTAAAATAGCGTTGTCTTGTTTTCAACAACTGTATACAGCAGATGCTCATAGAGTACAATACCATTCAGAACTACACACATACATATACAGACAACACACAGCATGATTCCATTCAGAACTACACACAAACATACATACAACAAACAACATAATCAAAGTGGGCCCCGAGTGGCTGAGTGGTCTAAAGCGTTACGGATCACTGCAATCTCACCTCTTTCTGCGTGGGTTCGATTCTTTGATTTGGCCAATGTGGGATGCGAGAAAGCTTGCCAGTAGCTTTTTGTGGGTCGGTGGTTCTTTCCAGTGTTTTCCCAGGTTCTTCCTCCACCATTAATACTGGACGCCATGTATAACCTGTCTTGTGCTGAAAAATGGCGTTAAACCCAACAACAACATCAACAACACTATCTGAACTTAACACGTACATATCCATACAACATGTACAGACACACAGAAATACGACCATCGATACCACTCGGTATGGATGTAATTGGTTTATGGGCGTATCATTATAATTATTGACAGATAGCTTGACTTCGCACATGTATAAAATTACGTGCCATCAAAGCATACAATCTTTGAAACTAAAAAGTATTTTTGTATGGAAACCGCACGTTTAGAAACTTTTTACATCTTCTCTTTGATACATCAACACAGGATGCATCCCAGTTCAAGAACCATGCGTGCATTGGTTGCTTCCTTTGTGTTGCAGCATGGCTAATTGGACACATTATAATTCATCAAAGGCTTACAGCTATAATTAACTATCTAATTTCTACCTAACAATAATATGCTAATTATTATTTCACAAATAAGGTCATATATGTGAGTCTGAAGAATTATTTTTAACGTAAGGTAATATAAACAGCTGTCTTATCGACGAAAACATTTTTGTAAGTTTATTTTTGTTTAATACCTAGGGAATAAGTCTGATGGGACAAGTTTATCGGTCGTAACGTTCCATATGATCCTTCATTGTTGTACGAATTATGTGATCGATATTTGCAGGCTGTTGAATATTTACTGAGGAACTGCCTCCTTTGAGATCTTGAGATTTTGTTTACCTTCCAAAAATGTAATTTTTGAAATTTGATAGCAATGTAACCAGTTTCTTACGACAAACATCTGCCATGTACTTAGTTGCTTTACAACTGAGCTATACATAAAATACGATCATGTACTCATGTTAAAATATATTTCTCTCAAATATTTTTCCTTAATACCAGTTGGCTTCATTATATGGGTAATAAATGCTGAATAACTATGACCAGTTAATTATGTAAGAATATTAAAAGCAATAGTCACCACATAACTTTGTAATAGCCTCACAAAATGTCAACAATTTATTTTCTGTATTTAAAAAGGTGTTTCACGTAGTTTATATAGACTTACCTTTGTCTTTAAAAATATGTTGCTTTTTCATATTTATCGCGTGCGATTACGTCATCTACGGCCGTGCGTGATGTATAGAACGCGGACATGGTGAAAAATTCAGATGGCTTTAATGTATTTACATACATTAGGCTATCCACGATGTCTTACAACAACATTAAACGTTAAAGATGTTTTCCTTATTGTATAAGCTGAAATGGTTGAAAATTGTATCCTATTCACTCATGCGAGCTACGTGAAGTTTAAAGAAAATGGTTAGATTGTAATGTCGGCATTAATGATAAACTTGCATTGGTGCGATGTTTATGTGTGATAGTTGTGTGATTTGTACTTTTAACGTAGCTTTAACACTTTTTCAGTCATATCGATACGATGTGTGCAGTGTGGCAGTTTATAGCAATACCTAGCACTGAGGCATCACGTCGAAGACATGTAGCATAATGTCAAACCCAGTCACATTATTTCTACACCAGGTCGTTATCAATCAATTTATACCAGACCAGCTGCATGTTTTCAAAACATCATACAGTACATAACAACTTCGATGTTTTTTTTTTTATGATGGCAACAGTTTTTAAGGTAGGCTATTAAAATTATTATGCCCTAAAATGAGTAAAGTATGAAGTAATTCCAGGAGGTACTTTATTTGCAGACAATTTGTTCTATGAGGATAAGGACAATCTAGTTTCGTTTATCAAATATTTTCATCCAACTTGTATTATGGATAAATATCCCTATATAGGAACGTTATATACAGAAATATTCAATATTGCAGAACTGTTGTTAATTACCTTGGAGATCTGTTGGTAAAATAATTCAATCACATAGAGCTATTGACATGTGCATGCAGAAGCATTGTATAGAGTGTCTAAAGCAATTGTGGCTCATTACGGATTAGACCTACTGTACGCCCATGCCTTATTCAAGACTCCATGCTGTACAGTTTGAAATGACCGAATACATAATCTACATTCAATATAAAGTACAAGTTGTGTCTGCTACAAACCCTAATATGACACGAGAAGTAGGTTGCCGTAATTTTCTCTAGTGCCGAGTTCAAAATCACTGTCTTTAGAACGGAAATGATTAGTGAGGAAACGAACTTATACATGTATTTCTATTGATTTCGAAACAAGTATAGAGCTATATCTGATACAGATTGCTGAATATCAGAATTAGTTAACAAAAATCCTAGTAGCTTCAATTAGTACAATTAGTTTGTATAAATCACATAAATCAGCACACAGCGTATCGTGGTCCGAAAGATGTGATGTCCTCCTACAACCACAACTATTTTGGATTCGATTCAAAACACGGAATATCTTCGTCTTCCTTTTTACACTTTATCTTCTTTCCATTTAATAACGATAATAACGTTAATTTTCCATATTGATATGGAAACAAATCAGCAGATTGCAAATGCACATGATCCGCCAGAATTGACAAATGGCATAAGAAAGAGGTCACAGCCTGGGTTACCAATGATCGCACCATCCGCTGCATAAAATAATGAGTTGATAAGTATGCTTTCAATGTCCAAATGTCTGAAAGAGATCAACATATTAAGGACACTGGATTTACTTCAGTGGACACGGTGGCAAGCATGAACATGAAATCTGTTGGACATTTGGACATTGTGAGTGAAGTCACGTGTTTTTGATCTGTGTATAACGGGATGCTTTAGGGCATCTCCTTTTACTAAGCATGACGTTTTGGCGCCGCCGATTTGGTGACGTCCGTTGTGGCACAGGCCGGTTTGGCTCAGGCCGCTTTGGCGCCGACTTATTGTCATAGTCGGCCATATATATATATATATATATATATATATATATATATATATATATATATATATATATATATCCTTGAATTTAGACTTTCCATCATTGCACTCACACATGTTGATAAATCAGGTTTCATAATTATTTTGGGGGTAAGGATGGGCCATCATCACTACCATCACAATCACCACCACTTCCATCACCATCGTCATCATCATCATCATTGTCACCACCACCATCATCACAACCGCCGCCAACATCAAGATCAACACCAACAACATCACTACTACCATCACCATCATCACCATATATGTGTATGCACACATTGAAAGACTGAGACATAGATCCCTTTACAATGACTGTATGTAGAAAAAGCAGTTAAAAATTCTTCAAAAGAACAAAAATCAGAATCTCACTGTATTTTATAAATATAATCTTTCACAAGTATTGATATCCACACAGTGCATATATTGAGCGATACCCACCCTACTCATTAACTGAACTCCCAATAGCAAACATGTCTGTTTTAGAATGAAGTAGCTACATTCATATTTAACATATATTTGCATCACTTTCTTGAAAGTAAACCCGTACTGAAAACGTTTACTTACAGTAAAACCTTGGTTTTATTGACGTTAATATCATGTGCTTCTTTCACCGGTTTGCTTGACTGATTGTATGGTACGAACACTCCAAACTGCTTCACGGTCGTTCCGTACCCAAGTCGTTCCGTACCCAAGTCGATTCGTACCCAAATGAGTCGTTTCGTACCCAAAGCATTAGTCGTTTCGTACCCAAAGCATTAGTCGTTTCGTACCCATGGTGCTGGTCGTTTCGTACCCAATGCTATCGTCGTTTAAATATCATTAAAAGAAATTTCATACATATTTGTAATGTTGCTTTTGTCCTTTGTTATAGATATACACATTAATAATAATAATAATAATAATAATAATAATAATAATAATAATTTGGACTATGTTACTAAATATTACTATCTTACTTAAAGAATACTTTTCCTCAACTTTGAATCAAACATGAAGTTGTAAGCAGACTCGTCGTTTACAATAAAATTTACCATAAATATAAATGAAACTTCAGGAATTGGGGTTGAGAACAGCCTACATTCAAGAAAAAAGTGTTCATCAGTTTTGCAGGAAGGTAATGCATAATATCGACATTCGAATGAATGCGTGTTATAAATGACACTTGTCATTATGATGTGTTATCTTATAAACAAATTGCTTTCATTTTGTGTCTCTTTTTCAGGTGATGGCGTTACCATTTTTGCCCGCAGAACATATAGCCCCTGCCTTTGCCCGTCTAAAAACTCAATCCAAGATGATTCCAGTATTATGTAGTTGGGTTGACTATGTAGAATCAACCTGGATTACAAACAGCACATTCCCGATCAACTCGTGGTCTGTGTTTCGGAAATCGGTACGTGCCAACAACGATGTAGAGGGTTGGCATCGGAGAATCAATGGTAAAGCCGGCAAAGCTAATCTTGCCTTCTATGTGCTAGTTGGTCTTTTGTACGACGAAGCCAATTCAATTGAAACACAAATTCTGGTATTTATAAAATTTAAAACAACAAAGTGAATATGTAAAATGCAGTGACAAATTAAATCTCTCTCTCTCTCTCTCTCTCTCTCTCTCTCTCTCTCTCTCTCTCTCTCTCTCTCTCTCTCTCATTTATGTGGAAGATAACAAAAATGAGCAAAAATGTCCACATGTATGCCAATGCGATCGATTGTCCCCCCACCCCCGGCATGGTTACCAGTATAATATGCCATGTTCAACACCTTAAAGCAACACAAATAAAAAATAAACAGCAGTAATAGGAGAAAAGAAACTTACACAAACAACACTACTGCATCTGCATCCAGCCCCATTTAATAATCTTTCTTCTAGCGTAAAATGACAGGCGTAACAATCTGGTGGTACTCAGTCCGCTCTAAAACGAGGCGATGCCAAGTCACCATATTACTGATTCAAACAAAGCATTCTTATATATCTTAGATAATTAAATCTGTTTCAAAACAACAAAGTAAATATATGCAAAAAGTAGAGCCAAATGAAAGTTCTCATATAACATTAATAGTCTCTCTCTCTCTCTCTCTCTCTCTCTCTCTCTCTCTCTCTCTCTCTCTCTCTCTCTCTCTCTCTCTCTCAGTTATGTGGAGGATAACAAAAGTGACCAAATATATACACAAGTATGAAAGTGCGATCGGCTGCCCCCCCCCCCCCCACAAACAACACTAATGTATCTGCGTTTTCTCTTACTGTCAAAGTGAATATTTTTTAAAAATTTAAATAAAGTTATTTTTTTGGTGTAAATTAATTGGGTACGAAACGACCAGCACATTGGGTACGAAACGACCAGCACATTGGGTACGAAACGACCATCACCTTGGGTACGAAACGACCATCACCTTGGGTACGAAACGACCATCACCTTGGGTACAAAACGACCAATTTATGTGGGTACGAAACGACTTGGGTACGGAACGACCAGGTTCGCTCCAAACTGACTGAACTCAGAAATATTAAACAGCACTGAGAATAACTAGGCTGAAAACTATTACTTGTAAACCAGTGTTCTGAGAATATTAGTTTATACAAGTCAAATAGATTGCGTATTCTTCAAACAGTTAATATAAGATGAAAAATAAGATAACTGCAGTTTTCAGTAAAATTATATAATTAGTTTATATTGATATTCAATTAGACTACTGATTGCTTTTTGTTTGATTTACATGTTTATCGTCTATCTCAGTTGCAAATTGACGGCTAAGTAAATATTTAACATACAAATGTTGCTGAAAAATCTAGGCACATGCCATATATATTGCTAAACAAATACATATTTGTCATTAAGATGAACGTCACAAACATAGTCCACTTAGCCAAATTATCACACTATAGTACTAAGATCACGGAGAGTTCCAGCTGCCAAGAGCTTTTCGAGATAACTATCAGATTAATATCCCTGAACAAATAAATGTACACCACTTCAGTGGTGTATATGCACAAATTTATTTTGCATACCAAGGCCCAGCGACGTGGAACGAATTGCCCATTGAAATTAGACCCAAAGACACAGTGATCCCTTTCAAGAGTGCTCTAAAACACTTTTTGGGACTGCAACAACTAACTTAAAGACCTAATAATGTGTCCAACCTTAAATATTTTCAGCATTGTTTTTAATTTATGTTTTCTAATTTCATGGTGTTTCTTGATCTTTTTAATTAAAAAAAAGTCATATAGATGTTGTAAAGAGCTTAGAGCTTCTAAAGATTAGGCGCTATACAAAGTCATTATTATTATTATTATTATTATTATTATTATTATTAATTTTAGTATGGTCCCGACACATAATATCAGCTGTTTATGATTCCCCTCACAATTGTTTTCACCCATTATCCACCCCATCCACGTGTCATGGCTGCGATGTAAACAATACAAAATACAACCTGCTTAACCCTTCATTCGGATCGTACATTATATATCAGTCAAACAGTCTATCTGAATGTATGTATACTGACCAGCACCAACCAATCAAGCAATCGATCAATCTGTATATATGTTTGTATATGCTCACACTATGTCACAAATACAATCCATTGTAAAATTCAGATTAGCCAGATTGTAATTATCCCATTCAAATAAAAATGAATTACTTACTGAATGCAATCCGTATAGATAGTCGAATCACAGCAAAACTACGATTCGTTCTTACCACCTCGATCCAGTAAATTTATCAACAACAGCACAAAAAAAATATTAAAAAGTAAAATAAAATAAAAACTAAAAACAGCGAAAAAATCACTTGATAAAAAAAACAAATTTGCTTATATAAGACTCAATAATTTGCAAGATTTTCTAATTAGAATTAAACAGAAAATATAAAACAAAACAATTTTCGTCATCTAAATGTAACAAACAACGGCGATCACAAAGTGCAAACAAAAGAGAATGCATTTCTTTCAGTAGCGTTAATACAAGAGAAGTATTTTCTAAATGTTATAACATTCACTGCATATCAACTGATGTGATTTATTTGACAGCCTGAAATATATAGTATGCGACATGTTGGACAAAACATCAATAAGTTTTTAAAAGAATGAGTAATCATCGCTTTTGTATACAAATTATAGAGATCATCAGTTTTTCTAACATTTTAACACACTTTAACACTAAGAATAACTCTACTTGATTTTCCTTTCATGTTAATATATATTGTGCATGGAGACATGAATAGACTCATAAATAAAACGTAATGAACTCATAAGCTTGAGATTTTGTAGCCACCTGACCTGAATACACCAATGCACTATGTACAATGTATATGTTTTATGTTTATTTTATTACAGTGCTAAATTGTATATTCTTTATAAAATATGATTATATGTATGACTGTTTGTCTATTTTATTTTATTGTTATACTGATTCAGGTTTCATTAGATACTCGTGTAACGTTCATATATATACCTCCGGAAAGATGACTGCTATCGCTTGGTTTGACACAGCTCTTCCGTTTTTGTGCTATTTTTCATGATATATGTGCTTGTTGTCCACCTTCGTCTTCATTATTGTGTTTCATCATGCATTGGCTGTTCAGTTCAGATGTGTGTCTCCATCTCTTTGTTTTGGAAACGAGAACAATTCTATTTGTTCTCAGATGTCTTGAATAAAGCGCCATCCGTGATCGCTAGTCAACCTGCTTGATATGATGGACCCTCATTAATTGCATTAAATGACCACAACTTGGCTCTTGATATTACATCGTGCTCAAGGCCATACGAACTGGGATTACATTCATGCTTACTTAAATGTAAACGGAATCGAGAAAAGAAGCTGGCTGGTGTAGAACAGGAAGAAAATTTCTATTTATCTCCCTTTCGCCCTTAACAGATAAACAGTTTAAAATTTCGGTCGTTAACTTTGATAACCTGGTGCAAATTATTCTTAAATCGTCAACCGTTGTGTCAACTGTCCCAGAGATACCACTACGTATTGCATTTTGTACGCCCAATCAGTAGGATTACCAGAAAGGCGCACAGAAATAGTTAATTTTATCAACGACTAGAATATCGACGTCTTCTTCCTGACAGAAACATGGCTATAAAACACATCAGGCGATAAGCCCAAGCGCGCGGATTTAACACCCACCGCTTCATCCATCAAGTAGTTCCCCTGCAACTCTCGAGGAGTTGGAATTGCTGTCATTACAAAGAATTCCATGATAAAATGTCTTAGGTACAACACAACGTTTCAATTTCTTCCACACATCGTTTGAACTAGTCCAAACAACACTCACACTGGAACAAAGGTCAGTCCCTTTTTTCTGTCTCTACCGCCCTCCTCCTAGTAGAAAAAACAAGCTGACTGAATCTCTCTTTTTGGAGCAGTTTCCAAATCTTCTGGAGTATGGAAATTCTTTAGGTGCCAACCTAATTGTTTTTGGAGATTTCAACGTTGACGTTGACTGTCCTGGAAACCCATAAACGTCAAAACTCTTAGAGTCCATTCATGTTTTCAACCTTAAACAGTCAGTTAAACAATCCACCCATAAAATTAGTCACATTTTAGACTGGTTTCTTCATAGACCTGATGATAATATTATGCAATCCACCCTTATATTCCACGAACTTGCATCAGTTCACCTCTGCATTATATGCCATAGGGACGTATCAGTCCCTAACCCTCCACCTTATTTGTTACTAATAGAAACCTCCGTATGATAAATTAAGCCAAATTAATGCATGACATCCTAGAAATCCTAGCAAACTTGTTTACATCCCACAGCATAAAAACTCGATAACTGCCTGCGTTCATTGCTTGAAAAATATGTCCCAGCCACCAAATGAAGAGTATCGATAAACAAAAGTTTTCTTCATGGTATAGCAGTGTTAGGGACTAGCTTCGCACTGATAAAAGACATCGCCGTAAAGCAGAGTGGACTTGGTTTTCCCTAAGATTCACTATTCATAAACAAATATAGGAAGCCGCTAAGAAGAACGTCACAAACATAGTCCATTTAGTCAAATTATCCCACTACAGTACTAAGATCACGGAGCGTTCCTGCTGCAAAGAGCTCTTCGAGATAACTAACAAACTAATATCAAGGAACAAATGTACACCACTTCCAACTAAATTCTCTCCAGCAGACCTTCCAGACCTATTTGCAAATTTCTTCCGTGACAAAGTACAAACCATTAGAGATTTGCTTGGCAACACAATTTCAATTAACTCGTCACTATACAGTCATGATACAGAATTTCAGCGACAATCATTAGGAATATGTGAACCTGTCTCTGTGGATTTAATACGGACAATCGTGATGAAAAGTGCACCAAATTCATATGAACGTGATCCAATTCCAATATCACTGCTACTTGAGTGCTTAAACCCAAGATTGTGTTCACTAACTGATGTTATTAATATCTCTCTCATCAGGGGAATTCACATTATTTTTCAAAACTGCCATCGTAAAGCCTCTGCTGAAGAAACCAACATTTAACCATGACGATTTAAAGAACTACCGCCCAGTTTCTAATCTCCCATTCATATAAAAAATCTTAGAAAACATTGTTCTAACCCAACTTGTAACTCATTAGAATTCAAACAGTCTTTTCAGCAATGTACATTCTGCATATCGCCCTTATCACAGTACGGAAACTACTCTTCTGAAAGTATTTAATGACATTCTCTCTGCTTTGGATAGTGGAAAGATTAAGTCCTCACCCTCCTGGATTTGTCTGCAGCATTTGACACAATAGACCATGATATATTACTTCACCGTCTCCAGCACGTATTTGGCATTCAGAATATAGCCTTACAGTGCTTGAAGTCCTACTTAGTCAACAGGACACAAATTATATCTGCAAATGGAATACATTCTGGCCCAGTTGAAGTATGTCGTGGAGTCTTATTCTTGGACCTGTTCTTTTCATTATATATACTCAGCCGCTCTCAAGTGTCGTAGATCATCACCCAGTGTCTCACCAATTGTATGCTGATGACACCCAAATATACAAGTCTACCACCCAACTGAAGTTGATACTAACATAAATGGAGTAGAGAGGTTCATTTCTGATGTGAAATCATAGATGACATGTAACAAGCTGCCGATGAATGATGATAAAACTGAGGCTATTCTGATCACATCACAAAGACTTTCTCATTCACATCGTTTACCTCAGACAATAAATATCAGCAACACCAACATTAAATTCTCACAGTCAGTACGAAACCTAGGTGTTATTCTAGACAGTACTCTCACACAGCACCAACATGTCAAGAACATATGCAAGGCTGCATATCTTGAACTGAGACGCATCAGTTCCATTCGTAAATATCTTTCAGTTGATGCCACTAAAACACTTATGTATTCATCAGTTCTTTCAAGACTGGACTATTCTAACTCAATTCTATCTGGTTTGTCGCAATATCTACTCCAGATACTTCAAAAAGTTCAAAACACAGCTGCATGGATCATCTTTAGAGTACCTCAATCAGAGCACACTTCCTCACTGCTCTGTACCCTACACTGGCTATCAATTCGATACAGAATCAAACACAAAATTTGTTCTCTATGCTATGTTTCACTGACAGACTCCAGTCCAACATACCTATCCAGCCTCACCCATGTGTATACACCAGCAAGAAACTTAAGCTCTTCTTCTGATAATCGTATACTCGTTGTTTCCACTGTGAAAACGAAGTCATATGGACAACGTTCTTTTGCATATCAGGACCCGGCGATGTGGAACGAATTGCCCATTGAAAATAGACACAAAGAGACAGTGGTCCCTTTTAAGATTGTTCTTAAAACTCACCTTTCTCGACTGCAGGGACAAATTTAGAGACCTAATAATGTTTTGTATCTTAAATGTTTTGAGCATGTCTTTTATTATGTTTTCCAATTTCATTGTTTTGTCATTTGTTTTTCTGTAGAATAGTCAAATCATTATAGATGTTGTAAAGCGCTTAGAGCATCTAAATATTAGGAGCTATTCAAAATCCTCGATATTATTATTATTATTATTATTATTATTATTATTATTATTATTATTATGACGATGCATATTATTAATGGCGTTACGTAATGACGTAATTGTTTTTTTTAAATAAAAATATGTCGGCTGCTTCTTTCAAAACATTTTGTTCCTGAAGAAGCATACATTAAATGCGAAACTAGTAACAATGAATTTTCGGCGTTTGTGTTGGTTTCTTATCCGAGTTCGAAAATATAAATTCCCATTGACTGTCTGACGTCGTGTACCAGTACATCTGAACCTAACTTTTCCTAAAAGAGTTCGTTGATATCTAAGTAGATTCATTTGAATCCACAATACAATAAGGAATCAGCAGTATCAGGGGCATTTCGTACGACTATTATACAAGAGAATATTACTTGTGTGGATTTAATCTCACTCCATATTGAGGCAGCACTGAAAGGCATTTTCATCCTATTAATGAGCTAACTCCATGCCGATCTTCGGTTTGCATTTGCTCTTCAGCACAAATATTAAAATGTATATCATTTCCATTAGGGGAACTAATTCGCTTCAATGACGATCAATCTAGCCATTGTGGCGCCAAGGAATCCCACTCTTGCTCAATAGATTTACAAGGGTACGCCTCAACAAGCTTTAAACACAATCAATGTCAAAACTAACCCACAACTAAATCAACATTATATTGCATTATAATCAGCAAACTGGTAAACACTTATCACCAACAGTATCTCCACCTTCAATTGTTTTGTGTATTTTATCTATATTGTGTATTTTACATTTACTGCAAGAGTGAACATTGCATATGAACTATAAATAGATCTTTACATGTTTCAAAATCAATCTTAAAAATAAATATGTTGACAAGCAAATTTACCACTGGATTTCTGAGTCAGAGTAGTTCTAAAGTATTGTGAAATTTATCACGTTGGAGGTATTGCGACATAGATCGAGCTGGAAAAAAATACTGCAATATAGAACCGTAAGGGTGCATAAGATAAGATAAGATAAGAAATCTTTATTTCAGACTAAAAAGTTCATACCTCTAAATTAAAATATAATGTTTAGAACATTTTAACACACACACACACACACACACACACACACATAGATATATATATATACTAGCAAGTACCCGGCATGCGTTGCAATGCCACTGAAAGAAAAAAAGTGTTTGTGTTTTAATAGACTATTTGACTGGTCTCTGGAATGCATCTCAGATTATTTAGTGGTTTTTATCGAGCCCACAATAAGTGGTTACCTTACCGAAGGCGTTTTAGGTATCGCTACCGACTTTGAATTTCATACAGCTGTTGATTTACGTCATCGTAATTTCAGGCAATCTAGACCGTGTTCGGTCACGTGACGTATCTATGGCGCCTACAATTCACACCGAACACACGCGTTTTTAGGTATCGATACCGATTATGAATTTCATACAGCTGTTGATACTCACCAAAGTTTTATCGCAATTGGATGAACGGTATAGGAACGCATACGACACAAACGAAGAAAAAAACAAACATACATTTTTTTTCATACTGTCAAATATCCTATTCTGTTTATTAAAGTACTTTTGGATACACAATATTTTTTGTTTTTCTGTCTGGTGCGTATATGAATAAATCAGAAGGTTTTCCAACGCGTGAGCATGCCACATACAGCTGTCCATGTGAGAAGCATGGATTTTCCAAATTTAGTCCACACACTTGTAGCGATTGTCCCTGTGCTTTGTTTATGGTAATTGCAAATGCGAGACGCACCGGAAACTGCAAACGTTTGAATTCGAATGGCATATCTGTCGGAATCATAGGGATGCGTTGCAAGAGTACATCTTCTCCTTTAGATTTTCCATTTAAAATTGTAGCTTCGATGATATTGTTCATTAACTTTTTCACTGAAAGCCTGGTACCATTGCAAAGTCGTGGTGGATTTATGTTTCGGAGAAGAATGATAGGTACGCCAATTTTCAATGTTAAAACGTGCGGCGGCATTCCTGGCAAATCAAGTGAATTTAAGAATTCAGTTGGATAATTGACAACTTCGTCTTGATTCATTACAGTATCTATGGACTTATACGTTGTCGCTTCGCCTGGTGTTTGTTTTTGAATGCTAAAGTTGATGGCATTAACATCGTTGTTTTTGGCTGCTAATATAGCACGTTCACTGAGCCATTGATGATTTTTGTAATTCTATGCGATATTTGGGGAAAACTTTGTGAATCAATTCGTCTGTGGTTCCTGTAATTTTACAGAAGCTTGTTGGCAACGTGATACATTGTGTAGATTCATCGATTTCCATTTTCCCATTCCCAATATCCAACAATTGTTTTGCGAAATGTTCAGCGGATGCGTCGTATTGTAGTTCTACACGCATATTGGTCATCAAAGTCAATTTCAGCACGTGTCGCCATAACACCGATGATTTGAGACATGCATTTAATTCATCAGCAGCTGTTGAACGTGGTATAACTAGTAGAGTTTGTCGAAAATCACCAGACAATAAAATAAGTGCGCCACCGAAGAGCTGTTCATTTCCTCTACAATCTTTTAGTGTACAGTGAAGCGCTTCCAAAGACTTTTTGTGCGCCATAGTACATTCGTCCCATATAATGAGTTGACATGATTGGAGTACTTTACCCATTCCAGAATTTTTGTTGATATTGCATGTTGGTGTGTCGGTGATTTGCATATTCAACGACAATTTCAGTGCTGCATGCGCTGTTCGACCACCATCCAAAAGAGTTGCTGCAATTCCAGATGATGCGATTGCCAGTGCAATATTGTATCGTGATCGTATAGTTGCCAAAATAAGTGAAATGAGAAAAGTTTTTCCTGTGCCTCCGGGCGCATCTAGGAAAATACAATCCACCGCTTTAGCTTGTAATTGCATGCATAATTCTATCATACGCTATGCGTTGTTCCGGAACCAATTTCGGAAGATTTGTTTGAAGAAATGTACCCAATTCGTCGACATCAAAGTGTGTTTCTCGCTGCAAATCACGATCGAAAAGGTCCTTTGCAGATCGTTTCGGAGCAGCCATTCCCAATTGTACCAATGCTTTGTTTGCCAAACATATCTCCTCAATCGAAACCAATTCCTCATTATACAAGTTTGGTGTGAATTGAAGGTCCGGATTTTGATTTGTTGCACGCAAACGATGTAAGATGTCTTCACTCATGTAGTCTTAGTATTTTTCCCAAAGATCTTTTGGATTAGATGGGAAACACGTTGTCAATATGATTGCAAATAACGTGCGTATTTGCTGTGGTTGAGCAGTATTCGATGCATCAGCGAGTGAAGTGTCCCAATGTGCATCGTTTTCCAAAAGATTTAATTCTTGGCAAGCTTCACGATAAGTGGCACATGCTTGACTGTTTACTGTTCTCAGTTCTTGGAAGGATGTCGGTCAAGTGACGTTAATTAACAGTAATCGCAAGTAAAAGCATTCTGAATTGTTTGGGTGAACAGTGTATAGACGGCCTAATGTGTCGGTCGAATATAAATTGGGATGTCCTTCAACTGCTTGACCTTGTTTGCGACGTTGAAACTTTTTCACTGATGCATTCCATGTGAAGTATGTTGGCACTTCAGAGTAAAGTAGCGTCTTTGCAAACATATCATTCCCGCACAATGAGAAAAATGCAGTTAACGTTGTTGGCGGTGGTGACAGTGCTCTTGCATGTGCATTTTCTGCTGTGAAGTATACGCGCTGTCCATTTTCAAGGTGCACTGCCAAATGAACAACTGTTGGATGTCGTTCATGGATTAGAAATGAGAAAATGCGCCATACTGCTTCATTGCTACTAATGTAGCGTCCCATTTGATATTGGTAGATTCCATCGATGGATGCATTTGGATTTCCCACTCCAAAAACTGCCATATCGCTTCCTTAGTTAACATATTTGCAAATGTACTTGATAGATTTCACCGAATTGCAATACTCGACATTGATGTGTGCTTTGTACGTTTTCGAAAGTAACGGTGAATACGGCACAACCCAGCGATTATCGACTTCAACATCATTGTTCGTACTTTTAAAGTTATGGATTTGCCACCATCTTCAGTCAATCGCCGACGATAGAGTGGATATCCGTCATTACCAGTGATAGTCTCGGCAAGTAAGTGTCTTGGGTATCGTTTCGTGCATTTCCCATCAGACATGCATGGTGAATTGTTGTTGAGTAAGCCACATGGACCATGAATCATGTTTTTGGTGACGACTTCAAATAAGTCTTTATCAATATCGACATCTAGTATTTCTGCTGAGATGACTTGATCAATTTGATCTGGTGTGACTTTTTGGATGAACCATATCAAAATGTGTGCATGTGGCAAACCTCTTTTTTTGCCATTCAATGGAATACATCCAACAGCGTGTCTGTCCAAAAACATGATGCTTGACAATGAAATCTATTAAGGATTTCAATTTTTGTTTGAACACACGCGCGGAAATATCATGACGATCCGATGATGATTGTCCAGGTAACAAAAGTTCTTGTATTTCATCCCACGTCGGATTGCATGTGAAGGTAATAAACAAATCTGGACGTCCATATGCGCGAACATATGTCATTGCATCTTGTGCGTATTCAAGCATGTGCCGTGGACTCCCTGTAAATGTGGCCGGTAGTATGACCATTTTTCCGAATTCATTGAGATTCACATTGCCATCATTAACAACTGCATCACGTAAATGAATGTACTCTTCGGAACGCAACTTGGTTTGATTTAATCGAATGTAGAGGAGCCGTTCGGTTTCCATTTTCGCATACATATCGACAATTTATTGATGGAACAATTGTCGACATTTCAAGATATGATTTTCAGTGTTTTCACGAATCATCAATCGATATGAATATTATTTCATGGCACTGACTTTCTTATTCGTTTCCTCATTTGTTTGTGGATTTCTCATTAAGATGTTGAAATGATATCCATCTTCTCCTTGCCAAAATAAAATCGGATATTGCAATCCGTCGTATGAGCGATGAGTTTCTGAGACTCGCTGAACATCACCATTTGTGCGATGAAGAATTATATCACGCGAGTTAAATTCTTCGCCAACTATAACGATCGCCACTTCATCAATTGTTGATGCATTGTACTGTCTTTCGTGTTGGCCGACAGGTGTTTTGTCTGCTCTAACTACGACTTTGTAGTCATCAGTTGGCATTTGTTCAAGGGCAGTTCTGAACAACGAATTAATTCGTTGTGTTGATCGAATAAAGTTTGTAATGCAGCGACTATTTCTCGTTTAGTGCCAGTATTGAATTGACAACGTTGATCGATTTGTTCATGTGTGTTTCCTATGAAATAAATTTGAAGAAATTTGTGATCTGCGTTCGGTAGTGATAGTAGTGATCCTGCACGATGGTAAATTTGCCCTTGCACTTTAAATGTTGGCATGCAATTCTCGCGCACGATATTTGTTGCACCGAACGATGTCATTTGGAAACATGAATTGTACTTCCGTATGTTTGCCAAGAAATGTTTCGATTGGTTTGTGTCACCTGATACCAACGTTGATAATGGTTCGGGTGGTGAATGTAATTCTGGCAATTT
Source organism: Unio delphinus (assembly GCA_029339505.1). Lineage (NCBI taxonomy): Eukaryota > Metazoa > Mollusca > Bivalvia > Unionida > Unionidae > Unio > Unio delphinus. The sequence continues at coordinate 9,219,678 of JAQISU010000306.1, forward strand.
CACTTTTCCACCCACGCAGCACATTCCTGGTGTTTCATTCCTAACTTTGAGGGCATTGCAATACACGCATGATTTATCCATTTTTCCAATAAGCACACTTGGATGAAGACTGTAATCATAATTTGCATTATAATGGAATGCACTAAGATTTAAATCAGCGTGCATTGTTCGTCTGGATTGAGCAGTGCGAACTCGAACGGTTTGCAACCTTGCTTCCCGTTGTTCGTCTGTTTCAGATGATCGGGCTTGAGCAGTGTGAACTCGAACGGTTTGCAATCTTGCTTTCCGTTGCTCGTCTGTTTCAGATGATCGGGTTTGAGCAGTGCAAACTCGAACGGTTTCCAATCTTGCTTTACGTTGCTCGTCTGTTTCAGATCATCGGGTTTGAGCAGTGCAAACTCGAACGGTTTCCATTCTTGCTTTCCGTTGCTCGTCTGTTTCTTAAGCTCGTGATGCCTTTATCTTTCGTGCTTGAGGTGTAGATCAACCAATAGCTTTTCGTTTAGGTGGCATAATTGATTAGACAGCGAAAGTAATGCTTTGTAACGACTATTACAAATTCACACCGCGATTGTTTGACGTAACCAAGGTGCGAACCAAACGTAACTAAGTAAACATGACGTACACCGATTATGAATTTCATACAGCTGTTGATTTACGTCATCATAGTTTCAGCCAATCCAGACCGTGTTCGATCACGTGACGTATTTAAGGCGCCTACTGTTCGATCACGTGACGTACAAATTCACATCACGATTGTTTGACGTAACCAAGGCGCGAACCAAACGTAACTAAGTAAACATGACGTATCTATGGCGCCTACAGTTCACACCGAAGACACGCGAAATTAGGTATCACCACAGACCGTGTTCGATCACGTGACGTATCTAAGGCGCCTATTGTTCGATCACGTGACGTATCTAAGGCGCCTACTGTTCGATCACGTGACGTATCTAAAGGCGCCTACTGTTCGATCACGTAACGTATCTAAAGGCGCCTACAGTTCACAGCGAACACACGGTAAATGTCGCAAAAACACATTTGTTAATTGTTACAATTTTAATGGTTGTACTAATTCAGAAACCTTCGCGGGCGTGCGCGGAACAACTCACCAAAGTTTAATCGCAATCGGATGAACAGTATAGGAACGCATACGACACAAACAAACAAACATTCATTTATATATATATATATATATATATATATATATATATATATATATATATATATATATATATATGTGTGTGTGTGTGTGTGTGTGTGTGTGTGTGTGTGTGTGTGTCATTGTTTTTATTTAATATCAGTCATCAAATGTATTTGTTGTTATGTTTAGATATATTTGGAGAGGAATCCATATTTTAGAATATTCATTGGAATTACAAATTACAATTACAAATTAGTCATAGACTCTGGACTAAAATATTATTTTGGAATTTTCGTAAATTCATCTAAAGGAGTTTTGGACAATGTTCTTGAGATACATCAGGACTGTTAGACCTTTAGAATATATCAAGATACTGGCTCGTCAGCATAATCAGGACCAATAATTCATTCGGAACACTCAATTAGTTTGGACTTTTTATTGAAAGATTTATGAGGGTTTTAGTTTTAATTCATAACACTGTAGAGTCACTTATGTATGCATGTACACACATCCAGACATAAGGATAAGTTGTTGTGTACTATTACCATGCTATGTCTGTAAAAAAAAGTAATAAGAAAGATTGACAAAAATAAGAAAGATTGACAAGCAATAAGCTTTGTAAAATTGAGCACATCCTTTATTTCCCTAGAATACAAAGTGAAAATGTAAATAAAAGCATTGCGAATTAAATTTTAAAAATTCCAAGAACTACTCCTTATTGACAAAGATCACAGTTAGCATTTTCCATTTAAAAAAGAGATTGCTTAATGGAAACTTCAATTATAGATGACCTAGGTTACAGTTAGCATTTTTTATTTTAATAAATATTACTTAATGGAAACGTTAATTCTAGATGATTCTGTTATTAAAATTATAATAAAGATCATGGTAAATACAATTTCCTTGATTCAGAAAAAATATGTTTGTGTCTATTGATAATGATCCTAATATTAAACCCACACTCATAGAGACACTATGGACTATGTATTAGTTGTTTTCAGATTTTTTTTAAACAAATACGTCAGAGGCAATTTCTGTTTTCCGGTTTTGTAACAGGCTTTGGTTTGACAAATAGAACCCTCCACAAGTTGTAAAGTTCACTCTCTCTAGGAGGTCATGGTTTGTCAAATAGACACCTATAAAATTTTGTAGGTTTCAGCCTCTCTACTACTAAATGGATAGTACGGCATTGGAACATTAGGTCAGTTTATTGTATACCTGGTATTAAATACCTTTAAAATGTGTCATTGTTACACCTCAAAATTTTAATCGGTAATTAATTAATTTTATTAGCAGATATTATTACTACGAATGTTCCGTCGAGAACTACTTGAAAAACGGAACTTTTTTCTTGCGCATGTCATTTGTGTCAATGGTACAAGATTTTTAATAATAAGTCACAGCGTGAGCTTAAACGAATGATCAAATAGTAAGTAATTGTTAATTCATAATATTTACTTTCTCGGTTGTCACTATATATGCATTGGTTAAGCACATGAATAATCTATACCGCTTTTAATTTTCTCGGCTCCAAATCGAAGATATTCAAATTAATCTATTGTGTGCCAAGTACAGTAAACACAATAATTAATACACCTTAGAATGTGTTAGGATTAAACTGAATAATACACTCATGTCTAAAATCAAGGAACTCGTAGTACTGTTTGTTTTATTTGATTAGGATTTTTAACGTAGCTTTAACAATTTTTTTAGTCATATCGCTACGATGTCCGCAATGAGGCAGTTTATAGTGATGTCTTGCACTAAGGCATCATGCTGCAGACATGTAGCATGATATACCACCCAGTTACATAATCCTGACAGATGGCAAACCAGTCCTTACACCAACCTCTTAATGCTGCGCGCCAATCGAGGGAGCTGTTAGTATCATTTTTGTAATTCTTTGGTATGACTCGGCTGGGGATCGAACCAACGACCTCCCGCTTCCGCGGCTGACGCTCTAATCACTAGGACACTGGAGCGGTTGTACTCGTAGTACGAGATCCGTAACCCAAAGTATTCAGAAATTTTGCAACACAGTCGCCACATAAACATTTGTTGTCCTCTAAATGCAACACAGTTAGACAGCAGACATGCCCTAATGTGAGAATGAATTTCAATAATGTTAAATTCAGTATCCAGTAGTACAAATTACTTCACTTCCATTACAGTTAGCACTGAGCCATACTTTTCATAATATTAAAATATTGTATTTATTAAGCTGTAACCATACAGGAGATATACATTAATTTAAACTCATAAATCAAACAGTTTTTTAATTTATATATAATACAAGTGATTTGCAAGTACTGACATGTGTCAGTTCGCATGTAGATGATATAAAATAACGATATAAAAAAGAAATAAACACAAATAAACTGCATAGCAACACGTGATGCAGATTTGCAGATTCCTGGCAATTGTGGACACTGTTGTCATAAATTGTTTACAACAATAATATAGAGCGTTGCAATTACCATTCACACAACAATATTTCAAAGGTGTTAATATTAACTTAACATAGCACTTTCGGTGCTCACATTCAAAATATGCACTTATTAAGGTCTTCAACCAAAAATATAATTCAAATATTCGATATGTCAACGATTCACACACTCCTTGCACACTGCCGTGTTTAACAGTGTACAACATCGAAAGGGTAAATTATTCAACGCACACAGAGGCAAACGTGTACACCATATAATTTCTAAAATACCTATCCTGACACGAACGCCAAAAGACTGAATAAATGTTCTCTAATTAAGCCAGTTGTACAGAAATAAATTTTAATAAATCAGGTTATAGATAAAATACATAAACAAAAATGATGGTACATAATTATTGATAATTAAAGACAGTCCCAGATCAAAATGCATCAGAATACTACAAGTACATTCCTATAAATCCGATAATTTGTGATTGGCATAAATGAAATTAACCCTGAATGACCAGTTTTATAAACATGTGTCACTGAATCCAAGTGTACATATTCCTCATCTCCGTATCATATGGCCATGTTGTTTTCACTTTCTCCTTGGTCATTGTGAAATAATTGGCAGAAATACAAAACTTAATCCTTTACCCCTAATTCGAACTGAATTTCCAAAACTAATATTACACGAATACCTCAGATAATTATGAAATCAATTATGACAAATACTTTGTTATAAACTGGTTATAAGTTAAATGCAATACATATAAGCTATGCGTATATATAAAGCACCAACAACTATTTGTGCTACTAAGTTATGCATGCAAAAGTCTCACTAATATGCAGTAAGTCATTGTTCAAAATGAACTTTGTCAAGCAGTTGGATTTGATATTTGATAGCTACAAAAAAGACTTTACTTTATCGCAATGAGAAAGAAACTCTTAAGTTGTGTAAGAAATTTTATATAGTTTAACTTGCATCAAACTGAACGAGCTAGTAGTATTCAGTAATCTCTGGCGAAAGGCAGGGTAAATTCGGAGGGCGAAGAAAATAGTTTCTGTCTCTACGGCATTGTGTACGGAGAATTTTTTACGTTCAGAAACCACACAATAGCCTGTCATTGTCTACATAAATGTAATGCATTCCATATCAAGACTGATGCTCTTTGTCTCCAATTGACCATCCGTATGGAAGGAAGCCCAAGGAAATTTAGAAGACATTATTAGTACAATGATTTCCAAAGGTGCTCAGTAGTTATAATAAAAGTGGTTATATATTTCTCCATAATTATTGTTTAAGAAAAAAATAAGTTCATCTCTTATTAGGAAATATGTTTATATGTTCTTCTGTGGTATCGAGGGTGGATTGTGACAATCCACTTTTTACACTATAATCAGCTTCAAGGTCACAATTCATGGCAACCATATTACGTTAAGTTCGAGCCTGTTTATAGATTTCGTTTCAGTGGTCATAAAGCAAAATTAATTAACGGGTCAAATCATATTCTTACATTTCAAAATATTAAAAGCGACCCCTCTCATGCACAATCGGAAATGTTCGTTTTATCGTTTTGGCCACTCGTTATGGACGAGACTGCGTGACTTGAATAATGAAACAAAATAGTATACATAACATGTATATAAAGAAGACTCACATACTCTATAGCAATTGGTAAGTCGCTCGAATTTACCAACTATTCTAAAAACATCAGGATATGCAACATGCCAGAGAAACGTCCGTGTGAATGTTGTATTTATTTCTGATCTGTTTAATTGTACTCATATATATATATATATATATATATATATATATATATATATATATATATATATATATATATAATTTCATAAATATATCAAAGGATATATGATAATATGACGCATAAACAAAAAGCAAATTCCAATTACTCTGCTTTCCGTATACTCCCACTATATATTTACTTGACACACATTTGTGTATACATGAAGTATATATATATATATATATATAATAATAATGAGGACTCTGTATAGCTCCTAATCTTTTTTTTTTTACATCAATAATGATATGACAACAGAAAAACAAAAAGCAAAAACCATGAAACTGGAACACATATATATGTCTATTTTCCAGTTTCATGTCTTTTGTTTCTTGTTTTTCTGTATTGATATCATTATTGATGTAAAGCGCTTAGAGCTTCTAAAGATTAGGCGCTATACAAAGTCCTTATTATTATTATTATTATTATTATTATTATTATATATATATATATATATATATATATATATATATATATATATATATATATATATATATATTTATATATATATATATATATATAAACAATGTACATAATCCAGCATGTTAAAGATTATATTAATGTGTGACAACAAAAATATTGGCAGTCAAGTGTCATTATTACTAATGGTACAATTTAGACAACGTTCAAGCATCTGCGCTTCAACAATAAATGAGAAAATAGTATATTAATCAGTACTATATCTTAATTTTATGATAAAAATATATTATCATTCTTGTAACATTGTACAATCAATTGACCATCTTTATGCAAATTCATTATTTCAAACATTAAAAATTTAAACGTAAAATGATTACTTAAACTTCATGTCAAACATGCATGAATTGACACGAAATTAAAAAGGCTAACATATATAAAAATACAAAGTTTCAAAATAGTTCTTATATGACATTGGTGGACACAAAGTCACAGATGGTCATCAACATTAAGCACAGTGTTAGGGAGTGATCAAGTCTTATTGTATCCTGTTTAAAAGGAGATTTATTAAATATAACACTGGTGTATTCAATAAACAATTACATTTCTTAAATTATGATGTCTGGTTGCATGAATATTAGCCAATATGTAAAACACATCATCAATTGTAATTTAATCCAACACTCAAATACCCAACCCCACCAACCCACACCTACACCCAGTCCGCCCCCCTGAGAATACTCGTGCTAATGTGACTATGTTTAATGTCCTACCGAAAACCTTCATACGTACACTTAAAGTGTTCATTATTATTGTTATATTTAAATGGAATAATAACTTTGAATATATACTAACTAAACTGTACATGTCTTTGTTAAACTGTTGGAATGTTGTTGTTCTTTAAAGTTTAAAATTTCAAAATTCAAAGTCAAACTTACATCCCAGTGTATATACCAATCTCTAATGCAAGTTTACGTGTTAAGAAATCCATATGAGCTACTGAATTTATTTATATCTGAATCTGTTAAAATATCTATTATCCGTTCCGCACCAAAGGAATAAACTTCAAATTTCATTATTGTGTTCATAAAGAAAGTGTAATAAGAAAAAACAAACATTACATAGAACCCGATATCCGTCTCTTTTCAATTAATGATAAGCTTTTGGCTGAATATTTTACTTTCCTTCATTAATTCTGCTATCCATTATCAACCTATCAATGCCACCCAAATATGTATATTCTTTATGTTATGTTAAATTATTTAACTTGTACAGAGGGTTATTCTCTACCAGTCATAGTGTACAGACCACATACAAATATCGCTTTCCGGTCATATTATTGAGACCACGAACACCACATACAAGGATCAGTTTCTAGCATAGTACGAGGCCACATACAAGGATCGGTTTGCAGACATGGTATAGAGACGACATACAAAGATCGGTTTTCTTTTAAGGATTGTACACTCTACAAAGTACGTTCGGTTAGCGAATACTGATCTATACCTGAAAACACAAAGAAGAGCGCTAGAAACCCTACATCATAAACGTAAATGTCTCTGCAACAATAAATCAGCAAGGTCCATATTTGCCGCCTCATCATAAGCCGACATGTTGGCCCCATCCATCTCTGTGGCGACGGCGTTGTCAGCACTAAGAACATGCCTCCGCCCACCAATTGTAGCTCCACATTCTGGACATTTGCTTTCTACCGTGGCTCCACCACAATCTCCAATAGCATAAACATGACCTGAGAAATAAAGGATATGGAAAAAAATGCTTAAAATTACATGTTTATTAAGCTTATTTTGCATTGATAAACACGCGCACACATACACATATCTGAGCACATACACGTATTTCATCAAAATGGAGAACTTTTATCAACGGGGCAAGGGATTTTGTGATACCGGAGCAGTGAAAATCTAATTCACTTTTCTGATAAAGGTATGTTGGTTATTCAGACCAACCAATTAAATTTGAATTAATTAGAATAATTGACATGTGCATGACATATGACTCTCTGCATTTATTCCGGAAAAGCAGAAAACTTACGGTTGTTACTTCGAAAATATGTATCCTGCTTTACTTTTGCATTGTGAAACTACGCAAATCTTTAACAGTTTTACTCACCCTTTGGACACTTGAACCAATGTCCCTTTGAGAGATTCATTGCCTTCATGATTGTAGTTTTCTCCTCTTCACTGATGCCAAGACCACTCAGTGGACATATGGTTTTCAATTTATTTAAACATGCTTTCACCAGATGTTTTCGATCTGGGGTTAATTTTTTCCCGTCTTTAACAATTTTTTCCACGTTTTCCATCTCCATTTTCATCACCTCGTCTATTTTGACCCTTCTTTCTCTGATTTTTTTGGAATACTGCATGAGAATAAAATATGATTTAAGACGTGCTAGCTCTTGTTGTGCGTCATCGATCTCCTGATCTGCGAAGACGTTCCGCCGAATCAAGATCCAGTCTCGGAATATTTGTAAGTCGCGGAGTGCGTTTATTTTGTCTAATACTAAACTGATATCGTTATCTTGTTCCCATTGTTCTTGAAGCTTCTTAGCAGATATCAAGAATCTGATTTGATTGTTCAATGCAACAAGCTCTGTTTCTGACTTGGCTGCATCTCTTAATATTTCGAGTGCATTGTATTCTTCGATATGTTTTGTAATTCTGAAACTGAGTTTAATTTTTGAATCGATGTCCATTTTCAATTCATTAATTCTCTTCTCGTCGCCTCGAACAACCTTCTTTACTTTCTCAATATCACATAGTGCACGTTTGATGATATGACCATATCGAAGATTCTTCCTTATCGGGGTCTTGCATCGAGGACATAACTTCAATTGTATTGTTGTTTCTCCATTGTTTTCACCAGATCTATCCATCCACGTGTCCAGAGAGTCAACCTCAAAAATGTGTTTACAGTCCTCAAGCTGAACAAATCTAGCATTAGGCTCATCCTCTGAGCCAAAGAAGATCTGGGTAACTTCGTCTCTATGGCATACCCTACACATATCAGGACACGGTTCTCCGCATAAACCTATACAAGCATGTTGGCATGGAAGTCTCTTACGGCAGGGATGATCACAGCGTGGTCTGTTACATGGCTCGAAGCAACGTCTGGTACATTTATAATGCTCACAACTCCAGTCGCATGGTTCTCTACAAGGTACACAGGCTTCGCCACATGACTTTGTGCATCTGCTATGGCTACACCTGTTTTCACACATCATTGTACACGCAGTACAATTATTACATCTATCTTTACACTGATGCCCACACACAAGAGTTCTTCTACAATTCTTCATACACTGAGTATGTAACCTTCCCTCAGAACAATCGCCACATGTTCCAACGCATGGATGTTCACACATTAAGACTTCTCGGCAGCGCAATTTGCAGGTAGCTACATCCATTTCACTGCAAGATACTACTCCCGTATGTCCACAAGTCCACGTTTTTTGGACTTGAACAATGCATTTTCTTGTATGCACGTCTCCACACTTTTCCACGCACTTGTGACCACATGAAAGTATTTTCTCACATGGAGCTTGGCACGAAAACCTTGACGGATTAAGATGACATTGGATTAACTGCTCGTGTCCACACCTAGGTACTTTCTTTGGAATACGTTTCATGCAATCTCCGCATTTCTCGTAGCACAATTTGGTACAAATATGATCATTTGCACACACAATCTTTCCACATGGCTTTCGACACGTATAATCTATATGTTTCGGATCAAGCACGTGGCAAAACATTTGACACACATGCCCACAGTTTAAGCGATACTCGCATTGTTTGGAACATCCACCTTCTGGTGCCTTATTGAAGTCTTTTGGTAAAGACACCGTAATGCCTTCTTCTTTTGGGTGATTCTGGCAATACAACTTCAATCCGGGACCAAATAGACCTTTCTTTTTCACTGTTTGCACCATTCGCTTCCACAGTTCAGAACTTTTTGAGAGCAAGTCAAAGTTTCCTATCACATAAAATCCTTTCTTTGCTCTCGACAATGCAACACAAATCCTATTTTCAATACTCAAAAATCCAATATGTCCTTCGTTATTGCTTCGAACCAACGACAGGATGATAATATCATTTTCTTCACCTTGATAGTTATCCACCACGGTGACACGAACACCTTCGAACGCGCTTCTAGGCATGCGTTTCCGCAGACAAAAGAGCTGCCCCGAGTACAATGTAAGAATAGTAATCTGAGAGGGTTCATAGCCCTGCTGTATCAAGTATCTGCAGAATGCTACAATGTACTCTGCTTCGTGAGTATTCAAGTGACTCTTCTGATCTTCATCGTGTTGCTCGGGATAAGTATGGTCTATAAAGTACATGAAGGACGACACGCCCTTGATGAGTTCCACATTGTGTACCGATTCATGATCCTCAAGACGTGGGTAGATATGGCGTACTAAATCAGCTATATCTGGTCTCATCCTGTGTTGCAGGTGCAGACAGTCCCATTCCATGTCATTCTTGATCATCCTCTCAAACAAGGACAGGTCTAAATTGTAGTCTTTTGCAAGTGTGAAGACTGTAGGGTTTGGTTTAAGCTGTTTATGATCTCCAATTAATATAAGATGCTCACAACCATCACTGAGTGTTGTGATGACGTGTGCCTCTAGAACTTCAGCCGCTTCTTCGACAACAATTACGCGGGGTCGAATCTCTTGCAGAACTGAATGGTATATGGCTGCTCCTGTAGTGGTCATTCCAATGACAGTAGCTCGACGCATGATTTCCTTATCCTCTTGCATTCGAGCCTCAGAGTATCTTCTCGCTGCGTTGTCAATCTCTACAGGATTTATTTTCTTGAGAAGACTTTCTTTATAGAGAAAAATCCACCTTCGATAAAGTCGCCACTTGTCTTTTTGTCGCAATGTCCACAAATTTTGCAATCTGTCGGTTTCGGCTTTACTCATCATGTCGTTTTGTGCCAATTCGTAACGTACTCTTTTTTTAATTTTCTTCTTTTGCTCTTTTTGAACTTCCCAAACCTTCTTTATTGTACCTTCGGGTTTTTTGTCTATGTCATCCACATGAAAAGCCACTGCGGTCAGTGATAATGGATGATGTTCTTCGTCAAGAGATATATGTTCTCTAGAATACTCGTCATCATCAGAAACTTCACCATCATGAATGATCCGTTGATTTTCGATCGCATTCAACTCGTCCTCGACGTCTATAAGGTTATTTTCCTGATTTTCCTCTCCTAATTCTTCCATTACTGCTCGTACTATCTCTCGGTCAATCGCCTGATCTTGTCTCCTATCATTCTCTCCGCCCGCGTTGTTTGCTGGCACGGGATTTTGTCCTCTTGCCTCGGCGTTTTCATCTACTTCGATTTCAGGTGTGACATTCCCCAGACCTAGCCATTCTACTATGACAGAATATCTTTTTGGTAACTGGTGTCTAACTTCTGGATACGTGTACAGTAGGTCATCAAAACCACCAGTCAACTGCGTGTATGCTTTATCCATGAAGGGATAAAGAAAGTCCTCATGAAGTATTTCAGTCTGTGCTTCTTTGATTCTCTCTCCGATGGTATCACAGTTTTTTTTCAAGTCAGAAAGAGCCATCCGTGCTGCACGTTTATTTCGGAAAAGAGCGTCATTTCCTACACGACCTCTGAAGTTCTTTAACATGCATTTCTGCAAAACTTCACTAGTGCTCCTACTTCCCACCCGAACAACGTCTCCTTTGTAGAATTTGTAGATTCCCTCCAGAAACTGGTCGAGGGCATGGTTCGTGTAACAAACAACTAACATCGGGCGTGGATCTGGATTGCCATTGTCAGGATTTTTGGACCATACATCGCGATTGTAGAGTAGAGCCTTGACTATCTTTAAACCAATGTACGTTTTTCCAGTGCCTGGTGGACCTTGTGCGATTGCGAATTCCTTCGTCAGCGCTGAGATCACAGCCTCATACTGAGAATCATTCAAATGCAGAAGGCCAGCTGGTGGCCAGCTGGATCTGTCTAGTAATTTGACATCCTTTGCTGGTCGTGACTCAGCACTGAAATAATCGTTATGATCTCTCCTAGGTCTGGTTTCTGCTGTTAGCTTCGACTCTTCCCGAATGATAAAGTTGTCATCAACAAGGGGTCTTAAATCGAACTTAATATGTGGATTATTTCTAAGGTACAAAGGTGGATTCACATCAGTCGCACACCTGACAATGTACTTCTCAAACGGTAAATCTCCTTCACGTATGTTTTGAAGACCAGCAAGAACATGGCGATATGCTTCAAAATATGCCGTTGTCTCTGCCATCGTAAACTCCATTTTTTGAAGTTTCCGAATAGTGTCGAAATCATGCTCAATCTTCACGTGCAGTATGCCCTTTTTAAGGTCTTTAGGATCCCGGTTTGTCACGGTTGCAAAGTAGAAGGTCTCAAATAAATCTGATGAAAGACAGAGCAGAGATCCATGAATGAGCCGTTTGGATGACTCCCAACGGACTCTCATATGACTCACATCAAACTGGATTGCATGACCTAATCCAGATTCAGAGCAAATGGGAGAAATGATTCGTACGTGATTGTAGATCCGGACATCTTGAAATCTCTTTATCTTTCGATTTTCTTTAACAACTTGCATAAATTCGGCTATACCGTCTCTTAAAGGACCTACAAAATCTTCTCTAAGAAGCCTATATTGTATATCAAGGTAATGATCTAAGTCTTTATAGCCACCTTTTTTCTTGTTTTTCCGCAAAAACGGTTTTATGCTGGTGTCTAGTTCTACTGATCTAGGGAAGATTTTATATTCACGGAAATCATCTTCAGGGTCCCCTTCAGGACAGGTCGCGGTTTTGCTTCCCCTCTTTAGCATATTATTTTTGTGTTCTGTGAAAGCTTGAAATTGTTGTTGCAAACTATCATCTATTTTGTCAGAGGAGTTTACCATAGCATCTACAACATGCTGAATTGCAGCATACAGACCGAGACAAAGTGTCAGAGTGGAGCTTGGCATTCGGATACAAATCTGTTGTGCTACAGAGATAAGATCTTTCATTTGTTGTACGTGTTTCCTGATATCTCCTTCACTGACTTCACGTAAGGCAAACGTGGTGTAGTCTACCATCGTATTTGTAAAAATATCTTCTCTCGCATTATTTAGTACTAACAACATATTTGCGTCCATGGAATGACATTCACAAGCTTTAGCCAGAACTCTTAGAAATTGTTTAAAGTAGCCACTGTCTTCTGAGCATCTATAAAGAGATCTTCGCATTGTACCGTTATCCACAGCCGTAGCCAATACATGGACGATCTCGCTAGGCTCATCGTCAGCTAATTCACGCAGTCGCATGAATCCTATATATCTATTTCCCCGTAACCTATTGGCACCATCGACTCCCCTATTTTCACCAGCTCCTCTTTCTCTTCCTCTTCCCCGTTCATGAGCTTGTCCGCCTCTTCCAACTGCTCGACCCATGCCTCCTCTTCCCCCGCGACCTCGGACACCCCTATCCACAAGGCGACCATTTCTATGAGGTCTGTTTCCTTGGTTAATTTCTTGATCTTCTGGGGGTCTTTCAGGCCTGTCCATTTCTGGATTTCCCAAACGTTCCCTCGGCCTTTCTGGGTCCCTAACCCCACGTCGGCGCCTTTAACAACAAAAATAAATATTATAACTGCGAATGCGAAACTGGTCCCTAAAACTGAAATGAGTTTCCTTTATCACTAGTTAAATTTAATATCATTTTTAATTAGTTTCCATCTCAAAACTTTAAGCAGATTCAATTAGGACTTCAAAGTATTAACATATGTGACAAAATTGTATTGATTGAAAAAAACAAGCATTAAGGTTATACATATCTGAGATTGTTCATGTTTTCTTTGTATTTTATAGTCTTGTTCAAAACGTAGCACTAATTTGTATTGCTTTATTTAAAATCAGGGACGTCATAGTGTGGGGTCGGGGCAGAAATGTTCCGACCACCCCCTCGAATTTGCATGTATTGTACAATTGATGTATCCTATATACAAAAATCAACAAGTCCGTCAAGTTTTTCCCCTCTTTCCCAAACAAAAAACAATATTTTTAAATGACGTCCCTAAACAAAAGAACAAAAATTCTTTCTCAATTATTGACATCTCAGTTCACATGAACACTTCAAATATTGCTTAAAATATGAAAACAATGCTACACCCATACATTGCACGCAGCAAAAACCAATGACAAAAAAACAAAACAACACCCAGTATCTAGACCATTGTAGTGTCAGTCTATCATGTTTTGGTCATACAAATTTTTTGTTTAAACATACAATACCTATCGCATATCTTCTTGCAAATATTAAACGACAATTAAATGAGAAATGTCTTAATAGAATAAATCTTATTTCTATATGTTTTGTAGATATTACATGAGAAATAACTTAATTGGCTTTTGGCCGTCTACATGTCAAAGTCAAGGGTGCAATTTCAAGATTTTTTAAAATTGTAAAATTGCTTAAAAGTTACTAAATTTAGAATTGCTGAAACTGGTACTAACGGTAAATATGAATCAGAAATAGACAGGAAGAAAATATATATACATCTCAAAATTTCCTAAAGTTGTCCAACACATTTTTAAGTTTAAATCGATATAAAGATGGTATTTAAAATCGTTATATCTGCAATCAAAATGTATAGCGCTTTCAAAATTGTTTATCCACCAACACCATCTAAATATAAAAGGTGCATTGGCATGTTTTTCTTCTCGTTTTCATTTCCTGTAAGTGCAATATAAACCAAATTTTTTTTTAAATATGAAAATTCTCCATAAACTTTATTTTCATTACTGGTTTAAGGACTACGTTTATACGTTATCAATAGTTTAATCCCAAATAATAGGTATGTAGCCAAGATAAAACACTTTTATCAGTGAGAATGTAAACAATCTAATATTTACCTCTTTTGAGCTCGTGATACCATTTGTAATTCATTGTATAATCTCTCTCTCTCTCTCTCTCTCTCTCTCTCTCTCTCTCTCTCTCTCTCTCTCTCTCTCTCTCTCTCTCTCTCTCTCTCTCTTACACACACACACACACACATAAATACCTGTCAGCCATTGTGAAATTTCTTCACTCCAAGGGAAATAACTCCACGAAGTTTGTTCAAATAAATAGTTCCACTGCATAAAAAAGGCCTCAAAGATAGAACCTTCAAAAGAATTTTTATTTACTTTTTAAACCATGTGCTGTCTATGAATGTGGAAAAGCAAATACAAGAATCATTATTGCCATCATCATCATCAATAATAATAATAATAATAATAATAATAATAATAATAATAATAATAATAATAATAAAAATAATAATAATAATAATGAAAAAACACACGAAAAGTAGCATAAGCATTAATTAACAATATTAAGTCCGTTTGTTAATCCTCATGTTCGTGTCTCAAAAATGCAAAAAGTGCATTGCTTTTATTATGGAACCTATTTTTATCAATAACGAATGATCAATAGTAAGGTGCAAAATGCATACATATTGAGATTATACAAGTGCGGATTCTTGGTGTACTTTCGTCTTTACTACTATTGTTATCTCATCCCTAATACAAACAAAAGTGATAAAAATAAACACAAAACCGTTGTGAAACCAGACAAAGTATTTTGGGATCTACTGACTCCGGCATAGAAAGCTACAAAGGACGATTACACAAACTATAAACGCTCACAAAGAAACGCAATTGCTTTACAGAAATTTCATATGTGCACACACACACACACACACACACACACACACACACACACACACACACACACACTATTGTAATAAATTTGGAGTATGCGCATTTAACAGAGCCCCGTTTTAAGCAATTCTTAGATCTGTGTGATTATTGGGATTCGGCGCCATGGAAATATTCCTAGCCCGAAATAATTAGCCAGTTACTAGGAGCAAACGTCTCGGAGTCAAGTGTTAGTGAGTTTGAATGATGCCATGGTTCGCTAGTAGTGAATTTAGGTCCAAATCGAATGACTCCATCTTAAAAGCTAGTGGTGTACGATAGTGGTGTGCCTGAGGTGGCAGTATGTACGGTAGGAAACCTGTAAATTACACAATGGAATCAATAAGTAGGGACTCAGTAGATACCGTTTATGTGTCCATAGTGGAAAATAGATGCAGTTATATTGACATAATGTACATGTAAAAACGTACATTGACTGGCCTAAGGTGGCGGAGTTAAAATAGTTCTCAGTGAAAAAATGGGATACTAGTGTATTTTCTATGGCGCAACCGGCTGGCGGTACGGAAATCTGATGATGATGAAAAAAAACCATGCAAATGTGTGGTTGATGGACATTTGGCAAGTCGTGTTATCTGTGGCCTTGTATTGATTAGAGTAAAATTTAGTATATAAAAACAGACACGTATTGCTTTCTAATTAACAACTTAAATTGTATGGAAGTCTTTGGAAATTTGGTGAAACATATGACTTCCATCGGAATTCGCGCTAGGGTTTGACACCGCTCGGTCAAGTAATACCCCAAGAGCAACGCAAAAACAAAACAGACTAAATGAACAAGGTCGTACATTGCTACTTGTTAGGAGACATCTTACACGAACACTCGCAAAAGGAAAGGGGTTAGAACTAAGGAAACCTAACTGGTAACACAGGCAAATGACGTTGGTCAGTTATGCAAAAAGTCTAACTGGTAACACAGGCATATGACGTTGGTCAGTCATGCAAAAAGTCTAGCTGGTAACACAGGCAAATGACGTTAGTCAGTCATGCAAAACGTCCGCCATCTGTGGGATTGTCCGCAACTATCCAATTAAACATTTATGCATGATGTATCATTTTGATGAGCTGGTTTTAAAAATAATATTGTATTAATAAATACAAAATACAGATCACGCATTCTTTCCTAATTGCACAAGATCACAAAACATACGTTTCTGTTCTGTATAACCACGTATCCATACGTATAGTCAGAGATAAGCACTTTTCATTCTGTCTCATATATAGATCTCAATTTACAATTATAGTTTCATGTCTATACCTTACGTTTCCAAATGAAATCTAGTAGGTTTCTTGAATATCGATGTATGTTAAAATACCTCTTGTTTATGCACCTTGAGACATTATCTTTGACCTTGTCCCATATGTTTTGGGTGATAAGCGCATGGGTCAAGAATCTGGTGTATGAAAGCTATGCAATAAGTGCCTTTACTCATAGCACAGGTTGGAAAGAAATGTAACTCTCAAACCTGTGTGATTATATCAATTTCTTACGCAAAATCATGCATCCAAACATATAAAATGGTAACCATCAGAAGTACTTTCTTCTCTGTTCGGTATATAGGTGTCAATTTATGATTATAATTTAGTTTATATGTTGCATTTCTGAAAGGATATCAGCTGAATTTGTGCATAGTGTTAAAATTCTAACTGCCTCTCAAGCCAGTCTTTATGGACCTCAAGTCCTTTCCACTGATCCAAGAACGTCCTCTTCTGGTGATGTTTGTGTTGGTTAGGTGCTGCTAGCCATATACCGTTATTTGCGGCCTGTGTTCGGTTCGTGCTTGGAACGTATCATAGTTCTGTAACCGTTTCGATTATAATAATGACACTATTTGAAGCATGAATGCACACATAATTCACAGTACGTTGTTGCTGGGGGTGGGTAACGCCATTTCTCGGTGCTGTTTTGCTGGATAGACTATATATACATACCGTGCAATGGTGGAAGAAGAACCCGTGGAAAATCCCATAAAGGGCCAATGATCAACCGGAAGCTAACGGATAGCTTTCTCACATACCCACATTCGCCGAATCTGACACTCGAATATAATGGTATGCACAAACATGGACTAAGTCATAAAAAATAGCATGGATCATTTTAAAAAATAGCATGGATCATTTTAAAAAATAGCATGGATCATTTTAAAAAATAGCATGGATCATGGATCATTTTAAAAAATAGTGTGCATAAAAAACCAACATATTTAAAAGTAAAGCTCTCTTAGATCCCTTTCTACAAACATTATGCAAACTATTGTGTGGCAATGCTTTTCCAACTTCATTTATTAATGACAATTGATTAATTCGGAACCTGAAAGATTACAGCTAAAACTGTTATGCTAAGGGTCGGGGTGGGTTGGGGTGGGTAAGAAAGTTAGTTACGCATACCTTAACATTTCTTAGCAGGCATAATCTCATAGATTAAATGAATCTGTAATAACTAGTATATATATATATATATATATATATATATATATATATATATATATATATATATATATATATATATATATATATAAAATATTATAATTTGTAATTATGTGCTTATGAACAAACTCTTTTGAAAGGTATCACAATTTTTATTTCAATATCTTGTGAGGGTCGTTATTTGGGAAATTGATGAAAATAATACAGAAACATAAAGACTAATAATAATATCATATCGTCGCTTAAAAATTGCTTGATATTAAACTTATAAAGAATTATCTTAGAAACTTTTCAAATTCTCACATTTCAAACTCAGGTTGTCGACAAAGCAAGCTGCATATCTTAAAATCCCTGTTACTCGAGTCTGAATTGGAATCACGTATTTATGTACATGGTCATTACGGTATATTCTACGTTAAGATATAAGCTGTCTGATGAGCTGTTCGGTCTTATTAATAGTTGAAACTGAATGAATAATGGAATCAGATCTAAATTCTTAGGTGAGGTCAAATTAAGTTGATATAATAGCAGTTGGTGTATACACTGTTCTCAAAACACAGTCGTCCCACATTTTTAATATGGGATTTCCTAAGATACATTTTAACCTAGTTTTCCCTGACGTTCAAGTAATTGTGAGACACTAATTTGTTTTTCTTCTCTGTTTTTGTTCTATATGGTTGACATATTGTATTCGCCTTCAGCAGTTATAATCCTGTAGAGAGAAGCGACTGATGGATAATATGTTAACTCGTACCGCTGTACATGTTACATAGACCACAGGAGTCTGACGTTTTATATATATATATATATATATATATATATATATATATATATATATATATATATATATATATATATATATATATATATATATTATTGTTAATGGTATTTCATTTTGTCAGACATTTCGCCGTACTTTATTGATAAAACGTCAGACTCCTGTGCATAGACATATTTGTGACTAGTATGGTCCCAACACAGATTATCGTTCGTTTGAGGATATCCAAACTCGCCCTCCCCCAATAGGGCCGGATCTGGGTGGGAAACCTCCCTACCTGACTAGTGAAAAAAAAACAAAAAAACAACCAAACACACACAAACATGCACACATTTAAACGTAGTCACTTGCCACTTGAAATTAGACCATCGATTCATTTTTGCGGACGTTTTTTACGTATTGTAAATAGAAACCGATCTTTACTTCGGTGCTCATTTGCTGAAATTTAGGGCCCTTTCAAAATTTTTGAACATCATTTCCCAACACATTACGTGATCCGACGCTGCTCAGGGTCTTTCTTCCAGTAACATGTGACCCATCTGAGCTATACATAAAACTATAACAAATAAAATTATATTGCGTTACCATTTGAAACTCCCCATCTGGTTAAAATTCTGTTAAAGGTAACAGATGCTAAACCTACAACAAATAACAGGACCATTCGAATTGTTTTAACTGACTGCATGCATTTCGTGCAGTCAGCAATATCACTAGTGTAGATAAAATGACTCATCCACAGTTCATCATATACATTTATGACGTCATGTGGTTTTTCATGGTTAAAATGAAACAGAAACCTGCTCAATCACAAAGTCAAATCAATTCATCATTCTTCTGTTAACAACCATATTTACATAGACAAAGCAAATATCTCAGACATCATTAAAATTCTCTTTTAAGATTACTTTCATAAATGATACAGTAACAATGTACACCGATAGAGACGAGTAATCAATAACCTAGTAACAGATAGCAAAAAAAAATAAAAATAGACCCGTTCATCCATTCATCAATCCATCTTTCTAGCTGGCTGTATATATGTTTGTATATTTTCTTACTCTGTCACAGTTAAAATCTAGCCTAAAGTTAGGATTTAGTCAGCTGGTACACAACACATAAAAAGAGAAAGCTTTATACATACCATCCAAACATCATATCCCAGCAAACATGTTAAACGCTGTCACCAAGAGATTTACCATCTCACTCGTGAACAAATGGCAACTAATTCCACTTTGACGAAGCTAATAAGCTATACTGCGAGATTTAAGAACAATTCCAAAGTGAAACTACATCTAAATGCGCGATTTCGGTCAAATCCGAGACCTTGCTTCAATCAGTGAATTCCACTGTATTCTATATTTATCTGCCGATTACCGATACCAACCGATAACCTTTCAACTCCAGATAGTCTCCTTCTTATTATTTTTAGTCGAATTCATCAGTTTTCCACACTTTAATAAATAACATTCGAAATAATAATTGTTAAATTTGATCCAAAGGTTGAAACAGATCTCAAATTGGTATTCATTATTGACCTATTTTTTTCAGGTTTTGTAACTCAAAAGCTGAGTAGGAATACATTACGTAAGCTTTTGGGTTTATCCAAACAACTGCGCTACTTTTTCATCTGTTGTAAATCAATGAAAAGAGAAAGTAGAACCATGGTGTCAATTCGTCATCAAATACAGGGCTTTGCTGACAACATATTTCACATACAAATAAGTGGACGCCTGCATGGAAATATTTAGCTAACATAAGCGTTTGACATATTACTGTAAATCACAACAAACACGTCCAACCTGTCACTAAATATGTGTTGAACGTCTGGTGTACAACCACAAATTATAATATTTAGGCATTAAAAAAGTTTGTTAATATTCTATTCAGGCAAAACTAAAAAGCGATGAAAATATACATGCTCGAAATGTGGATGTCCGCGTTAGAACGTGATATATATATATATATATATATATATATATATATATATATATATATATATATATATATATATATATATATATATATATAATATATATATATATAATATATATATATATATATATATATATATATATATATATATATATATATATATATATATATATATATACACATCAATCTGACTCAATTGGGAATAAAAGAAAAGCACTCGGGCATGTACATCTTTCAATTTTAAAATTTGGAGTTTTACAAACTGTGTTCTTTGGTATCATCATTGTCTATACGACTCAAATATACAACCGGTTTTCCTTAACATAGGTGCAGCTAATAAGAAGTATTACCCAGCCTATTAATAGTAATCATGACTATCTAGCAGATGTCCGTTGGTGTTTTCTTTTAGGGGTTGGGGGTATTTTTGTTTTTCTATATTTTTATTTTGTTTATCGATATTATTTGTAGCGGACACTAATCGGGAGAGGCAATATTTCATAATGTATTATTACAGAGTAATACTTTCGTACTATCAGCCGCACTCTAGCATGGGTGTTCGCACGTAGGAGCAAGGGGCAAAATCGTTGTGTGGAAGATTGCAATTTGCCTTGCAGTTAAACCTGCCCTGTCTGTTTGGCCATATTCTGTTGGGGTTTTTTTTTTGTTGTTTTTTTAAAAACATATTTTTGACGCGTGTGTAGAATGCAGCATAACCCCAAGGTAAGAATAATGGGTGGAGATCCTCTAGTGAGGATTATTTCACTTAGTCTATGTAATCCTGAATAATGGGTGGAGATCCTCTAGTGAGGATTATTTCACTTAGTCTATGTAATCCTGAATAATGGGTGGAGATCCTCTAGTGAGGATTATTTCACTTAGTCTATGTAATCCTGAATAATGGGTGGAGATCCTCTAGTGAGGATTATTTCACTTAGTCTATGTAATCCTGTTCCCTTCTTCGCAAACTCCCTGCGTTGTACCCCGCTATAGGTAATACGGTACAAATCCAGGTGGGCGGAACTTAGTTGTATTTTATTCAGAAATAAACAAACAAACAAAAACTAGGTGTGATTGGTGCATTATGAAAGAATTGTACTTTCTGTTAGGCTTAAAAAATGTTAATACTTTTGGCAACATGTGTGATTATGTTAATTCATATCTAGATCATATTTTGTATTTGTTTGAGATTTTCTTTCTAATATGTGGTACACAGGACTGAAAATATGTCTATTGCGACTATATAACTTTTTACCCCTGTCTAGTTCCAGCAGAGTTATCTCTCTTAAATGCCTTAAGTACCTGGTTTTGTTCTTGTCAAACTGACAATCTAACATTGTTCTCTATTACAGTTGTGACATGCATGTTGAGGTAGGACAGGAAGTATATTTATTTCACAAAGCATTAGCATTGAGGTCTATGGAAAAACTACATGTATTGGGACCGTGATACCGTTACGAAGTCAGGTGAACCCGACGCCACATTATCACGTGATCAAACCAATTGTCTTTTATGGAGAGATCAGTTAATCTAATAGAGGCACATTTATTTATTTAATATTCTTTTCGTTAGTGACACGTTGTAAACTTGACTAACACTTTCAATTTCAACTATTGTAGTCGTTATCTTGCGTTCAACTTTAACCACCAATTCGGTCATATGATTGTTTCTATAAATATTTTCACTATTAGACTAAGATAAATAGAAAAGGGTACACACAACGATATGTTTTGTTAATATCGCACAATTTACACAGATCATCTCAACAAGTTTCTTTTCTAATCGATTCCATGATAAATGTTACGTGGACATTGGTATGAGGTGATGTACGACAGCCTAAATATAGCCAAAGATTAAGGCGAACGTATTACCACTCTTTTACATGACGGTGAAGCTAACGATTATTTTTCAAATATTGCACACTTCATAATATGTCATCTAAAACATTCTAAATGCAATAAATTATTTGATATATTTTAAATCGATTTTGATGTTTTGTTGTACGTGACACCACAGACTTTGCCAGATATTGAGACCAAAAAACCAACTGTATTACAAGAGGAAAGAATCTGATGATATTTGGTTCAATATTGTACATTTCGATTGCATCATGTTTAACAAGTCATTTTAATTCGATTCCTTGGTACCTTTTACGTCAGAATTGATGTAAGGTGATAGATGACGACCATCATTTGCCAATAATTTAAGACCAAAATACAATCTTCTTTATATGAATGAAGGGTGAGGGTGGTGAGACGATATTTTGTCAAATAAGCGTCTCTGCGACTACATCACTGAAAAATTCGATTTGTAATTGATTCGTTAATCAAGTCTACATTGATATTGATGTATCGTTCATGACAAGCCAGATTTTGACAAATATTAAAACAAAAGCGCCAGCTTCTATTAGAGGTTCGGCTGATGTTTCGGCCAATGTTGGACATTTTTATTCTGACTGTCACCTAAAATATTCTACTTGCAATTGATTCATTAAACAAAGTGGCTTAGCAACCACCCCAGCAACCCTCAAACTGGGGGTTGGAGCTGAAATTACAATGAAACTATCTTTAGGGGGAGATGGGACCACGTAATTAAGTTTGGGCGGAGTAATATAAGAATTGTTTGCTATGCCACTATTTGAACAATTTTACATTCATGCTGATATATTGTTTTATGTACATCATATTCATTTTGCGTCATAAGGCAAAGTAATTACGTGCCTCAACATGGTACAAAATGTAATGTGCTGATGTGGTTTTTCTTAATAATTTTCCCAAAACAAAATAAACTAGATATAGTTTCAAAAAAACTTGTTCATAGTATATACAGATCTATACTCTACACCTACTGTTCAGTCAGCATTAATGCAATCTACACGGATCTCATGGTTTTATCAAGGTAAAAGAAACAGAATGATCAGCCAGATTTGATATATGCCAAATTTATGCGGGGCAAGTGGTAAGGACAATCCAGTAAACAATAGTTACATGTCTTTTGTGAAATGTATTCAAGTTTCATTGACATGCTAAGTTCTGTTCAAAAATCACTAGTTGTATTACCATTACTGACATAAAATGATATAGTTTTTAATGTTAAATGTGGATCATCAATGTTTTATTATTTCATCACTGATTTAATTTGCCTCCATAGTGAATACTGTTTGCAATATTTGATTAATACAAATCCAAACCTTAGTATAAACCCAATAAGTTTGTCAGTATCGGAATACTGTTGAAAGATTAGTACAGAAATAAAGTTGAAAAGTTGAGAAAAATTGTACTTTCTTTTTTTATCATTACCAAAGTAGCACATGGAATGGAACCATATGTTGATTTATTTCACTGTCAGAATCATACATCCAAGTACATGTCCGTGGATGTTTTCTTAATTTAACAAAATATGACTATATGTTTAAATAAGATTACAAATAAAACACAACCAGAATTAGAGTAAAGATATCACTGAACCCCGTATGAATACATGAATATGAACGACAATAATTCCAAGTTACTTTTATTTAAATGTGTATGCTGTTAAGTATATTTGATTTGATATACATATTTCTTTGAAATTAGTTGTTTGTCAGTTTAAATTATTTTTTCTTTTCATTACATGCTATTGTAATGTAAATGTATTCGCTAAAGATGATTGGTTGGCTTGAATTGTTCTTTGATAAACAAGTAATGTTGACCTAGATCCTGACCTTGATTCAAGGTTAGTCGCGATCACGTAACTAGCTTTTATTTTAAGTTTATAAAGAGTGGCTGTTGTCAAGGTCAAGAGTGGACAAGTGAATTAAGAAATAAACAAATTTAAGTTTTAGAGTGAAAAGATTGGTTCTCGTCAGGATCATTTAGGAGAACGTGATATAAATGATCACGTGACTCATCTCCCTTTCTTGATTTTGCAATTTGGGGATTGTTTCCAGACTGCGTATTAGAATACGGTATAATCTTTGTTTCAGTTAAATATTCTTAGTTCTGGACTTTTGCATATATAATCTCTGTTGGGGTTTTGACCGAGAAAAGGAAATCCCAGTCAGTGAGATAACAGTATGTCTCCACACGAGGCTTGCCCGAGTAGGGAGACATATAATGTAACCCCCGCGACTGGGATTTCCTTGACTCTGTTCAAACCCGAACGTAGATTATTTTTCTCACCCAATAATTTCCTTTAAATTAAAAGAACTATTCACTAATGTTCACGTTCCAATGTTTACATGCGGCGCATGAATATAAATATGTTAATGAGGGCTGTGGTATGACAGTTGTATCTGAAGTACACAGTTTATACGCGTGAGAAACAGAAAATAACAATAATGAAACGTCTGAAGGTACTGAGGTATTATCACATTTAATATTTGGATGTTGTACGAAATGAACAATAAATAATTTATATTTATTACAAGAAATGTTTCATTTTCATCAGTTACAATTTGAAAAATTATATTGTAAATAATGAAACGATACTGGGTACACGTCTTTACTGTAGTTATACTATTCTAAGTACAATCTGTAATGAAGAGAAACGTGTTGCATTAGATCATTCATACTAGGTTTTTAGATATCTGTCTCACTATCATATATAACTCTCCTTTCCTTTGGAGTAGGTGAAACTCTTTGAGACATACTTGTGTTGTCCTTCATATTGATTGTAAAATCACCCCTTTTTATGAAAGACCTTCCAAATACGGACCCTGTTGGATAACCATGTGCTGAACTATTACGGATTCTTTGAAAATTGATTTTGCTGTTTTGGAAATATGGTAAGTGCTACAGTGAAATTTGTGATGGAACAATATGTGGACGGATAAAAGATTCTATCTGGCTGGTACATGCATTATTTGTCATTAAAGATTTCGGATATAGTTTGGGTTAAGCTGAGACACTATGTACATGCTATGTAAAATTAGAAGAAAGCATACTTGACATAACACATTTCCGGCTATTACTAAGTTTTCTATAGGGCTAGTTCTTGAAAAAAGTTGGCATTTATTTGGCTGGTAATATATATAGCCTGAGTGTCTCTTGATTACTATAATCGTTGTTGGGATTTTTATATATACCAAGAAAATGAAATTACAGTCATGGGGTTATCTTTGTGTCTCCACGAGGCTATGATATTGTTTGTTTGTTTATTTGATTAGGATTTTTAACGTAGCTTTAACATTTTTTCGGTCATATTGCTACGATGTCTGCTATGAGGCAGTTTATAGTGATGTCTAGCACTGAGGCATCATGCCGCAGACATGTAGCATGATGTCCCACCCAATCACATTATCCTGACACCAGGCCGACCAGTCCTAACACTAACCTCTTAATGCTCAGCGTCAAGCGAGGCAGCTGTTAGTACCATTTTTGTAAGTCTCTGGTATGACTCGGCCGGGGATCGAACCCGCGACCTCCCGCTTCCGCGGCGAACGCTCTAGCCACTAGGCCACCGGAGCGGTGGCTATGACATTGTACAGGTCTAGTATATATGCATGAATCAGTGTTTTCTGTCATAGTTCATTCCACATAACATTGAGACGTTTATCATATCTGTAGCGCAGTCAATTTAACTAACAGTATATAATTTGTTTCACACCAAGTATTTCAAGCCAGTTAGGTAGCTTTAGCTACATTTAATGGCACTGACATGAACTGTACTGAGCTACGCCAGCATATAGGATAAACTTGACTATGCTGTGCGAAGCTAACTAGCAAGATACCATATTGCTCGATATCATGCGCGTGTCTCTCGAGAAATGTTTTGTATGGTGCATTCTCAAAGATGGGTTGACCTTATGTTACTATGTTTATTGTTATTTATTTCTTGTTGTTATTGTGGTTGTTTTTAAAATAGCTACGTCAAGTCACAGGATTCTGACATTTTATCAATAAAGTATGACGAAATCTCAGACAACATAAAATCAGAAGTGCCGATAAGGCGAGTTTATGTCAGATTATTCATGGTACTTTACTGATAAAACGTCAGACTACTGTGGTCAGGCACAGCAGAAGACAACAAAGTTTTTGTTTTTTTAAAAGTAGTTCTGAGCACGTAGATACCTTGACTGAGACGACTGGTATGAAATGACTAGAATGAGATAAGAAATAAGGTTAGCAAAACAGCTAGATTTCTCTGTTGTATAGGTGAGGGAAAAAAAAGAACAATTTCAGGCTGTGTCCGTAATGATGCTTATCGACCTCTATGAGTTCTAATGGCGATGGAAGCTAAAAAGATCACGAAATGCGTTCATTGTGATGAGTTTAAAGGACATCTAAAAATCAACAAAACGGAAACACACTACAAAAACTTTGGCTGTTTCAGCGGCATAGAAACAGTGGCGTAGCGACGGGGGGGGGGGGCAGGTGGGGCATAGCGCCTTTGGCTAGGGGGCGCCAAATCAACATAACTGCGCAACAGGGGCAGCCGGGGACGCAAATGTGGGTGTTTTGCCCTGGGCACCGCAAATTTGGGTGTTTTGCCCTGGGCGCCAAGTATCCTCGCTACGCCACTGCTTAAGAAACGACGTCTAAAGTACCTAATAGCAAGTGAAATGGCGCAACTGGTATCTCTTCCCTCATAAATTTGATCGAACATTGTTTAGGACCATGATCGGAATGTTTTTAAAACGCAGAGGAAGCTCTGGGAAAGCTGTTTGGAATTTATACAGATATTTTACTTTCTTTATGAGACCTTCCATCTGAATTTAAGTATATATACTAATATTTTCTTTGAAAGTGTTTCTTTCGGCCAAGTAATATGACTTTAAAAACAAACCCTATTTGAAGGTTGATGTGATACCTAACGTGTACCTTTAGAACCGTTCACGAAATACTGTTTTTATTATCAGTACTGTCTGCAATATATATGGGGTATATCTTTGGGAGCAGGCTGACAAAGTCGGCACTGGGTCGCGCATATCCTTTCACTTGCCTAAGATTGTTTTGTTTGCACTAATGCAAGTCTATAGTTTGTGATGTCGGTCGAGTCATATTGGCTTCTTAAGCCATATCGCAAACAAAGATATTTTCTTTCAATGTTCAGAAGCAGACTGTCGGTCAGTGTCAGGGCAAAGCTTAACCTGACTCAGATAGTCGCTGTACTTCAGCTACATGCCCAGATCAACGACTGCATATATTATATAGTTGGGTGATTAAACTTCATTTTGGCATTATGGAATAGACAGCCACAATATTGCCATTAGAGACCTATCGAATCTTAAATGTCATAAATCGGTTTCTTTTTGCTTTCAGCTTCCTTAAATTGTACATTTTCTTTCGAAAACTGGACCTGTACTCTAGTTTAAAGAAATGACGCCGTGGATACCCTCTCAGTATGATTGATTTATGTTGTTTTTAAAAGGGAATCCATGTTCATTTCTAGTAAACTGTAGTAATGAGATAAGGCAATGATGTAGTTCTTAAGTGGGCTGGCATAGATAGTCTCAGACATATTTGCCAGTAAAACATGCCGGTTTTGAGGTTGAGTTTGTGCTATCTCACATATTCTGACATTCAAAGGAGTTCGACGTATTTGTAACAGAATTGTTACCGAGAGGAGGGTGGATTAAATGAACAATACAAACACAATTTGTGAAAGAAAATATAAATTTATGTAATAAATTATAAATGAAAAAAATACAGATGTATCAACACACTAATTCATGCCCTCAACCCACAATTACACTCACAACCATTCACAATACATGAGCAAATTAAATCACAATACAAAAGGAATCACAAATGTAAAGGGATCTCTTGGATTATACACAGATCCAAGAATCCTTTACGAAAGTTAAATAAATGCAAGAATGATTTACGAAAAAAATAACACAAACGACAAACTATCTATCGCACGATGGATTGCGATAACTAGCACGATCATATACTTGTATTGAATCAAGTTGCTAGCTTTTATTTATATCTATGTGATCACTTGAAATATTATTGCGATCTGACATAAACATGCAAATACAACAATGTATTAAATTATATCACAATTTCAATACACCTATGTGTCTCCCCTGTATAACCGCACGATTCAGCAACAGTTGAATCGTCTCCCAGTTTCCCCGAGAACCGAGGGTTGACCAATACTATTATCGGACGTTTCCCTACACGGATCCACCACAGTTATACGTTCAGACAGCATACAACATCTACCCGAACCAACAGTTCCTCACTCCCCTAGATGTCAACCCGGACGTTTTACAACTCTAAGACAGCTCCGACACTCGGACTTCTAGCTTTCCGGATATTTACACGTTACACAGATATTGACGAACAGACAGTTCGACACACAGACAGATACTTCAATTCCGTTTGCACAAATTAACGGCACAAGCACATTCAGATATTTATACAGAGATGTTCCAGAACAAACAATAGATGTCCCACAACAAATCAAACGATTTCAAAGACGTTTATCAAAAGATGGTATCAGATGTGTTAACAGCTACGGTATCAACGATGTTATTAGCAGCTACGGTATCAACGATGTTATTAGCAGCTACGGTATCAGAAACAATGTAACAACTATGTTAGCAGCTACGGTATCAGAGACGGTATCAACGATGTTATTAGATGCGCTATCAGTGATGAACTTCTACGGTATCAACGACGGAATCAACGACGGAATCAGCTGGAATCAGACTGAATCAGACTGAATTAGCTATAATAAACAAAACCAGACTAATAATAGTTGTCTCAAAAATAATCTAAGCCGTAGATTACGATATTGTATTTAAAGTCTAAAAGTGACTAGTAATTCCAAATATTCCACGTTTAATTGCAATAAAAGCATCATTATACGAAATGATAATCTGAATAAAATTCACAATAAAACGAAATGTAAATTTAACACTCACCCCTTTGGCTGGAGATTTGCAAGACGAGGTTATCTATCCTTCGATTAGATATTTGGGTTCCCGTAAATAATAATGAGAATTCCTTAGCCTTATATACTCTCTATAGGTGAACATAAATCACATCGAGCTTTACGTGCACCACGTACAACGAGTATTTCGGATTTCACGTAAATTACAAATTGGCACATGCAAATCGTTACACGCCACTTAATCACCCCAGGTAATGCGTGTACGACGAAATCAAGAAAATGGTGAGTTTCGTTTGCAATTCAAGAACAGAAATCAGTTCAATTTTCGCCTAATTCTGTGACAATACCTCCCCCCTAAGAATAAAAATGTACACATTTTTAAAACTAACACAGAATAGAAGAAAAATAACTACTGATGATATCTTACAACATTTACACTGGTTATACTACAAACTGGATTTTATTACTGGGCAAATTCATACAAATTTCCCATCATGCCCTACTCAAGTAGTCTGCGCCTATATTTTCAACTCCCCTTATTGACATTGTCGCTCTGTCTCTTGATGTATAACTTGAGCATGTTTGCATGGAATGTTTTTACATTACCGTCCATGTCAATTTTATAGTCCATGTCACCTTTTACTTCTTTAACTTCATATGGACCTTTCCACTGGACTAATAACTTATTCGAACTCGTTGGAAGAAGCAATAGCACCTGATCCCCCACAAGAAATTTCCTATTACGCGCTCTGCGGTTGTAATACTTGGCATATCTGCGCCCCGATTTAATCAATTCGTCACGTGCCATCTGGCATGTACTCTCAAGTTTGTTTCTTAGATCTAACACGTACTGGTAAGTCGTTTTTATTTCCTCGTTCGCGACATCACCAGTCCATAGTTCGCGTAGTATCCGCATCGGGCCTCGAACCGTTCTACCATACAACAGTTCAAAGGGTGAGAACCCTAAACTTTCCTGCGGTACTTCACGGTACGCGAACAGAACAGCGTTTAAATAACGGTCCCAGTCTTGCGGACGTTCCGCGCACATCTTCCTCAGCATGCTTTTCAGGGTACCATTAAACTTCTCTACCAGTCCATTGCACATCGGATGGTATGGGGTAGTGTTTAGCTGTTTGATGGATAACAGCCTACTTATTTCACCCATGAGGTCAGAGGTGAATTGGGCACCACAATCAGTGAGGATTTCCTCTGGCACCCCTACCCTACTGAAGATATCAACTAATGCTTCAGCTACCCTTTCCGTTTCAATAGTTGGTAACGCTACGGCTTCAGGGTATCTGGTTGCGTAGTCAACCAGAGTAAGTATGTACCGATTCTTTCTTTCGGTAACCGGGTGTATTGGTCCTACAATATCTACTGCCACTCTCTTAAACGGTGTATCTATTAATGGCATTTGTCCCAAGGGCACCCTTGTGACCCTTCCCTTACAAACGGTTTTCTGACATACGTCGCACGACCTACAGAACCGTGTGACATCGCCATTAACACCTGGCCAGTAGAATTCAGCGACTACCCTGCTAGTGGTCTTAGCCTTACCTAGGTGTCCTGCCATGCTTGACTCATGCGCCACCCTAAGTACTTGAGATCTATATCTCTGGGGTACGACCACTTGCCAATACTTCTTACCCTCCCGAGCGCTAAACTCCCTATGAATTAATCCGTTCTTGCGTACGAATCTAGAGCTACCCCCACGCTTGCAATGTTTAATCGCGCCGGACGTGATTTTCTCAACAATTGTTCTGATGGATTCATCACGCTCTTGCTCTTGTTTGAAATCATCACGGGAAATTCCTGAGATCGATTCAGGGACTATTAATTTATGAAACGCGGATTTCTCTCGCCGTGTTTGCGCTCGCGTTTCGACTGCCTGGGCCAAAGGTATTTTAAAATCGGCCATGGTTGGAAGACGGGAACCTTCAACATTACCGATCGTCAGATCGTAAATAGGATTGTCCATACAAAGGGCATCAACAGTTCCCGTTAAGAAAGGTGTTTTTACTGTGATCCTTGCTACGGGAATGCGACCCATCGTCTGATCAAGTAACATACATGGGGATTCCCACCCGAGCATTTGGTTATCCTGCACGAGACTACGTTTGATCACTACGCCCGTACAACCAGTGTCACGCAATACCACGACTTCTCGACCGTTGACAAACCCTCTCGCGGTTGGTACACGCGCTTCAGGAAATAAACACGTGCCAAGCGAATGAATACAAGGTTCTACCTGTACGATGTTATCAGTTATACCTTTACTTTGTATAGCCACTGCTACCTTATGTATAAGTGCCTTTCTTTTAGGACAGTCTTTTTGAACATGACCCAATGCATTACACAAGAAACACCGCACACGCTGAAAAACTGGATTCCCAACTGACCTTTTTACCTCAGCTGATTTTACAGGCTCCCTAGGCATAGGTCTTACAGACTGGTTTCCAGACTTAAAATCTTTTAAAACCACGTTCTGAGTTCCCCCATGAGCTTCGGCAAATAAATCGGCTTGCTTAGCCATATCTTTTACGTTTGTGAAGACTTTCTCCTTCAGAAATTGATCTAATTCTCGCCCAACTGTATTAAATAATTGATCTCTGAGCAAGAAATCAGTCAACCCTTCAAACGTTTTCACCGCTTTGCCGCATTCAATCCACCGCTCAAAATAGTTCGCAATTCTGACGGTGAACTGACCAAAGGTTTCTCCCTTATCGGGCTTGCTATACCTGAACTTTTTTCGAAAACCTTGTTCAGTGAGCTCGTACCTTTTGAGAAGTGCTTCCTTTAGGACGTCGTACTTAAACACATCGTCCCTAGGAAGTCGCGAGTATACATCCAGTGCTTTACCTTTTAATAAAGCACTCAGATGCAGCGCCCAGTCATTTTGACTCCACTTCTGGTTTTCGGCATACCGCTCAAACCGATGAAGATAACTATCTATGTTATCTTTTTCATCGTCAAAGGGAGGTAATTTGGGGCCCCTTAATTTGCTAAAGGCAGAATCGTGTTCTCTTCCAGATGTCGCTAACTCTACCTTACGCTCATGATCCCGTTGTTTTGCTTTTTCATCTAACTCTATTCGCTTTTGCTCCGCTTCCATTTCCCATCCTATCCTATCCTTTTCCGCCTGCTTCTCTAATTCTATCTTTTCCCTCTCGGCCTGCTTCTCTAATTCTATCTTTTCCCTCTCGGCCTGCTGCTCTAATTCTATCTTTTCCCTTTGGGCCTGCTTTTCTAATTCTATCTTTTCCTTCTCAATTGCCCATTTCCTATCATCGGATTCCCTTTCTAATTCCCGTTTCCTTTCTTCGGATTCCCTTTCTAATTCCCGTTTCCTTTCTTCGGATTCCCTTTCTAATTCCCGTTTCCTTTCTTCGGATTCCCTTTCTAATTCCCTTGACCTTGCCCTTTCTTCCCTTTCCCGGGCTTGTTCTTCTTGAATAAATTTCCTTAAACTTTCGCCTTCATAACCGAATTCTTTGCCTAAGGCAACCAAGTCCTTAAGGGATGACATGACAATTGTAATATGAATATAGATATATAACCAAACCAATACTTTAAACACGTTTATACTGGACACACGGACCTAGGTAAACTAAACAAAAATAAACTCCAACTAGAGTATTATCTTAACAGAAGGTCACGCTCAAATATAAACATTAAATGTATACCTTCACAAAAATGATTGACAGTTCACTTAATCCAACGATCCCACTTCTGACACCATTGTAACAGAATTGTTACCGAGAGGAGGGTGGATTAAATGAACAATACAAACACAATTTGTGAAAGAAAATATAAATTTATGTAATAAATTATAAATGAAAAAAATACAGATGTATCAACACACTAATTCATGCCCTCAACCCACAATTACACTCACAACCATTCACAATACATGAGCAAATTAAATCACAATACAAAAGGAATCACAAATGTAAAGGGATCTCTTGGATTATACACAGATCCAAGAATCCTTTACGAAAGTTAAATAAATGCAAGAATGATTTACGAAAAAAATAACACAAACGACAAACTATCTATCGCACGATGGATTGCGATAACTAGCACGATCATATACTTGTATTGAATCAAGTTGCTAGCTTTTATTTATATCTATGTGATCACTTGAAATATTATTGCGATCTGACATAAACATGCAAATACAACAATGTATTAAATTATATCACAATTTCAATACACCTATGTGTCTCCCCTGTATAACCGCACGATTCAGCAACAGTTGAATCGTCTCCCAGTTTCCCCGAGAACCGAGGGTTGACCAATACTATTATCGGACGTTTCCCTACACGGATCCACCACAGTTATACGTTCAGACAGCATACAACATCTACCCGAACCAACAGTTCCTCACTCCCCTAGATGTCAACCCGGACGTTTTACAACTCTAAGACAGCTCCGACACTCGGACTTCTAGCTTTCCGGATATTTACACGTTACACAGATATTGACGAACAGACAGTTCGACACACAGACAGATACTTCAATTCCGTTTGCACAAATTAACGGCACAAGCACATTCAGATATTTATACAGAGATGTTCCAGAACAAACAATAGATGTCCCACAACAAATCAAACGATTTCAAAGACGTTTATCAAAAGATGGTATCAGATGTGTTAACAGCTACGGTATCAACGATGTTATTAGCAGCTACGGTATCAACGATGTTATTAGCAGCTACGGTATCAGAAACAATGTAACAACTATGTTAGCAGCTACGGTATCAGAGACGGTATCAACGATGTTATTAGATGCGCTATCAGTGATGAACTTCTACGGTATCAACGACGGAATCAACGACGGAATCAGCTGGAATCAGACTGAATCAGACTGAATTAGCTATAATAAACAAAACCAGACTAATAATAGTTGTCTCAAAAATAATCTAAGCCGTAGATTACGATATTGTATTTAAAGTCTAAAAGTGACTAGTAATTCCAAATATTCCACGTTTAATTGCAATAAAAGCATCATTATACGAAATGATAATCTGAATAAAATTCACAATAAAACGAAATGTAAATTTAACACTCACCCCTTTGGCTGGAGATTTGCAAGACGAGGTTATCTATCCTTCGATTAGATATTTGGGTTCCCGTAAATAATAATGAGAATTCCTTAGCCTTATATACTCTCTATAGGTGAACATAAATCACATCGAGCTTTACGTGCACCACGTACAACGAGTATTTCGGATTTCACGTAAATTACAAATTGGCACATGCAAATCGTTACACGCCACTTAATCACCCCAGGTAATGCGTGTACGACGAAATCAAGAAAATGGTGAGTTTCGTTTGCAATTCAAGAACAGAAATCAGTTCAATTTTCGCCTAATTCTGTGACAGTATTGTAGACCAGCAAGTTGGTCTCTAAGCCATTTTTTTCAATTTTGACATAGTGGCTAAGCCGGTGTCAAAATAAAAAAAAAGGGCTTAGAGACCCACTTGCTGGTCTAGACGCAATGTGGACATGCTGGTTGTCCTTCTCAGTTATACTAAGCTGGATATAAATGCATCTTTGGGATGCAATCAATTAAGTACCAGAAGCTCACGTACTTATATGGGCAAATATTGTTGCTAGACTAAAGTCAATATCAGGCACTGAGCATCTTGCTCACTGCTTCCATTGGCACGTTCAGTACCAGCTTTGGAGGCTGCTGTTCATGAAATGTAGCTGCCCTAGTGGAAACGTCATGCACTTTTCCATGCTGTTTGAAATTACAATTATCTTTATGTTTAGACGTTGCCGTTCCCATCAAAATCGTAAAATGGCCATCATAACAGTGGGAGTTCTAAATAACAACTGGTTCCTATGTCGTATCTAGGTAGATATGTAGCTTAAGGTTGCACATGTCGTGTGAACGTGCCGCGGTATCTGCCGGTGATATGGCAATGGAATTGTACCCTGTCGTGACGTAGTTCATCGCCGTAGAAAAGATTATTTGTGGCTGCATGGAAATCCCTCAAATAATTACCATACTAATCTGGACCTGTATGTAAACACATTTTTTTCTTCATCTCACGCTCAGTGTACCTTATAGAAGAGGCAAATATTCTTGTCACAGTATAACACTCCCTCCTTGGAAACGCCATTACTGCGAAATATTCTGCATTAAAGCTCATTGAACGATTTCACGGCCCGTTTAGTGCTTCCAAATCCGCATAGATTAAGTATGGGGCATGCATCTGGCCATGATAGTTCTTAAAAGCTAGGATTCTCTTGCTTGGCTCCAGTAAGGACACTTCTCGAGTCTTTTCACTAATGTCTCGGTAGTCTTTCATGTGGGCTTCCAATAGGTCGGTAATAAGGTTATAGTCTGTTGAGTAAATAACCGACAAGTAGACTCACTCAGCACAATGGTTATTCTTGTTTTTTTTTATTTTAAATATTATAAATAACTCTCCGTCGTGGTATACATCGATAGAGCTCTGTCTACAAAAGAGACGGTACTGTGACAATTGCAGTTCAAGCATTTTCATCGCGTAAATACCCATTCTGATCCCACGAGCATACATTTCTGTGTTTTTAGTATGGTGACATTGGTTTCATCAATCTGTCTCTTTATCTCATTAGTGCGTAGCATGAAAATGTCTGTCCTCAATTTGGAACTAGGCTTCAACTTAAAAGCCTGTTTCATCAGCATGTACATTTAGTAAGCTCGGCTCAGTTTTTCCAACTGTACCATCAACACTTGTCTAAACGCCTTACCACCAATTTCGCTAAGTTCCGTTTTGAGTACAGCTTGCAATAACGATGTTGTGGAATCCTTAATGTGTCTATAATAACACTATCAGAGCTGAACGTCTTTTACAAATTGTTTTAAAATACAAGCGTTTGGCATGTCTTGCTGAGGCCGCCTAACATAGATATCCAGTCTAACATTTAATTAGATTTTTTTTTTTTACGAGCATTCTCGTTGCATTATTTAGGGCTCATACCAAGCAATTTGCTGATGGATACGAGTTACATGTATAAAATGCTTACATATGGTTTTGTATGGGAATGTAATATTCTAAATTGTGTCACAAAATAAAATCAAGGTACTGGGCAAACTGATGGATTAGTGCGTTCGGATATATTTGTTTTGTTTGATTAGGAGTTTTAACGTAGCTTTAAAAACATTTCGGTCACATCGCTATGATATCTGCAGTGAGACAGTTTATAGTTATGTTTAGCACTGTGGCATCATGTAGCATGATGTCCCACACAGTCACATTATCCTGACACCAGGCTGACCAGTCCTAAAACTTAACCTCTTACTACTGAGCGTCAAGCCAATTTTGTACGGTTTTGGTATGACTCCGCCGGGAATCGAATTCACGACCTCCGGCTTCCGCGGCAGACGCTCTAACCACTAGGTCACCGGAGCTGTTACCATTTGGATATAATGGATGAACAGAACTTGTGAGAGACACAATCATATTACTTTCTATGATTATAAATAAACACAACTATTCATCTAAATCGAATGGTTGGATACATTATTAGAAGGTCTGTCTCAATCAGCCAATGAAAAAATCCACATGACATAGCTTAGGTTACATTGGTTCTTATATACAACTTGATCATGCATGAGTGTATGTTACATTGGTTCTTATATACAACTTGGTCATGCATGAGTGTAGGTTACATTGGTTCTTATATACAACTTGGTCATGCATGAGTGTAGGTTACATTGGTTCTTATATACAACTTGGTCATGCATGAGTGTAGGTTACATTGGTTCTTATATACAACTTGGTCATGCATGAGTGTAGATTACATTGGTTCTTATATACAACTTGGTCATGCATAAGTGTAGGTTACATTGGTTCTTATATACAACTTGGTCATGCATGAGTGTAGGTTACATTGGTTCTTATATACAACTTGGTCATGCATGAGTGTAGGTTACATTGGTTCTTATATACAACTTGGTCATGCATGAGTGTAGGTTACATTGGTTCTTATATACAACTTGGTCATGCATAAGTGTAGGTTACATTGGTTCTTATATACAACTTGGTCATGCATGAGTGTAGGTTACATTGGTTCTTATATACAACTTGGTCATGCATGAGTGGACTCTACATACAGATAATTTTATTTTGATTTAGGTCTCAGTGATACTAAAAATACAACATGGTCATCACAGGTGGTCTCTATTAACAGGTAATTTTGTGTTGAATTTGGTGTCAGTGATATTAAAAAACTATTTGGACAAACAGGTGAACTATACACAGGTAATCTTGTGTTGATTTAGGTTTCATTGGTATCAAAATACAACCTGTTCCTACACAGGTTGACTCTATACACAGGTACTGTTGTGTTGATTTAGGTGCCAGTGATAGGAATATACAGCTTGGTCATACACAGATGCACTATATACAGATAATTGTGTGTTGATTTATTTTTCATAGAAATTATTATAGAATTTTGTTGTCATATGTGTCAGTAGTCATATTATAGAACTTTGGTTCCATACACAGTACTTGTTTTGCTCATTTACATGTCACAGGTACAAACACACCACAGGTGATCAGTATATGCATAGATCATAGATCAAGGATGACTGCTCCAAACCAAGCCCATTGGAGTAATGGTGTATTTAGAAAATTTAGAACGATGACTAAAGCAGAGTAATATTTTCAATAATGCAGGATGTAAAAATAAAAATAACAATATAGAAAAATATAATTATTTTATTAATTTGCTACAAAGATAGAAGTTTCAAATACTCTAATAAAGACTACCTTACAAAAATATTCATAACAGGTTCACATGCTAAAATATTGGCCATCACAGGTGGTATGTATTGAACTGTCATTAGCAACTATTTAAGTAAGATAAACATTTTATTATATACATATCATGTTATGAATTTCATTCCAGAGTTGAAAATACAATTACAAATATGTTTAAGGAATATAGATACTCAACCATATTGCCTGAAAACTGACCGAATGCAAAACATAAATGCAAGGTGCTATGCATGGATGTACAAACAGACGAGGTTAACGCCACATGCCCTTTCCACTGTCATGCTGGAGTGTAACAATATGTTGATGGGTTTTAATACAGCTTAAAAATATAGAACCTGAATTTATTTGTCATAGGTTACATTTTTATAATTCTTGGTCAATCCATATGGAATTTGGAAGTCATTCATATAATTGGAGCTTGTGTAAAAGTGTTACTATGATTTAAGAAATCTTGCTTTTATAAATCACTGGAAACAATTGAAACATCTAACTTTGATCCCAAATACTAAGATATATTGTTCATATCCTTATATCAAAAACTTTAGAAAGATTTTCAATGCACAATTGTATGCACAAGTTTTAAAAGATTTTCAGCATATTGTGATTTCATAATGACTGCATTACCAGTACACATTTCAAAGGAATAATAAAATTAGTCTGTACGCAGTAAGTCATTACCATCATCACTTTCTATCTTGGACTGAGTACCAGTTTGTATTTAAGCATGATATTATGAGAAAAATACTATCACATGCTGCAATTTGTCTGTCTTCAAGATTTGTTAAGTTCTGAAGTGTTCAACGAGAATTCTCAGCAACACTGTGGAATTGCAAGATAATGTCTTCTCTATGCTATATATGAGACATGCAAGTGACAAGTTCATCAGTTTGTTTATATTATCTACATGAATGCAGACAGTCTATATCATCAGATTCAGAAATGTTGGAACATTTTTTGTTTTGAAAGATAGGATACAAAAAATGGTGAAATATGGTTAACATATTTATCAGCATGGAAAATAATCTATTACAATCAGGTAATGTATTGGAAATAGAAATTTAAATGTAAATGAAAAAAATTATACTATATAACATCAGTCGGGGTATTATTGGACGAATATTAAATAGAATGCAGTAATAAGACATAACTGTTTAAGTTTTCCCTGCTAAATGGAATAAACGCTAGCAAATAACCTCATTACTACTTTAAAGCAGCAATTTTGAATATACATGTATCACGTGATCATTCTGGGTCATGCAAAATAGAGGCACAGTTCGGGGCAAAATTGGACACTGGGTATTCTCAGACATTTATTTGTATTGTTTTTATAAATGTTTCAACCCTAACATATGCAATTTAACCAAGCACAAGAACTATTTATTATGATTGTTACAGCCTAGTTAAAAATTACATAATGGGTTTTCAAATATTTTTAAATGAACTCTAACAAAAAGATTCAGTTATTGCTGATGGCAACACTGCCATAATGTTTTCCACTAACCCAAGTTCAATAAAAGAAATCACATCATTTAAGCTTCAAGATAATCATTTTCTTTTACATTACTAGTCCATGAATTATCAAGATGGGATCTTTATGAACATTTTATTACATCTTAATAATAGTGTTTATTACATTACTAGTTCATGAATTATCAAGCTGGGATTTTTATGAACATTTTATTACATCTTAATAATAGTGTTTATTACATTACTAGTCCATGAATTATCAAGCTGGGATTTTTATGAACATTTTATTACATCTTAATAATAGTGTTTATTACATTACTAGTCCATGAATTATCAAGCTGGGATTTTTATGAACATTTTATTACATCTTAATAATAGTGTTTATTACATTACTAGTTCATGAATTATCAAGCTGGGATTTTTATGAACATTTTATTACATCTTAATAATAGTGTTTTCTTTTACATTACTAGTCCATGAATTATCAAGCTGGGATTTTTATGAACATTTTATTACATCTTAATAATAGTGTTTATTACATTACTAGTTCATGAATTATCAAGCTGGGATTTTTATGAACATTTTATTACATCTTAATAATAGTGTTTATTACATTACTAGTTCATGAATTATCAAGCTGGGATTTTTATGAACATTTTATTACATCTTAATAATAGTGTTTTCTTTTACATTACTAGTCCATGAATTATCAAGCTGGGATTTTTATGAACATTTTGTTACATCTTAATAATAGTGTTTATTACATTACTAGTCCATGAATTATCAAGCTGGGATTTTTATGAACATTTTGTTACATCTTAATAATAGTGTTTATTACATTACTAGTCCATGAATTATCAAGCTGGGATTTTTATGAACATTTTATTACATCTTAATAATAGTGTTTTCTTTTACATTACTAGTCCATGAATTATCAAGCTGGGATTTTTATGAACATTTTGTTACATCTTAATAACAGTGTTTATTACATTACTAGTCCATGAATTATCAAGCTGGGATTTTTATGAACATTTTGTTACATCTTAATAATAGTGTTTATTACATTACTAGTCCATGAATTATCAAGCTGGGATTTTTATGAACATTTTGTTACATCTTAATAATAGTGTTTTCTTTTACATTACTAGTCCATGAATTATCAAGCTGGGATTTTTATGAACATTTTGTTACATCTTAATAATAGTGTTTATTACATTACTAGTCCATGAATTATCAAGCTGGGATTTTTATGAACATTTTGTTACATCTTAATAATAGTGTTTTCTTTTACATTACTAGTCCATGAATTATCAAGCTGGGATTTTTATGAACATTTTATTACATCTTTACATAACATCTTTACATAAATATTTACATAAACATAATAATAATAATATTAATAATAATAACAGCAAAAAAGTTGATGAAAAGATTTTATTTTATTTTCAGTGGTTTGGGTTAATGCTGAACATCGATATATTTGATTCTTAATTAATTAATTAATTAATTAATCAATTACAAATGTTATCAATGCAGTTTTTCTGGGAATACCAACTGAATCATCTACAAGATCAGTTGAAGTAGTTTTTATCTTCTTTACAAGTTTAATTTATTTGAAATATTAACCATCTAGGTGTACTTAATAACCTGCTATATGTATTTCAATCGTCCGATAATACCCCCTTCTGGTGTACCCCCCTATATATTTGGCAACCAATCAAACAAAGTTCAATGCAAGCGTCAGAGTATACATTCAGTCCAACAACAAGAATTGGTTTATACAATGTCGGTTTCATAAGCTATGTCATAGATATGTTTTTACTCTGGGAATGCAATAATACGGTTTTGGAATTAATTATTTGAACACTGGAAGTGCTGCAAAAGTCATTAGTTTTTTTAACAAAATATACTTTTTACTTTTTTAATTATAGCATAATCATATTTCAAAATAATGGATGTGATGAGGTTGGATGTTACGAATAGGTTACTACTTTGCGTTAAATAATTTTACTAATTTGTATTGCTTTGTCTGATAATACATGTTGACCGATAATACCCTGACTGATGATAGTTTGTAAGAAGGAACATCCATAAAACCATTATATCTCATAAGAAATTAAACATTGATGTGAAATCATACAAACAAAATTATAATTCACTTCAGCAATACCACTGTTAAATCACAAACTGACTGAAACTTAACATCACTATAGGAGCAATGCTGTCAAACATTTAAAAAATTCTTTTGGTAGTAGTCCCATATAAAAGAATGAGGAATAATGAACAATTTGATCATATAAATATGCTGCCATTTCTCCTGCATCCAGCTATACCGACATGAGAGAAATGAGTCTATAGTCAAAATGCATCCATAGCAGAAATACAATGACTAGTCAACTTGATAAACATAGTATGTATTAAGTTTAAAAGCAATCCAATAAAAACATCAAGAGCAGATACATTCATGAAAAATTTGTTTGAAAATTGTATCCATCTATAGGTCTAAAAGGGCAATAACTCTTATAGAAATTGCATTTACCTGTATACACATTCATCTGATGATCTGCAACACAAGTTTCCATAAAATTCATTCAATGCATTCAGTAGCAGGAGATAAAGGGTGATAACTCTAACAAAACTTGAGCACAGTTATTGGTCAATATGGACATTTTCAGTTGATGACAATAACAA
Organism: Unio delphinus; assembly: GCA_029339505.1. Taxonomy (NCBI): domain Eukaryota; kingdom Metazoa; phylum Mollusca; class Bivalvia; order Unionida; family Unionidae; genus Unio; species Unio delphinus. Next base: position 9,262,139 of record JAQISU010000306.1, read on the forward strand.
GAAAAAGTTCGATAGCTGTCCATTAAAAACAGGTAAATTAATTTTTCTCGCAATATTTATCACAAAATGTATTCAGCAGCAAGTTTAAAGGTAAATATCTAACAAAACCTTTGAAAACAAAGTGATTTGTCAAAATGTGCTTACACAGGTAATGACTAGAATATGTAACATTTTGCGTATAAAATGATAACAAATTGTGGGCCTAGTTGTGTGTCAGGGATAAATGACAAACATATAGATGGATGGGCACAAGAAGTTCTATAAATCTCTGACTCTAGATGTGGACATAAAAAGAGAGCTGCAAGAAATTCCACAATCCAAGAGAAATAATTACTACAAATTCACTATGCTGAATCGGTTATCAATTTTAGTGGATCTCATATCTGAATTTCCAACAAACTAAAAGTTTTAAGACTCCACAATGATGTGGAAACAAATAGGCCTTTTCCCAATCCACAAATACTAAGACCCAACAATGATGTGAAAAGAAATGGTCCTTATCCTAATTCACAAATTTCAAGAACCCCAAAATGATGTGGAAACAATTGGTCCTTTTCCAAAGCCACAAATTTTAAAACCCATCAATGATGTCAAAACAAATGGGACTTTTTCCAATCCACAAATTTAAGTACCAACAAGAATGTCAATTAAACATAACCTGAAAAATAAATGAATCCTAAGTACCTAGGCTCATTATTATGTTTTAGTTCCAAGGTAAGCTGGAAAAGAACATGAACTGCTGTACAAAATATGACAAGCTGTACATATATATATATATATATATATATATATATATATATATATATATATATATATATATATATATATATATATATACATACTGCTGTAGTATGTGTGAAAAGTTCTACAAAGTCAACATATACTGCAATAGTGTAATACACAAAAAGCTGAACAGAGACTGCCTAATTATATACCGTTGGTGAAAAGTTGTCAAGAGATTGCACATATTATTGTTTTATATAATGTGTGAAAAGTTGTACAGAGATTATATATATACTATTGTAGCATAAAGTGCAAAAAACTGTACAGAGACTGTATATATAATGTTGCATAATGTGTTAAAGGCAGTACAGAAATTGCACAAAAATTATATACTGTCTTAGTGTTATGTAAAAAGTGGTTCAGAGATTGCATATATAATACATCCATGATTCTGATGCGAACTGTTTACAATTCTCATTTTTGGAACATCATGGAAATCACAGAATTGTAAAAGATGGATCGCAAGGTCATTCAATGCCCATTCTACTCCATCACTGATATGGCCATCAATTGAAACACTGTTTATATTTCATGCCATACATTGATATCATGAACACACTAATATATCTGAAACAATAAGACCAATCTACTTTAAGGTTTATATTTTTCTGTGTACTTGTCCAAGCTTCTATAAACTCATTGGATTAGGACAAGGCTTTTCTCCAACACAACATAAACAAATACAATAAAAATCCATTATCTATCTTGCATTATTATAATAATCCTATAAAAATAAAGAAATGAGACTATCAAAACATATCAATCTCTTATGTTGATTATCTTTCAAGACCTACATATCTTAAAAAGGTTCTTTACCATGACATTACAACAAGCCTTGCTAAAATCAGTATGATATAAAAAATATAATGTTTGAATTTTATGTAATGATCAATCTGTTATAAAGATCACCTTTTTGTGCAGAAAATATTCTTTACACGTGAAATCATCTATAACAGCAAGATAAAACTGTTACATATATCAAAATAGCAACACACACACACATTATATATATATATATATATATATATATATATATATATATATATATATAATGCTATACTAAAAACTTCTCAAGATAACTATATACATGGAAAACTGCAACAAGATACCAAAATAAAGTGTGATTCCATATCAAAACTAGTTTTGAATTAAGAATGCTCAAAGAGAAATAAAAAATATTTAAATGAATATCCAACACAATTGCTGACAAGTGCTATTTCCATTTAAACCTCACATAAATATTTTTAAAAATACTGATTTGAAAATGATGTATTTAATTTCACATCCTTTTTGCACTTCTGATCTCAATGGTCTTCCTTGGGTATATACTGCTTGCCTTCACAAGGGTGGCATCTTTTTGTGAAGTACTATTACATGGTTTAGAAGTGAAATATATCTAATGCTGAAAAATTAAACAATTTAGAGGACATACTTTCAGACTTTTTGAACTTGCTTCCTAGTCATTTTAATTCTTTCATGTTGATACAATATCAATTTTCTGCAAAATTTCACACAGAATTTGAAGTCAACCAACACAACTTTCTTAAACATTTATCTTAAAGGCAGTTATCAATTTGTGTTAGATAACAGAATTTGATGTCAACCAACACAACTTTCTTAAACATTTATCTTAAAGGCAGTTATCAATTTGTGTTAGATAACAGAATTTGATGTCAACCAACACAACTTTCTTAAACATTTATCTTAAAGGCAGTTATCAATTTGTGTTAGATAACAGAATTTGATGTCAACCAACACAACTTTCTTAAACATTTATCTTAAAGGCAGTTATCAATTTGTGTTAGATAACAGAATTTGATGTCAACCAACACAACTTTCTTAAACATTTATCTTAAAGGCAGTTATCAATTTGTGTTAGATAACAGAATTTGATGTCAACCAACACAACTTTCTTAAACATTTATCTTAAAGGCAGTTATCAATTTGTGTTAGATAACAGAATTTGATGTCAACCAACACAACTTTCTTAAACATTTATCTTAAAGGCAGTTATCAATTTGTGTTAGATAACAGAATTTGATGTCAACCAACACAACTTTCTTAAACATTTATCTTAAAGGCAGTTATCAATTTGTGTTAGATAACAGAATTTGATGTCAACCAACACAACTTTCTTAAACATTTATCTTAAAGGCAGTTATCAATTTGTGTTAGATAACAGAATTTGATGTCAACCAACACAACTTTCTTAAACATTTATCTTAAAGGCAGTTATCAATTTGTGTTAGATAACAGAATTTGATGTCAACCAACACAACTTTCTTAAACATTTATCTTAAAGGCAGTTATCAATTTGTGTTAGATAACAGAATTTGATGTCAACCAACACAACTTTCTTAAACATTTATCTTAAAGGCAGTTATCAATTTGTGTTAGATAACAGAATTTGATGTCAACCAACACAACTTTCTTAAACATTTATCTTAAAGGCAGTTATCAATTTGTGTTAGATAACAGAATTTGATGTCAACCAACACAACTTTCTTAAACATTTATCTTAAAGGCAGTTATCAATTTGTGTTAGATACTATCAGTTGTACTGGCTATGATTGATAAACAGAATAACAATTTTGTTATTGAGACAGTTTTTTGTCTTATTTCTGAGTAGTTCAAATAAATCAGCTCATTTACAGTCAAACAGCTTATTTCTAAAAGACTTAATTAACTCTTTGGCAGCAAATTTATTTGGCAATGATATCAGGTTCATAAGAGTAAAATGATTAAGTGAACAGTCTGAAATTCTCTAGATTTGAATTGACTGAAACTCTGATAATATGAACATTTATTTTTGGGGTAAGCAATGATCCATCTGCTCAAAGGCAGAAAGTTTAGATCTGGGCCATGGGCCAGTTAATGTTACAAATAGTGAGTTTGGTACACCTCTTCATTTTTCTGCTTTCTTCAATTATCAATATAACATGCCTGACTAGTTTCCTGTTGTTTTCTTTCTATCAGATACTAAGCAACATTCATGCATGTGCATCCATTAGCAAAGAGCCTGGCAACTTTTTAAAAGAAGATACCAATGGTTCTATGATAGAATCAGGCAAGTAAGTGAGGTTCGATAAAAATGTCATATAAATTTTGCAGCGCCTGTCATAAGCAACTACCCCATACTGCATTATTGTTTTGGCAAATACCATGCTTTTTTTAGGAATGTACTCTGACTTTCACACCAGTACTTACAAAATATCTAAATTGAGGTAGGAAAAGCCTGGGGAAACTAGAGTTAGCATTGAGTATAGCTGCCTTGTATGTAAATTTTGAATGGTTTTGTATGCCAATGCTACCAGTGCAGTAATTGCTCCTGGATCTGTGGGGAACTGGTTCAAGACAACAGTTGGAGTATGTCAATGTTGTCTCCTGTCACCCATTGACACATGATCAAGACAAGTGGAGGGAACTGGTCAGATGTTCAGCAGCACAGTGCCTCAATGACCACACTAGGTCAAGAGACTGATGATGATGATGATGATGATGATGATGATGATGATACGATATAATAAAACATGATATTACTATTTGTCTAGGCCAATACAATATAATAAAACATGTTTTTCTATTTGTCTAGGTCTATACCATGTAATAAAACATGTTATTGCTATTTGTTAAAAGCTATACAATGTAATAAAACATGTTATTGCTATTTGTCTAGTCCTATACAATGTAATAAAACATGTTATTGCTTTTGTCTAGTCCTATACAATGTAATAAAACATGTTATTGCTTTTGTCTAGGCTTATACAATGTAATAAAACATGTTATTACTATTTGTTAAAAGCTATACAATGTAATAAAACATTTTATTGCTTTTGTCTAGTCCTATACAATGTAATAAAACATGTTATTACTATTTTTCTAGTCCTATACAATTGTAATCAGACATGGCAGGTCTATTTCTCCAGGCCTATTCATGTAATCAACCATGGCAAGGCTATTTGTTCAAGTCTGTAAGTGTAATCAACCATGGAAATGCCATTTGTCTTGGTCTGTAAGTGTAACCAAACAAGGAGACACTATCGATCTAGGTTTATTGATGAAATAAAACATATTGAGGTTATTTTTGTCAGTTTATAGGTGTATAAATCAGTCTATTAATTGGTACACATAAGTACTTGAATTGCATGACATCTACTTTATCATCTGAAGTTTTATCTCAAGGAGCTGGACCTTAATATGCTCTGCAATGTCTGATATTGGAACAATTTTAACAGCAATGAATGTATTCAATTCTCACAATTACACGTTCTGAGCACATCATGTAATATTGTTAGGTGGGGAAAAATCAGTGACTTTGTGGTCACAAGATGAGATGAAAATAAATCCCGTACAAATTTACCTCTTTAATTATTACAATTTCTCTACATTTGCAGCTGAAATACAACCAGCCAAAATAAAATGTTATTGTTTAACAAAATCATGAACTTTTTCACTCATGATAAATTCCTACTGTACAGTATCTATGACATCTTAATTTTCCTCCTTATACCACTGCCTTGCCCTGGCCAATGCCCTTTCCCACTGGTGGAAAATATGCTTGTACTTTGGCCATGTTGGATTAGGATTAAAGACTTTTTCAGATTTTCGGATCTTCTTCAGTTCCTCCTTATTTTTCCAAACACCTAGAATATAATGGTAAAAAAAATGAGTGAAAATGATGCAGTACAGCCTAATGGTTCATATTCTAGTTTATGGGTCTGAAAGCCTCCTGAATCCAACCCTCTGATGTCAAAATACAATGAGTATGCAATTAAAGGAAATACATATAACTTTTTTAAAATTCAAGAAATGTATTAAAAAATTATGGGTCTTCTTTTTCTTAAGTGTAGGTATTAGCATGATATTTGGCATCTGATAAATATTTTGGAAGACATAATAATTTGGTGAACTTCATGATCCTGGAATTAATGAGTGAGCAGTTCATAAGATTAACATTGTCTGACTCATAATGCAAAACTTGAAAGATGTATTTAATTTGCATTATTTTATATTTTATTTAACATTCAATAACGTACAGATTGATAACCATATCTATCATATACAACAAAGAACATATATGAACAATTGGCATAAAACCATTTCCACTCCTGAAACATATCTGAAAGTCTATTATTCTGCAAGACTGCCTCTTATACCTACCTGTTGCCAATCCCGCTAAAAAAGCCACTCCAAGACTTGTCATGTCTCCAGTTTGCTTGGCTCTATCCACCGACTGGTTTGTTATGTCTGCCATCAACTGCACCACAAACTCATTATTTGTCACTCCTCCATCAACTCTAACAACAACAAAAAAAAAGATCATGAAATTTTAATTATGTAATACTTGCTTTTCCAGAACCCTTAGTTCTTAATCCAAGCCAATTATTTACCTGTCCAATTAGTATTGGAGGGCCCAAATTGTATAGAACATGATTCCAGTAGGGCTTCCTAGTCACCACCAATATATGCAAGACCTTCCATTTTTAACTTGTATCAAAAGAACAGGACACCAGACAGCATTTAACTAACTGGTGATACAAGTAGATAACTTGCGAGTGTAATAAAGGTAAGGAGTCACAGCTAGGATCTATGTAATTTTTATTGTAGCAATTACTGAATATTCTTCAGTTTGCATTAGAAACCCTGGAAACAGATTGCCTCTGAGCCTGAATGATGCAGTTGGCAACCCTGGTCAAAAACTGATCCTTTCTGACTGATTGCTTGAGATGGGCCAAATGAGAAGGTGACAAGTCCCTACTGTGATAATCTCCTGGGTTTGTCTATGAATGTCGGAGCCATAGGTGTGCTACTTGGATGAATCATTCAGTGATGATTCTAATTTGCTGTGGATTCTGTGCAATTATTTTGAAAAGTGGGAAGGCATATGAATATATCCCACACTAAACTCAAAGCATCCACCACATGGGCCCTCTGATCTAGTGCTTCTGATACAGCCTTATAACAAACAAATCTACCGAGGGTCTTTCCAACAATTGGAAAAGTGATTCTGCTACAGACTGGGGATGAAACAATTTAATGAGGACTGCTTCTGGGAAGACTCTCCAGGATATTCTTCTTACCCAGAATATGTCACCCAGGAAATGTTATCACAGTTTGACCTTCCACAACATTGTATTACCTTTCATACAACTTTAGACAAAATATACTTCCAGTTATGTATAATTCATAATATTAACTTGAATTAACATTCTTTTATATGAAATCAATTATAATTGTCATAAAAACTACTTGACCTGTGAATGAAGCAAGAACCAAGTAGTGTACAGAGAGGACATCATCAGCACCCAACTGAGTAGTGTACAAAAGGGACATGACCAGCTGTCACTTGAGTAGTGTACAGAATATATATCGCAAGCCACTAACTGAGTAGTATACATCAGAAATAGTATCAGCCCTCAACTGAGTAGTGTACATAGGGGGCATCAACAGTGACCAATCAAGTCATGATGAGATCTAGCAGCAGTGTACAGAGAGGACAATGCCAACCAAGAATTCAGTCATGATGATGAGTAGTACAGCAGAATACAGAGAAGGTATTATCAGACACTAAATCACCATTAAAACATGTTCAGCAGTTTATATAGAGGGCAATACCAGCTGCCAAGAGAGTAATGATGAGGTCTACAGCATACAACAGTGTACAGTAATAATGCTCCCAGTTACCAATTAAATCACAATGAGAACAGCTGTGTATGGAAGAGGAATCACCAGCCACTAGTACTGAATCACAAAAGGAATACATAAGGGAATGTACAGACTGGACACTGCCAAACACCACAATAGTCGAGATCAGGACTAACACAAACAATAATATCAGGAGAGGTCAATACCAGCTACCAATTGAAACATCATGAGAACTAACACATACAGTTATGTACAGAAAGTACATTTTGAGCTATCAATAGAAGTTAAGATAAAAAGACATTCAGCAGTTTATAGTAAGAACATTGCCAACCTTCATTTGAATCACACTGAGGACTAACACATATGTGTACAAACAATACACAGCAAATCACCAAATTAGTCACAATGAGGACTAACATATACATGTGTACAAAAAAAGACAGCAAATCACCAAATGAGTCATATTGAAGACTAACACATATGTGTACAAAAAAGACATAGCAAATCACCAAATGAGTCACATTGAGGACTAACACATATATGTGTACAAAAAAAGACACAGCAAATCACTAAATGAGTTATGTTGAGGACTAATACATACATCAGTGTACACAGGAAGACACTGCAATTAATCAAATGAATCACTGTGAGGACAAACACATTCTGAATCAACAGTGAATGCACAGTTAGTCACTTCAAAGATCATGGATGATGGAATTTAATGAGAAAGAGCAAATATTTTCAAGTCTGTGTACATGGAACTTATAAATAAGTACTGCTAAACTATAATCTGGTAAACTATTAATAAATGTTAGTACTTATGACTTTCATAGCAGATTATGAACAAATGGCTGCTTTGTACACTTGTTGAAAAATATTATAAATTCTTTTTTCCCAATGATTAAAATTTCAGCTCTGCTTCTTGAAAAGTTGATTTTTACATTTAGACTCCAACGTCATATCATGTGCTTGACAAGTCAGATTCTTTTTTATTTTTAAAAATTTGAAGGTACAAGCATAATAAGAGACAAAATTTAGATCCTGTTAAAGTTATCCTCGATTTATGTCAGACTTACCTGATATGAGACAGAGGTAGTTTTGTCTCTAAAAGTACTGTCTCATACAGCAGTTTGAATCGGAAAGCAATGGACTCCATCATAGCACGTACAATGTGGGCCTTGGTGGTGGTTGGTTGCATTCCTATAATTAGGCTGGTGGCCTTGTCATCATTTATTGGGGCCTGTAATACAGGGGATCAATTTTTTGGAGATAAATACAATTTACAAATACCCGAGTTAGAGGACATAAAAAGACCAGTAGACAGTTCAAAGGATTTTGCAGCAAACTGTACTATGTCAAAATCAAGTATGGGAATTGATATTTATAAAGTTACATTTTGAAATATGACAATGTGATTCACTGCCTTCATAGACATGTCAAGTTAGCAGATCATCTTTAGGTTACTAGTTCTAAATATGATGATGTAATGTAAATATCAAATTAGGTATAATTAGCGTTTCCATTTTTATATTAAACAACATTCATACAATCTTAATGGTCAGTTATTAAAAGGTTACTTGTCTTTCATGGAGCAAAAAAATTACAATAACATTATTGAATCAAAACAATGACTTTAGTATACAGACAGTGCCACAATGCTGACTTATATATGACAGATTGTATTTTAAATCTATGATCATAAACTAAGTAACAGAAGAAAGCAAAACCAAAATGTTTTTGCAAAACTTAATTTAATTACCAAAGTTATAAAATAAAAATGTATGAGGAATTTACAGTATTATAAACTAAATCCAAAATAATCCTAAAAAGTCTAATCAAGTAAAAAAGAAGTCAAATGTCTCAAATGAATTTCAGATCCTTGAATGTTTGTATCACAATGGCTTTCTTTTCTAAATACTTCACAACAGTCCCAGAATAATGTTCTATTGAAATGAGCACTCTGTAATTCCATTGAATAATCTTAACAATTGTCTCCTCAAACTATCAAAACACAGCATATAACACATCAACAGACTGTAGTTATAAATAGGTAACAAGATTCCAAAATAGGAATGAATCCAAAATAGGAAAGAATCCAAAATAGGAAAGAAATAGGAATGAATCCAAAATGGGAAAGAACCCAAAATAGGAATGAATCCAAAAAAGGAATGCATCCAAAAAGGAATGCATCCAAAATAGGAATGAAACCAAAAAAGGAATGAATCCAAAACAGGAAAGAAATAGGAATAAATTCAAAATAGAAAAGAATACAAAATAGGAATGAATCCAAAATAGGAATGAATCCAAAATAGGAAAGAAATAGGAATGAATCCAAAATGGGAAAGAACCCAAAATAGGAATGAATCCAAAAAAGGAATGCATCCAAAAAAGGAATGCATCCAAAATAGGAATGAAACCAAAATAGGAATGAATCCAAAACAGGAAAGAAATAAGAATAAATTCAAAATAGAAAAGAATACAAAATAGGAACGAATCCAAAATAGGAATGAATCCAAAATAAGAATCAATCCAAAAAAAGAATGAATCCAAAATAGGAAAGAATCCAAAATAGGAATGAATCCAAAATGAGAATCAATCCAAAATAGGAATGAATCCAAATAAGAATGAATCCAAAATAGGAATGAATCCAAAATAAAAAAGAATCCAAAATAGGAATGAATCCAAAATAAGAATGAATCCAAAATAGGAAAGAACCCAAAATAAGAATGAATCCAAAATAGGAATGAATCCAAAATAAGAATGAATCCAAAATAGGAATGAATCCAAAATAGGAATGAACCCAAAATAGGAATGAATCCAAAATAGGAATGAATCCAAAATAGGAATGAATCCAAAAATAGGAATAATTCAAATTGCTCAGTGCCCTTCTTATATATCTACCCAACATGACAGATCACATGACAGATCTTATTTTGCAATCTAGTATTTAAAAATACCTATTCAGGTGACCTCAACCATCCAATGAGAAATAACTTAATTCTTTTAAGAAACCAAATGACTAACCTGTTCAATGGGAAACAAGCCCAAACTCATAACATTGTCTTGTTACAAATATTATTATTAATGGTCATAAACACATACATCAACAACTATTTATAAATCCAATGCAATCTACACCCTTAATCTCATATACCCATGTACAAAAATTGACTATCTAACATCTTGATTACAGAGGATCAATACAATTTACAGCCATGAATAAAAACTTGACATAATATACACACAATCCTGTATCCGAGTTACAAAAAATATTGATACAAATAACCATTGGGTCACAATGTTTTCTTTATTCTAAATAGTGTGATACAATGTAAACATTAGTCTAAATATTGTAACAATGTTGACATTAGTCTAGATATTGTAACAATGTTGACATTAGTCTAAATATTGTAACAATGTTGACATTAGTCTAGATATTGTAACAATGTTGACATTAGTCTAGATATTGTAACAATGTTGACATTAGTCTAGATATTGTAACAATGTTGACATTAGTCTAGATATTGTAACAATGTTGACATTAGTCTAGATATTGTAACAATGTTGACATTAGTCTAGATATTGTAACAATGTTGACATTAGTCTAGATATTGTAACAATGTTGACATTAGTCTAGATATTGTAACAATGTTGACATTAGTCTAGATATTGTAACAATGTTGACTTTAATCTACATATTTTAACACAATGTTGACATTAGTCTATGTATTGTAACACAATGTTGACATTAGTCTACATATTGTAACAATGTAAATGTTGACATTAGTCTATATATTGTAACACAATGTTGACATTAGTCTACATATTGTAACAATGTTGACATTATTCTACATATTTTAACACAATGTTGACTTTAATCTACATATTGTAACACAATGTTGACATTAGTCTATGTATTGTAACACAATGTTGACATTAGTCTACATATTGTAACAATGTAAATGTTGACATTAGTCTATATATTGTAACACAATGTTGACATTAGTCTACATATTGTAACAATGTTGACATTATTCTACATATTTTAACACAATGTTGACTTTAATCTACATATTGTAACACAATGTTGACATTAGTCTATGTATTGTAACAATGTAAACATTTGTCTACATACTGTAACACAATGTTGACATTAGTCTATATATTATAACACAATGTTGACATTAGTCTACATATTGTAACAATGTTGACATTAGTCTACATATTGTAACAATGTTGACATTAGTCTACATATTGTAACAATGTTGACATTATTCTATGTATTTTAACACAATGTTGACTTTAGTCTACATATTGTAATACATAGTTGACTTTAGTCTACATATTGTAACACAATGTTGACTTTAGTCTATATATTGTGACAAATGCTGACATTAGTCTACATAATGTAAAACAGAGTTGACTTTATTCTATATGTTGTGACACAATGTTGACTTTAGTCTATATATCATAACACAAAGTTGACTTTACATATTATTACACAATGTTGACTTTCTTCTATATATTGTGATGCAATGTTGACTTTATTATACATATTATGACACAATGTTGTATTTCGTCTGCATATTGTAACTCAATGTTGACTTTACATATTGTAAGGGCTGTTCCATTAAAACATACATGGATACAAGGAAGGCACTTTTAAAGTGGAGTAGTCACCCATAGATACAAATTTAGAATTTTCTTATCATTTAAATATGAACTCTGTAAAATCAAAGTACCCTGGCATATATTTTTAAATAGCTGCCTTCCCTGGGTAGTGTATGTTTAAATAGAACAAACCTATCACAATGCTGACTTTATTCTACATATTGTGTTATGACTCTATGGTCTTAAAATAAGTAACAGAAATTATACACTGTATGTCATGTGCTTCATTATATAATGTATGTCATGTGCTTCACTCTACACTGTATGTCATGTGCTTCATTATATAATGTATGCCATGTGCTTTATTATACACTGTATGCCATGTGCTTCATTATACATTGTATGTCATGTGCTTCATCATATAATGTATGCCATGTGCTTCATTATACAATTTATGCCATGTGCTTTATTATACACTGTATGCCATGTCCTTCATTATATTATACACTGCATGCCATGTGCTTTATTATACACTGTATGCCATGTACTTTATGATACACTGTATGTCATGTGCTTTATTATACACTGTATGCCATGTGCTTCATTATACACATTAAACTTATAAGTTTCTTTGCTAAACTTGCAAAAAAATACTTATGCTCATTGAAACTTTTATCATTTGCAGTAATTCTAAATGCTGATACAAAACATACTAAATAAAAATTCAAACTATAATACAGAATATTTACCTGAAGCCCACTAAATGCTGATATAAAATACACTCCATCACTGTCTGAAATGAAAAATATAATTACTGGTTTATAAACATCCTACAGTGATGTTAAATTCTTTAAGAATTTATATCTGGAATACTGGTCTCCACCAACATACATTAATACAGAAGTCAAAAGAAATAATGGCATAATAATTGCATCTAAAAAGTGCCAGGCTTTTTTCTATAAACATCTGTATTTCAAAATACTTGCCAGAAATAGTATGCATTCAACATGTATAAAATGAAGATGTAGTTCTCAAAACATATTGTGTAACACATATCATATTATCTAAGACATATGTTCAAACATTATGTAACACATAACCTATATTATCTTTGACATGTTAAAACATTATGTAACACATAACTTATATTATCTTAGACATTTTAAAACATTATGTAACACATAACCTATATTATCTTAGACATGTTAAAACATTATGTAACACATAACCTATATTATCTTTGACATGTTAAAACATGATGTAACACATAACCTATATTATCTTAGACATGTTAAAACATTGTGTAACACATAACCTATATTATCTTAGACATGTTAAAACATTATGTAACACATAACCTATATTATCTTAGACATGTTAAAACATTATGTAACACATAACCTATATTATCTTAGATATGTTAAAACATTATGTAATAGATAACCTATATTATCTTAGACATGTTAAAACATTATGTAACACATAACCTATATTATCTTTGACATGTTAAAACATTATGTAACACATAACCTATATTATCTTTGACATGTTAAAACATTATGTAACACATAACCTATATTATCTTAGACATGTTAAAACATTATGTAACACATAACCTATAGTATGTTAGACATGTTAAAACATTATGTAACACATAACCTATATTATCTTAGACATGTTAAAACATTATGTAACACATGTTACACAGCACATGCAACATTCTTCACTGCATTAGTTAACATTATGTTGTTGTTGTTGTTTAATGCCATATTTCAGCACAAGATATGCTATACATGGCGGCCAGTATTAATGATGGAGGAAGAACCTGGGAAAACTCCGGAAAGAAGCACCGACCCACAAGAAGCAACTGGCAAGCTTTCTCACGTACCTGCATTGGCAAAACTTGAGACTTGAATTCAAGCAGACAGAGGCGAGATGGCAGTGATCCATAACATTATGTAGTGCATGTCATAGTACATACTATGTAACACATTTTTTATACCATTATGTAACACATAACATTATGTTGTGTAAATTGATGCCATCCTGTATTTTTGTTTGTGTAAATTTACATCACACTGGATTCTCAGTTGTGTAAATTTATATCACACTGCATTCTCAGATGTGTAAATTTACATCACATTGCATTCTCAGTTGTGTAAATATACATCACACTGCATTCTCAGTTGTGTAATAGACTTCACATTGCAGTCTCAGTTTTATAAATTGATATAAATTTGTATTTTAGTTGTATAATCTGAGATCACATTATATTTCCAGTTGAGATGATATTCTTTAGTAAAATTTGGAGGCAAGTAACTCAAAGATTGTAATATGGTAATCTCATTGCACTTTTCCAAATTTAGTATGTTTAATATATTTGGGCAAAAACTTTGAATTTATTGATGGACTAGTAGCGGTAAGGTCAAACTTTTATAGAGACCACCTCCATGTATGGACCACCTGTGAATCAATACCACATTCAATAAGTCCAAAATCTAAATATAAATCAATTCAAAATAAATGTATATAGACACAATCTGCTGATACAGACCATTTTTGCATGGTCCCTGAAGCTATAGTATTATAAATGTTTGAATGGATATATCATCCTCAGTAAATGCATTACAATAAATTTTATTTTTGTGAATCCATTTTCCAGTTCATAAAGATTGTGTGCTTTACTATTATGTAGTTCAGATTTATTAATCCAGCAAAATCTTTACCATTACAAGTAGTAGGCAATTGGAATTGGATGTAATTATGAATAACTGTCAATAAATTACTCAGTAGATCAATTTTCCTACATTTAAAACAATGTGAACTGAAGAGAAGCATATAATCCACTCTTGACTAAACTTACCTGGGACAGACTGGACCAATTGATCAATATCATTCACATCTTCAAAGAATCCTGGAAAGTAAAATAAAATGGGTAGATTTACAGAGTTTCTCTATCTCTGCAAAGGACTGCAGTAACTTAAATTGTATTTCATTATTTACACTCAAAAAATTATTATTAACCATTCTATTTATTTCTGCATGTAGTTTATCTCGCATAAAATCTGTGTCATGCTTCTTTAAATGTCGCTAGAAGCAGTTTAATTTTCAGTAATTTTTACTGGTTCAATATTTATGTGATCTTTTGATATTACTAAAACAAACCACCCATGTGGGCTTGGCATTGTTAACATGATATACACAAGTCAAAAGATACATCATAAGTAATATGGCAGGTGAATCTTACAAAGTGCATGATGAATTTTGGAATCTACAATATAGGATTTTTTGTTTGTTTGTTTGATTAGGATTTTTAATGTAGCTTTAACAATTTTTCAGTCATATTGCTACAATGTCTGCAGTGAGGCAGTTTATAGTGATGTCTAGCACTGGGGCATCATGACGCAGACATGTAGCATGAAGTCCCACCCGGTCACATTATCCTCTCACCAGGCCAACCAGTCCTAACACTAACCTCTTAATGCTGAGCGCCATGCAAGGCTGCTGTTAGTACTAATTTTGTAAGTCGTTGGTATAACTCATCCATGGATCAAACCCACGACCTCCCGCTTCTGTGGTGGAAGCTCTAACCACTAGGCCACCAGAGTGGTTCAGGTGCCTTGAGTTAAAAGACACTCATGTCAAATCAAGTTTCAGCTATTTGAGATCAGGTCAGTGGTACTGCAAATAACATATTTAATTGTATTTTAACTTTGAATGATTTCAGCTTAATTTGTACATTGGCATTATTTATATGATGTGAAAGGCATTCAAACTTAGACTTATCTGTCACACCTGGCCTGATATAGTCAAGTAGTTTTGCACAAAAAAAAGTAATTATGTGTTAGTTTAATTTTAGCAACAATATCCATCCATACTTCATGATAGATGAGTATCATTTGTAGGTTTTCCCACAGAGTTGTTTTGAAAAGCCACAAAACAAAATTCTGGCACAACCTGTCTAAAGAAATATTCCTACTAAATGTATTACAAATTGACTAAATTATTCTGGAGATGAAAGTGAGTTTTTTGTACAGATAATATGGAAGATGAAACTAATTTTTTTAAAATATGGATATTATAAAAGTAAAACCACTGGTAGGGGAGCTATTCCAAATGACATTTCTGTAGAGCATGTATTAAGAACCATTCCTACCAAGTGGCTTAGGTGTTCATGAAAAGAAAATGTAAACAAGATTCCCATTTGTATGCTACAAAGGCAATACCATTGGTTGGGAACATCATCAGATACTGTAGAATATGACCCATGAAACATTCCTAATAACTAAAACTGGCTCTGGTGTTCTAGAAAATCTAAAATAGATTTTTGATATCATTGTTGCAAAAGTTGACACTATTGCTAAGGAAGTTGACACTATTGCAATGGGAATTAACACTATTGCTGAGAAAGTTGACACTGTTGCTAAGGAAATAAACATTATTGCTGAGAAAGTTGACACTGTTGCTAAGGAAATTAACACTATTGTGGAGAAAGTTGACACTATTGCTTAGGGAATTAACACTATTGTTGAGAAAGTTGACATTATTGCTAAGGAAGTTGACACTATTGCTAAGAGAGACACCCTGGACAAAAATGTAACAGAACACTTCATAGGAAACAATCCTACCAACTGAACTTTAGAAGAATTTGAAAATAGGTTTCCCTCATGGTTGCCACTGAATCTCACTTTTTTTATGAAATCAATCCAAGACAGTTAATTTGCAGAAAACTTAAGAAACATTCTAAAAATGACTGATAGCTGTTTTGGAGAAGAGTTTTAAAAGAGGTTTTTCCCTATGGTTACTCAAGAAGACACACTTTTGCACAGGGAGCATACCAAATGTAATCACGGCAGAACATGTTCTTTGGAACATTCAAACAAAGTCTGACTGAAATTGACCTAGCAGTTTTAAGAACTTTAAAATTCACAATATTGACAAAATATGGACAATGCATGCAGGCTGCAAAGCAATTCCATAAGCTCCCCTGGTGACCTAAAATTAGAAATATTTCTTAGGATAACATTTCATGGTTTGAGAGCAAATGGATAATTTTCTGTATAATACATTTTTGTGGGGTCACACAGTTCACCAGAACACAATACCAACGAATTATTTATGTGCTTGACTTAATTTCATAGTTACTTGCTGTTAATAAAGACCCCCCCCCCCCCGGACATGAATTATACCTTACGCAACTGTTTTGATATTAAAATACAACCTTCATGCTGTGGATAAAGTTTGCTACAAATGAGAAAGGAAAGCATCATGTGATTGTCCTGGAACTCACCTAGAGACTTTCCCCATTCAATTGTGATACCGGTATCATTTGATTTTCCCTCTGCTACGTATGTAATTTCATCTCCAATCTTCCAGCCAATTAAAGGGTACAAGCCTATGAGAGAAATAAAGGCATATGATGATATAATAAATAAATAAAGCTTTTGTTTCACCCTTAGAATGTATTTTAGAACATGATAATTCCTAGAATGAAGATGAACAGCAAATGGTAGCATTACTTTAAATGTGCAAGATAATGTAAATTATCAAAACTGAACAGAAATTTGCTGATAACAGATAATATTGAGTCTATTGTTTTCAATATCACTGAAAGATGGCATCAATCATACAACATTACAAAAGAACATTACATGGCTCACAATGATCATCTGCAATTAATATGAGGTCTGCAGAGCATCAGCAAAGTTTGAGAACCAATGATCTAGAAATAGACTTGGATGTACAGAAAGAAGAAAAACCAATAAATTTAGTAAAATCAACTAATAAGTTTTTTCCCAAAAATATAAAGTCAAATTTTAAGAAGGAGTTAGAGTGTTGTGAATAACATTCCACAGAATCATAAATGTTTAATCACAATTCCTAAAATACTGAATGTTCTGGATGAATTCTTGAATATGCTGATGTACCAATATTACTGGATGTGCTGATGTACCAATAGTCTTAGATGTATTAATATACCAAGTCTTGAATGTGCTGATGTACCATTAGTCTTGAATGTGCTGATGAACCAATAGTCTTGGATGTACCAATATACCAAGTCTTGGATGTGCTGATGCATCATTAGTCTTGAATGTGCTGATGTACCAAAAATCTTAGATGTACTAATATACCAAGTCTTGGATGTGATGATGCACCATTAGTTTTGAATGTGTTGATGTATCAATAGTCCTGATGTACCACATTGATATAATTAAGTATATTTCTGAATGAGCCCTCAATAATTCCAAAGCAGAGTTTTGGTTTTAAAACAATCAATGAGCACTTTGTAATTCAAATGACTAATTTAAATAAGTGATTATTTTCAAATTGTATCTGAACAAAGCTAAAAATATAATTCCACAGATGATCTTATGAGAGGAATGATGACCTTGTTTAAAGAAACCTTTATGTTCATTCCATTCGCTGATGCCGCATAGCATTTTCTGAAAAACTTACAAATTTTGTATATATGTTTAATTCCAGGCCATACCGAACTCATAAACAAGATTTGGCCTTGAACTCAAAACTAGTAAATACCTTAAAAACATGACAAAAGTCAGGTAAGCCAAAACTCTATCCTCAATTATGGACAAAAATCAAGCACATGATGTAAATTAAATATACATAACAATGTTAAAAGTAAAAAAAGGTGTGATGGACTGACATACTGTAAATGTAAGTTAATATTATATACTTATTCCACACTTGTAACCTGATATTCAAACTTTTGTCTTTGTTTTTTAAGTATAACATAATGGTAGAAACATGATTGATAGGTTCCACAGAATATAATTGCCAACTGCTAGGTCTTTGGCTTTAGATTTTAGCCTCCAGACAGAAATCTTCAAAACAGATTCTAATAGTATATTACCTATACTTTAGTGAGAAAGCAATTCATATTTCTTCAATGATATTTATTTGATCATAATATATTAGGAGTATGACCACTACCTCTCAAGTCTGAGACTAGTTTTCTGCAATACACATGTTGAAACTTGTTGGTCAACATATGTGGGGGTCAGTCAGGAGTGATTTCTCCTTGGATGGATGGATGGGCACTGAGGTGGTGCTCTACAGTTTTGAACTTTGCAATGGGTAAGAATTTTAAAGAAAAAGTATTTTCCAGGATTTCTTCATTGGTTACACTGGCTATATAATAAAGACTTTGTATATCTTAGGTATTCTTAGAAGAACTTTCAATTCCCTTTATTTTGATGTATGATTGATGGGTATAATTTAGGTTTTAGAGTATACAGCTTGGGCTAACTTAAGAAATGCTCGTAACTGTTGAGCATTCGGGTGTATACCCATGTAGTTATATTTAATGCTGTTTTTATTAATACTGGCTCATTTAGATTATATTCACTGCATTTTATAACTTAAATGTCTTTTCATTCCAAAATCTGCTTTAATTAAGCGGCTGAAGGTAGGCTTGAGAAGAGTTATGTCCCTTGTTATTTTACGCAATAAGGCATAGACTAGTGGCAATTAGAAACCTCTGTGTGTCACTGTTTTTTAAAATGTTGCATTAATTTCACCTTTCTCAATGAAGATTCTATCAGTTCTTCTTTGAACTGGTAAGAATTTTGATTTTTTTCCCTTTTTTTCATTGACAAATAAAACTATTTACAGAACAAAAATTTATTGTCATGGTGTTTAATAATTTCTTATTGTCAGATAAAAAAATTATATAGTATTATGTGGTCTTGGTTTATTAAGCTATGTCAGAATTTTCAAACTAAATTAACAGCTCAAGAATTAATGACATATAAAAGAGCTTTAGCCTCACATAAACAAGTCACCAGCAAGTGTCACATCTGGACACACTTACAAGACCGACATGGTTATGGAATAATTGATGTAATATTTCGTGGGAAAAGAAAGATTGCTTTGGCTCACTGACTAAGGTTCTATGTCAAAACTATGGTAAACTCACTACCATATCAGTGTGAGGTATCACATAGATGCCATACAAAAACATGATCATTTATCACTTGAACCAAAAAGAATAAATATGGCTAGAAAATCATGTAAAGCCTATGGTGAATGCCAAGGCAATAGGGGCTAGGGGAGGTGTATACTGTGATAGTCACGTACATTTAATAATTGTTACATGCATTAATTTAAAGAATTTAAAGTGTATGAATGTTCATTGGGTACAAAATTATTTACTGAAATGGCAAACTTTGAATTTTGTACAAGTTTTCTGTACATTTTTGTCTGTGTTTGCTGTACTTGTACTGATGACATGATTTCCTCTCCCTATCTTTTACTGTTCTTTGATCTCATTCTACTGTGTGCTGAAATACTGGATCAGATGGATTAGAACGATTCCATGAGACTTGGCCAGTAGGAGTGTAGACTTTCCTGTACCATACACAGAGCTATGAGGGGATGAATGACATAATGCATCAAACTTTCTGCTCCATACTGATATCTTAGGTGCATAGGTAAAAATACTATTGTGCAAACTCTTGCACTTATTTGTGTTTAGAAAGTGTGAAATTTTACGAAGCTTGACATCTAAGACAAAAATTTTAACTTTTCAATATTATAAGAAGATTTAAATGTTTCCCATATGGCAACAATTTTGGTGAATAGGACGTTAAATGGGCAAGTGAGTCACTCCAATTTTGGTCTTGTAGCAAGAAAGTGCCAACATCTCATTTACATTTCCTGTGCCTGAGCCTCACTTTCTACGTAACTGGTACTTTTCTGGAAAGGCAGCCTGTTCTGCTTCCTGCAGATTGTAGTTTGCATATTTAACTGTTAAAAAGGCACACAGTCCTTGAGTTTTGCTTCTATACATCTGTGAATTATACCGCTTGCAATTTCCAACTCTACTATGCATTATGCGCAATATTTCCAATATCATATTTAGTTTTGGTATGTTGATAATTACATTTTCATTAATGTTGTCAACACACTGCCTCATGTGACAAAACAATTAAGTTTTCTTCATTTTTTTTCCTTTCTCCTTTTCAGGGCAAAGCTTGGATGGCACATGATTTGGGCCACAGGAAGATAGTGATTATTCATATACATCAAATCTTGGGTGCTTTATTTGTGGAGATGCAGAACCGGATTGCAACCTGAATTGGTTGCTCACTCTTGGATACTCGTAATCCAAAGTCCCATGGTTGACTGTGTTGTGTGAACTCTTGTGGACACCTAGCTATTTTCTTAGGTCTTCCTGCAGCCAAGTTTTCATAGAAAGTGGCTAATGTAGGTTGATGTAGTATTAGTGACATCATGGTTACCAGTTGTTTCTGGTTGTGATGGATCTTAGACAGGATGTGGCATAATAGTCATGCTGGGGTTTAAATTGTTAGGAAGCACCCACCCCTTTTTTGGCATAAAAGTCTGCATGTTTGGAGGTTTTTATTTATTTGACCATATAAAGCAGTTAACTTAATTTATTTTCATTGTAATCAATTGTGTATGTAATCACCAATCACATTCTTTGTCTATGGAATGGTCTGACCAGGAGTTAATTCCCTTTGACTTTTCATTTGAATTCTTTGGCATACAAGCATTAGTGCAGATTCAAATTAGGTTACTAGTACCAAAGAAAAAAGTAATTATTTACAAACAAAATATACATTTCTGTCTACTGTTCTGAAGTTAAAGCATCAAGGACTTATTTATCTTAATCCAATGCTGGACAATTTTTGCACTATTGCCTCAAACTTTATGGAATTTTCCTCCCTTTTCTCACTTAATTTACATGTAAACTTGACCAAAGTATAGTTTGCAACTTGGGAACTGATCAGAATATATTATTTAATGTTTGAACTGAAAAATAAAACAAATACTTCATAAGCATTTACTCTTGAATGTCTTTCTTTTATGTCAAAATTATAGCATTTCCCAGTAACGTTAGAATAAAATTTTGGTGTCATGAAGCAACATTCAAGTTACTTTAGTGGGGTATAGTAAATGAACTATGTGGTTGTCATTTTAGAAGTAAATATCATGTATAATATATCAATATATTTGAAATTGACGTTACACTGATTTTCAGCCAAGTCATAGTCTGAAGGTACATACAAATGTTTATCGTGCAAATAATTCTGAAATTGTTGAATTAGACAAGTTCAGCATTCTCTAAGTCATGGATAATTAGGTCTGATCTTTCAAACAGTTTTGCATGAGCTTCAATTATCCAATCAGAATAATTAAACTTGAGTGATGCAGTTTTTTACAATCCTCTTTTTACAAGACATGGATCTTTACAATCCATCTTCTTTTCCCAGTGGTCTCAATGATCATTTAGCGTAAGGAAATGTAATTTAAATTTTTATCTGTAGATTGTATTTATTGTAAAGTCTAGTGATTGAAGCTGGTTCATACACAAGTGAAGAAATGATTCCATTTCTCAATTTAGTTAACATATTCACACACCGATGGGCATTTAACACATCAAATGTTGTAACTGCTTGCTAACTGAACTGAGCATGGGGAAGCTGTTAACATGTTCCATTAACATGAGGACTGGTGACATTATCCAAACCAACAGAGTTCTTATATGAATTTGACCCAACTTAGGCCATTGTAGTTGTAATGCTACAGAATCCTTTCCTGGCATGATAACACATGGACTAGCATCAAAGATAGGATGGCCAGTATACAGTATATTGTCATTACAAATCCATGTCATTTCTCAGACCCATGTCATTTCTCAAACGCGTGCCATTTCTCAAACCCATGTCATTTCTAAGACCTGTGTTGGTCCATCATCAGTACGGAGCAAAGTTTTGTTCATTCTAAGATATGGTTATTTATTACTGATCAAATTTCCAACACAAATTACTAAGTAAACATGGCACACAACATTATCATTGCCTGCCTGACCTTAGCATTTTTACCACATTATATAAAGTGAACCAACTGAACTGAAAGTACTTAACCTTGACCAAGTAGCACTGTCATGCCAGTGAGTGCCAGGTTTAACTTAAAAGAACATGCTCCATGAAATTGTTCCTTCCCAGCCTTGGTATCCTAGGTGGTTTCCCATATCACCAGACTTATGATGGTCCTTGATTTATCTAACGAACAATTAAATTAGAGCGCAAATTAGTCGAGTCCAACTCCCACCTTTATGGGCAGATGAAATTTAGCTCTTTTATTGTTTAAACCAAGCTTTCGATGGCTTTATTTGTGAGGCAAGGACCATGTGATATTATGATTAGGTTCTGTATCTGAAGAAGACAAAAAAAGGTCTTACATACCTGCTACAGAGGCATGTGGCTTTGATCCTGTATTGACATCAATAAATGTTCCTGTTCCCATGGTGCACTTGATATCTCCTACGTCAAAACAGCACTCTCCAAACATGGCTGCTGTCTGATCCCCTGCCTGACAAGTTTAAATTGGTTATAGATATTATCTCCTAATCAAGTCAGTAATTGAATTTTTACATATTTGCTAAGTACTAACAACCTATACAATACGGTCTGTCACATGGCCTGGCTGATACACAAACTGTTGACAATAAAATGTTTACATGCATGCTTTGTAAAGATTTTGTAAGAAACAATTTTCTTTTTCACAGATTAGTAGGAAACCTTTATTTATGAAAATTGATTACATGATAAAGTCTGTGATATTTGTCAGAATACATTAAGTTGATCATAACATAAAATTTTAATTCAACATGCTAAATTTGATAACTTTCATTAGAAAATAAAAACGGATGCTCAAATATTAAGTTACATAGTTTCTTTAGTGACATGACATCAAATATTATTTATAAACTTTGGTTTGGTCACATGACATCAAGAATTTATTATAATCTTAGGTCAGGTCATATGACATCAAGAATTGGTTAAGTTACATAGTTTCTTTAGTGACATGGCATCAAATATTGTTTATAAACTTTGGTTTGGTCACATGACATCAAAAATATATTATAATCTTAGGTTAGATCACATGACATCTAGTAATAATTATATTTGTTTGTCAGGTGAACAATTTAAATTACTGATTGTAACCTTCAGTCTAGTCACACGGCATCAAATAACAATTTTGTTCTAGTTACATGATATCCAGTGTTTATTGCATCTTTGATCTTTGGTTAGGTCAAATGTCATCAAGTATTGATTATAATTCTTAAGTTATAAGCTGTCAAGTATTGATTATAAACTTTGGTTATAAGCTGTCAAGTATTGATTATAAACTTTGATTATAAGCTGTCAAGTATTGATTATAAACTTTGGTTATAAGCTGTCAAGTATTGATTATAAACTTAGGTTATAAGCTGTCAAGTATTGATAATAAACTTTGGTTTGGTCTGGTTACATTACTTTAAATATTTATCATAATATTTAGTCTGGTCACATGATATCAAATATTAATTGTAACCTTTGGTGTGGCAATATGACATAAAGTATTGATTATAATCTTGCTCAAGTCACATGACATTAAATATGAATTGTATTCTGTGGCAAGAACACATCAAGCACTGATTATAATCATTGGCCAGGTCACATGTCATCTGGTACTGATTATACTCTTAGGTCACATGACAACTAGTAATTATAATCTATGATCAAGTCATATAACATTAGTACTGATAATAATCATTGGTCATGTCACATGACATCTGGTACTGATTACAATCTTAGGTCAGATCACCTGACACCTATTGCAGATTACAATCTAGTATTAATTATAATCTATGGTTAGGTCACATGACCAAAAATTTATTATAATTTTGATCATGTCCATAAGATCAAGTACTGATCAATACTCAAGTTTGTTTTATTTGATGAGTGGAAACTTAAGATTTACTAAACATTTGCAATAAAATACCTTAGTGTCAATCACTGTTTCAAATCAAGAAAAGGTAATAAAAATACTGGATGGGCTTATGATTTACAAACATTGAAAATGCAGTTATAAGGAATTATTCTAATTTTATTTTAATTGTAGGTTGGTTGACTTACCTTAAACATACATCAAGCTACATAGTTATAATTGTTAAATCACTTGCCTGTAACATACATCAGGCCCCAAAGTTATATGTACACTATGGCTCACCTGTAACATACATCATATCCCTCTAGTTTTTTTTTATGCATAGGTTGGTTGACTTGTCCATAACACAATTTAGACTGCCATAAATTTATTAATAGCACAGGTTGGCTTTGTCTATCTGTGCCATACATCAGGTGCCACCTCCCCCATATTTCTATTTATAGCCAAGTTTGGTTGGCTCACCTGTGAAGTACATCAGGTCCCAATAGCTACATTTATAGTACAGGTTGGTTGGCTTAGCTTTAACATACATGTTTCTAACAGTTCTGTTTACAGCAAGTTTGATTGGCTTACCTGGATACATCAGGCCTACTTAGTTCTATTTATAGCAATGGTTGGTTGGTTTACCTGTTTCATATATCAAGTCACCATATTCTTGCAATGTTTGAAGCATAAAACTCAAGGTGGAGCTCAAAGTTAAAAAATGCTAGTATGTACTATGTAACCTTATTCAGATTAATGTAAGAGTTATGTTAATAAAAATTGTCTTCAATTCCTTTCCTGAACTAGCAAGATTAAATAACAGTTACATGGGTCTTATAAGAATATTATATCTGATTTTAGGGTTTCTCATGCTTGAGTTTTGAAAAAGGGTCCTGGTTGCTATGTTATTGTTTTAAACACAATGACATCAATTTAATTCATGATAATGAAAATTACAGCAGATCATCAAATTTTAAACATGGAAAAGTAAAATGATTGTGACTTAGAGATGAAGATGTATTAATAATTATTAAAATTTTTAAAATTTTTAAATAGCTTATGTATATACATTACATATTTTACCATTTCCGATACCCAATATTTGTGATAAAATCTTATAACCTCTAATCTTTAAACATTTACTACATAAAAATATAAAATAGTTAATGCTGGAATAACTAAAGTTAGTTTTTCTTTTATATGTGTGTTTAATGGCACATGAAAGGTCGAATCATGTTCAGGCAAATAAAGACTGGTACCTATCCCAGGGATAGACTCTAGCATCTGATATGGCCAGACTGGATGGCAAAATTCAATCTTGAACCTTTTGGGCCCCAACTCCAACATGCCATACACTAAGCCCTAATGTGTTTTTCAATTAATTGATAAACTGACTTGCTGGTAAAAGCATTCAACTTTAAAAGGAAATTATTTGTATGTAGTTAAAATTTGGAAGATAAATAAAAGAAAGACAAAGAGATCTTACCACAGCTGTTATAGGAATCTCATTTCCAAATATACTGAAGTCTGTACTGCCAAAATATCCACTACAACAAAGAAAATCTGATCACTAAAGATAATCGAATTACTGAGAGTAATGATGGTTTGTAATTACTACATACACACTGTTCTAAATAAACATTATAACATATGATATTTATCTAAATTTATTTCTTTGTATGGCATCAGGTAATATATATTAACATTTGAAATATTACTGTAGTTATTACTATGTTTGGTTCCCTTCAAATTATTCCATTTTTTTTTTCCCTCCAGGATTACTTACTATCATTATAACAATATCTATGGGAGTAACTAATATCAGTTTCATAATGCACCTAAGTTTGTTACCTCCCTTAAAATATAAAATTCACCTGAAAAGCATGGGGATCAATACTAAGCTACTAGTTTTGGTAAGACCAAAAGATTTCTTAAAATATTCATAAAACAAACTATATCTGTCAAACTAGAAGGCGCATCAAGTTTGAGATTGAAATCCCTCTAATTCCTTCAAAGCCAAAAACTGAATCTACTGGTCTGCTCTTACTTTTTACAAGAAATTTAAAAACTGAACTCAAGAACAGTTTCTATAGGTTTCATATGAAGAATATATCAAAGATGTTGTGTTCAGTAAAACCAAGTAAAATTTTCAACTGACACGCTATAATTCTAACTATTTAAAATATAATGAATTCTGACAAACTCTACTTAAAATATGTTCTGATATGAAGGCTTGCTGCTCAAGTCCTCAAAAAAAACCACTGCAATAAAACATGTGACCCTGATGACTTTGACAATGATATGTTGGTGAGACAATGATATTCCAAAGCAGAAATACGTGCATATTAGGATATTTTCAAGGATTTTGTTTCAAATGAAACTTTGGTGCTGTGATAGCAAATTATAAAGGCTTCATGTGCAAGCATAAAGTTTTGTGTAAGAGTATAAAGACCATGACATTTTCCATAACATTATGAGGAAACCCCACCCTAACATGGTAGACATGGTCCATAACTTGCAACCGCAGTTATGTACCAAACCATCGTATAGAGAAAATGGTTGAAAATTCTATATATGTGTGAGTGACAGGGTACGTGCAAGTATGATGTATATGTGTGAGGGAAAATAAGTAAAATGCCAGTCAACCATATATTAACAATAATTATACCACCTACTAATTTAAATAACAAGCAGAATTAAGAAAGCCCCAGGCTCAATGAAAATTAATAACTGCAGTGTAATGTATATTGTAGTCTGTATGACAAACAAGTCAATAAAAGAAATTCCGGGTTCCCTTCTATTTTGAATTTTAGATTCTTCTTTTCTGAAAATTTCAGATGACCATGAGTAGAAGAATTACCAAAATAAATATGAAATGCTTTTCATATCAAGGCCTGGTAAAGCAGATGTTTAAAATGAACACCAATGAATAAAAACAGCCAAAAAATTAATTTACTTGTGATCTTTAATTGTTACAGCTTATACAAACAATGTCCAATATGAGCCTAGTTTATTCCTATCAAAAACTACTCCAGTGGCCTAAATGGTTAGAGCATCAGCCTCTGATGCAAGAGGTGTTTGGTTCAAACCCTTACCATGTCATATCAAAGACTAACTAAATATGGTTCTAACAGCTACCTCGCTTGGCGTTCAGCATTATGAGATTAGTGTTTGGACAGGTCAGCCTTGTGTCAGGATAATGTGACTGGGTGGGATATCATGCTACATGTCTGCAGCATGGTTCTCCAGTGATAGACATCACTATAAACTGCCACACTGCAGACATCATAGCAATAAGATTTTTAAAAAATTTAAATTACATGAAAAATCTTGTATGTTGGTAAAACAATTAAAATGCTTTCCTAAGGCTATAAGTATATTTCTTTGTTCTTCCACTATCTCTCTCTCAACTCTGTCTCTGTCTCTGTCTCTGTCTCTGTCTCTCTCTCTCTCTCTCTCTCTCTCTCTCTCTGTGTCTGTCTGTCTTACTTTTGATATTTATTCTTTTAAGAGAGTCTAGTTTAATCTTACCTAGTAGCCATCACTTCAGGGAATATAGACATCGGAATGTTGACTAAATTACAAACAATAGTGCTCCACTCAATCTGTATGAAAGAAAATACATGCAGTTTGAAGAATTCATGATGTACATACAAGAAAACATGGACCTAAAAATGATGAAAAAGGGATATTGTGAGCTGCTGATATGCAGTTGTCTGCCTTTCCATCCTTCTGTCCATTGCTGACAAAGTTTGTCTGTCTTTATGATTCCTAAGCTGTTTGAATAATTTTACTGAGATTTTCTTGGCTAATATAATGTTTAGTGCAATTCTGCAATATAGTTTCACATTTCTAAGCCTCATTTTGTTTAATTTTTATTTGTAAATATTTTGAAACATTGTTGAACAAACAAGAATCTTTTAAAGGTTTTGTTAAAATAATTTATTCTAAATAAGTGCTAGGTGTAAATGCCAAATAACATTTATCTCCCCTGTCTACATGGGAACAAGAATAATATTTTGTAAGAATAGTGCTCTCTTCTATCCAAGTGCCAACTGTATTTTTATAATTTCCAAATTTTTATTTCAATATGCAATAATAAAGTGATTAATTAAATGCAGTTGTGTACATAATTTTAGTCACAGTTTTATTTAAAATAAAGAAATTACCTGGAAAGGGTCAAACAGGCCAGTACTGCTAGCACAAGAGTAATCTGTAGCATGAACTTTGCCTTTGGTTAGTTTCCATAGTAACCAGGTTTCTATGCAACCAAACATTACAAGACCATCACATGCCCTTTGTCTAAGCTGAAAGTTTAAATACAACTTTTCATGACAGATGCAATTATATGATACAAAAGGAACATGGCAGATGTTAAGGTTAAATGCCTCATAGCTTTATCCCATTCAACATCTAAAATATGCAAGGGCATACCTGATGAAAAATAGAATAATGACAAAAATAAATGTAGAGATTATTTCCTGTTAATATGCATATCCATAAAAAAAACTGACAAGTTCTGCATGCATAGTTAAAACATGTTTCTCTTCTGAATTTTCACAAAATAAAGTTGATTTAAAACAATAAAACTTTTAAAACAACGTACATTCTTTTAAAAGGCAGAGTCTTTTGTATAAAACTATAAACCAATCCATCAATGGATAAATTGGCTATTCAAATGATCAAGTTATTCAAAGAACAGATTAGAACTGCTTCAGTTTAGTTTGTTTGTTTTGTTTGTTTGATAAGGATTTTTAATATAGCTTTAAAAAAAATTCAGTCATATTGCTGCAATGTCTGTAGCGACGCAGTTTATAGCAATGTCTAGCACTGGAGCATCATGCAGCAGACATGTAACATGATGTCCCACCCAGTCACATTATCCTGACACCAGGCTGACTAGTCCTAACACTAAACTCTTAATGCTGAGCATCAAGCGAGGCAGCTTAAGTACCATTTTTGTAAGTATTTGGTATGACTCGACCATGGATCGAACCTACAACCTCCCGCTTCCACGGCAGAGGCTCTAACCACTGGGCCACCGGAGCAGTTATTCAGTTTAGTAAATATAGCAATATATAAAATGATTACTCAATTGAGAATGAGCAAAAGAACTCAAATGTTATAAATTTAGAAACAAAAGCTCATAGGCAGCAAAATTATTAATGATTTCAAGGAATCTTGTATGGTTCAAGAACACTGGAAAATATAATTACAATAAAATTTGTAGATTAGGCATTAAGCAGTACAAATGCAAACCCAATGGTTCAAAATGGTAAACTTGTATGAAATAATATTTTTTGATACAATATGTTCCTATTAAAATCATATTAAAATTCAATTTCTATGGTGAAAAACAAATCAAATCATTACACAATTACTACCGTGCAAAATAGAAAAAAAGTCATTATGCAACTACCACCATGGAAAATATTTTAAACTATCAGTGCAAAATAAAAATTTTAAATTAACAAAAATTCTACAGTGCAAAACTGAAATAAGATCATGATCAAGTCCATTTTAACAGAATTTTTAGGGGACCCTGAGTGGCTCGCCGTTTTGAATCACTGACATCTCACCTCTGTCTGCATGTGCTCGAGTCACAGAATTGGCCAATGTGGGTATGTGAGAAAGCTTGCAAACAACAAAAGAATTTTTTGATAATGTTCATTAAAGAAACTTATATTTGAAAAATAAAGGCCTAAGAAATTCACCTTTTAACAAGCGACACTGAAAAGCCATGTCACCATAATAGATAACATCACTAACACAAATCACAACAACAAAAAAACATAACAATGTATTTAAATTTCACAAGAACTTAATAAGGGGAAAATTATCTTCAGCTAATGTTGCATGTTTCTGCAAGTATTTTATATCTTAGCGCAAAACCAATCTGAACTTTGTAAGTGAAAGTTATGCAAACCATCTTATCTTCTAAACGTTTTTTAAAGGCTTGATTTTATTAATGGGAGATAATCCATGATAGTAAAAGAAAAGTAGAATTATCCCAAACCATCAAATGTCCAAAATAGTAAAATTACAAATATATTTTTTTGTAAATCACTCACCTGATTAACATTGTCTAGTAACCATATCAACCTCAAGGTCACCTTAAAATAAAAAATATGAAACTTAATTAAAAATTCTGAGAACTTGTATGTCATAACTTTTACGATCTATGATATGACCTTTATGTAAGGATCCACAATTGTCTTTCAGTCCTTCCTTTGGAGAACTATAATCTAAATTCATTATTCTTAAAAAAAATCAAACTACCCATTTACTGTCTGAATATAATTTTTCTTGCAAAACATTAGACTGCCCAACTATTGTTTGAATATAATTGCACTTTCAAGAAAGCCAAATTACCTAACTATTGGCAATGTTACTCTTACAAAAATCAGTCACCCAACCAATTTCTGAATATAATTATACTTGCAAAACTTCAGACTGTTCAATTAGTGTCTGAATATAAGCATACATACAAAAAAATCAGACTTCACAAATACTGTCTGAAATATTATACTTAGAAAAATGTCTGACTATCCAACAATTGTCTGGATATACTTACATATTTTTTTTATAAAAATCTGACTTCCCATTAATGTTTTATTACTGAATCAAAGCATTAATTTTTAAATCTCACGTTTCTGTAGAAAAGGATACAGTAGAATACAAACTGATTTCTGGCGCTAATCAGAACAGAATTAAAGTTATATAGATAACAGATGCTAATATCTCTTCATTAAACATTTTACCAAGGATTACCTTCATAAAAAAAGCAACCATTAAAACTGACAATTTTACACTTATTGTTACAAATATATTTCTGAAACAATACACAACAAACATAACAGTCAACTGTAAGACTTATTTAACTTCGTTTTGTTTGGCAATGTTGCTCAAATAATTGTATAGCTCAATTAAGTTTGGCTGAATATCTTTGATGCCATTATACTTTTTCATTTAAAACATTTATATTTATGGCCAGAACTGACCTGCTGTCAAAATGTTCCAGAATCACCCCTTAAATTAATGTACTTCTTAATTTATTTCTTCACAAAAATACCATGTAAATAGTTGGAAAAACCAATAACTGCTGAATGTTTGCATAGTGTTAAAAGAAGAATAAAAAATGTTCAGACGGTCAGCTATTTTGTACATGTATATTTCAGAGGAAACACCTTCTTTATGTTATTGGTAATTCAATAAAGTGTTCCTTTCAATGGCAATTCATTCTAAAAATTTGATAATTTAAGAAATGTTATGAGAGAGTACAATAGAGGTAAGGGCTCCCCAGGTGACAGAGAGATCTAAAGCTGAAGCAGGTCATTCTGTAACTAACCCGTTTTATACCCAAATGAGCCATCTTATCTCCAAAGCAATGGTCATTTTGTACCACATGCTGTGGTCATTTCCTACCAAAAACTAGAGTCATATATTGCACATATTTAAGTAAAAATATAACCACTAAGACTATATAAAAATATATTTTACTTATGTATTTTAAACTATTACATATTCAATTTAAAAAAAAAAAAATAATAATGTAAATTGCAGGGTTGCTTTATCATGACAGGCAGTCTCTCTCAATAAACACCTGCCACAGTCAATTTGTTTCTGGTTCCATCCTGTTATTTTATCTACATTTTAGTCAGTCAAATTATTTTCTTCTGTTGATTGTACAAAAGTTTAACCAATTTATATTTTAAATATTTCCAAAAGTATTAGTTTCTTGTAAATAACACTTTGCTTTGAAGTTGAAAGAAGCTGTACGTTATGTAAGAAATATATTTTATTATGCACTTTGAATTCTTTGGTTTTTCATGGGAACAACAATTTTGATGGAATTGTTATAGAATGATTTTATTCTCAATATTTTTATTATTGGTCACAATATGTTGTGGCAAAGCACTTTTGTTATGAACTGCAATGAAATGTACACAAGAAATCACCTGAGCTCTAGTGTAACTTCATATAAACACAAAATAGTGTAATCTTATCTTATTCCTACCATATGGAATCACTTATAAGATCAACTGCAAATACCATATATACTGATCAATCAATATACAATGTGCTGACAAATCATGGTCTATACTATTTGTTAGACTGTTTACTCCTAACAAACTGCACAGACTCATATATACTGGCGCATTATGTGATGGCAGATCTTGGTCTTTTAAAATTTGCAGTTGGGCTTGACTTATAAGGCAGTATATGCTGTGTTTTTATCATACAAATGTGTTTAACTTACTTTTGCATAGCATATATAACTTTTTATGGAACTATTTCATTTTCTCAAAAATGAGAAAATGAAGCGCACAAAAATATGACTTTTATATACAAGAATGCAGTGTCCCTGTATTTAATAGTGATTTCATGTCTAAAATAATGTCAGTTTCTTATTTTGCTGGAACAAGCCGATTTATTTCCTGATTTTAGGCATTTGCGAATGACTAAACATTGTTGCTAGGTAAACATATGTTAGAGTATTAACTTATTTAAAGCCATTAAATGACTACCTACCTGTGCTACTACCTACCCGTGCTAACATATTTACACACATTGTTTGACTACCAGCCTGTAATGACATGATATATACACATGCTGTTTGACTACCTACCTGTGATAACAGGATATGTATGCACCTTGTTTGACTACCTATCTGTGCCGATGTGATATTTACACACAATGATTGACTACCAACCTGTGATGACAGGATATTTATGTACATTGACTTCCTACCTGTACTGACACAATATTTACACACACTGTTTGACTACCTACCTGTGCTACTAAATACCTGTGTTGATATGATATTTATACATTATTTGACTATCTACCTGTACTGACATGATATTTACACACACTGTTTGAATGTCTACCTGTTTTACTAAATACCTGTGTTGATATGATATTTATACATTATTTGACTATTTAGCTGTACTGACATGATATTTACACACACTGTTTAACTGCCTATACTGTGCTGACATAATATTTAAACACACTTAATGCCAACCTGTGCCAACACAATATTTGCACACATTGTTTGACTACCTACCTGTGCTGACATAAATTTTAAAACACTTGCAGCTAAATATCTCTTCTTCCTTGTCAACAAATGAAGAAACTTGGATCCGTTATTTAAGGCCTGCAAAAGAATGATATAAACATCAAAAATATAAAAGGTAATAAAAGCACGCAAATAATAAAATATGGGTGAAAATGACCTACATTTGCATCAAGGATGAAGTGCTCATCATGATGTTTCCCTTCACAATGATTCATCATATAACATGTATAGCATGCAAAAATCCTATATTGTCATGAGCTAAGCACAAAAGCTTAGCCTAAGCTAGTAAAATGTGAAATCTAGGTCACAGTGACCTTCTTTTGTTGAATAGGTGTGATCCTAATTGAGATTAATACAACCAATTAATCATCTTAGCATTAACAGAAACTGAAGAAATAATACAAACTTGAACCATAATAAGTTAATTGGTGAGTTATGTATACAAATACTACCTAGGACACAGGAAGAATTGTAGCAATGCCTTGAAGGTACACATATACATATAAGCTTTTATATGTAAGCATGTAATGCCTGATGAAAAAAATACTATACAAAATAATACAAGTAATGCTAGAATGAACACAGATCCTCAACAAAATGACACACACAATGCAAGATGGCATGACACAAGTAATATTTATGACACAATTTGCAAATCTTTTGGACTCTTGTCTAATACACCTATGAGAACTGTTGAAATCTTTAAGACTGGTATTGAATAAATATGAACTATGCATCTGGAGAAGATTATGTAAACTGAAGAATAATGTATTGGTCTTGGTGACCTCAATACTGTACAAATCATTATGTATAGATCCAAGTGACATCAGTCCTGTATCAAGTATTACAAAGCATGCCAACAAATCGGAATGTAATCTGCGTACTTTTCCATCATGTATAGTACAAATTTTGACTAAAATCTATATGTAAAGATCCTAATGAGGTTCCAAAGATTTTATGTAAGCACATAAAATGGTGCTAAGTAGGGATGTCCCAGTAAAATATGCAGAAAAGGCATGTTAATGGGGAGTAGTCACCTTTTCATGTAATAATCTAAGGTTACCTCCCTTAGAGACCCAGTGCACTGTGACCAAAGTTTGTTTAGCTTAGGATAAACACTATGTATGCAACACAGAAACCAAAACATGTCTTTTAAATTATATCAAAAGGTATCAGAGGCAAACTTTCATTTTTTGTGTGGAAATGTTATCAATTTATCATTACATCAGGTTCCCAAACTGAAATAAATTCCTTGATATCTTCAAACCAATCATTGTTTAACACAACTAGGTATTTTATGAGATTTTGAGGGAAAATTAAACTGAATATTAATAATTATTATCAAATCAAACAAAAATGGCACAAGCATCTAGCAATTTTATGAGCCATGTAACCAGCCATATTCAGAATCATGAAGGCTGTTGATTAGCTGAATGTACATATGGAAAGTTTCTATGCCATAGTCAACTTAAACCTTAAACTCTTTTCATTGTAACGATTTCACCACAATGGTACAAAGTGTGATGTCATTTAGTCACTAATTGCATAAAGCATGCTGCACATGGTGTGATGTCATTAGTTTAAATTCCCTGATGATCTGATATATATATATATATATATATATATATATATATATATATATATATTGATGTTTTAATGTTACACAACATATAATCTGATATATCAGATATAGATATGGGTTGAAAAAAAACAACATGAGGCTTTGTATTTTATCAAATTATTTCCTTTCTAAAATATATTTATTGCACAAAAGTCTAATTTACATAAACTAAATTATTGCCATACATTCTGAATGGCATAATATCCTCTCTCTGCACACACACACACACACACACACACACACACTTGCATTCTTGTAATTTCCTATCATATTCATGAGACTGTAGATTTGATATATAACGCAGCTGGCATTTAAGGACTCCAATAACCTTATTGTAATTGGGGAGGGCTGTATCACTGGACATTAATGAGGAGATCTAGCTGAGCTTGATTTTTATAGGTGGCACCTTTAATGAATTATTATTCAGAACAAGTCATATAGTCAATAGTACTGCTTTTGTCTTCAATGGATCCTCAAGCAAATTTGTGCATATCTTAACATAGTAATATTAAATTAACAGTATGGTGTTTTGAGAAACAAATGTTATCTGACCAAAAAGAAAATTTTCCTAATGAATTCTTTATCAGTATGCTACAAAATACAATAAAAGTGTTTAACAATCCTAATTATTAGCTAAAATAAAGAAATTCTACAGGATAAAGTGTTTTCAAATACATTTCAAACTGATCCATCAAGAAAATAATGTCATTTCCCTTAATGCACCAACAACACCAATACAATCAGTATCCATCCTCTCCCCCATCCCCATAAAACCATTTCAGACTGACCTGTATTATTAATATTATCTTTCTTATTATATGCATTATGAAAGCTTGTAACATTATTATTATTATGAATACTTGTGATCCTTTTTATTATTATTATAAGAATTATGAATACTTGTGAGTATTATTATTATTAGTATTATAAGCAATAAGAATACTTGTGATACTTTTTATTATTATAATAAGAATTATGAATACTTGTGAGTATTATTATTATTATTATTATTATTATTATTATTATTATTATTATTATTATAAGCAATATGAATACTTGTGATCCTTATTATCCTTATTATTATTATTATTATTATTATTATTATTATTATTATTATTATTATTATTATTATTATAAGCATGACATTACAGAAAGATTATCTGTGGATAAGAGTATATAACTTTATAATATTGGCCATCTAAACCATGAAAAGTATTTAATAGTGTTAATGAAATAATGAATTGTTGACATATGTCACAGTATAATTAGAGCTCTATATGTATGTATCTAATGGAGAAAGGCAAAATGCAGTTTTGTGTGTTACAAGAGAAAGATTTTTTTTTCTCACATTTGTATATAACTATAGCATGCCATTACTTGGTTATATACATGACAAAACAAAATCTGATATACTTATCTCAACTAGAGAAGTCTCAATTCAATGCAGCATTGTTTTTTGAAAACTCACCCTCAGTGTGTATGACTCATTCCACTCCTTTACATAATTTCTAGCCCTCAGGTCCTGCCATGTGAGAAAATTGTGATACAACTGCCCTGTTTCCCTGCAAAATATTGAAATGTTAATTTGAAATAAAGTTTTGCAATAAATCTAAGTTAATAGTTGCCAGTCCTACATGACAGAACACTAACTTCCACCATCTTTTTTTCAATTACATGTCAATACACAAAAATGGATATGGTAATTGTAGTGTCCGTTATTTTTTTATACCGGCCCACTTTTACTTCATACAAATATTTATTGTGCTCTCGTTTCTATACCAACAACTTTATACATTTTACAAAATTGTAGGAACATGAGAAAATTATAATTAAAATATTTAGTTATAAATAACTATTCATATAACCCTAAAAATACATATATACACATGCAATCTTTCAAAGAAATAATCTGGTTACCTTCCCTAAGGAATACACATCAAAGTCTGGTAATAATGGATTCTTCAAGTCTTCCATTACATCTGGTCTTATTACAAAATTCTGGTTGTGTGTGTGTGTGTGTGTATGCAAATTCATGACAAACTTTAGAGTTTAAAGATGACCCATATAATATACATATACATACATACATATATATATATATATATATATATATATATATATATATATATATATATATATATATATATATATATATATATATATATATATATATATATATATATATATATATATATATATATATAATGATGGGAATCGGTCTGAAATTCATAATTGATAATTGGTTCCCCTTAACCAACTGATCATTGATTATAATCGGTTACTAAGAGCAAATTTTAATTTTTGTTAAACAGTTTTATCTGTGGTCAAGAATTCAAAATGTTTATAAATGTACAGGAGTAATCTCTTGTAATGACATGTCTACTTTAACCTGACATAATATTACATTGTGTGTTACTTTTGTTCTACAACTTTGTTAATTGAATGCAACTTTTTATGTAATTGATATATTGCTACAATCCCCTGAAATTCTTTCATTCATATGTGATGTGTCAATAATTTAAAGTATAGAAGAACATGATTTTCTTGTTTGTCATTGTTTATAAATACTACAAAAGATGTTGCAATTTAACTTAAACAAAATCAACAAAATGTGTTTCAATTTATTAACTCCACAATTTAACAACTTGACCATGTAATAATGACTTTATGTTCCTAATTATGAATTGTCAGGTTTTTTATTTGTAGTTGTGATGGGATTAATAAATTTCAGGTCAACTTTAGTGACTGGGAGTTTTACTAATCTTTGTGCTTTGCATACACCTAAAAAGTAGTCTCCCTTTACACACAATCAATTATGGAGTTCACAATCGATTATCTTACTGGTTTGCTCAAGCAACTGATGATCGATTATAATCAATAATCGTAACAACACTCTATATATATATATATATATATATATATATATATATATATATATATATATATATATATATATATACATATATATATATATATATATATATATATATATATATATATATATATATATATATATATACATACATATATATATATATATATATATATATATATATACATATATATATATATATATATATATATATATATATATATATATATATATATATATATATATATATATATATATATATATATATATATATATATATATATATATATCGATATGATCAATGTAACATGTAATACTAATTATTTCTGTACTATGTGAGAATACCATCAAGCTGTTTAGGGTGAGACATCTTCATTGGCATATCAGTTGAGCTTACGAGCATTATGTTAAATAAAAAATTACAAATAACTGTTAAATTATTTAAAATCCATAACACTGACCTGTCCCACATAGTGAAGGTATTTCTTTGTGTAGTGATGCCCATACATGTAATGTCTCCAACCACTAGACCTGAAGCTGAAATAATAATAATAATAATAATAATAATAATAATAATATCATTATCATAATCTTATTAATCTGTTTGTATACCACACACACCCAAAAAAGGCTAGTGTTACATGTTCAAAAATAATAATAAACAATCTCCAGTCACCAATTAAATATAAACTTTTGATAAATGGGCCTTAAGACTTCTCTGATGCGGCTATAATGACAAACCTTACACTTCAGGACTGAACTGAAATACAATTTTCACAGCTCATAAAATATAGAAAAGAGTCGTGTTACAGTATTGACTTTAACCCATCATTTTCAATACATCATTGACTCCGAAACATGCTTTCCATTACAGGATTGACGTGACCCATGCTTTCCATTACAGGATTGACGTGACCCATGCTTTCCATTACAGGATTGACGTGACCCATGCTTTCCATTACAGGATTGACATGACCAATGCTTTCCATTACAGGAGTAATGTGACCCATGCTTTCCATTACAGGATTGACTCCGACACATGCTTTCCATTACAGCACTGATATGACCCATGCTTTCCATTACGGCATAGACTTCAACCCATGATTTTCAATACAGCATTGATTCCGACACATGCTTTACAATACAGCATTGACTCCGACACATGCTTTCCATTACAGGATTGACTCCAACACATGCATTCCATTTCAGGATTGACTACAACCAATGCTTTCAATTGCAGGATTAAGGCAACACATGCTTTTGATATATATGCCATTGCCATTAACCATCAAAAGACATTGTTAATAAAATTGATATCGATGAATAAAAGTTTTAAAAAAAAGAAGAAATGTGTTCACTAATAGCCTGCTACTCAATACACTTTGCTTGACTCATAAGAATAAAGTACATAAAAACCTGACATTATGCTCAACTTAACAAAAGACAGATTGGCATGTTTAGGATTATCTACACCTTCTATGTCCAAGGAAGAACAAAAAATAATATCATAATCTGGTTGTTTGTAATTAATCAAGGTTAATACAATGTCCTTATGAACCTAAGAAGAATTGACAGTTTTAATGTATATATATATATATATATATATATATATATATATATATATATATGATAAAAAAAATTAGTAAATATTTCTCAACTTTATTTAGTGAGAGCAATGTATTTAAGTTACACTCTAATTACCTTTGACTAATCTCCATCAAAGACTTGAAACTTCTTATACTGTACTGAAGTATTCTTATGAAAAAGTCAGACTGCATTATCTTTATGAAACTGACTGTATGTTAGACTAGATTTGGATATAAAGGGTCAGATTGTATTATCTTTATTAAATTGACTGCATGTTAGACCAGATTTGGATATAAAGGGTCGGATTGTATTATCTTTATTAAATTGACTGTATGTTAGACTAGATTTGGATATATAGGGTCAGATTGTATTACTGTTTAATTAATTGACTGTCTTTTCTCTGATTGTTGATAAATCTTTGTAGTGCTTTCCTTATCATCTGATTACAGAATTAATGCAATTATACATATTGGTGTGCACTGTACAGGACATTTTCTTTTCTAAGAAAAAAAACTCAGACTGACTC
Organism: Unio delphinus; assembly: GCA_029339505.1. NCBI lineage: Eukaryota > Metazoa > Mollusca > Bivalvia > Unionida > Unionidae > Unio > Unio delphinus. The sequence continues at coordinate 9,302,607 of JAQISU010000306.1, forward strand.
CAGTGGGAACCAACACCCAGCAATGATTTACCATCTCCAAAATGGTGAGAAAAACAATGGTGAGGACTGACACAAATATAATCCTGGAAATGATCTATTCAGAGAGGCTAAAAATACTTGTGCTACATGTAATGACTGTATTAAGGGCAGCAAGTTAAGAGATGATGTAACAAAGAGATGATGTAACAAATGTAATAAAGAGATGTAACAAAGAGATGATGTAACAATGAGACATAACAAAGAGATGATGTAACAAAGAGATGTAACAAAGAGATGATGTAACAACGAGATGATGCAAAATATGTAACAAAAGGGATGATGTAGCAAAGAGATGATGTAACAAATGTAACAAAGAGATGTAACAAAGAGATGATGCAACCATGAGACATAACAAAGAGATGATGTAACAAAGAGATGTAACAAAGAGATGATGTAACAAAGAGATGATGTAACAAAGAGATGTAACAAAGAGATGATGTAACAGAGATGATGTAACAAATGTAACAAAGAGATGATGTAACAAAGAGATGTAACAAAGAGATGATGTAACAAAGAGATGATGTAACAAAGAGATGATGCAAAATATGTAACAAAAGAGATGATGTAGCAAAGAGATGATGTAACAAATGTAACAAAGAGATGTAACATATTTCTGATACAAAATACAAAAAGAAGTATATCGAGTAAGTACCGTTTTCTGCCCCTTTCCAATTTATTTCATATGATGTACATTACAAGTATGACAAAACTGGAGTATGAGATTTCATTTAATTTCTGACAAATGTTTTGTGTTTATGTGCTGGTTGCCATGAAAACTGTCAAAACAATATCAAACAAGACATGCAAATTTTTCATTATTTCCTTTCATTTCCCATTGATACTGTCTATCCATTAACTATTCATATAATTTAAAATGACATGTATATTTTATTATGTTTCTGGTACAATGTTACATACAAAAAGGTTTTAAGTTGCAAAAAAGATGACCTAAAATAAACTCTTATAACCCATGATAATAAATCTTTGGTACATAATCCTTCTAGATGAGTTTAACCTTGTGGCAAACATAACTTTTACATGATCCTCAACATGTCAATAATTGATATAAATGTTTTGTGTGACAATTTTTTTAATTAATTTTTCTTTGAATGTTACCTTGAATTGATTCCTTGACACAGTCTACCACCTGGGTATACAATATTTCTGGATCCATTTCAGTCATACCTGGTTCAGGGGTTATGATCTCTATCTGAAACAAAAAATAATAGTCATTTACTAAATAAAACTAAAGTTATTATTATTATTTTTGATAGTTATTTCTTTAAACCTGAAAGAAATATAAATTTATCCCATGATGAACTGTTATTACTAAATAATCTGTGATATATAAACAAACACAACTTCACAGTATGTATCTCAATAATTCTCAATAATTAATAAAATGCCTTAATGACTATATGCTAGCTTACCTTCCTGCTACTTGTTCCTTTGATTGTTCCTTGTTGAGTGTACACATGACTTCTAACACTAGTTGTCCCAACATCTACAGAAATAACATACATCTTTTTGGGGACTGGTTCTTTGTTTTCCTCCTTGGGCATATTGGTAGCCCCAGAATCAGCATCCTGAACATCTTCCATTTCTCTTTCTGCAAGCATTCAAGTGTGAAAAATGTATTTGTAATATCAGGAGAAAATATATTTACAAGAGTTACAGACCATTCAGCCACTTTTATTCCTATAAATTTAGACCAAAATATATTGTGCATGAAGAGGTGTGATTGATTTGCTAGCCTGTAACCCTGTGGGGCAGAGACTAGACAGCAACTTTACATCTAAATGCTGACACAGCATTTTATATGATTTGCTAGCCATTAGCTTGATAGGTCAAACACTACAGACCAGCCATATATCTAAATGCTGATACAGAATTTTATATGATTTGCTAGCCATTACCTCCACAGGTCAAAGCCTACATACCAACCATCAGATCACTATTAATATCTGAAGGCCATTATTGATTTCCTAGCTCATACAATCTTTATCTAAAGAAGCTCATTTGTTCAATGGAGCACTTCAATTGTCAAATCTTTAGTTTAGGATGTACAGAGTTTATGTGGAATGTCAAGCTCTTCAATTTCGGAGGTCAGTTAAATCCTGCATGTAGGCTGCAATTTGACAAATTTTGAGAAAACACTAGAACTTGTGAAGTTATATGCCCGCCCATACAAAAAGTCATAATTAAAATGAAATTATCTCACTTAGAATAGTGATGAACTACCTCAATGAGGCAAATAATTATAAAGACAGTGAATTATAAAATCCTCTTTTATCCAAGGATATTATTAAAAGTTTTCAATTAGAAACATAAATCAAACAAATATGCTATTCAAAACATTAATTATTTAAATTTTGATTTGGCTGAAAAATAACAGTTTAGCCATCTTGTGTAACTTAATTTCTAAAGGTGATATTATCAAAAGTCAGAGCTTGTTTCTGAAAGTCTCACTTAAGATTAGAGATGCAATCATTCCTTTTTAAATATATAGCATGTTCATATCCAAATTTAGACAGCTCCAAAGCTAATCTGGCATTGACATAATCAAACTGGTACTAACCAGACCAATACATGGCTTCCGTAAAAATTTCACAATATTTACAAACAGCATTTCTACACACACCATTTTCTAAATGACTGTGTTACTAACTAAATAAATTAGAAACAAAAATAATTACATCTAAGAATAATGACATAATTAAAATCAAGATAAATAAGGCAAACATTTCCAAAGTGGGGATTTCATCATAAGATCTGGACTCAGCTTTGGACTAAAAGAATTTCTGTAGCTGAGTTTACCAAAATTAATTATTATTTTTATTAATTTTTTTTGTACTTGCCAAATCCAACACATTTATATACATGTATAGTATATATGCTGTATCAAGGATATACCATGAAATGCATTTATTTTTCATTAGAAGGAAATGAGGCTTGCTGAGTTTCCTTTTAATGAAAAACGTATAGAACGAGTTGTATATCAATGATACAGCATTAATACTATATTTTATTTCAATCACATACAAATGCATATATTTGCACTTTGAATGGCGTTATGATATGCTTTAGGCAATCTTGTATTTACCGAGTAAACGAACTCCTCACATCTCTGCGAGCTTGTCTACTACAAAATATAGTTCTACCATTTTTCTTGTTGTTCACATATGAAAACTGTAAACATACTGTTACGATGAACCAGATTAATGTAGGTTACTTGATACAAGATTCGTTTCAATGTTTTAGTCCAGTGCAGTGTTTTTTCTCTCTCACAGTACTCCAGATATTTGTTTATTTTGTCCCCTACGCATGAGAGGCGAGAGGAGAATTGAAAAAAGAAAGGATTCCAATGAAATTGTGTACTATTTTATTTTCATTTTGAAAAAAGGAACTCTTAATACTTTTTAACGTTATTTCATATGACATTCATGATTAATGAATGAGTAGAAATTTCATCATTCATCTATAGACCTGTAGTTGAAAGACCTTTCACATGTTTGTATTATTGTGTTATGGGTGGATCAGAATTTGATATACCAATAGTATATCAATTTGCTTTATACCAACACTTTAAAAATGCCATGTTATTTTGAATTTATATATACACACAATAGATAGATAGATAGATAGATAGATAGATAGATAGATAGATAGATAGATAGATAGATAGATAGATAGATAGATAGATAGATAGATAGATAGATAGATAGATAGATAGATAGATAGATAGATAGATAGATAGATAGATAAATATATGTAATGGTAGGAAACAAATTTACTATAAAATCCTAGGCAAATGTTTAATGAAATTTTCAGATATGTTCAACAAAGACATGTCTTACAAACTGAACATATAATATGCGGTGACAAGAAATGAAACAACCGCAAGCTGAGCAAGGTACGGCATTATACATTTATAGCTGTCAACTGTTTAGTATAGGTAGATAGGGAGGCAAGTTGAGTTACTATTCATTTAAGTTAATTTTTGGTTATTGTAAGCTGTGTGCATGTTAGGATTTTGGTATGGATCTGGGGGTGGGGTTTAAGCTTAGTTGCCTTTATATATCACTGGTATCACATTTCTGTTTGTGTGGGTTAAAGTCTCGAGTTCTGCTATTGTGGGCATGTGAGAAAGCTTGCCAGTAGTTTCCCATAGTTGGTGGTTTCTCCAATTTTTACCTCCACCACTTACACTAGTTGCTATTTATAGTCAATCGTGTGCTGAAAAATGTAATTAAATTCATAACAACCAACCAATATTTTGGTAAATGTTGCAGCCTTACATAACAGACACTTGTTTTTAGTAAATGCAACAATTCTAACAACAATGTGTCAATTTTGTCACAAAATAGTTTGGTTTAATGGTAATCAGTCGTATTTATATAATGAAAATGGATTTGGAAATAAAAAGATAAAGAAAAAGTATAATGTATATATTTTTTGTCTATCTTTGCACATATACATGCATGAGAAATAGTTTAATATTTATTACGACTTTGACATGTACAGTGTATTTACAAGTGTAATAGGTACAACATGATCTAAATATCAATTTGCAAATTAATCTCACAATAAGAACTTTACCCAAAAAAATATTTAAATAATCATTGTCGGCAAGTTTTATTTTTTTAAAACAAATATCCATAGTTTATATATTTTACTCTTACATGGTAAAAATCAGTAGTGGGCTTCAAATGGACAAGATATAGTTTTTAAATGATCATGTGACCGATGACCAGAAGAGGTCTCGGAAACGCTTATCTTAATTTTTTATCTGGGATGCAGAAAATCATACATGCAGAAGTCCTCCATATGCATGCAAATACCTGGGCAGCAAATTCAAAGGTTTGCTAGTCCTACTTCAACAACTGAGTTGGAGAATGTGTTGATTATTTTATCATTTTAGTTGTGCCGATATTTACAATGACAGACTTCAATGGTTAAAAAATTCCCAGATGTGCATGATGTATTTATAAGAGTATATCAAAAGAACATGTAGTAATAGCTGGGTGGCATCTTCAAAGACTTTGACTAGCAGCTTGGGTGGAAAAATGTGTTGATATTTACAATGACTGAATTCAGAGGCAGATAGACCCACCCAAGACATTCATGTGGTTATTATAACTTTAGCTTCCATTATTGTGTTCATTTCTAATTGTAGCCAAATAAATAGTGCATGCAACCTCGAAATAAAGACACACCAAGAATTGGACAAAAACATTGTTTGCAAATTTGGATAAGTATTTTTGGGTCAAATGAGAAAATGACAGTGATTTTAATGAGATTCAGAGAGTGCTAAAGTTGCTAGAACTGATAGTTTGGATGCGATAGTAGACAAGTGTAAGAAAGTGTGTAATGTCTGGCTTAGTGTTTGGAATAAGATCATTCCTTGGATTGTCAATATTAGGTTACACCCCTGGTACATCACTGTCAGGCCATTATGCGCATCTATGGTCACGACTCACCAGTATTGGCACAAAAGTCATACCGAATTCAATTAACGAAAATACAATTCTGCATCGCTTACCAATTGAAAGGCAGCAATTATCACCAGAATATTCTATTAAAAATATAATACTAATTTTGGACAAATGGGATATCACCCCTGTTTTCACTATTCTGCACATGGCTTTGAAAAGATGTAATGTTCATGCATCAGGCTATGGAAGTGAAATACATTACTTTGGAATATTTCTGTCGGCATTTCAGTCAAAAATTTAATTTTCAACCAAAACATGCCCGTGCTCCAATGTTTACAGAAATGATGTCTCATTTTGTGGAATTATCAGACACACTGAATAGGCTAACACATTTGTACATGTCAGTGTTGTAAATAATGTAGAAATTAAACTCAATGGCAGCCAACAGTTCTTCTACTCTGCAAATTTCAACATTGTCTAATAAGCAACTGCAACTTTTGCTGTTGGGACCAAATGTTTTACCAAATAGGAGTCCTGGACTCCTAGTTTTAAAAACCTAGCAAGACCTCTGACCAGTCTTGCATTTATGAAGGAATGGAAGCTGTTTATGGTAATTTTGATGATGATTCTAATTTGACTTGGTATATAGCTGCAGATAAGAGCAAGAACAACTCTGACAACTAAAGAATTTGTGAGAAAAAGTATCTTATTAAACAGTAACTTTTTTTTGCAGAAATACAATGTTATAATCAGCTGACATTTTAACCAAGAGAATGTGTGTGCAATTTACAATTTAACATACCGGTAGTTTTAACAATGTTTCTGTTATATCACAGCAATTTCTGCAGTGTATCAGTTTGAAATTATGTCTAGCACGGGGAAATCATGACAGATACATGAAGCATGATGTCCCACCCTGTCACATTATTCTGACACCAGGTCAACCAGTCCTAACAGTAACCTTTTAATGATGAGCTCCAAGGAGGCAACTGTTAGTACCATTTTTAGAATTCTTTGGTATGGCTTGGCTGGGGTTCAAACTCACGACCTTCAACATCCTGGGCAGATGCTCTACCCACCAGGATACCAGAGAAGTCTTAACCAGGAGAAATGCAGTTTTCTCAAAATATTTTCTTAAATACCTGCAATGGCATTTTAATGAAGGCTACCAATTACAATCCAATAAACACAGCACCCTCTGAAGCTAAATCCTTAGACAGTACATGAAATATGTTTCATGTGTCATGGACAAGACAAGCTGATGCTACAAACTGATCCAATAGTTGTAAATATATATACATAAATAGTGCAACAAAATTACTAAATTATCAAGCAGTTCATGTCTCATCTTACAAAGAATTCATTATGAATATATATATATATATATATATATATATATATATATATATATATATATATATATATATGTATGTATGTATGTATGTATGTATGTATGTGTGTGTGTGTGTGTGTGTGTGTGTGTGGCTTGTAACATTGTCTGTCATGTTCATCCATTCACATGCTGTATTAAAAAAGGTGGCTTATTAGACTACCATTGTTTAAAGTCATTCTTGGTAAGACCTTGCACTTATTGTTAGATGAAATAAACTAAAGAGACTTTAATATGTTCTAGAATGTATGTACTGTTAGAAACATGAATGAAAGTGTGTGAAAAACACCCAGGTATGTATTAATGGCTGATCCATCAACATATTTTCCAAATTATATTCAATCCCTGGTCTTTCACTTGCATGAACGACAAATGATCTTCATCTTCACGACTTGTACTGCCCGAGGTGTTGACTGTGTCTTGCACTAGAGGAGGAATGCCAGAGGCTTTTTGTTAGTCTGGTGGTTAATTGATTTTAATACTCGCGAAGCACGGGAATCATTCACATCTATCGATCGTTCACTCACTCATAACAAACACATACATTGGGACATGACACGAGTCCAGGGTTACATAATTATGGAATCCAATTAGTATCCTGTCAATTAGTGGCACGGAGTTTATTTTAATTGGTACTATTTGTGCTAGAGTTTTCATCCTCTTGCTAGGGCATAATATCTGCCTCTCATTAGTAATGAATAAATATATTCTGACTGACCTTCGCATGCAGATAGTTTATAAAATCCCTCTTCTTTTGATCCATGGTATTAAATAATTCAGTAGTATCAATCCCTTTCTTAACAGAACACCTGTGTTTCTAATGGTTATTGACCTGAACATTTTTTAAACTGCTAATGTATGTGTGGAAGTGAGAGGCTTGATAGTCTGCAACAGGCAGAGGCTGAAAAGTCCAGCACAAATAGTGCCAAGCATCGTTGGTGTCTGCCACCAATAATGTCAGGGATTAAAAATGGCAGAGAACTCAGATGCCCTGCTAATTCTTTGATCTGAAGTAGCGGCTTGGCGAATATATGCATATCAATAAGAGATTATACGTTGGTTCGGAATGGATTAGATACAAAATCCCTCTGTATAATTCTAGTCCCAGGATAAAGGGAAGAATATGTAGAAACCAGCTAGAACGAATGAGGTGTTGAATTACATGGAAGCATAAACTATACGTTACCAGACTGACTTTGCTGGGACAGCAAATATTTGCTATCATATTAAATCTAAAAGTAAAGCATCATTCTGACGAACATATACTTACTTAGACACACTGGTGATCCCAGTAAAACGTTCAGATAGATAACATAGACTTTGGACCATCCGTCCCTACTTGTCAAGTGTTGACTCGAGTCGTCAAGGCTTCCCTATAATAACTCACATGAGGCATCAGTTGTTTAAATATACAGAATATTTGAACCCTTAAGTTTCTGTATAGAGTAATGGTACAAAATAAAACAACAATATCAAAATGTGACACAAAAATCAAGTAATATTTTGGCCATGTAAGGGAGGTTTGTTAGCGAAAGGAAACCGGAAACGGAAATGAAATATATTTTTGTTAAACGTCGGCCACACCCCGGACAAACGCTGAACTTTAAAAGTTCAGTAATAACCAGCAAAAAACGCAATCTCTCACAACCAAATAATTTAGCATTAAAAAATTAGTTAAAGGCGTCGACTATCTATACGCTATATGATTCTGTTTCAGTTCAACTTGCATTTTGTAGACAAACAATACGTGGTGTCATGTGACCATATAGATATAGCTCATAGACCATGGAACCCTATGTACATGTCTACAGGTACATCTAAGCTTCTATTTTATACATACTACTTCAAATATGCAAAAAAAAAATATTTTGGTTATTTCCCGAGCCGTGCTCTCTGAAGAAGGTACCGATTTAGATTTCGTTTCAAGTCGGTATCACACTAAAAATTCACTATGTAAATACCAAGGAGAGAAGACGTATTCTGGGTGCACATGGAGAAGAAAAGAAAAAAAAAACGTATGTTTTTGTTCGACCTGTCGGGATCTAGTCTTTCTTACCACCAGTCCTACTTCCATGTGGCCACCACAAAAACCAATAACCAAAGAACAAAGGAATAGGAAAATAATAACAAAGAAATACTACTTTGAAAAGGAAAGAATAGAAGCCCGCCAGGCTGTGAAGAGAGTAAGTGCACATAAAATAGGAACGATAGGAACACGCAGTAAGATAGCAGTAAAGTAATATAATTTAAGCCTGCGGGCATTTGCATTCTCTGTGCTGTTTTGAAGTATTTAAACTCATTACGGTTAACACTATCATTATTCCTTCTATTTTCTCTCGACTAACAACATTCTTATTCTATTGGCGCCCTTAACCTAAAGTCAACCGTTCTCATCTCATCTCATCTAAGCAAAGATAACAATTATTTAATCAAGAGTTAAAATCTAATTTTAAAAAAAAAAAATTCAGTAAATACCTACATCAAATAAGTGATAGTTCTACCGTACTACAATATTAATAAACGATCTAACTTACATAGTAAATTAAAAAGATAATACAAAAAAAGTTTACAATTGAAAACCTCAATTGAAATTAATCTATTCACAAAGTTAACTAAACCTCAAACTAAAAACTATATCCAAAAATAACTAATTAACATAAGAATGGTTTCAGCTTAGTAGCAAATCAGTATTCCCACTTAGTCAAACTAGTAGACAATATGGCTCAAAACAAGTATACAAACCAAATGGCGCTCAACGCCAGAAAAAGCGCCAGATAGGCAACTTAACAATATCAGTAAACAATTCACTAATACAAAAAGTACAACTAGACATTAGCTTGAGACGTTCAATAAAATAAATCAAACTAAAAATACAACCTTCACTACCAGCTCCCATGCGTAATTACAACACTAAATGACCTTGTACCGACCTTATCTATAGACTTCAAGCGCCATGATCAGTCGTACGAATTAGATGACACAATACCCACACTATATGTGGATCACACAATAATGTCGCCCCCCCCCCCCCCACACACACACAAATGGACCAACATTTAGATGTAAAAAAAAAAAACTCTACCAACAAAATTCTACCAACATACAAACTGACTGAAATTCCCCAACCGAAACCATAAATTGTCATCCGGATAAACTAAGAACCAAAAACCATTATTATCTCACCCGAACCACAGCTAAACCAACCTAATGTAAACGACCCAGCAACCAATCTAATCGTAACAGCTCCAACTACAACTCTACAGCAAACTACCTACTTACACACACACACGCACACACACACACACACACACACACACATACAGAGCAAAATTCAGCAATAATGGAAAACAGGATGTCTCCCAGAATAAACAAACAAAGAAACAAATAAAGAAAAATACTCCACAATAGCCTATCCCCCGGCCCCTCAGGGATCAATCAAGGAAATAAAACCAACAGCCACCCATCTTAAAACAAATCCCTTAAACCTAACTACCCCTCAGCAGGGAACAAGTGAACTATTTAGGTAAAGGAAAGCTTCCTATGGAGAGAAAAAAAAAAAGAAGACCCGCCCCCCCCCCCCCCCCACACACACATACCACCGCTCCAACCCAAACTGGGAAACAGGATACACGCACTTACAAACCCTCTCCAACAGGCAACGACCAGTAAGTAAAACCAAGATTTTATTCACCGGGATATACTTTATACATAAGCAGTAGAGACAAGCAGCTACTCCACCTAAGCAACAACATTTTTAGGCACCCTTTCCCGAGAACACCGTGGGCAATTTAGATTAATGAGACTAAAAACTGATAACCAAGTGGTATATGTCCTGCAGCTGGAAAACCTATGCCACATTAGAGTTAAATCGAAATTCAAAATAAAAAATAAACTTACTAAACCTGACAGCAAGGGACCACAAAATACAAAATAAACCAACTAAACCTGACAGTAAAACCCCACTTAATTCAAAACAGACAACAAAACTACTAAACCACCGTTTAATAAGAACTTCAAAGCAGTACTAACCCTCAACGAATATAATAAGAACCTAAATGAGCAAACACTTTTTAATTAAAAAAGTCAATGAAAATGGTGCAAAAATAGAAACTACTACTACTACTACTACTACTACTACCACTACCACTACTACTACTACTACTACTACTACTACTACTACTACTATTATATACCTAAAATCTCCAAATACTCACCAGGCATATTCAAAAGTCGTATCAATAAGAGAAAGGAAGGCTTGCAATATTTATAAATGAACTCCTTGTCTTACTCTGAAATCTTAACAAAACCATTACCAATAGAAATTAAAAACAAAATTGAAATTCAAACTCTATTAGTCAGCACTGGATCGAATAATATATTAACTAAGTTATATGACCGGGGGGGGGGGGCAATGCCATCCCAATCAGCTTGAAACTTATCAACAAATCTCCACTAACCAGCCTGGAAAACTAATCATTTATGACGACTTCAATGCCCACAATGAACAATGGGAAGAAAGTAGAAGGAAAAGAGAGTCAGTTGAATTGAAGATTGGATTGCTGAATCAAACCTAACTATACTCAAATATGAGTCCAAAAAGACTTAATCCTGAGGGTGGCTCCCTCACAGCAATCAATCTTACTATATGCACACCCACACTACCCCAATTTAAAAACTGGTACGTTGATCAAGATAACGCATTAGGAAGCGACCATTTCCCCATCATAATCTCCCTCCAAATATCAGTTCAGCACAATCCTCGCGAAGTCCTACCCAAATGGAATTATAAGATATATATATATATATATATATATATATATATATATATATATATATATATATATAACTGGGATAACTTTAGAAAGACCCTAGCCGTTATTAATAACAAAGAGCTCGAAGACCCAGATATAGCAATATTCAATGATAACGTAATTAGTACTATACTTAATGCAGCTGCCCTAAATATCCCCACACCCAAAAAACAACAAACACTGAAACTAAACAAACAGTACCATGGCGGGATGATGAATCTGAAACAGCACATATAGACAAAAATAAGCCTTTAACAAATATAAGCAAACAAAAGACTCAATAGATTTCATTCAATAAAATGAGAAAGAAAAGCACCTTAAAATAACATAATACTTGCCAAAGAAGAGAAATACATGGTTGAATTCTGCTCCAAATCGAACCTCAAATCTAACGTTAAATATGAGAAGAAAAAAAAACTATCGGGGAAATCTATTAACTTAATGCCAAAGCTGACAAATGCTACAACCAACCATGAGAAAACTGACGTAGGTACTTGCTAACCATTTCCCGGCAATGAGCAGTAATACCAACCACATTGAGAACTTCCAAGAACACAGACAGAAAACAAACCACATTTCCTAACCTCTTTAAAGACTTAGGGTTCAAGAACTCAGATTTAAATTCAGAAATCACCCAGTACGAATGGATACTATCGCTAGGGTCTAAAAAAGAAACATCACCTGGGAAAGATCAAATTGGGTGCATTATATACAAAATCTTCCAAACAATAGTACAACAACCATTATAAAACTGTTCAACCAAATTTGACAAAGTGGAAATCTTCCACTCAGCTGGAAACAAGCAATTGTCATCCTTATCCATAAACCAGGTAAAGACCTTTATAATATTAACTCGTATCATCCCATCTCCCTTACTAATAGCATATATAAACTGATGGAAAAACTTCTAGCCAGCAGATTACAAAACACCACCTAGAAAGTAACAAACACTTATTAGAAACCAATATGGCTTCTGTAACAGGCGCTCCACTACAGATCAGCTTTTAAGATTAGAAGCGCATATCAAACTAGCTTTCAACTCCAAACGAAAGTCAGAGAGACAACTTATAGCAGTCTTCCTTGACCTTGAACAAAAAAGCCTTTTATCTTGTCTGGAACAAAAGATTGATTGAAAAAACTCAACCTTTTCGGAAATACCGGACGCATGTTTAGCTGGATTGAAAATGTCCTAACAGGTCGCAAAATAAAAACTACAGTAGGTAACACACAAAAGAACATCCCCTTGACAATGGTACCCCACAAGTTAGTGCAGTGAGTCCAACGCAATTCAACATCACGATTAACGACCTTGACCTCAACCTAGCAACACAACGGGTGAACATCTCCCAATTCGCTGATCACAGCGGCATCTGGAGAACAGGAAACCCGGCTAGCAATCAAGTTGTTGATGCAATTTATATGATGTTTTCTTAGTTTACAGGTCTGCATGATTTCGTTTGATACATTTGTATGATTGATTTAATTTGATACATGTGTATAACAATGTGCTTTTGAATTATGAATTGGAATTCTTACCTTAATTCTTAGTTAAGAATTACGTAGTGTTAATTTATGTCATGAAACACTATGCTGAGTTATGAATAGGATGTGTTACGGTAATTCTTGAACTAATCATCTTGTTTGAATAATGATTATTTTCTAAGAATTTAATGTATTACATTAGTTAATGATTTACAAGAATACATGTGAATTCACCGAATATATATTTCATAGATGACTTAGCGACAGTGTATACGAATTATTTGCTGTGGAAATTAAGGCAGAGCCATAATTCAACGTCTCGCTATGTAGTAAGTTAATGTATTAGGTCAAGGCAAAACTAATTAACAATTTGTATAACTACATGCATTTGAGGACATGTGTAGTTAATTACTAGCCGTAAAGTTGTTATCACTGATAGAACTGATTGCTCGAACCAGGAATAATGGAAAGTCTCAACAGTAACCATTGTAACGAGAGACTTAGGTTGTTTTAATTTTCTATTGAAAAGAAGAAAATAGCTTTTTTGGGAAGATCGTGAAGTTACGGGAATAGCGACGTAAAGTTTGGGAAAAGAAGTTGGGAGAAACGGAAATTGCAGTGAACGCATGATACAGTGGACAAATCCGGAATCAAGCGGTAACATCCACGAGTGCGGAGTATCTAGAGATTGGACGAGACAGGGTCTTCTAGAACATCATTGAATCGAACAGTGACGCGATCGAGAATAGCAGGTTATGAAAATCGAACAAATCATTGACTTAGATTGTACCACTCGATCCTATGATGATTTAAAACTATCAGTAAAAGAACGGCTAAGTTGTTTAAATCTATTTCAAATCTTATTGTAATTCGTTGAAAGTTGTATTTCTAAATAACGTGTATTCCTAATGAAAGGAAGTTTCATAATTGTGCATGTAATTGATTAAATCGTTTACTTATCTTTACGGGGGCTCGGAGTTGTTTGTTCAATATACCTGCTCAGTTTACTATATATATTCTCCTACTCGAACCGGGCAATTATATCGAGGGCGGTCACCTCTTAGATAACGAGTATCAAAGGAGAGTGGGTTATAGTTATTATTATATGTTGTATAATACCCCTTGACAAGTGGGACTTAACACTTATCATTTGACAAGTGGGGTTATACAATACTATACGAATAACGCTCATAACCCGCGAGTAACCTGACATACATGTTCTACACTACACAGCTACCATTTCACCGAATTTACCAGAGAGCAAAAATGGACTGATGAGAAATGTAACTAAGCTGATGAAAAACGGAACTTGTGCTTAAAAGCTCTTTTAAGGGCTACCAATACTGTTTCATATCCAGGTCTCCATTTTGGCTTGGTATCCCATTTCAATAAAACTATTATGTACACTAACTTTATCCTTCAATCCACCATATCGATAATTCAAACCTTTTATGACCAAACTGTCCATATGTCGCTCAGACATATTAATTATTAAAATTTGCAGGGCATCTACAATGTATACCATGTACTATAATTTTTCCGATTGTTGGGACGTAGGAAAAGTTTACAACTTGTTTTGATTCGACCCAATTGCACAGGTGGCTAACACATCATTGGCATTTGTTATTGTCTATTAGTACAGCTTGACTAAAGTTGACTAAAGATAGCAGATCAGGCATCCGTGAAATAAACAACTGTCTTTAAGGGCTTTCATTGGGTTTTTACGTTTGACATAATTGGTGGTTTGAGGGCGTACGACGTCCAAAATCATCTTGGTACACTTAAGAATACGCTTTAGTAATAATGGTGCAGGCTTTCTTCTAAGGACCGATCTCTCAGTGCTGTATGAACTATTCTTGAAATTTTACATGTAATATGTCCACATCAGAAGGACAATATTTAACATTTTGTCCTAAAACCCGAATGGGTCCGAGGCGTGTGTGCATGGTACCAAGCGTTGAAAGCTTCTCGTTCGGTGTTCATGTTGTCGGGGTCGTAGTAGTAAGCATTTGACCAATGAACGGACAGAACGGCATGTTGATTGGCTTTGGAATTGTAAAAGTACGGAAAATATCCTTTGGCCATTTCAGTTATCCCAAATTTTTTAGGCATTTCACTCAAAGGCATTGTCAAGTAACTCGTCGCATCTTTACACTGCCTTGTCCCACATGCATGGAAATGAACTTGGATGCGTTCACAGTTACTTACGGATGTTTGGTGCATTGTTCCATATTGTATTTCAAAGCGATGACAATCACCGTAACGTTCGATGTCCTCTTGGCTCCACGTCTCGTCGATGGGTTTATTAGGTGCAGTGGGTAAATTCATCCTAGACATGTCAATCCATAATGCTTGTGTTGCTCTCGATTCTTATACCCATAGTCACATTTTCGCGCAGTAAAAACTGTATCACATGAATGCTGCGATAGTGGTAATGGCATCGAAATGTTCATCGCGATGACAGACTTAAACGTTATTTCCATCTTTATATGTTTGTCTCGAAACAACAGACGTCCGCCAACTTCTTGAGGGTGCACTTTCAAGGTGTAGCGCGGAGCCAAGACCTCTTGCAATATTTGCATTTCACTAATGTCACAGGGTGTGTCTTTGGTTTGGCCAGCGTTTTGTAACTGGAGTCATACTTAACTTCGTTATTTGGCTCGGTTCTATTTTTGAGTAGTTTGCCAGTCTCTTTTCCATTCTACCGTGTCGTTCTTGTCGGCATACGTTCGTTCCACCACGATAGCCCGGGCTAAATACATCGTGTATTGAAGGTTGTAAACTCGAACAATGATGCGTTTGATGCTACGAAGGTCGACAACCTATGTCACCTTTTTGCGTACGGTCCCTTTGGGAAGAGTAACGTGGGCTATGTACGATGTTGCTTTTCCATCGGTGATGTGAAACTCGTCGTTGGACAGCTGAATGCGTTGAAACTTGTCGATGACTTTGGAAGGTGTCAATTATGATGGACAGCTAAACTCGATCCAAAATGTGGACTTCAGACTGTCGTAATAATTGGCCACGATTGTGTAGTTTATTTTTGAGAGAGGTGAGTGGCTCTGAAAATGACCGTTGGGTGTTTGTTTGTTTTAAAAAAAGACAAACTCAGGAACGGGAAGTAATGAACTGTAACTGATTATACCTTTGCCACGACCAAGGCCTACTTCTAGACCTGCTATTGTCGATGATTTGGTAGAAATAACCAGCGTTGGTATCTCAGGCGTAGTTGCAGTGTGAACGGGATCAGAGTGTTTGAATCGGAAAGGTTGTTGTACATTTTTTTTCAGACTCCTTAACGCTGCCAAAATGTCCAAGAGTATCGTCACCGTTTGGCTTTCACCATCCTCCTTCTCTCCTTGATCTTGTTTCTTCGCAGCTCTTCTTACTGTCGTTTTCTTCTTGCCTCTTCTTCTTCTCGCTGTTGCTGCTGATACACAGCTTGTTCTGCTTGTTTCTGGAACTGAAAAACGTTCTCCAATTATTGTTTCTAACTCTGTTTAAAATCATCGATTACGGTAAGGAAGGAGAAAAAGGTGAAGATGCAGATACCAGAACAAATTATAGTTAAGATGAGAGAAAACCCTAAAGACCCTATTCAGGGCTAATCCATTGCCTCGAAAAGATTTACTCTGTGTGTGTGTGTGTGTGTGTGTGTGTGTGTGTGTGTGTGTGGACCGGCTGAGCCACATACAAAACTCAAATGAGACCGACACGAATCTGGTATATGCGATTTCACTATTATAAATATAACTGGATATACTACTTAGTGACAGACTGTCTTAGATTTATGTCGCATCTCGATACAAAGTATGGTTGTTGTATGCTTGCGTTTTGTTCTTCTCGTTTTTTGTTTAAGAATGAGAAAGAGATTTTTGACGTAGATTTAACACTTTTAGTCTGCAGTGTGGCCGTTTATAGTGATGTCTAGCTCTGAGGCATCTTGATACAGACGTATAGCCTCATGTTCCACCCATTTACATTACCCTGATACCAGGCCGAGCAGTTCTAACACCAAGCCCTTATTGCTGATCGCCAAGCGAGGCAGCTGCTAGTACTATTTATATATGTCTTGGTATGACTTGGCCGGGGTTCAAACCCGCAACATCCCACATCCAAGGCGGACGCTCTAATCTCTTAGGTCACCATAGCGGCAGAATAAGGAGACAGGGAAACGTGATACATATAAGGAGGCAATACAACTGACACATACAAATACATAAATAACACTGCATAATATTACAAGATCAGTAACATCGTTTTTATACTGGTAACCCTATGTGAAAGCGTGTACATTACTATGCTATGCAAACATTACTTGTGACCTATCAGCCGCAATAAAAATAAAATCAGTACTTTGTTTTACAAGCGGAATGATATATAATGAGTGAAACGTTGCTCAATAAAGTCTTATGAACTATGTATTAAAAGATGTAAAGTTATACTAGACAGCTTTTATCTTTTATACATATGTTTAAGCTTTAAACCATTTACATACATTCTGAATGAAAACTTAAACATTTTAGGTAATTTTGAAAATGTTGATAGATGTTTAAACTTTATAATTATGACAGTAAGAAAAGAAAGCGACTTGAATGTTAGAGTTTTGTCATTTTTTGATATGAATATTGGAATTATCTTTATCCACTGTTTTAAATTAGTTCAGTAATGATTTAATTTTCTACATTCAAATAATAAATGTAAAATTGAAACCTTCTCCAATTCACAACGATACATGTATCACTATCTTGCAATCTGTTTGTGTATTAAAATGAATTTTCATGTTATATGTTAAATGAAACATTCTTCAGTTTAAAATAGGCAATGAGAACAAGTAGATACATTTTTTTTTTTGATTGCATAATATCAAACCTTCAATTTATCGTGTAGTTTTCTGTTTTATTTTTCTTCTTTGATGACTTTGTGAAAAAAATCATCATCTTGTCATATTCATTAAATTATCTCATAAATATGCATTATAAATTACTAAAAAGGCGTTTCTTTTATTCCTGTATTGTAACCTCTTCGTTTCCAAATAAAACTTCTAACTTTGATGGGTTCTAGGTGCTTTGACCACAGGTGCTTTGACCATAGGTGGTTTGACCATAGGTGGTTTGTCCACAGCGGGGGTTTGACCACCGGGGTTTTGTCCATAGGTGGTTTGTCCATATGTGGTTTTTTATAATAATAATAAACTGTTATTTAGAGTTTAAAATTATGGTTGAATTAATGAAATTTTATGTGACAAGTTTCCTTTGAGTTGCCAATAAGTGAATGCTAAATAGTAGTTAACATGTAATAAATAAAAGTCAGTAACAGCTTGTTTTCGGTCCACATAAAGGCTGGTGCCAGGCCTATTATTGCACATCTGTCAATTAGTTAAATAAATAATGTATACATTATACATTTATACATAATCATATTATTATTACATCATGTATAAATACAAGTCATCTGGATATTTGTTTGCAACCAATAGGCACAGTGCATCACGCATGGATTAAGTGCCGCAACTTAAGATATAATTACGCAACTTACTGTATAATCCCTTGATAAAGTTAAGATATACATTACGCAACTTATAATCCTTCAACTATACAAATTTTAGTGAATTAAATGCCACAACTTATAATCCCTGAAGATATGCTTTTAATCCCTCACTTTAATCCCCAAATATACTTACATCTAATGCTCCAACAACTAATCATAGTCTTTTCATATTATTCTTACCACCTATGGTCAAACCCCTGTGGTCAAACCCCCGCTGTGGACAAACCACCTATGGTCAAACCCCCGCTGTGGACAAACCACCTATGGTCAAACCACCTATGGTCAAAGCACCTGTGGTCAAACCTCCGCGTACCCTTTGATGAATTTTCCTTATTGTTGACATATAATCTACATTTGTGGTTTTCAATCCAGACATATTGTGTTACATCATACAAGTGAGAGGAACTAGAGATATTAATAAAGATGCCCTTTAATAATAATAAATATAATACATTTACAAAGAAAATAATTCATCGTCTCCTTCCATGCAGGTTTTTCTTCTTAATAAAAGAATATTATCTTTTTAAAACTACACTTAATTACAAAAATATATTCAGCTTAATAAGTATATATAAATAAATTAAAAGAAATATATAAAACAAATTAAAATAACCCTACTTACAGGGATTGAGAGAGCAAAGTTTAAAAAGGCATTAGTGGGCCCTATACCTATAAAAGAAATTAAAATAGCCCTACTTAAAGGGATTTAGAGAATATAGTTTAATTAAAAAAATAAACCAACAACAAGCTATCCCCTCTCTAAGGGCATTAGTGGGTCCTGTATCACTACTTTTCCCCGTGAAATGATGGAGATACAATTTAAAAGTTGAAAAATTAATTATTTCCTTATATAACAAACTGGAAAATTAATGTTGGTTCAATTAGAAATCTCTTTGACTTGTAAAAATAAACTAAGATTTGTATATCATTTTAGTAAAGGTTTGGAAAGTTTCAATAAATACAACAACAAAATCAAGGAAACCCCAAAACGAAGATGAATTTTCCCTTTTGACTTGTAAAGTTAGCAAAATACTTTTTTAAAATTGTAGAACTGAATGAGAAAGGATTTTGCTTTAAGAAAATCTAGGTTGGGGGTTAAACATAAGGTCATGAGAATACCATTCAGCAACTTGCAAGAAACTACATGGGCACATATAATGAATATATTTTACGGAAGCTATTTGAAACAGTTATCTCGGTTTTGTTTACACTGGGCTTACATTTTACACTTATTTGCATTATTCAGATCAGTTACTTTTATGTCCACCCTTTGATCCTTGCAAACCTACTTCCGTCCCGTTCTTATATCTGTGATGTTACTCTAAAGCGTTATTGTCTTGATCTCCATAGCGCTATCAACATCTTACATCTTCATTAGAAGCGATCTAGTTGGTGTAATTGTGCAGTATGCATAAAGAAGAACAGGTGTAGTAAAATGAAGACTTTGTTTTTAGAGTCTACATGAATTTTGTTTTTGGGATAACACACATATATAACAGTAGAATCATCTACTTAAATTCCGGTCTCTCCATTAACGTTATGTCCTCATTTAGTCATTTTTACTGGTTTTGAATGTTTGTTTTGTTTCTCATTCTTTTTTGGAATAAAAATATAAGACAAAACGCTCTGAATAGAATATTTAATGTTGTCATGATAATATTAAAACAATATCATAAATTTGTTACCACAGTGCGCTAGTTTTTATTCCTCTTGAAAAAAAAAACCCAAAAATTGATGACATTTTAATGAAAGTCAAAATGCACGAGTATGATTGTTCGAAACTCGTTACTTTACGACTTGTTTAAACTGATACTAGACTGGAATTGCAAATTCACGGTTTCACTGAACTTCCTCCCATTTTTTCGGTTTTTTTTTCTTTCTTGAAGTAGTCACACAGCACCATATTTAGCTTGATCAGGCCGCTTTAACTCGGCTTGCACTTACGGCTTTGGTTAGTTTCTGTTGGGCAATGATAGTAAAGCGCCTTGCCTAAGGACGTAACACGGCTGCCTACCCTACCTGGTCACGGAATCGAACCCGATACTCCTGCATAGAAGTTCAGCAACCATTCACAGATCCTAGGCCAATAAATCTTCATAAAATGATTATAAAACTCTTACTAAATACCTCACCCACGCTTAATGAAATTGTCAAATGTTATATATTGTATCATGATCAAGAGGAAGCTGTAAACAAATTTGCTTACTTTTTCCTGAAAATAGTTTTCTGAGTGTTTATAAAAGAATTATGTAAATGTTGAGGAACAGATCAAATATGTTATCAAAACAGAGAATCACTCCGGTCGTAGCAGAATTAAAACTTTCTTACATGGTCTAATAATAATTATCTGACCTAATGTGTCTTTCTGTGGTGAGCTGCCTGACCTGATTTGTCTGGTATGTAGTAGGCTGTCAGACCTAATGTATCTGTCTGCTGTGGGGTGCTGGACATAGTGTGTCTATCTGCAATAGGATGCCTGACCTTACGAGTCTGTCTGTTGTAGGTTGCCTGACCTAAAGTGTATGTCAGCTGTTGGCTGCCAGACCTAAAGTGTCTGTCTGCGGTAGGCTGCCTGACCTTACGTGTCTGTCTGTTGTAGGTTGCCTGACCTAAAGTGTATATCAGCTATTGGCTGCCAGACCTAAAGTGTCTGTCTGCGAAAGGCTGTCTGATCTTACGTGTCTGTCTGCTGAAGGTTGCCTGACATAAAATTTATGTCAGCTGTGGGCTGCCTGATCTAACGTGTCTGTCTGAGGTAGGCTGTCCGACTTTAATGTATCTATCTGTGGTGGACTGCCTGACCTAACGTGTCTGTCAGCTGTGGGTTGCTTCTCCTAATGTGTTTGTCTGTTGTGGCCTGCAAGGTACATAAAGCAATAAACCCACAACTACCCACTGCAGTTTGTAAATACTATATATGAGTTATTGTAGAGTTTCTTGAAATCATATGCACAGCGGAACGGGATATTCAACTCTCCCATGAATGAGCTGTAATTGCTGTGTCATTTTATCATTATGAATACATATACTCTTCGTAAATGTTCAGCATCCTATTAACCAAATGGTGTTTGTGCAGTGTCTGTACCACATACCCTTTCCAAAAAGCAGAAATTAATTGGTTTTTTTTTGTGAAACAAACAATACTGTGAAAGGGTATAAATTTAGCGTCTTATTAATACTCATCGTAACTTTGCCAACAGCTTCACAGTACATCCTGAGCGATTTTAAAAAACTATTTAGTAATTAGGCATGTCCCGCTTCAGGCAGACTTTCAACGACCTCTCTAATACGATTCATTTATCTTTTAGAAAAAAGGTGAAATACTGCCTAAAGACCAAATGACTCAGTCAAATTGCCTATTTTTCTTTGAATACAAATGCAGGTCTACATTAGTTAAGGTGTTTAAAAAATGCCGACAACATCCCTGTAAAGCTAAGGCAACTTTTGGACATCACACACTAATAAATGACTAGGGACCCAGGTTGTCCGCAATAACCCATCATGACTAAATTTATCTATTTTTTTAACAATTCTGTACCTCACCCCTATATAGCATTTGCAACAAAAACAATCCAAAATGCCAATATGTATAGATGTATTTCAGATACTTATCGGCGGCAATTTTCCGTTAAACATCGATTTATGCTAAAAAAATCACAATTTTCTCCTCAATGAGTTAAAACCTACATCTAAAATGTACATTTCTGAATTATTCAGCGAAAATTGAACATTTTGATGTATAATGTGTTTATGACGCTAGTAGACCTTTAAAAGAAATACAGTCCAAACAGAGCTGACATGGAAAGCTGCTGTTTCCCTTGCCATTCATACAGTGAAATTCAAACGAGTTGACTGTCTTGTCCCAAAGTGCACGTGCATGAAAAGAAATACTATCACGACGCAACGAATCTACTGAATATAATGATAAATGCAAAGTAACAAAACTATTTGATATTAAAGAAAAAAGTGTGAGGAGTACGGTGAAACCGGGACCGGAAGACCCTTTCGACACAGAACAACCAGCTCAACACGAGTACAACTGACAGAGCGGACAATGACTCGTCGACTGTGAGAAGGATGCCGGTGTAATGAAGTTCTGCGCTGCATATTTCTCTCAGATTTCTCAACAGTGTAGAAATTGATCTGCCTTTCCCGGCCGAAGTTTCCAAAATTTTCAAAGGATGTTCCATTTGCCAGTCTTCCTGTAGGCCGTAAGGGCTTTGTGCGCCATCCTGCGGATCCTGGAGTTGGGATCACGGTTGAACTCTTCCAAAGCTTCAGCCACGTCAGATTCCAGATGGTTTGGGGACCCGTCGCAGAGGGTGTGGAGAACCTAGGCAATAATAATAATAATAATAATAATAATAATAATAATAAGAAGAAGAAGAAGAAGAAGAAGAAGAAGAAGAAGAAGAAGAAGAAGTATACGCGCCTCTGTGTGTGTGTGTGTGTGTGTGTGTGTGTGTGTGTGTGTGTGTGTGTGTGTGAATTGATATATAGCATTGGGGCATCATGCCACTAGCATCAAGCACCATCCAGTCACATTATCCTGACGCCAAACCAACCAGTCCTAACACTACTCTCTTAATGCTAAGCGCCAAGCAGTCTGCTGCTATTACCATGTCTTTAAGTCTTTGGTATGACTCGGCCGGAGTTCGAACCTGCGACCTCCTGTATCAGAGGCGGACACTAACCATTAGACCACTATAGCACTATAGCAGTCATCATCTTCGTCATCATTCTCATCGTTGACAAGATGGTCGTAAGATGTTTCTTTTATGAGAATATTTATATTTGAAGAGATAGCAATACTGATTCTTGAGAAGGTTTGAAAAAAAAATTGCTTTTAAAAACGATCATTATCAAATGATTGACCAGCTTGCATAGTCTTGAAACCCAGTCAATAATGTGGTGAACAATATTCACGTGACCTTAAGAGTGTTAGCAGTGAACTAAAATACGAGATTTCAAGACTTCAGAGTTAGCCATTCATCTATTTATATTTTTGTGAATTAATGTTTACCACGATTGGTCGAATATAACGATTAACAGCTGATAATAATTACTGTGTACTGTGAACGCACACAATTATCACCCCTTTGATCCATAACATAATTAGATTGTCGAAGAAACATCAACTTCAGTCTGATTTGGGTAGGACACGTTCTTTTTAACTTGATGTTCTGTTTCCACTTTCGGAAGATCACTTTGATTAAAGATCCACTAATTCTCTTAAACTGATGTTTTGCCACCTAACACTTTTTTTATTTATTTATTTATTTATTTATTTATTTATTTATTTATTGATTTGTACGGTTAAATTCATAGGAAATATTACAGCAATATAGCATGCTCCATGAATCAAAGTTATATTTAATTTAAATAAGAGTAAGAACAGAGTAAACGCAACGCGAGAGAGAGAGAGAGAGAGAGAGAGAGAGAGAGAGAGAGAGAGAGAGAGAGACAGAGAGAGAGAGAGAGAGAGAGAGAGAGAGAGAGAGAGAGAGAGAGAGACAGAGAGAGAGAGAGAGATATTATGATACATTTCACTCAGTATACAAAAGAGTTGCAAAAGTTTTAATATGTAAGCAGTATATATAGTCATCAAGACTTCTGTTCAGTTTCCATTGCGTTTATAATTTTACTAACATATATGCTTGAGTTTTCACAACCATATTATTTTTAAATTGTCATTGAATATTGACAGTTCATTCAAATTATCCCGACATATGTAGTATTATGTTTTAATCGAATTCAGTCTAGCATCACTAAAGAATTCACACTCAAAGAGTGTCACTCTAGACACTAGTTTCATATTTGGTACGTTTTCTTTCTTCACTTTATTCCATGACAAGTTTCAACAGATAAATTATGGGTTAATGTCCTAAATTACAAGATATTTTCAATTATTTCTTTAAAGATTTTGACAAAAATCTTACAATTGGACAACTAATTAAATCTTGATTTTCATCGGTTAGTGGTATGGTCGGTCACTTAGATGGTAGGTATTGTAAGTAATAGGTCAAGAGCAAACAAATCCTGGAGTTTGCGAAGAAAACGCCTAGATATTTATAGTTTTATAAACTACGACCATTTAAAATGAATTGTAAATGGTTGACATTTCTTGCTACAAAACTGCGCTATATTGGCTTTATTATAAATGTCAATTATTTTCCATTCCTTGCAGCCCTGAACAAAATCATTAAAACTTTTTGGGAATTTGATTGCATATTATAAGTTTGGAAAACTTGAGCTGAGCACGTGCTCAAAGTTGGGATGTAATTAAAGAGGGAATCAACAGACCTACACTACATGTTTCAATAACAAAGGTTCCACTTTACCTGCTGCCTGACGTTGTCTGCTTCGTCAGCAATCATTTCCAGCACGCGATTCCAGAAGTCGGCAAGGTCGGCCTTGACCCTACATGGGCACATCTCGCGCAGTGCACGCTGTCGCACCTGAGGGCTAGAGTGCTTTGTCAGGTCAATAATGACGTCGATGTCAGTGGTTTCTGAACAAAGACGAAGGGCTTCCTTCATTTGGAGGGTCGACATTATGATCCTGGATAAAAATAAAAAGTTTAAATTGAGATTTTTTCCCCTTTAGTTTAATCATCAATGTGTGCTGTGTTTCCTATAAAATTACCACTTGTTGGATATATATATATATATATATATATATATATATATATATATATATATATATATATATATATATATATATATATATATATAAGCAACTTCATGCCCCCTTTCCTTACATTGTTATTAACAGAAACCCGTGAACTTCGGACCATATTTTTCATGGAATTTAAATTTATTCAACGCCTTAATTACTGGTTACATAAATATAAGTCTTTTGATTTTTGTAATATTACACCAATTTTATCAGCGGGGAAATAACTGTCTAGTAAAAGGGATAAAATGTTTGCACAAATTAAATTTGTTAACCACAGAATTACGAGAACTGTATCCTGCTGACTTTGCCAATATGAACAGGACAAGGGTAGGTTTAAAATAACCATAAGATTTGGAGGATCTGTAACCATTAAGCAAATTGAAGAAAATAAAACACAAAACAAAACAAAAACAACTACGACAGCAACTAAAAATCAGAGTCGTAGCTAGAGTGTTTGGAACCCAGGGACAAGATTCATTTTTAAGCCCCCCCCCCCCCTTCAGCCTCAACTCTGAAACCCATTATTCACATACAGCCTATTTCAAAACCCATTTTGGCGTCCACACTAGTCTAGAGCTTGGGGACATCTGTCCCCCTCCGCCCCCCTCCCTAGTTATGCCTCTCTGCCAAAACTCCACTAAACCGAGCGATATTTCGAAGCGGTGATCTGAGGATTTTTAAGACGGTTACAAATAATAGAAGACAAAATGTTACATATGACAAACAATATAACATCGATGCCATCGAGTTAAGTATACTCAAGACTTCTGGGAGTACAGCGTCATGTAATATATTAGATTTGACCAAGGGCAGACTAGCCTTCGAAAAACGAAGGAGAGGGAACCGCTGGATGTGAATTTCAAACTGCAAATTTTATTCAAAGTAGAAGACCTGATGTTAAATATACCAATAACAAATTGCAGTTGAACGCTCTTCAAAATTGAATAGTGGGTATTTTTGCTTTCGTCATAGACGTTGTTAACACTAACGCAAAACTATAACAATTGGAGTGAATTTACCTGCAGTAAATTCATACTGAAATCACTGATTTTACTGTATAAACTAAAGCTCTAAATTACTACAGCATTAAAGGAAAGAAGAATAGTTTTACTGCATAAACATAAGCTCTAAATTACTACAGTATTGAAGGAAAGAAGAACAGTTTTACTGTTCTGTTTTCAAGGCTTTAAATTTTCAGAAATAATACTTGTATACAGAATTTTCATATGAAAAATTAAACATTTGCTACAATCAAACAATTTCAAAAGTAATCAACTGTTTTTCTTGCGAATATTCTAGTCTTTGAAATGAAAGCAGACATATGCCATATACCGAGCCTCATAGAACTACTTATAATAGTCTAAATGCATAAGAAGAGAAATCTAAGAAACCATGATGATAGCGTATTGAACGCCTAGTTTGTGGTACTTTAAAACTAATCATTTGGTAAACTCATTAATCACGTAGCTATTCTTTCGTTACACAATAAAACAATAAATATTTCAGACGACCAAGTGTACATTTGTAATTTGAAGACTTATGTGTGTGCGTGTGTGTGTGTGTGTGTGTGTGTGTGCGTGTGTGTGTGTGAGAGAGAGAGAGAGAGAGAGAGAGAGAGAGAGAGAGAGAGAGAGAGAGAGAGAGAGAGAGAGAGAGAGAGAGAACGCTTGCATTAATGCATTAATATCCATCGCAAACGGTGTTTGGGACACAGACACACACACACACACACACTATTCAACAGATGTCAAGTGGGATGTAACTGCTTGTAGTGTACATTTCTTAACGTCTTTTTTTCAACTTTTACCCATATTAATTTACAATAATAATAATAATAATAATAATAATAATAATAATAATAATAATAATAATAATAATAGTAATAATAATAATAATAAAATTAAAATAATAATACAAGTGTCACCCTCAGTAATGAACTGTGTTATTTGCACAAGAGGTAATTTTACCTTGAATCCAGGAAGACTTCAAACCTAAAATTTTCTTTAAATTCACGATGAATCCCTTACTAGAGTAACAATGCAGATTTTATATGAAGTCTTCTGACTCTCAAATACTTATAGACATAGCAGACTTTTATATACCCCTTTGGTCTTGATTGCACAATTGTATGACAAATCCAATATGATATACATTTCTGAACTCGTACTTGGAGAAACGTTATTTCTATTTATTGTGCAATAGGCCTACATAGAAGCGATCTTCACGTGACCTTGATTTTAACACCAGTTGGTGTTACTAAAAATACCAGTAATGCGGGTTAATTTCGTTTTGCCTATTTTTTCTTATATATTACATGTAACATAAGTTTAACTTAAATATTCATTGATAGACTTTCTATTTTCATTTTAAAAAGATTAAAAAATACTTATGATAATTTGCGGGTACACATCGGTACAATTCATACGTGGAAGTAACAAGATTAGAAAGAGTTGTTTCCCTTAAACTAATGAAGCGTCCAACAGCCATTTTAAAAAAAATGTGACTGACATGACAAAGGACACATATATCACATGAGAAAATATTGTGTTTATAGTTTCATTCCTTTTTTGTTATATTGTTTCTTTGAAAAAAGAGTAATCTCAGTATAGCTCACCATATAAACAATACTACAATTAATATGTAATGACTATCAATTAATTGACCACAGCTATCCCGCACCGTGGGGATTTAATTCACTGGTTGAGCATAAGCTTTGCATGTAAAAGGCCGTGGGTTCGATTCCGGCATCTCCAGATTCAATGTTTATTTCTTTCCCCTACTGTTTTATAAGGTAAGCCGATGTTTTTACATGCTGCGCTCAAGGACATATATAAAAAAGTGTGCATATTTGACGAACAACAAAAGCTCGGTACATTGTACATATCGTTTTCTTTTGCATTCTCTCTCTCTCTCTCTCTCTCTCTCTCTCTCTCTCTCTCTCTCTCTCTCTCTCTCTCTCTCTCTCTCTCTCTCTCTCTCTCTCTCTCTCTCTCTCTCTCTCTCTCTCTCTCTCTAAATTCCCATATTGGAAATAACAATGTCTACCATGTTGACAGTTGAAAGCGCCAACGATGGTAAAGTATTAAAACAGCACTATTAAGCCATCATTGTGCTTACGTGTCTTTAAAAGCGCCCGTAACACACACACACACACACACACACACACACACACACACACACGAACACGCACACGAACACGCACACGCAAACACACACACAACCTACAAAACGGGGACATGATTTTTGGCATCAAAACGGGGACATTTTTATTCTAACAAATTGTGAACGACAAAAATCTATTTTACTATGCATTTGATACAGACATGTAATATTTAATTGATTTGTGATTGATTTCCAAAAAACACTGAACGAGACTCTTTCCGATCAGAACGGTGACACACATATACACAGTGGTAGAAATTATAAAACCAAATGTGGTACATTTAATAAGTATGTATCTGGATTCTAAAGAGAAATTAGTTGAATCTAAATACTGCAGTGATCTCGTCTCAGCAATACTGTACGACCGAACTTGAAGTTAAACTGTCACAGTCGTGTAAAAATACAGAGGTGTCCCTTTTTCTAAAATGAAATAATCAAAGATGCGCATGCCAATTTTCAGTTAAAATAAATTTATTGGCAAAACTACGGGTTAGAATTTAAAATGTTCCACAGATAACACATTTAAAATTGTTCCCCGTATTTGGTATTTGAGTTGTGATTTGTATTTTATGGTAGTTAAGTACTGGCGCTACGTTACGGAAATGTATTAAGGAGAAATAGAGCATTTGTGAGGTAGGTAGACAGGCAATTGTGAAGTTGTGACGTAAATGTGTAGTTGTCATATTGTTGGTCATGCATTAATTAGAGGACAATTATTATAATTTGTTTCATTCGTTCACTAAAGAGACCTGTTGCATGTAAAAGTATTACTGTTCTACCTTTCGCTTAGTTAAGTCAATTGTGAATTTAATGTCGTGCGTCTGTGGTCATTGATTGATTAGAAACAAATTCACGACTGTTATCATCGGGTCATTAGAAATAGGGGAAAACAAGGGACTTACTGCCAGAAAGAAATTAAGCTAGCAAGAAGAAAACACGACATACATAAGTAACGAAACAGAGAGAGAGAGAGAGAGAGAGAGAGAGAGAGAGAGAGAGAGAGAGAGAGAGAGAGAGGGGGGGGGGGGGGTACTAACTATACGAGGAAAAAGAAATGTCAACTTTTTTGTAGTTTACCTTGGAGTAAAATAAAATTTATGATTGTTTTTTTCCTCCACACTTCAGTCAGCATGCACATGTATGATACGTCGAGAAACACAAAATATAAGTATGAAAACTTGTATTTTCTTCGTCGTGACTGATGCCATGTACAAGTACTTACAAACGTTATTTTTATTTCCTATTGGCTGAAGCTTACCTTGTCCGATTTACGTCTAATGCGGTTAATTGCAGGAAATAAATATTATTAACTTTTAGTTACCATGTAGACTGTTCGTCATTATGCTTCGAACCACATTTGAACGAAATACGATATATGTTGATATTTTCCAGTGTATTTCTTATCCAAATGTGCATGACTCAGAGTTAAATATGAGATAAAATATACAAGCACAGATGAATTGATAGAATGTCTGGTCCATCGTAAAAACCGTGCATAATATCTGCATGAAAGCTTTTATTCTGCTTTCTTGGTTCCCGATCTAATTTGGGCGAAATATGATATATACGTGGTACAACCCATCCCTCTTTAGTCACGAAATATTTCCCTGTGGGTACTCACATAACACGGGTGTCCTTTGTGCATGATATCCTTGAATGTTGCGTTCTAATTTTTGACATGTATGAATACATCGAGAACCACCTATGTTTTCTGAAATTCAATATGTTACTTCCTTTTTTATCGAAAGTGCAGTTGGGTGTGAAAAAGCCTATTCTTGTCATTTGAAAAAAGTATGAACTTTGCAAGCACACATTTTTTGTTCCTTATTTACTAATAATACAGAATGGTGTGAAAAAAACTTTCGTTCTTGCAAGATTGGTATAGATCATGTTTATGAAAAGCACGATCATTTTCCTAACAGTTAAAGAAGCTAAATTGATTATTGAGATCACAACAGGAATGTAAAGTTTTATGAATTTCAGGTTTTTTTAATACTAGTAAATGTTTACAAGCATTTTGAATTGCGGTTTTATAACTAATGTTGGAACGAATAAATCTAAAAAATGATTTAATATAATACAAAAAAACGGTCAGTTAAATGTTTAAATAGTAAAATATTTGAATATTTAAAGAATCCCCAACTCATATTGTGGATGAATTTCAAAGTTTAACTTTGCTTTCATTTATATGGTTATATTGTATAAGTATATTAACGCACTTTTTGCAAGTTCTTTACAGGTTGTGAGTTGAGCGCACTTTGTTTTGTTTTGTTTATAGTCTGTGGAGAACATTTAATAGTTGAATGGGTGTGTCTCTCTCTCTCTCTCTCTCTTATCAGGTAGGAGTATGCTGTCCATATAAATATCGGTAATAAGGTGTACTTAGGCGAGAAATTGGCTATGCCAGGTGTCACAAACGGCTAATATTATTTTGGAATTCAGACTCTCTCCAAACAACTGCTCAGTGACCATCCCACGGGGTTAAGGTGTGTGTGTGTGTGTGTGTGTGTGTGTGTGTGTGTGTCTATATGTACTGTTGCAACAAATCGAGCAAAGACAAGCAGTGATATTTACGGTGGCCATTAGTGTCTCATTGGATTGCATCAGAGACACAGTCTAAAATATTTTGGATTGGGAAAATCCTGAATTAATTTCTGCGTGTGTGTGCATGTCTGTTGGACTCGTTACGTCTAACTAATTATTCTTCATATGATTTAAAATATTAAGTATTTTCATTTTCTTTTGAAGTCGATTTGCAATCTAGTAGTCTGTACACGAATACAGACCCTATCGATTATTCTCTCTCTCTCTCTCTCTCTCTCTCTCTCTCTCTCTCTCTTTCTGCATGCTTTGGCTTTCATGGTATGATACTAAGGAAATCGTTTGTTCATTAAAACTATCTCTTTCTAATACATCTATTTTCATAGCAGCTATCACACACTTTATGTAATTATTGTTGGTGATCCTTAGAGTAAATTATAGGTGCACTTTTCTTTGAATGTTTGTCAGTGACCTAATATCTGATACAGCTGCTACATTGTTATTACATATATTTGTGAACTTGAGAGTAAATTAAATTCTGACACGCTAAACCTTTCAATCTGGTTCACAAAGAATGTTATGTTCATATATTCTAAGAAGACGAAAACAAAGGTTATCTAATTGGCACTACTAAATAAGGGATTTCAGGTTATCTAATTGGCACTACTAAATAAGGGATTTCAGGTTATCTAATTGGCACTACTAAATAAGGGATTTCAGGTTATCTAATTGGCACTACTAAATAAGGGATTTCAGGTTATCTAATTGGCACTACTAAAAAAGGGAGAGTGCAAAACGATCTGTCTGTATATTGCTGAGTTGCACAAGTGTCAAAGTGGCACTCGTTGAAAACCTTTAAGAGTCACATCTGAAAACTCCCCATTATAGAATAAACACAACTACTCTAACTGATTCAAAATTTCTTTAAATAATAACATTAAAAACTCGCCAAAATCAAGAATTACTGCTAACAAAATGTTTCATATTAGCTGATTCTAATTGTTCTTCCAATATTTGGGGAAAATATTATTTCCTGTTACGCGCATTGAACACATGCAGAATAATATGGCAGTACGCTTTTGTATGTAAAATACAGCTCATGCATATAATTTATCCGAAATGATTGATAAATAAACAAGGATAACTAAAAACAGCGCTATACTTATTGATATACCTAAACACATTGATCTGAAAATATTAGTGAAATGAAAGGGTCTATTTATGCCATAAGTGACAACTATAACGGTTTATATAATCCATCGCTCTCTGCATCTCTCTATTGTTCATCGCAGAGAAAGAGGTAAAGAGACGCGAAATATTTTAATAAAATAGAATGTATCTGACACATTCAACCAATTCGCCACCAATACAGAAATTATATATTATGACAATGAACAAAATGGCCCCAACTCCGACTTCACTATCATCTAAACCGTTCTTGTAGATCTACACATTGCCCTTACTGTTGTGAGTGAATTTAATCAGCAGCAGAAAGGGGCGAACAGACCAACTGCAAAGCTAAAGCTTCTTACGAAAACGAAACGATAAGGCCAATGACGCCGAACCGAAGTTTCTAGTTTGTCTGAATTAGTTTCGTCCGATTCACCCACTCTGCTGCTTTTGTTTTCTTTAGTCAAGAAGAATGTATTCCACAATTGGTTAAGAATTGTGTAAGCAAGTGAAGTTTCGAATTCGTGGTAAAATATATCCATTCATTTATTAAGAAATGCTTTGATATTTGAAACGAACACCATTATAATGAAATCTAAAGTATTTTAGAATTAGCATGTGCATAATCTGACTTTTGTAGAGAGAGAGAGAGAGAGAGAGAGAGAGAGAGAGAGTTGAACGTACGGTATTTACACCTTTACCCACATTGAAAGAAGTCGATTAGTTTCTAGAAAAAAAGTATAGAACTTTGTTGCAACGTTTGTAATCATGACTGTATTTACAAGGCGTATGAGAGCATGTCGTCAGTCTACACTAAAAAAAAACAACCCACCTACATCAGTCATGAAAGCAGTTTAAACTTAGTATGATCATTTGTCATCTTTCTGTTAAACTACACTAACATGTATGATCAAATATAGCACAGACGGCAATACGGTTGGTTGACTCACTTTGAAAAGGCATATATAAATGATCACTCAGAATGAAAATACCTAATAATTTATGTCCCTCTTACACTTGGAACTGAGGACACAAATAAATTTCAGGTGAAAATTTAAATGCAGAATCTCGAAGGTAAGAATACTTTTTAAATAGGTGATCTCAAATTCGATTCAGATTCAGATTTAATACTGATATTGTTCGGCGAGCATAATAATTTTAATACTAAATCATTATCCATTTGAGATGCTGTCTATATTTATTTGTTTTTTTAATGGACATTGTTCTAAAAAAAAAAGAAGAAATAATTTATTTTATACTGGCTCGGATGTTGCACCTTTCATTTCTTGCGCGTAATAATAGTCCCCTCTGATGCTTATTGAATTGAGGATCCGCATTTCTATGACCAGTAACATCTAAAATTATAGACTTTGTTTAAATTATCTAATTTAAAGAGCATCCTTCCTTCCAAATCATTAGAATATCTGACACAACTTAAGTTTGTAAACACTGGAGCTATACAATTCCTGCATGATATCAAACAGGTAACCTGCTTTAGGTTACTCGTCCTTTCTCTTAGAATGACTGCAATGTTTCCAAAGAAAGTTGTGTCAGTTCTACTGATAAGCATTCCAATTGTTGGATATTCTTTTTTGTGGATGCTGACATGATGCCGAAATTGCCAATTTTCTATAATTTGTGGCTGGATATTTGCATTATTTGATTTGATTAGGGAACTGTACAGCGGACACACACACACACAGAGACATGTATATATATATATATATATATATATATATATATATATATATATATATATATATATATATATATATATATATATATACATCTTGTATATATATACAACCGTATATATATATATCTTGAGACTTTCATAAATGCACTCTTGAGACTTACATAAATGCATTCTTGAGACCTAACTGTTTTCACATTCATGTACTCTTGCGACCTAACTGTTGTTACATTCATGCACTCTTTGTAAGGCTCAGCAAATGCATTGCGGTTCCCTGATGCCATGGCAGCAAGAACACAGCATATAGTTTGCTTACATTTTTAGCGTGCCATACAAATTATAATGATAATAAGGTGCTCTCAGTTTCGGTCATGCAATGCAGACATTTGGGATTCTTTATTGTGGCGCAAGCTCTTGACAGTCAGTTTAAATAACGGATGTGCGTATTTTGAACGTGTGGTGCAGGAATGAATATTTTGACGGTATAACATTTAAGAGGGTTTATAACATCCTTAAAGTACCTCTTTTACAGGTGTTTGTGTCGAGGAAAAATCTGCAACATTACAATGAGGATGGAGTATGAATTGAAACAACTTGCAGTATTGCAATGATTGAATTTAAATGCAGTTGGGGAAAGTTGCACATTTGATTTGGGAACAAAGTCCAGCTGTTTTTACCTAGAAATACATTGCTCTATATTTCTGTCCAAGTATTCCAGATAAAAAGAAACTCTGGGTAATTAGAATGGGTACCATATCCAACACGAGGAACACTAACTCTAGCATACAGGGTAAATTGGTTAGTGCATCACATGTTTGCTACAAAACTTGAAAAATATTATAAACGTTTTTAGGTCATTTTACTGAGGCAGTACATTATCATCAGAGAGCATGTTGAATACTACAGTTAAGATTTTCATCCAAGCAAGCTTTAGTTTTATGCTATAGAGATATTGTTGTGACAACTAAGAACAATTAAATCATTTATTTAGAAAATGTATCCACACATACGTCTTCATTTGACGATGCGTCGACTGTCATTTTCCAATATATTACCCAAAGGCGTAGACCGCAAAAGTAGCATAACTTTAAAACTGTCCAGTGTTGTAGATTTTGACCATCATGAGATGCAGCTTCACGCATACATAACTCATTATTGCAAGATAGTGCAACAGTACAACATTTATATGTCGACCTCAAAGTGCATGCAAAGTAAAAACAAACTTGTTATTTCAGCATTATTTTTCTCTTTACTACACTTGATAAAAAAATATATTTGAATGAAATATTTACTCATAGAAAGATTAACACTTGATAATACTGCAGGTTTAAGACTCAGTAGCATGGCATACAGGTCAAAGTCTCAACATGATCAATGGTCATTTTCTTCTATTTCGTAACTTTCTCCATATGAAGGATACTTCCAATAAACTTAATTTAGATACTCAATATTATTCGACGCCATATTTTGAAGCTTATGCAGAGTCCTACTATTATTTGAGCCACGTGAAGGTCACATAGTTTCTCGCCATTAACGTGCGAGATGAATAATTTTTCCAATATTGTATTATTATTCACCATTGCCTCAAAACTGCATGGTTGTTACAGGTAAAATTCTAATAAAGGTGATACACCATTTCTGCACTAGTAATTTCACAAACAAATCGAGTTGCAAATACCTTCTCTAATGGGGTAGAGAAGACGTGTTCCTACGCCATATTGAAATTATTTTCAATTTTTCTAATTAATCTATACTTTTACACAAATGATTGGATGCAAGATAATGTACAACCCACCGAAAAATCCCCATGTGATGTACGTAAAGGGTGTTAGGCCAAGATATATAACATTCCTGAATGACGTCATCAGCGGCCATATTCATGGTATAAAGGCAGATTTACTATTAAGCTTATATATGATATTTCGAAGTGTGAATTAATTCATTGAATCTCAATATACTGTTACAAACAACACATACACATATAAACATAACGCAGATCAGACTATCCATTAATATCTATATCAGTAATTTATAAGTAAATTTTGCTATAGTGGGTGTCGTTCAAAATGGACAATTTTGACTGGTCGCATATAGGGAAAATGGCCAGGTTGTTGCCGTCGTAAAATGGGCAGAACATCCTCTGCTAGTGATCTTACCGGGAAGCATTTATACTGTGCAGTTTGTTCATCTGTCTGTCTGCATTGCTTATATAATGATTTATTATTTAGCTTTAAAGTTGTCAAAATATGTATGGACGTATGAATGAATTTAAACTGCAACACAAGAAAGTAGATTTGCCCTTATTTGTCAAATAGAACATAGCTTTCTGACCGGTAAGTGAACATTTTTCGTACACACTACGTTTTGAATACACCTACTTTGCTTTCAAGGGGAAAATTTTTAAAGACTAACAGTAGTTACATGCATTTTATACAGAGAGCTAATCTATGTATAATACTTTGTAACTTTCTTTGCGTTTTTAATTTCAAAGAAATTATTGATGCATTGAACTTTAAGTTGATAATTTAAGAACATATTTTTAACAAAACACCTATTCAATCTCTTTGTAATATGCAAATCAGATATTAAATTATAGTTTGTATATTTTAGTAGGATAATTATTAACGACATTGTTCCGTTTCTTCTCTTCAGTTTCTTCTTGAAGGCTCGCAAGAACTTAAAATGAAAACAAAATTACAATTTCTGGAGTGTTTCACAGAGCTGTAAACGATTGCAACGACACTTGAAAAAGATGTTATTATTCTACTCTACAGTCCTAGTCAACACAGCTACTGTTGTTTGCGATATTTAAAATATCTATCTGTTTTATGCTTAGATTTACTAAACTAATTTGAATTGTACAAAACTATGGTTTTAAACTAACAGAAAAGAACGAAACCTAACAGGTTTCTTTAAGTTTAACAAATAATGTATCTTCTTTAATTTCAAAGTGAAAAATTATAAGTTACAGTATGGTGAACAAATTCCTTAATTGTCCTAAAGTTCTATAATAAGTCCAAAGGTATCGAGTAATCCAAATGAGTTACAGTGGTACTCCGAACAAAATCAGTCTATTGTGTTAATGTAATCTTGATATAATCCAAAATGTCTTAAATTGATTATATTAATTCCAAACCAGCTATTAAATCTTCAAGGATAAACACCTTGCTTTCCAAAGAATAATTGAAATATGTAAATTCTCTCAAATGAACACACCAACACGACTCGACAAAGACTGATGTTTAAGCTGGAATTAATCTATTCTCAGGAAAACAACTCTAATAGAAAAACTAGGACGCAATAGGACACAGACGATGGGCGAATATTCATTTGAGATCATTCTAACTTTGTGAACAGGGTCAGATGCTTTGGCATAGAAAAACACATGACCTAAACTCAAATAAAATCCCTATTGTCAGCAAAATTGATTCAATACTTTCCATAGACAAAAAGGGGAAACACATGCTCATCACTTGTATCTTAAGCCAGATCAGCCGTTCAAAATTAAACTAGTATATTATAAACGAATGTATTGTACCGGAAATAAAGGTTAAAAGTTGCCAATTGTTGACCTCAGAAGAGTTTATGTGAAGTTGCTCTGCAAAGAGAATTTATATGCTTTACGAGTTGAGCCACGAACAGTCTTTTACAGACTTGACAACAACAAAAAAGAAAGCATCAATGTTGTGAATGTATTGAGGTGTATCACGTAGCAAATGTAGTGCTCTTGTCGTCAGAGTTATTGCCCTTTTATGGAAATTTAAACATAGCATGAACATTTCCTTGCATATTAATAGTCTAGTTTACGATTCATTATTTTCATTATGATTTTAGAGTGCACGTGCACTATCTTTAGAACTAAGATGTACTTCATAATGGTTATGAAGGGACGCCTCAGTTTTTGATAGATTTATGTCTCTGTTCTTTCAGAAAATAAATCGGTCTGGATCTAGGTATCTAGGTATATGTTTCAGTTTCTAAAGATAATTACTAAATTTAAAATTATACATTGAAATCTGCTATGTTATAGATGCATGTATTTTCCTTTATAAAAGCAACTTTTTAATTTTCATTACAGATAATTAGAAACACTGGTTTTGGAAGTGTATAGCCCTTTAAATCAACGGTGGAATATTAGCAATGCTTCTTTACCGTGTAAATGATCACCATTTTGTTACAATACTCTTGATATTGACTTTGCCAGGTCAAGCAACATGTCTAGACAAGAATGAAAATAGAGTTGAGATAGGTTCAGGTAAGTTCAGAATTTTTTTGTGATGCGTTTATGTAAATTATACTGTAAACAAAAAATAACAGACAACATATTGTAATGTTTTCTCTTCTAAATGCAAACGTATAATGCCGCAGAAGTATTAGACCTCTTCGAGCAGTTAACAATCACGCTATAACGCTCCAGAACTATATTCTAGATTTTCAGACCACTCCTAATACTAGTGGTGATAGTAGTAACAGTAGTCATCCGACATGCTATTAACGCCCTAGTGCTTGACTCTAGATTGGCAAAGTAGTAGTGGTAGTAAACAGACGCGCTATAACACCCTGGAGATCTCTTCCAGATTGTGAAATTGGTATTATTAGAAGTCGCAAAAAAAAAAACGCGCCATAATTTCCTGGAATTATATTCTTGATTGTCAAATTGGTATTATTAGTAGTTGTAAATAAACGCGCCATAATGTCCTGGAATTATATTCTTGATTGTCAAATTGGTATTAGTAGTAGTTGTAATAAACGCGCCATACAGTCCTGACTTCGAATCACATGAAGTCCGGAACATTAGAATCACGGGGTGCACGGTAATTTTGCCGTGAATTGTGCTCACCTATTTGAGGATATATAAGCAGGGTATTTCTGATAATAATTACGAGTCCAAAAGTATCTTATCACAGGAAAGATAGCTCGTCATTCTATCTCCAGCCAAAGGGCTGATAACGTCTCTGATATCGTAGCTGATTTGTTGCGGAACATCTCTGATATCGTAGCGGAACGTCTCTGATATCGTAGCGGATTTGTTGCGGAACATCTCTGATATCGTAGCTGATATTGTAGCGGAGCATCTCTGAACGTATCTGATATTGTAGCGGAGCATCTCTGATATTGTAGCGGAGCATCTCTGATATTGTAGCGGAACGTCTCTGAAATTGTTGCTGATTGTAGCTGAACGTCTCTGAACGTATCTGATTGTAGCTGAACGTCTCTGAACGTATCTGATTGTAGCTGAATGTGATTAATTGTGCCATTTGATTGTGAGATCAAATTGAGGTATCTGACTGTCTGTCTGTCGGATTGTCTGTCCTTCTACATCTGTCGTGATGTGTAAATATCCGGAAATCT
Source organism: Unio delphinus (assembly GCA_029339505.1). Classification (NCBI taxonomy): domain Eukaryota; kingdom Metazoa; phylum Mollusca; class Bivalvia; order Unionida; family Unionidae; genus Unio; species Unio delphinus. The sequence continues at coordinate 9,341,910 of JAQISU010000306.1, forward strand.
AGAAGTCTGAGTGTCGGAGCTGTCTAGAGGTGTAAACATCCGGGGTGGCATCTAGGTATTTGGGAACGTTGGTTCTAGTAGATGCTGTATGCTGTCTGTACGTATAACTGAGGTGGATCCGTGAAGGGCAAACGGCCGATAAAAGTATTGGTCAACCCTAGGTATTCGGGGAAACTGGGCGGCGATTCAACAGTTGGTGAATCGTACGGTTATATAGGGTCGAGACACATGTGTGTGTTGCAATTGTAGTACAATTGAATATATTGTTATATTTACATAGTTACTTCAAATCACAATAGTATTTCAAGGGATTACATGAATCTGAATAAAAGTTAGCAACTTGATTAAATACATGTATATGTTCGTGCTAGTTGTCGCAATCCATACGTGCGATAGTACAGTTTGATGTTTTGTATTTGTTATCGCAATTTATACTTGCGGTAATATAACTTTTGTAAAGGTTCCTTGGATCTGTGTATAGTCCAAGAGATTCCTTTGTATCTGTGTATTATTATTTAATTTATTCATGTATTGTGAATGGTTGTGAGCGTAATTGTGGGTTGAACGCATGAGTTATTGTGTTGATACATCATTATTTTTCATTAATAATTTATTTCATAAATTTATATTTTCTTTCACACATTGTGTTTGTGTTGTTCATTTAATCCACCATCCACTCGGTAACAAGTCTGTTACAGAGACTTTACCATTTCTATTATTAAATGGATTTATAAAATAAAGTTTGTCGTGGGTTGTTCCTCTATGTTAATATACATTTTCGTTTAATTAACATCAATTAAAATAATTATAATTTAAAAAGCAAATGGATGCAAATTACTTTGTCATAACTGCAAACTTTTCGTTTCTAACCATAACATGAACAAATAAAGGTAAAGAAGGAATGTCAGCTTAAACGACAATGAAGATGTATTTATATTGAGTGTTTCAAACACGATGCAAAGTTCTACTGAGTAATAATTGAACATAGCCATATACAATTATAAATTGCTACTATTGAATGGTCACATATACAAGTTGGAATTCCATGATTCTGAATTGCTTCAACATTTATTATTCACGTTTTGTAATGTCTCTACCTATATTCAGTTTGTTTTGGGTTTTAGTTAACTTTTCGTGTTTTCTTTTTCGCTGAGAGTTTGTTTCAAACAAGGTTAATCACGATTTGGAGCTTCAAGATATTGCATATAAATATAAAAATGGATAATGTAAAGTAATACATTTTATCAGTATTACTGCAATGTATATACTCAGGCAATTGCCCTTTACCGTTAACCAAATAACAATATGGAAAAAATATATTTAGAAGGTCCCAAAAGTTCAGTTTTTAATCACGTGAATAAAGAGACAGATCTTGCGCAACACCAATAAATAATCAACGACTTAAACTTCAGCAACAACCGTATTTAATGTTGACGTAACCTAGTAAAATAGAATGATGTAGTTACTGGGCAGAGTGCAAAACCTGTGATGACACACAACTGCGTACAGATTTCAATGATAATGATTATAACGATATGCGTCCAGACAGGGGCGACGCTTCCGCTAGACGAACTAGGCAAACGCCTAGGGCGCTTGGCTAAGGGTTTATTTCATGATGGGCGGGTGGGGGAGGGCGTGAGTGGAAGGGGGCGCCAGATATCTGATCTCGCCTAGTGCACCAAAATGCCTTGCACTGGCGCTTTTTCAGAGAGAGAGAGAGAGAGAGAGAGAGAGAGAGAGAGAGAGAGAGAGAGAGAGAGAGAGAGAGAGAGAGAGAGAGAGAGAGAGAGAGAACATACAAAAAGACATTAGTTTTGCAGAATAGTGTCAAACTAAAGATGTACGAATTGAAGAATTGCTAACTACAACTTAAGAAAATAAAATTATATCATGTTTGTTTAAAAAGGTATTTAAGTCCCTATCTAATGTAATAACATCTTTAAAAGTCTTAGATATTGTTGCCAGCGAACATAAAAACATATGCAATAATGCAACAATCTGAAAAACGTAAAACAGTCAATGAAATACTTAAATAATGAAATCAAAAAATAAAAACATGATAACGAAATTAAGAAATAAACCTGCAAGATAAAATAGGAGCTACCAATAACGTTTGTTGAGAGTTTCTATAATATAATACATTTTACAGAAGAACTAAAGATTGATGACTTCAAGAACATCTCTCACAAAGGCATAATAAGAAATGATTTTCTCTATATTACTTTCAAAATCACGATGTTAAAATACGGAACGGTTTATTAATAGCTGTAATTTTGCAACATAACTCTTTATTGGTTTTATGCATATTTTTACGATTATATGGTCTTAAACTTAGAAACAGTAAAGAGAGGAAGTCCAAATATATCGAGTATTCGAAATGTGTTCAGGTGTTGTGCCAATAGACTACCGGTTGATGTATCATAATGATATAATAAGGAAATATCATTAATTGCAGTAAATCCAAAATTATTACTGAATCCTAAAGTATGAGCACTTTGTAATTCCAATGAATACTTTACATAAATTAAGTCTTCTCAAGTGAATTGAACACAACTTTTGTTTTTTTTCCCCTCAAAGACCGATACTTATGCTAGGAATAACTAGGTTTTGTAAATGTATTATAAAAAAAACTAAGGCGCACGTTTAGAAGCAGAATGAGAGTCTACATAGTTAATTGAAATCCGTCTTTGTCAACAATTTCAAGAATGTCAAGTATTTTAGCAACTAGCCAATCAGCAATTAAGTCACCTGGTTTTCTAAAGGAGGATCTAATCAAATTCGCCATCAAGATTTCTTTTGCAGCTTCCAGGGTCAGAAAATGTCCCTATAACATTTTACCTCGTTCTAAAGTAAAACCCCACTATCCTAGTAGTATGAACACTCAATTACGTACACAATTAGCTGTTTAATATATTTACTAAATGATCTATACAATATATATTCATGAAAATGAATACACGTGATATGGACATGCATAACAATATTGTATTGTCTTTATGATTACAATCCATTTTGAGTTCTTGTAGGTTAGTTACAGAATAGCGATGATTATATTTTCGCAAAATTATTGTATTTCGTTTTCGTTTGCTTGAGATCACTCATGTTTTAATAAATCATTTACTCCACAATAATGACATTGTGATAACACAACATATGAAAATGTTATCCCCTGCAAAACCCTAATGCATTTATAGATTTGTAGATTTGTTTTTTGGGGGTGAGATGACTTCCTTTCTAAACCGACCCTATATTTGTAGCCAGTTGATATGTAACCCTGTTTTGATTAATATAGTTTATTCCTTGCTAATCTGACTTACCTCAGTAGACTGGTCCAATTGTAACCTGGTATTTCTTTTACCTGACATCCACTCTTACACGGTTCTTTTGTAACTTTGCCCCCTCTATAAACCGGCGTCCTCTGTAATGCAACCCCCTTGTAATCCGGCTACCTCTGCAAATATGCCCTTGTATAACCTGGTGTATTCTATAACCCGGCGTCTCTGTCACCTGGCATCTCTGTATACTGGAGACTCTTTGACACGGCCCGTATATAACTCGGCCCTCTCTATTCCTCGTAACCCTGCTCCTCTATTGAAATGTATGTCTGGAATCTGATTTAATCTGTAACTAGGACCCTTTGTAACTCAGATTTGTATCTAACCAGGTCCCGTTTTAATGCGGATTCTCTGACGACTGACCCCATCAAGACCTTTTCAAAAGTATGCTTATCAGATGCAATACTTGCCACGTGGATAAAAGGGCTGCTTTTTCATGTTAATATTATCCGGTTGAAGAAATTTTTAGGGTAATATATTTTATATTTTCTGATTGTTTTATTTTTTCAGAAAACGCTAAAATACCAAACGAGTTAACACCAAACGAGAAAACACAGCTGTGTATTATCATTGGAATACTGGCAGGTCTAATTGTATTCGTTTTGTTGGCATTTGTAGTGATGTACTTATGGCATAAGCGTATTGTTGAGAGATATAAACGGCGACCTATTCCGACACTGCCCATGGTTTGTACAAGCTGCCACGAGGTTTACTCCCCTCGATTCTAACAGTCCTGGCATCCCAGAGCAAGCATAGTACGATGTGTTTAGAAGAGAAGACTCAATAGAAAGGATAAATGAGAACGACATGTACACAACTGTACACAATTATGCAACAACATAACAACATGCTACTAAGCTGTAAATGTACATGCTTTTGAACTTTTTTTGTGTGAAATGTATGTTAACCTTATGTAAAACCTGCTCAAATATACTTTTTGAAGTTCAAAACACGTAATATGCAAAGATAATCATGTAAATCTGTCATTACTGACAAAATGGCCGATTAAATGTTTACTTCCAATACATTATAAATTAATGTCTAAAAGTGGGTACAGCATATACAAGTGGTATCAAGCGAAAATGATTCTTGAGGTTGTAGGAACAATCTTTACTTCTAGTTTATATGAGCCGTAATGTTTCAGAAACCATTCATTCTTTACACTGTTAGTGTGCAAACTCTATGAACTGTGCTTATTCGAATGATTTGCAACAGCAGTGTAAAGGGAAAATGTATTTCGAGTATATTTAATGTTATAATTCATAGCATTGATAAAAAAAAAATAATCGCATGAATACCTCATTCAAAATGTATCTCTTTATACATTGAATTCCCATTAACGGATTTCAGGGGTGGGGTGGGGTGGTGGTGGACGCTCGACAGATATTACGCACTTTTGAGAGAGTGACAGGTGTACATTGCAAGGTAAAGGTGTTTGAATTTGCAACATGCACAATGGGAAAAAAAAAATGTTAAATTACCTCTCTGCTAACTCCATGTGCTGTGGCTGGCATTTCTGTACATATTGTAATTATGGAAACTGTTGTGATTTCAGCACACAGATGAACAAAATACATGCTTCCATCTGCTTGCAAAATCTGCCTGAATTGGTCCATCCTATACTCAATGTAGCAGTGATTAAATAGCGAATATATGCGGAAGTACCAGATTCTGAATGTGAAAATGAGTGAATTACGAACTATGCAAAACGCAAAAACGCAAAAGATACATAACTCAAAATAAAGTTATGCAATACTGCTCCAATTTAAGTTATTGCAACTTGAAATCGAAATTTATCACATTCAAATACTCTTCAAAAGATATCTAACGTGTTATATAAGGACGTACAATAGCCCAAAGTATAAAGGAAATGACGTAAATATTTCCTACATATTTTGAGCGCAGTTTATGTATGTCTGTATGTATGTATGTATGTATGTATGTATGTATGTATGTATGTATGTATGTATGTATGTATGTATGTATGTGTGTGTGTGTGTGTGTGTGTGTGTGTGTGTGTGTGTGTGTGTGTCGGGTTTGAAAACCTGTCAGCACAGCCTTTTGTATTAAGACCATTTAGGTACGTTCAAACGACGCCGATCCATGAATCAATATGGCCGCGTAACTAAAAAAGAAATGTATTTGATCAATCTCTCATAAACTATTTAAGAGAATTTAACCAAATTTGAGAAAAAGCATGAGTGAATCGGTTTTAGTTGTTTTCAAATGATATATATTGGATATGAGATCTTCTGGTGGTTACTGATAATAGAAAAACGTTTAAATCACGTTTTACAAAAATTGCGACCAACAGAATTTGAAACAATATCGAAAATAGACTGAACAAATTATTGTCTAAATTACTAAACATAATTCAAACTGTTTAGAAATGATCCTTGTATAGTGAGCTTTCTAGGCAAATAAATCAAATGAGAAGAAAGAAATCAGAGCAATACACTTTAGAGACTAGGACAAATATGAAAAACTTCAAAGTAATGTAAAGAAAATAAAAGAAGTTGCAGACGATAAGTGTTTCAAACATTAGAAACCCTCAAAACTGATTTAAATCAATTTGTACGCTTGACAGTCACTTATTTATATAATAAGTGTCCTGGAGTTTGCCAATACATCAATTCACGCAATATTATGACATTTTTCAACTCGCCTTTCTCTTGTGTTTATATATATATATATATATATATATATATATATATATATATATATATATATAAGGTCATCCTTCTACCTTTGCTAAATTTTCCGTTTTAGGTTGAGGTCATACTACTATCCCAATTTTACAACTATACCGAATTTCTGCCGCATGTTAACCTATAGACCCATAAATAACTATTGTATGAGTCCCAAGTGCCTCATACAACTACTACCATATCATACAGAAGTTTAAACAGGCAACATATCTATAAAATGATGTATATCCACTATATGTAAACCATCACTGAACAACCATACAAATAAATTATTGAAATAGGCTTAACAAAGACTGCGTAAATTTAATAGAAAGCATTCAGACAGGATTGGTTTTAAAAATTTGATTTACCCTAAAAATGCAGAACCGCTTAACACATGGTCGTAGATATTGAATATAAAAATAAAGACTATTAACTTAATCTTACATAACGTCACCCAACGGATATCGACAAACGTTGACAGAAATGGTTCATAAGTAAAGAGTTTTCACATTTGTATAAATTATTTCGATGTACACTCCAATGTAACCACAGTCACTAACAATTGATTGGCGCATTCGATATTAAATATGGCAGTCCTTATTAGATATAAATTTCAGCTCTACAAACCTGCTAAATCATCAATTTTCCAACAAAAGAATACAATTTATTTTAAGTCCCATAAAATATAATGAAGATATAAAATATATAACAATTAGAAACACTCTTTTTCATAATAGATGCAATCAAATGCATTGGCGGACACTTTTGACATAAAGCATCCTACTATGACAGGAGTACTGTCCAAATGCTCTTGCAACTGAGTTCGCGTCATCGGTGAGCAATGTCAAACCCACTCGGGTCACTTGTTTTTTTGTTTCTTTCTGCATTTGATTGTGTCACCGTAGAGCGTCTGATTCGTATTCAAAGCCTCGTTGGTTGGACAACCTAAGTTGGCTGCCTAAGTTTATATCCTTGGAAACTGCAATTTACTCCAGTTTATTTATCGTGGTATAACCAATATTGCTTTGAATGTGCTGTTAAAATCAAAAACAAAAACAATCTATTTTGATCTTATGTTCTAAAAATCATATCAGTCTTTTAAAATTCCACATTTGTTTAGTCAAATATTAATATTATGTTCATTTTAGTTTATGCGTTTGTAGTTGTATGATTCACATCAATCTTTTTTTAAATGCACATTTCAAAATCTTGATTACTTAATGCTGAAGTTTTAGATATCTTAACGTCTTTATATGTTATACATACTTACTTGTGTAAATCAGTCTTATTATTGTTTTTCCCTTTTCTACATATTATATTTGGTTTTCGTTTTCTTCTTCTTATTTTACATGTTTATATGCGGTAGGCCGAGTCATACCAAAGACTTACAAAAATGGTACTAACAATTGCCTCGCTTGACCCTCAGCATTAAGAGGTTAGTGTTAGGACTGGTCGGCCTGGTGTAAGGATAATGGGATTTGGTGGGACATCATGCTACATGTGTGCGGTATGATGCCCCAGTGATAAACATCTCTATATTCTGCCTCACAGCAGACATCCTAGCGACATGACTGAAAAATTGTTAAAGCTACGTTAAAAATCCTAATCAAACAAACAAACAAACAAACATTGATGAAGCAGGAAAATAGAAACCGCCTCCCCTCCCGATACTACTTTGAACTGTTAGTCCGGTTTCGTTTGTTATAAATATTCCAATGTTAGAGAAAACACCCTCATTGTGCCGACGGTATTTACAATATATTATGCACATATGCACTCATACTAAAACATATTTGTTTAATTTCTAGAACAGAAATGGTATGGAACAGGTTTTAGCTTGTATGTTTATGTTTGACTTTTGTATAGGTATTTATTATTTGTAATAAACAGCAATGAATGTTGTGGCATGTATTTAATTGACACCAGTAGAAGTCTCACCTGTAGCTTATAAAAGGTCTGAAATATAAAACCAAGTTAATTGTCCTTCGCTTTATATTATATATGACATCGTGCTGACTGTAACAAACTGAAATCAATATCTGACATGTCTAGAGGTTAGGCTGATACTAAACTATCTCGAGGTTTGAAATAAGAAACCAACAAAGCCATCCATCCAGCGTACAAATTTAACAGAGCTTTCTACCCCGTACATGAGCACTTAATACATAGAATGCAATTCGATGCATTAAGTCGTTTTAAATGGGCTTATGTATATATAAGTTATTTAACAAAGGCGGAACGTAAGAAGCCCACTTTGGAGGGCGTATAAACAATTTGGAATTAGTTGAAACCGTGGCAGGAACGACATTCAGGAGAAAATTATCGGGATTGAAATATCAGCATTCTCGGTTAAAATCTTACAGGTCAGTGTACTTTTTAATGCACTGTATACCGTTATTTACGTAATTTTGTACGCACCTGCAAAATGCATAAAATAGAACCTTGTCGTTAAAACGATTACTTAAAATAGGTCAGCCTTGCTTTACTGATTTATTTTTAGCTTTAGTTTTCGCTGTTAAGATGTAAGCACATTAAAATCTTATTACCTTGTTTAAATTATTTTAGTGTACCACAAAGCCTCGAACGATGCTATGTGCTTAAAGTTTTATTATAAATTGCACGCATTTATATTGCTGTACTCAAAGCCTGGAATGATAATACATATCATTTCCGTATTAGATATTTGTGTGTCTGTGGTGTGTGTTAGCCTAACCTCAACAAATTTGCAGCCATGTCACTAGGATGTCTGCAGTGTGACATTTTTAGTGATGTCCAGAATGCTTCATAAAGTAGCATAATGACCCACCCAATCAAACTATCCTGACGCCATGTTGTGCAGTTATAACGCTAAGCTCTTGATGCTGAGTGTCAAGCGGATCAGCTGAAAGTACCAGTTTTAGAAGTCTCTTGTACGACTCGGCCGGGTTTTGAACCCGTGTTAAACACTAGGTCACTGGAGAGGTAACTACTTGGTTGTCACAGGTCAAATTATAACCAAGATGAAAGAGCAATTTCAGCAAATGTGCGTTCAGGATTTTTTTTCTCCGGCGATACGTTTAAATAGCTTGTCTATTGCCGACCTCTATCCAGTCAAAGTTGCCCTGATATATCTGGCTTTTGGTATCTTACTTTTGGAAGATTTGTATATACCTTTCTGAATCTTCTTTTTCCATTAGTTATTTCAGAGATAGGATAGTAAAAAAAAGCACTAACCAACAGAATGAGACGTACCTCTGTGAAATCGATGGTGATAAACAAAACGAAAAACATTTGAAACATTATTTATGCAGACATAATCAGTTTATGACAGGGAGCAAACGCTAGTTGATATCCAGAGCGAAAGAAATCGCAAAACTGTAGCTTACAGAGGGTGACAAAAACTTTTGAAAATAAGCAAAAAGTTACTAGACTTCAAGTGAACAATCTATTACTTGGTTCGAGATCGTGTCCAGAATCCAGACACCTTACCTTGACGTCCAAACCCATTGACTTCGTGGAAATATACTGAAATGCAATTCCTGATTTAGTGAATCAGACATTAACAATTATTTAATCTTGAAAATGAATTGTAACCGTCAGATGCGGTCCAAAGTATATTCTTTTACTTACCATCCAATCAAGGGTGATTGTAAATATTGTTTGCTATGCGCAAGGTACTAACCGCTTTACCAGCTCTACGCCTCCAGACAACCCTGACCTTGTTGCTTGGTTGCCCCTTTCCAAATCCACTAGTTATGTCCATCCAGAAGAATGTGATTGTGCCAATATGTAAGATTTCTTTTAATCTAGTGATATAATTACAAGAAAAATTAAATGAATATAGCAATATGACTATTGTCTGTCACGACAGACTACTTGGTGTTTTGGTAGATAATAATCTATCATGGACTGGTCATATCAAACATATCAGTAAAAAGGTCAATTCAAGTTTATGGCTTCTCAGTAGGATAAGACATTTTCTCCCTGAAAGGCACAGAAAACTATTTTATAACAGTTACATACAACCGTATTTTGACTACTGTAATACAGTATGGGGTAATTCAAATGATAAAAACATATCAAAGTTGGAAAAAATTCAGAAAAGAGCATTAAGGCTAATATCAAACCAGAAAGAAAGCAAGGAAAATTTAGCTGGTAAGTTAAAAATATTACCTATTAAAGACCGAATATGTTTAAGAAAAGCCAAATTAATGTACAGGATATCCAATAATAGTGCTCCTGAATATTTACAATCCCTATTCTAGTATAGGCTACCTGGTAATACACCCAACCTGCGATCAATATCTACAAAACAGTATAAAATTCCCAAACCAAATAAGGAATTATTCAAGAAAAGTTTCCAATACTCTGGAACTTTGCTCTGGAATAGTATTCCAGTTGAGATTAGAAATGCCCACTCTATTTCCATCTTCCAAACCCAATATATCCAGTGGCTTCTGAGATGCTGTTGAATTAAATAAATTCCTTGCATGAGGGCCTCAAGGTAGATTAGTTCTTAGCTAATTGTGTTACCCTCTTTAAATAAAGTCATTATTATTATTACTAATTGCTTTGAAGATGGTGAAAGTCATACAAGATGTGATTGAAAGTACAAATATAATACATGAGTTTATTTTAAAAGGAATATAGCTTGATTAAAGTGACCACAGTCTTCGCTATGCATGCAAATGTTCTTATCATGCAACCTAGGTAGATAATATATGAAACTGACAATCTTAACGAACAAGTGTACCATTTTGATAATGCTCAAATAACTGACACCATGATAATTATCTATATAGTCTGCACAAAATTCAAATATAATAGACCTATTAATGATAATATATTATTAAATTAATGTGTTTCAGCTGAAAATAATGGATAATCAACCTAACACAGACTACCGAAAACCATTTTCTTTATTTTTCGGAATGACTGAATCGCGCAATTACGTAGGTGCTGTTCTGTATGCACTTGTTGTAATTATATCTAAGAAGAAGGTAAAAAAATTGGCTAGCCCATCACAGCGATATTTGGTGAAAGATACAATACAATTAAAGCTGTCACCCAAGAAAGCTCAAAATCTAACATCCACAAAGAGTATATTTGACACCACGACAGGAAGAAAGGCTAAATAAGATGATACTGTATTGCCAAATTATCAATGTTCAGTGGATGAAAAAAGATTTATATCAAGAATTATCATAGTTTAATCCATAGGCATGCTGGTGTTGAAATGTAATTGAGGAAAGTGTACTTGAACCAGAGCTGCTTGCACTCTTAAACATTTCATATTGCTTTGATTCGCGTGATCTGTAAAGTACAAATTTAAAGACAGAAATGTTAAAAATCTTTAAGCAATTTATACATGTCTATCTAGAATGTAAATTGTACTGAAAGGAGCATCTCTGATTTTCTTTAGCAGCAGAGAGGGCGAATCGGAGAATCAATAATTGGGTTAGATTTCAAGCAAACAATTTTAAAAAACTGTTTGTCAAACTAAGGCTTAACAATTTTAGAGCTCTGTTTGTCAAATTAAGGCTTTCTCAAAACCGACAAAAATTTTCAAAAAACAACATTAAGGCTTGTTACGAAACCGAAACAAAGACGCATATTTTGTTTTCGTGGTTTTGTTAGTTGCTATGAATTAAATCATATGATATAACAGAAATGGTAGAATCGTAAACAACCAGACTAGGTCAGGAGCAATTAAAGGCAATAAAGAAATTTATCCCTTTGAGAGATTCTGTCAGACAAAATCTTCAACAGTGACAGGAAGCTCAAGTTGATGTGGCAATAAGTGCTGAAAAATTATTCAAACCTGTTACTACAACCACTAAAGAGGTTATATATGGAAAAGAAGAAGATGAGGAAGAAATGAAAGGAAGGTGTTCTTCCTGAACTTAAAAGAATAGCTAAAGAAACTAAACAAACATCAGAACTGTTACAAAAGCTTCCTGTCCAGCAAGACTTCTATTCGGTCCAACAAAACCGAAGAAGAAACAGTCCAAGAATTACGTAATAAATTTAGCGAGGTGGCTTTAGCATTTATCCATAAGAGTGGTCCGGAAGAATTTATTGAACTTGCTGCTACGCGTTACGAAGATAACAAAGAATGTTGGAACCAAAGCATACAAAATATATCAGAAATACGCAACACTGGGCTGATGTACTTTATAAAGTTAAAACTAACATAAGCCGAGTTGACACAACATGTAGACCTTACGTAGAATATATCGATGAGTTAAATAAAGCATATAATAAATATGAAGACCTAAAGAACAAAAATAGAAATACTACAACAACAAAGAGAAGAACTACGACGACAAAAAATGAAAGAACAAAAACAGCGAAAAGAAGAATTTAAACAAAGAAAAGAAGAATTAAAACAGCGAATATCGCAAAGAAAAAGACAAATACTACCCACCAATATGCGGCAAAGAAGTAATACATGTACTTAGCGCTATATCATCATCAATTAAGCCACCCAATAAAACCGTACACGAATACACTAGTAATCACTATTTAGAGAGATCTTAAAATATAATGATTGATATTTACGAGAGAGCTCTCAGAACCCTGAATAAACCAACGGGGAAATATCTGCAACAAGAGATGTAAAAAAAATAATTGAAGATGAAATACCCGAGATATTAAACATCGCAAGTGTGGACCCAAACGAAATAGTCGTATTTCAAGACAAGATAGGGAAATTGAAAACGAGTAATGTTGCTCTGAATGATATTCTAGTTAAAATTAATGGAGTAACTGAAAATTCCCTAGCGGTGTTTGATTCCACCGGTAAAATTAAACCAGGAGTTCTTTTCCCAACTGTGATAGATAGTATTAACAATCGAGTAAAAACATCCGGTGACACAATGACAGGAGTTCTCGACATGAACTCAAATAAAATAACCGCACTCGGTAATCCAATATTAGACACTGACGCTGCGACAAACAAATATGCAGATGTGTTAGACAATAAACTAACGATGATATATGATGAGCATAAAACCAAGAATGATGAACGAACAGCGTTGCAAAAAGAATATAAAACAACAGATGATAAACTAACAACGATGAGAGGTGAGTATGATGTTCATATAGGCGCGTTTGCAATCCTGCGTAGGAATTTTAGAAATCGGATGAAACCATGGATAATAGTATAATGAATGTCCAACAATATCGATATGATCAAGTCCGTGAGTTTCAAGCTAAACTAAGAAATCTAATTGACGAATATACAACGAAGATAAAAACATACCGCAGGCGAATTACCAGTGTTGACATTATTGTGTATTCGGTTTCAAGTGTAATTACTGGAACGGGTATATTGTTATCAGCGATAACAGCACTTGCACCTGTAGTTGTCGCAATTTGTGTGTCATCGGCGACAACAATTACAGGGATTCTTCGCATCATCAGAAAAAATATCCACATGCAATCAGAATCGACTGCACGAGTATATAATTAAGTTACATAGCGTCAGCCGCGTATTCCCAATTGTCGTCGCTGATATCATCTAGTCTCGATGACACAACAATATCAGACTACGAATTATCCGCGATGATGAACATCTACCACATAGCAACATCAAATTTAGAAAAACAGCACAATAATAGCAACAATGACATCAACAACGGAATTACTTCAGCAAATAGCCACGAACACAAATCCACCAAAGACAACCATGATCTCAATAAAATCAACCAACCCTGAATTCAGTGTGAATTTCCCCACTGCAATTCTGGTTAAAAAATAGCAGTAGCAAAATTAAGAGTATACCACAGTTGGCCGAATATTAGATCAAAATCATTTGGTTATCAGCAACCGAATAATTCCTTGGTGTTTGCGAGTAAAAATAATCAGACGGAACTCCAGATTGGAATCTTGTTTCCTTTCCATCTGGAACTTACCAAATCGAAGACATCAATAATGAATTCCAGCGTAGAATAAAATCCATTACGGGAAAATAATCAAAAATCGATATAACAGTTCATGAACCAACATTATCCTCCGCGATTGAGATAAACTCACCCGGGTACCTCGTAGATATCTATCAGAGTTCTATAAGAACTGTGCTAGGATGGCCTGAAATTATTGCCTCGACATCTTCACAAATACCTGAACCAACGAAATCTGATTATGTTACAGACAATAATTCATATATATATATATATATATATATATATATATATATATATATATATATATATATATATATATATATATATATATATATGCAATATTTAACATTTGTATTTTTATTAAATATTATTTAATATTTATTGGATAGTTCAAAGGAAGGGATGGATTGGCAATGATTATCGAGGAAATCAGGATATGTTTTTGGGAATATTTCAATTCCCTGAAAAAAAGCCACAAAGAATATCAAGAACAAATTATCGATTTATCTTTAAAAACCTCAATTATCAAATACATGGAAATACTAAATGAAATCGCATATGATATGGAACTATTTAACATAGGATTTATTCAAGCTGTATTGAATACCGAAAGTGATTATAAGAGAGAGAGAGAGTAGAGTTTGCAAAGAAGTATAAAATACGTTCAGAGGATATTTCAACATTTAAACTTCCCGGGTATAATGCAGACGAACTTATAAGATCCGTTAATGATTTCCTCGATGAGTACGGATTTTTAATTATACAGGAACCCGTTAATCCGTTGTATATGCGATGTCATAATGATTCATTAACGAGAATTAATTTTGAACTCACTAACCAATCCAATAATCTGATTGATTTGGGTTGTGAATTACTACAAATTAGTCTGTATATGAAATCGGAAACGATTTCAATCTTAAAGGATTTCCCATCTGAAGATTTCCCAGGGTAAGATTCCCATCGTTCAGTGTTATTTTACTTCCGTGTTGCGCGGGTGCAAAAAATAATAATACCACTGATCTAGTTTCGCTATCAATACCTAGAAGACGTTTTCACTTCCTGGTAACGTGTTACTATATTTCGTTTTTAACTTCCTGGTAGCGTGTTGCTGTGTTTAACGAGTTATTTTAATTGTGTCATTCGGTAATTTATTGTTTTCTTAAATTCATATTGTCTACCAAGGTCAGATCTAATCTTTCCTCTGCGGTAAATCGCGGAATTAATTTATTTACTTCGCTGTTATATGCCAATGATTGGTTAACGGCTTGTTGTATGTTTTTAATGAATCCATATTGAGAAGGTAGGACATATGTGTTACTTAAAGCTATGTCTTCTAGATATTGAACATCAGAAAAGATTTGATCACAATCTAATTTATCTGATGATTGTATTTGTTAATTATTCAAAACTGTAGTATCAGAAATGATATTGCTATGTTTCAAAATTCGTTATATAATGATATATATATCTTTAATATATAAATATCCAAAAAGTACAAAAATAAACAGTAGCAGATGGTAGTAGGAGTTACTCTCCTTGTACTGTTAACAATTCGTTAATTAATTAAATTAACTTACCCGTGTTCACTCCTGGAATACACACAGTGGTAACTTTACACTGTCTTTAATAGTTACGTTAATAGTAACAGAATTTTCCATTGGATTTTTATCATATGATTGAATCATCCGGATTTTTATCAAATGATTGAATCATAAAGATTTGTATCGAATTATTGAATCATAGAGATGTTTCTCAAAATGAATGAATCATGGTTTTTTTTATCAAATGATTGAATCATAGAGATGTTTCTCAAATGAATGAATCATGGAGATTTTTATCAAATGATTGAATAATAGAGATGTTTCTCAAAATAAATGAATCTTAGGGATTTTTTTGGGAAATTCTGTGTGTGGGCACTATCGTAACTATAAAAGACAGTGTAAATTTACTACTGTGTGTATTCCAGGAGTGAGCACAGGTAAGTGAAAATGCTTTTACTTGTTTCCTATTACACAATAATTGCAACACAAGAGTATATTCGCAGTTTAAAAAAAAAATAGTCAAACTGAATAATAACGGAAAATCGATATACGAAGGACAGAAACTCTATCACATATACACATATCTCCGTTGGTAATGATTTTTATTGAATTTAATATTCAAACCGAAATTTTTACCCATTTTGTTGAGAAAGCGCGGACTTATACAAGCCTTCTGCAACATATCGAACCGAAAGCATACAAATATCAAAATACTCGCTGGCTTCATTCATCGATTCAAATTTTAAGTATTCACCCTTATCAATATTTTTAGAATTGACAGATTTTGCAATTTCTGAGTACCTTCCCGTACGACCTTGTTTGGTATTCTCACTTTGTATGACAGATTGTAAGTTCTCCAGTTTGTTATTTTTAAAATCCGAATCAATATGATCAATTACAGGACCATCCGTGGAAACATTACACCATAAATCTATGACCAAGATGACTTTTCCCTCCAACTTTTTCAGTCTGTGGTGTCTGACTACACCATCACGAAACACTTCATAGTTGCTGATCGTGAGATGTGGTTGAAATTCTTGGCTCATTTATATGCACATATTTTATTTGTCTAATTAATTTTTTGGCTAGATTATTATTTATTGAGAATCTAGTAATATTGTCCTCGGGTGTTCTTATGACTTTTTCGTTGACGATGTCAGGGTTAGAGTCCCTGACTCGTTTATCATAATAGCGCTTAAGCTCTCTGTATCGCTTACCACCACAACTGTGACACAATTGTGTTTCATCTCGTTCTCCAACAGCGCATCCTATACAGGGTTTCGGACCTAAACTTCCTCGTCGCACACTCTGTGAATGATATCCACAGAATTCGTTTCTGCATGATTTCGTAGAAACGGTTACTGATCCTATCATAAGCAGTTTACAGTGATAAATTATATATAAATAATTTAATTTTTAATTATAACATGAAGGAGTTTGAGAGATTATCCAAAATAAAACCCTGGAAAAATGTTAAATTCAATCTCCATAGAGTCTCCGTAGATGCACCAAAATAAGGGTCTAATAAGTGACAGAAGCATTATCAGTAAAATTAATGAAGCTTTTAATGAATTAGCGCGATGATGCATTTCATTGTTGGTCAGAATTTCGAATCGCTGATAGTGTTGATGCTACCATGAACGACCAAAGGGCAGAATGAATAAAAATGCATTTTGACCATCAAAAGTATTTTTTCAGAGTGAAATTCATTATTCGTTCAGAAACAGGTAGTTGGATTATTCGTGTTAATTCGATCCTATCTTGAAAAATTAAAAAAACTGTTATCGTGAGTCAGGATTCCCATCCAGGAGCGTTGACTGGAATTGACCAACCGTATTACGAGAGAGCTTATCCTGTAACCGCGATTGTTTATGGGATTTATCCGATAAATGAAAAAGCAAGTGTTGAGAAATTAAAACCTATGTGATTGTCAGGAATAAATGGTGTAGCCGAACGAGTAATAGAGCATTTTACAAAATGCGTTACGAGGAAACAAGTTGAAAGATCTAAGACGTAACAAAATACACAAATGGGCACTAACAGTCAATGATTTTGTGGCCACAATTCAAAATGTAGCTTCTCAATAACCGTAGTGACATTAAGAGAAGTATTATCCGAATCGAAATATTAATCAAAGGGAACTCCAATCAAAATCATTGATTATAATTCACACGAGAGGATTAACGCAGTAACAATATTTCCGCGGGATAGAACCATAAAATACTACACGGGAAATTTGTTTTTTTTTATACACGCGGAAAGTAAAAACGATCCTGTGTCAGTGTGGTTATTTTAGAGTTTTGAAGACGAAGAGTGTAAATTCGACCAATGTATAAGACCAAACGGTGAAATATATCGTACTGAATCTCTTCATGACAGGATGAGAAAACAAGCTCGCAATTTTTCAACGGATAATAACGATCAATTACTAACAAACTGTTTAACAATCTCGTCAGTTGCAGCTCATATTGCGAGAAAGAAAAATCTGTGGAAAACAACACGCGCTGAATTTCTCTCAGATGTTGAAGCCAGTTGTGTAGTATACGGACACGGTGGATTATGGAATACAAAATATGATACTAAAAGTGTTTTCTCGGTTGATATGGTTGCATGTTATCCAACAAGTTTTCTCAGATATGGAGAATGCGCGGAGTATTTTAAACGATTTGGCTATCCCACCTACTCGATGACACGAGTTGGGAATACTAGACCACAACCCAATTTTGATCTAACCGGATTCACTCGTGTGGTATCATACGAGATCGCTAAAGGATGTCATCCAAATGTTATCCAATTTGTTATGTTTGGTTTGGCAAACATATATCTGAAAAACATTGGGTACGAATAGTGCTATTACGGTATATGATCGATTGTAAAATATTGATGTCGTTAACTGTCTCCAATGCAGTTATATCATATCGAGCGAAGACTGAAATTTGGTTACCACAACCCGATAGTCTTGATAGCATAATTAACGATTACAAAAACATATTGTTAAAGCGTCCAAGGAGATCTTTGAAATCAGAAATAAACATGCAAAGTATCTCGGTAGAAGAATAATCGGTAAATTCACCCAGGGTGGAACATATGATCACAAGTGACATTATTCACGATTATTTCTAGATGATGCTGAATATGATTTTATAATCGTGGATGCAAGAGCTAGAGGTATATATGCCAATCGTGAAAATTCGGTACAATTGTTAGCTACATTGATGGAAATTCTCCCCAATAGGTACATCTAAGGGCGTCTATGCTGTCTTATGATTCTATCAATTTGCTATCGTTGATAAATAGATTTCCTGAATTTGCGCTTACAGTCTCCACAGATTCATTTTATATTGATATGAAACAAAAAGAAGGAGTGGCTGAATTTACAAATTCCAATCAGTGTTGGGGATCATGGAGAATAAAACAAGAAAGGTTACACGATTATTCTATATCAGCAGATGTTACAATTGAAGATAATTAGATGAAAAATAATCAAATATTATATCTATCGAGCGCTCCTTCTTTACCTGATCCAGTATGTAGATATAAAACCGTGTATTTAAACGGATGTCGTGGATCTGGATAAGCAGCAAGAGTGATCGAATTATTTCGAGGGAAGTCAAACACGATTGTGCTAACACCAACACACAGAAATGAAAGAGAAATGAAACAACGAGGAGTTAAATCCTGCACATATCACAGTTTCTTTCGATGGAAAGGTGACGCATGGACTCCTGATCGAATGGGTATGAAATCTATTCCTTAAATCATTTTTTGGGGATGAGATATGCACAGTGTAGTTAGATATATTACAAATGTTTTTCGGCTGGTTGTTACTGAAAAATAAAGCTGTGATAATTGGTGGTGATCACGAACAACCACCACCATTTGTCGGTTTGTCTCTGCATAATTGTGTAGATTATGATGAAGAAATTAATACTGATCATAGATTTCTTGATCCAGAATTAAGTGAGTTCAAGAAATTAATCAGATTACAACCGGATAAAATCCAGTGTGGAATAGCGCCTGAAATAATTTCAGAAACTCCATTAAATATTCTTGTGAAGCATGGAGACCAAACAATTTGATAGTGGCAAGTAGAAAGATAGAGACACACTTCAAGCGCGGTTGTTTCAAACACATAAAGAAAAATTTGCAACACTTCCAGTGCCATTGTGTTATAGGCCTACGGATTCATGAAGACAGAATATTGAAGTTGATATTCCAGGACAGACTAAAAAACAAACTCGTGTTAAATGATATTGTGTTGGTTGATATCGATGTTGTCATAGATGCATTTCGCGCTGATAAATCTACGTGGACGCTAAGATACGCAATGACGATACATTCTTCGCAGGGATTGACCATATCCGATACGATTGTTTGGATCGTAGATGATCTCATCGAGTGGTCGAATTTAACAGAATAACCACTGCGCGGGCTGTAATTGTATAATATGTTGGCAGTATTCGGATCAAGATCCTCGCCAATTTACCGTGAATAGAAAGGATAGTAGTCGTTGTCATACCAGAGATAATGTGACATTGACCTGTCTAGAGTAATCGAAATCACCGCATTAATTAAGACCACGCGGAGGTAATTGAGTATCATCGGGTATCACTTGTAACTCTTCACGTGTAAATCCACGCTCAGGGGCAGTTGACTCTAATCTATTGACTTGGGGTCTACCCGTGGATCTTACTATGTTAGATATTTTGTGTGTAGCAGCACTCCAAATAAAATCAGAAGCTCTATTTTACCACCTTCAAGTTCACCTGATTCATAGAAATATCTCCCTGTGACATTGCAAAGTATTCGCTGTTTTGCAAATCATTTCGCGGTTTTGTACGGGTATATACTTGTTTTGATCGTGATAACATATTTCGTATTAATTGTTCGAGTAATTACTTTATTTAGCGCAGCTATCACATCACGTAATCTCTTGATCCATGCACGCGATCGTTTATCTTCGATGAATTCCTTCGCGTAGTGATATCTAAATAATCACTCAGCACGTATTCGACTAGATCGTTCACCTATTGCCTGATCGCAGTGTATTGCAGTATGTCCTCGTCGTATGGTGACATTATGATGCTTCATTGTTGATAACACTACACCCTGAAATTCCTTGCCAGTATCAACCTGTAATAGATTTGGCTAATGCAGAGGACCTCGTCGATAAATCCTTTCAAATGCAATATAAACCTGATGGCGCCTTCGTCAACAATGTTTTAGCCTTGTTTGTATCTACTCGCAACATCAACTACGCTTAGCGCATACTTGAATGTCCGTTTATTAACAGTGTCATGCGGCCTGATGAACTTCATTGGGGACGCTGACATCAAAATACGCAAAGTCAATTTGTTTAGGCGGTGGTAGAAAAATCTGCCATATCGCCTGTTTGGATAACCAATCCGCCGCGGTATTATTTTTTACTTTTTCCGCGTTGGCGAGTTTATTAATTGCTGATTTACCCCGCAAGTATTCTCTTGGGGAATAATAAATAGATTCCATAATGTTATTAATTACCAGCTCCTATTACCAGTTTACCCTTCATCGCCGATCTTACTAATCAGTTAGCTAATGATTCCTTGAAAGATTTAATCTTAATATAATTCAACGCATGAATCAATTTTACATCTGCGATATGTCTATGTTGCAGATTGCTACTTTTATAAGCAACATCATGAGCATGACAAGCCTTATCGACATCATTTATCGGATATTCGCCGGGTCGGGGTAGGTCGTGGCTATCAAGTCGGATATCAAGTCTGGTTCCAGGGCCACAATAACTATATTCTGGAAGTTCTCTCTCTCCTGGATGTTTTGCCCACGGAGTTCCTGGGAGTTTTGCCAATTTCGCTGCAATTTCACCTCCTCGTTTTTTTTAAAAATCAATACCTGATTTCATAGAAACAAATCTAAATTTTGTTGTACCACATTGTACACACTTACCAGCAAGTGCTGATCTGTTATTGCTTGTTGTAATTGTTGTCAAGTCGTTTGTGCTAGCATGTGTCTTACATTTAACACAATATGGATCCATAATTATTTATAATAGAATGAATATAATTGATTATTCAGCTACCCGACGACAGGAACCTGTTAAACACCATGCGATCTTGTCGAATTCAATCAGAATGATTATAATTGGACTGTCTTGAAGCGGTAAAACACAATTTTTACTTAATTTGATAACGAGATGGATGAAATGGGATAACTATATTTGATAGCCCCGAGCATAGACGATCAGCGATGTTACGCGGTGTTAAAGGATTTTAACGAGAAAACAAAATCGGAAATCGTTGAGGATATTATTGAATTTATAAACGTTATCGAAGAATCTCCGAGTATTGATTCTATTTATGGAAGTATTAACAATCTAGTTGTGTACGATGATGTGATGCTAGACAATCAAAAAATAACTCTAGGATATTTTTACCGGGTAGGCATAAAAATACTTATGTGATATATTTTACTCAGAGGTATACTCAAGTACCAAAAGTGATCAGGGAAATCTGTAATACTCTTGCTGTGTTTAATAGAGTTGACACTCATACGCTACGAAATATTCACCAGACATTGTGCAGTGGAGATATGGACATAATTCATTTTAGAAATTTTTTTAGTGTTGCTACATCAAGCCCACATGGATTTATTATGAAAAATTTGCATGACCTTAGATCAAGATATCGTATCGGACTTGACAAAATATTCGGTTAATTAATTCATAACAATTAACAAAACCACAACAACAAAATATGCGTCTGTGTTTCGGTTTCGTAACAAGCCTTAGTGTTGTTTCTTGATATTTTTTTCGGTTTTGAGAAAGCCTTAATTTTACAAACAGAGCTTTAAAATTGTTAAGCCTTAATTCGCCCAAAATCAACAACTGATGTTTCAGGTATTGTTTTACGTGTTATTTCACATTTAATTTTATCCGGTTGTAATCTTATCACGCATTTGAACTTGGTTAACTCTGAGTCGAGTGATCGATGATCGGTGTTAATTTCAGCCATTGATGAGGTGAGAATCCGGTAAATGGGAGTGGTTGATGATGATCACCACACATTATCACATCAGTGTTTATCATCACCAATCAATATACATTACATATTTCATCCCAAATATATATCCCGGGAATATATTTTGTGTCCATTAGTACAGGAGTCCAAACGGTACCGTTAAACCGAAAACAATATGATATTTACATGCTTTTACTTTTCGGGATGTCATCTCTCGGGCACGTCGATGAGTCGGTGTTAGAACAATCATATCAGAAGTCACCTCAAATATTTTAATTACTCGAGTTGCCTTAGCGCATCCTCATGAACCGTTCAAATATAGTTTTATGTCTGAATATGGTATTGTGTACAGACGGCGATGATTATTGTATCCTCGCGGTAATTATCTTCGATGGGAACATAAGCTGATTCGCAATATCCGTGTAATGTTTCTTGTTTTTTTCTCCATGACTCCCATTCACTCAACATCGTAGTAAATGGTTCGACTATGTTCCAATGTTCACAATTAAAATAAAATGAATCCGTGGTAACTCTAACTGCGTTGCTAGAAAATCTGTTTATCATCGAATGTAAATTTATTGAAACATAAGCGAACATTGATGAAATCAAATGAACGTATTGTGGTGATTTCACCTTCGAAGTATTGAACGATGGTTCCAATCTTTGTTCCATTTGATAAATAAGCGGCTTTCCGTGAAGTAAATATCTGATTTTGATTTTATCCGCGATTATAAAATCGAATTCATCATCGTCGAGAATTAATCGTGTGCAACGCCGTTTATGATCACATGCTCCACCTTGAGTAAATTTTGCAATTATTATTCTTCCGAGATTTTTTGCTTCACTCTCTTCGCGGCGATTTGTATCCCATTCATCGCATTTCTCGGGAGTTGGCAACCAAAACTTCAGATTGTTTCCGATTTGATATAATTTCCTCGGAGATAATCAACGACATCAACGTTTTTATCGTGGAGAAACCTTAAAAGTGATATCGGAGCTCATCTTTTCGTTGAAAAATGTCTTCCAAACCAGGCGTAAAATATCGGATGAAGAATTGCAGCAAATCAAAATGATGTAATGATGTAATACGGGCAAATTCCATCAAATCGGAGTCAGGTAATGGTCCGTTTATGGCGACTCTGGTCATTTCATGTTTAGGATGACCAAATCGTTTAAAGTATTCGCTGCTTTCACCGTGCCTAAGAAACTTCCCTGGTAGCATGCAATCATATCAACGGAAAAATCATTTTCATGATTGTATTTTGTATTCCATAATCCTCCATGACCGTCTTCTTTACAGCTCGTTTGCACGTCATCAAGAAAATCGTAACTGGTTGGTTTCCATGAATTTTTTTCTCTGGAAAAATGAGCTGCTACGGATGGAACAGTAAAATAATTCTGTGTTATTTCCTAGCTGTTGTTTGTGTATCGTCTCGCAAGATGATTCATATATCATTGAAGTTCTTCTGTTCGATATAATTCTCCATTCGGTTTTACAAATTGATCATATCTTCCTTCTTCATTACTTTTTAATAATCATACCGATACTGGATCAATTTTACTGATTTCATGGATGTAATCAAATAGATCCCACGAGTAATATTTCAATGTTCGAGCCAGAGGAAATAATTTTACGGATTACTCCATGCCTGTGAATTATGATCAAAGATTCCAATTGGAGGTCCGCCTTTTATATAAAGCTCCGACGAATGTACTTTTTCCCCGGTGATAGTTTATACAATTATATTTCTTTTTCTTTCAGCATCGTCGCTTATTGACGCTCATGAGTTTTTAACTGATTCCGTCCATTTGTTTATCTTGAATTTTCTCAAATCGTTGAAACCATTTCCTCGTTTTACATTCTTTAAATGTTCGGTAACTCGTTCAGCAACACAATTCAACATCGATGAAATCTTTATCGGGGTACGTTTATCAATGTCTGGTTGATTTATTGAGAAAATTCCGTAAATTGTTACTGTTACTGGATATGCTTGATTGTAATATGCGCTATTGATCCCGGTTAGTGCTCCAGGTTTGGTTTATTTGTTAACAAACACTGTTTTTCCCTTTGTTGTCATTACACGCTCACGCTTGTAATTTACTCTCGAATTCTTCTTGGAAACTCTGCTGAAATTTACTAGCATATAATATTGTTTACCATCGCGATCTACCTTTGATAATATTTCAGCCGCCCGCGAATCCGTCATACTATTATTATCGCGGGGTGTTCTGTATATTGACAACACATAATCAGCAACATCTTTAAGAAATTCATGCTTAGCTTTTTTGATACTTATTTTGATTTTTAATCTCCATATTAGTGGTTTTATTTTGCCAACGAGGTCAAAACCTCTCCCTCATCTCCTTCCTGGGTATGACTCTATGTCTGTAATATTGGAAATATATTCCAAATATGTATTAGACAAATATATGTTCAATTAAATTTATCAATGATATATTAATATAGCGATGGAGCAAAATTATTGCAAGTGGATATTTAAAGGAGACTCAGGTACATGTTCAAGAAAATGCGTAGGAGAATACTGCGCGATACATAATCAATATTTTAAACGTGGATCTAAAGGCATCGTTGTTTGTATTAAATGTGGGCATAGTGTACGATGCAAAACTCGATTATGCTGTGATTACGGTGGCAAAAGATATCGGGAGCTTGTTAGACACTACGCAAAGAAATATAATGTCGTATTCGATGTAAAGGACTATATTACTGGAAAAAGCAATTAAATAGTTACTTTGCTTACGAAATATATATGGATCAGATTGAATATGTTTCTCATCCCATTTACAGAGATTACGATGCATCTCGGCGTGGACTCATTTGGCACCGTCAACGAAGAGTAAAAGTTGGTTCTATTTCTTGAAGAGGTTATATATTGATTACTGTTAGTAGAGGAGGGCAAAAACAAGATTACTGCTCTCATCAGTTTATTTATGAGTGCTACAATGGATTGATTGGTAATGGTCTTGTTGTTGATCATATCAATAATATTTTATTTGGGTAATCCTATAGAAAATTTGAGGGCTATTACTCAGCAAGAAAATTCCCTACATTCACTTCCAAAAATTAAATCCAACAACGACGACCTATAATCGCATTCACGGATAACGAACTAAGGGATTTTCCATGGATAAATTCCGCTGGTAAACATCATGGTATTCATCCTCAAGCTATACACTACGTTGCTGATGATATACAACTAGCAGCGTATAGCGCATGGGTTTCATTTCTTTACGAATAAATTATTCAATTTATTGTAATATAACGATGACAGATCACGCACGAGATTTAATCTTATCAGCACAACAAAATCTCCACAACGCCAGAGGAGAATTCAATAGAAAAATCAATGACGTGTCATTATTCACACACCTTGATGAATAATTTGTTTAAAATCATTATATGTCAACCATACAAGAAATTGTCAAAGAGGTTGAATATCAACTTGATACCCTTGCGGAGAATTTAGTTATTGTCCCCTGGTGTAATTTTGGTTATAAATGTTTTATTGCAACACTTCATTTTTATGACCACAATGTAAATTTTAAATATGAATATGATAAGTGTCGTAGGATAAGAAACATATGATGCAAAATATTCCATAAACTGTCTGAGACATATTATCAATTAAACAAATAATTTCCTATAGTTATATGAACGACGAAAATATCGCTGAGTTGATAATCGAACTTGACCGAGTAAGAAATCTAGTCGATGATAATAAAATATTCACCAGTGAATTCATCACCGAGGAATACGCAGGTGTTAAATCATTGCGAGATGGTGGTATACCATCACATAAAAACGAGTACAGTATCATGAAAATATTGTCAGAGTAACGAGATAAAATTGTTTATCGAAATTAAGATAATTGAAATTGCTAGTGCCCGTTTCAAAGCTTATCAAAAAGATATCCGATGCCATCAAGAATGTTTTCGCTGAGCGACGAGGACAAAAGGTTATAATCGAAGAATTCGAAAGGATGTTGTTGGATTAACAACGACGAGGGTAAATTGTGAAATCTTCATATTTTTAAAAATTTGACACAAACTAAACGATAATAATAATTATTATTGTTATATTTACAAGAACGATAATAACAATAATAACAATAATATTAGTATCGTTATTGTTTTGATTTTTCATTTTTTTTACTACCCGGAAACATCGTGTTTTTGTTGGGTCAACGTAAATTCATCGTTGGAACAATTAGATATCTTTGCTAATAGTTGTTGTTGTTGTTCAGCCACTATTATTTCGTTGACAAGTTTTAAATCAGATTTTTGTTGTCGTCGTTGTTCTCGCTGTTGTTGACGTCGTTGTTGTAGTTGTTGTTCTCCTTGTTGTATTTCCGTTGCTATTTTTTCTAGTTGATTTTTACGTCGTCATAATTCATCTACTTGTTTACCTATTGCGGTATTTCGTTGATCAAGATATTGTAAAATTTCCTCTTGGGATGAATAATTTAATAAATGATTTTCTTCTGTTGATTTGTTTTATATCTGATTGATATTTTGATATTTCTTTACTCGAGGTTTTTAATTGTTGTTTTAGATCTTTTACCATGGAATCTTTTTCATCGTGAGATTTTTTCAATGTAGAATTTTCCGCTGTTACTTATTGCAGAGTGGTACTCATTTCGTTGTTGGTAATTTTCAACGGTGCTAATTTTTGCAACGTGGAATTCATTTTGTTGTTGTTGGTTTTCAACGCAGAGTTTTCCGAATGTAATGTTTCAATTGCGTGTTGTTGAATCATAATATTATTTCGGAGTTCCGAATTAGATTTTTCCGGATCGGCTTTTTCAATGATTAAAAAATTAAGTTTTGATTGTAGTTTATTGTTAAATCCATGGTCTGGTTGCATAAAATTCACCGCGGAGTTTTGTTTAATAATTTCTGGTTGTTGGACGTGTATAATGTTTTCTGACTTTGTAACAATTTGAGGAATTTTCCAAATATCATAAATACGATTATAACCAATATGAAACATCGAAACGATCTCCGCGATTATTTTTTTATGTTTCAGCTGAATTTTTTTTGCGATGTCATCGTTGGACAATACTACTTTCATCCGCATTATTGTTATTATTGTTATTATTGAAAAATAAATTTTTAAAAATAATACATTTTCATTATATATCGTTATTATTATTAATATTATTGTTATTTCTGCTATAAAATTTCTTTCAGGTCTTCCAGAGAAATACTTGAGTTTGCATAATTTAAGATCTGATGACGGCTACAACAAATTAACGTAACATGATCATGTTGAAGTTGGTGCTTCGTCAATAGAAAATCTTCATCGCCTAATTCATCAATGACGAGTTAAAAACTCCCTGTGATTGTTTCCGCGAATAACTTTCTAATCGCATCTTCAAGTTGTTGTTTATCATGGATGTATACTCGTGCGTGCTGATAAATTATTGTTATTGTTCTTATTGTTCTTATTTTAATTGATGCGAAATCCCGAAGACATAGTCTTGCGATGATAATCTATAGGATATCACATTAAGGGTAATTTGTAATTGTTCTTTTTTATTATCGAGTTGTTATTACATGCTAAATATACCGGATTAATCGGTGTTTTTATGATCAAACGTCCGTGGGATACCTGAGGAGAAAAAGTATATATGATACATCCTTGAGCGGCTTGATTTGATAATTCTTTATTCGCGCGGTAGCTTTCATCGACGATATCATGAAAAATTCACAGCGATCACCGATGTTATTTCAAAGTTGCCCGGTGAGACGTGTCTACCGGTTCCATCTGGAACGTTGTTGTATCTGGGAATATTTGGCACCGGTGATAATTTTCTCCAATTGGTGTATATCAATGAGAAATATTCATTAATGATATCATTGAGAGATTTTCTTAATTCTGGTACATTATATCCTTGAAATTGAAAAATAGGTAATTCAGCTTGTGTTATTTTTAAAAGATCAAGAACTTTTTGTTAGGATAATCTACTAAAAAATCATCAATTGTTACTTTAATTTTGTATTGATATACTCCATGTCGTATATAAGCTGATTGAATATTTCTATCCGTGTAATGATTTTATCATGTGAACCTGTTATATCAAAAATATGTTCTCGAAAATATTGCTGTAATAGCGGTAATTGTGTTTGATATAATTGTGTAATTTGGGTAAAATCGTTATATATTTGTTTTATTGTAACATAACCTTTCTCATCATCGGTTCTTTCCGAGGGATCCAAAACAAAACGCCATACTACCCCAACTCATGAGTTGTATTCACAACAATTTATATCATAAAGAGTATAATATCCAAACAATTTTAATGTGTCTAAAAGAAGAAAAACGACTGGATATTTGATTTCAATTTCATGGTATAATTGGGTATCTGTGGTGTAATCCTTTTTCTAGGTTCAGGCGGACTCGGTTTTTCAGGTGGTGGTTTTTCCAGTGGTGGAGTTTTAGGCCATCCTAATATAGTTCTTATCGAAGAGTTTATCTTGAATGCGGTTAATATCGACGGTTCTCGATCTTAGGTTCTACTCCGGTGAAAGATTTTATCCTACGTTCAATTTCTTATTTGATATCGTTGTTAGTTTGTCGTCGATGGTTTTTACATCAGTGAGTTTCATAAAAACCACTAGTGGAATTCCAAAGAAATAATAAATAGGAAGTTGAACATTTTCAATATTTTTCGTAGCCCAGTAAATTGATTTATGTGGACGTTATAGTCAGATCGTAGCGTTCTTAATGTATGTGTCGATGAGATATAATCGTTATTCAACGCTGTTAGTTTGTTATCGATGGCTGAATAAATAACACCTGGTTTAATTTTACCTGTGGAGTCAAACACCGCGATGGAATTGTCAACTGCGCTGTCGAGTTTAACTAAAATATCCTCGATGGAAGTAATACTCGCTTTTAATCTACCCTGTCGGTCTTGTAATACAACGATTTGATCCTGTGTTTCGTCTGCGAGATGTAATATATCAGATAACGCATTATTGATAAAAAAAAATTACAACATCGAGTGAAACACCTTTGGTTTTCTTTTCCAGTGAGAGAGATCTTCCCAAAATATCTACCATTATATGTTAAAGATCTCTTTAAAAGTTATTACTGGTGTATTCATGTACAGTTTTATGAGGTGGTTTAGTAGATGTTGACATCGCAGTAAGTACATTAATAACATCTCGGCCACATATCGGAGGATCGGTTATTGTCTGTGTGGGCAACGTGGAATACCAAACAGGGATTTTTAACCGGGATATATATTTGAGAAATTCTATCGGTGGCGCTAATCCATAAGAGTCAAAATAACAATTGATCGGGGGTCAATTTCGTACGCGACCCAATGAGTTCCAGGTCCGGTGTTATCATCGAGATTAATTATACTTGTTTCGGGATTGGATGACTGATTTGGTAATTGATTTTCATAAATACACCTCTGAAATTCTTTATACGGGATTGCTTTGCCATGGAGATTGAATCAAAATTTGACATTGGAGTTATGAACGAATGCTTCCTGGGAGTCTCAATCCCGTCCCGTACCGTGTAAATCGACTGCCTGGTAGTCTTAGGCCTTTTCCTTTTTTATATCCCTGTCCAGTTGCTTTTTTTAATGCCCTGCCAGCGGCGGTACCAACAGCGCCTAGAGCGGAAGCCTTAGCGAAAGCGGAGGCCGCGGCGGCGACAATTAACGAAGGGATCAGCGAGTAGAGGAAATATACCTCCTGATTTTATCATATTTTTTTACCGCGGAGGGAGCAAATTGAAATTAAACACCTTTGTTTATCTTTAGTGCTTTATCGAAATGATTAAGTTGAGTTTTCGTCAATGATATTTTATTTCGTCCACCATTAGCAGTCTGTTCTCGTTTCAAAGTTATTTTTGAACCACATGTACTAGCGTTTCGCGGTTGTAATTTCTTTGCTTGACCGGGAGTCAATGTGACATTAACATGATTGTACGACATTTTTATTTAAATAATAGATTGATCTAATTGTCTACATGTTTTACATGTTTTCTACTGCTGCATCAAGGAGTCTCATTCTTCCACCGCCACCTTCAAGTAACATTGATTTATCACTGAGAATAACAGCGATTGCTCTATATCGACCACGTACAGGTGTTGCACCTGGTGTGACAATAGGAAGTTCTCCTACACGGGCTTGGAAATGTATGTCAATGACGGACTGCCTTGATAGATCGAGATGTTGTAATGAAAAGTAATAAATAGGGTACAATTTTTGGAAATCCAACTGATATTTGTAGTCCAGTATCGATATTTTGATCACGCCCTATAAAAGACCACAAACGATGATACGTGCGGGTTATTTGATTATTAGGATAATCAAGCAAAATGTCTTAGGAGGGTTTCTGTTGGCCGTTATTTCGTTATGACACTTCGTTGACTGCTAGTTTATCAAATATAATTTAACAACGCTGTTGTTTATCAGCCCACTCTAATCTGTTTTTGTTTTGCAGCGCAATGAAACTATGTCTAGGAGCTGATATATTCTTCGTTGATGTGATCTGCCATGTAAATTTACCAACAACGGGACTTGTCATCGTAGCTGTCGAAATATCCAACCATGACATAAATGATTTACCACCTTGATCCATAAACGATAACAGTCGTTGTTCTGTGGCGAGCGATGGAGTCATTACTGGCATCAACAATGAAAGCTTCGATAATTCTACTCTACCATCATGAATACCATTAGCATGTCAGATTGCATCATTGTCATGCGATTTACTCATAAGAACTATAGTATGCTTAGCCCCGAAGATAACTTTCCTAACATTTCTACAGAAACCAAATATATGAGTCAGGGGAATCGCACATGAAAATCTCCCATTGGCTTCTAACATCGTTTTACGTGCTGAAAATCCTAGATTGAAATTAGGATTATTATTGATAATCATATCTTCGATATCATCGTCAACAGGTGGACCAGCACGATCTTTTGGTCGTCTTACAATAAATTGATTATTATCAGCGGAATCAGTTAGATCCTTCGCGAACATCATTGATGGACCAACAGATCTTATATTATCGTCGGAATATCGAGCTGGTCCAACTATTGTAGTGGCTACGTCAAAATCATTATCGATAGATTCGATCCTTCTAGTCAATCATATATTGTGCACTACTAAACAGCGCCATGATACCATTATTGACAAATCCGATTAGTGTGGGTGAAAGATTAGCAAATGGTAACATTAGAATTGTCAACTAGCAGACCTTCAACTTCAATGAAAGCTACACACGGTAAAAAGTATTTACTTGTATCCTGGACCTGAAGCTCAATTCGTGATTTGTTATCATGTTGTATTGCATTGTATGAGTAAAATTGATGATCTTATTCTTGATCTCGCTGGTCTTGTCAAACCGCTACCAGCGATTAAATTCGCAACAATATTTCTTTGTGATTCACCATCTTGATTTATCAGCGGTGCTAATTTTTGGTTTACTATGTTATTTACTACTTTACTTACACTTGGTGGCATAAGCTCAGTAGATGGTAGTTTTACCTGTGGTGTTTCTTTTTGTCGTCGAATCAGCGATACTAGTTTTTCCTTAGCTGTGTTTTATGCGCTACCAGCAAGATCACCAATGGTACTGAAACCTAGATCGCGAATGACACTGATTGCTTTCATTGATAGTTCTTTGGCGATAGGTGCGATTTTCGGAGCAATTCTTGTAAATAATCCCCTGAAAATATCATCGAGTCCATCTCCGTAGTACGCTTGATGAACTGGTTACCGGAAATGTACTATGTAAGCGGTAGTTGGATTGTCGTGATTACGATGTATGATCATTTTATTTAAATGCTATTTATCTAATCGGGTGACAACAATCAGTTACTATGATAATTATCAACTAATTCATCGATAAATTCATGATACTTCCTTGAAATAGTCGGCGACATATATCAGCGGCCTCATTAATTATTTTCCGGGAATTATTTCCAGCTCGTTTACCACCGATGAGAACTGCTAATCGTGCTATATCAGCGAGAATATTATTGGGACAAGAAACAAAACCGCTACCATAAGTTCCAGATGTAGTTACACTCTGCGTAAAACCTTCACCGTTTTTTGCGACGGGTGGGTCTTGAGATGGTTGAGGATCTTCCTATTTTGTTTGTCTCCGTGCTAGTTTTTGGCGTTTTTCTATTTGTCTTTGACGTTGTTCTGCTTGCGTTTCATCATAACCAGGAAAACCAGTAACTCCTTTTTTATATTCTATATAATATTATTCTCTTGTATTTAAACGATCAATCCCCCCTGTTTATTTTATATATCAACCCAATCGTTTCAAGATATAGATTTCTTATATTCCTTGTATAAAAATTCACTTCTGGAATGATAGCTATTAGCAGCAAATTTGCCAAAAGCGAGATAATCTCTAGGTTTTAGTAGCTGAATTTTTTTTATAGTTTCATCGGTAAATTTATTTAGAAAAGAAAGTCCTTTTCGAGTTCCACCAACAGCACCTTCCTATTCTTCGACAGGATCAACAACTTGAGGTTGTGGCTAAGCTTCAGCGATCTGTTTTAACAGCGGAATAATAGCTTTTTTCTATCTCACCAATAATATCTTCAAATATAGCTCTCAGTAGTTGTAGTTACAGGCTTAAAAAAATTGTTTGGTATCAGTGGCAAAATGAACCTGAGCCTCTTGACGAGCTTGTAATTTTTTTCTAAAAGAATCTCTTACTGGGTAAAACTTTTTTTTTGCGGCTAAACGTTCTCTAGTTAATCTAGTTGTCTGTGATTCTCCCATCATTATTGTTATAACGACGATTTAGTTTATCCCAGCCCAATCGCGCACAATGACGTCATAACCGATTTGGATTTCAAACATGTAACCGCGATTAGCAAAATCGCGGTTGCATGAAGTTTGTAATACCTACTTAAACCACCATTTTTATACAAATAGGAAATAAGAATAATAAGTTATTTTAACAAAATAACACCTACATAAAAATGGTGGGCAGACCTACTCTACTACTTAGAAATGATATTGATTCATGTAAGCTGAAACGTAAAACCCCATATTATTTGCAAGTGCATGGGGTAGGTGGCATTATGTGGGTAAAAAAAGGTGTTCCAGATCTAGAGTGTCGGAATGTTGTCAAGGTCAATTGCGGACAATTTATTTAGATGCTATTTTGCCAAAGATCTTTACAAAGAGAGTTAAAATAATTAAAATGCTATATTCCTCATAATCTGTGGTAATAGTCTGGATTTTAAACTTGGTGTGTCATATATGAATTCCAGAATGAAATATTAAGGGGGGGGGGGTTGTAGAATTGATAGTCTTACACATGTTTTCTATCTTTGTGATGACTGGGTAGACAGTTTAATATGTATGATAACCAATTCTGATGTTCTGTATTCTGTAATTTCTCGCTCTACATTTATCCTCAAATTTGCAATTTGTTTTGTGTGGGAACTTCACGAGAGAAAAAGTGCCTTTTTAAATAGTGTTATTATGAAATCTATGCCTTTGGGTATCTGGTATTAAAAAACCAT
Source organism: Unio delphinus (assembly GCA_029339505.1). NCBI lineage: Eukaryota > Metazoa > Mollusca > Bivalvia > Unionida > Unionidae > Unio > Unio delphinus. The sequence continues at coordinate 9,375,919 of JAQISU010000306.1, forward strand.
TTTCTGGCCAAAATTGCAGCTTGCACATCAATCAATCCAGACGATTTAATAATCTGCTTGTCACTAGTACTTGTTGAATACAAGTCGGAAATAAAAGTAATAATATTCCATCTGGGCTTAATCTAATTAGAGATTTATATGTCGTTTATGATTCACAGTCACCAATCGGAAGTTAAGGTAACTGTAAATAACATGGTGTTTCAGTTCGAATTTCTGATAGGTCTATGATTACTGTACATTTGGATATCTGGACTAGTTTGATTTATGTTATCTTTCGATTGCCACGTAACTAAAAATCGTCAATTTACATATAAATACTTAATACATGTCTTAAAGATAGAAATATATCTGGTTGTTGAAATAGTGAAGAGGTACAAATACATATTCACAAAGCAGACCTAATCTGAGTCGCATCAGAAACATGAAAAAGAATTCATCAATGATTCTCAAACTTCCATGTCTGCCATTATAATCATCCTTTGACATCCCCATTTCCAACTCAGAAATCCAGCCACTGACTAATGAGGCATCTGGAATACTAGAGTAAAACCACGTTTTGTCATCATTTAAGTTATATTATTACAAGTACGAGTTGGTCTGTTGCCCTGTGTACCAAAGTCATCCGTTCGTATATATAACCTAAATTGGTGTTGAAAATTGTCTTACCGGAGTTATCAGCTGTCAATTTATGGTGATATTGAAACAGGTACTGGCTGCCTTTGCGATGCTTTGTGATACACGTTTTACCACTTGTATTATGCAAGCCTATATTATGCAACCTGATTACTCTTGGAGATTTAAACTTTCACTTTGACTGACCTGGAAACCCATAGATAATCAAATTTCATAGATTTAATTAATGTTTGCAACCTCAGCCAGTCAGTTAACCAAACCACTCATGCACATGGTCACAGTTTAGACTGAATTCTTCATAGACTCGATGATAATATCGATGATATTTTACGGTTCTCCATGGTATCCCACGAACTTGCATCAGATCACCTCTGCATATATGCCATCTTGATATATCAGTCCCTAACCCTCCACCCATTTCTGCTACCAAGATAAACCTCCGTACAAGAAATGGAACCAAACTAATGCATGACTTCCAAGCAAATATAACAACGTCCAGAACAACTAGATAATTGACTGCGTTCCTTGCTTGAAAACACACCCCTGCCACCAAGCACCGAGTATCAATTCAAAAGTGTTTTCTGTGGTATAGCCGTGTTAGGGACCAGCTTTGCACTGATAAAGAGACCGCCGTAAGCTGACAGCCTTTGGCTTCCATCCAAACTAACTATTCATAAGCCAATCTATACAGCTGCTACGATGAAAGACACAAACATAGTCCATGCAGTGAAATCAGCCCACTACAGTACGAAGATCACGGAAAGTTTCATCTGCAACGGGCTCATCGAGATTACCAACAAGCTAATGTCAAGGAACAAATATACACTACATCCAACTACCTTAGTTCCAGTCCTGAATTTTAGAGGCAACCTGAACCTGTCTCTATCGATGTAGTACGTACAATCGTGATGAAGACTGCACCAAAGTCATATGAACTTGATCCAATTCCAACATCACTGTTGCCTGAGTGCTTAGGTCCAGTATTGTCTTCACTAACTGATGTTATTAATACCTCTCTCACAGCTGTGAATTCCCATCATTTATTCAAAACTGCCATCGATAAGACTCTGCTGAAGAAACCAACACTCGACCATAACGATTTAAAGAACTTTCGCCCAGTTTCTAATCTCCAATTCATATAAACAATCTTAGAAAAAGTTGTTCAAACCCAACTTTTATTTCATCTGAATTCAAACAGTCCTTTAAGCAATGTACAGTCTTCATATCGCACTTGCCACAGTACTGAAACTATTCTTTGGAAAGTAGTTAATGACATTTTCTCTGATTTGGATAGCGGAAAGATTACAGTCCTCAACCTCTTTGATTTGTCTGCAGCATTTGATTTGACACAATAGACCATGATTTATTACTTCACCATCTCCAGCATGTATTTGGCATTCATGAAATAGCCTTACTGTGGTCAAACGTCTACATGGTCAACATGACACAAATTTTGTCCACAAATGGAATATACTCCAGTTCGGTTGATCTATGTTGTGGTGTTCCACAACAATCTGTTCTTGAAGATGTTCCCTTCTTTCTATACCATCAGCCGCTCTATAGTGACATTTATCATCATCCAGTGTCTCATCAATTGTGCGCTGATGACACCCAAATAAACTAATCTAGCCACCCAACATAAGTTGATGATACTATTGTTACGTATATTTGATTGAAATCATTTAATTTTGTTTGTCATATTCAAATTTGGCATTTTAAGTTTTAAGATTCGTTCATTGAAAGGGAGGGGGGTGACCTGTACTACAGAATAAACACCAGGTGTTAACCTCATTTTCTGACCCTGCTTCAGAGTGTAAACAAGCTTCTAAAATGATTGGTTGATTCCAAGGACATTAGAGCTTTATTTTAAAAATGATTGGTTGGTTCCAAGGACAAAATGGAGTAAAATATAAACATCTTTCTAATTTTAGTTGGGTCATATGGTATTTACCGTGATTTCTTGAACGTAGGTTTGTTCTGATAGTTTCTAGAATATCACGTGACCCCTTGTTTACGTAAAAAACAGATATTAACCGTGTTTGGGAGAGAAAAGTTCAGTAGAAGTTGGGCTTTTATAATATTAAGTTGTGTCTTCTTTTAGAGTTATTTTTTTAATTACCGTGTACTGGAAATTGTGTCAATTCGGTTGGAGCAAGAGGAATTATTTTATTATTTATTTGGATAAGAATATGTGCTCATAGAGTTTCATTAAAAAGAACTGACTAAATCAAGTGACATCGTCGTACATATTGGATTACATTGTCAAGATTCGAACCGGGAACTATTAGGACATTTTTTTATCAGGACTCTTGCAATTCCACTAGTGTATTATATTGTGAATATTCTTTTAGGATTAATTTTTGGACTTGATTCTCTAAAACCGTACGTTTATTTATTTTCTTCTGTGAAAATATTTGTACTCAATAAATTGTTTGTTAAATTTTACAAGCTTGTTATTTTCACTTCTTTCTATGTTGCTGCTTATTCGAGCCTAAGCACGTAACACTATACTATGTGTAGAGAGTTGCATTTCGGATGTAAACTAATGGATGACATGAAACAAGCTGTAGATGAATGATAATAAAATAGAAGCCATTCTGATTACAACATAAATACTTTCTCATTCACATCCTTTACCTCAAATAGCAAATATCAGCAACACCAACATTAACTTCACACAGTATGAAACCTAGATGTTACTCTGGAGAGTACTTACACATGTACCAACATGTCAGCTCCAATCGCAAATTCCTTTCAGTTGATGCCACTAAAATACTTGTGTGTTCATTAGTACTTTCAAGACTGGACTATTGTAACTCAATTCTGTATGTTTCGTCTCAATATCTGCTAAAGAAACTCCACAAAGTTCAAAACACAGCTGCTCGAATCATCCTTAGAGTACCACGATCAGAGCACATCGCCACGCTGCTCTGAACCATACACTGGCTAACCATTCGATCCAGAATCTCTGTGCTACGTTTCACTGAAGGACAACATACCTATCAGGCCTCACCCATGTGTACACACCAGCAAGATACTTCCACCCCTCTTCTGACAATCGTATACTCATTATTCCCGCTATGAAAAAGAAGTCATATGGACAACGTACTTTTGTATACCAGGGCCCATCAACGTGAAACGAATTACCCATTGAAAATAGATACTTGGACAGTTATCCCCGAGTGCTCTTAGAACTCACCTTTTTCGACTGCAATAATAAACTTAAAGACCTCATAACGTTTCCTGTCTTAAATATTTTCAGCATGATTTTATGTTTTCTAATTTCCTGGTGGTTTATTATTGTAGTCATACGCTTATATATTTTGTAAAGCGCTTAGAGCGTCTAAAGATTAGGAGCTATGAAAAGGTCGCGTCTTCGAACCCCAGTCCTGTAATACAAAAAGTTTACACAAATGGTACAAGCTGCTGCCTCGCTTGGCACTCAGATTTAAAAGGTTAGAGTTAGGACTGGTCAGCTTGGTGTCACAATATTGTGACTGGGTGGAACAAGATGCTACATGTCTGCGGAATGATGCCCCAGTGACTAAAAAGCTGCTACGATGCAGATATTGTAGTAATATTGATGAAAGCAACAACATAATTTAAAAACACGTATGGACACTGTCCAATAATATTTCACCGTGTAACTTATGCAGTGCTCTTTCTGAGATGAGAGCGTCCCCCCCCCCCCCATTTTAACACGATTGTTAATCAACGCATAAACAATACTTATTATATTTCAAGACAAGATTTTAAAACATCGTTCATTGTATTTATATTCCAGTTTGCACGTGAAAGGTATTTGGGATGTAGATATATTTGTATAATGGTTACAAATGAATATATCTATTTTTGATATACTCGTATTACTGATTTGAACAATGTTGGATCTTCCGATCATATGTTCAGGAAACGAATCGGCACCTAAAAGAAAATCAGAACCATTGTTTTTAAATCTGCTTTTTGCAAGTATATTTATTTGTTTTCTATTAATAACGCTCATCTTTGATTTTCATTTCAGATAATATTTGAGTTTGAAATCACTGTATTGTGAAGTACACCGTCCCATGAATCATATGCTGAACATTATCAATGTCTATGTACCAAATACTTGATACCCATGTTGTCACAATATTCATGGTGTTGATTTTAACATCACTCGAAACAGGTTCTATATCAAGTACCATGGAACTGCCAACGAGTACATTGTCACTCACTACAATTTCTCTACAGTCTACAAGAACTAAAGAGGAACCGTCAACGAGTACTGACTTATTCACTACAACGTCGCTGCAGTTTACAAAGGAACAGACAACGAATTCAGCACTTACCACTACAACCTTTCTTCAGCCAACAACAGTTACAGAGGAACCGTCAACGAGTACTTCCTTGTTAATTACGACTTCTCTGCAGCCTACAACAGATACAGAGGAATCGACAACGAATACAGTCCTTACCACTACAGGTTTTCTTCAGCCAACAGTTATAGAGGAACAGTCAACGAGCACTGCCTTATTCATTACAACTTCTCTGCAGTCTACAACAGTTCCAGAGGAGTCGAAAACGAATATAGTCCTTCCCACTACGATGGTCCTTCAGTCAACAACAGTTACAGAAGAACCGTCAACGGGCACAGTCTTAAACACCATGATTTCTCCGTGGTCGATAAGAACTATCTCGCATGGGACAACTGGAAACGTATTTACAACTATAAGGTCTCAAGCATCTGAACAACCGACATCCAATACAGTCTGGACCACAACAACGTTTCCACGATCGACATCCAGTGCAGTACCTACCACTTTAATTTCTCCACGATGGACAACATCTAACCCGCAAGTGGCAACTCATACAGTCTCTGACATTAGAACGTCTTCACGATCGACACACAGTACAGTCCTCACCACTTTAATTTCTTCACAGTGGACAACAACTAACACTTCAACGTCACCAAGTAAGCTGACAAACATATATTATCTTTTGATATAAATGTCATTGTGAACAAAAGATGGCATACAGTATTTTGTAAGCTTTCATCTTCTAAATCAAAAATCGTGACACATCGTTAGTATTCTACCTAATAACTCAGGCTGCAGGCACATTATATCGTCCTCGAAATCCATTCGGGAGTGTCAGACTAAAGGATTTTTTATTATTATTATTATTATTATTATTAGTAGTAGTAGTAGTAGTAGTAGTAGTAGTAGTAATAGTAGTAGTAGTAGTAGTAGTAGTAGTTGTTGTTGTTGTTGTTGTTGCAACAGCAGCTACTTCCACCATTGTAAGACCCTGTTCAAGAACTTTCATTATCAATGGATACGTTCTCGCTGTGGTCTGTTGCATGAAAATAGATATGAAAATATAAAACCCTAACAAGAGTAAAGATCTGTTAGTATTGTATTACAGACTTACAATGACATTCTTTTCACAATCGGTTCCGGAGCCCAACTATACCAACATCTCTTGTATTATCGACCATGGCAGTTTGATTTATAATTTTTACTGAATGTTCCTACACAGCTTTTATTAGGACCGTTATGCTATCAGAGTTTCTTTGCTGATAATTTCCTCGATATCCTTTCTGTATGCCTTCCATTTAAACGCCCGATGTCATAGATTCAGCATTCATCTAACATTTAAAACCTTTTTCTTTTTGTAGAGTAAATACTGTCACCTCACATCTTTCAATCGTAAGTTTAAAACCGGAAATATATTTTGATGAAAGCTGCGTTCAGTTCATGAATTGATTTCCAAACATCAGTACTTTATTCGTTACAATTTACAATGCAATTTGTTCGTTTCAGTAAAATTATCATCCATCACTTTTTTCCCTTATATCTGCATGGGCGGTCCAATATTAACTGATGTGTTGTGCTTCAGGAACGATGTCATTATCTAAATTTAAAGCGTTTGCAAATGTTTGTCTTTTCTGATATTTTTAAAAACAAATTTTTTCAGATGAGTCATGTACAAAACGAGATCCTCTATTCTGAGTGTTTACTGAGTCCATTTTGAAAACATATTCCATCTTTATGAATAATACATACATTTACTTCTCAAATTCATCCTTTGAACGTAGCATACTATTACCATCGTTACTTTTGTACGTAGTTTTTGGATACTTGCTGATCAGTTTTACTCAGCAGTGTATCTATTATCTTTGCTATTTTTGTAATGATTAAATTATTATGAAACGTTTTAACATCAGATTGTTGACTAGTTTCACTTCTCTCATTGGATAAATAATTATCTTTGCAAAGATATTCAAAACCATTTTTCTTACTATGTAACTGTATCAAAAATCACCTTGAAAACTACTTGGCATTGTACCAGAAGCAAACTAACAGTGAAATAAGTAACACTAAGATGAATACAAACTTAAATAACGATGTCATTATCTAAATATAAAGCGTTTGCAAATGTTTGTCTTTTCTGATATTTTTAAAAACAATTTTTTTTTCAGATGAGTCATGTACAAAACGAGATCCTCTATTCTGAGTGTTTACTGAGTCGATTTTTAAAACATCTTCCATCTTTAAAACATTTTCGATCTATATACTTAAATAACGGGAGAGAGTTAATTTTCGATGAGTTGAAAATTAAAAGGAAATCAAATGAAAACCTTAGTTTTTGGTCAATGCACGATTAGCTAATCGAATCACATTCAATGTCAGATGTCTTAATACAAAGAGTAACATGTCCAGTGAACAAATACATAAAAATTGACAATTGATACGTCCTGAAGAAGAGTTGAAGGAAATGTAGATGACATCGCATATAATTAGATACTTACAAGACTGTGTGGATTGAATATGTGATTCCGTTGTTATACACTGAATGCAAGTTTTATATTCTAAATATAGCCAGTCTTAGACGTAAGCAGAGGAACAAGAAGTTGATAAACAAAATCGGCGTCTCATGAGCTTTAGTTATTTTATGAAAACATTTTCGCTGTTGATCAGATATGTCCAATCTTGCACAAGGAATGATAGGATGATTACTTATCTTTATTAATAATGATTACTTATCTTTATTAATGTTGATTACTTATCTTTATTAATGATAATTCTTATCTTTATTAATGATAATTCTTATCTTTATTAATGATATTTCTTATATTTATTAATGATGATTACTTATCTTTATTAATGTTGATTACTTATCTTTATTAATGATGATTACTTATCTTTATTAATGATGATTTCTTATCTTTATTAATGATGATAACTTATCTTTATTAATGATGATAACTTATCTTTATTAATGATGATTACTTATCTTTATTAATGTTGATTACTTATCTTTATTAATGATACTTCTTATCTTTATTAATGATCATTACTTATCTTTATTAATGATGATTACTTATCTTTATTAATGATGATTGCTTATCTTTATTAATGATGATAACTTATCTTTATAAATGATGATTGTTATCTTTATTAATGATGATTACTTATCTTTATTAATGATGATTACTTATCCTTATTAATCTTGATTACTTATCTTTATTAATGATAATTCTTATCTTTATTAATGATGATAACTTATCTTTATTAATGGTGATTCTTATCTTTATTAATGATGATGACTTATCTTTATTAATGCTGATTACGTATCTTTATTAATGATGATTACTTATATTTATTAATGATGATTACTTATCTTTATTAATGATGACTTATCTTCATTATTGCTGATTACTTATCTTTATTAATGCTGATTACTTATCTTTATCACTGATGATGACTTATCTTTATTAATGATGATGACTTATCTTTATTAATGCTGATTACTTATCTTTATTAATGATGATTACTTATATTTATTAATGATGATTACTTATCTTTATTAATGATGATGACTTATCTTTATTAATACTGATTACTTATCTTTATTAATCTTGATTACTTATCTTTATTAATGATAATTCTTATCTTTATTAATGATGATTACTTATATTTATTAATGATGATTACTTATCTTTATTAATGATGATGACTTATCTTCATTAATGATGATTACTTATCTTTATTAATCTTGATTACTTATCTTTATTAATGATAATTCTTATCTTTATTATTGATGATGACTTATCTTTATTAATGCTGATTACTTATCTTTTTTAAAGATGATTACTTATCTTCATTAATGCTGATTACTTATCTTTATTAATGATGATTACTTATATTTATTAATGATGATTACTTATCTTTATTAATGATTATTACTTATCTTTGCTAATATTTGTTATCTTTATTAATGATCTTTCTAAGGGTAAGAAATTACCAGGAAAAGACACTTCACAACAAATGAATGTTCCACGTTGATTTGAACGGTTGAACTAAATAGAAAGCCGCCAGAAAAATTAAAATTGCCAAACCAGATACATTTAAACAAGAAAAAGAACATCTTGGATAAAATCACAAGCAGTTCTTCAGACAAAATATATTACATGATAGATCATATAATTGTTGTAAGAGAATTAGATGCAAAATGGATGCATTAAAAATGAATTATGTCTTTCTCAAACTGTTACACCAGTTTAGAGACCTCCGATTCAAGAAGTTACACTGGTTATAAAATTAAATCATTTATAGTAACGTTGAAAAAGACGAGAATATAAACAGTAATAAATTAAAAGCGAAAAAGTAACATAGCGAGCACTGTTTACCATGCAACATTAAATTCAGCTGAAATATATATTTACAACATGCATTTGAAACATTTTTCAGATGTCAATATATTCATTATTAAACATGGATTTTAACTAAATCCTACTGTTGATCATTCCGATTTTCTGATTCAGGTTAAGATTGAAAATATGATTGCACATGGGATGCAGCAAAGAAAACAATTAAATAGGGCTAGTTAGCTAAACAATTAAATAGGGCTAGCTAGCTAAACAATTAAATAGGGCTAGCTAGCTGCTTTAACTGCTAGTGTACCCGAGTTGTTTATATGGACAAAGTTTAATAACAAGTTCGTATTAAAAGGCGGACCATAGAAAACCTAATTTAATAGAAATTTAGTATTAAAAGGCAGACCATAGAAAACCTAATTTAATAGAAATTTAGTATTAAAAAGGAGACCATAGAAAATCTAATTTAATAGCAATTTAATATTAAAAAGCAGACCATTGAAAATCTAATTTAATAGCAATTTAGTAATTAAAGGCAGACATAGGAAACCTAATTTAACAGCAATTTATTTTTAAAAGGAACATCATACGAAATCTAATTTAATAGCACGTTAGTATTAAAAGGCAGACCATAGAAAACCTAATTTAATAGCAATTTAGTATTTAAAGGCAGACCATTGAACACCTAATTGAATAACAAGTTAGCATTGAAAGGCAGACACTAGAAAACCTAATTTAATAGCATATTAGCAATAAAAGGCAGACAATAGAAAACCTAATTTAATGACAAGTAAGTATTGAAAGGCAGACCATAGAAAACCTAATTGAATAGCAATTTAGTATTTAAAGGCAGACCATAGTAAACCTAATTGACTAGCAATTTAGTATTAACAGGCAGAAATTTGAAAACCTAATTTAGCAGACCATACAAACCTAATTTAATCTCAATTTAGTATAAAAAAGCAGACGATATAAAGCCTAATTTAAAAACAAATTAGTATTAAAAGGCAGACCATAGAAAACCTAATTTGATGGCAATTTAGTATTAAAAGGTAGACCATATAAAACCTAATTTAATACCAATTTAGTATTTAAAGGCAGACCACAGAAAACCTAATTTAATAGCAATTTAGTATTAAAAGGCAGACCATAGAAAACTTAATTTAATAGCAATTTAGTATTAAAAGGTAGACCATATAAAACCTAATGTAATACCAATTTAGTATTTAAAGGCAGACCACAGAAAACCTAATTTAATAGCAATTTAGTATTTAAAGGCAGACCACAGAAAACCTAATTTAATAGCAATTTAGTATTAAAAGGCAGACCATAGAAAACTTAATTTAATAGCAATTTAGTATCAAAAGACAGACCATAGAAAACCTAATTTAATAGCAATTTAGTATTAAAAGGCAGACCACAGAAAACCTAATTTAATAGCAATTTAGTATTTAAAGGCAGACCATAGAAAACATAATTTAATAGCAAGTTAGTATTAAAAGGCAGACCACAGAAAACCTAATTTAATAGCAATTTAGTATTTAAAGGCAGACCATAGGAAACATAATTTAATAGCAAGTTAGTATTAAAAGACAGACCATAGAACACCTAATTGAATAACAAGTTAGCATTAAAAGGCAGATAATAGAAAACCTAATTTAATAACATATTAGCAATAAAAGGCCGACAATAGAAAACCTAATTTAATGACAAGTTAGTATTAAAAGGCAGACCAAAGAAAACCTAATTGAATAGCAATTTAGTATTTAAAGGCAGACCATAGGAAACCTAATTTGAATGCAATATAGTATAAAAAGGTAGACCATATAAAACCTAATTTAATAGCAATTTTATATTAAAGGGCAGCCCATAGAAAACATAATTTAATAGCAATTTAGTATTAAAAGGTAGACCATATAAAACCTAATTTAATAGCAATTTAGTATTAAAGGGCAGACCATAGAAAACATAATTAAATAGCAATTTAGTATTAAAAGGTAGACCATATAAAACCTAATTTAATAGCAATTTAGTATTAAAAGGCAGACCATATAAAAGCTAATTTAATACCAATTTAGTATTAAAAGGCAGACCATAGAAAACTTAAAATAATAGCAATTTAGTATTAAAAGGCAGACAATAGAAAACCTAATTTAATAACATATTAGCAATAAAAGGCAGACAATAGAAAACCTAATTTAATAACAAGTTAGTATTAAAAGGCAGACCATAGAAAACCTAATTGAATAGCAATTTAGTATTTAAAGGCAGACCATAGGAAACCTAATTGACTAGCAATTTAGTATTAACAGGCAGACCTTTGAAAACCTAATTTAGCAGACCATACAAAACCTAATTTAATCTCAATTTAGTATTAAAAAGCAGACCATATAAAGCCTAATTTAAAAACAAATTAGTATTAAAAGGCAGACCATAGAAAATTTAACTTGAATGCAATATAGTATTAAAAGGCAGACCATATAAAACCTAATTTAATAGCAATTTAGTATTAAAAGGTAGACCATATTAAACCTAATTTAATACCAATTTAGTATTAAAAGGCAGAACACAGAAAACCTAATTTAATAGCAATTTAGTATTTAAAGGCAGACCACAGAAAACCTAATTTAATAGCAATTTAGTATTTAAAGGCAGACCATAGGAAACCTAATTTAATAGCAAGTTAGTATTAAAAGACAGACCATAGAACACCTAAATGAATAACAAGTTAGCATTAAAAGGCAGATAATAGAAAACCTAATTTAATAACATATTAGCAATAAAAGGCAGACAATAGAAAACCTAATTTAATAACAAGTTAGTATTAAAAGGCAGACCAAAGAAAACCTAATTGAATAGCAATTTAGTATTTAAAGGCAGACCATAGGAAACCTAATTGACTAGCAATTTAGTATTAACAGGCAGACCTTTGACAACCTAATTTAGCAGACCATACAAAACCTAATTTAATCTCAATTTAGTATTAAAAAGCAGACCATATAAAGCCTAATTTAAAAACAAATTAGTATTAATAGGCAGACCATAGAAAACCTAATTTGAATGCAATATAGTATTAAAAGGCAGACCATATAAAACCTAATTTAATAGCAATTTAGTATTAAAGGGCAGCCCATAGAAAACATAATTTAATAGCAATTTAGTATTAAAAGGTAGACCATATAAAACCTAATTTAATAGCAATTTAGTATTAAAAGGCAGACCATATAAAAGCTAATTTAATACCAATTTAGTATTAAAAGGCAGACCATAGGAAACCTAAAATAATAGCAATTTAGTATTAAAAGGCAGACAATAGAAAACCTAATTTAATAACATATTAGCAATAAAAGGCAGACAATAGAAAACCTAATTTAATAACAAGTTAGTATTAAAAGGCAGACCATAGAAAACCTAATTGAATAGCAATTTAGTATTTAAAGGCAGACCATAGGAAACCTAATTGACTAGCAATTCAGTATTAACAGGCAGACCTTTGTAAACCTAATTTAGCAGCCCATACAAAACCTAATTTAATCTCAATTTAGTATTAAAAAGCAGACCATATAAAGCCTAATTTAAAAACAAATTAGTATTAAAAGGCAGACCATAGAAAATTTAATTTGAATGCAATATAGTATTAAAAGGCAGACCATATAAAACCTAATTTAATAGCAATTTAGTATTAAAGGGCAGCCCATAGAAAACGTAATTTAATAGCAATTTAGTATTAAAAGGTAGACCATATAAAACCTAATTTAATAGCAATTTAGTATTAAAAGGTAGACCATATAAAATCTAATTTAATACCAATTTAGTATTAAAAGGCAGACCATAGAAAAGCTAATTTAATAGCAATTTAGTATTAAAAGGCAGACCATAGAAAAGCTAATTTAATAGAAATTTAGTATTAAAAGGCAGACCATAGAAAACCTAAATTAGTAGCAATTTAGTATTAAAAGGCAAACAATAGAAAAGCTAATTTAATAGCAATTTAGTTTTAAAAGGCAGACCATATAAAAGCTAATTTAATACCAATTTAGTATTAAAAGGCAGACCATAGAAAACCTAAATTAATAGCAATTTAGTATTAAAAGGCAGACAATAGAAAACCTTAATTAATAGCAATTTAGTATTAAAAGGCAGACCATAGAAAACCTAATTTATCTATATATTAGGTTTTGTAAACTCGTTCGGTTATTTTCACGTCATGTAATTCATGTGCAAATCATAAAAGGAACAATAACCATTTATCATTTACGTATTTGGTAATTCATTCAGTGCACTTTCAGAAGAGCAATAAAATGTTTCAAGTTATAGAAAGCAAAGAAGTAGCAATTCTTATTATGCTTAAAGTTACAGGATAGTAATATGATATAAAGTAAATGTAAATTTTATATAGGTTGTTTGAATTATAACATTTAATTCACGATTCATAAATGATAGGTTAAAATACCACCGAAGGACAATCAGGGAAAGAAATATGCTCGATATTAGTACAAATACAATCATTTCAATAAAACAAAAACAAAATAAATTAGCATGAAACCTGTGACATGTCGACTACAAAACAAATTAATTAGCATTAAGGCTGTGACAAGTAGATTACAAAACAAACTAATTGGCATGAAAGCTGTGACAAGTCAACTACAAAACCGGTCTGGCTTGACATTACAAATCCATCTGATCATGACTCTGTCATTGCGTTGTAGACGGGCGAATGAGGACTGAGTGAGTGCCCAACACTCACCGCCATATAGCATCACGCTCCTAACACAGCAGCTATACGCCTTTCCTCTGGTGGTGAGGGGGACAACTCTTGATGTTAGTACAGGTAATAGATCACGAAACTTACCCCATGCTGACTTTACCCTTATGGTTGAACATCCACCTCCAGCACTCAACATATCATCCAGGTAGTTGAAGGAGTCTACTACCTCCAGAGTGTAATCATCCACTTTCACCTCATTGTAAGGTTTGTCCTCAAGAGGGCGTGCCTGCCCCAGACACCTCTTACACTTGTAGTTGGGGTCTGGTTCCACACAAGCCACTACACTTTTTGTGCACCCATAGGTCACATAGGCTGCATTGTATGGCATTGGACCTGACACCATTTCTGCACACAGCACATGGGTACTGACCGGAATCTTTCAATGGTTGTAATTCTGAGCCACAGACCATCACCTTTGTCTTTGACAAATTCACTCTCGATCCTTTGGCTTCCATACCACTTTTCCACATTTTCAGCTTCTCCAGTAATAGTTCCATAGTCTCTGCTATGATGGCCAGATCATCTGCATACACTAACTCCCATGGGCATCCTGTCCGGAACTCTTTGGAGAGGGCTTCAAGGACAATGATGAATAGCAGGGGTCTGAGGACCGATCCCTGATGGACTACTACAAAACAAAACTACTACAAACCACTACAAAACAAATTAATTAGCATGAAAGCTGTGACAAGTGGACAACAAAACTAATTAGCATGAAAGCTGTGACAAGTCGACTACAAAACAAATTAATTAGCATGACAAGTCGACTACAAAACAAATTTATTAGCATGAAAGCTGTGACAAGTCGACTACAAAACAAATTAATTAGCATGAAAGCTGTGACAAGTCGACTACAAAACAAATTTATTAGCATGAAAGCTATGACAAGTTGACTACAAAACAAATGAATTAGCATGAAAGCTGTGACAAGTCGACTACAAAAGAAATTAATTAGCATGACAAGTCGAATACAAAACAAATGAACTAGCATGAAAGCTGTGACAAGTCGACTACAAAACAAATTGATTTGCATGACAAGTCGACTACAAAACAAATTAATTAACATGATAGCTGTGACTAGTCGACTACAAAACAATTAATTAGCATGAAAGCATGACACGTCGACTACAAAACAAATTAGTCAGCATCAATTTGAATTAGCACATATACTCAGTTTTCTCTCTTTCTGTTGATCTCATTGGACATTAACGTAGGTATACATTACATATGTTACATTTACTTTAAAAATCGTTTACTTCTTATCGTGCATCGACGGAACCATAAATCACACTTATCAGGTTTACATGTTGATGGTATGTACGGACGAGGAAGATCGTTTGGTCGGGTTTTATGGATTCTATTAGAAAAAATTATTTTTTGAATTCTAAACATTAATATAAGCATTCCAATTTTTACCCATACTGGTCAATCAATATGTGTTCTAACCTCTAAATGGCTGACATATATCTACATGTCATGGTAAATAGTATATACCTGCAAAACCCAAATGAACCGTTTAGGTGGCCTCAGAGGTTAGAGTGTCCGCCCCAGTATTTCATACAGTTTTCCAATTAATCTTTTAAATGTCGTTTCTGTTGATTGTAGATAGCGTTTTAGTTATTTGATACAAAATGCATTAATTTAGGTCTGTTTTAATAATAATAATAATAATAATAATAATAATAATAATAATAATAATAATAATAATAATAATGAGGACTTTGTATAGAGCCTAATCTTTCAAAGCTCTAAGCGCTTTACACCATCAGTAATGATATGAGTACACTACAGAACAACAAAAGACTAAAACAATGAAATTGGAAAACATAAAAACATGCTGAAAATATATAAGATACAAAATACGATTAGGTCGCTAAGTTTGTCCCTGAAGTCGAAACAGGCGAGTCTTGAGAGCACTCTTAAAAGGGACCACTGTGTCTTTGTGTCTAATTTCAATGGGCAATTCGTTCCACGTCGCCGGGCCCTGGTATGCAAACGAACGTTGTCCATATGACTTTGTTTTCACCTTGGGAACAATGAGTATACGAATATCAGAAGAAGAGCGCAAGGATCTAGCTGGTGTATACACATGGGTGAGGCTGGATAAGTATGTTGGTCTGGAGTCTGTCATTAAAATATAGCACAAAGAACAAATTTTGTGTTTGATTCTGTATTGAATTGATAGCCAGTGTAGGGTATTGAGCAGTGGTGAGGTGTGCTCTGATCGAGGTACTCTAAAGATGATCCATGCAGCTGTGTTTTGAACTTTTTGAAGTTTCTGGAGTAAATATTGTGATGAACCAGACATAATTGAGTTACAATAGTCCAGTCTTGAAAGTACTAATGAACACACAAGTGTTTTCTAGTTTTGATAACATTACGACTGTCAGCGATTAAATGATTCAGCCGTACTTTGACATATACAAACTCAGTTTTCTAATGTACCTGTTTATTGTTGTTTAAAAACAAACAAACAAACAAATCCGTTTGTTTCTGGTGGTGATCCTGTTTCTGTTTTTATTGATTATTCTATTCATTTTTTCATTGGGCAGGAAATGTAATTAAAGGTGGATGTACTTTTTTTGTTCTCAATTGGCTTAAAATGGGAAGACATATATTACAGTACCATATTTTTCTAGCTTACAATTATTTGGAAATGCACATTTTTCGTGACTGTACATTGATCCATTTTATTACAATTCTCAATCAATTTATTTAATGTTTTCCCTGATCGTGTTATTTAAAGTTTCAGCTTATTAAGTTAATGCACATCTTGCCTCTTTGGTATATTATATCTAAACGATCCATCTGAACGGCAGACTTTTTCTAACCACAACAAAAACGGCTTCATCAATAAACCAGATGCGGTAATGTGTAAAAGTTTGTTTCCTCCGTAACTTCGCTTTCTCTGAAACTGGTCCGTTTGTTAACATGTTTTTCTATATCCTGCTGTCCATTGTAACCGGGCTTTCTCTGTAGCATAGTTTCTCTGTAACTCGACCATTTTGTAACTAGATTCCTCTGTAATCCTATTCTTCGGTTACCTTGTACTATCAATAACGCGACTTCTTTGTAACCAGAGATCTCTGTAAACTGGTCCCACTTTGGTGCGGCCCTCTGTTGTACAGCGTATCTGAAAGCCGACTCCTCTGTAAACCTACTGTTCCAGTACTCAGTTTGCTATATAAAACTACATATTCTTAACGCTGCTCTTTTTTAAACAGGTCGTTCTGTACCTCGTTTTCCTATGTAATATGGTGCCTCTGTAAGTCGAATCTGTAATAAGAATACATTATAACCCGGATCCCTATACACACTGGCCTCTGAAGACCCATGCAAATTGTGCTGATCAATCGGCATACCGGCCATGTGGATACAATAGCAGAATGTTTCATCGAAACTCTCCGGTTTAGGAAAGCTTTTGTGTAATATATTTTACGTGTTCCTGTTGTTTTATTTATTTCAGAAACCACATCCGATATTGGGCCTTCAAATGCATACGTACCTAGTGAAGCTAAATGCGAGACAACACCTCTGTATATTGCCATTGGAATACTGGCAGGCATAATCCTATTCATGCTGATGGTCCTTATTGCGATGTTCATAAGACATAATCGACTTGTCCTTAAATCTAAACAGCGACCCATTTCCTCGATACCTATGGCTTGTCCACAATGCCGCGAGATCATGCATGGCAAGGGATTTGAAAACGCGTATGCTACTCTTGCTACTGAATTGCGTGACATACAAGAAGAAAAACCTTATAGTGTACTAAGGAGAGTAGACTGTATTGAGACACAGGCTGTGGACAATATATACGATTGTGTGAAAGAGAATTCAACGATAAATACTACTGACCTGTGATAGCGTAGCATATGCATTTTAAAGTTTTAGCTGGAAATGGTTATTTAAGATTCTCACTATAAAATAATTATGTACGTGACATTATTGTCTGCCAAAACACATTCAGTTTGTGAGCATTTTGTTTCAGTTTATGTGCCGATTTTGGTATCAATACTCTCCGTTTAAGGTATCAATACTCTCCGTTTAAGGTATCATAACCCATGCAGATTAGTCAATATGTCTGGACTCTTAGCGAATTTAACATTAAGGTTCTTCAGTCTGGTTTCAAATATGGCAATGTAGATTCAGATTTGAGGGCCTAAGAGGAATCCAGTGTTAAATAGGGTTAGAGGATTCTTGTGCAAAATGGGAAATTAGCTTTTGGCCACCGTTTTTAAGTCACATGGGGACAAAGAGAAATTTGTGTGAGATTATAGGTAGAAAGGTAATCTGCGATTATGGTTCTTTTGTGGCATTGGAGATACTGGGGTCAAGGATACATCCTATATCAATAGTGTGCATAGGTTTAACAGTATTGCTGATTAAAAGGACACTATAAAATTAGCATAAGGACTCCGGTTTTAGTGGCTTAGGGATTCAGGAGACAATAGAGTATTCTATGTTAGAAACATCCATTGTTAGAACATACTGGTTGATTATAAAGATAAGGATAAATTAACATTTGTGTTGGATTCTGTGGACGAAGGAAAGCCTGTTCGAAATGTGCAGCATGTTTAACCTTGTCTGACCGAGACCCATCGATCTAATATCCATTATCACCACCCATTCTATACAATACCTCCACACCTACTAACATACGCTTGACCGGCACTCATAGTTGCTTCTGAAGACAATGCAGCGGTAATATCTAACATAAACGGGTACAGCAAACAAAATATTAATTCTTTACAAACAAAACACAACTTCAAAGTTTCAACATAAACTTTATAAAACGAACATCGCCCAATGTTGATAACATGGCATACATATATATTAGTCAAAGGCTGCGATAACGTTTTCTAATAACTATCAAAACTGATGAGTGAACCAAACGACTGACCAGATATTGATCATTAAAAATATACGGACGATAAATGGCTCAATTTTAGTGCGAATTCTACATCTAGAAATAATCAAAATAATTAATCTCTCCGGTCAGCACGAAAAGGATGTGTGCTAGTACACCGCTAACAAATTTAGCTTTGACGGCTTTAACAATGTAGGGATCGGATGGCTAGTATGACACTCGGTACTAATGATGTGGAAAAATGAGAACAAGCCTGGAAATAGATGAACATAAAAAGAGAGCATATAAGGATTTATCTGACCAGGAATGGTTAATAATGTAAGTTATTTTTAGGAAATAGAATCTTTGTAGAGCTTATTCTAATGATAAGTGAATTTTATTTTTAGCGACATTGTTTTATGAAAGGAATTTCAGTCCTTTAACAGTCTTCGGTTTGGAACATTCATTACTAAAATTAGGCCCTGACTTTTTGGTGCGGAATTGAAAGCACATGCTTCGAAACACATGCAGGTCCAGAAAATGCCTCGGATGATATCCTTTCCTCTACACAGAAGCTGTCATCCTTTCTTCATCTATACTGATAAATATAGGTCTGATCATGAGCACTAACAAATTTTAAGTTAATGAATATTTAATATCATGGTGTTTGCATATGTTCACTATGGGAATTTAATTTGCACCGTGAGTCCAGTATGTTTAAAGGTATTGGATAGCACGGGTAAGGGTAATGGATAACTGACCACTGTGCATTAGTCAGTCAAGCTTTTTCTATACTTATGCATAGATTTCTAACAGAGATTTAATTACCCTTGTCGCTAGTATCCTATACATGAACGCTGGCATAAATGCTAATTTCTTTTTGTCTCTACGATTACTCAGGAAAGGATCCCCGTGGAGAATTTCAGTAAGGATTTCTTTTTCTTCTCGTTATCCAAAATGTCACAAAAAGAGATATATGTTAATTTTCTTTTGCCCCCCCCCCTCCAAAATTTAAAACAAAAATGGCGGCCTGATACAATTTACCCATTGTTCCATTATGTTATAATGCTATCGTAAAGCCAAATAATGGGTACAAACCACTTGCGAAAACAATATTGAAATAGTCAGGAAGAAAATTAATAATAATAATAATAATAATAATAATAATAATAACAATAATAATAATAATTGATTTAGCATTCATTTGAGACCATATACTTCTTTTAATTTAATTATGTCTAATAATTAAGAAGACTTTAAAATCATCTTGTGTACATCATCTATATATATATATATATATATATATATATATATATATATATATATATATATATATATATATATATATATATCGATTATTTCACTATCTACTATGACTTGCTAATCAACTTGAGAGCTAACGATCGTCAATTCCAAAGAAACAAAAATGTTTTAAAATGGGCAGAAAATGCAATTGCGCATCATTCATTGCATGGCTAGCATTCATTTTCACAGTATTTATTATTTTTTTCTCCAAAAGCCTCAAAGATACGATTAAGCAATGCCACTTAAATTTATACCATCTTTGACCATATGTATCTTCTTTGTAATCTTCTCATATTTACTACTCTAATCTAGATGTAAAATAATATTACAAACAAATTCCTAACGTTGTGATACGAAAAAAACTCTTTCCCATGAATATTTAACTCAATTCGTTCTTGCTGACAACTTGCAGCGCACTGAACACAACTTGTTCCTGTATTTTTGTACGCCACTTTCTCCCAAACACTAGAAATGCACATTCCTAAAATGATATTAAAAACATGTTATAGACATTTATGTCGACACGAGAAGGTAGTTCATGCACTGTATATACTGTGTGCAGGCAAGGTGACTGCTGCCGTTTATCCGCGGACATGGGATCGAATCTCCGTATAGTACGAATTAAAACATTTCTAACCTGTAAGAGAGTAGTATTTGTATTAAAATATTAATTATGTCTACTATTATCAAGCATTCTTCTATATAATAAAGACGTACCACTTTTTTGTTCTGTTTAGTTTATGTTTATCATCTCTCTCTCTCTCTCTCTCTCTCTCTCTCTCTCTCTCTCTCTCTCTCTCTCTCTCTCTCTCTCTCTCTCTCTCTCTGTTTAATTGTATTAATTGAGAATTATGTACCATTGGTGTTGAATGATTTTGCCAATCCTACCCCTATTAAAATCATAAGGGACACATGATCGTCTCAGAGTGGTTTATAATCAGGTACTTTGCCTTTTATTGAAAATCTTTTTTCTAAGCAGAGCGTTCTCAGGGTGTAGAGTGCGGCTTTGTTAATAATGTTCCTTTCCATTGCGTAAATTTGTCATCAGACTTAGTCTCAGAACGTGTGACAATTGGAACAGTTTCCTCGTTACACATCGAGTGTACTCGATTACTACTAGGTAATGACTTAGCTTGAGAGAGGTTTGAACTTTTATATTTTCTTAATGATTGATATTAACCTGTGTCCGAACATAATGAACTTTAATAAAAATTTATTTCATGAACTACACATGTAATTAATTATTTTATTTCTAGTTCAGATTTTACTATATATTACTTTATTTCTTCTAATTACTTGCAGTGCTGGATTACCCATTAAGCACACTATACTTATGCTCAAGGCACCAGTCCAACAATGGCTTTTGTATCACTATGAGGGAGCACTTTCAAGGATACAAAAGGCAGATTGCATTGGCTAGCCTTTGCGGATATTAAAATTTGCTGAGCAGTCTAAATACGTATCTCTGACAATTTCAAAAGAACAAGTTGACTTTCCAGTAACCTAACAATTACTTGTGCTAAGATTTAATTAATCTAATTCATTATCTTGAAATAGTTCAACTTGATAAAATTGGATACAGCTGTATTATCAAAGTACAGACTATAATGTCTGGGAGGGCAAACAACATTATCTACATACATTCATCAATTCTGCCAAAGTAGATTCGGACACCAGAACATGTTGCTGATCTTCTGGTTTTATATCTTATCAAGCTTAAAGTTCATATGCATATCTTTAAAGTCACTATTCTCTCCATCATCAGTATCTGAATTTGGTTCATATTCTGAATCATGGTGTGTATCAGGGTCAATGTCATCCTCACTACTTGGTTCATTTTCATTATCTGAATCCTCTCTTGGTTTTAGGAGCTTGGACTGAATTGCTATTGATCTTGCAGCTTGAACCTGAATTTTGTGAGTCCTTGTGGGATCAAATTTAGCCTGAACTTCACACTTTGTTTTATTTTTTGTGGTTGGGCCTGAGAAATTGGTACAAACAATTGTATGCCGAGTTCACCATCATCTACCTCTATCAGGGCATATGCACTTGCAGGTGTATCAAGCACAAAATTTGCATTGTAACTTTGCATTGCTTAATGTAGAACCTGGAGGGGAAAAAAAACACAATTATTATTGACAAGAAAAAGCATTTGCAGTATGTTTGAAACATTTGAGTAGTCACATGACAACAACTGATTAATTACAATGATGACCGCACTAAAGGGGAAAAGGAAGTTGAGGGGGAGGCACAAAGAAGTATTTATCTCTATGTCATAGACTAAGGCTTATATTTCTAGGGTGATACCAGTAGTGAAAAACATGAAATTATGCATTCCACTATATTTTAAATACACATTAGTGTTACTCTAACGTTAGCGTCATGAACAACTCTTTCCGAGATAAATATTTTCCAGAAATATATACAGTAGTATACGCAATTATTCAATTTCTGCAGCACTTGGGGTGGGGTGGGGTGGGATAATGTTTGAGAATCTGTGATTAATAAAGCTCAATTTTATGTAGGTATTATTGTTTAAATACTTCAATTTCATTATGCTCACGACATTGATAGATATTAGAGTGCATACAACATATTTATTTACCTCTGCATTCCGCAGTTTGTGATAAGGTCTTCTTACTAGTTTCGGTTTGACATTTGTGAACCACTCGGATCTGTCGGTAGATCTTACCAGTCCTAGGGTTAGAATAATATCTGGTACTGCTGTCGGCCTCAGCCTCGACTGTCATTTAAATATCCCAATTCTGCACATCTTTCTGGGTCAACTTTTATACTGATCGTTTGAAAAATGAAGACTGCAAAGTCTATGAGTTACCGGCTCAAAGTTCTCACGGGGTCATGGCGACAGTAATAGATCCAAGCCGTTCGTCGGATTTTGCCTTTCGGAAATCGGATAAATGTACTAGTCGAATAATGCTGATCAAAAACGTTCTGATTTAACTGACCTCTTTTATTGGTCAGGCTTTTGATGAGGTCAAATTTACTGACTGCTGCTTGATTCGTATCGTGGCAGATTCTGACCATGGCTAATTCGGTCCAAATGACCAGTTTGTTTGGCCCAAATTACGTGCTGCTTAAGCCAGACGATCTAATATAAGAGAAAGGATGCAACACACACGTTTTGTTTTAAGATAAGTAGTTATTACATTGTTTACAAATATACTAAGAGAATATAAAACGTTGATAATAGGTTTTTTAATTTACAAAGACGGTTTTTAGCGAATGTCTAGCCGAAACCATAACAAACTCCATATTAACTATAGCATTTAGATGTGTTTAATACTAATACTAATAATGAGGACTTTGTATAATCTTTAGAAGATCTAAGAACTTTACAACATCTATAATGAAAAAAAACCCACCATGAAATGGGAAAACAACAAATACTGAAAATATTTAAGGAAGGAAACATTTGTAAGTCTTAAAGTTTGTTTTTGCAATCGAAAAAGGTCAGTTTTCTGAGCAATCTTGTAAGAGATCACTGTGTCTTTGTGCCGAATTTCAATGGGCAATTCATTCCACGTTGCTGGGACCTGGTATGCAAAAGAATGTTGTCCATATGACTTCGTTTTCATAGTGGGTATATTGAGTATACGATTGTCAGAAGAGGAGGGTAAGTATATTGCGTGTGTTTAGACATGGGTGAGGCCGGATAGGTATGCTGGATTGGAGTCCATCAGTGAAACGTAGCAAACATAATAACTTTTGTGTTTGATTTTAGGTCAAATGAATAGCCAGTGTTGGGTACAGAGCAGTGGGAGGGGGGAGATTTGCTCTGATCGTGGTACTCTAAAGATGATCTGAGCAGTTGTGTTGGAACGTTTTGAAGTTTCTGTAGTAGATTTTGAAACAAACCATACAGAACTGAGTTGCAATAGCATAGTCTTGAAAGTAGTAATGAACACACGTGTTTTAGTGGCATCAGTTGAAAGATATTTGCGAATGGAGCTGATGCAGCCTTGCATATGTTCACGAGATGTTGGTGTAATGGGAAAGCACTCTCTAGAGTAACACCTTGGTTTCGTACTGTGTGAATTTAATATTAATCTGCATTTGCCTTTTTCTTTTAAGTCTCTTAAATCTGCATTTGCCTTTCCTTTTCCACTCTAGAATTTGCATTTGCCTTTCCTTTTCCTCTCTTAAATCTGCATTTGTCTTTCCTTTTCCTCTCTTAAATCTGCATTTGCCTTTCCTTTTCTTCTCTATAACCTGCATTTGCCTTTCCTTTTTCTCTCATGAATTTGCATTTACCTTTCCTTTTCCTCTCTTAAATCTGCATTTGCCTTTCTTTTTCCTCTCTTAAATCTGCATCTGCCTTTCCTTTTCCTCTTGAATTTGCATTTACCTTTCCTTTTGCTCTCTTAAATCTGCATTTGCCTTTCTTTTTCCTCTCTTAAATCTGCATTTACCTTTCCTTTTCCTCTCTTAAATCTGCATTTGCCTTCCCTTTTCCTCTCTTGAATTTGCATTTGCCTTTCCTTTTTCAGTCTCTTAATTATGCATTTGCCTTTCCTTTTCCTCTCTTAAATCTGCATGTCTTTCCTTTTCCTCTCTTAAATCTGCATTTGCCTTCCCTTTTCCTCTCTTGAATTTGCATTTGCCTTTCCTTTTTCAGTCTTTTAAATCTGCATTTGCCTTTCTTTTTCTTCTCTTCAATCTACATTTAGTTTTCCTATTCCTCTCTTAAATCTGCATTTGCCTTTCCTTTTCCTCTCTTATATCTGCATTTGCCTTCCATTTTCCTCTCTTGAATTTGCACGCCTTTCCTTTTACTCTCTTTAATCTCATTTGCCTTTCCTTTTACTCTCTTTAATCTCATTTGCCTTTCCAAATAATAAGAGTTACGTTTCTTAGCAAGCATCGTGGTCTTACTAAAAAATCTTTGGCAAACAAACTATTAGATTGCAAGACCATTAATTGTGTTTTCTTCAACACAATGGATAAAACTAAATCTTTAAAGGTACAATAACTAACCTCGAATATAAATATCAACTTAGAGGACACTGTACCAAACCACCAAAATGTCACCCATTTACACACCTGCACAAAATGTTATAAACAATACATAGGTGAAAAAGACATGGTATTCCAAGTAAGAATAAAAGAGCACTCAAAGGATATTTGTAATCTTAAAGATTCCCAGGTAACTAAGCATTTTAATCAATCTACCACAACAGATTGTGTTAAATATCGGATAATATAAATTATTAAATCGGAACCAGAGCTCTCTAGTAACACTGTCTTTAGGAAAGATGAATTAACTTTATTGGATTTACTAATTATATACTCTACATCCAATAGGGGTTAACATCTTAGTCATGTTTAGCTTAAATTAGTTTATATTTTGTCTAATTAATCAAAAACTATTTAATAAGATTAAAGTTCTTCTTCATAGAAAAATGGTCTCCACATGAGTTTTACAAACAGGACTATGACAGTTTAAAGCTGATTTCAAGTTAAAATTTTGTGTACATTTTACAGAAAATATGACATTTTTAAAAAACATACATATTCAAAACATGACTGTAACAAATTAATGATATAAGAGTTATGTCCCCTTATTTGATAAATTGCTCATGTTCACCTCCAAATTAAGAGACCTTAGTGAAGATAATTCTTCATGCTGTTTAATAAAAAAAGAAATGTTTTTCACTAAGAACACTCAGACATAATGAGTCTCAGTTAATTTGCATCTTCAGATTACAACATAAGGAATGAAAATTATAAAATGCATCAATGTGTATATTCTTATCATGAAGTATTAGCAATGTATAATTATGCATCAATGTGTATATTCTTATCATTTGAAGTGTTAGCAATGTATAATTATGTATCAATGTGTATATTCTTATCATTTGAAGTGTTAGCAATGTATAATTATGTATCAATGTGTATATTCTTATCATTTGAAGTGTTAGCAATGTATAATTATGTATCAATGTGTATATTCTTATCATTTGAAGTGTTAGCAATGTATAATTATGTATCAATGTGTATATTCTTATCATTTGAAGTGTTAGCAATGTATAATTATGTATCAATGTGTATATTCTTATCATGAAGTATTAGCAATGTATAATTATGCATCAATGTGTATATTCTTATCATTTGAAGTGTTAGCAATGTATAATTATGTATCAATGTGTATATTCTTATCATTTGAAGTGTTAGCAATGTATAATTATGTATCAATGTGTATATTCTTATCATGAAGTATTAGCAATGTATAATTATGTATCAATGTGTACATTCTTATCATTTGAAGTGTTAGCAATGTATAATTATGTATCAATGTGTACATTCTTATCATCTGAAGTGTTAGCAATGTATAATTGCGCATCACAAGATGATTATCATGATGTTTGTGAAAAATGAACAGAATACAAGCAATGAATTTTCTTAATCAAATACATGTATGCCTAAAGATGGATTTTAATCGATACCTGAAAAGCATCAGTGATGAAAGATATAATGGACAAGTGGGAGTCACCATACATACAAGTCTATTCCCAACTACCTGACATCAGATTGACAATGCTTAATCAATGAGCTCTCTAAAATTGAAAACTAGTATTACAAATTTAAGTTTGTATACTTTTAAAATAAGCAAGATTCAGGCAGAACAATACAAAATATGGTTGTAGCAGATGATCTTTTTATGTGTGCTTACATTGTCAGTTATTTTTCATTGGGTAATAGCTTTTTTCCTTTGCAAAAGGATTCAGAATATATAAAACATGTTGCAATTTGATGACAAATATTGATACTATAATTCTACATATAATTAAAAATGTATTCATATGAGTTAAAATATGTGATTTAATATTGTATTTTAACTGAGATAGGATGGAGCCATTTTTGATGTAATTATCTTGTTGCATGAAGACTGATCAATATGCAACAAATTGTAAATTTTTCATATACATTGGGCCTTGTGTAGAAATAACATGGCAAACATCACAATGCTAAGTAATGGGGGTCACCCTATTTGTCTTCTTCCAGTCAACCCGGTCCTTTTACTGAGTTAGATTACATGTAAACCTACAAACCCATGGCTAACAAACTTTCCATATTGAAAGTACAGTTGTGGTTGGCACTGACAATTGCAAAGAAAATTTAAAAACATTCTACAAATACATACTATATAATGACTTCTTTCCTTGCTTGCATTTAATGTCTTTTCATCTCATCTTTCAAGGCATGTTCTGTAGTAACCTGACAAAGTTTATAACTTTGGGTATTATCAGCCTTATATTCCCAATACATGTCTATAGATAATGAACTGTACCTGCTATTAGCTACTTATCCTAGAAAAAACATAATTTTCTCTGCATACCAACTTCATATTGCTGTACATTGAACTGAAGTCTGTGGACAAAAAGGTATGGAATTTTTTTTATTATAAGTAATTCTTTCACACACTCACTGCTAAATCGTGAATGATGCATAACTCAAAGAAATGGGATATCAATATTACTAATACTTTTACCATAATTTGTAGCTATTTCCACACTATCAGAGTACCATCCCCCGCCCACCTGTAAGGCATGGGCCAATGTCAAACAGTAGTGGCTAATCATGCCAAGGCTCATAAAAACACCACAAGACACCTCAATTATGTTTTGCAGTTGAAATTCTGTTCTTAATCTCACAAATTTCAGTTAATTTAGTCTTAAATACCCAAAACATGAAAATAAAAAAATCTAAGAAATTTTTTTTAAGCTCATTACCCAAAGTGATTAAAGAAATATTGTTTATGCATCTGATTCAAAGAATAAGATCATTATTTATCATATGGATTTGCTGCAAATTAATTGAATCATCACTTTATTCATTGATCCACATGTATACAAGCCACACCATAAGGTTTAGTAAATAAAATTTTAAAAAATAAAATAAAATAAAAAAAATAAATAAACCAAACCAAAAACACAAAAAAGAATTTAATAAATAATAAATGAAAAATTAACATTGCACGATGTGATTCTGACTTGTTCAGTACACTATTTTGTCATACAAAAAAATATATTATGTAAAGAACTTAAGAAATAAAATACAGCATCTGTAGTCGAGACTTATTCAGAGTACCGCTTTGTCATTATAAATTTGCCAGATATGAACATTAATCATACTTGTATGTGAATTTCTTTTTAAAAGCATTATTTCTTTAATTTTTTTATGCCTCTTACCTGGTCTTTATTAAGAGTAGTAGATTTATTTTACTTGGCGACTAGACCAGAACACTGTATTATCACGGTACTTAATGTTCTTATCGGTACATATTAAAATATTTTTGCTGCTTACTTATAATTTATAAAATTTCAAGCACTTTTCCTCTTTCTATTGCTATAAATAATCTTTGTCAATCGAGGCTTGTAAATGTAAACATAACAGCATATGGTGGCTGACCCAGATTAACGTATCATGGGGGAACAACTCTATATTATCGCAGTATTTGCCAAACTTAGGTCTGGCAGCATGCATGTATTATAATAAACATAAAATACAACTTACCTATGAGATGTAATGTCTATGATTGTACTGGCATAAATAATATTTCCACATTAAAGGAAAGTAATGAAAAAAAAAATGAATACACATGTAATTCAGGTGTAAATCCATGAATAACATTACAAATTAAAAGCAGGGGCCCCAAGTGGCCGAGTGGTCTAAAGCGCTGTCCGATGCAGATCACTGCCATCTCACCTCTGTCTGCGTGTGTTTGAGTCTAAGATTCGGCTAATGTAGTTATGTGAGAAAGCTTGCCAGTAGCTTCTCGTGGGTCGGTGGTTCTTTCTGGGGGTTTTCCAGGTTCTTCCTCCACCATTAATATTGGCCGTCATGTATAGCCTATATTGTGCTTAAAAATGGCGTTAAACCATACAAAACAAACAAACAAACAAATTAAAAGCAATAATTATTTAACTTTATAATAATTTTAAATGCAATGTGGACAAAGAAATGTACAAATATAATATCTATTATTATTATTACTGAAATATTACTGATTTCAAGAAAGATTAGCTGTTATTATATTTTTATTTACGTATGAGAAGTAGGATCATGAGGAACATTTTGTAAATTTTGGTCCATATTGGCTACCATTAAAATATATTGCAACCTTAACTTTGTAAGGGACATCACCATCAGTATAATGTCCTATAAGCATCAAACATAGATGATATAATGAATATATTTCCTAATCAATGCCAATGGAGGCATAACATGTTGGACTGGAGTTTTATATATGATGATCAACATCAATTCATGCACTTTACAAAAAAAAGAGATATTCATTCTTTTTCATTATAAGCTTAAAATTTTTGGTTGTTGACAGTTTAGTGGAAATTGTGCTGCAAGATATTTCTGTCGAAAATCCAGTTAATATGGAGCCTGCGATAGTGCACGTTGAAGTAAAAAATCATTACTGATCTTGCTTGATAATTATATACTGCATACTAAATAATTATACAATGCAACCTTTTACTAAATTTGTGATGCAAAACTGGTCATTTTTATAAACCAAAATTATTTTAGCTGGCTGTATACATGTATCTTGGGTAGCAGAGGGTGTTTTTGGACAATCATATGGTATCTTGTGGTCTTTTAGACTTTAGTCAGACCAATTTCCATTTATCAAACTTTATTGTTGCAAATAAAACATCGGTACAAAATAACTAATTAAGAACAATGCCAAGTAAAATGGCATATATATATATATATATATATATATATATATATATATATATATATATATATATATATATATATCCACACACAATTTCCTCATTAAATGGCAATGCACAATACTTCTCATTTATTTGAATTGTCTATGCTGGACAATTTGGCCCAACTTGGACAGAAAATAAGACAATTTGGCCCAACTTGAAAGACAATTTGGCCCAATTTTATAATACAACTGACAATAGTTTTAAGAAGTATTTATTTTAACATATATTTTGACAATTCTTAAATAATATGTTTCTAATCTCATTTTAATTAATTTTCAAAGAAAAGAAAAGGTTAAGAATAAAATTTTAAACATTTGGTGAACTAGATAAATGTTTTCTGAAGTTATAATGGTTAGGAGCTTTCTAATATCTTTAGGAAAACTGTCCCTAAGACAAATATTACTGTGGAGAGAGGACGTCTGGAAAACAGAAGTATAGTAGAGATGGATGTAACGCTTTGGCAGTTACGTAAACAATAATGAGATGCATCACATCTCCTGTGGAAAAGGGTTGATTTTGTTGGACACTTGCACACTTGGTCTCAAAACCTTAATTCTCAAGCAAAATATATACGTTACAAGAGATCTACTCATATTTGAACATGTTTGTTATGATTTACAAATAAAATTATACCAGGAAAATGGTTGAAAATTGCATATTTAGGTATTTTGTGATAATTTCACATAAATTTAATTCAGAACATTATTGCGTTTTGCTATTATGAGTTACGAAAAAGATAAATGTGCACAACGTAAGGTGCATCTTTACCAAAATTTCTCGTATTTTAAATTTCATTTAAATTGATAATAATGAATATTCAAAACACCAAAAACATTATAAGTTGTCAAATTAATACCATTCTAATCATAACAGTTTCCGATTCAAAATATAAGCACAAAAGTTTACAATGTGTATACCTTTTCAGTCACTCCAAAAATATAACGTATCAGATACATACGACAAAAGACTGTTCATTAAATATGTGATCGTTTTAACTCAGTTTTCCTTGTTCCCTTTTGATCATGAAATTATGGCATGAAATTATTACAAATATGTTTGATCAACCATATTAGAAACGTACATTCGTAATTGTAGTTATTTCTCCTGTAAGAGACAGCTTAGCATCATCATTATTCACATCATTATGAATTATTTTATATTTTATAAGAAGATAAAATGAATTTAAAAAAATATACTTAAGTGCTTTCACAAAATTTAAAAAAAAAATAACTAATGTATTTTATAAAATGTTTTGTAACATAGAATTATAATGTTTGTGTTGTAATGTAAAACATGGATATATCTTAAAGTTCAAACAACTTAAATGTATAATTTTATGCAATTAAAATGGCCTGAACTTCTATATGGTCTCACATATAGAAAACAACATTTTTAGCCAATAAAAGTAAGGAGTCCCCTAACGAGTAACCTATGTATTTCACTTAGGCAAAGCAAATGCATTGTTAATTAATTCCATTTCAGCATCAAACATTTTGAATATTCAACCCATAAATAATCTGATGTAGAACATGGCGTCATTTTAGAGAACGAGACTACTTTGATGCTGTTGTTTCAGA
Organism: Unio delphinus; assembly: GCA_029339505.1. Classification (NCBI taxonomy): domain Eukaryota; kingdom Metazoa; phylum Mollusca; class Bivalvia; order Unionida; family Unionidae; genus Unio; species Unio delphinus. The sequence goes on from JAQISU010000306.1 coordinate 9,407,444, forward strand.
CAAAACTGCATTGCATAGAAGGTGTTCTCGTCTTTTTGGGATCAGATTTAAATGTGCACACCTCTGCATCAGCTCTTTTACCTTGTGTTAATTCCTTAGGTTATGAATTAGTCACTCAAATTTTGTATTTTTTTGTCTTTACCGGTATCTCAGGTTTGAAACGTCAGTTTTCTGAATACCTATATTTTTGTGGGCACGCACAAAAGCCCTACGCCTGATCATCTGAAAACATTTTCCTTTGTTACTTTTCGTGATAACGTGTCAGCGGCATTGATTTGTTCCTCATTAGTGAATTTGGGTACCATAGTTAAGACCAGTAATCAGTTTAGTCATTTCTAATTCGTATGGAGTAAAGGAGGAACTATGATTGACGATACTGACTGGTAGTGTCAAGATTTCATTTTATGCACACAATAAAACATAAACTTAACTAGTACGAGGTTGATACTGCAGCAACTAAAATGACAAAATGCTCAGCATTTCTCTCTCTCACACACACATACTGACACACACACACATATATGTATATATATATATATATATATATATATATATATATATATATATATATATATATATATATATATATATATACTACCAACTTGCTGTTTGAAGAAAAATTCACAAAGTCGGGCCGAATTGTCTTTAGAGTTGGGCCGAATTGTCTCTTAAGTTGGGCCGAATTGTCTTATTTTCTGTCCAAGTTGGGCCGAATTGTCTCTTAAGTTTTTTATGCTCTATGGTCTATGTTAATAATTGTCAGAATAAAGGAATGGGGGAATATTTAAATTGGAGATAAGCAAATAATTTTATATACAATAAATTTGTTATTGTGTTTAACTTATTTAACGACTTATTTGTGGTAGTGCTAATTATTTATAAATGTTGATAAATATTCACGTTACTGTACCGGAACAAAATTCGTCAGAACGGGAGTTACTTCCCTTAGTAATCATGACCTTACTAATTTTTATAGTACACAAAATATCGCTAAATATTCGCAGGTATTTTTGGGTTAGTTTTGCGCTGTTGTTGACATTTAAAGTGGGTATTATGTACAGTTACAGGTGTTCTTGGAGTGTCTTGGGTGTTTAGTGAGACCCTCGCAGTTACGAATGCAAATGAACCGATCAGACATAAATACCCCTCAGATGTATGGCGCTGAAATAATTTTTAAAAAAAAATCATACAAGTCTATCTTTGGATTCGCGGGGGCTCCTATCGTTGGTTTTCAATTTAACTATCAGTCTGAAGACAAGTTTGACAGGTAAAATTGTATTTAATAATATAACCTCCTGTGTTAGGATTGACGGAGAAGATACAAATGATAAATAGCTTAGTCTAGTTCCCTACTAAAGCTTATTAGCCTTATAATGATCATAAACACATCAAAACCAGTCAAGGAATCAAACTAACAATTTTCATTCGGATATTCGCTCTTTTATGCAAAACGAACTTAGAAATTTAATGTGTTGAGTAATAGTCGTATCTTTTATAACACAAAAGGCTGTTTCCACCAAATTAGAAATTAAACAATAAGAAAATAAAAAAAAAACAGTTTATTTTACAGTAAAGCTTGGCGAAACAGACTTACGTAACAGTCAGATTGGCCGAGTGGTCTAAGGCGCCAGACTCAAGTATTTATGCTTCAATAGAGTGATCTGGTCCACGAATGTGGGCGTGGGTTCGAACCCCACATCTGACATACACATTTTTCTCAGTTATTTCACGTTATTTTGTCACCTTAATATGTAAAATTTATGTAGTACCTTTACTTTCCCAAAGTACCCAAATTTACGTTAGGTTTCTTATGTTGGTATTTCACACATTTTGTGATTATTTGATTTTTATTTCTTCTAAATTTTCTATATTTTTTTATATACTCATTTTATAATCGATTTTCTTGGTGTATATATATTTGGCTCACCTAATCCTTCAGCCATTGTATTTTAGCTGTTGACAGTTATTATTTAAGACTTCTTGAAAAGTACTTGACCAATTTCCAAACAAATTTACATTATGACAGGAAAACCTCTCATACGTGTACAAAATAGAGAGATCTGTAATCCTGTACGGTTGTCATAAAACAAAACAGAATAAGCATCACACAATTTCATTGCAAAACCACTCAAGAGAATTTCACAAAATGTAAAAGGAGGCATACTGGCATTCTGATAGTCTTTCGATTTAAATCTAATGATGACAATTCATCAGTCATGGCTGCAGTTACAGACAATAAAATTAAACCATTTTTCAAACCTTTAGAACAGAAATTGACCAACTTGATAAAAATCATAAATTGATATCAGTCATCCTAGCATAAAGTGATGTCAATTCAGTATAAAATATAATTAGAAAAATTAGCAAATTTTAAATCCCTTATCAAAAATTGCTCAATTGAATTTGATGATATTTTATAGAAAGCATCTTCACATTAGGTGTTTTTCCTTTTTTCACAAATGATGTTAGTTCCCCTTAAGTATGTTTTCTATCAATATAATTATTACACAAATCTTAGAGGCCTCAGTTGGCCATGTGGTCTAACATGCTTGATTTTTCAGATAACTGATATCTCATCTCCGTCCACATGAGTTTAAGTCTTGTGTTCAGCCATTGTGGGTATTTGAGAAAGCTTGCCAGTAGCTTCATGCAGATTTGGTGGTTCTTCTTGAGGTCATCCTGGATATGATATACTGGCTTATCATGTGCTCAAAAACAACCAATTACAACTACAATGACAATAACAACAGCAACAGCAATCTTACAATAAAAGTCCCAATAACGTTGATACATAAACCAGTTTACCTATTTTGCCCCATCTACTTGAATTTTTGGAGAAATGAAATCATTTCCAAAGGTAAAGTCACTGACATAAATGTTTTTATGGAATAATCTAGATTCCTGTTCAGAATTAAGAAGTGCCCCCCTTTTAATTCGATGACCAATGTCACTTGCAGTTCCATTCTCAATTAGAAACGCTCAGTAATATCATACATTCAGCAACTTTTGCCATTGAATATTACAACAACATTCTGACATGGCGGAAAAACTGAAAGCATGTTTGCTGAGTATAAACCCCACTGGCTGGTTTTAGAACTTTTGAGATCATGATGTGCCAAAACATTCTGTGATGTCCTAATCCGTTCATTGATATTTGCTAAGCCTGGTGTTGCCAATTTGTATCCATTTTTTGTGTGAGTTCCATGTAAGCCTGATAGGATCCCAAAGATCAAAGCAATAACAATCTCAGTTACTGCTTTAAATAATATTTAGCAGTATTGTAAATATCCAGTCAGTGCAGAAAGACATAAGAGTTTTAATTTGTCTCCCCCAACCCCCCGTCTCCACCCCCCACCCCCTTCCCTCATGATCCACTCTTGCAGTAGAGTGGATGATGGTATTATGCATGTAGTAGTGTTATACACCAAGATATGAACATTATAATTTCATCATAGCATGCAGTTACTGTGGCTAAAAGCGCAGTTTAAAGGAAATGCAAATACAAATTATTTAGTTCACGCATCCATGTCTAACATAGACAAAAACCTCAAATTGTAATTGCTCCCTAAAAAGAACACATTCCAAAAAATATTACATTTGACAAGTATGGTTTATTGTATATAGAAATAAATGCTTTAATAAAGATAGAAGTACAATTAATCTTGCATTTTTCATATCCAATATATTGACTTCATGTGAAAGTTTTGTTATAATCCTGATTGAGGTTTCATTTGTTGACATCCTGAGAAATATACAGATGCTTCAGATAAGGAATAAAGAACGGCCATCACACTGAGTTCAAGTTGAGACCAAGTTGCAGCTTGACACCAGGGGCACCATATCTTTAATGGTACTCAACCCCAAAATGTTTTGGGATAATCAGCAATAGAGACAGTAATGTACATTTATTACCAGCCTTGTATGCATTAAATAATCAGAAATAATTATTTATTTATTTAATTAGTTAATTGATTAATTTATTAAACAATTGATTATTTATTTAAATAATTCATTATTTAATTAAATGATGAATGAATTAATTAGTTAATAATAATAATAATAATAATAATAATAATAATAATAATAATAACAATAATAATAATAAAAATAATAATAATAAATAAATAAATAAATAAATAAATAAATAATAAAAAAAAATAAATAGTTAGTAAATAAATAAATAAATAAGTAAATAAATAAATACATAAATAAGTAAATAAATAAGTAAATAAATAAATAAATAAATAAATAAATAAATAAATAAATAATAATAAAAAAATAAATAAATAGTTAGTAAATAACTCATGCCATGAAAATAACTCCCCTAAGAAGATAACTTGTATTGATAGGTCTGAGTGAATATATTATTATGATGCTGTGTTACTGATCCAGTATCATGTGTTCATTTTCCTTAATACATCAGAAGAAAAACATTCTAAGCAACACATAACATATGTATATAACTACAACAAGTAAAACGTTTAGAAAATGATAATAAAGAAAACTGGCATTGAAAACATAATCTTATCTGCCAAGGGTGCATGTATTATGTCAAGTGCCAAATTTTTCGCCAGTGAAATTCATTGATTAATTCGTAGTCTAGCCGACAATTAATTATCTTGGAGTAGTGTTTGGAGGAAGGAATGTTTTCTTACCTCAGGTCATGCTTTTAGCCTGTTTAGAGTGAAAACGGACTGGGTGTTTGACACGCTTAAAAATACGAATTTTTCACGTAGAAGCTGACAAAGTGATTTTAAACAAATGGTAGGGTGATACTTCGACCCAGGTGGAATTTTTTGGCATCTTGATAGACGGTTTTCCAAATGTCCGTAGGGATAGCATTTATTCCGATTGGTCAAATGTAGAAGGAGAGGGTTGGGTCGAAACCTAGAATTGGGGAATATAGTCTCTGAGCTAATGAGTTTGAATTAGTCCTAAAATTTCTCTGCAAGAGAGAACCGTTACCAAGACTCCGACCGCTCGTTGCAAGAACGACGTCGTAAAATTGTGGTTCCAAGTTAATCTGAATGTGGAACGATTGTGAGACGCCAAAAACACAAGGTATTTAACTCAAATTCACCTTTATCATTATGTAATGTATATGATGTTTTTCTTTGTCATATATGCATAATGTATTGATACTATGATACAAATAGTCGGTATTGCATTGATTTAATAACGTACTTTGATATGATGTTTCTTCGTTACAGATGCATGATGTGTTCATATATTTTGTACGAATAGTTCGGTATTACATTGATTTAATAATGTACTTCTGAATCATGAGTTAGAATTTTCAATTTTATACGTAGATAGGTTAATGGGTGTTGTAGAAAAAAAACCGCTGTGTACATTTATGATTGGAAAGTGATTGGAATTAATTTTGAATTTATCATATTAGTGAATATGGATTGTGTGTTATGATATATTGCCTCACTTTACGTAATGATTTACGGGAATATATGTGACTTTCCCAAATTATGATGTCGATAATTAGCAGTATAGCTCTATTGATCTGAAGACGTGTGCAGTATTTGTTAGCCGTATAAATGTTAACACTGATAGTAAAATCTGATTGTTCGAACCAGAAAGACGGACGGACAATCTCAAGTTTAAAGCATAACAAGATACTTAGGGCGTTTACGCTTTTCTTTTCAAAGGAGAATAGTTTGTTTGAAGATCGAGTAAGAAATAGCGAGGAAGTCGAAATTCAGAGACGGAAAAAGAAGTTGGAAGACAGAGTTGTGTAATTCCACGTACAGCCAAAGGGCAAGCTCAAGTTGAGACGAACGCAGAAGAAAAAAACCAGTCGTCGAACAAGGTCATTGTGAATTTCCCAATCAGTCTGATGTTAATGAACACTCGATTTCGTGATGAAATTTATTATCAGTTATTAACGGCTAAATTCATCTATTGTTATTAGTGTTTGGAGTTTAATGAATGTATCCATTATTTTAAAGCTTCAGTTTATGTATTTCTGAACTAAGTGTATTCAGAAAGAAAGAAATTGTAATTTACAGGGTCATTCTTTTCTTGATTGTATTTTAATTAAATTCGTAATTTTATCTTACGGGGGCTCGTGTGTTGTTTTGTTCAAGATACCTACTCAAGATTACTATATCCATTTGAACCGGGCAAATTACACCGTAGAGGTCATCCTTTAGATAAACGAGTATTAGCTGGAGGCGGTTTCGAGTGTTGTTTGTTCGAGTTGCGCAATACCTCCGACCAGCGGCTTGTGCAATATTGTACTAATAGCGCTTGATAACCGAGCAGACCCTTACATATTAATACCTCAAGATTGTTAGAGAGAAACTTCATTGTAAACCTCTTGAAATGGTGATGTACATTGGAGCATACCATAAGAATGTTTAAGAGGAATTTAGGACCAGAGTAAAAGTAGTGTCTGTGTTGTATAATGCTGTTTTAGTGATTAATTCATGTCTGATTCAATCTGGCATGCTCTCTCTCTCTCTCTCTCTCTCTCTCTCTCTCTCTCTCTCTCTCTCTCTCTCTCTCAATGTCTTGTCTCTAGTGTTTTAATATTAATGACTTCTTCACACATTCATTTTCTTATGTATTATTAATAATAAATATAGAACAGAAAAGAAAGCATATATTTTTGTCAAAGTCATGTATTATTTACAATATGTTATTAAAATAATGTATTTTTTAAATTATATAATATATGTTTCAAATTAGTATCATTTTCAACACATTATTAAAATCATACAATATATTATCAAAGGCTTGTATTAGTTGACATTATATTATATTATAAAATTCATGTATCAATTACAGTATATTTACTAAATTATGTATATGTTACAATATATTACATGTATCAATATCATGTATATGTTACAATATATTACATGTATAAATATCATGTATATGGTACAATACAGTCCATGTATCATTATCATGTACATGTATATGTTACAAAATAGTAAAATAGATGAAAACCATGTATTGGTTATACTATACTGTATTAAGCTAATTTATTTCTTAGTTGCAATATATTTTGCTAATTGAATATTAACCAGCACTTAAAATCTCTGTTATGATAAAATGTATTTCATGGTTTAAGTATATTGAAGAATTATATATGATTAAAAAATATTTAATCTTTAACAGTTTGTAACAAAAAGCAATTTTTTTTAAAAGTTATTCGTTGTAGAGTTGGATGTAGTTTGTTGAATGCATTACAAAACAAAAAGTGTACAATGCCAATATTAAATACATGTAGTACGTAGTGGGAACAAAACTGATTATTGTTGTACATTCCTTTCAATGGCCGTTGTTGATGATCCATGCATCCACTTTGGTGCGACTTCTGGACACTTTTCGTCGAATGGGGGTTGTGTAGAGTGTAAAGTAGTTAGGTTTAGTAACCATCGTAGCACCTGACATAAACGTACTCGTTTCTGTTAGGTTTTGGCAGGACGATACAGTTTGTGAACTCCTCCGTAACCTGATGATTAGGAGTGCAGTATATGCTAGATAAAATGTTCTCAGGACTCTGTTTAAAAGGTCACCCGATGTTAACTGATGTTACAGTTGCTTTTTTAAGGCTGTATGGAAACAGCTTTGCGTGTCTGATATGGTACAGTAGTCGATGTCAAGGATAATGGTGGAAGTGGTGGTTATGGTAACAATGAATAGCTTTTTGCTTGATTTCTTTTTTCGCTTCTAGTTTTCTTTTTTCTTTTTCACTTTTGTCTAAGTAGGAATCGACATCATGTTTCTATCTCAAGGTTTGAGTTCTTCTCTTTGGCGACGCGGCAATATGGAAGTAATAAGTGGCCCAGCTAACGTTGATTGAAAGACTTCTCGTGCGTCTTCTTCCTCTGGCATCCTTTTGTCTACGTCTGTGTTCGTCATTGGTAGTGGTTGCGATTGATTGTCCATCATATCCTTTAAATACGAGTCGGTTTAGCTGTCTCATCTAATGTTTTCTGGTGAAAGAGTTGAAGACTTTGTAAGATTTGGCCGTACAGTTGCGATTGTTTTGTTTCTAACAAATCGGAGAGTTCTATAAACGATTGCAATTCGTGTTGTAACTATGACATCTTGGTAAGATGAAGATTGGGGGAAAATGAGTTCTTTCCAGCGATGAAATTCCATCCATCGTGTGTATGGTATTAAAGACAGATTTCGTCCTTTTATGAGATTCCAAAGTACAAGTATAAGAACTTTCAACAAAAAAGATCAATGTTATCTTCTTCTTTTACTTCACCTTTATCTCGGACCGTTTGGGTTCATGGATAAAGCTTCTTCTTCTTCTTTATGTCTTTCCGCGCAGTGGGGCGCATAGGGCAACAAGCTTCCTCCAGTCATCTCGATCGGCAGCCTTAACCTCCGCTGCGTCTAAGTTGATATTGACGGCTCGCAGATCTTCTATAAATGTCCGTCGCCATGTCTTTCTCGGTCGTCCAATGCCTCGTTTCCCACGTGCTGGCGTCCACCACATCGCCGTCTTTGCGTGGCGCGTCTCGGCCATTCTCAGAACATGTCCCGCAAAACGTAATCTTCTTTCTGCGACCACTTCTCCCAGGCTTCGGGTGTTTGCTCTTCTGAGGATTTCCTCATTAGTGATGTGGTCGTGGTAGGTGACACGAAGAATACGTCGCAGACATGGCTGTTGGAATACGTTCAGCCTGCTGACCAGCTTCTTCGTGCCTTTCCATGTCTCGCAGGCGTAAATGGCGGATGGGATGACGATAGTGTTGAAGAGGCGAAGTTTGGTGTTTGTGTGAATCGACCGACGTGTCCAAATTGGGAGAAGACGTTGGAATACGGCTGCCGCTTTGCCAATTCGACATTTGACGTCTGCATCAGCTCCACCTTCCTTGTCGATGGTGCTTCCCAAGTAGGTGAACTGCTCGACTTGGCCGATGGTCTGGCCGCCTATGCTGACCCGCACAGGTGTCTTCCGGTTGACCGCCAGTGTCTTCGACTTTTCTGTGCTAATTCTTAATCCAACTTTAGCCGCCTCTACCTCCAGGTTGGTGGTCATTTCCTGAAGAGATCTCGCATTCTCTGCCAGCAGCGCAATGTCGTCAGCAAAATCCAGATCTGTCAGGCGTGCCTTATCCTTCCACGAGATGCCATATTTCGGATGGTCCATCGCCCTTCTCATGACAAAATCTATTGCCAGAAGGAATAAGAAAGGCGAGAGTATGCATCCCTGACGGACTCCTGTCTCAATGCCAAAGAAGGGTGTGTGGCCAGCGTCCGTTCGTACGCAGCAGATGGACTCGCGATAAAGATTCTTGAAGATGGCGATGAAACGAGGTGGAATGCCAAATGACCTTGCAATGAGCCACAGGGATTCACGGTGGACGCTATCAAAGGCCTTTTTGAAGTCGATGAAGTTGACGACAAGCGGCTTTTGGAATTCAGTGCATTGTTCGAGAATATTTCGGAGGGCGAAGATTTGCTCACTGCACGACCGGCCGCTTCGAAATCCAGCCTGTTCTTCCCGCAGGGCCTGGTCCGCAGCGCGTTGCAGGCGTTTGAGGATGATAATGCAGAAGACCTTGCCAGGAACGGAGAGGAGAGTAATACCGCGCCAGTTGTTACAATCGGCCAGGTCGCCTTTCTTCGGCAGTTTGACGATCACTCCCTTTCTCCAGTCACTTGGCACGCACTCGCTATTCCAGCAGTCATTAAGCAGTTTGGTGATCCTCTGCACAACAACATCATGGATAAAGCACCTCCAATAATTCCGCACATTATCTCTCCAGTCCGTCCATTGATATTGGTCATATCTACGTGGGCAACATCCACCGCGTTCCACCAATATTGTTTTCTTATTGATGTGTATTTTCGTTTTGAATATTTCGCGACAAACATTTCGATACTTGGCTATTTATTCTTTCTGGAGTTTCGACAAACGTACCGTTTTCTCAGACATTGAAAGAGAGGGCATTTTTTAACAGCTGCCGCTATGATTAAAGATGACGAAGATGACGAAGATGGAAGAGGTGAAGAAGCCTCTTTTAGACACGTGTTTCCATTTGTCATCACATTGATAAAGATTCGTGTCAACGGAGTCTGGCTGGCATCACCAGTAACGATCAAGTGGAAACAGATACACCTACTGATGCTGCTCGATAAACAGTCACCTAGGGTCATCGTTTGAGAAAGTAAGTTTGCGTCCTGGCAGCACCACCTCTCTTCCAGTTAGAAGCTGTTTTCTGGGGACCTATCTTTATCTATAAATGTGAACTGGTTTGAGAGAGGCTGTTTTGTTGGGACTGCGAGGTGCTGAAGCACGATGATACCATTTTAAGAGAGATTAGAAGTGATGTTGATGATTTATGGGACAGACCAGAAGATATCGGATGTTTTCTAGTGTTTAACAGACAGGGGCGTGTAAACAACAGGCACTCGGTCATAGCACCAGTCGTGAAACAGTTGGGTGCGAAATCTCAAATAATCTGGCGTGGTTTGTTTTAAATTAATGAGTAAAGCGTGATGTGTTTGAGTGGCATCGTCGTACGCATAAGTCTGCAAAGAGTTCCAAACTGATTGGTTAACACTTGTACTGGAACGTTTAAACAACACCACGTAATGAGCATTGTTATTGATGGTTTGATGGGTTTTACTTATTTGTTGAAACAAATGTCGGGTAATGTAAATGACACTAGCGTTACGATGATGCCCTTCGTGTGTAAACCAATAATTAATTTCTTCTTCATCTTCTCCTAACATGTCGTCGAAGATGAAAAAAAATTCTTTGACTTGTGTCCGAGACAATCCCATTTTCTTCGGGAGGAATGCATTCCACAAAGACACTAAATTTTATTTGACGTTTATGAAAGAGGGTGTAAGCCGTTTCCCACTCTTTGTAACACCAGAGGATACGTTGGGATGGACGATCAATCAAGTAGGTTTTGTACCAAGTCAAACGTTTAACAAATGCGGTTTTGCCCGAATCACTCAATCCAGCAATATACCTATCAATGGGCTGACTAAAATACAAGGATTCCCAACTGGAACGATCAAATATTTTGCCAATGACATTGAAAGAAAAGGAAGAGGTAGAGAAAAGAAGATAGAGATTTATACTGTTTCAGGAAATATTTATTTCATGTTAAAATAGGTCAACAAATACAAAAGTACATAAGAGTCAAATCGTTAAATACATATCTAATATAATATACAACACGATCAAAATGGAATATAACCAAGTCACAGTACAACATTGTCGACGAATGTATTGTGTCCAAAACTGTCTAGGAACAGTTAAATTACTTGAGACTCTCTACACGATACATAGTCGATAAGGCGTCCACACGGATGGCATTTTGTTTTGTTCATGTCAATATCAACAATGGTACTGCTGACGTCGTCCTGATGTGGGTTTTCCAACTTGTGGGCTTCTTCTGATACTTTGGCTGACACATTTTGTATGTCTTTGTTCTCTCGACGTAATATGTCAATCAAACAAATATTTGGCATACTTATACACTTTTCTTGTCCAAGCATCAAAGCCAAGACATTTCCAGTCAAACATCTTTCCAGTGAAGGTTTAGGTCACAATTCTTCGTACGGATACCAAATCACTAAAGTTAAACGAATCGTTTCTTCCCGTCGCGGTAGAGAAGTGTTATTGATATGAATGTACAACGCTTTTAATAGAATGAGCCTCTTGTATACATTTAAACGTGCTACCATATTATCTCTGTAAGTACCGTTCGTACATAATTAATTTGGAATCTGATGCTAAACGAAATCCCAGAAACATAGTCTTCGTTTGACATCCACGTAGCCATATAAAATACCTTTCAGCAGTATTATATCAATGCAAAAACGTATATACTTTACAGGTCTCACAGTTGGTACCCCAGTTCCATAGCTTGAAACAATTCCAAGCTAATTTACGTTCCTGTTGATGCCAGTTCTTACTGAGTATGCTTTCAAAGGGTGAGCTTCGTTGCAAGTTTTGACACAGGAGCGGCACAAATAATACATCAGTTTTTCAATCGCAATGGTAGGCATAGACGGGATGGTACAAGCTGGTGGGAGGCAAGACTATGCACCTGTTACTTTCGACGATGTACTTAAATGCGAGATATGTTGTAGTCGTTTTCTAGCATTTGACGAACTAGGTATCTTTCCTGTTCCATGTTCAAAGGTCGCTGACAAGCTGCATCGTATAAGCCTTCCATGGTGTGCATTAAAAATAGATTTTTGGTGTCACGTTGAGGGTAACAGATCGGACATCCGTGAAAAAGCAAACGTCAAACTCGTACACAATCTTGGGGTTTTCGAAGTCTCAGTGATCCATCGAATACGCTCCAATTATATTTTGCAAACCTCCCTTTCTAGGTTGTTGCATCCATTTGTCTTCCATTTCACACAAGTAATTTCGACAGCATAGTTTGTAGCTTGAGTGCGTGTGATTGGTTCTTCTCTGGCATGAATACTTGCGGTACGCTAAGGAGCACGCGCTGGCAATGGTACAGATATCTTTTAAAGGATTTATCCTTCCATGTTCCTTTAAGAATTCTGGACATTTGACACATCAACACTGTAAAATGATTACGTCAGATTCTTATACATTTCTTCATGAACGTCGAAGGGGTCCAGTGCGTGAGAGCTGTACCAAGCGTAGAAACCTTCTAGTTGTTCTGTGAACATATTGTCGTTATTGTTGTTGCTGTTGTTGCAGTAAGGTTTATAGTCATTTTTAGTATCAGTTAGTCTAAACAGTATAACCGGTGGTGGAGGAACATTGGAAAACCCGGACAGAACTACCTACCCATGAGAAGCTACTGGCACTTTTTCTCACGTACCCACGCGTTAGCCAGTTCTTAGACTCGAACCTACAGTGATGATATTGCAATAACTCAAAACGGTAAGTGTTTTAGATCACTAGGCCACTCTGAGCACCCCTCGCATGTTGTTGAGGTCAAAGCAGTGAGCATCAGGCAAATGTGGAAGAAATTGGTTTCATTCGGTGTTAAAATATTCAGGTAAATATCCTTTGGTCATTTCTGTCATTCCCAATGTTTAGGCAATTGACTCAAAGCCATGGCTGAATAACTCATTTGGCCGCGTTCAAGATGACTTTAGGACATTCTTGTTCTGAAAGGTATTTTAGAATACATTGTCCATCGTATCCCGATATTACAGTGGCATTTCGATGACGGTGTCCTTAACGTTCGATGTCTTTTTGCCTCCACGTGTCATCGATAGGATCATCGGGCAAAGACTGCAAGCGTGGTAGGTCCTCGAAATATTTATTAGTCAATCTTACTACAGTATAAGAAATGACAATACATAACTTATTTGATGCATTTCTTGTATTTTCCATTCGAAATCGATTAAATTTCGTTCCTGTGTCATCATATTTCTCATGATTAATTGTATTATTGATCTATCATTCATGTTATATGTCCAGGATTTGGCGACAAATGTGACCGTTTCTTTCCTAGACAAACGTGTGCTTTTGGTATTATTAGCGCGTATGAAGTGTACACAGTTACAGCATAATCTGAGCAGTTGGCTGTTGGCAAACAATTTTGTGCTCTGACCCATGAGTCATTGTTTGTGACACGGTGGGCTAACACAAGTTCGCTGACATGCTGAGCAATTCATTCGTTCATGTCCTGCCTGAAGATGGTGTTTAGAAGTTAAACAATACCGTCAATGAATGTGTTTTTTTTCGATTGTTTTACACATAATGGCATTACGCACAAGAATAAATGTCGCTGAGGAATCCGGTGATGCTGGTAATGGCATTGACATGTTCATTGTGACGATAGACGTGAATGTATTTTAAGTCCAGGAAATTATTGCCCCGAAACAACAGAGGGCTGCGCACGTCATGAGGGTGCATTTTCAGCGTGTTGCTTGGAACTAAGACTTCTTGCATGTTTCTTTTTCATTGCAGGAATTCTACACGTTTGTGATTTTGGAAAGACTATCGTGCTGTAACAGGAGTTCTGCTTCTCTTTTTGGTTTGCCTCGGTCCGATGCTTGAATGGTTTTTCAGGCTCTTTTCCATTGTTCCGTGCGTTCTTTTCGGCATAAGTATGGCCCACGACAATCGCTGGGGCTAAACAAATATTGTCTTGAGTATTATTAATTTGGACACGGTTGCAAAGCTCGAAGCTGCAAAAGGCGTCCACCAATAGCACAATTTTGCATTGTGCAGCTCCTTTGGGAGCGGAAACGTGGGTCATGTAAAGGATAGCGTTTTCATCACTGGTGTTGAACTGGTCGATAGATTGCTGAATTTATTGAATCGTGTCAATGACTTTGTAAGGTTCAGTTCTGTTGGGTTGCTGAAGTCGATCCAGACGGGTGTCTTCAGGCTGTTGTGATAAATAATGAGAAGTCGGAGGAGATTGTCGTATTTGAATTGGCATCCATTTTTCAGTGTTAACAAGGAGTGCCACAAATTATTGATAAACCTTTCTGCTTTCTCTAGCGGTACGTCTTACCTGAAATCTTAAAACTTCAATATGTATATGTAGGCCATAGTTTTAAATTTTGGAGGAGCGCTTTTCTGTCTCTCGAATGTGGTACTACATCTCGTGTGTTACAGGTTGACTATGGCTTGGATTAAACTCTTTGGGTCTGGATATAATGTATTCCATCAGGTTCACACATATCGTCTTCGCAACCTATGCTATGGATTTGAGACAATATGTCAGCTACTGTGCGAGGAGATATGTAGCCTCATACTTTCTTTCCTTTCTCAATGAATTCGTGTGATTGTTTTGAACTGATTGCAAAATTGGGTGAGTATCTTATCTGAGAATATTCATTCAATTTTCATGCAGTGAAGACAAATCGCTCTTGTCTGAGAATATTCATTTAATTTCCATGCAGTCAAGAAAAATCGAGCTTCTGATCAAAGCTTTGCGAGCAGTATTACGAAGGTTTATTTCAGAAGAGGCAACTGACTAATCCTCCCCCTTTCAAGATAAAATTCAACACACTATGTCTGTCATAGAAAAGACAATGGTAGAAAGAATGCAGAAAACGTCAAAGTAAGATGGGACTAAAGAAAGACAAAGATGAAAATACCTGTTATGATTGTTATGAGAAAGTTCGTCGGTCTTCAGAGTCCCTCAGAAAAAGAGACCCACACAAAAAATCAAAGGGAGGAGAAGTAGGTTTCAGAAAATGAAAAGAACCCTTCGAAAAGAAAATTGAACCAATATCCGTCTGGAAAGATACGAAGATGACAAAGAGAAGAAGAAAGTACAAAAGAGGAAACAACTGTATCAGTGAAGACATTCAAGCAATAGGAAAATAAATAGGAAAAAAAGTGTAACAAACAAGAAAACGGACTTTATGAACTACGTCTTAAATTGAATATACCAGAATAAAACTGTAAGCGTCGCTTGGTTTTGAATTTTATAAAAAGGATAGTGTGTTTTTATTGAGACCGCATATTTTAGTTAGAACTGAAGTGAATAGGATGAACGAGCTTAAGGTACGCAAGTTGAAAAATCTGTCAGTCTGTTTATCAAGATGTGTCTAGATATGTTACACTTTAGATAAAAGGTTACACAGGTAGACACTGCAACCGTATAATTAATGGTTAAGTTTTGAATAGTGTGTAAAGGGGTGGATGGTATTGAAATGATGTATATCATAGTGTTGTAATGGATAATATGTTATTGTTATATAAGGGATAATATGCTATCGAAGTATAACGGATATTATATTTTATTAGCATTTGTGTCCGTTTTTTTTTACTCGAAGTGAACCAGATACGTTTTAAACAGTGTTGGGGTAATGGATGTGTTATGAAATGTTTCTGTTATGTGGGTTGTGAATGTTGTGATTAGCTTTTCATAACCTTCTTCTCATTTCTTGCTATGAGAAGGAATTACTCGTATGTTAAGGAGCGTCAATATCCATGGTGGTAGAGAGAGAGAGAAGAAAGAATTCAGGCTCTCTTAAAAGCGTGCTCCCACGATGATAAGACAGCTACACTGAAATGATATTCGCCAGCTACCAGCTATATCTGAAATGATAGCCGCCGCGGCGATGATAAACCAGCTGCACTACATCTGCAATAAGAAGACAAACATCTTTTTTCTTTGTCGGTACGGAACTGAACTTTTTATTTAATTAAACAACACAAGTATTATTGACTACATTCTAGAAACACATCTAAAAACTTTATAATAAAAATTCATGCAATACATATTATATTTTCCTTTTTCAAGCTTTCCAACTTCATTTATTCGTATAACTTCTGCATTTTAGAATATTACACAAATAGTTAAGTCTCAATCAATTTCAAGATAGCCAAGGTATAAAAATGTAATGACCATAATTAGTGTAACAATTAATTTAAAGAAATGCATTTTACTAATTTTAAAATAGAATATTGATTTAGAATATATTGCTAGATAATATTCTTTCTTACTTAAGGAATACTTTATTTCAATCATTAAATCAAAACATGAAGTTGGTAGCAATTTCAACCTTACAATAAAAAATACACAAATATAATTAAATAATAATTCCTTAGAACATTTAAACATTCCGTTACAATGTATTATAAATAAAAGTATTAAGTGAACAATGTTGCTAACATAACAATGTTACTATTAAAATCTCAACATTAAAAGTACTTATTTCTAAAGAAATTACGACATATACAATTATTTTACCTGCAATGAGAAGACAAACATCTATTTTCTTTGACGTAACGGAACTGACCTGACCCTTAAATGCGTGGTCTATTTATATGCATCCTGTGTCAGGTTAACGTACCGTTGAAAAAAGATGTTCATTCTCATCAGGTAAAAATCAGTTTCTCCTGGTCAAAACCGGCTTAATTTGACGTCATCTGACATAAAGTACAACTCAGATTTGTATTTTATCTATATCCGTTTGGCATTAGTTAGGTCCAAACATGATAATTCCTTAAATTTTCTAAACCAGGAACATGTTAAAATATTAAGCCAGCTGTAATGTCTGTCAATCTTTAGATAAAAACCATTTTGTATTTACGGAAGTTTGTTCTACTTTTTTATTAACCGAATTAGACTTTTTGCCAATGCCTGGTTTTACGGAATATATGTTTCACTGATAAGACTTAGAAGCTGACTGATTTTTGCTTTATGACCTATTTCCACACAATAATGTACATTCGTATAGCTAATGATTTAAGTTGCCAACGTTTTGCTATAAATGAATAAAACATTACTTTAATAATACAATTTAAAGAAAATTGCAATCTTATTAATTTTACTAAAAAATCAATCCTAACAGATGGTATAAATGGCGCAATAGTTTTTAGTGGCGTAAGGCATTTTATGTTTTATGAGATTTCATCTCCTTCATCTACACAAAACTACTGTCGTCTGATAGTGTGAAAGTTTAGACACTGTATGTTTTAATTAGCTATATAGGTTGTTGGATAATATAGGCATATTTGATATTATCTCTTTGAGATTTGATTTTCTTCGCTTCCATTCTAAGCTAAAACAAGATATTTTGGGATTGTGTGATTAAGGCGTATCAAATGGTATAGTTGGTGTGATGAATAGCATTTTCGTGGTGTAATGGATAGTATATTTCATGAGATTATGTATCCTGCTCTTACCTTTTAAGCGAACTTTGGGCGTTATGAGTGTGCGTGTGTATATATTCTTGCTTGTTCCTAAAAACTGCCTTTGTCCCTTTAAATTAATTTCACCTACCTACAGTAATGCGTATTCAAGTCAACTCAAAACCTGTTACTAATTGTATCACCCCATAAAGGTTAGTCACTTGCAACATTGTTACTCAGTACTAACCCGATTGAGGTCAGACACTTGTAACATTGATGCCATTTTTCCTCAATGTCTAGTACCGAGACATACCATGTTCAATTCCTCTTGTCGCTGGACCGTCCTAGCATGTTAATTTCATATTGTCGCTGGAAGGCCCACAACGCTAATTTACCATTGTCCACAATCTCCCTTTATATTACTCCTAATGACGTTGAAGCCTATAGCATTAGCAATGACTAGAGTCATCGCAACAAAAACAAAAACGACTGAAAAATATTTTGTTTTAATACCGAAAGCGAGCTGTAACAATTTCCTTCCACTGCATTGCCGCCTCGATCTAATTTTGAGCAGCCGTTTGACGAATATTAAGAATTTGTGAATACTGTTCAAGAAAATATGATAGTGCATGCAGTGAGAAATTGAGGAGTCGATCAATGCTTTAAATGCTTTAAAGAGACTCTGAAATTTGGTAATAAATATTAAATGGACATCTCAACATCACCATTATTGACAATTTGAAGAAACTCTGTCATGTAGTTTCACAAATGTGATAATTTAGAACTTTTTCTGAAGCATGTCAAGCATTTTCAAAGTGACATAACTCGTCATCAACCTACTACCTTTTAACGCATTTGATATGATCGCAGATAAGAAGTACTCATTCATATTTTCTTTACAGCACTTAAAAACTTTTTTTATATTTCAAAAAAAGAACTTTAAAATTTGAACTTATCTTCAGATAATTATAGTTGCTAAGCAAAATATTATATATTTATTTTACTGGCAGAAATTAATGCTTCAAAAGTAAAAACAAATTTTCAGGATAAACGAACGACACCAATCTTCAGTTCCAATATATTTCTTATACCAAATTCTATTCGTATGATTATAATCGGACCATCTGGAAGTGGCAAGACGCAACTGCTACTTAATTTAATAACGAGATGGATGAAATGGGACAAGTTGTATTTAATAGCCCTTAGTGTAGACGATCAGCGATGTTACGAGGTGTTAAAGGATTATATCGAGAAAGCAAAATCGGAAATCGATGAGGATATTATTGAGTTTATAGCCGATATCGAGGAAGCACCGAGCATTGATGATATTGATGGAAGTATTAACAATATAGTCATATATGATGATATCATGTTAGACATTCAAAAAAATCCCGCTAGGATATTTCCAGAGGTAGGCATTAAAATACCGATGTGATACATATCACTCAACGATACACTCAAATACCAAAAGTGATCAGAGATAACTGCAATATTCTTGCTGTATTAAACGGAGTTGACACACATAAGCTACGAAATATTTGGCAAACTTGGTGCGGCAGTGATATGGATTATAATCTCTTTAGAAATTTCTTTAGTCACGCTCAGTCAATTCCACATGGATTTGTAACGATAAATTTGCATGATCCTAGATCAATATATCGTGTCGGACTTGATAAAATATTCGTTTGAAATCGTAAAAAGATTTTTTACTCCCATAGCAGCGAGGGGTGGGGGGTGGGGGAGGGGGGGGCGACAACGACTTTGCGTCTCCAAAGTAACCTTTTTTTTGATTTTGGAGGAAGCCTTGGTTTGTGAAATAGACGCTTCTATAAAGTTGCCGGATTCGTCCTCTGCTGCTAAGAGAAAGAAACGGTACATAATACACCCTCTTCAATGTTGATGTTTAAATAAGCGGGACTTATTAAACATTTACTAATTTCAAAAATGTTGAGTTTAATAAAATTGTTATTTGACATACTATTTCTGATTTAATTTTTATATTTGTAAAAGGAAGGATCGAACCCCATACAAACACATTCACAATTTTCAACGTAGAGTCTTAATGTAAATTTTCGAAAACGTCCATATCGCAACATATAACTACTAACACTATCTTAATAGGATTTAAATACCTTATCAAACTGATATGGAATGGGCTTAACCTAAATATATTTGTATTCGTGCTAGTACACAACTGGCAAAAGCTTTGTCATATACACAATTCAGCATTGGCATTTCTTACTGGGGCCTCTCATCAACATGATGTACATGAGTTATCTTCTGATTTCGATATTTGTGTGCCACATTTCACAATCACAGTATATAAACGTCACCACGCCTGTTGGAAAAATAACTGGATATGTAGATGAAGTTAACTTTGATGGTGCTAGTAAAAACGTTACCAAATTCATTGGTATCTCATATGCCGAGGCCCCAGCTGGACAACTGAGGTTCAGTAAACCTGTTTTGAAACGATCTTTGCTATCGCCATACAACGCCACGTACCAAAGACCTCAATGTCCACAGGATCGCCTTCCTGGTTTGGATCTTGACCTATCAACCGTTGCGGAGGATTGCCTAAACCTGAACATTTACATTCCTGGAGACCGTGTCAGTTCAAATTCCAGACGATTCGCCGTTATGATTTGGATTCATGGTGGTGGATTCATCATTGGGAGCCAAGATATGTACGATGGAAGTGTACTTAGTGCTATGAATCGTCGTTACGTTGAATTACAGGCTGACAGTTTTTGGATTTCTTAGTACTGGAGATAATGAACTAAGTGGAAATTACGGACTGTGGGATCAGCATACTGCGTTCAGATGGGTTTACGAGAACATAGCTGCATTTGGTGGAGACCCTGAGAGAGTGACGATGTTTGGGGAGTCGGCAGGAGCGACTAGTGTGTCGTATCAGGCATTATATCCGGGTAACTCTGGGCTTGTAAAGCGTGGCATTGCAGAGAGTGGGTCTACCGATAATATCCGCGTTGGCATCGATGAGTCTAAACACAGTTTTCAGGGCTTTGCCAAAGCCGTTGGGTGTGCTTTTCCAGAACAATCCAAAACAATCCGATGTTTGCGATCGAAACCTTTTGATGAACTTCTCTCTGGGTTACACAAGAACAAATTTAACATGCCAATGTATGAGTTTCGCCCAAGAGTTGATGGAGAAGTTTTGCAAGAGCATCCATCAAATATTTTTCGAAATGAAACGGACCTATCTGTAAAAGTCCTGAAATTTTTTTCTACTCTAGATTTTATATCTGGTGTTAACAGCCAGGATGGAACAGCAGGTCTTACCCTTTTTGTCGATGAGATGAAATTCTACCTAAATAGAAGTATAAATGATGGTATACCTAGAGCATTTTTTACAGAAACAATTGTTCCTTTCATAGTGGATTACCTTTTGAAAGAGAACGTGACTGTTTTTGCTGAGGCAATTTTCCACGAATACACAGATTGGTCGGATCCGTATGACCCACATAAGATCAGAAGTTCCGTTCTTGACCTTATCACGGATTATGTTTTTCTCGTTCCGGCGGTGAAGACCCTTAACTCACATGCTGCGTATAACACAGACTCCAATACATTTATGTATCAGTTCAGTGAAATACAATTTTTCTATCAAAATTACAGCTGGATGGAAGGAGCAGCTCATGGTATGGAATTACCGTACGTCTTTGGATTTCCAGAATCGATGAAAATACCCTTCGCCTACGAAAATGTCCCCGCTGAAGATATCAGGCTGTCGAAGCTGATCATGAATTTGTGGACTAATTTTGCTAAGAGCGGTAATCCAAGCTCACCGATTGAATTCGATAATTTAAATCCTGTTTCATGGCCTATATATGGCAAAAATCACACGTATCTCGATCTTTCGACGCATATGATATCGCCAGTGAAAAGAAACATTGCCCCTTCTAGAATTTCTTTGTGGCTGGAAGTGTTGCCTGAGATCCTTAACACTGTTCATAAAGTAACGACAGCGTTACCACATGTTCCTGTGATTGTTGTCGGCTAAGAAATACATAACTTTATTTCAAAAAGCTCTATATATGGTGATGATCATAGTCTCCATGATGTTTTGCAAAATAAAACCATAGGTTAATGGCTTTACAAAAATAATTAGTGAAATTGGAAGTTTTTTGTATGACCATTGTAACAGAATTGTTACCGAGTGGATGGTGGATTAAATGAACAACACAAACACAATATGTGAAAGATAATGTAAATTTGTGAAATAAAAATTAATGAAAAATAATGATGTATCAACCCAATAACTCATGCATTCAACCCACATTCACATTCTACAACCATTCACAATTCAAAAATAAATTAAATATTAATACAAAATAAACACAGATCCAAGGAATCTCCTGGACTATACACAGATCCAAGGAACCTTTACAAAAGTTATATTAACGCAAGTATAAATTGCGATTGCAAATACAAGCATCAAACTATACTATCGCACATATATGGATTGCGAAAACTAGCACAGACATATACATGTATTTAATCAAGTTGCTAACTTTTATTGAGATTCATGTAATCCCTTGAAATATTACTATGATTCAAAGTAACTATGTGTAAATATAACAATGTATTCAATTGTACTACAATTGCAACACACACGTGTGTCTCGACCCTGTATAACCGTACGATTCACCAACTGTTGAATCGCCGCCCAGCTTCTCCGAATACCTAGGGTTGACTCAATACTTTTATCGGTCACTTGCCCTTCACGGATCCACCACAGTTATACGTACAGACAGCATACAGCATCTTCTAGAACCATCGGTCCAAAATACCTAGATGCTACCCCGGACGTTTACACCTCTAGACAGCTCCGACACTCGGAAATTTAGACTTCTAGATTTCCGGATATTTACACATCACGACAGATGTAGACGGACAGATAATCCGACAGACAGACAGTCAGGTACCTCAATTCGATCGCACAATTAAACAGCACAATCACGGCAGAATCAATCACATTCAGCTACAATTCAGAGACGTTCAGCTACAAATCAGAGACGTTCCGCTACAAATCAGAGATCTTCCGCTACAAATCAGAGACATTCAGAGACGTTCAGAGACGTTCAGCTACAATTTCAGAGACATTCAGAGACGTTCCGCTACAAATCAGCTACAATATAGAAACCAAACTAATAATAGTTGTTTCTAAAACAATCTAAAACTTAGATTACGCTATTGCATTTAAAGTCTAATAGTGACTAGTATTTCCAAATATTCCACGTTTTAAATCTGCATTGTAATAAAAGCATCATTACATGAAATGATAAACTGAATAAAATTCACAATAAAACGAAATATAAATTTAACACTCACCCCTTTGGCTGGAGAAAGAATGACGATCTATCTCTCCTGTGATAAGATACTTTTGGACCCGTAATTTTATCAGAATTATTCTGCCTTATATATCCTCAAATAGGTGAGCAGAATTCACGGCAAAATTCCCGTGCACCCCGTGATTCTAATGTTTCTGACTTCAAGTGATTCGTAGTCAGGCACATGCAAATCGTTACACGTCGCTTACCTTGAAAAAAAAACACTTATTCACCCCAGGTAACGCATGTAGGACTAAACAATAAAAATGGTGAAATTAGTTTGTAATTCAAGAAGAAATAAATTCAATTTTCGCCTAATTCTGTGACAACCATTACTAGATAGTAAGTATTATGACCTTACATCCTCATTTCAGAAACGTACCATGGGATTGGTATCTGCAATTAGAAATCGTTATACTTGCATATGTAACATTAAGTGAAGAAAAATTCTCTTTCCATAACATTTAATACTTTTCAGAGGTACTAGAAGAGCGTGATCTTTGTGTTGGCGGCCTGAGCACCACCATTATAAATGTTGATTAGGCAAATTGATGAATCTCCGACTCATCGATAGTCAAAACCGTTCAGATTGTATGACTTCTGCATGTATGTTCAAGACAACGATGGACTAGTGTTGCCCAGTGCATCTACACTAAAGACAACGGTAGACAATCGATATTTTCCGATAAGGTCATAAGCAGACGATATCTTTCCTATACATTTTACCTGGGTGATGATCAACATGGCAGTTTCTCCTATATACAAATATACAACAACCACAATAGACCATTTCAGAAACGGCATGTGTGTGTGTGTGTTTGTATGTGTGTGTGTGTGTCTGTTTTGTAAAATTATATCGAAATTCAATGAATTTATTTGAAACTTTCAAACACCATATAAATTCAACGTAAATCTGCACTGATATCACAAATATGGCTGGTACACGTGATGACTTCATTTGGAACTAGCTAATATATACTACCCGAGCGCTCGCTTAGTTCTTGTCATCTCACAATAATGGTCCAAGTCTGAGATAAATACATTCTAATGCCAAGACATTATTATCATGATCCCACACCTTTAGCCAGATAGATAAGGATAAATACAAAATTGCAAAACGTGCGAACAAGTTGGATTACTTTTCTAATCTTTGATAATTACATTAAATAATAAGCCAACACTATTCACTCGATATAATTTTGATCATCCGTTTGACGAATATTAAGAATTTGTGAATACTGTTCAAGAAAATGAAATAGTGCATGCAGTGGAGAAATTGAGGATTCGATCAATGCTTTAAAGAGACTCTGAAATTTAGTAATAAATATATAATGGACATCTCAATATTACCAGTATTGACATTTAGAAGATAACCTGTCACGTAGTTTCACAATTTCGATAATTTAGAATTTTTTCTGAAGCATGTCGAGGATTTTCATAGAGACATAACTCGTCACCAACCTACTACCTTTTCCTGCATTTGATAAGATCGCAGATAAGAAGTACTCATTCACAAATAAGAAGTACTTATTCACATTTTCGTTACAGCACTTAAAGAACCTTTTTAATTTTATTTCCAATAAAGTACGTTAAAATTTGCAATCATCTTCAGATAAATAGAGTTGTTAAGCAAAATATTATTATTTTTTTACAGGCAAAAATTAATGCTTTAAAAGTAAAAACAAATTTTCAGGAGAAACTAACGACACAAATCTTCAGTTTTAATATATTTCATTTATTTAGTAAAACAATTCACATGTATATGATACCATATGAATGAGGTTCGCAAAATATAATCTTGATATTTCGGGAAATTTAAAATTTCCTTTAAACTATTGAAATTTATGTTTCGGTTGCTTCTAATTTATACAATTAATTACTTGAATTCATAGCATCAACCTCCAAAACATTCTATTAACAAATACTCACAAAACACATTAATTTTAATTAAAGAGAGCATTTCAATTTCTTAAATATATCGACATTTTTATGACATGGTCAGAACTTGTGAATGTTAATTAGATTGGTCAAAATTATCACCCCTGTAATATTTAAAATTTAATAACTCCATAACTTTTTCGACGATTTAAATTTTTTTTCACTCCCTGTGATCATAAGCGGCACTTTTTATTTTTAATATATTTATTCCTAGCCTTGGTGTCACTTTTATATATACCACTTACTGTGTAATATAGAAGGGATACATAAATAAAAGCAGTTAGATCATTTTGTTTGAGACTATGAATATTTATTCTGTACGGACGTAGATGTTGACGAACCCTCCAATTGATTAACTGTCATACACAATCATATTCATATTAATAAAGGAACTGTAACAGAATTGAAACCGAGTGGGTATTGGATCAAATGAATAATTCAAACACAATATGTGAAAGATGAATATGTATTAACTTAATAAGTAAAGAAAAATGTATGATGTAAAAATACAATGTTTCTCACACATGCTTAATATACACTTGATTCAATCACACTATACTATCACACATTGATAATAAACCATTAATATATATCTCTCTGATATACAGCTTAAGGAAACATCAATTTCAAATAATAGTACACACTAAAATAATCATATAGTTTCATGCATAGACAAGGCATGGGATTCAAACAATCTTAAGTTTTCAAATACGTTAAAAATGATCTGCACTGTCAGTAAGATTCACAAATCTCCTGGAATTCATCTAAGATTCTAAATAATCTTATGTAAATCCACCGATAAACTGCACAGTTTCACCACGTTCCTCGGGTTGACACTCTTGTATCGGCTGTTCACACCCTTCACAGATCCACTACATGTACAGTACACGTACAGACAGCATACAGTACTTTTGTATTAGCTACGTCTACAGTCGTGGCTGCACCACATGTACAGACGTACATACATACATACAGACATCTAGATAGCTCGTTACATCACCTCGTAACCATGTAACGTCGTAACCACCTCGTAACCTTGTAATCTTGTAACCTTGTAATCTTGAAAGCTACAATAAAACCAAACTGGTAATAATAATGATTTCTGGAAAATACTAATACATTAAACTCTATAAAAAAAACTTGAAATTCACAGTTCACAACGTGTCAAATATGCGCTGTAATCAATGAATCTTTACACGTTATTGCAATACAATCTCAATTAACTTCACATATCAAATGAAATAAATTTACCCCCCCCCCCCATAGTTTTTAGAAATACCACGTGAAAATATATGCTCTCTTCACTAGATCCAAATGATCACTGTCCCGATTATACCTTAATCTTGCTTAATTCAAAGGATAGTGAGTAATATTCACGGTAAAATACCCGTGCATATCGTGATAATGATGTTTGCAGCCGCAAGTAGTTTACGGCGGCGCGAGACATGTTTGTTTCGTCGCTCGTCTGAAAAAAAAACCTTACCTGTTACTCCCAGACGCACGCACAACACAAATAATAAAATATGTCTCAAACAAAACAAGTTTTTTTTTCTTTCTAATTCTGTGACAGGAACTACTATATTATTGATATAATACTTACTGAATATCATTAACTGAAATGAAATCTCACCACGAAAGACAGATTAATCAATAAACTTTACATAATAATTGCTTGTAGGAAGGGGAGGGACAAAACGTTCGTTATATTTAAAACAAGCTTGTCCATACAATATTTTATGACTTTATTTTCGTGTCACTGATGTCATACAGTGGCTATATACTTTTACCAGTTGTCGATGCGCTCCTAGCACGAGAAAGAAGGCAATGGATTCTTCATTTGCAGTTTGTGAAATGAGTAAGTAAACGTACTTTACTTTGGCATGAGTGCATCATGGACGTGTTACCTCTGTTCGCGTGGGTTTCGCTTTCGGTTCGACCAACATGGTTAAATGAGACAGCTTGCCTGTAGCTTCTCGTGGGTCGACGGTTCTTTCTGATATTCTCCTCCACCAAATATACTTACCTCCATCTGAAAAATGGGGTTACGTTCGACGAAACCAATCCATTTGTATACACAATGGCGTAGATATGGTATTTACTACATACAGGTAAGGGTACTTAATACATGTAGCTAGGGACCATGATACAGTATTGTATATCAAATCTCAAATGATGCTAAACGTTCTGTTACGATAAATGTATAAGGTTCCAATTAACGTCCAGTGGTGTTCGAAGTTAGTTCCAATATTGAATGTGTTGATGTGTGTGTAGTCTTGAACGTGTTAAAGTGCCAAAGGGCTTGAAAGTGGAGATGCGTTTATAGTCTTTAAATGTATTTCAATAATACAATCCAAAATGTAATGAATGATTTCAGCATAATTTCAAGTCAATGATTTAGCCCAAGAATGTTATTGAGCGCTTTGAAATTCCAATGATTAATAATCTCAGTAAGCAACTACACGCAAACGTGTACACGACAATACGATTCATTGCATTTTTGGATGTGAATGCAAGAATATGTAATACTAGTATAAACTTTATATACTCATCTGGTAAACACTGACAATATGTAAATGAGGTTCAAAATACCTTATCAAACTGATAAAGCATGGCCCTCCCATACATACCTTTGTATCCATGGTAGTGCGCCATTGGCGAAAGATAAGTCTAGTATAAACTAAACCATTTCACTATTTCCCTAGCTCTCTCATCAACATGACACACCTGACTTTCATTCTGATTTCGATATTTGTGTGCCACACTGCACAATCCCAGTACGTAAACGTCAGCACACCTGTTGGAGCTATAACTGGATACGTTGACAACGTTAACTTTGATGGTGCAAGCAAAAAAGTTACCAAATTCATCGGAATCCAATATGCCGAGGCCCCAGTTGGACAACTGAGGTTCACTAAACCCGTTTTAAAAAAAGCATTGCCATCTCCGTACAATGCCACTTACCCAAGACATCAATGTCCACAGGATACCTTTACTGGTTATGAAATGGATTTATCAAACGTTGCAGAGGATTGTCTATATCTAAACATCTACATTCCCGGAGACCGAGTTAACTCAAACTCGAGAAATTTAGCCGTTATGATTTGGATTCACGGTGGTGGATACATCATTGGAAGCCAAGATATGTACGATGCGAGTGTGCTTAGTGCTATGAATAATGTCATCGTCGTTACTTTGAATTACAGGCTGACAGTTTTTGGATTTCTTAGTACTGGAGATAATGAACTAAGTGGAAATTACGGGCTATGGGATCAGCATACTGCGATTAGATGGGCCCATGAGAACATAGCTGCATTCGGTGGAGACCCTGAGAGAGTGACTATGTTTGGAGAGTCGGCCGGAGGGTATAGTGTGTCGTATCAGGCATTATATCCGGGTAACTCTGGTCTTGTAAAGCGCGGCATTGCCCAGAGTGGGTCTACCGATAATATCCGAGCTGGTATCGATGAATCAAAACGCAATTTCCAGGGCTTCTCCAAAGCTGTTGGGTGTGCTTTTCCAGAACAATCCAGCACAATCCGATGTTTGCGATCGAAACCGTTTAATGAACTTCTCTCTGGGTTACATAAGAACGAATTTAACATGCCAATGTTTGATTTTCGCCCAAGAGTTGATGGAGAATTTTTGCAAGAATATCCGTCAAATATTTTTCGAAATGAAACGGACTTATCTGCAAAAGTCCTGAAATTCTTTTCTGCTTTAGACTTTATATCAGGTGTTTGCAGCCATGATGGATCTGTTAGTCTCATACCATTTGTTAATGAAATGAAATACTACCTAAATAGAAGTATAAACGATGGTATACCTAGAACATTTTTTACAGAAACGATTGTTCCTGCCATAGTGGATTATCTCTTGAAGGAAAACGTGAAAGTGTTTGCGGAGGCAATTATCCACGAGTACACAGATTGGTCGGATCCGTATGACCCAAAGAAGATAAGAAGTTCCGTTGTTGATCTTCTCACGGACTATGCTTTTCTCGTTCCAGCAGTGAAGACGCTTAACTCACATATTGCGTTTAACACGGAATCCAATACCTTTCTGTATCAGTTCAGTGAAAAACCATTTTACTATCAAGAGTACACCTGGTTACCAGGAGCAGCGCATGCTGTGGAATTGCCGTACGTGTTTGGATTCCCCCAATCAATGAAAATACCCGTCGGAAATGTCTCTGATAAGGATATGAGGCTGTCAAAGCTGATCATGAGCTTATGGACTAATTTTGCCAAGAGCGGTAATCCAAACTCACCCATCGAATTCAATAACTTAAGTCCCGTTTCGTGGCCTAAATATGGCGAAAATCAAATGTACCTGAATCTTTCGACAAATATGACGTCACCGGTGAAAAGAAACATTGCGCCTTCTAGAATTTCTTTGTGGCTGGAAGTTTTGCCCGAGATCCTTAAAACCGTCCACAAACCAGCGTCCGAGTTACCACATGTTCCAGTAATTGTTGTCGGCTAAGAAATTCATACCTGTCCACAGATTCCGACTTTTCTTTGTAAATAGGAAGAAATATCTTGCTGGTGCTTAAGGGGTTACTCATTTTGTTATTGTTTGAAAACTCCCACAAAAATTGAAATTCTGTATCGACACAAGGATATATTGTCCGAATGATGTATGATGAGTTAGCATTCGCAATATACTATAACGATATTTAGTAGACGTAGGATCATTTGACTCGAAAACTACATGCCAGTATACGATTCTTTAGACCTCTTTCAAATGTAATCATCTCTTCTTTTTAAATTTTATGATCAGCGCTATAACATGAGCAAGCTGAGAATGGAACGTTTATTGAAAAGTTCCGCTAAATGTTTTGTAACTGTTATCACATATACGTTGAACTAAATTACTAGCTTAATTTTAATTAAGTCACATAATTGTCAGGGAATTCGAAGTTGAGAGGATGGAAAAATAGATTAAACTTTACATCACAAGATTGTGTCCTTTCCTGAGTAATATTACTTTATTTACAATATAAGTACAAGGATGTATAGTATCTACATGTACCTGTACGGCCTAAGGTTATATATATATATATATATATATATATATATATATATATATATATATATATATATATATATTGTAACATCAAGTGGTCTGGAAAATTTACCCTGAATTTGAACTTTCCTTTTCAGACCCCGAAGCTTCGTCTGACTCTAGCATTAGAGATAAATCAGCAATATAGAAAGATTAAAAATTCAGGACAGATTTATTCAATCATTTCTCAGTTGTTAATTAAATTATGTCCTTTTTACCAGAGTACATATTCAAAATTTTACGTAGTGAAATATATCAGTAGATAGAACCATATTGGCCTTGTCTCGATTATCTACAATCACTTGATAAATTACTAAATCCAAGCTTGGGTGTTAAAAATTATTTATTGGACATATGTTCTTGTAAATTTATAAAATTAGAATTTCAGAATCCTACTTTGGGTTCTGAAATTCGTGTATAGAAAATTCGACTGCTTATGAAAACTTGTACTTTAAAATCTAGTTCCAAATTACTCTTCTAAATTTCATACAATAAATCTTTCCTCTTTCAACAATTACCTCTCTCATTTTCTCTTGATTTACTAATCTTTATCCTAGCTATCAAGCTTCCTATTTCTACCTGTTTTCTGCCTTTTCTTTCTACCCCTATCTGTCCTATCCCTATCTGGTCCTATCTCTATCTGACCTTTATTTGGAACAACGACGCTTCTTATATACATGTTCGACACCTGTAAACATTCTGGTAAACAAAGCATGGATTGATGGGTATTGCATTAGATCTGCCAATCCAAATCGACCATGCTAACGGAACATGACCTCACGACAGCAGTACACACAACTCCGTGTTTGAATTCTCCTAATTTAACATAATGTTATATACTATAATCAGTCGTGACACATCTATCCGAATATCTTATTCTCATCTTCGAACGTTTGTGCAGGTACTTTAATATTAAAATCTAGTATTGTTGTACCAAATACGTGAATTGGTAACGAGCATATCGATGTACGAGGGGATCAACATGGCTACGCTCGACTACAACAACGTGTAGTCACTAAACTTAGCTGATCGGAAGATACATGAAGTAGCGGCATAGCTATATATATATATATATATATATATATATATATATATATATATATATATATATATATATATATATATATGAATCTGTATAACCTTATGTCAGAAACATGCTTTAGAAATGGTAAATACACAATCACAACAAGAACATAATTTAGAAATAGATATATTTCAACAGGTGAAAATTAAAACATGTATTTGATGATATAAATGGTTTCTGATCTAAAATAAAACAACAAAAGACGGAAATTTAACAAAAATTATGTGTAAACTTGGATGTTGTATTTAAGGCTACTACAACTAGATAGGACGTTTTGTGTTTATGTTTTCATTTTGAAATTATACTATGAGATTGGTACTTGGTATACAATTAGAATTCAAAAAAGGAGTGCATGTACATAAGTAGGTCGACGTAGGACAAATTGTGGTCTGATTTACTATAATTACTAACCGAGTGAAGTGGCATTGATTTCGCTTCAAATTTTCCCAAGCAGTTAAATGTTTTTGAAAGATGCACCGGTTAATAGTATATATGTCAATACTTGTTTGACTATTACAGGAACTTCCGGTTACCATTTCTCAAAACTGAATGTACAAATTACTTCAACATCGTTTTGGAATATAAGTGATTTCAGTAATTAGTCAAGTGACTAAGTGTTTTCTTTTTAAAACGACTTCTAACAGCACCTAGTAATTACAAATGATAAACTCATTTCCGTTTTGAAAATAAATGATTGTAGAGTTCGAAAAATACTGATTTGCCAGTGCAGATTTGGAGAATAATACTCAAAGTTAAATAATCACACTATTAGCAATAGTTTGTATGCATTTTAAAAAATGATTACGCATGTGCATACTTGAAATATTTTTTAAAATAATATATCCCGTTCTAACATTTGTTCTTAAATGGCACATACTAGACCTACATGTTACTGTGGCTTGACTCTCTGAATCGTACCAGCATGAACCTTGGTACGGCGATAATGAAAGGTCAAGCGGGTTATCGCATTATCTCTCGAGTTAATAATAATAATAATAATAATAATAATAATAATGAGGACTTTGTATAACGCCTAATCTTTAGAAGCTATAAGCGTTTTACAAAATCTAGAATGATATGACTACACTACAGAAAAAAGAAGGAACAAAAACCCCCAAGAAATTGAAAAACATAAAAACATGCTGAGAACATTTAATATACAAAACATAATTAGGTCTCTAAGTTTGTTCCTGCAGTCGATAAAGGTGCGTTTTAAGAGCACACTTAAAAGCAACCACTGTCTTTGTGTCTAATTTCAATGGGCAATTAGATCCACTTCGCCTGGCAAAAGTATGCAAAATAAAGTTGTCCATATGACTTCGTTTTCATAGTGGAAACAATGAAGATACGAATATCAGAAGAGGAGCATACGTATCTTGCTGGTGTGTACACATGGGCGAGGCCGTATAGGTATGTTGAACTGGAGTTTGATTCTGTATCGAATGCATAGCCAGTGTAGGGTACAGAGCAGTGGTGAGGTGTGCTATGATCAAGGTACTCTAAAGATGATACGAGCAGCTGTGTTTTGAACTTTTTGAAGTTTCTGGAGTAGATATTGTGACAAACCAGACAGAACTGAGTTACAATAGTCCAGCCTTGAAAGTACTAATGAACACACAAGTGTTTTAGAGGCATCCAATGAAAGATATTTGCAAATGGAGTTGATGCGTCTCAGCTCAAGATATGCAGCATTGCATATGTTCTTAACATGTTGGTGCAATGTGAGAGTACTGTCCAAAGTAACACCTTGGTTTTGTACTGAATGTGTGAATTGAATGTTGTTGTTGCTGATATTTATTGTTTGAGGTAAAGGATGAGAATGGGAAAGTCTTTGTGTTGTGCTCAGAATGGTCTAAGTGTTATCATCATTCATCTGCAGCTTGTTACATGTAATCCATGATTTCCCATCAGAAATGCGCCTCTATACTCCATGGATGGTAGCATCCACTTCATTTGAGTGTCTAGACATGTAGCAGCAAAGAGAGTGGACAGACCAAATTTTCAAGCCGAAATAAACCTTCCAGGGAGACTATTTTTCAATTAAAGGGCTGCATGAGTTTTTCCATTTTACAAAGAGAAGAAGGGTGGACAAACCGAAACCAATTCAGGCAGAAAAAAAAAAGAGAAATGGTTTCGATTTGTTACGCTACAGACCCGGCACCGATGTCGCTGCGGAGACGAATTGTTATGGTAAAATTATTTACGATTTCAACCGAATATTTTATCAAGTCCGATACGATATCTTGATCTCGGGTCATGCAAATTTATCGTTACAAATCCATGTGGGATTGACTGAGCGTGACTCAAGAAATTTCTAAAGAGATTATAATCCATATCACCGTCGCACCAAGTTTGCCAAACATTTTGTAGCGTATGTGTGTCAACTCCGTTGAATACAGCAAGAATATTGCAGTTATCTCTGATCACTTTTGGTATTTGAGTGTATCGTTGAGTGACATATATCACATTGGTAGTTTTTGCCTGCCTCTGGAAAATATAATAGCGGCATACTTTTGATTGTCTAACATGACATCATCATAGACGACCAAATTGTTAATACTTCCATCAATATCATCAATACTCGGTACATCCTTGATATCGGTTATAAACTCAATAATATCCTCATCGATTTCCGATTTCGCTTTCTCGCTAAAATCCTTTAACACCTCGTAACATCGCTGATTGTCTACAGTCGGGGCTACTAAATACAACTTGTCCCATTTCATCCATCTTGTTATCAAATTAAGTAGCAGTTGTGTCTTGCCACTTCCAGATGGTCCGATTATAATCATGCGAATATAATTCGGTAGCGCTGCATGATGCTGAACTGGTTCTCTTGTTTTAGTCGCCGAAAAATCAATTACATTCATGTTAATATAAATAAGTTATGGATCTATATTGTGTGAAATGTAAGAAGCGTACTGGCACAGATGACTTGACGATTACAACTAAAAATAACAGATCAGCACTTGCAAGTAAGTGTGTACAATGTGGTGCAAAACAATTCAGATTTGTTTCTATGAAATCTGCAGATGATTTAAAAAAAAAAAACGAGGAGATGATCTTGCAGCCAAGTTAGTAAAGCTCCCAGGAACGCCATGGGTGAAGTATCCAGGAGAAAAACACCTTCCAGGGTATAGTTATTGTGGACTTGGGACCAGGCTCGATATCACACTCGATGATCAAAACCAACCCCGGCCCGGTGAAAACCCAATAAACGCTATTGATAAGGCGTGTCATGCTCATGATGTTGCTTATAAAAGCAGTAATCTGCAAAAGAGACATATCGCAGATGTAAAATTGATTCATGCGTTGAATTATATCACTGACAAATCCTTCAAAGAAAAATTGACTTCATGGTTGATAAAATCGGCGATGAAAAGTAAATTGATGTTGGGTGCTGGTAATTAATAACATCATGGAATCTATTTATTATTCTAAGAGGATACTGGAGGGGTAAAGCAGCAATCGGTAAACTCGCTAGCGCCGCAAAGGTGAAAAATACCACTGCAGCGGATTGGTTATCCAAATAGGCGATATGGAAAATTTATCTACCACCACCTAAACAAATTAACTACTCGCATTTTGATGTCAGCGTCCCAAATGAGGTTCATCAGGCTGATATATTATTTCTGCCACATGATGGTTTTTACAAGTACGCGCTAACCGTAGTTGATGTTGCGAGTTGATACAAACAAGCAGAACCGCTAAAGAGAAAATCATCAACTGAAGTAGCTTCTGCGTTTGAAAGGATTTATCGGCGGGGTCCTCTGCATTGGCCAAATCGATTACAAGTTGATGCTGGCAAGGAATTTCAGGGTGCAGTTTTATCAACAATGAAGCATCATAATGTCACCATCAGACGAGGACATACTGCATTACATCGCGATCAGACAATTGTTGAACGATTTAATCGGACACTTGCTGATTGGTTATTTGGATATCAATACGCGAAGGAGTTTATTCAGGATAAACGATTCCGTGAATGGGTCAAGAGATTACCAGGTGTAATTACCGCGCTGAATAATGAGATTACTCGAACAATTAATATGAAACCTAAGAACGCGATTAAAAAAAGTATATATCTGTAAAACCGCAAAAATGATTTTTCAAAACAACCAATACTCGGTAATGTCACTGTTAGATATTTATATGAACCACGAGAGCTCGAAGGTGGCAAAAAAAGAGCTACTGATCCTATTTGGAGTGTTACTGCACATAAAATATCTAGTATAACGAGATCTACGGGTAGACCGCCAGTCTATAGATTAGATTCAACTGCTCCTCAGCGAGAATTTACTTGTGGACAACTACAAGTGATACCCGAGGATACTCAATT
The DNA here is from genome assembly GCA_029339505.1 of Unio delphinus. Classification (NCBI taxonomy): domain Eukaryota; kingdom Metazoa; phylum Mollusca; class Bivalvia; order Unionida; family Unionidae; genus Unio; species Unio delphinus. The sequence goes on from JAQISU010000306.1 coordinate 9,442,759, forward strand.
ACCGCCGCGTGGTCTTAACTAGCACCTCTGCGTCTGTTGCACTCAAGACAAGTCAGCATCACATTATCACTGGTATGACCAATACTGCTATTCTTTCTGTCTGCGGTAAATTGGCAGGGATCTTTATCCGACCAATACCATCGCATTATATAATTGCAACTCACGCAGTGATTATTCTGTTGTTGTTTCAGTGTGATTATAAATTCGGCATCAATGTCAAATTTTCTGTTATTTTTTTTATCCTGCTGTTTATAACCAGATAGTTTTTTTTCTGATTATATCATCGCTGACAATATCACTTATTGTTGTGTCATTATAATCTAAAACAACTCTTCGAAGTTGATTTATTCTTCGTACTCTGGACACCGCAAGATAAACTAAATTTCGACCACTCGATGTGATTAATTATGAGCCAAACAATTGTATCGGATATAGTCAATCCCTGCGAAGAATGTATCGTCGCTGCGTATCCTAACTTCAATGGGGATTTATCAGCGCGCAATGCATGTTCGACAACACTGATATCAACTAACACAATATCATTTAACACGAGAATCTGCTTCTCTGTCAGGCCTGGAAGATCAACTTCGATATTTTGTCTTCGTGTATCCTTGGGTCTATAACACAATGGCACTGGACGTGTTGCAAATTTTTCTTTATGCGTGTTAAATAACTTCATCTGAAGTGTGTCTCTGACAATCTTTCTACTTGCCACTATCAAATCGTTTGGTCTCCACGTCTTCCAGAAATCATTTAATGGGGTTTCTGAAATTATGTCACGCGCTATTTCACATTGGATTCTATCCGGTTGTAATCTGATTAGTTTCTTGAACTCGCGTAATTGTACATCAAGTGCTCTATGATCATTACTAATTTCTTCATAATAGTCTACCTAATTCTTTAGCCAATCATGTGTAGACAAACCGACAAATGGTGGTGGTTGACCATTATCGCCACACATTATCACTTTTGTATTCGCTAGCAATAGCCAATCAAGAAACCTTTGTAATACATCTAACGACACCGTGCATATCTCATCCCAAAAAATGATTTCAGGAATATATTTTTCACCCATTCGATCAGGAGTCCATTCGTCATCATTTCCATCGAAAGAAACTGTGATAAGTGCAAGCATTAATTCCTCGTTGTTTCATCTCTCCTGCAAGTCTATGTGTTGGTGTTCGCACAATCATGTTTGATTTCCCTCGAAATAATTCAATCACACGAGTCGTCTTTCCTGACCCACCACAGCCGTTTAACTAGTTTTATATCTACATATTGGATCGGAACACGACGGTGCATAATATAGTTCTGATATCTGATTATTTTTCAAGTAATTGTTTTCAATCGTGACATCTGCTGAGTTAGAATAATCACGCAGTATTTCCTTTCTAATTCTCCATGATCCCCAACTCTCGTCTGAACTAGTGAATTCAGCCACTGCTTCTTTATGTTTTACGTCTATATAAAATGAATAAGTGGCTACTCTAACCGCGGTGTCAGGAAATCTATTTATCATCGAAAGTAAATTAATAGAAGCATCAGCCAGCATAGACGCCCTTAAGTAAGTGTATTGAGGATTTTCTCCGTCGTTATAAGTAACAATTGTACCTAACTTGGCTCCATTGGACAAAAAAGCGTCTTTACGATCGACGTATATACCCCTAGATGTTACATCTGCGATTATAAAATCGTATTCAGCATTATCTAAAATCAACCGCGAAGAATGTCGTTTATGGTCGTATTTTCCACCTTGTGTGAACTTACCAATTATTCTTCTACCGAAATCATTTGCGTGTTTATTTCTAACTTCAAAGATTTCTTTGGACCATTTCACGATATATTCTTCGTCGAGATCGGGAAATTGTTTTTTCTTTTCGCTGATTATACTATCAAGACTATCGGGTTGTGGTAACCACACTTCAGTCTGCGCTCGAAATGATATAATTGCTTCACTGACAATCAGCGATATCAGCATTTTAGAATCAATCATATACCGTAATAACACTATTGGCATCCAGTGCTTTTCAGAGATGTGTCTACCAAACAAAACATAGCAGCACGGATGAAGTCCTTTAGCCAATTCAAATGATATCACACGAGCGAATCAGGTGAGATCAAAATCAGGCAGTGGTCCATTAATTGCAACGCGGGTCATCTCATGTGTGGGATGTCCAAATCTTTTGAAGTACTCAGAGCACTCTCCGTACCCAAGAAAAGTCCCTGGATAACACGTAATCATATCAACCGAAATAATACTTTCAGGGTTGTATTTTGTATTCCATAATCCACCATGGCAATAAACAACACAACTATCATGGATATCTGAGAGAAATTCTGTTCTTGTTGGTTTCCATAGATTTATCTTTCTAGTGAAATGAGCTGCAACTGACGGTATTGTAAAACAGTTTGTTAATAAGTGTTCGTCGTGTTCCGTTGAAAAACCACTAGCTAGTTTTTTCATCTCGTTGTGGAGGGCTTCAGTACGGTATAATTCGCTATTGGGTTTTACAAATTGATCGAATTTGTCTTCAAAACTCTTCGTCTTCAAAACTCTGAAATAACCACACTGACACAGGATCATTTTTACTCGACTCTTAAATAAAATCAAATAAATTTCCCGTGTAATATTTTATTCTTCTATCCCGCGGTAATATTGTTACCGCAGGTGTCCAAGCGTGTGCATTATGGTCAATAATTTTTATTGCAGATCCTCTCGATTTATATTTCGAGTCGTATAATATCTCGCCTGTTACCGTCTCTACGGATATTGGGAATTTTAGCATCCGCTCTAACGCGGCCATATTTTGAATTGTTGCTCCGCTCTCTTTCACTGTTAATCCCTATTCATTCATTTTTTTGCGTCTTAGATCCGTCAATTTGTTTCCACGCAACGCATTTGTGAAGTGTTCTATTATTCGTTCTGCTACACAATTCAACGACGAATATTTCATTGGTTTTAGTTTTTCAATACTCGGTTTATCATTTATCGGATAGATTCCATAAACAACTGCTGTTACAGGATAGGATCTCTCGTAATACGGTTTGTCAATCAAAGTCAGAATTCCTGGTTTGGAATCTTAACACACAGTGACGTTTCTGTTATTTTTCAGGATGGGTTCAAATTTGTCGCGTATAATCCAATTCCCGTTTCTGAGCGGATAATGAATTTCACTCGAAAAAAATACTTTTTTGTGGTCAAGATGTGAGATTATCACTGCTGCTCTTTTGTCGTTCATGGTAGCATCAACACCACCATCAATTCGAAATGTCGACCAACAGTGAGATGCTCCATCGCGCTTGAATTCATTAAAACCATCACGGATTCTACCCAACATGCTTCTATCACTTATTAGACTCTTTGGTACATCAGTGGAGACTCTATCGAGATTGAATTCAACATTTTTCCAAGGGGTAATTTTCGATAATCTCTCGAACGCGTCCACATTATAATAAAACAGGTATTTAAATAAAAAATTTATTATATAATGAATCATTGCAAATGGCTTATGATAGAATCAGTAACCGCTTGTAACAAATCATGCAGATATGAATTTTGCGGATATCATTTACAAAGCGTACGTTGTGGAAGTTTTGGGCCCTTACCTTGCATACGATGTGGGGTAGGTGTGCGTGGTAAGTCGCAGTTGTGTCTCAATTGTGGTGGTAAGCGATTCAGAGAGCTAAAGCGCTATTATGATAAACGAATCAAGGATTCCATCAAAAATTCCGTCAATGACTCTGACTCTGTCCTTAACAAAATCATAGATTCCCAAGTAATAATTAAACCGAATAATAAACTAGACAAATAATATTATAGTATATAAATGAACCAAAAATTTCAACCACATTCTGGTATTACCAATTATGAAGCATCTCGTGACGGTATTGTCAGACACCGAAGACTGAAGAAATCAGTCAGTTTTGTTAATAATCAAGGATATTTGATGTTTAGTGCTGGAAAGAAAAATCATCTTAAGCATAGATTTGCGTTCGAATGTTACAATGGATTGATCAAGTATGGTCTTGTTATTGATCATATTGGTTCCAATCCTAGACACAATTCTTTAGATAATCTGCAGGCTATCTCACAAAGTAAAAACACCAAACGAGGAGGGACTGGAAAAAACTCGAAATATGCGAAACCCATAAAGTCATTTAATACAGAATATAACAAGGAAAGAGTATTTGAATCAATGAATGAAGCTGGAAAATATTTCGATATTTGCGAGTCCTCAGTACGAAGAGCAGCAGAACAGATATATCGATCGGCTTTTTGTAAAAAATTTAAAAACAGAATTCAATTTACATATGTGTGAAGTCTGTTTTGTAACACCAAGGGGAATAACTCGTGTGGATTGTGTATGTAGTTTTGAAACAATGATAACTCTTTTGTTGTAGTTACGTATCTCAATGGGATAATGGCATTTTTTGTGTTGGTTTAATATTTCACCAGGTAGAAGTTTTCCGCATAATGCAATCTCTTGTTGTTATCATTATATCAATTTGACAGCAACCGGATGGCATCTTTGACCCCCCCCCCAAAAAAAAAAAAAAAAACTGATAAGATGTAACAAAACGGCACTACCCAAATTCCTCCCCTACATGGAAAGAAAAACCACAACAACAATAACGGATTTGTCGAAAAAATACAAAGTGGATACAAAAATTGGAAAATATGCCACAATAAAAAAAAGTAAAAAAGAAAAAGGTGGGTATCAAAGTTTTTTTTTCGGGTAGTGGTTTAGTTAGTTGTCCTAGTAATATTCTCGGGGATATATCACGACTAGAAGTTCTCGTAGGAGAGAAATGAGCCGGAAATAACTCACCGGAAGCAATTAATGAGGCAGCTGATATCTGTAGACGACTATTTTAGAGTGGTATCATGGATATTGATGTATAAAAAGAAATTATTGATGAGCTAGCCGAAAATCCTACGGATTTGTACGGTTACCATAGTGATTAATTTCATGACTTCGTTGAAAATCCGTAGGATTGGAAATCGTTTTCAATTTTACGATTAGATAAATAACATTTAAATAAGATGATCATACACTACAACCACAGAAAACCAACTATGGTCTATGTAGTAAACTCACGATTGCTTGTTTATAGAGCGTACTATGGAGATGGTCTCGGCAATGCCATTGCAGGGTTATTTGCAAGAATCAATGAAAGATATTGATGTTATTCTTGATAAGGGTATTAGCGCTGTTGGTGATGTTGCCGGGAAAGCATTTTCCGCGGCTAAAGAAAAACTAGTAGCGTTAGTTCGACGGCGAAGGAAACCACCGGTGATGAAATCACTGGCGGGGCCACTACCATCTACGGAAATTATGTCCGCGAGTATTAGTAAAATAATAAACAATGCAGTGGAGCAGAATATAGCATCACGGATAAATGATGGATATGACAATCAGGGAAATATTACTGCAAATATGATAGCAGGAAGTGGCTTGAAATCGCGAGCGAGATCATGATTTAGATCAAGAAATAAATAATAATATGTTCAAATCGGATCCTGACGCAGCATTTGATTTAGATGCCCCAGTGCTCAAGAATGATTCAGTACTTAATTATCAGTATTTTTCCTATAATGCATTACAACCAAAAAGTCGATCAAGAATCGAACTTCAAGTCCAGGATACCAGCAAATTCTTTCTACCCTCAGAAGCGTTTATCGAAGTAGAATAAGAAATTGTAACAGCTGCTGATACTCCTGCTGTATCAGCACCATATCCACGTGGTGCCAAAGTCGGTTTTGTCAATAATGGTATCATGGCGCTATTTAACAGCGCTAGAAACATGATTGATAACAGAGAAATCGAGTCCATAGAACATGATGTTGATGCCACAACAATAGTGGGGTTGGCAAGATATCCGATGATTATACAAGATCAGCGGGTCTCTCTATGATGTTTGCTAAAGATATTAATGATCGCGCTGGACAGACTCCATATATTATAAGACAACCAAAATATCGAAGATATGATTATAAATAATGATCCTGATTACAACATAGGAGCTGCAACACGTATATCAATGTTGGAAGAAGATCATAGATTATTCTCATGCGCGATTCCACTACATCATATATTTGGATTCTGCAGAAATGTTAGAAAAGTTATGTATGGAACGAAACATACATTAGCACTCGTGCGAAAGGGTGATGATAATGATGCAATCTTGAGGAATCCAGCAGATCCTGCACATCTGGATGATGACCGTGGCAAGGTGAATATATCAAAACTAACACTGTGGATGCCAGTAATGAATCCATCAATCACCGTAGAGCAAAATCTTACTATCATTTATGAGTACAGGCGGCAAATCATTACTAAGTTGGCTAACAGTGACCACATATACCATAGATTCTACTATTGATGGTACACTTACATGGCACCTGGCATCAAAACAAGGTGTTTCAGCTCCGCGTCATATATTTATTGCGTTACAGGATAATACGCGATTGGGTTCACAATTACACAGCCATATGATATTTGATCAAATAGGGTGTAATGAAGTTTCGTTGAAGATAAACGGTCAACAGGAACCAACCGAGGATATACAACTTGATTACGGAACCAACCAAATAGCAGGCGTGTATCATCGTTTGTTGTCATATATGGGGCGTGATAATAATGTGGATACTGGTCTGCAAATATCACAGTTACATTTTAGAAAACTATATCCCATCTATTACTTCTCGCTGAAACATCTTGACTTAACCAGACAATCCGTCATTGAAATATATTTTCGAGCTCGTGTAACTCGTCCGACTGTTCCAGGGGGTGCTATCATCCCCGAATACAGAGGAGTTGCTGTAATTCTCAGCGACAAATCAATGCTTCTAGAAGGTGTTGGTGGACGAACGAAGGTAGTTGATGCGCCAGTGGAAAATATGTAATATAGCAATTAGATCAATATGTTATTAAACAAAGTGTCATACAGCGTTGTTAGTGTTACGTTGACTCCTGGTCAAATTAAAAAATTGCAATCGGAATCAGCTAAAAAATGTGGAACCACAATATCGCTGAAGTACAATCAGATGTCTGGTGGTCAGAATAAACTATCATTGACATCTCGTCAAATAAAACACATCAATGATGCCATCAAAGATAAAAAAAAAAGGGTTCAGATCTCTCTCTCTCTCTCTCTCTCTCTCTCTCTCTCTCTCTCTCTCTCTGCAGCTGCGATTAAAAACATGATAAAATCAGGTGGTGTATTCCCACTTCTCGCGTTAGGAGCTGCTGGAGCTCTTGGTGCAAAACAGTTCACCGCATTGCTCAATCATATGAACCAAAAAAGGAGTGGGGATAGAAAAAAAAGGGAAAGGGTCTAAGATTACCAGGAATTCCGTATTCATGGTACAGCGGAAACGGCCTGAGACTAGGAACAGTTTACAAACAACAATAGTTCCGATGTCAAATTTTGATTCACTCGATGCTGCTAAAAAACTAGCGATAAAAAACTTTAGAGGTGTTTTTATGAAAGATCAATTACCACAGCAATCAAACAGCATTGAAACCGGTATTATTAATCTCGATAACAGCACCGGACCCGGAACTCACTGGGCTGCATACGCGATTGATCCGCGTGCAATTATTTCGATTCATATGGGTTAGCGCCGCCTAAAGAATGTACGCGTTATATAAACCACTTAAAAACTCCTATCTGATATTCTACGCTACCAACACAGAAAATGAATGACCCACCAATATGCGGTATATAAGTATTGAATGTCCTCAACGCTATTTCATCATCGGGAAAACCACCACATAAAACCGAACACGAATATACGAGTAATCGCTTTTTTCAGAGAAATTATATAAAATAACATGATTGATATTTGGGGGAGATCTTTATCAAGCCTGAAAAAAACTCACCGCGGAAATATCTGCAACCGGTGATGTAAAAAAAAATAATCCAAGATGAAATAGCTGAGATGTCGAACTTAGCAACGGTTGATCCCAATGTAATAGTCGTATTTCAAGATCGTCAGGGAAAATTGAAAACAAGTAATGTTTCTCTTGATGATATTTTAGTTAAACAACGCGACGCAGTAGAAGATACTATCGCTTTGTTTTCCAAGGAGGGTACACTCAAACCGGGTGTACTTGTTTCAACTATTGTGGATAGAATTAACAATTTTAGAACCATTTAAAAAAAAAAACTACGCGATGAATACGACGACCATATAACGAAATTCGATCAGTTCTCTGAATTACAAAGAAATATAATTGACAATATTGACAAACCTCTATTAGATTTCATTGGAAATCCACCGGTGACCACACCGAAACTCACGGAGATAAAAACCTCCATGGATAATTTGTCAAAGTTGCGATCCGAGTATGACGCTCATGTATCTCAATTTACTACATTACGTTATTGATCAATTTTTTTGGTAAAAAAGATTCGAAACCCGATGATGTTAAAAAAGATCTCGCTGATATTATCACAAAAACTCGATGAAATAACAGCGAATAATCGGCAAATAGAAGTTGTTCGCGAAGATATTAAAACGACAAACGATGTCATCAGGGATGATCTACCGAGGATGATAGAAAAACTTGAAAAAATAAAAATCTCTCACGAACAAAAACATATCATAAATAACGTGTACGTGATCCAACACGGATCATTTGCGTGGACATCTACAAACAACAAATTAGATATCACCGCGGCCATCAAGAGTATTTATCGATTAACACTAATATTAACGACTCAATTTAATATTTCATCAACGAGTTCATCTGGGGTCAACAATATGATATCAACGATCATCGACAAAGGAACAACTGAACGATTCACAATAGCATCCACTGATAATAATTTGGCTAGGGTTTCAGTAACATGGTATGTGAAATTCGTAGCGGCTTTAAGTAAACAACTATAATGAATTCTGTTGTAATAAATAAAATGTCATCACAGCAGTATCGCTATGATTTGGATATTCAAACTAAACTCAAAATACTCAGTGAGGAGTATCAAGTAAAAATAAAAAAATACCGACGAAGAATCACCGCAGTTGATGTTACCGTGTACTCGGTATCAGGTGTAATCACCGGAGCCGGTATTATACTCTCCTCGGTAACAATGATTGCCCCGAAAGCTGTTCCAATTTTTATATCAGCGGCGACAACAATCGCGGGAATTATTTCGATTAAAAGAAAAAATATCATCATGCAGCCAGCGTAAAGTACAAGACTACGTAGTTAAATTGCATGTTGTGTCAACTCGCAATTATCCTCGATGATATCGTCGTCACTCGATGACACATTAATATCCGATAGTGAGTTCTCAGCGATGGTACGTGTTTATGATTCCGCGATGTCAAAATTAGAAAAACAACACAAATATAATAACAATGGCGACATCGCAAGAACTACTTCAACGAATAGCAGAAAATACCACACCGGTGAAAACCAGCATGATCTCAATAACATCAACCACTCCTGAATTCAGTGTGAATTTCCCTTCTGCGATTCCCGTGAAGGAGATAGCACTAGCAAAACTACGAGTGTATCACAGTTGGCCAAATATTAGATCAAAATCATTCGGTGGTCAACAACCCAATAATTCCCTGGTGTTTGCGAGTAAGAATAAACCCGATGGTACTCCAGACTGGAACGTTGTTTCGTTGCCATCTGGGTCCTACCAAATCGAACAGATCAATAACGAATTACAACGCAGAATAAAATCCATTACTGGAAAAGAACCGAAAATCGCTATAACAGTTAATGAGCCGACGTTCTCTCCGCGATTGAGATGAACTCCCCCGGATATGTCATCAGAGTTCTATAAGAACCGTGTTAGGATGGCTTGAAAATCCACCTCGACAAGAAACCGTTGATTTCCCACCCGAACTTAAAAAATCTGTTTATATTACCGACAAGATAAAACCTAATAATCAAGTAAAACGTTATACCGACTATACCAAGTTAGAATTTTTCGCAATAATAATAAAACAACATCTTGATAGATATTACATAACTCGACAAGATAAAATCACTGAAAATTTTACAGCAATGAATAACAATTTTTCGTTGTTGTTGGTATCCATCGAATCTGGTACTCTCACCCGAGACGAATTTATCAGCGTCGTAGAAACGTGTAATAAAATTATCTTTGACATGGAAGTATTTAATACACAAATTATTCAAAACGTGTCAGAAGATGATGATCCTAGAACGAGAACAGAATTTGTAGCGAAGTATAATATACGTGTAGAAGATATTCCATCATTTAAATTTACCGGGATATAATATACCCGAGTTAAAGAAAAACCTTAACGACGCCATCGACATTGGTTTCAAAAAAATCCACGACGCATGGAAGAAAATACCACAACCACAAGCAACAACAATCCTCAAGCATAATAATGTCCCAGACGGATACGGGCGGCATATCACTCCTCAAAACGTCAATATATCCTCGGTGATTGCATTGAATTTAGTATGTGATGTTATCGGAGGAAGTTATCAAATAAATCTTGAAAGATCGAATCAAGCTCAACAAGGATATAGTTTATATTCATTTGCACCAACAGCTCCTCCAGGTTTTCTAATCATTGAGGATCCAATTAATCCAGTCTATATGCAATGTCATAATGATTCGTTAACGAGAATTAATTTTAAACTCACTGACCAGTCAAATAATCTAATTGATCTACGAGGTGAGGTTTTACAAATTTCTTTACAACTATTCTTGTGCACGAGTCTTTCCAATGAGCCAGAATATAACAAAAGTAACTTTAATTAATATATGACCACAAATCTCATCACAAAGTCATGAGTGCAAATAGGCAACACAATATTAAAAAAAATTAGATTTAATACTATATCGGCATCTATTAATCACCTTTTCTCAAAAGATATATCCAACAAATATAATGATATTTCTTCTGCTTTAATCAATATTGCATTTGTAATAAACGTCCGTGGTATAATCGACTAAAGTTTCGGTGGAATGGTGCCAACAGTCCATATGAATGGCGCCTCAGATGAACTGCACTTTGAGAAACACTACGTGAGTGTCTACAAACGAGCATTTTAGTGGACTGAGTTTGGTGAGAAATAACGTGGAAATTTTGTGTGATATTGCGTTCTTAAATATGGAAAGAAATATGTGTTGATTTTGCCATTTGTTATTGCAGATGATTAATTACGAGTGGAGTTGTATATACCCGTCGTCAGCATTACCCAAGAGTCAATTTACACACTGCACACAAATGTGGTCTTATCTAATTGGAAGGCATTTATTTTTCTTGCTGTTTTCATGGTGATATCATATTTATAGTCAGGTATTCTTGTATTACCGAATCATTTATTCTATAAATAATGAGGGTTAGAATGTGATTCGCTATGCGTTTTTGCAAGTGGATACAGCGAGTTATAAGGCATTTATGCCGCCCCTCTACTCATTAACCTCTAAAGCAACATCTATGCGTCATGAGGTTGTACCATATTTGAGAGCTTTGTAGCGTCAATATCATTTAAGATACACTAAAGTGGGTGGTATAACAGAGATGTAGTAATATGTAACTCTACAATGATACCAAATGATCTGGACTTCCTACTCGCATTAAAAAATACAGAGGAAGAAACATATGTTTTAGACCGGACTTTCTTTGCTTAAAAACTTCACCCGAAACAGCATCAATTGTGAGGGATATTGCCCCCAAAAGGGTTGATGTTTTCATATCTGGCGTACCCTTGGAAATATCATCGACAGTATTCATAAAGAAACTGATGTACATCAACAAAATCCATATCGCAGATGAAAAGAAAGCATCCTGCTACGGATATGAAGGTATAAAGAATGGATATCGGATTATAAAGGTACCGCCAGAAGAGGCAAAAAAAATACCACCTTTCTTTTACACAATGGGCTTCCTATGTAAATCTTGGTACAAAGGCTGCGAAAAAGACAGACCCTGCCCTAGATGTAAAGTAGTAGGCCATGGAGTAAAAACCTGCACGCTGCCCCAAATAAGAAGAGACCCAACTTCATATGCAGCAAGGGCAGCAAAAATTACAGAAACTGAGGAACAAGCTGATCTTAAACCACAGGAACCAACGGAATCACAGAAACCACAAGAACCACAGGAGCAACAGGTAGAAAGAGGGGAGGATATACTGGAGACGGAGGACTTTTTCCTAACTCCAAAGAAAACAACAAAAAGAATAGTACCAACTACACCCCTGAAGACCGGGAATAGATTTGATATCCTCCCGATAGAGGAAGTATCAGGAGAATTAGGCCTAGAAGTCCTAAATGAAACGGCAATGAGTGACATATTGCCAACAGAATCTACCCCTTTAGCGCCATATAGAAGAAGAGAGAGAAAAAGAAAAAATAACACACTGACAGACTCCTCAAACAGCCAGGAAGCCGATACAGTACAAGCTCCTATGCAAGTTCCTCAAAGGAAAAAGTTAAACAAACTGAAAAGGAAACCAATAGAGAATAAACCAGAACCCAAATTATCATCGGATTCAACAGAAGAAAATGAAAAATGAAATCACTGACATAGATTGCCACAACACGACGGACGAAATCATATATACGGAAAACACGACTGACATGGAAACATCACATGAAACATCGACAGAGACGAACAATAAGGAGACACAAGACACTAGGAGACTGACAGACTAATGCTAATGCTCCAAACTCCTACAAATAATAATAATTAAGTAATTTAGAAATATATTTAACTATACATAATAGAAACTTTTTTTCTATAATAGGAGCTACCTGGAACCAAAAATGGAAGAACTAAACTTCCATATCACATCAATAAATATTAACGGAATAGATAGGGACAAAATGGCACGACTCATAAAATTAAAACAGGACATAATACTAATTCAAGAAACACACAACAAATTCACACCAAACATGTTATTTGAACTTGAATCAAAAATGGATGCAAAAGTAGTGACCAATGATGCTAAAGACAATGATACTAGAGCGGGAGTTGCAATAATAATACGAAACAGATACAGGCAAAATTGGGAAATAATGAAAGAGGAGATTAGTTTAAAGGGAAGAATAATACATATTAAAAATGAAAAATTATATATTATGAATATATATGCTCCAGCAGAAAGGAATAGTCACCATGACTTTATAATAAATTTAACTAATTACCTAAATAGTTTCACTGCAGAGCGTCTGATTATGGGGGGAGATTTTAATTGGGTAGGGGATAATGTAGATAGAACTGGAAAATTAACAACCAAAGATATATCAGACATGGCAGTTATGGGTAAATTAATAAATACAAATAAACTAACAGATGTGTATAGAAAACTAAATCTATTAAGAACTGAGTATACACATGAATATGTAAGACAGGGAATAAAAGGAGCTAGCAGAATAGATAAATTTTATGTATCAGATTTCGATTATAAAATATATAAAAAAGCAAAAATTCTAGAATTTAAAATTTCAGACCATAAACAAATAACTTTAAAAATAGTGATAAAAAACAGTAGATGGGGAAAAGGGGTATGGAAGTTAAATAACTCAATTCTCGAAGATGAACAACTAATTCAAGAAATAAAAGCAGAAATCCCTAAAATGCTTACAAACGAAGAGGGAAAAAATATAGCTGATATAGCAACTGATTGGGATAACTTTAAACAAAAAGTTAAACAAATAGCAATATATCACTCAACTAAACGTAAACGGATTCAAAAAATAGAAAAACTAGCACTAAACAAGTTTATAACTGCAGAAACTACACCTTTGAGGGATAAGGAGAGCTACTCCAAAAAGTTAAAAAAGCTAGAGGAATATGAAACAAAGGGAAACGAAACAAGGGCGGGAAAATTTCACCATTTATACAAGCAGGCTAAGGAATTATATAAAAGGGAGGAAAAAAGAAAGGGGGGGGGGAGAGAAAAACTAGACACTTTATTAATAGAAGGGGGAGAAGCTACTACTAAAGCTGAAATAATGAAAGAAGTTCAAAAATATTATACAACACTTTATACTACTCAAAACATAGACAATGGCATAATTACACAATATCTAAATTCCATACAATGTGAAACGATTTCATCTGAGCATAAGAAACGATGCGATGAATTCATTTCTGTGGAGGAAGTGCTAACCACAATAAAGGAACTTGCTAAAGGTAAATCACCAGGAAGAGATGGCCTCACTGCGGAATTAAATAAGAGATTCCAAAGTGAGGTGGCACCTATTTTAGAATCACTATATAATAATATACTACTAAAAAACGACAAAATGACAAAAACGATGGGCGTGGGATTGATTACTATCATATACAAAGGTAAAGGGGACAAAACTGACCTAAAAATCTGGAGACCCATCTCGCTCCTGAACACAGATTACAAAATACTGAGTAGAATTCTAGCAAATAGGATTAAGCACGGGATAAACACCATAGTAAACACTAATCAAACATGCGGAGGTAAAGATAGAAGCATACATAACAATATACTTAATATTAGGACAATTATAGATTTCATAAATAACTCAAACTCGAAATGTGCTATGGTACTTTTCGACCAGGAAAAAGCTTTCGATAGATTAGAACAAAATTATACACAAAAAGTACTGGAAAAATTTGGATTTGAAATAAATTTCCAAAACTGGACAAAAATCTTGTATAATGAAATATCTGCAAAAGTACAAGTAAACAGGGCGACCACGGATAAATTCGAAATAAACAGATCAGTGAGGCAAGGCTGCCCACTGTCAATGTTATTATACGTAATAGCAATTGAAATCCTGAGTATAAAGATCAGGAGCAATACTAATATAAAAGGAGTAAGAATACCAAACTTAAGAGAAGAATTTAAGATGCTACAACATGCTGATGATTGTACTAACTTTATTAATGATCTAAATTCCTTTAAACACTTGCAAAAGGAATACGAAGCTTTTGGCAAAGCATCAGGATCACAAATAAATCATGATAAAACAGAAATTTTAATAATAGGCAACTGGCGTGGGAATCACTCTGGATTACTCCCACACCTGATTAAAAAAGAAGGTAAAAGCCCTGGGGAAAATCTTCGGGGCAAATGAAGAAAAAGAAAAATGTAAAAAAAATAATAAAAAAAATAAAGGAAATAATAGAAATCTGGGCACCAATGCCATTTAGTCTAATGGAACGTTCACAGGTTGCAAAAAACATATATGTATTCAAATTTGACATACTTAATAAACACTGTGGACATTAACAATAAAACACTAGAAACTATTGACAATGAAATAATAGACTATATATGGAATTTCAAAACACACTACATAAAAAAGTCAGCATTATATAGAGCTAAAAGAAGGGGGGGGGGTAACCTTACCTAATCCCCTCCTAATTAAAACAAAAAGTATAATAAATAGGATTAAAAGGTTACGTAGCACACCACAAATACCATGGGAAGCAATATACATTTTTTGGATAGGTTTTGGAATGAAACATAGACAAGACATATACATGAACAACAAATTAGTTAAGAAAGTAGAAGCACCACACGATCTACACGTACCTCCACAACGCCTGGCTAACAGGCGAAGTGGCTATTTGAAGACGAATGATACGGACCCCGGTTAGCTGCCCTCTATGCAGAAGTGCCCCATATACGAAGTACCACAAAATAACACAGTGCGACGAAACAAAAGAAGAACGAATAAAACTAATAATGTATATAATGAAGGTGGACAAATATGACAGACGGCAACTACTCTTCCTAGACGGAAACTTTAATAAACAATTGGTACGACAAATAACGGACTTTATAACGAGGACTCTAAAAAGGTGTGGACCATTAATGAAGGTTAGGTAAATATCTTTTAAAATATAATTTTTAAAAAACTTTAAATATTTAAAATATACTTTAAAAAAAATAAAAAAATATAATAAAAAAATTCACAACTTCATTGCTGTATAAACAATGTAAGAGGAAAGTACACATGAGGACGCCATAGGGCTAAATCACATGGCGCCAAACGAAGTGAGCAGGCCTGTGGCAGAGTTTGGAAAAACCACCCCTAATAATAACTCTATATTTTCTAATGTACTTCTATTTCTCTGGATACTATATCCATACTTTTTCTGCCATGTCTATCTCCCGCAATAGACATGGCTCCCAATTAAAGGGAATTTAAACAATTTAGAAAAAAAAATTCTTAATAAATAAAATTATAAATAATTGAAGGCCAGACCAAATTGAGACAAGAAATGTACAGACAAATAAAATTGTACATTTTCTGTCCCAAGGCAGACGGACCAAAAATATAAATATTACATAGATAAATTGAAGAACACTAAAATTATTAAATAATACACTTCAATTTATGTAAAATTCAAAAACAAAAAAAACCAACTTTTTTTTAAAATTAAAATAAAATAAACTTTTTATTGTCTTCCATATTTGGAGAAGACAGGGAAAAAAGAAACAAGACAACTGGTACAAATTTGAACGAGAAAAGGCTATCCTTTACAAAAATACAAAGTATATACTTTATATAGCACCACACAAATAGCACCAATCACAAATAGCAAACAGAAGGATAATAGAAGACCACTAGCCATGGTCAAATTAAACAAAACGTAGAATACTAGTATGTGGGTAGGCCAAATCCCACCTAGTAAAGAAATACGTAAAAGACACTAGGGACATAGGATAAAATACCCCTTATCAAAAAAAATTTAAAAATAAAATACAACATAATAACATACTGGGGGCAAACACACATACATAAAAACTTTTTAAATTTTTTTTTGATTGGGGGGGGGGGGCATTTGTCTGGTGCCCACCCCAAAAAACAAAAAAAAAATTCACCCGTTGTCGGATTTTATGTCCGGATTTTAGACATTTTGGGCCAGAAATTTAAGGCAGACTTGTCTGAACTGCACACAGGCGGTATCAGGGTACCAATTGTTTTTCCATAGACCTCAATGCTAATATTTTGTGAGATAAATATACTTTCTATCTTACTTCAGCATGCATGTCACACACTGTCACGGAGAACAATGTTAGATTGTCAATTTGACATGAACAAAACCAGATACTCCATTGCATTTAGGAGAGATAACTCTCTGTTGGAACTAGACATGAGTAAATAAATTTTAAAAAACCCATTTTCACCCATGTGTGCCACATTTTTAAAAATCATAAAAAGATATATAATATGATTTAGATGTGAATTAACATAATCTCACATGTTGTCAAGAGGATTAACATTTATTAAGCCTAACAGAAAGTACATTTTTATATAATGCAGGAATCACAGCTAGTTGATTTACATGTAATTTAATTGGCTTTCGACCCACTGGACGAAACAAACAGGTATATATATATATATATATATATATATATATATATATATATATATATATATATATATATATATTCAAGTGCCAAATTTTTCGTCAGTGACATCCAGTAATTAATTCGCAGGCTAGCCGACAATCAACTGTCTTGGGGAGAGTTTGGAACGGAAAAGAATGTTTTCTTAACTTGGTCAGACTTGGTACAATAATTAAAGTGAAAACGGACTGAGTGTTTGACACGTAAAATTATGGGATTACTCACGTAGAGCTTTCAAAAATGATTGAGACAAATGATAAGGGGATATTTCGATCCTAAGTGGCATTTTTGGCATCGTGAGAGACGGTTTCCATAAGGTCAGTAAGAATAGCGTTTATGCCGATTGGTCAAATGTACAGGACAGAGGGTTGGGTCGAAACCTAGGATTGGGACATATATTCTCTGAGCTAATGAGTTTAAATCAGTCTTCTGGAAGGCGCTTTGCAAGAAAGCAGTGTTGAACTACTATCATTAATTCCGGAATAAAGGCTCCGGGGTAATTTTACAGCAGTGCCTCCGTAATAATAAGCTCAGGAAAGTCCGCCGGGAAATCAAACGGTAGAAGCACGTCAAAACACAAGGAAAAAAAGTTTACTTTGGCAAGAGTGAGAATCAGCGAGAAGACAAAGGCAATAGTCTATTTTGGGCAAGAGCTAGAATCAGGGAGAAGTCAAAAGGAAAGAAATAAGAAGTCAGAGTGTGGAATAAGTTCAATCAAAGGGCAAGCTGGAGACGGACGCACGCAGGGAAAAGAAAGAAAAACCAATCGACGAAAAAGGTCATGTTGAATCATTCAACAGTCCAATGTTAAATGAACATTCGATTCCTTGATGAAATTTACTGTCAGTATTAACGGTTAACTTCATTTATTTTCATTAGTGTTTGGATTCTTTGAATGTTTCCATTATTTTAAAGCTTCAGTATTTGTATTTTTCTGAACTAAGTGTATTCAGAAAGAGAGAAAGTGTAATTCACAGTGTCATTCTTTTCTTAATTGTATTTTCAATTAAATTCATATTTTATCTTTACGGGGGCTCGTGTATTGTCTTGTTCAAAGTGCCATCTCAGATTACTATACTCATTGACCGGGCATATCACACCGTAGCGATCATCTCCTAGATAACGCCAATTAGTGGGAGGCGGTCTTCAAGTGTTGTTTCCAAGTTGCGCAATACCTCTGAGCAGGCCTTGTACAATATTGTCTTAATAACACTTTGATCACCCGCCAGCGCCCACGTTACAAAGTGGGGCCTCGTCTTGGGATTTGAAGGTTCATTGTGATTGAAGTACCTGAGCGTATTTTGAACAAAGGCATACATTTGTTATTATTATTAAGTAGGAATCGAGTGAATCAAACATTGTCTGCTATTTTTGTATACTTGCATGCAAATTGTTTACGTTAAAAGTGGTTTGTAGAATTTGAGATTTATACCCTCTATGTGAAATTAACATAAATGCGCTAAAGCGGTACTACCTAAATAGTCTCTTGAGACAAGAACCAATTATTTGGGCAGTACTGTATTTTAGACAGCAATTAATCACGTCTCGTTAGCAGTATCCCACTGTTACTGGAATTTCGGTCTGGTCAATTAATTGCGGCTGATTCGACCTGTTCATCTCGCTACAGATAAGGTTATTTTAGGTCAAACTATTTTCGTGGGAAAAATCCCTTATTGTAGGTCAGTTAAGGACATAGTTCTAGAGAAAAAGGAAAGACAAAACATACGTAATGGCGACAGACAGACAGTTATTCAATCAATCAATCAATCAATCCTCTCTGCTCCCTCTGGTGCTTGAGGCAACAGCAAGGGAGCACCATTTCCGTCTGTCGGCAGCTATTGCAGGGGCGGTCTGATAGGTGAGGCCTCTGGTCTTAAGGTCTCTCTCCACTGTTCGTCGCCAGGTCTCTTTGGGTCTGCCACGGTTCCTTTTACCTTGTGGGATCCATCTCAGTGCCACCCTTGGTAGTGAGTCAGGAGGCATTCTGCAGACATGGCCGAGCCATCTCCATCGCCGAGTTGAAATGATCTCAGAGATGGTGCTTGCACCCGCTCTGTGCCGAAGTTCCTCATTTGAGATCATGTTTGGCCAGAAAATCCTCATGATGCGTCGCAGGCATTTGGTTTGAAACACTTCGAGCTTGTGTTCTATGTTCGCAGTGGACTTCCAACACTCTGAGCCGTACAAAAGGACGCTCAACACGTTGCTCTTGAAGATACGGATCTTTGTGTGGACACTGAGGTTTCTTGTCCTCCATATGGGCTTCAGCATTGCGAAGGTCTGGTTGGCCTTGCCGATTCTTGTGACGACTTCCCTTGTGCTATCTCCATCCGTGGCGACCTTGCTACCCAGGTAAGTGAAATCGTCTAGTTCTTGCAGAGGCTGGTCATTGATGGTGATTGGGTTGCCCACTCTAGTATTCTTCCTCAAGACTTTTGTCTTCCCTATGTTGACTCGAAGACCTATGGTATTTGCTGTCTGTACCAACTGTTGTGTCTTCTGTTGAATATCCTGGTGTCTGCTTGCCAGCAACCCGATGTCGTCGGCATAGTCCAGGTCATCCAGCATTGAGGTCAACGTCCATTGTATTCCATGCCTCTTGCCCTCTGTGGTGCGGCGCATGATCCAGTCAATGGCCAGTGAGAAGAGAATTGGAGAGAGAATGCATCCTTGCTTCACTCCGGTTTCCACCTTGAATGGTTCAGTGAGTTGGTTGGTTGGTCAGACAGTCATTAAAGGTATTTAAATCCATTGGAAAATACGAACTTGGGTATGAGGGTGAAAAACTAACTGAATTTATGGAAAGAAGTTTGAAAGAACACAAGGAAGAAAAAGCTAGAGAACGAGAGAAGGAGAAACAGAAAGAAATGGAATTAGCCCGACTTTAGGCTGAGGGGAAGGCGAGAGAATGAGAGCATGAGTTAGCCATGGAGAGACTAAGGCTCGAAGCCGAGTTCAGGAGGGGTGAAGAATCGAACGTACGTCCGGACACCCCGAGTAGTCGCGTAGAAGACAGACGACCCATACAGTTAACCATGCCGATGTTTAATGACAAGGAAGAAATAATTGACAACTTTTTGACGCAGTTTGAAAAGTTGGCCCTGGTTCATCAAATACCTAAGGACCAGTGGGCCATTAATATTTCAGCCTTTTTACAGGGGGCGGCAAAAGATGTGTACCACAACATGACCCCAGCTGAGATAGACGATTATGACACTCTGAAGAAGGCTTTACTTCGCCACTATGAGTTGTCAGCGGAAACGTTCCGGAAACATTTTAGGGAATCGTCAAAAAGGGCTACCGAAACACACGCGCAATTTCACAGTCGAGTGCGCGTGATTTTTGATAAATGGATAAAAATGTCTGGCACCGCGTTAACGTACGGAGGTATTCGCGAAGAGATTTTAAAAGAACACGTGTTAAGTACCTACAGAAAAGATTTAATTGTGTTTTTGGCGGAGCGCGAATTCTCAACTTTGGATGAGATAAGCCTAATGGCCGAGCGCTATGAGAGCGCGCATGCGCGTCCAACTACTTGGAATGGTAGGGACCGACCTGGAATCGGTGAGCTTAGAAAGACCACTGAGGTGGCAACCCATAGACGAAATGGTCAAAATGGTGGGAGGCCAGGGGCCGGAAATCCCAGCCAAGTACATTTCCGTGGGTCGGGAAAGACTCAAGGGGTAGATAGGGATACCTCGGGTAGAAGAGGTGAGCCAGTGTGTTATGGCTGTAATAAACCAGGCCATGTTGTCAAGGACTGTAGAAAGTATCGTCCGACAACGGTTAATTCGGTAACTCGGAATACTGTTAAGAAAGGGAAAACAGTGGAGTCTACGAATGTAGCGAGAGCTACGGTAAATGGTGAGGAAGCCACGGTGCTGTATGACACCGGCTGTAGCTACCCGGCCTTGGTAGATCGTAGGTACGTCAAACCTGGAGATTATACAGGTGAGACGGTGGAAGTACAGTTTGCTAACAGGACGAAGGATTCGCTTCCGGTCGTTAGCATAGACCTTGATTCGCCATATGTAAAAGGGCGAATTCAAGCAGCGTGTTTGTCGGGACTGTCTCATGACGTAATATTAGGGTGTAGGTATGTGTTGCCCCAACCTAACCCTATGACGTGTAACCCTATACATGTCGGGTCAGTGGAGACGAGGGCTATGAAGCGAAGGTCAGGGTCGAAGCCGCTAAGATCCGTGACTTCGCCCATAGACATTTTGGTACCTGGTGAGTTAGAGAAGCTTCAAAAGGAAGATGTGTCTCTTAACAAGGTACGTAGGTACGCGACGGACGGGTCCGTACGGAAATTGCCAGACGGCGAGGTTAAGTTCGCGACAAAGCGCGGTATTTTGTATCGGTACGCCAAGAAAGGGGTCGATACGTTTAAACAAGTTGTGGTACTCGTAGGGAAGCGCGACGAAGTGCTTAGGTTAGCACATGAGGGTCTTCTCGGAAGCCACATGGGCGTGGCGAAGACCAGAGATAGGTTGGTGAGGGAGTTTTATTGGCCAGGTGTGCATGGGGATGTGAGGAGGTTTTGTTTGTCATGTGACAAGTGTCAGCGAGTGGCACCGAAAACCTCCCATCGCCCAGTGCCACTAGGAACCACCCCACTAATAGATGAACCTTTCTCGAGAGTGGCGATGAATTTAGTAGGTCCGATTAAGCCGGCGGCGGAAAGTGGAAATCGGTATATATTAACGGTCGTAGATTACGCTACCCGGTACCCGGAGGCAGTGGCCTTGAAGAACATTGACTCAGTCACGGTGGCTGAGGCCTTGTTAGGGGTGTGGTCGAGAGTCGGAGTTCCAGACGAGATACTGACCGACCAAGGGACACAGTTCGTGAGCCAGGTGATGGAAGAGGTAAACAGATTACTCTCCATTAGACACCTGACGACTACCCCGTACCACCCGCAGTGTAATGGGTTGGTAGAACGTTTCAATGGGACATTGAAACAGGCTTTAAAGAAACTATGTGAAGGTCGACCTAGGGATTGGGATCGATACCTTCCGGCGATACTGTTCGCGTATCGTGAAGTACCCCAGGCAAGTTTGATTTTTTCACCTTTTGAATTAGTTTATGGGCGGACGGTAAGGGGACCCATGGCTGTCTTGAAACAGTTATGGACGGATGAGCAAGCATCCGAAGAAGTGCGTACAACATAAAAATATGTTGTCGACTTGCGTAACAAACTGGAAGAAGTTTGTAAATTGGCTCAGGAAAACCTCTGCGACGCAAGGGGACGTCAAGCCAAGTATTACAATAAAAGGGCGAAGGAACGTCACTTTGAGGTGGGTGACAAGGTGTTGTTGTTGTTGCCATTGGAGCACAACAAGCTGCAAGTCTCATGGAGGGGGCCATTTGTTGTAACAGAGAAGAAAGGTGGACAAAACTACCGTATCCGAGTAGGGGATAAGGATAAGTTGTTCCACGTAAATCTTTTGAAGCGGTACCGTGTGCGAGAACCACCCACGGAGTTCGTGGTGGCGACCGTCGTGACGGAAGAATCCGACGACAACGCAGGGCAGGCGGAAGTACTCCCTAGTTGTCCGTTGACGAGAGAGGAAACCTACGTCGACGTCACACTTAACGTTACGTTAACGTCAGACCAACGTAAAGAGGTGGAGTCGGTACTTCAAGAATATTCGAGCGTCTTAACAGAGAGACCGGGAGGACAGAGCTGGAGGAGTTCTCTTTGAAGCTGCTGAACGATAACCCAGTAAAGTTAAGACCATATCCGTTGCCGTATGCGAAGTTAGAAGCGGTCCGTAAGGAAGTTGAAACTATGTTATACTTGGGTATTATCGAACCAAGCGAGTCGGCGTATAGCTCTCCTGTTGTACTGGTCCATAAGAAGGATGGGACACACAGATTTTGTGTCGAATACCGAAAGTTAAACCGCATTACAGAATTCCAGGTAGAACATTTTACCTGACCCTGAGTCTATTTTCGCAGGAGTAACCCATGCTAAATATTTTTCTAAGATTGATCTGTCCAAAGGATACTGGCAAATTCCAGTCCGTAGTGAAGACAGAGCAAAACTCGCCTTTGCAACTCCAGATGGGACTTACCAGTGGGTGGTCATGCCATTCGGGGTGCAGAATGCGCCCAGTGTCTTCACCCGTATGATGCGGAAATTCCTTGAACCATTGCGGGGGATGGGAGTTTCCAACTTCATGGACGATCTTCTATTAGCTACATCTACATGGGAAGAACACATACTTTTGCTGAAAAACGTCTTAGAACGACTACGACAAACCGGACTGACCGCACGACCATCGAAGTGCCATATAGGGTTCAGACAATTAGACTACCTAGGACATACCCTCAGCGAGGCACGTTAAAACCAGAGAGTTCAAAGGTCGAACAACTTAGGGACGCATTACGACCGACTACTAAGACTGAAGTTAGATCTTTTCTACGTTTGGCAGGATATTATAGGAGATATGTGGCAAATTTTAGTGCTATTGCAAGTCCATTGACTGACTTGACTCGGAAAAAAGCGCCGACCAAAGTAGTATGGACAGACGCATGTGAACGCGCATTTCAGACGCTAAAAGACAGACTGACGTCAGACGCCATAGTTAAGTTACCTGACGTGACACGGGATTTTGTTTTCAGGACAGATGCTTGTGATAGAGGTTTAGGGGCAGTGTTACTGCAAGAACACGAGGGAAGCTTATTCCCAGTTGCGTATGGAAGTAGGAAACTGTCAAAGGCGGAAATTAACTATTCAGTGTCGGAGAAAGAATGTTTGGCGATTATATTTGGAATAACTAAGTTCCAACGGTATCTGTATGGTAGGAGGTTTACTTTAGAAACAGATCATCAACCACTGGCTTATTTGGCCCAGGCGAATTTAACTAACGGTAGATTAATGAGATGGTCGCTGTTTCTACAACAGTATCAGATTCTAGTGCGATACATTAAAGGTAGGGATAATGTAGGAGCGGATTGTTTAAGTCGGTTAGGAATGGCTGAAGTGAATAGGTCACCTAAGGACATGTAACGGGAGCAATATAGATCACCGAAAAATTTGGGGAAGTAAAAATACCGATTTTTCTCTTAGAAGGGGGTAATGTCAAGTGCTAAATTTTTCGTCAGTGACATCCAGTAATTAATTCGCAGGCTAGCCGACAATCAACTGTCTTGGGGAGAGTTTGGAATGGAAAAGAATGTTTTCTTAACTTGGTCAGACTTGGTGCAATAATTAAAGTGAAAACGGACTGAGTGTTTGACACGTAAAATTATGGGATTACTCACGTAGAGCTTTCAAAAATGATTGAGACAAATGATAAGGGGATATTTCGATCCTAAGTGGCATTTTTGGCATCGTGAGAGACGGTTTCCATAAGGTCAGTAAGAATAGCGTTTATGCCGATTGGTCAAATGTACAGGACAGAGGGTTGGGTCGAAACCTAGGATTGGGACATATATTCTCTGAGCTAATGAGTTTAAATCAGTCTTCTGGAAGGCGCTTTGCAAGAAAGCAGTGTTGAACTACTATCATTTATTCCGGAATAAAGGCTCCGGGGGTAATTTTACAGCAGTGCCTCCGTAATAATAAGCTCAGGAAAGTCCGCCGGGAAATCAAACGGTAGAAGCACGTCAAAACACAAGGAAAAATAGTTTACTTTGGCAAGAGTGAGAATCAGCGAGAAGACAAAGGCAATAGTCTATTTTGGGCAAGAGCGAGAATCAGCGAGAAGTCAAAAGGAAAGAAATAAGAAGTCAGAGTGTGGAATAAGTTCAATCAAAGGGAAAGCTGGAGACGGACGCACGCAGGGAAAAGAAAGAAAAACCAGTCGACGGAAAAGGTCATGTTGAATCATTCAACAGTCCAATGTTAAATGAACATTCGATTCCTTGATGAAATTTACTCTCAGTATTAACGGTTAACTTCATTTATTTTCATTAGTGTTTGGATTCTTTGAATGTTTCCATTATTTTAAAGCTTCAGTATTTGTATTTTTCTGAACTAAGTGTATTCAGAAAGAGAGAAAGTGTAATTCACAGTGTCATTCTTTTCTTAATTGTATTTTCAATTAAATTCATATTTTATCTTTACGGGGGCTCGTGTATTGTCTTGTTCAAAGTGCCATCTCAGATTACTATACTCACTGACCGGGCATATCACACCGTAGCGATCATCTCCTAGATAACGCCAATTAGTGGGAGGCGATCTTCAAGTGTTGTTTCCAAGTTGCGCAATACCTCTGACCAGGCCTTGTGCAATATTGTCTTAATAACACTTTGATCACCCGCCAGCGCCCACGTTACATATATATATGTATATATATATATATATATATATATATATATATATATATATATATATATATATATATATATATATATATATATATATATATATATATATATATATATATCCTGATTCTTTTAACTTTATGTATAGTGTTGTACCTTTGCTGTTGTCATGTGGTTTTGGACACAGGCACTTGATTCTGAGTAAATTCATGTATACACTCACCATATAACATATAGCATATGGTGAGTGTATACATGAATTTACTCAGAATCAAGTGCCTGTGGTTTTGGATTTTCTCCTAGTATCTGGATTTATTTTTTGTTTCCAATACATCTCCAACTGGAAAATATCTGATCCATACTGACCGAAACTCAGCAAATGACCATCTACATCTATTGAATGACGAACCTATCGTCGATGGTCTTGAAATTGCACTACAAATCTGACCTTGTAATATTCTGACCGATCAAAGGCTTTATTTGCCATTTTCTACTAAGATTTCAAGTTATGGTGCAGCATATCGAGCAATAAATGTCACGTTTTGGAATGGAGAAGATGGATCTCTTTCTACGTTAAGACGCTTTCCTTTATTAGAGTTCTTTCAGTTGTTAGTGCATATGTTGAACAGCTTAATGTCTAATGCAATCAACTGCTTTGCATATAAGGGATAATAGCATGTTGTTATGAAGATAAATTTTGTCATTTATCCCAAAATATCTTGCGTGATTAAAAAAAAAATTATAAAAAAAAATTATTAATAATAATAATAATAATAATAATAATAATAATAATAATAATAATGAAGAATTTGTATAGCACCCAAATCATTAGAACCTCTAACCGCTTTACAACATACATACATACATACATACATACATACATACATACATACATACATACATATATATATATATATATATATATATATATATGGAGAGAGAGAGAGAGAGAGAGAGAGAGAGAGAGAGAGAGAGAGAGAGATTCTCAGAACGTAAGCATAACTAATTGTTAAGTTTATTCTGTAAAGTATATTTTATATTTTGCATTTGTATCCTGTGATAATATTGGAAATGGTGGCAAGGCATATATGTGTGTGTGTGTGTATATTATAGATTATCTATTAATCCGTGGTCCCGAGTGGCCGAGTGCTCTAAAGCACTCTCCGTTACGGACCACTGCCATCTCACCTCTGTCTGCGTGGGTTCGAGTCTAAGATTCGGCTAATGAAGTTATGTGAGAAAGCTTGCCAGTAGCTTCTCGTCGGTCGGTGGTTCTTTCCGGGGGTTTTCCCGGGTTCTTCCTCCACCAATAATACTGGCCGCCATGTATAGCCAATCGTGTGCTGAAAAAATGGCGTTAAACCCTGCAACAATAACAACAACAATCTATTAATCCCTTTACTTCTTGCATTTCGTTATTTTCGGGTGCGTTACAATGAAAACATGGGACAAAGTACTGTAATATGATTGAGAACCTATATCCCCATAAATTGTATGCTTGGAAATCGTGTATCTAAGAGGTTGCGTTATATATGCAGTCGTGCGTATGCGTGTATGATTTCCTGTATTAAGTATTTAATATTTACTACGCCTAATATTTTTTGCTAGTGTAATATTTTCCATTTTAAGATGGGCTTTGAATGGGTTTCCCGACGTTGGCCTTAGCCTAATACCGCAACAAGAAAAAGAAGAAAAAAAACGGATAAAACAGTTGTGGAATATAAAATCGATACTAGTTTTTTTCAAAAACACTAAAAATGTCTGAAAGAAAATAATTTAAAAAAAGATTATAAGCAAAATTTCTATGTCAGATGTGGGGTTCGAACCCACGCCCACATTCGTGGACCAGATCACTCGATATTAGGCTATACACCTTGAGTCTGGCGCCTTAGACCACTCGGCCAATCTGACTGTCGATAAGTTATACTGTTTTATCCTTATTTGAAATAAACTAACCTAAATCCTCAACTAATTCCATATTGTAAGTTAAGAAAGTGTGTCACACCAGTGCATATATGTTCTGAACGGCTTTGCTGTACGATGACTGCACTTATATCCGTCCAACTAGCATACTTGTTTTTTCAGATAATAGGAATCTAAAAATAATGTACAACAGCTATAGTATGGATCCGGTTCATTATGAATCACATCGCACGTCCGGTTATTCGAGTTTATTTACCTGACACAGCTACTGTCGAACTGATGATTATATAATCCCTTTAAACCTTTCAAATATAAAGCAAATTTTGTTCAATCACAGCAGACTTTTCTAATTTAAAATAAAAGTTATCGGAGAGTGCAAGGTTAACGAAATTCTGTTGTAGTAGATGGTGGAGCCTAATAATATACTTTGTGAGGTGCACATTTTGCCGCGGATATTTGCTAAAGAAAAGTAAATGTCGGTACTGGTACTCAGAGGCACAGATGTAAGATGTCATTGATTTGTAAAAGCAAACGTCTTGTACTATTCAGCCTCTCGGGGTCACCATACTTTATTTTTTTTTCTACAACATGCAATACATCAACCGTTATGCAGCAGAGAGGGCAAAATTACCATTTTGCTGAAACGTCATTTTTGAAATAAGAGAATGAAAAATATAAGGTAAAAATCGCTAAACCGAAGCATCTAACTAACCGGGTTAGTTTCTTTTATTACTTTAGTTTTTGTCCTTAGTATTTGTACCAATCTATATGTACGTTCCTTTACCCATCAGACGTTTATGAAGACCTATACGATATCGCTTCCTAGAAACATGTAAATTTATCGTTATACATCCTTGCGGGGTAGCTCGAGCACGTGAAAAGAAATGTTTACATTAATTATATCCAAATCTCCTGAACACCAAGTCTAATGAATATTTATAAGTGTATGTGCATCGACTTTATTCAGCTAAAATATTATACTTATCTCTGATCACTTTTGGAATATATGCACATCTCTGTGTAACATAATTTATAACGGTAATTTTATGTCTGCCTCGAGCAAATATTATTACTGGATTTGATTGTTTGTCCAGCATTGCATACTCATATTAAAGTAAATAATTAATAAGTCCATAAAGTTCATCAACACTTGGCGCTTCATCAATATCGGTGATAAAATTAATATCATCGCCTTTTTCATTTAATAATTTTGCGTTCTCATTAAACACTTTAAGAACATCTAAGCATCCGATCATTTATAGATGGTGCCACTAAATATAATTTATTCCACTTGAGTCATTTCATTATAAAATTAAATAATAATTGTTTCTTTTCCACTTCCAGACGAACATATTATGTTTATTCTAATAGAATTCGGTAACGTTGGATAATGTTTGACTGATTCCTGTTTTCATGTCGCTGAGAAATCAATTACATCCTGTTACGTATATTTGATTTAAGTCATTTATTTTTGTTTTAATTGTTTGTTTGTCAGATTCAAATTTGACATTTTAAGTTTAAAATTCATTCAGTGGGAGATATTTTTTTAAAAAGTGGGATGACCTGTACTCTACAAACAAACACCAGATGTTGACCTCATTTCTGACCTTGCTTCAGAGTTTGTAAACAAGCTTTTAAAATGATTGGCTGATTCCAAGGACATTGTGGAGCTTTGTTGTAAATGTAATGTTATTTATTATTGAAGAATAACCGTAGAAGGCGTTATGTAGAAATTTATTCTATACAATACATCTATACAGCTTGGAAGGGGAATAAAGTCTGCCCTGAGAATATATTTCCCATGGAACTTAAACCCTAGTGAATGTATAACACAAACCAGCTGTTGGTGTGTATCAGTTCTAGTCCAGTGTGAGATATCTGATTACATTTACTGTCAAGTAATATTTCAAAGTTAATTAGATTAAGGCTTACACTACATCTCCCCATCTGACAAGTTTACCATTAACACGAAACTTGATCTGATGACCGCATTTCTAAACAAGCTCTATTAGCTTATTTTGTTTTCTACAAGTTCAGTCTCTCAGGTGGTTTCGATAACTTTCCCGAACGTGTGAAATATCCTTTTTGAGTGGCTGACATTGTTTTGCTTTCATCTGAGTCAGTCAATATGTCAGGGTTTGAAGCAGTCACTCTGAGAGGCTCTGATATTGTGGTAGGCATTGGAATTAAATTTCTCCTATTACGCCGTATCTCTCTCTCTCCCTCGTCAGTTACTACCATGTATGAACGAGGTGTAAATGCCTCAGATTTAAACTCACAAAATGCAAACAAAATTCAGGATAAGTCCATAAATTTAGATAAGGACTATCGCGAGAAATATCCAAATTTGTTTAAAGGTCTAGGGAAAACAAAATGGTTCTATAACATAACTCTGGATAAAAATGCCAAACCTTATGCTTTATCTACCCCAAGAAAGGTTCCTATCCCTTTAATGAATAAAGTTCAAGAGGAGTTGGTTAGAATGGAACAAATGGGGGTTATTTCAAAAGTAGATGAGCCCACTGAGTGGTGCGCTGCAATGGTTGTTGTTCCAAAACCAAACGGTAAGGTAAGAATTTGCGTGGATCTAACTAAACTGAATGAATCGGTTAAAAGAGAAAACCACCCACTACCATCAGTTGAAAAATCCCTTGCAAAACTAGCAGGTGCAAAGTTTCTCACCAAACTTGATGCAAACTCGGGCTTTTGGCAGATAAACCTGTCAGAAGAATCACGCCGCCTTACAACTTTCATTACTCCTTTTGGTAGGTTTTATTTTAATCGCCTTCCGTTTGGGATCAGTTCTGCGCCTGAATATTTTCAAAAAAGGATGTCAGAAACTCTGGAACGACTTGACGGAACACTCTGTCACATGGACGATGTTCTTGCTTTTGGGGAAACGCAGAAAATGCATGACGAAAGACTAGAAATGATCATGAAATCAATTGAAAAGGCCGGCGTCACTTTGAACGCTGAAAAGTGTGAATTTTCGAGACCATCCATAAGGTTTCTTGGGCATATTGTTGACGAAAATGGTTGCCGACCTGATCCAGAAAAAGTTAAAGCTATAACTGAAATGGAAACACCGAAATGCGTAACAGAGATACGACGATTTCTCGGTATGGCAAATCAGCTTGGCAAATTTAGTCCAAATTTGGCAGAAAAATCAAAACCATTACTTGAGCTTTTGAAAGGTAAAAACTCCTGGACTTGGGGTCCAGATCAAGAACAAGCTTTTAGAGATATCAAGCAAGAAATTATATCTTCACCTACTTTAGCACATTATGATCCAAATAGAAAAATAGTTGTATCTGCAGATGCATCTTCATTTGGACTAGGTGCTGTGCTACGGCAGCAGTACGGTAGCACTCTGAGACCGGTGGCGTTCGCGTCACGAGGTATGTCAGAAACTGAGCAACGCTATGCTCAAATAGAAAAAGAGGCCCTTGCAATTACTTGGGCTTGTGAACGCTTTAGTAGCTATTTAATTGGGTCACAATTCAAACTTGAAACTGACCACAAGCCATTAGTACCACTAATGAGCACAAAAATCTTGGGAGATTTACCCTCTAGAATTCAACGCTTTAGAATGCGTTTGATGAGATTCAACTTTTACATAGTTCATGTTGCTGGCAAGAATCTATTAACTGCTGATGCTCTACCCAGAGCACCTTTAACTTATTACTCTGAGAGTGACAGAGACTTTCAGGCTGAAACTAACACCTACATTGATTTCATAGTTAGTAATTTGCCTGCATCAAATACTCGACTTGAACAAATAAAGTCTGAATATCGAAATGATTCGATTTGCAAACAACTTGTCCAATTCTGTGAAACGGGGTGGCCAGAGAAATCCGCTATAGACGGAAAACTACAATCGTACTGGGCAGATAGAGGTGATTTTACAATTCAAAATGGTCTTTTAATGAAAGGTACACGCCTGGTAGTACCAGAATCACTTCAAAAAGAAATACTTAAGAGAGTTTACGATGGTCACCAAGGCATAGTGAAATGCCGAGAACGAGCCAAAACGTCAGTTTGGTGGAAAGGACTAAGTACTCAGCTAGAACACTTGGTGAAATCTTGCCAAAATTGCATAGAAAACTCAAAAGATCAAACTGAACCAATGATACCAAATGAATTTCCAAGTCGACCTTGGCAAAGAGTCGCTTCAGACTTGTTTGAACTGAATGGTCAAACATATCTCTTGGTGATTGATTATTTCTCACGATACATTGAAATAGCAAAATTGCAAGGCACAGGTTCTAAAGCAATTGTCAATCATCTAAAATCAATATTTACGCGACATGGTATACCAGAAGTATCAGTTTCAGATAATGGTCCGCAATACACGTCCGCAATACTCAAAGATTTTGCGAAAAGTTATGGATTCAGGCATATTACAAGTAGTCCGAAATATCCACAGAGCAATGATCTAGCCGAAAGAGCTGTTCAAACAATTAAAAGAATGCTTAAAAAAGCAAACGACCCTTACATAGCTCTTTTGACATCTCGCGCAACACCATTACCAAATGGATATAGCCCTGCCGAATTATTGATGGGAAGAAAATTACAAACTACTTTGCCAATGGCACCAAACAACTTGGAGCCGAAATGGTCAGATTTAATAAAACTGAAGAAATCGGAAAACTATCAAAAGAAAACTCAAAAGAGAAATTATGATCGCCGACACCGCGCCCGAAATATGAAAAAACTTCAGGTAGGGAATAAAGTATGGATTAAAAATCAATTTTCATCAGGGATAATTAAATCTGAGGCATCTACACCTCGTTCATACATGGTAGTAACTGACGAGGGAGAGAGAGAGAGATACGGCGTAATAGTTCTTGAGAGCAAAAACAACTGATTCTCATCTGGGTCTTACGGTGTGCACGAGATTTTTTTAACGTAAATTTGTTCTAAAGATTCTAGAAGATCATGTGACCCCTTACTCGTTTGCGTAAAAACTGGTATATAAATTATGTTTTGGAGCGAACTATTTAGTAGAAGCTGGGCTGTTAGAATACTAAGTTGTTTTGAGTTATTTTAAATTACCTTGTACTGAAAATTATTTAAATTCGTTTGGATCAAGAGGATTTATTTTGTTATTTATCTGGAAAACATTTGTGCTCATTGAATTTCATAAGACCAGAACTGACTTCATCACGTGACATCGTCTTCCATCTTGGATGCTTCACTAAGATTCGATCTGGGAATTATTAGGACATTTTATTACCAGGACTTTTGCAATTTCACTAGTGGATTATATTTTGAATTAATTTTGGATTAATTTTGGGAATTGATTCTTAAAACCGTAAGTTTATTTTTCTTTTCTGGAAAATATTTGTGCTCAATAAATTGTTTATTAAGTTTTTGCAAGCTTGTTATTTTCACTCTTTCCATGTTTATTGGAGCCTAAGCACGTAACAATCCGTATTATCAATTCATAGATTTATATTGTTTACGTTGTCGGCTTAAAATCTCCAACCACCGATTTAGCAACAGTTACAACGAAAGATGAAAAAATAGCAGATTGTGGAAAATGTCACAATGTTTGGCTCGTTTTTACCCAAAATGCAACATAAAAATGGCAGTGATATTGCTACATTGATGTTAAAATTTCCAGGAACTCCATGGGTTAAATACCAAGAAGAAAAACATATTCCTGAATATAATTATTGTGGTCTTGGAACCCGACTTGATATCCGATTTGACGAACGATATCAACCAAAACTTGGTGAGTATCCATTATATGCCATTGATCAAGCATGGCACGTTCATGATGTAGCGTATTAACAAAAGATTCAGAATGACGACATAGTGCAGATGGGAAGTTGATACACTCATTAAATTTCATTCTAACAAACTATCAGAGAATCATTAGCTTATTGGTTAGTAAAATCTGGTTTGAAAGGTAAACTAGCTTAAAGGGCTGGTAATAAATGAACCAATTATTATAAAGTCATATAATCGATTTAATATAACCCAAGAGGATATTGGAGAGGTTTAGCAGCGATTACTAAACTCGCTTATTATGCAAATGTTACACGTCATGTTGCTGCAAATTGGTTATCACGACAGGCATTCTGGCAGATTTATCTATCGCCACCTAAAAAATTCAGTACGCATATTTTTATGTCAGTGCTCCTAATGAAGTTCATCAGTCGAATATTTTAATTTTGTCTCATGATGCTATTAAAATTGGTAGACGTCAATACACATACAAATAAGCATAACTGCAGTTGACGTTGCAAGTAGATTTAAGGAAGCAGTAGTCATGAAAAACATATGCCAATGCAACGATTTTCCAAAACAACCTATATGAACCCGATGAACTGGAAGCTGGTAGAAAGGGAGAGATTGGTCCTATTTAGAGTGTAACCACACATACAATTTAAAGTGTGTTAAGATCTACGGGCAGACCCTGCAATCTATAAATTATATTCAACTGTTTCTCAATGAGAAATTGTACGTGAACAATTACAAGTAATTCCTGACGAAATCCAATTACCACCATCTTCACTTAAGTAGCGCCCCGACTTAGATTACACTCAAGACATGTTAACATTTCATATTTGCGCGAGTGACCAAGACTACTTTCAATTCTATCTACTGTAAATTGTCTGTGATCACTATTTGAGTATTTCCACAACATTATTTGTTACAACTTGTATCATGAAATGGCATGATAAAATCAGCGTCAATATCAAAGATGCGTTTACGTTTTGTCACAATGTTTATAACTAATTTTATTTTTGTGGATTCGACGAGGACCACTTCAATCATCCGAGAGTTGGAAGGGCTGATTATGTTATGTGCGTGTGCAGGTGCAGCCAACATTTTCACGAAAGGTTCGTTGGCATACGGGACAGGTGATGAGTGGGACATTTCCAGGAAGGTCGATGGCAAGTGCTTTTCTGGCTAGCCTCTTCAGTTCTTCAGCTGATGTCCTTCTAGATTCGCACAACATGGAGCCTTTGTGCCCAGAGGAGCTCCATGTGACTCGATCGCTTGCTGTTCGCTCTCAGCATTCATCAAAACCTTTACTAGTTTTTGGATATAATTGTTTAATAAATTCGAATTTTTCATTAAGTGCTTTTTTGATAATGTATTATAATCTGGATTATAATTATTGATTTTGTCTTGTTCCTTTAAAGTTAAATATATATGTTATGATGGGTTTCTGTTATGTGGGTTGTGATTAGCTTTTCATAACCTTCTTCTCATTTCTTGCTATGAGAAGGAATTACTCGTAAGTTAAGGAGCGTCAATATCCATGGTGAGAGAGAGAAAGAGAAGAAAGAGTTCAGATTCTCTTAAAAGAGTGTTGCAGCGATGATAAGACAGCTACATCTGTAATGAAAAAACGAACATGCCGCTAGCTTCAAAGTATAAGGGACTTTATTTAAAAAATCAACACACATATATATTACTACTGCCTAGAAACACATCTAAAAACGTTATAATCAAAATTCATGAAATACATATTATATTTTCCTTATTAAGCTTCTGCAGTTTAGAATATTATACAAATAGTTAATTCTCGATCAATTTCAAGATAGCCAAAGTATAAAATGTAATAACTGTAATTAATGCAACAATTAATTTAAGGAAATGCATTTTACTAATTTTTAAAATAGAATATTGATTTAGAATATGTTGCTAGATATTACTCTTTCTTGCTTAAAGAATACTTTATTTCAACATTAAATCTAAACAAGAAGTTGGTAGCGAATTCAACTTTCACCATAAAACTTACATAAATATAATTAAATATGAACATAAAACATTCTATTACAATATATATTGTAAATAAAAGAATTCAGTAGCAGTGTTGCAAACATATCAATTTTACCATTAAAATCTCAAACATTAAAAATACCTATTTCTAACAGAAGTTACGACATATACCGTTCTTACCTGTAATGAAAAAACGAACATGCCGCTAGCTTCAAAGTATAAGGGACTGACCTAGACAATATACGCCTCTTACTTATACTCGTTTGGCGCAAGTCAGGACCAAATATGGCATTTCTTAATACTAAGCCAGCAGCGATGTCTGTTCATCATTAGATAAGAACCATTTTGTTTTACGTCACTAACAGAAGGCCAGGCTCAATCTTAGTCACCGGATTGGAAATTCGCCAATGCGTAATCTTGAAATTTGTCTGGTTTTTAGAACTATATATTTCTTACAGAACAGCTAGGGAATTCTTACTGAAACAGCATACGATGCCTTTAGTAACATCATACACTTATTCCACACAACAATTTACATTCGTATAGCTAGTGATGTACGTTGCCAACTTTATGCTATAAATGAATAAAACATTACTTTAACAATACAATTTAAAGAAAATTGCAATCTTATTAATTTTACTCAAAAAACCAATCCTAACACGTATACAAAGTCAGGCCAATATGTATGCAATTTATCAGCTGTAACATATTCCGATTTTAAATACCATTTATTTCCTAATTATGCTTATGTCTTTCTGCGTCATCCATATTACTAATTTTTGAAAGACCTTTAAGAGTCAACATATCTTGGAGACGGTGGTGTTCTTTTCCTTTTAAATCTTTTCAAGTTGATGCTGAACAGTAGCAACAATTCATTTAGATACAGAAACTGAGTGTCAGTTTTTTAAAGAGGTGGATGAAGCGAAAGATCTTGAGAAGTTGAAGGAGGAAAAATTTGGGAGGTATACGTTTATCTAACAGTTTATCTACTTTTGCAGATAACTTAACAACATGTGGATCACCCGTACCAATACCACCCTTATTGTGACGAATTCTAAAGATCATCTTACGATATTCAATCTCAAACAAACCTTAATAATCTAGTGATAAAGGAGACAACTGATTATAATCATTGGCAGTGTATTTAGATAATTCATCATCAGTCATATTTTTAAGTTTTCCAAACGTTCCAGGTCTAAATTTATCAGTTAATGTTTTAACAGATGAAATAAATTCTTTCGCTTGTGTTTTCTGCTGCTTTTGTTCTTTCTTTCGTTCTTTTTGTTCTTTGGTTTCTTGAGGTTTTTTTTTTCTTTCATTCTTCATATTGATCAGACACATTGGTTATCGCATTGATAAACTCTAGATACGATGCACTTTTTGTTTCGAATCGACCTATTTTAGTTTTAATTTTATAAAAAGCGTCAACGCAATGTTGTAGACTGGAAATATATTTTCCATGTATTGGATTCAATTTTTTGTTCTCATGTCATAGTGTGTAACAACAAGAGTTGGAAATTCATCTGGATCAGTTTTAGCGATTAATTTTTAAGCATTTTCAGTAAATATTTAATGTAATTTTCGAATATTTCTTCATCGTTGTTTTCTCTTAGTATTACTAGGTTTTACTGGTTGAGGCATTCAACCAAGAAGATCTTGTAAAAGTCTAGATGTTTTATTAATATTTTGTCTTCAACTTTCTATTTAAGTTTACGATGAGGGGATTTGTCATAAGGGGATACTGTCATTAGTGGATAATTTCCTAAGGGGGTACGGACCTAAATGTATTTTATTCCTATGGGTATACTGTCCTGAGGTATTTTTTTTCCTAAGGGAACTTTGGTACCCCAAATTGTTTTAGCATATTTCAATACTAAATTAGTCCGGGTCATTAAATGTGAAATGTCATGGTTTATCAACTAATTACAATAGATGTCGGTACTGTTCGTTCATGGACGAAAATTTTCAAAAGTAAATGAATTAATCCACAGCCCTTTCTTAGTGTACTTACACCCATAAGCAACGCAAAACGGTATTGTCCTTTTCATAAAACGAACCTAGCAACTGGCAGTCATGATGAGTCGCTACGATGATGTCACATCATGAAAGTAACTGAATAGGTGTGGACATTATGTATACGAGTTCATGTAAATTCGTGCTTGTAGATATACGATTATTTAAATATTGGCATTACGGTTACAGATGATGCTTCAGAAAAAGGTTTTCTTCTGCCATGTATTTATTATTATTGTATATTTCCACTGACTTTTAGTCTCCTTTAATAAAAACATAGGATTCATTGTTTGGATACTGTCAAAAATATCTGAAAAGATCATATATATAAAGGTAATCTTAATATTCATAGAAAAAATTCATAATATTTAATCAATTATATATACATATATTTACAGGGAAATGAAACTGTTCATCTGTATTTCTTAATATATGTTCTACCAATAAATAAACAGAACTTGTATCTACCGTAACCGCTTCAGTTGCCAGGTATAATTCTACATTAAATATGAACAAAACAGCTGAATAGATTCTGTTTTTGCATACTTAGTAGTTTGCACTCGTGGAAGAAAACTTAAGCGAGTCAGGGTGTTTTGCACTCTGGGAAGTGAGCTGTTCTACATCGTTGGGCTACTCTATTCAAATAAAAGTGTGTATTATGGGTAAAGTATTTAATTAGTATACCATTTTTATGTTCAACAAGGAAGTGTTCTTCTACTAAAAGAAATAAAACAGCCACAAAACACCCAAATGGTAAAAACAAATTTCATTGATTTGTACTGTCAAAATCGTTTATACTGTTTGGATGGTTGGTTAAGTAATGCTCCATTCGAATCTATAGCCTTAATTATAACACAAAATATACGATATATAAAAAAAAACATTCTGATTTAAGAGCAAATTGTTTGGTGTAATTTGATCAATTGTAAAGGCCATTAAACTAATTTAACGTGTCAGCTTGTAAGCTGAAATAATGCACATAAGCTAGGATTTGGGAAGATTCAATCAGTTAACAACTAAATAAATGAGATAAAATGCTTTTGGTTTTACTGGATAGTTTGATATTTTGAGAAACCTTACAATTTTGAGAAATGAAGGCATGTTTGTAAATTCACAGAGAAGCTAAATATTTGATTTGGCTTATATTTGCTTTGAGGCAGGCTTGTTAATGGGTTGGCATGCCTGTCACTATTACACTAATATTGCAGATTAAATGTTTAACTTGCACTGCAAATGAGCATCCACCTTGGTTTATATATTTATGTATGTGTGCTACAAATGCAAAGATCTTAAAAGCAAAATGGTTAAGGGGTTGATGAGAATCATGCCAATTTGTAATGATACTAGTAAACTTTATTGATGCCTAAAGGCCCATACTGATTGAGTCACATTGTTACAACATAATAGTCCAAACAGCTGTGTAATGTTAAAAGCTAATCTCTAAAAACAAGGGTGGTTGGTAGTTTTGGTTCAGTATAAGAGCCATCATTTGTATTAGTAATTCATAATTATAACCTGGCAAGCATGCTTTGTATAGAAATCATTGTTGTGCTTATATAGAATTAGTCATATCTCTGCAATATGTCATTGTTCGATGAAAATTCACCACCACAAAAATGTCTGGTGAAACTTTAAGAAAGATAGTCATTTTTCAGTCTTGATGACTGATATTTACTGTGAGAAAAATCATTTCTGTATTGTGGGTACCTCTGTGTTTCTAATCAGTGTAAGATAGTAAAGATTTCCTGTCATATCTTGACATGTCAATTTTGTCTAATTGCTGATAAAACAGATCATGAAATTTAACATTAATTCCAATCTGTTGTGCCATCTGAATTGGAGACTGACCAGATCCAAATGAAGATGAATTAGTGGCTTAGTTACACAGACCAGATCCCAATGATGATGAATGAGTGGCTCAGTTACACAGACCAGATCCCAGTGAAGATGAATTAGTGGTTCAGTTACACAGACCAGATCCCAGTGAAGATGAATTAGTGGTTCAGTTACACAGAGCAGACCCAAGTGAAGATGAATTAGTGGGTCATTTACACAGACCAGATCCCATTGAAGATGAATTAGTGGCTCAGTTACACAGACCAGATCCCAGTGAAGATGAATTAGTGGCTCAGTTACACAGACCATATCCCAATGATGATGAATTAGTGGCTTAGTTACACAGACCAGATCCCAATGATGATGAATTAGTGACTTAGTTACACAGACCATATCCCAATGACGCTGAATTAGTGGCTCAGTTACACTGACCAGATCCCAGTGAAGATGAATTAGTGGCTCAGTTACACAGACCAGATCCCAATGATGATGAATTAGTGACTTAGTTACACAGACCATATCCCAATGATGCTGAATTAGTGGCTCAGTTACACAGACCAGATCCCAGTGAAGATGAATTAATGGCTCAGTTACACAGACCATATCCCAATGATGATGAATTAGTGACTTAGTTACACAGACCATATCCCAATGACGCTGAATTAGAGGCTCAGTTAAACTGACCTTATTCGAGTGAAGATGAATTAGTGGCTCAGTTACACAGACCAGATCCCAGTGAAGATGAATTAGTGGCTCAGTTACACAGACCAGATCCCAGTGAAGATGAATTAGTGGCTCAGTTACACAGACCAGATCCCAGTGAAGATGAATTAGTGGCTCAGTTACACAGACCAGAACATTTCAGCTCAAGAAATATTGACAATGTTAGCCTTTAGATATCTGACATTCTAAGCTGAAGATGTTAACCATTGGGTTGAAACTAGTACTATATAATGCATAATAAATGGAGCAGGCCATTAAATCACGACAAGTGATCCAACTACAGGCATGCCAGCCATATGTGGTCCACTGATTATTACTTTCATGATTTGTGCTCATACAAAAGGCCATTCTATAATTTTAGTATAATTACTGTATAATGTATCATATATGGCCCAAACTTGATATTTTTGGTCCATGTGGTCCACATTGTTTAAGACTGGACCACTTTGATCCTAATTGGCACACTATACTTACCCTAGAAACAAAGTAATACATTGTCAATAGCATTTTGGAGGAATTTCAAACAAAAGTACAATCAGTTGTACATCATTATTGCTGTTTCTCAATGATAATATGCTGTTGCAATATCACACATTAAAAACTGCAATTAAATAAGAGATTTTTAAAATTAATAATTACATTTTGATCTGAGTATTCTGGTTGCATTCTTCTGGAAGTTTAGGTTTATCTTTTGAAGTTGGCCTCAGGGTGTAGGATACCAACTAAAGGATAGTGTTAGCCTGGAGAAGGACAGGTTTCCTCCAGAGTCAACTGCACAGGCTACTGTGGAGCTTTTACAGGAACAGATGTATCCATATCAGTTGCATTGGATTTTTGGTGAGTTTCTTGAAATGGATTTCCTCTGTATATAATGTTTTTTCTTTCCCATATACCTTTTGCATTATATTCTTTGTAACATAGTCACTAGCAAAACAAACTTCTCTAAATAACAGTTTCAGCAACAACATATGCCAGCCAGTGTGAAACTTACCCAAACGTGATATTGTTAATGTTATGCAAACAGATTTTCCATGAATAATGTTTGTCTTATCATGAGGTTGCAGGAATCCAGGTTTAGAATTTCATTAAGTTTCACTAATGATGGGATTCAGTTTTCAAACATTGATCCATATAGTTCGGGTTTCCAGTAGAGTTAGTTCCCTTATACTCTAAGATTTCTCTCTATTAGCATACATTTGACATTCTTCATGAAATCGGAGAGAGAGAGAGAGAGAGAGAGAGAGAGACAGAGAGAGCTGGTCAGGTTGTGCAATGTTAATGTTCATGCACTGTGCAATGTTAATACTTTGTAAGCATGGTCATTTTGCAGTTACTTTTTGAGAGGATCATCTTGACATCTTTTACATTTTTAATTTACTACTTCTTGAGATTTCATGAAGTGTGGTATTACTTGTGTCATGACACATCACTGAAAACACCAGGCATTAACAGTACAAGGTTTATTAACAATTGACACATCACTGAAAACACCAGGCATTAACAGTACAAGGTTTATTAACAATTGACACATCACTGAAAACATCAGGCATTAACAGTACAAGGTTTATTAACAATGAAAAATGATGACATGTTATAAGCTAATTTTATGTGTCAAAACTAAAACATGAAGTATAAAGGTGTTTCATAGTTGTTGGTCCATCTGATGCTATCTCAGATATTGACAAATGCAATAAACTATAGCAACAAAAAAATATTTTTAATTTTACACATTTTGTTGTTGAATTTTTTTCATAATTGCCTATAGTTTTAAAAGAGAAACTTTCCCCACATCAGACTGGTATGTGAATTCCTGAGGTCTCGACCGTTCAACGCCATCCTATTTTGTAAGGTAGAAGGCATGGGCCTTATTAACATCAATTTTGTGTTTATAAATTCACTCAGAGGCTAAATCTGTAATATGGTTTACATTTACTTTGACACAGGCTTGAATGTGTTGTTGTTGACTAGTAGATCTCTATGTTTTATATATGAAGTATCTTGTTACATGTACTTACCAAGGACCACCATCATATTTAATGCTTGTACGTGTTCTTATGCTTGAAAGCAATTGCATTGAAATTTTATTTTAATTGACCATGGATTCATTTTGATTTGCTGTGAAATATTTCATAACTGTATACAATCAGCTGATAAGCTTTTCACTTGTGATTTCATTGTGTTTGGTTTTGGTGTGGGGGAGTGGGACTGCAGTATTCATAATGTGTGAACAGACATTTGTATGTCAGATTCTTTCAAATTACATTACAGAAAATCCGCAACTATTCTAAATATGGATAAACACTTTCTTTCCTTTTTTGGACTTTCTTTCTTTCAGACTTTCAGACAGACAGATTTAGGAGTTTAGAGACCAGAACATTGCTTACACAATTGCACAAATGCTTAATATCCAATGAATTTAATTGCAGGGTTGAGCAAATTTGTTTTCTCTCAGTTATCCAGGACTAGTGGTTTCAAAAAAGTCACTTGTCCCACCTACCATTTCACTTGTCTCAAAAGTTGAATTTTTTATCAAGATTTCATGGTAGCGGTGTACGTAGAAACAAATAAGGGTAGATAGTGTATGTGTGGGGTGGGGTTTTCTACAACAACACATGTAAATGGTTTGATAAATGTAATGTTTATTATGATCCCTCCCTGGAATATGTTGTCTTAAGGTGATGGAATTTTATTACCATCTACAAATAATCAGAAGAATTTATTTCCTACAAGTATTTTTGCGACACACCTTTTTAAGTTTTTTGATGGGAAATCAAACTGTTCACAAGAATTTTGTAATTTTTACTGATTTTATAAGTTATTTCCTATGACTCAGTCAAATATTTATTTCTAATTCTATTTTTGTAGCACTTTAACTAGATGGACTTAAACACATTAAATATTTCTGGGACTCAGGGACCCTTTTTGTGGGACTCAGGGACCCTTTTGTGGGATTTAGGGTAAATGCTTAATGATGATAATTACATGTAAATGTGTTAATAATTATTAAATGTCCAGCCATGAAGATCAGTTTCCTTCTTTGCAGACTCTAGAGTAAAACAGTATCATCCTGCCAAGAGTAGTAGTATAAAAAAATTATTAAGCCTTGAAATGAAATTCGCATATGTGCAACTTAAAATATCATCCCCAATTACTTATGCATTAACTATTAGACGTGATGCTTTAGCATCAGGTGGAAAGGCAATATGGGTTAGCATGGTGATATTTCTCATACATATAAAACAACAAATGCATATTATTTCCATTCAACAGGTTGCTGCAACATGAAAATTAGCAGGTAGTCTAATTTTAATTGCAAAGGAAAGAGAATTTATTCATAGATCATGAACCAAATTATAAACAAAGGGTAGTTCAGGGTACATATATATTTCAAGCATTTGTGTGGTGGATAATAGACTCACCCAAATGGATCAAACAGCGTGCCCTGACTAGGTACAGATGAAGATAATATTTACACACAACTAAATAGTTTATCCTTGTTTCTGCACCAGCTTAGATTTGTATGGCAAACTGTGGTACCTAAATTGACCTTTTGAAAATATCAATATAATGTGATTGATTAGCATCAATCTTCTTATTCGCATATGTACTGGTATATCTATTGGTGTATTTATTTAATCACAGAGCTAGTTGGCTGATAATTTCAAAATTCATTCACAATGGTTGCAAAGTTATAACCAAATCATATGTCTCATGCTGTTAGTGTCTCTATGCAATTTCTTGAATATTCCCATTTTAAATACCCTTTTCAACATATGACTGATACCCATTTATAGGCTGTACAAATTCCCATCCTAATTACCGTCTTTAACATATGAGTGATACCTATTTACAGACAGTACAAATTCCCATGTTAAATACCCTTTTTAGCATATGAGTGATACCCATTTACAGGCTGTTTAAATTCCATGTTAAATATCCTTTTTAGCGTATGAGTGATGCCCATTTACAGACAGTACAAATTCCATGTTAAATACCCTTTTTAGCGTATGAGTGATACCCATTTACAGGCTGTATATATTCCATGTTAAATACCAATTTTAGCATATGAGTGATACCCATTTACAGGCAGTACAAATTCCAGATTCAAATTAACATAGACATTTAAATGTTCATAACCAACAGAAATGATGTGCAGTGCCATCTATTGCAACACTCTTTCTTCAGGTCTGTGACATTTACATATATGTCTTCCACATGCACACTGGTCCAGTAATCATGCATCTAGG
The DNA here is from genome assembly GCA_029339505.1 of Unio delphinus. Taxonomy (NCBI): domain Eukaryota; kingdom Metazoa; phylum Mollusca; class Bivalvia; order Unionida; family Unionidae; genus Unio; species Unio delphinus. The sequence goes on from JAQISU010000306.1 coordinate 9,486,872, forward strand.
GTATGGTGATAACCACCATTCTGCATTGGAGCTGGCTAGATACAACACATCACAGATTATGCTTGGTTGGAATTCCAAAATCAGAAGCAAGGATTCCCTCATCCTTCATGGCTCCTCATTTATTATCATTTCCTGGAACAAATGAGACATTAATCATACCAAATCCCAGTCCACGTATGTGTTTGCAATGAAAGGCTATAAAGCGGAAACAAATTACCATGGAAACATTAGTACAATCATGTAATTACATCAAGTGTCAATGTTTGCAACTCAAACATGCTGCAAGATTAAAGTTTAAAGCGGAAATGGGCAGTATTTTTATGTCATCTTTACACAGGGTAAGTGTCAAATTCAATAACAATACAGTATGTATGACAACATGTTTACAAGATGAAGGTTATATAATGTTGGCTCCACGTGTCAGGCAATTTCACATTTTTGTGTTTGTATTGCATACATAAAAGACTTTGTAGTTTAGGCACCCACCCACATGCTAACAAAATAAATACAATATATACTCACTTATAAGTCAAACTGAAAATAATGTAGATCTTGAACTGCTGCATCAGTCTATATTGTTTGTTCTTCTGAGTACTCAAACAGCACAGCCCATAATCAGCTGGTGCATTATGCAATGGCAGATCTGGGTCTGTGCAGGTTGCAGTTGGACTCATTAATGGCAAGTATGTATAGTAAAATGTTCTCTAATTTTCATTGCATCAAGCAAGATTCTTAGTACAGAAATTGTTGTCTCTGATCACATGTTCAGAGGTGGAAAAAACTGAATGCTTTGCAGCTTGGGCGAAGTTGAAATGTTTGCTGAGCATGATGATCATAATCTGCAGTACAGGGAGCCCATCTTCTAAAGTCAGCATTAGATGTGATTTTATGAAAAGAAGCCAACAAGTTAATCAAATTCAGTAAGTTATTTCCCTTGAATAAAAGTGAATATTTAAAAAGAACATAAAGTATTGTGAATTAAATCGCAGATAGCCCTAAAAGTTCTTTCACACAAGTCCAAAAGTATAGAGCATTTTAAATGAATTCCAGTGGTGTTCCAAATGATATCCAATCCTGAATGTACTGATGTACCAATAATCTGGAATAATATTGGTTTGCATACAGACTTGATGTATCACAGTGGTATAATCCAATTATTTCCTTGAATGAATTAACAACAATATATAGTGATATATTTTGAAAAGTATCAGTGAGCACATTGTAAATCCATTGAATGATTTAGATACCACCTCTTAAATTAGAACTGAATAGATTGATTAAACTACATAATAAAGAATTTATGTTTAGTTCCTCCATATCAAAATCTTAAGTCACAATATGAGGACCAGGATGAGAGTAAAATTTTAATTCTAGAACATTCTATGTAGTCAACAAGATCAGATGTGTACTGAAAATTTAGTGAAGAATATGGCAAGTATTGGCCACACCAGGATTACCTGAGGGGACACCACTGTCCTAAACTCAATTCCAGCTAAACATGTTTGCTTGCAAATAATAATCTTAAAATACAATCTACATTAATATACAAAACGTAGCTATCATAGTAAGTTGTTTGCATGAAAAGACACTAATCAGGTAGACCCTAACTGTTATCCTTAGTTATGGACAAAAGTAAAGCACACAATACAACTTAAATATACATAGGAAGATTTAAGTAATAAAGCTTTATTTTAAAGAGAAATTTTGATATGATATACATATCATAAATAAAAATGCACTGATGTCATATGAAGGATGCAACATATAAAAAAAGCAATTCGGTACTTATATCCATATGAAAGCAGTCAGATGCACAATTTCCTTGATGTGCATAATGTCAATCTTGTATTCCTGCAAATTCAAATCCCACCTTAATAATCTCTAATTTATGTTTTTCTTTGTGTTAATGAAAGTAATGTAGTTGTAGTCACGGAATACAATAATCCAAGAAGGAGCTGAATTAATCTACACTTCAAAATGTTGTAATGTATATATCACAGCAAAACATTAATTCTCAGTTGTGGAGTAATTTCTCAGTTTTTCAAAACTATTTTCGAGAAATAAATAGCACACTGAATGATTCACACCCTTTTTGTCTGTTTGAATCAATGATCCACCAACCTCTACATCTCTTGCATCATCACACATTTTAAATTATTTATTTAAATCTGGAGCTAAAATAATCAATGCATTTGTATTGTCTTTAATTAATCAAAAGCCTCCTCACAGTTTTCAGACCCAGATTTGTATACCTCAAAACATTTCTTATCTTTGGCACACTGTAGTTAAATACCTTATGTCAAAAAGGTATGAACCTTGGAAAGCAAATAACCCAATTATAAATGTATGTCTAATGGTCTGGTTTTCTGGCATCTGGTGTGTGTATTGTGTCTGTCCATCTGTTACCTAATTATCTTATGGCTATTTACAAACTACTTGGATGTTTTATAGAAACATTACACACACACACACACACACACACACACACACACACCTTCATCATATTGTCTAGTTGGTCCTAAATGAAAATGCTGCCTTTTCATATACTGAGCACAGCCAACACAGTAAAAAAAAAAAATCTTGTTATCGTTACCGGAGCAGCAATTACAAGATATTTAATATGGCAGCAATATTGAGTATCCAATTGATATTATTTTCATTTAAGAACAAATACACATCATAAGAAGTCTCTCCATGAATTTTCCAGGTTTATATGACTGTCCGATATGGAGTGGTAATGGTAACAAGATTTTTTTTATTGTGTTTGGCTATGCTTAGTGTTAAGTACACATATCAAAATGGTGTTTTCACTAAAAGACTAATTATGATATATACTGGTGTAAAAAAATATGGTCACCATGACCACGATATGGAAGGAATACAGCACTACCTGGCAACCTTTGTTGTAAGTTTTCATTTTTGACAGTAAATAGTTTTTTTTAAAGAATATTTTCCTGTAACATAGAGGCTAAAACAGTCAGTATGAGGCTCCTGCATGTTTAAAGTTCACTGATAATATAAATAATTGGAACAGCCATTTTCGCCCCTTAACCATTTCAGATTTGCAACATTTCTCACTGGTACACATTAGTTAAGTCAGCGCATGTTATGTATTCGATCTTCAATGATGTAACTGTAACAGGCAGTGTCGAAACTAGCCAAATTTCAAGTCCAATTCAAAGTAAATTTAAACCAAATTTCAGTTTTTTTATGTGTATTTATAAACTCTTTGTTCATACTATTAATTCTTACGAATCTTACCTTATATATTAAAAGCGGTGGGTGGGCATAATATGGTAATATCCAGTGCAAAGTGTGATCACCAGCATATTGCAGGTAATTATGTAGGGACTCCGCTGGTCACTGCTAGGCCAGAGTTTCAAAATGGAAACATGTGTTCGTTTTGCATTGTACAAAGATTTCTCAGCGCTCGTATTTTATAATTAGAAACTCTACATACCACATATTAAGCTGAAGTGTTAGATTGTATTTAATCAATATATGTAAATAACATCAGTCGATGATAAGAAAATTCACTCTCATTTGCAATCTTTAGAGGTGTTTTCTGTTGGAAATAAAAGTCAGTGATTGCTTGCAGATTGTCTTTCCTGTATATTTGCAGTATTCAGTTTTGGTAATTTGATGTATACTTATACTGGTGGGGAGAACAAAATAACTGACGGTAATTGACCAGGCATACTGTATGTCTGCAAAAATAAGTAGTAAATTAATACACTCAGTGTGTCTATGTGCGGAATGCAATCAGATCAGCTGTGCTCCTTCAGACTAATGCCTAGTGCATTATGGGATTATGGGACGTTGGTGCTGGGGAAATAGTCATCAGCCTGTATAATTATCCAATTACTAAGAGCAAACCCCACGAAGTGCAGTGTTGTTGAGATTTCATGTTGGCATGGTTTAGGTGTATCAAGTTCCGGTATTTCCTATTAAAATCCAATTGTGTGAAGTGATTATTTGACTCCATGTAATATATTTATGATAGGATCTTGTGAATCATACATTGGAATGACCGTGAGAAACTGTTGGAAAATATGGTGTAGAGTGGCAGGAGAAATGAGGCTTAATATCGTGATTTGACTGAACTAAGGTAGCGTAGGAAAAATAGTTCCCACGAATTTGTGGTTGAGTTATATATTTTTACGGGGTGAAATACTGGCGCTACGTTACTGAAATGTAATGAGGAGACACTATTCAGTTATGAAGTTGATAGGCAATTGTGAAGTTATGAGTTATGTGGTCATACATTAATTAGAAAAATAAAAACCGTATTGTAATAAATTTGGAGCATGTATATTTGACAGCATCCCGTTTTTAAGCAATTCTTAGATTTATTTGTGTGAGTATTTGGTCTTCGGTGCTATGGAAATATTACTAGCCCGAAATAGTTAGCTAATTAGTAAGAGCAAACGTCACAGAGCCGAGTGTTAGTGAATTTTAAACATGCTGGGCTGGGGTCGTTAGTACTGAATTTAGGTACAAGCCGAATGACTGTTCCTGTGTAACATAGTCCATGTTAAAATTCCGCGGTGTATGTAAGTGCTGTGATTGAAATGGCAGTATTTATGGTTCAAAATCAGTAAATTGTATAATGAAATAAATAAGTTGGAACTTGGTAGGTACCGTTTATGTGTCCATAGTGGAAAATGGGCGTATGTATATGAGCATGATACGCCGGAAATTCTACGGATTGACTGGCCTAGGGTCGCGCAGTTAAATATTTCCCAGTTAGTAAGGGAATACTAGTGTAATTTCTATGGCATGACGGGCTGGCGGTACGGAAATCGGATGATAATGAAGAAAAACGATGCAAAGGTGCGGTTAATGGACTTTTGGGCAAGTTGTCTCATCTGGGTCGCCAATTGATTAGAGTAAAGGTTATTAAATATAGCAGACACATCTTTCTTTCCATTTTACAACTCAAGTTGTATGGAAGTCTTTGGAAATTTAGGGAAAACTTGTGACTTCCAGCGTGACTCGCGCCAGGGTTTTGACACCGCTCGGTCAAGTGGATACCCCTGTGCGTGTAACAGTATGTATAGTCTCAGTGTATTCCGTGGGGGTGCAAGACTAAGAGCATATACTATATCCCCGGTATCAAAACTGGGTAGGCAAACTGAGTTTTAAAAAGAGCAAACTTAGTATCAAAACTGCATGTCAAATTAGACCTGTGTGGGTCTCTGAAGCGCAAATGAGGGTAAAGAGAAACACTGAGTCTGGGCGCGTGGGAATTTCCAGTGACACTAACAATGTCTGGCACAAATGCATGGGTGACCGGGTCTTTTGCATCGAGCTATACGTGGTCTCTGCTTGTTTTCTGTGATCCACGCTTTACTATTTTGTCTTGATTTCGTGTTCAAGAAGGTAAATCCGTTTTATTACCTTTGACACTCTTATTCATAAGTCTCTGATCACTCTTTTCCAACCTGGCACGAATCTGTTTGTGTATTGCAATCTGAGAAGGCTTTTATTCAGCCGCCGTCAACATTTTTGTGGTAAATAGTGCACACACCTTCCTGAGTTTTAAATGATTCTTTGTTATATTATAAACAGCCGTTAAATTAATGTATGTAATAATAGAAATATATTCGACTACGTATCGATCATTTTCATTTATTTTACCCATTTCAGCAGGCACTTTTGTACGTCACTGTTATTTACTTATGTTACATCACACGCATGCATCTGCATACGTTCAGCCTACGCCAGATCAGAAGTCTGGGGCGGGCCGGTCTCACACAAACGTTCAGTCACTTGTCCTTTGGGATCTGAGCATCGTTGTATTCCTGCGAACGTTTATTGGGAATAATGCACAATTTGAGCAAATAAACACAAAAATATTTGCTTTTGTGCCCTTTCGAGGAAAGTCCTCGCCTTTTTATAATATCCTATTCTTATTAGATCAAATATTAACTTAAATTTCATAACATATATGAAACATATATTACCATAACAACAAACTTATAGGATGTTTTATCGTTATTTTGGGGATTTTACGCCATTTATCAGGACCAGTTAGGCTGTGCATGGTTGCTAGTAAAACTAATGTAGGAGGAACACTGGAAAATCCCGGTAAGAACATCCGACTCACCGGAAGCTACTGGACATTGGCCGAGCTCGACAATTTCGAACCCATGCAGACAGAGATTAGATGGCAGTGAGTGCTAAAGACGAGCGCTTTAGAATAATTGGCCCTATAGGAGATATCATATATAATTAATAAGATATGTTTTTTTAGTTTATGAGATGTCTAGTTTTGCTGAGTAAATATCGGTTTATTCTAGAAATTGTATATTCTGTAAACTTTATGACATATCTTACATGTCAGATTCTCGCGGGTCACAAGCGTTACTCGTATAATATTGTATAAGCCCCACTTGTCAAAGGGTACGTATTTTTGTCCCACTTTGTCAAGGGGTATTGCACAACATATAATAATAACACTATAACCCACTCCCCTCTGATACTCGTTATCTAAGAGATGACCGCCCTTTGTATAATTGCCCGGTTCGAGTAAGAGAATGTATATGGTAACCCGAGCGGGTATATTGAACAAAACAACTCCGAGCCCCCTTAAAGATAAATAAACAATTTAATCAAATACATACACAATGAAATTTCCTTTCATTAGGAATACATGCGGTTTACAAATAAACTTTCATCGAATTACAAATAGATTTGAAATATAATTAAACAAATTAGCCGTTCTATTAGTGATAGTTAAAAATCATCATAGGATCGAGTGTCAAAATCAAAGGCAATGCTTTGTTCGATTTTCATAACCTGTTATCCTCGAAACACGTTCACTGCTCAATCCAATGTTGTCCTAGAAGTCTCTCTCTCTCTCTCTCTCTCTCTCTCTCTCTCTCTCTCTCTCTCTCTCTCTCTCTCTCTCTCTCTCTCTCTCTCTCTCTCTCTCTCTCTCTCTCTCTCTCTCTCTCTCTCTCTCTCTCTCTCTCTCTCTCTCTCTCTGTATAATCTGCCCTCATGGATGTTCAGCTTGAACTCAGACTTGTCCACTGTATCGTTTATACACCTCTCATTTCTTTTTTTCCAACTTGTATGTCTTTATTTCTGTACTTTACGTCTTCCCTAAAGATATTTTCTTCCTTGTGTTTTTGCATGTCACTCAACCGATGTTTTTGGCGGGTTTTCCCCCTGGTCTGTTGTTTTACGGATGTACTTCTCTAAAATACGATCCGGAGTCCTACTAATAATAATTCTACACCTCTTCCTCTCTTGCAGAGAAATTTTTATAGACTGAATTCTAATTTAGCTAGTGCGATAGTATGTTCTAAAGATTTCTCGTGTAAAACACCCCCCCCCCCCCCCGTTATTTAACCGCGACCAATCAGAATCAAATGTATTTCCCCAGCCATAAACTCAAGCAAGGCGCGCGGTTTATTTTTGCCAAAGTTACGTAACCTTGTTCACAGGTAAGTGGCGATGATTTCTTGTTTGAACAAGGCATCGTCCAATTTTATCGTAAACATCTTTGACAGACGGTTGGGAAGGGCGATTTCTGATCATTAAGAAACAACCTCCAATCGGAACTGAGTTAGGCGTGCCATACATTAGAATCTTAATTTTAAATATATCATCTTGAGAATCGAAACGTTAGTCATCATCATCATCAGTCTCTTGACCTAATGTGGTCGTTGAGGCACTGTGCTGCTGAACATCTGACCAGTTCCCTCCACTTGTCTCAATCACGTGCCAATGCATGTGTCTCTGCGAAACTTTTCCTGGTCCATTATGTGATGTTGTCACGCCACTTTTTTTCTGTCTACCTCCCCTTGTACCACCTTAAACATTACCCTGCAGTACTGTTGTGGACAGACTGTTGGCCGCAGATTGTCTTTCCTGAATATTTAGTTAGTCAGTGTTACAAATATTTGGCGAGACAAGGCAAAAAAAACTACTCCGCGACCATTCGTAATGGTGGAATTATTCAGGGAATAATCAGAAAGCTTCGAAACAGGTCAGTTATTATTTGCTCGCTTGTTGTAAAATATTACTGCAAAGTAAGTGTACTTTAATTATTGCAGTATATCTATATATTTGAGTATATATAAAATAACCATTGTAGTTTGATTCATCCGTAGTGTTTGATATACATGCGTATTTTGAGATATGAGTAGCATGATGTGTATAATTAATATTGTAATTCGTTATTGGGTTAATTCGTAGTAACCTCATGCATGTATTCATTTGATATTATAGATTTGCAAATGTTGAATTGAATTATAAACTTTGTATAATGTTACGGTGTGCAACATTAGGATAGGAATTTTCAAATATGCATATACTTGTAGGAGTATCATGTGTACGGATGTATCAGAGCATGAATGTGCATATCTGTGTACACTTGATGAAGTGCAATGTACAGAAATGCGTCTGATTATATGATATTGTTTTGTATATAATAAGATCGAGAATATATATATATACCATGTACACTTAGCAGGGAGAATGTGTATTTAGATGGGCACGAATGCGTCACCAACAAACGGTAATGGCCTATCTGATGATATTAATGTTAGTGTGAGTTACGTAGCAAAAGGTATATGCTTTGCTAATGTCCGTGTATGTATTCTTTAGAAGCTTTTAGGTACCAGAGGGAAGTACTCAGTGCTGTGGTCCGAGTCACTGGGAGACAAAAGAGAAGCAGTTTTAGGGACCAGAGGGAATTAGCCAAGCTGTGGCCCGAGTCTCTGGGAGACCGAAGAGAGAAGGAAGGACAGAGGGAGAAGTAGAAGGGATAACGGAGGGAGACAAAGGAAAAGAGAAGAAACATACAGATGAGTAGGTCTCAGGACAGAAGGAAAAATTTCACACACTAATTCAAAGGATGAACTAGCCCGTCACTTGGGGGAGTGATATGATATTAGCTGAATTGTATCTGAGAGATTAGTGTTTGAATTATATTAAATTGTTGTTATTTAAATTTAAATTTTGTATATTCATTAATTTAACTGTCGGCACCGCTGATTGGGGGCTCAGAGCTTTGCATCTCTGTATCACTACTTCAATTTCTGACAAAAACGAGCCAGGGTGGGTCTTCTTTATTAATCTAAATAAATTGGAAGTTTACAAGCTCTCTTATGGTAAGAAATATATAAAACATCGCACTATTGTATATTGACTCATGTTGATAAGATGTCTTAAAAAGATAGAGGATATCTTGTAACGTTTATATGACATCATTTACAGTTATGGACTATCTGAGTAAGTGTAAAGGAATTAAACTGTAAAGCTTGTGGATATATTGTAAATTGTACACGATATCTTTTAACGATTATGAGATTTTTGATTAACTGTATAAGATATATTGCAAGATATACAACATATCTAATGTTCTGAACAATTTTATAAGATGTCGTCTGCTCTGAGATGGTGTCTTTAAGGCTGAATATAATATAATGGTCCTCCCAGAAGTGAATCAAGACATGGAATTTAAGAACCTGAAGTTACAAGATAATATCCTAAATCTTCTGACCTCGAATGATGAAGAGATGGAACAATAAATTTAGATTCTGTCCATGATACATAAATGCACAAGGCATTAACCTCAACTGTTTCCGCAACGTTGGTAAATCTTGAGACAATTCCAACAACTATACTAATATGCATGTATTTCTTCATGCTTGATGAAGAACAGACAATTTCGTCTAGAAACTAAACACCATTGGATAATGCAGAGTCCTTTTCGACAATCTCCACTTTGGTTTCCTTCGCTCCTGCACAGTTAACAGGAAATATAATTTAATCCAGCACTATTTGAAAACGTTGAATAAAATTACAGGAATCGTCTAGTCTAAGACGACGCCATAACAACGCTTGTTAATGACATTCTGAAAAAGTTTAAACAAATGTTGTATGTGCTTGAGACACTCAAAAAAAAAGAAAGACTGTGTGTTGTACTCGGGACCTAACACGAAATCAAAAAGTACATAATACTCACCCAATGTTTTGTTTTCGGTCCACGCTTTCGCATTGTCGTCGATGGGACTTTGAAATTGACCCGCCGAACAAATAAAGCATGTCTCATCTGCAACAGATACACTGAGAAACATAATAAAAGACAACTTTGGATAAATGGTTGCATCTAAAATGAAGGCAATTCAATTTTGTAAGATACAACTTTAAAACAGGAATGATTTGACAGTAGGACAGAAATCTCTTGATTTTATCTCTCTCCGACTTTTGAAATGACTTTGTGACATAAGCATTATATGTTGTCCTTCTTAGAAAACCTTTGGTTAAATGACGTATGTTTCCCAGTGATGTCATATAAAAACATCTCATATTCCAAATGGATGCCACCAGCATCTTCTAAACCCGAGTTTTAGGCGACATGAAAAGGTGCCCTATATCACCAACGTGATGCTGTTGAGCAAGTTTTATCAAGCTCATTAAATTTATTTTGCACTTTTTTCTAGGGTTCACGTCATCTCTAAACGAAAGCAAACTAAACCATGCGAATCACTTAAACCAAAGCAAAAAAAATCCTTTTGAAAGGTTTTGCAGATTGATAAGTAGAACAGCACTCATCAGGTATAAATTTCGACAAAATATATCTTTTTACGAGATTTCTAAAGTCAAGCATATCACATATTGCTTATGAGTACTATACGCTTTCCATATTAATTAGATTCTAACTAAGACCACATATTTCTTATATCTAGTCACAGTTTGGGAGACCTTTGTCAAATATTTTGCACGTAGACCTTCGGCAAAAATGGGTCTGACCATGTTGTTGGTATGTACAAAAAACAAAAATGTTCCTCACTTCCTACCCTTTACGTTCACTTCAGTTCAGATACTATCAGCATGTTTGCATTCCATTTCTGATATTGGTCTGCTAGATAGGAACGAGCGAACGTTGCCAGTATGGCATAATGGATTTGTATACATATGTCCTACACACCATGTAGCCTGGAAATGTAAACGGCTGATCATTGATAAATGAGTCCCGTTTTGTCTCAGCAACACATAAGACGTCAGTAATCAGATCGACACAAAGGGAGCGGAATTGTCTAAAATCTGAAACTGTTTATATTCAAATATATAATTATAACTCATTTTGGACTGACATATTTAAGGCCGCATGGTTCGTCAAAATATCGTATGCAGTCACACCTTACGCGAAGGGAGAACTCTTAATTTTATTGAAGCTTGTGCGGTCATGATTATCTCCCGTAGACGGTGAGACCGAGAAAAGAAATTATTTTGCACTAGGCAAAAAGGCATAATTAAATAAGATTCAAGTTCCATAAACACTTAAGGGTTTTACATTGAGCTTATTCACTTGCGTTTATTTCCTCACATAAAAAGTCGATAGTTACGGCACCAATGTGAATCAAATGGATCTTATATGTAACCATAGATCAGAATTGTGATGCCTGTAATAATAAATATTATGTGACCACAGCTCACAGATGCAACGCCTATTTAAGACAATGAATGGATTTGACGTGGGATCACATCACACTGTTGCTGAGAGTATTTAAGACAATGTATTTGATGTGTGATCAGTCCATAGCTGCAGCACCATGAAAGACCATGGATTTGATGTGGGGTAACAATCAACAGTTGTAGCACATATATAAGACAATGGATCTGGTGTGGGATCACAGTCCATAGTTGCAGCGCATATATAAGATACTTACTTTGATGTGGAATCATAGTCCACAGTTGCAGCTCTCATGTTGATGTGGGATTGCAGTCCACAGTTACAGTACTTACGTAAGTCAATGGATCACACAGCGGTAAGACAATACTGGAATGATTGGTGAATTTCATGCATTCCATATGACCCGGATGTTAGTTTGTACGTCTTTCTGGTAATGAATCTTCGAAAGATCGATGTTGTTGCGACTAGGCTTGCAGCAATATGAGGTTAGTCTTAGGACCGGTCGGCCTGGTGTCAGGATAATATTAATGGGTGGGACCTGATGCTACGTGTATGCGACATAATAGTCATGTGCTATGCATCACTATCAACTGCCACAGTGCATACATCGTAGCAATATGTTGTTGGTGTTGTGTGTTTAACGCCATTTTTCTGGACATGATAGGCTATATATGGCGGCCAGTATTAATGGTGGAGAAAGAACTCGGGATGCTACTGGCAAGCTTTCTCACATATCCACATTTGCCGTACCAGTGACTCGAAGCATGCAGATAGAGGTGAGATAGCAGTTATCCGTAAATATAAGCGCTTTAGACCACTCAAACACTCGTGACCCCATCGTAGCAATACGACGTTAGAAATTCAAATGGCATACGTGTGTTGATGCGAAACAAGTTTGTAGCAATGATTAAAAAGGTCGGCACTAACAGAGTTAACACCAACTGTCTGCCATCTTTCTTCATATCGACTCTTAAATGAGTTTGTTCAATAAACCCCCATTTGTCAGGAATGTCTGTGTTCATTCTACTATAATGACTTTGATTTCAGCTATAGAAAAATCCATTCTTGATTCAACTGCTGCATCCTAGACAAACAAATATGTATTCATACCTGGACACGCGGTAATAATTCATAGAGAAGATTTATATGTTACGCCGGCCTCCAAAGTTGATATGATTTGTGGATTGATGTTCTTACTTTCATCCATTTAGTGCCTCTCCTTTTCGTTAGTTTTCTTTGATCAATTCGTTAATGATCCTCGACAAAGTCAAAGTGTCGTAAAAAAAATATTTTCTGGATGGGAGGAGGTGGGCAGGTGAGAAAGGAGTGTCACATAATTATATTTCTGTACTTATCTGAAGTCATATTGTTCTCCCTCCTAATCCATTGTGTTATTGCCTCTACCTTTTCTTGATGTCGGTTGTTCTTGCATGCTTTTCAGTCATTATATTATAATTCAAATGTTTTGCTGTTGCATGTTTGCGTGTTTGTTTTCCACATCGTTGAATTACACACTTCTTTAATAATGGAAGCAAATTGAACGGTGTTGAATGATCTCTGGTGTTAATTGGCTGTCTTCTTACAATTCCTGCGACAAATTAAATAATACATCAGTCTATATTGTTAATTAACAGTGAGTACAACTTTTGACTAACACACAAGGTATGATTTTAGTGTTACGTTTGTTTTTCTTGCATATTTGAAAGCGCTAAAAAGCAGTCAAACAAATAAGTTGCAGGTTATTCTGGTTGTGGAGGGTTTTACGTCATTTGATAATTGGATGTAAATCAGATACGGTCATATAAACAAACACTATATTGTATATTTGGATAACGATATTTCCGTGTATGATTGGGCACATCTTTTAAACCGTCTTACACAAAGACTCATCATAAATAAAACCACAACTAATTAATATAGCAGGATTTTCTTCATGACAGGATAACACCTTTAGGACAGAGAGGAAACACTAACATCGTTTTAGATTCATATAAGCAAATTGTTTTATCTGGCAAATGAAGACCGTATGTACTTGCAAATAAGTATTGTCAATCTGCAAGCAACGCAGATCCTGAAAATCGGGGTGTATTTAGTTTGTTCTACTGATTATTCCTAACAAACTGCACAGACCCAGATCTGAAGGCGCATTATGCGACGGCAGATACGGGTTTTTCAAGTTTGCACTTCGACCTTTCTTATAAGCGAGTATACTACGGTAGGGTTAGAACTAATATGATTTATTTGAGGGAGGAAACAAACAACCTTAAAGCTTTAGTTTATGTGGTGTTAGAATATGTGAAAAGAACACAGATGGAACCAGATATGATTGAATACGAATAAAAGGACTCCTATTACAACGCTTTCATCATCGGTATATCCTTGATATGTACAACGTGACTCACAGCAGGTAACGCGATTTTAGATATGACGTTATAACTACCATATTTTCTGGTGAACAAATGGACAATTGGTTTACCAGGATATTGATACTTTCTTTTTATTAGTCAATTATATTTACTTATTAATGTTTATCAGGTTATTTGTACTTCCGTGTTGACAGACAATTTGTTAGAATTACTCTTTAGTGTTTACCAGGGTATTAATACTTCCTTATTGATAGGCGATTGGTTAGAATTACTTCTTTGTGTTTAGCAGGGTATTAATAGTTCTTTACTGATAGGCGATTGTGCAAACATATAGGATACAAAAAAGGCAATCAAACTTACGAGTCTGCGTTCCGTTTTAGACATTACGTAATACATGAATGGTTAAGGAACAGAAATGCAATCGTGTCAAGAGGACCTGCTTGCGAATGTGGGTATTTACTGATCTTCTTCTTCTTATTAATGATAAATCTTTCACGTTATCCATAATAAATTTGAAACGTTATGTTTATCGGCATAATATTTTAACCTACATATCCTTGCATAGATTTTCCGTATGATTACAGAACACAGACTTATTCAGGAATTATAAAACAAAATTCAATGAAACTGGTTGCTCTTGTCTCAAAGTTCTATTCTTTTGAATGTAAAAATTTATACTTTGAAAGCTGGTTTGGCCGAGATAAATCGCATGATAAAGTTTGCACGTGAGTTTGCACTGAGACAATATTTGATTTCCGCACACAGCGAGTATCTATCTAATCTCGTGCAACTGAAAAAAGCATCAATCAAAAGCTGCTTCTTTGGTACATATTGAATGTGCTAATACACAGTACAATAACACTTTCCTACGAATCAGAGTGGTGATTGTATAGGCCGCTGAATTGTGAAAAATGAGCAATCAAATCGCTGTTGATTTTAAAACAGGTTGTGATGCCCAGCTTACATGTACATGGCTGACGCTGGACCCAGAACAAGGTTAGCACATCCCACGCATGCCATTGGATGATATGATAAACTTGTCATGATGAAAAATATGTCACTCTTTGACTTCTGTTTGGTCGGAGAATAATGTTTTGTGTCATGCTTTCATTAAATTTGAACATTCGTTCGTAAATATGTTCAAGCGAGACCATAACAACGTTCCAATGCTATGTTTCTACAAATCAAGTACATTTTCTGAAAGATTAAAAATATATTTATTATTTATTACCCTAACATTCGTAGCAGTTGGTCGGGAATCCGTCCCACTGAGTACCTCACAGTACCTCATAATCAGTACATAGAGCTTTACAAGGAACAGTGGCTAATACAATTACATAGTTTTATGTTCCAAGTATCAGAATGTAGTTTGGACTATTTTAATGAAAGAGTGAACGAGAGATAGTGGGAAAATATTTATTGTAACTATTTCCTACATGTACACACATACATACGTATAAATAAACACACATATACACACACGCATACACATACACACACATATACACACACACACACACACACACACACATATATATATATATATATATGCATTTAATTACTAGACTCAACATTCACACTGCTATACCCCCCTCACACACACACACACACATACAAAGAAAAATTCGTAACTCGCACACACACACACACACATATATATATCATCTGCATTCTTTGATATGTTTGAGATTTCACTCTTTGCTGTTGCTTCTTTTAGATCATTATATTTCAAATATTAAAAATATGTTGTTATCTAACGTAGAAAACTTTATTTCAAATCCTACCAAAAGGGGTAGACTCCGTCAATAAGAAAGAGTTGGTCTAGCCATAGACGTCATTTCAATTTTATTAGAGGAGTGGAGTGTGTGGAGGCAAAAAGTGACGCGCTTGTTGATTTTTGTATATAGGCAACAGGAAGTTTAAAGGAATTCAGGAAGCAACTTCTCCCCTCCCCGAATGACGTCCCTGGCTCCTGATGGCCAGAACAAAATGATCTTTCTAATGAATATGCTTATTTCAAGAAGCAAGAAAGAAAAAATATTAATGTTAAAATCTTTTGGACCAGTAATTGGTTGAAAAGAATATTTTGGATAAAAAAAGGGTTTGATTAGTAAATCCGATTTCAGTTTTATTTTCTATTGTTATCAATTTAAAGTTATGGAATCAAAATTGAAATGCAAAAACGAAATGAAGTCTAAACGGCTTGAGCTTCAAACAAATTCAGGGGAGAAAGAGGAGAGAGACAAATGCACTTGCAAAGAGAGGAAAGAGGCAAACAAATATAAATGTATTTCCAGAAAGAAGAAAACGAAAAAGAGACAACGAAGACAGGGTAATGCATATAAAGATGAAATATGAAACATGAGAGAGAGAGAGAGAGAGAGAGAGAGAGAGAGAGAGAGAGAGAGAGAGAGAGAGAGAGAGAGAGAGAAGGAATATGTAAATTTCAGTTTAGATTTAAATATTTAGAACTGGTAAGTGAAAAGCACGTCCTGACTTAACACACAAATTCAAGTTTCAGAATCAAGACGGACCTATTCCAAAATATTACATTTATAAGAGGTCAAGGTCACAGCCATGTATTGGAAGCGATACATTTATTGGATGAAACAAACCCTTAAAAAGAACTTAAGAACTATTAAATTCAAGCGATTTTATCTCACTCATTAAGGATTCTGCCAGTCATATACCATTTAATATTTCGAGGGACACAGGATCTTCTCAAAATATTTTATTATCACCTAGGTTTTTCAGAGAAGTCATATTTTAATGAGAGTGATTTTATCCAGGGATTAGAGTGTGGCTGTGTTTATATTCCTCTCCATTGTGTACATTTGCCATCAGACTTATTCTCAGAACAGTGTGAGTTGAAACAGTGTTGTCTGTGCCCATTTATTACTAGGCAATAACCTAGCTGAGCATACGGTTGTGGTTTAACTTGTAACTAAAAAAGCCTTGTTTTGATCAGAACGTCGATCCTACTAAAAAGGAATTCTCTTATTCATATCCAGCGCGTGCAATTACTAGAGACATGGCAAAGAATGTTCGTGAAAATGGTGTTGATCAGGTAATTAATCCTTTAGCGGAAACATGTCAGGTTTTTGATGAGGTCACGTTTACTCCTCGCTTGGATCAAACAAAGGGTATTAAACACAATGATCTCATTTTAACTACTCATTCTCTATTCTAATCAAGGTGTCAAACGTCACATGTCATCGAACAGCAACGAAGATTATGAGAACTGAAGCCACATAATACCATTTTGTTATTTTGTTTAATAGTTGGGTCATTATGCGAAAATGGAGAACTCCTGAGGTACCTGCTGGTGGTGATTGGTTAGTGAACTATCGAACTGTAATTCCAAAGATGAAAAGACAGGAAATTTTTAGTCCGACCCATGCAAATCATATGGCTGGTCATTTAGGAATCAATACGACTTCTTACACGATCTTGAATCATTTATTAAAAAAATTAAGAGTGATGTTTGTACAAACTGCAGATTCTGTTACTCTTCTCAGACACAATCAAGCGATATTTAAGGCTCTCTTGCAGCCTATTGCTATATTGGCAAACCATTCAACAGAATTATGATAAACTGTGTCTGTCTGTTAGCTACGATTAAGTCAGGCAACCAACACCTGTTGACTATAATGTGTGCATGTATAAGATTCTCAGAGGCAATACCTTTGAGGAATATTAAAATTACAGCACAAGTAAAATATTGGATACAGTTTCTACTCCGTTTGGCCAGCCCAAATCTGTCCAGTCTGATAAAGGGTCAGATTTTAGGTTTATAATTTTTCTAGTAACCTATGCATGAACTAGGTCGCCAGGAATTCAAGTCAAGAATTCGGTACTACCGAACTAAAACGGATATAACTTGTCACTTTGTATGGAAATAGGTTTCGGTCTCTCATTCTTCAGTTTTCTTTAGATTAGTTAGTATTGTTCTTACAAAGTTAGAAAGAAAATGAATGCGTTAAATGTACCGTAGTAGTACTCTTGGGATGTAAATATATTAAAGGATATTATCTTGACGGAGATAGCTAAGTTAATCATGCAATCAAATTAGTACTACCTGTCCCACACACTGAGGATTTATGCGATGGAACACAAACAGGCTGTATTAACTTTGGTGTAATACATTTTAGGAATTCAGAACTTGTGAATAATCTAGACCAGAAATGTTCGCTATCTGCAGCACCACGAAACAAATGTACTAGAACATTACTTGAATATGAGTTCTAATTTTCAGTTGTTTCTATTAAAGCAAATAAAATGTACAACTACATTAAAATTAAATGTTTCAAAACTATGAAACGGCATCCGCATAGGATAAACCCTCTCAAACGGGAATGATTGAAGAAAGAAAATCAGTATTTGGTGGAGAACGATTTTATAGAACCCAGTAAACATGATTGGAGTTCACCATGTATATTTTTTTTCCGAACGGGATAAATATTCTGCATGTGTACAGGCTATGGAAAGGTGAACAGTGTGACCAAAACAGGTTAATTTTTATTGCCAAGAATAGATAACTGCGTTGTTAAAATTGGAACTTATATATATGTTACAAAATTGACTTACTAAAGGATTTCACATTTCGCTGACGGTAAGGGCAAAGGAAATACGAATTGATGCAGCTTGGGATAAAAGGTTCGCCTTGTAAATTTCAACGTTTAATGAACAAGATTAAATCTGGTCTCGATAATTTTAATTGTTACATCGATCTACGACACCTGGAAATATTACTTAGAGACAGCTGCTAATTCTCTGACAGACTCATTGATACATGTTTCATGATTTATCTATCGTTGAGTTTTACCGTGATTATGTTACATTTCTAGGACATGGGGGGAAGGGGCTTGCACAAGTTAAGCCTATAGATGCAAGGTCAATGATATCTCTGAGAATAATAATAATAATAATAATAATAATAATAATAATAATGACTTTGTATAGCGCCTAATATTTAGAAGCTCTAATCGCTATACAACATCTTTTATGTTGACTTCAAAAAACAAAGAACAATAAACTCCATGAAATTATAAAACAAAGACATCATGGAAATATTTAAGGTAAGAAATATTATAAAGTCTTTAAGTGGGAAATGATCAATGTGTCTTTGTTTCTAATTTAAATAGGCAATTTGTTACACGTTGCTGGGCCCTGGTATGCGAAATAACATTGTCCATATGCCTTCATTTTCATAGTGGGAATAATTAGTATGCGATTGTCAAAAGAGGAGCGTAAGTATCTTGCTGGTGTGTACACATGGATGTGGCCAGATAATTATGTTTTGCTGGAGTCCTTCAGTGGGACGTAGCACAGGAACACATTTTTGTTTGATTCTGGATCGAATGGATAGCCAGTGTAGGGTACAGAGCAGCGGGGATGTGTGCGCCATCGGGTACTCTAAGAATGCCCCGAGCAAATGTGTTTTGAACTTTCTGAAGTGCAAGTGCGAGAGTGCATGTCTATCAGCACTAATCATGCCACTCACGTGAGATCTGTGTCGAGACGCAACGAGAAATAAAGTGATATTCATTGCACATGCTTAGTAATCTCAGCTTGTCTTAACAGATTAACCGGGGAGGGGGAGCGGGCAGAACAAGCTTGATTCTTTTACATAATGTTGTCAGTGATTTATAATCTTTACACAATTTAGATAAGTGACGGTAAACATTTAATAACTTTTGTGTCCATATAAACTATACACTCTTCCTCGAATTAGAGATGCTTCTTTCAGATACAACATTCTTAAACATTTATATTACAGGAATTGATTTAGAATAATAATTAGTAAGACAGACATACATACATACATACATACATACATACATACATACATACATACATACATACATACATACGTGATTTACTTTTGTAATTTTAGTAATTTTCTATTTATAATGAAAAGCTTAGATTTCACATAGCACCGTGCCATACAAAGAAATGATACGAGAAGTTAGTTACGACTCTCTGCACACAAACTATAAAACAGACGAAAGCAAAACAGAGAAGATTTGTGAAACTGAATAAATAAATTAATTATCAAAGCTATAAATAACAATGTGAGAGGAAGATAAATTATTACGACACGAATTCAAAATAATCCTAATAAAGTTCTATGAAAGTCCCAATGAATGATTAGCCAAGAATCATGACGATGTCTAAATGGCATCGTCTAGAACTCCTATAAATAATTCACAAAAGTCCCAGAATAATATTTATAGTCTAAATAATGAACAAATTCTGTTTCTTCTGAAAAGACAAAACAAATGCCGTTCCTCTCAACGAATATCCAAATATAACACTATGCATGTCAGCAAACTAAAACCGAGCGCACAAGAAATGAGAATCGCTCAAAAAATCTGAATGAATCTGATTGCTCAGTTCTCTCCTTATATACACCTTCTAGTATGGCCACATTTCACAACATGCTATACATGAATGATCTTACTACTCAATTTAAGCCATATTTTTGCCTCTTTATGTGACCTAGAACAACCAACGGGAAGTTACTAAATTTTACGACAATCGTCTAAAGCCTATCAGCCAGTGAGCAATTAACACAAAGTCGTCATTAACTTCTAGTTTTAAGAGTATTATTAGTAATTGTCAACACATATGTAACATCTATTAATCCTACATAATTATACGCTCTTAATAATCATAAAACAGACTTTAATTAAGTTGATTCTGTCTAAATAAAGTGAATATTTACAATAGAACCATGAATAACAAGGACAAAAATTAGATAAAATATGTATCAAGAGTTACAATAAAAATAGATATGCATATAAATATTTATATTAATATACCTTAATGAACTGATTTCTTTTAAATATGAAACATGATCTACAACTAGCACACAGCTAAAATTGAAATCTGCCTTTGAATAATTCTGCTGACAGCGAGGTGGTGGTGGTGGTATCTTCCATTACAGCTCGCATAACGCCATTATTAACATAAACGCTGTAATCTCCTTTTAACTTTTATAAAGGCGTTCGAATGAATTTGTCAAATGAGCAGGATGATATTGAAATTTTCTTCCTAAATTAACAGATATAGAACTGTCATAGTCAGTTTATCAATCGTATTGCACAAAACATTAATTGACAACAAAAACAGAAATGACTATTCAAAACGAGTATGACCCGGGATTAAAATTATTTGTCTAGAGAACAATTACTTTATTTCTTTTGTTAGATTGCTATGATATATGCGCTCGTATTTAAGGTTAGAACTTGTTGTTCTATTTGGCTCAGATCTGAAAGTTCCAATCGCGACTATAAATCGGGATCTACACATTTAAGATCTGAGTGATTATCATATAATCATATATACGGTTAGGATTATCTTATACGCATATATACGGTTGAGTCCGCATCTATTACACTTCAGACCCAGTCAGTAGTATGTAAAATAGGATGAAGCCTCGCTTTGGGATTCTGGCGAAAGACATGAGCTGGGTGTATGACCATATATGGCCACGTCCTAAAAGACTATATATAAAAATCCCTGATATTGAAACGAACCAGCCCGTTTGACTGTAAGGTGACTTGTATCAATACAGGTAAGATACGTCTGCGTACAAATTTTCTATATACATGTCGTATAGGAATTTGTAATATTGTAATATTACTCTAACAACGGTATATTTGAAACACTGGAATATTTTAATATTTCTTTACTATTCATTAATTTAATGTATTGGAAAGTGTAATTGTTTGTAGAACTTGTATTTAATTGTAATTATATTCTTGTTTTTAGAAAAAAATACGACGTTCGCTACCAACTTTATACTCAGCATTAGTTAATTCAGAAGAAAAAAAATACTCCTTAAATAAAAGAGTTTAATATGTTGGTATTTTAGAGTAAATTCAGTTAATATATTTCTACTAAATGATTAATCTTAAATATTGAATTTTAGATTCTTAAGCTATTGAGAATTTATTAGAAATTTAATTATTTGTTTGTATAATATTATAAAAGGCAGTAATCATACAAACAAATGATGTTGGTCAGTGATGGAATGTTGTAGTTTTATATGTATCTCTTATTTCTGTACTTTAAGTTTATGTAGATTGAATATAATTTAATTTGTTGAGTATTTCATTAAATTGAGCGGTTTCGTCGGAACTCAAAGGAGACTTCTATCATTACACCTTGCCAACCTCTCGCATCGACACATTCTGCAAGATGTAGCCGTATCCATACCGTTATGCGTGACACCTCTTTAATAGCCTGTACTCTTTCTTCTATCTTAACGTATGGGTAATTCCTTCTCATAGCAATTACAATGAATGTTATGATAAGACAGAGAAACCATTTCATAACACAATCATTTGAAAAACGTTTGACATAATATGAGGCCTATCCGTTTAATTGGAGTAATAAGCTAACCTGGCGTATCACACAAATCACTGTTATTTAAAGAAGTCATTGGGTAATCGGAAAATAGATAAGAAATTTTAAAACATAATTCATTCGGTAAATACATTCATACCCAATTATTATTATAGGAAAAGACCAAAAGAAATAGACGATTAGACTTAAGAATGAATAGGATTGCAAAAACAACACACTTCGATTTATTTATTTAAGATCTCGAGATCAAACGTGGATTGAGGTCATATTAACCAATTGTCAATTTTACGTAGCAGGTTTTATTCTGACTTCCTATTTTAATCTCTACTCTTATTTACTGTGTTCATACACCGCGAAAAATGCACCTACTTTCTTGCCTTAATCCTGCCACAATAAAAGGTGATTGTCCCCGTTCACAAACTTGAAATAATCACCTCATTCATTCCAAAAGGTGCGACATGTTCGATAAACGATATGGCAGAACATTAACCTATTTTCCTTTGTTTCAAATTCTAGTACAAACTGGAATTTGTTAACATTCGAGAGGACATTTTCAAGGTAAATTATGTCAGGGACATGCTTTGTAGTCATTGCCTGTAAACAAGCTTTTATACATACTTTGGCTAGGGATAAGCATGAAACACAGACAAGACATATATAGGAATAATAAATTAGTTAGGACATTAGAAATACCGACTTTATACAAGGAAATAAAGGGACTATTAGTTAGGTATAGTGGTAATAAAAAAACTATGGGAACTGAGCAGTGATGGCACATATGGACTGATTTTAGAAGAAGAAACGAATAAAAACAAATCAAAACTAGAAATAGAAAAACCCCATATAAATTGGAATAGGGTGTGGGGAAATTGGACTTATATTAACTCTTTTAAAATACAGAGTATAATCTATACATACATCCACAACGCCTGGCTAACAGGGGAAGTGGCCTACAAGAGACGGATGATCAAAAAACAAATAAATTGCCCACTATGCAATAGAGCCATGTACACAAAGGACCACGTGATAACTCAATGCGACGAAACAAAGGAAGAGAGAACAAAACTAATAACGGAAATTATTAAGATCGACAAGTACGACAAACGTCAACTACTCTTCCTAGACGGTAACTTCAATAAATTATTGGTTCGACAAATAACAGATTTTATTACGGCGACATTAATCAAATGTGGTCCCCTAATGAAGGTTAGGGGTATTCAGAAAAATTTATTTAATAGAAATTTTTTAAGAAAATTAAATTAATTTTAATTAAATTATTTTAATTTAAATTTAATTTTGATATAAAAAAAGGGTTAAAAGGTACATATGAGGACGCTGCAGGGCTACACCACATGGCGCTACGCGAAGTGGGAAGGCCTGCAGAAGAGTGTGGAAAAGAAAAACCCAATAAAGTTAAAGAAAAGAAATATACACATATGTATCTATTTTTGACAGTCTATACACTTTTAATTATTTTAAAATCATAATAAATTCTTATACTCTTAGATACAACTACTATTAAGCTCTCTGGAATCTTTTTCCATACTTTTTCTGTCAAGGTTACATCCTATAGCAGCCTTGGCCCCCATAGTTAGGGGAAAATAAACAATTTTGGAAATTTGTGGCTATATTAATTAAATAAATAAATAAAACATGGCCGGACAAATTGAGGTAGGAATAGCACAGACAAATAAATTTGTGCGACTTTCTATCTCAAGGAAGACGGACCAATTGCTAAACTAAACTTATTAAATAGATAACTTGAGACCCATGGAAATATATCTAAATATCGCACCTCAATTTATACTAAATTCAAAATTTAAATAAAAGAAAAAATGTTAAAAATTTTTTAACTATATTCTTACCAAGTAGTAAACAACTGGGAATGATTTGAATTTAACATGGCTATCCTGAAGAAAAACACAAGTACATATTTAAATGTACCTCAATACAACACAAAATAGCACTATACATATAGCACACACCAGGATTTAAGGGACCCCTAGCCAGGGTCAACAAAAACGAAGTGTCCCTATAGAGTGGGTAGGTCAAATCCCAACTAGAAGGGACTACTAGAGCAACACTAAGGACATATAAATACCCCTTTTCAAGTTATAACCCCTTAGGGGGAAATAAATTTTAGAACTTAAAGAATGAAATAAAAAAACAACATAACAACATTTGGGGGTAACACACTTACAAATAAACTTTTCTAAATTTTTTTTGATGGGGGGGGGGGGGGGCATCTGTCTGGTGCCCCCAAAAAAGTAAGTAAACAAGCTTTTTCAACCTTGCGACTGAGAAATCTAGCTGTTTTGCTAACCTTTTTTCTCATATCTCAGTCCAACCATCTCAGACCAGTCGTCTCCGTCAAGGTGTCCAGAACTACTTTGTTTAAAAGCGTAATTAGATGTAGCTAAAGCGACCTAACTAGTTCTATATACTTGGTGTAAAAACAAGTATATACTGTCAGCTACATTTAATGACCTGAAATTTGAATGTGCTTATTTACATAGGATAAAATTCTCAAAGCTGTGTGATAGAACTATGATACATATTGCTCCGTGCACGTAGATTATAGATCGTTACACTTCATAGCTTCCCAACTCTATTAGCACACTACCAAAAACGTTGTAAAAGTCAGAAATATGTTATGTCAAACATGCTTTATTCTAATTTTGTTAATCATCTCCATTGTACCCCAGTTTAATAAAACGTGCAGGCAATCTTTGATCACAAATAATGCACTTATCAGCCAGAATGATACATTTATCTGTCCACACCTTATTCCACAAATAAATGTCCCAGTAGCAGATCCTTAAACTTTCCATATTTCCAATATAGAAAATATAAATTTCCAAAGAAATCGTGAACTTGAAAATTCAACAAAAATGATTATCAGCGAAGGTCTGTATTTGGAGGGTCTTTCATACAGTGTGTTAATTTTGTTAAAATTAATATAATTAATAACAGCACACGTATGTTACAATCAGTTTCGCCACCTCCTAAGAAAAGGTGAGTGATATACGATAGGGACACGGATCTCTAATTATCCGTGATTAAGCCAAGCACGAACACTCATGCTACATGTAATTTTTTCGCTATAATAATAACATATACACGACAATAGAAGTTTGGATCCAGTATCGTTTATTTATTTACAATATAATTTTCTACATTGGAACTGGTGAAAATTAAACATTTTCTTATAAATCTATTAAATATTTATTGTTAATTTCATATAGCATCCATATATTAATTATGATAATACGTCAATAATATACAATATTTTCTGTTGGTAGTTTTCCTTGCTCACGCATATAAACTGTGTAATTCGGATGCAACGGTCACCACATCCCTAAAAACATATTGGTATGCATGCGCCGCATATAAACATTGGGATCTGAGCACTAAAGGAAAATATTGGTTGAGATAATAAAAAAACATCTACTTTGGGGTTTAAACCGAGACAAGGAAATCCCAGTCGCGTGGTTACATTTTCTGTAATAATAATGTAACATCTCCACTGGAATTTCCTTGTCTCTGTCCAAACCCCAAAATACATTATATCTATCTCTATACCTAATGATGTATATCAATCATATCGAACTGGAGGGTTAGTCACCTTTAGTGGGTAACTAGGTGTGTGTAGATTCTGGTGACTCTAACCTTGTTTTCAAGGTCAAGACTTTGTGGTAAGTGAAGGTCACCAGCTTGAAAGCAAAATATATCTACAGTAACTTGACTGAACTGAACTTTATTGATACACAGATGCCCTAGTAAAGTCCCATGATAGATTCATATTTTTGTGACATTGACCTAACTTTCACGTTTCAAATATAGACATGTTGTTTACCAAAAAGAGTCATTAGAATCATATTAATCCTTGTTGGATGTTTAAATGCCTTGAGAACGTCCCAAGACCTGGTTAAGGTGTGTTCAATGTCTATGGGAAAGGAGGAGTACTTTGCGTGTAATGAAGTGAAGATACCAGCTTGTAAACAATTAGATACCAGCTTTTAAGCAAAGATATCTCCAATATAGTGAGAACAATACCGGTCCGAATTTCATCTGCAGATGACTGAAGGATGGCCAAAGCCCAATTAGTTATTTCACTGATCTAATTCTACATAAAGGAGTTTATCCATGAAGGGGGTGGGGGTGGGGGTGGCGAGGAGTAGTGACAGAAGCCTATTCAGTGTGTAAGTAAGATATATTCAGTACAAGAGAACCAACCCTGAACTAAATTAATATTTAATGTCCCAGATGATTAGATTTGGAATGGTTCTGGGGACACCGATCTCATTTTTAAGATCTCAGGAAAACTTATGATAGGAACTGATTTCGTTCTTAGTATTCTAGCACGTGTTTGACACATTGTTTGAACAAGTTTGAATCTATTTCCAAGATGACATTATTTTTTACCACAAATGGTTTTAAGATATCTTGAACATGACATTACATTCCTTTACGCAACATGTTAACTAGTCGCATCGGAAATTTGATTAGAGTCATGATAATCAAAATTAAGTCATGTTTGGCACAATTATACTATTCACAAGTTGGCCACTTAAGGACATCCCTTATATGCACACAATGTTGACCTTTAACCTATAACATCATGGCGATATGGTTTCACATTTTAACAGTCAAGGTCATGCAAGGTCACTAAGTCAACCGCAGCTGCTGCTTAGTGGTTAGAGCGTCCGCCGCGGATGCGGGATATCGTGGGTTTGATCCTCGGCCGAGTCATATCAAACACTTAACAAAATGGTACTAACAGTTGCTTTGCTTGGCTCTCAGCATTAAGAGGTTAGTATTATGACTAGTTGGCCTGGTATCAGGATAACGTGACTCAGAGGGATATCATGCTACATGTCTGCGGCATGATGTATCAGTGCTATACATCACTATAAACTGCCACATTGCTGACATCGTATCGATATGATTGAAAAAGTGTTATGGTTACGTTAAAAATCTCACACACACACACACACACACACACGCGCGCGCGCGCCTTGCTCAACTCCGAGTGGATGTCAATTCACACATAGTTCATATAATTAGCAGGCATTTATCCTTCCCTGGCAGTCTGCTAAGGGTTATTTAACGACCCCCACTTGATGTTTCTTTGTTCCAAACACAGGAAATTCATGTCCCTTACCTGTGAATCGCGCATTGCCAAAATAAGGCGCCATTTACGAGTTCATATGGTCATTTTACACACCTGGCTTGGACACCGCATTGTTCAGAGGAGACTCTCACAGGACGTTGAACAGAGCGGACGTGTTTTTGTGCGCTCTCAAAGAAATCGTACCAAGCAAACTGCACACGCAAATCCACTGGACGTTGAACAGAGCGGACGTGTTTTTGTGCGCTCTCAAAGAAATCCACATATGGCAATGATCTGAAACAGTGATAGCTTTGACCAAGCAAATTGCGCGTAAATCCACCGGAGAAAAGATGAAGGTGTCGCAGTTTGAAAAAGAAATCTACAGCCACTAAATGAATACTACGGAGAAGAAAAAATACTAATATTCAAAGAAACAAGACGGAAACGGTTACAAAGTGAGTTGATTTCAGACGTCAAAATAAACAAGTAAGACGAACTAGCACGGGAAAAAATGTCGGCTAAGAGAACCATGCTAGATTTACAGAAGTACTTCAAAACAAGGCGAATCGAATTCAATGGTGGAGAATATATTGAATGCAGCTACAAACATGGGACACATGAAATTTTATTTCCAGACTTGAATGGAGCAGTAAGACCAAGTCCAACATCAATACTAGTACATTTACAGATTACTGATACGAGGGTATCGGCCAATCTGTACTACATCAATTATGCAAAAAAATGGCTATCACGTACGGTACAAAGAAGAAACACCGGTACTACCACATGGAGAATTGATAATCTGTGGACATAGAGCTATAATTAAGAATCCTGATCCCATTTTGAGGAGGATTAAAAAACAAACAGCAGAACTCCACATAACAGGTATACCGATAGAAGTACCCACAGAAATTGTCGTGCAACGTTTTGAAGAGAAATATGGATTAAAGGTGGAAAATTCAAGACTCGGACAAATACCAGGATTTAATGTTTTCAATGAAACGAGGATACTGGAAATAGAGAGAACAAAACTACCCACAATTAAAAGAAAATGCTTTCTATATGGCTTCCTCTCAACAACCTGGTATAAAGGATGCATACACCACAGGAAATGTAATAAATGTGGAGAAACGGGTCATACACCCCAAAAATGCATTAGAAGGCCACAAATAATACCAGAAACACCGGATATACAAATAACAACAACAATCTCAAGGCAGGCAGAGCAAGTGACATCAGCTATAAAACAAACAGTCCCTACAAATATAAATAAAGAACAAATCATAAATAGATATGAGAAACCAACACAAGTAAGAGATTCAGGGATAAAACAACCACAGCAACAGCGACTAAAACAACAGAAGGAACATCAGGAAACTCAGAAACAATCAAAAAGGAAGGAAAAAAGTCAAAACCCAGAAGAAATAGAGGCCACAATACAGACATTAGAAGACACCAAGTCCAATCCAGACCAAACAATAAGAAGAACTGGAAATATGATGAGAGATGAAATAGGGCCAACGGTAAAACAACCACAACAACAGACACTAAAACAACAGACAAAACAACAGGCAGAACACCAGGAAACTCAGAATAAATCAAAAAAGAAAGAAAAAAGGATCACAGTACAGAAATTAGAAGAAAACGAGTCCATCCAAGATCAAAAAAAAAAGAAAAACGGCATTAGATGACGAAATTGAAAAAATGATGAGAGAAGAAATGTACAGAAGAGCTCGAGAGGAAAATGAAAAAGAAAAACCACAAATAATAAGACGAAGAGAAAA
Source organism: Unio delphinus (assembly GCA_029339505.1). NCBI lineage: Eukaryota > Metazoa > Mollusca > Bivalvia > Unionida > Unionidae > Unio > Unio delphinus. The sequence goes on from JAQISU010000306.1 coordinate 9,515,942, forward strand.
AGGAGACAGGAAAGACAAGAACAAAAACGATGTAAACTGGCATATGACGAAACACTGGAATAAATCATAATTTAATCAGTTGAAAAAAAACAAAAACAAAAAAAAAAAAAGAAAAGAAAGAAAAAAAAAATGTACCCAAATATAATTTAAAAAAAAAAAAAAAAAAAAAAAAAAAAAAACTATATCACACAATCAAATTATAGCATAACATCCTACTAAGATCAAGGGAGAGCCCTTACCTTAAAAATGGTCTGCAAAGATCAGGGTAAGGAGTCCTCTCCAAAAAAAAAAAAAAAAAAAAAAAAAAAATCAAATCCACTGGATTATAAGGCTTTTTGTGGAGTATATTCTATTGAGTAAGTGTTGAGCAGTGCTCAAAAATTGTGTTAGTACCTTAGGTACTTTGATTCTTTGTATTGTGTTTATGCATTTAGTCAATTTTTGTTATTGTAGCACGTTATCTTTCTTTTCAGCACCCCTTTTTGTAATTTTTCATTAGTATTTTGCTTATATTAAGTTTGCCCTGACAAACATATTTGACCGACGACGCAGACTGCACTAGAAATGGCAGAGGCTATTGGGACAAATCCCCCAAAGAAATTCAAAATCACGGACTTCTTCAATACCGTAGTAGAAGGGGAACTTGCCCACAGGAAGTTAGTGATTTATCATAGAGAAGGGTGCCAGACCCTAGACTTTGGGGCGGCCAAGATTTTTCCTAGACAGACTGAAGTTTTAACAGAACTTAAAGTGTTAGGGACGAACCTAGCAGAGATAGATGGACTGCAATACGGAGGGAGAAACAAATACAATTTATACCCCAAAGGTAACAAACCCCTCCTAAAGCAAAAAGAGTTAATACTAGGCGGACAAAAGGTGAAGATCACGGACGCAGATCCAATTGTAAGAGATATAGAGATGAAACTGGTAGACTTATATATCTCGGGTATACCACTAGAGATTCGTACTGAAGCAGTGACCCATAAATTGCAGACCCAGTATGGAATTCATGTGGGTAGCAATACCCAAGCATCCTGCTGGGGGCATAAAGATGTGCTAAGAGGAGAGAGAATAGTCAAAGTCCACCCTGACCAGGCTGCGCAAGTCCCAGCATATTTTTATGTTCTTGGATTCTTATGTAGGACCTGGTACCGCGGCTGTGACAAACACCGCCCATGCCCTAAATGCAAAGTAATGGGGCATGGCCCAAAATTTTGTCCGACTGCCAGCCAAACCAGGGACCCTACTTCATATGCGGCGAAATTAGTAGGAGATCCCGAATCAGGAACCGAAAAACCTGAACAAACTGAACAAACTGAACAACAACAACAACAACAACAACAACAACAAGAAGTCCTGGAAACACAAACTCAGATGCAAGTACAAGCGCAAATACACGCGCCACAGGACAGTCAACAAAATGAACCACAAGTGGATAGACAAGAACAAATCCTCGCGCATGATGATACGTATGTTACTCCAAAAAAAACAACCAGAAGGGAGAGGCCGACAGCACCCCTGAAAACAAGTAACAGGTTCGAAGGATTACCAATTGAAGAAATAGAAATGGAAGAACTAGGGGTTCAACCTATGCAAAGTGAGGAGGAGACGGAAAATCAGGGAAAGAACACTTCCACGCCAATAGTGCCTCAAAGGAAAAGGAAAAACAATACCCTTTCTGGCACTTCTACAAATGATGAGTCTCAGACACTCACTGAGAAACCTGCACCAAAAATAAAACTGATCGAGAAAACCAGGAAAAGGGAAAGGAAAAGAAGAATAGAGGAAGAGCCCCTAGTTGATTCATCCTCAGGAGAGTATGATCCAGACTTCGACCTCCTACCCTTATACCAAAAAGCGATCCTAATTGACTATACCTCAACCTCAACCGATCTGACATACGACGCGACAAATGAAAACTTGGACATAACAAACGGAAGTAAAGAGGGATTAAACCTCTCAGAACCATCAGACGTGACTGACGGGGGACCTATGCCCCCCAAATGATATTTCACAGTAATAAATAAACTAACTTTAATTAGATATAGATAAAAGATAAAGTATTATAATATTGCAACCTGGAAACCTAAAATGGAGGAATCAAACTTCCATATTGCATCACTAAACATAAATGGAATAGATAAGGACAAAATTGCACAACTAATAAAATTAAAGCAGGACATCTTACTAATACAAGAAACACACAATAAGTTTACACCAAATATTATAGCAGAACTAGAATCCAAAATGGACGCAATAGTTGTAAATAGCGAAGCACATGAAAACGATAGGAAAGCGGGGGTAGCAATGATTATTAGAAACAAAAATAGGCAAAATTGGGAACGAATAACAGAAGAAACTAGCTTAAGGAGCAGCAGAGAGGGTGAACCCTACAACGTTTTTAAACAAAATTTTGATTGAAATCTTAAAACGAGCCTTCCTACGATCTCATTTTAACCCAAAAAAAATGTCTCAGGGGCAAACCCTACAACGTTTTTAGACACAAAATTGATTGAAATCTTAACGAGCCTTCCCTACGAAATCTCATTTTAACTAAAAAATGAAAACGGAGACTTTTACGATTTTTTAATTAATTTTGGTCGCAACTTGTTGTCATCCACCCTCTCTGCTGCTACAGGTTAACAAAAAATAATAAATGATTTTAACCGAATATTTGATCAAGTCCGATACGATATCGTGTCCGAGGATCATGCAAATTTATTGTTGCGAATCCGTACGGGGTTGACTGAGCATGACTAAAGAAGTTTTTAAATTGATTGAAGTCCATATCAGAACACCATGTCTGCCATATATTTCTAAGAGTATGAGTATCAACTCCGTTGAATACAGCAAGAATATTGCAGTTATCTCTGATAACTTTTGGAACCTGAGTGTAGCGTTGAGTGACATATATCACGTCAGTGTTTTTATGCCTGCCTCTGGAAAAGATCCTAGCATGATTTTTTTGCTTATCTAACATTATATCGTCGTATACGACTAAATTGTTAATATCTCCATCAATATCATCAATGCTCGGTGCTTCATCGATATCGGTTATAAACTCAATAATACCCTCTCCGGATTTTTCTACCGCGCTGTCGTTAAAATCTTTTAGCACTTCATAACATCGTTGATCATCTACGCTAGGGGCAATTAAATACAACTTATCCCACTTCATCCATCTCATTATTAAATTGAGTAACAATTGCGTTTTACCGGATCCAGACGGCCCAATTATAATCATCCGGATAGAGTTTGGTAGCGCTGCATGATGCTTAACTGGTTCTCTTGTTTTAGTCGCTGAAAAATCAATTATATCCATATTTCTATACATAAATTATGGATCTATATTGTATGAAGTGTAAAACGCGTACTAGCACAAATGATGTGACGATGGTTACAACTAAAAATAACAGATCAGCACTTACTGGTAGATGTGCAACATGTGGTATTAAAAAGTTCAGATTTGTTTCTACAAAATCAAAGATTTTACAATTCGGAGATGTTTTAAAAAAAAACGAGGAGGTGATATCGCAGCCAAATTGGCAAAGCTCCCTGGAACCCCATGGGCAAAGTACCCCGGAGAAAAGCACCTTCCAGGACATAGCTACTGTGGACCGGGAACCAGACTTGATATCAGACTCAATGATCAAAATCAGTCCCGACCCGGTGAAGAACCAATAAACGCCATTGATAAGGCCTGTCACCTTCATGATGTTGCTTATAAAAGCAGCAATCTGCAAAACAGGCATCTCGCGGATGTGAAATTAATTCATGCGTTAAATGCTATTCCTGATAAATCCTTCAAAGAAAAATTGGCTTCCTTTTTAATAAAATCGGCTATGAAAAGTAAATTGATGTTAGGTGCCGGTAATTAATAATATGGAATCAATTTATTATTCCCCAAGAGGATACTGGAGGGGTAAATCAGCAGTCCATAAACTCGCTAGCGCTGCAAAAGTGAAAAAAACCACTGCGGCTAATTGGTTATCCAAACAGGCACTATGGCAAATTTATCTACCACCGCCTAAACAAATTCAATTCTCGCATTTTGATGTGACAGTTCCTAATGAAGTTCATCAGGCTGATATATTTTTTCTGCCACATGATCGTGGTTACAAATACGCTTTAACCGTAGTTGATATTGCAAGTCGATACAAAGAAGCAGAACCGTTAAAAACAAAATCAGCCACTGAAGTCGCTTCTGCATTTGAAAGGATTTATCGACGAGGTCCTCTGCACTGGCCAAATCTATTGCAGGTTGATCCTGGCAAGGAATTTCAAGGTGCAGTGTTATCTACAATGAAACATCATAATGTCACCATACGACGAGGGCATACTGCGATACATCGTGATCAGGCCATTGTAGAACGATTTAATCGGACGATTGCTGAGCGGTTATTTGGATATCAATACGCAAAAGAATTCATCCAAGAAAAAAGATCCCGTGAATGGGTTAAAAGATTACCATCTGTGATTACTGCACTGAATAACGAGATTACTAGAACAATCAACATGAAAACTATCAACGCGATTAAAAAGAAGTCTATACCCGTACAACCACAAAAAGATTTCAAAGAACCAATTCTTGGTAGTAATGTCACTGTTAGGTATTTATATGAACCAGGAGAGCTTGAAGGGGGTAGAAAAAGGGCTACTGATCCTATTTGGAGTGTTACTGCACACAAGATATCTAGTATAACACGATCAACTGGTAGACCTCCAGTCTATAAACTGGATTCAACTGCCCCTCAGCGGGGTTTTACTCGACAACAACTACAGGTAATTCCCGAGGATACTCAATTGCCACCGCATGGTCTTAACTAGCACCGTTGCGTCTATTGCACTCAAGACAAGTCAACATCACGTTGTTTCTGACATGACCGAGATTGTTATTTTTTCTGTCTACGGTGAATTGGCGAGGATCCTTATCCGAATACTGCCAATGCATTATACAATTGCAACTCACGCAGTGATTATTCTGTTGTTTCTTCAAAGTGATTATTAATTCAGCATCAATATCAAATTCTCGTTGTTTTTTTTTTGTCCTGTTGTTTGTAACCGGAGAGTTTTTTATCAATAATTTTAACATCAATATCATCCATTGTTGTGTCATTATCATCGAAAACAACTCTTCGAAGTTGATTTATTTTTTGTACTCTGGATACTGCGAGATAGACTAAATTCGACCATTCGATGCGATTATCTACGATCCAAACAATTGTATCCGATATAGTCAATCCCTGTGAAGAGTGTATTGTTGCTGCGTATCCTAGCGTCCACGGGGATTTATTAGCACGCAATGCATCTTCAACGACATTGATATCAACCAGCACAATATCATTTAATACGAGAATTTGTTTTTCACTATGTCCTGGAATATCAACTTCAATGTTCTGTTTTCGTGTATCCGATGGCCTATAACAAAGGGTACTGGAAGCGTTGCAAATTTTTCTTTATGCAATTCAAATAACTTCATCTGAAGTGTGTCCCTGACTATTTTTCTACTTGCAATTATCAAATCATTTGGTCTCCATGTTTCCCAGAAATCATTCATTGGAGTTTCTGAAATCACTTCACGCGCTATTTCGCATTGGATTCTATCCGGTTGTAATCTAATTAGCGCTTTGAATTCTCGTAATCGTTCATCAATTGATCTATAATCAGTGGTAATTTCTTCATAATAGTCTACAAAACCCCTTAGCCATTCATGTGGAGATGCACCGACAAATGGTGGTGGTTGGCCGTGATCACCGCACATGACGACTTTTGTGTTTTTGTTTAACAACCACTCGAGAAATGTTTGTAATACATCTAATGACACTGTGCATATTTCATCCCAAATTATGATTTCAGGAATGAATTTATCACCCATACGCTCAGGAGTCCATTTGTCACCCTTTCATCGAAAGAAACTGGTAAGTACAGGCATTTACCCCTCGCTGTATCATCTCTCTGGCGAGTCTGTGAGTCGGTGTTAGCTCAATCATGGTTGACCGACGAAATAATTCAATTGCACGAGTTGTCTTTCCTGACCCACCACAACCGTTTAAATAAACTGTCTTGTATCTACATACTGGATCAGATACCGGTGGTGCATTAGAAAATTCTGATTGAATTTCAATACGGTTACAACAAAGATATTTATCATCCATGGCAACGTCTGCGGATTCACAACACTCATGTAGCATCTCCTTTTTAAATCGCCAACGCCCCCAATTTTCTTCGGGATCTGTGAATGCCGCTACAGCTGATTTGTACTTATTGTGTATATACATCGAATCAGTGGCCACTCTAACCGCGGTATTAGGAAATCTATTTATCATCGAAAATAGATTAATAGAAGCATAGGCTAGCATTGAACTTCTCAAATGTGTATACTGGGAATTATGTCCATCACAGTAGGTAACAACCGTACCTAATTTCTCACCATTGGATAGAAAAGCATCCTTACGGGATACAAGTTTTCCCTGTTTCATTAAATCCGTTACAATAAAATCGTATTCAGCGACGTCTATGATCAACCGCGAAGAATATTTTGCATTGTCGTATCTTCCACCCTGGGTAAATTTACCGATTATTCTTCGTCCAAAATCTTTTGCTTGTTCTTTTTTACTTTCAAATAACTTCTTAGACCAATTCATGATTTGTTCTTCATTGAAATCTGGAAACTGTTTTCGTATTTCATCAATTATACGATCTAAATCGGGTTGTGGTAGCCAAACTTCTTTCTGAGCTCGATAGCATATAATAGCCTCGGAAACAATCAACGATATTAGCATACCACAATCAATCATATATCTCAATAGCACTATTGGCATCCAGTGTTTTTCAGATAGGTGTCTACCGAACCAAACATAACTACACGGATGTAATCCTGACGCTAATTCAAATGATATCACACGAGCGAATCCGGTTAAATCAAAATCAGGTAATGGTCCATTAATCGCAACACGAGTCATTTCATGTGTGGGGTGTCCAAATCGTTTGAAGTACTCAGCACATTCCCCATATCCGAGAAAACTTCCAGGATAACACGCGGATATATCAATTGAAATCATACCATCACGTGAGTATTTCGTATTCCACAGTCCTCCATGACCAAATTCAACGCAACTCAATTTAACATCCTCAAGAAAATCACTTCGTGTTGGACGCCATGAGTTTTTTTCTCTTGCGAAGTGAGCTACCACTGATGGAATAGTAAAACTACCCGTGAGTAGTTTTTCATGGGAATTCTCCGGTGAAAAATCACTAGCGATTTTTCTCATTCTGTTATCTAATTCTTCAACGCGATATAATTCACCATTTGGTCTTACAAATTGATCGAATCCTATTTCGGGATCTTCATCACTTCTAAGTAACCACACTGACACAGGATCATCTTTACACAACGCATGAATAGCATCGAATAATTTCTCTTCATAGAAAACATCCCCGACGAACTCCTTAGGGATATATTTCACGGTTCGTTCTCGTGGAAATACTGTTAGCGCAGGTGTCCACGCGTGTTTGTTATGATCAATAATCTGTATTGGCGCTCCATTTTTGTTATATTTCGGTTCGTATAAAACCTCTCCGGTTATCGTCATAACGGTTTTTGGAAATCGTAATGATGTTTCTAATTTAGCTATATCAGAAATCTTTGCACCATGCTGTTTCACTGTCAGTTCCCATTCGGTTATTTTCCTACGTCGCAGATCAGTTAGTTTATTTCCTCGGGATGCATTTGTGAAGTGTTCCATTACCCGTGTTGCCACGCAATTCAGTGAACTAGAATATTTCATAGGAGCTAGATTTGCGATATCGGGTTTATCCTTTTACGGATATATCCCATAAACCATTGCTGTTACGGGGTAAGATCTTTCGTAGTATGGTTTGTCAATGCCGGTTAGAATTCCTGGTTTGGAATCTCTACTCACAATGACAGCTTTTTTATTCTTGAGGATTGGTTCAAATTTATCCTTAATAATCCATTTGCCATCGACTTCGATAATGAATTTTATTCGGAAAAAATACTTTTTTTCCCCAACACGTGAAATTATCACTGCTGCTTTTTCATCATTCATGGTAGCGTCAACAACACCATCAATTCGAAATGTTGACCAGCAATAAGATGCTCCATCACGCTTGAATTCATTAAAACAGTCTCTGATTTTACTAATCATGGCTTTATCAAGAATTGTATTCTTTGGTGTATTAGAAACTATATCGAGATTGAATTGAGCATCTTTCCAGGGTAATCTCTTGGACGTTTTTTTTGGTTTATCGAGATTAAATTTAGGATTAATTTTTAATAATCTCTTAAACTCTTTCATGTTTCCGTCTATTAAACGTTTTTTTGGTTTATCGAGATTAAATTTAGGATTAATTTTGTTACGTTTTTTTGGTTTATCGAGATTAAATTTAGGATTAATTTTTAATAATCTCTTAAACTCTTTCATGTTTCCGTCTCTTGGACGTTTTTTGGGTTTATCGAGATTAAATTTAGGATTAATTTTTAATAATCTCTTAAACTCTTTCATGTTTCCGTCTCTTGGACGTTTGAGATTAATTTTAGGATTAATTTTGTTACGTTTTTTGGGTTTATCGAGATTAAATTTAGGATTAATTTTTAATAATCTCTTAAACTCTTTCATGTTTCCGTCTCTTGGACGTTTGAGATTAATTTTTAATAATCTCTTGTTACGTTTTTTGGGTTTATCGAGATTAAATTTAGGATTAATCTTCAATAATCTCTTAAACTCTTTCATGTTTCCGTCTATTGGACGTTTTTTTGGTTTATCGAGATTAAATTTAGGATTAATTTTCAATAATCTTTTAAACTCCTTATCAGCATTGAATTCAGCATTTTTCGAAGGCGTTCTCCTTAATTCCCTCATGCTATAATTAAAACAAGCATTTAAATGAAGAATTTATATATAATGAATCACTGCAAGTGGCTTATGATTGGATCAGTAACCCCGTGTAACAAATCATGCAGAAATGAGTTTTGTGGGTATCATATGCAAAGCTTTCGACGTGGAAGCCTTGGCCCGTTACCCTGCATACGATGTGGGGTTGGGGTTAGGGGAAAATCTCAGTTGTGTTTGAATTGCGGTGGAAAGCGATACAGGGAATTGAAGCGTTATTATGATAAAAGAATAAAAAATGGACAATCAATCAGAAATTATGACCCTGAAAAAGTCTCTGACCCTGACACTGTCAGCGACAACGTCCCTGACAAAATCATAAGAACTCCTCAAGACTACATCGAAAGATTCATCATTAAACCAAACAATGAATTAGACAAACAATAGTATTATGTATACGAATGAACCAAGAATTCAGACACCATCCCTTGATTACAAATTATGAAGCATCCAGTGATGGTGCTGTAAGACACTGTAGACTGAAGAAATCAGTTGGTGCTGTGAATAATCAAGGGTACTTGATGTTTACTGTTGGGAAGAAAACTTATCTCAATCATCGTTTCGCATTTGAATGTTTTTATGGATTGATCGAGGATGATTCTGTCATTGATCACAAGGATTCTAATCCGAAAAACAATTCTTTATCAAATCTGCAGGCTGTTACTCAAAGTGAGAATACCAAACGAGGAAAGACTGGAAAATGCAAAACGGTTGGGAAGAGACCTGTGAAATCTTTGAATACGATAACTAACGAAGAAAAAATATTTCAATCAATAACCAGCGCCGGTAGGCATTTCGATATTTTTCATCCTCAGTACGATTCGTTGCAGAGGGGATTTATCGATCGGCTATTTCAAAAAGGACAGGACAAAAAGTTCAATTTAGTTATGTCTAATGCGTCATATTTTTCATTTAGAAATATATCATTATTATAGAATAATGAATTCTGAAAACATGAATAGCATTTTATCCGAAATTTCAAAATTGAAAAGTTGGGATATTGAACTATCAGATGGGTTAAATCCTGATCAAATCATGTCTGATTTTCAGGATATAGAATACGGAGTTAGCACTAACAAGTATATGCTACCAAAGAAGTATGCGCTCATCAAGAGAATTCAGAATTCTATTCGGGACTCTCTCGCATTTTCCAGTGACGTAAGTGTGTTCGCTCCGTTGTATACCATCGTAGAACGAATACGAAAAGAATTGGGGTACGAATACGAATTGAAAAAGGAGGTTAATTCTAAAATTAGAAACCTACGGGCGTTAATTCAAGAAAATGAACAATTTTGATTGACCATTTATCATTATTTGATTGTGACCGTCCCTCATAGAGATTTTAATTTTTTTTAGCATTTTTTGATTGATAATGTCAAAAACAGTGAAAATATTTCACACTGAATAAAAATTGATGGACGGTTCAGATTGATCAATAAAAACAACAATGTGGAAAGTGTGGTATTAATTATTTTTATAAGGATTTCCACACTTTCCACATACCTGATAGAAGGTGTCTCACGATGACATAACACTTCCACGGTGGTATTAAAACTCATCCGACATGTCATAAAATGTTGAAAGTGTGATATTAATTATTTTTGTAGCAATTATGACACTTTCAACATCAATGATAACGCCCTTAACACTTCCACGATGGTGTTAGGTCGGATTGAAAAATTGTTTTGCAATTGAAACATTGTTTCTGATTTCAAATAATGGTCAATGAAGCATTAACAACCCGATTGGCTCGTGAACGACTGGATGCAATTAAGAGATTTGTACCAATTCGTGACTCTGTACGGAATAAACTACAACAACGACAGAGTCTTCAGACTGATTTTGCTGCGGGATCTGAAGAATTGTTTAAACCAGTAACCACAGCAACGAAGGAGATAGAGCGTGCTATACTGGGAGATGATCCTGACGGTAAAAGAAAAGAAGAGGGTCTTATTCCTGTGTTAGAAAAAATAGCAAAAAGAACTAAACAAACCAAAAAAATCCTTGCAATCACTTCCTCAGGATATATCAACCACTTCGAAACGAAAATTTAAAGGATTTCAGGAAGAACTAGTTAGTGGACTACCTAAATCAATTATATTTACCGAGAGCGCTAAACAACAAATTCTCAACGAGGATATAGACAATTTAGGTGAATTCGCTGCTAACAGCTATGATTCACAAGAGAAGTTTTTTCACGGACAATTATTCGGATTATAGAATGTCACATAATGAATGGGCTGATATAGTGTATGAAATAAATACTGGGAGTTTAGATAGAAGGATGAAGGAATACAGAGACTTCAAGAGAAAATTTCAACTCCAAATAAGACAGCCATACGATGAGAAGAAATTTCTGGGGAGTGGTCTAGTTGGAAACGCTAGCGTTTCATGTCCTGGTAGTGTTCTCAGTGATATATCACGATTAGAGGTTCTTGTAGGAGGGTTCCGAGCCGGAATTAACTCACCGGAAATAATTAATGAAGCAGCTGATATCTGTAGACGATTATTTCAGGGTAGTATCATGGATATCAGCACATATCGAGATTTCATTGGCGAGTTAGTGGAAAGTGGGTATCATAGTGACTGAATTGAAAAGTCAATTGATTAGATAAATAACAATTGAAAAATTGTTTCTGATTTCAAATAATGATCATACACTACAATCATGATAAACCAACCCCCGTCTACGTAGTTAATTCACGGTTTCCGGTTTATAGAGCATACTACGGAGATGGTTTAGGTAATACCATTGCAGGGTTATTTGCGAGAATGGCTCCAAAAGTGATGCCGTTGGCTAAACAATTAGGAATGAAAGCAATTGATGTTATTCGTGATAAGGGTATTGGTGCTGTTGGAGATCTTGCTGGAAAAGCGTTTTCAACTGCGAAGAATAAATTAACATCATTAGTGAAATCACGGATGAAATCCAAAGGATTTTCAAAACCGTTACCGTCTACAGCGGAAATGCCTGCGCGGGTTAGTAGAATTATAAATAACGCAGTAGATGAAAAATTAGCGTCGATGGTTTTAACCCCCGACCAAAGCAATATTGCAAATATGATAGCAGGAAGTGGCTTTAAAAAACTACGACGATGAAAATGGAAAATCGCGATTTAGACTCTGATAAATAGAATAAAATGTTCAAAAAGTCACATGATCCAGCGTTTGATATAGACGCCCCAGTTGGCAAGGATGATTCTGTACGCGATTATCAATATTACGCCTATCATGCAATAGACCCAAATAGTCGAGCAAGAATCGATCTTCAAGTCCATGATACCAGTAAATACTTTCTACCCGCTGAAGCGTTTATTGAAGTAGAAGGAGAAATTGTAACAGCTGCTGATACTCCTGCTGTACCAGCACCGTATCCAGCTGGTACTCAAGTCGGTTTTGTCAATAATGGTATCATGGCGTTATTTGAGAGTGCAAAATATCTCATTGATGGAAAAGAAATTGAGGCGATAGATCGCGATGTTGATGTGGCTACAACAATAATCGGGTTAGCGAGATATTCCGATGATTATACAAGATCAGCAGGACCTTCTATGATGTTTGCAAAAGATGCTACAAATACCGCTGGAGGAAAACAATTTGTTGTAAGACGACCAAAGAATAATGCTGGCACCGCTAATATTGATGCCGAAGATATGATTATAAACAACGATGTTAATTTCAATCTAGGAGCTGCAACACGTATTTCAATGTTGCAAGGAGCGCGTAAATCATTTTCATGCGCGATTCCACTGCATCATATATTTGGATTCTGTAGAAACGTCCGAAAAGTTATTTATGGAGCGAAGCATACAGTATCGCTTGTACGAAAGAGTGATGATAGTGACGCAATCTGGAGGATTCCAGCAGACAATGCAAATCCAAATGCTGATGCCGGTAAAGTCAATTTAACAAAAATATCATTGTGGATGCCAGTGTTGACTCCAGCAATCACCGCAGAAGAACGATTACTATCATGTATGGACCAAGGAGGAAAGTCGTTGTTGAGTTGGCTAACCGTGAGTACAGATGTGAAGCAATCAAATCTGAACGGGTTATTCACGTGGAATCTAGCATCAAAACAAGGCGTTTCTGCGCCACGTCATATATTTATTGCGTTACAGGATAACACACGAGTTGGCGATCAACGTTTCAGTCATATGATATTTGATCAATTAGGTGTGAAAGACGTCTCACTGAGAATAAACGGCCAACAGGAACCATCCGAGGATATACAATTTAATTACACAGAAAATCATATTGCACGAGTTTATCATCGTCTGTTGTCATTTATGGCACGTGATCAAAATGTGTATACTGGTTTGCAAATATCACAATATGATTTTAAAAATCTGTATCCAATCTATTACTTCTCACTGGAACATCTCGATTTGATGAGACAATCTGTTGTTGATATACATTTTAGAGCTAATGTGACTCGTGGTGCTATTGCTGATTATAGAGCGGTTGCTGTCATTCTCAGCGACAAATCAATGCTACTTGAAGGTGTTGGTGGAAGAATGAGAGTGGTAGATGCACCAGTGGAAAACATGTAATTGAAATTGCAAACGATTTAGAATCAATCAATTATGTATAATGTCATATAGTAATATTAGTGTTGCGTTAACTCCCGGTCAATTAAAAAAATTGCAATCGGAATCAGCCAAAAAATGTGGAACCACAATCACGTTGAAACCCAACCAAATGACTGGTGGTGCAAATAAACTATCGCTGACAACTCGTCAGGTGAAACATTTCAATGATGCACTAGTAGCAAAAAAGGGTGTTCAGATTACTCTTTCTGCGGCTGCTATCAAAAATATGATTAAAACAGGCGGTATATTCCCGTTGTTAGCTGCGATACCAGCATTGATTGCAGCAGCAGCCCCAGCGGTGGCTAAAGCGGCAGCGTTAGGAGCCGTTGGTACTGCAGCAGGAATGGCACTAAAGAAGGCAACTGGGAAAGGATAAAAAAAAGGGAAAGGGTCTAAGACTACCAGGAACCCCGTATTCGTGGTACAGCGGAAAGGGTCTAAGACTAGGACCGGTTTATTAATTGGAGAGTCTATGACTCAGGAACCTATGGTTCCCATGTCCAATTTTGATTTACTCGATGCTGCTAAAAAACTCGCGATTAAAAACTTCAGAGGTGTCTTTATGAAAGATCAATTACCACATCAACCAAACAGCGTTGAAACGGAATCATTAATTTAGATAACAGCACCGGACCCGGAACTCACTGGGTTGCATACGCTATTGATCCACGTGGGATTGTCTATTTTGATTCATATGGATTAGCCCCACCAAAAGAGTTTATGCGTTATATAAAAACCCTTCCAATGAAGACTTGGTATTCTACGCTACCAACACAACAAATGAATGACCCACCAATATGTGGCAGCGAAGTATTAAATGTCCTTAACGCTATTTCTAACTCCTTGAGTAACCCAAGCGGAAAACCACCACATGTTGTCGTGAATGAATACACTAGTAATCGCTGGAGAAAATCGAAGATTTTTCAACGAAGTCGTCAAAAACGATTTTAGAGAGAGAAAGAGTTTTACAATAACATGATTGATATTTGGGGGAGATCTTTGAAACCCAAACCCGATGACACTGCATCCGGTGATGTAAAAAAACTAATCAAAGATGAAATCGCTGAGACGTTAAATTTAGTAAATGTTGACCCGAACGAAATAGTTGTATTTCAGGACAAACAGGGTAAATTGAAATCCAGTGATGTGTCATTGAATGACATTTTGATACGGCAGCGCGACGCCGCTGAAAACTCTATTGCGCTATATTCCAACGGTGGACAGCTTAAACCAGGCGCACTTGTGTCTACGATCACCGACGCGATTGACGCCCACAAACGTGATCTGGAGGATTATATACGAGGTTATAGTACTTTTCGCAAAAATGTCGTACATAAATTCTTTGGAACCCCGCTTGTGGTTGGCATGACTCTCGCTGAAATTAAAGACTTGTTGAATTCATTCTTCGCTAACAAGGAAGCTGGAAGGATGATGACTGCTTCAGAAATCAAGGCAAATTATCTCGAGATTTCTAAACTAATAGAAGATCAAAAACCCAATAATGACATTGTTGGTAGGTTCTTTGGAAACCCGCTTGTGGCAGGAATGACTCTCGCTGAAATCAGTGAGTTTATCGGCAAGCACACTCACAATGCCTACATCGCTAATAGTTTCTTTGGTGTCCCGGCTACATCTACGATGACTCTCAAAGATATTAATATGTTTATGGTGAGACAAACAACACTTAATACCATCGTTGATAGATTTCTAGGGAGAACACCTGTGTCTGAAACCACATCGTTGACAGGCCCGACCCTCGCTGAAGTTAAAAGCGCTATTGACGAACAAAAGCTCACCAGCGAAATTGTTAATAAGTTCTTTGAGGGCAGTAAACCCCAAGATATCACGACAAAATTTTCTAAAATCGACTGGTATATTAAAGACCAAGCAGAGCTTGGAATCAGAGACCTTCTGATTTCATTCTTTTCTGACAGGAGGGGGATGATAGATTCTAGCAGAATCAGGGGAAATTATATCGAGATTTATAATGATGTTTTTAGACTAAAAGAAAATCAAAAACCAGTCAATGACATTGTTGATAAGTTCTTTGGATTCCCACTTGTGGCAGTCATGACTCTCGTTGAAATTATCGCGGCTATCAATAAGGTAAAAATTCCACATAGTGTAAGCGCCGTTAATAACATCGTGTACACGGTTGATAGTGGAACCTTTGATTGGATCCGAGGAAACAGAAATTATCTTTATGTTGGCCACAGACATACTGGTGTACCAGGTTGCTACCGACTTACAATAATACATCACCGTAAATTTGATTTGGAATTCAGCAACACGGGTATCAGAGGTGTTAACACATTGATGTATATACTAGAGAAAGTACCACCACCTCCACCCTCTATACCAGTCCCATTTCCGATTGTTATAAGCAATTCCGACGAGTCTGTGATTAGGGAGCCACTACCCTGGATAATAGAATTTGTATCCGGTGTCCCCTCATCCGATCCTAAAACCACTTCGTTGGCGGGATAATTGAAAACACTAGTTGGTTTAAAATAACAACAATGATTCCATCATCGTCGTAATATCGATTCGACACCGTGAAAGAGTTTTCCGCGAATTTGAAATTACTTTCCGCGAACTTGAAAACACAATTGAAAACACTAGTATTTTTAAAATAAAAATGATTTCATCAACGCAATGTCGCTATGATCAGGTCAGAGAATTTCAGACTAGACTCAAAACCCTCACTGAGGAGTATCAAATAAAAATAAAAAAATACCGACGAAGAATCACCGCAATTGATATTACTATGTACTCGGTGTCAAGCGTTCTCGCTGGCGCCGGAATAATACTTGCATCGGTTACAATGATTGCCCCGGTCGTAGTTCCAATTTGCATTTCTGCGGTGGCTACAATCGGGGGTATATCAACCGGGATAGCAAAAAAGATATCATCATGCAGCCAGAGTAAACTGCAGAATTACTTAATTCAATTTCATATTGCATCAACCGCATATTCGCAGTTATCCCTGATGATATCGTCGTCACTCGATAATACAAATATATCAGATAGTGAATTCTCAGCGATGGTCAGTATTTTTGATTCCACGATATCGAAATTAGAGCGACAACATGAATATAATAACAATGACAACACCGATGGAATCGGAAAACACGAACCCAAAAACCAAAATGATCTCAATAATCTCAACCATACCAGATTGTGAGTTCTCAGTGATGGTCAGTATTTATGATTCCGCGGTGTCAAAATTAGAAATACAACATGAGTATAATAACAATGACGACACCGATGGAATTACTTCAACAAATAGTGGAGAACACGAACCCAGTACAAACAAGCATGATATCAATAACATCAACGGAACCCGAGTTTAGTGTGAATTTCCCTAGCCCAGTCCCCGTGAAGGAGATAGCGCTAGCAAAACTACGAGTGTATCACAGTTGGCCTAATATCAGATCAAAATCATTTGGTGGTCAACAACCCAATAATTCTTTAGTGTTTGCAAATAAGAATAAACCCGACGGAACCCCAGACCGGAAAGTTGTTTCGATACCAACAGGGTCATACCAAATCGAACAAATCAATAATGAATTCGCGCGTAGAATAAAATTGATTACTGGAACAGAATCGAAAATCGCTATAAACAGCTTCCGATTTCACTTGAGCTTTTCCATTTACTCAAATAAGGCCTCTGCTATGGGCTAAAATCTCTTAACCCAAAGTAGAAAAGGCACATAATGAGAATCTTTGAAGAGCTTTTGATCAATATATAGTACATAACTATTCAATGGCTTTACTGTCTGTGGAAGGAGCTAGGCAGATTTTAAATTAGCCAAAATTTGGCTAAGGATTCCTGTTGCCATACTCAGTGAGGCTGGTACACAACTAATGTCCTTTTAGCCCAATTTGGCTAATTCCTACAAAGCTGTTCTTCACACTCTTAGGTTGAAACCAAATCTTGGCTAAATGAATGCTTAGCCAAAATTTGGCTAAGGATCCCTGTTGCTATACTCAATGAGGCTGGTACACAACTAATGTCCTTTTAGCCCAATTTGGCTAATTCCTACAAAGCTGTTGTTCACACTTTTAATTTGAAACCAAATCTTGGCTAAATTAATTCTTAGCCAAAATTTGGCTAGTGTCTTTTAGTATAATCCCCATGTATGGTTGCAGAATCTAGGAAACTGATTAGCCAAAATTTGGCTAACTGCAATATTGTCTGTTTCCATAATGTACTGTATGACTTTTAGGCAAAGACCAAATTTGGAATAAATGTATCCTTAGCCAAAATTTGGCTAGTGTGAACAACAGCATTTAGTACAAGTTGCATGTATGGCTGTTAGAATCAAAAAGCGTAAAAGCAATTAATTAGCAACATTTGGCTAATCACCTCAATGTCTCATACCATAATGTACATTTATGACCTCTAGGTAAAAATCCAAGTTTTGGAGAAATATGTTTTGCAAATGGATGATCAGCCAGCATTTGGAAAAATTAAAATAAAAGCTTGGAAAATAGAAAAATAAAAAAATCTTTCCTTCTTTCAGAACAAGTGTTTATACAGTAGACTCATGCTGCATGGCACCCTTTTAATTGCAAATGGAGTAGCACTCAAAACCTAGTTTAGTGGCCACCTACTTCAAAACTCCATCTTTTCCTTGCTCTAGTTTCTATCAAGTTTGCCTGCAGATGTTGACCACCTGATCAATGACCACTGTTTTTCTCCCATGGATCCTTGTGTACTGTGCAAGTGATTATCTAAGCACGTTTTTTTCCCCATCATGGGACTAATCAACCACACTTAAAACAAAATATTTGCAATCTCAACTGCCTAACTGATTTCAACAACTGTCTATAATTACATGTATATGGTTCAGTCAATTGCAATCTTGCAATGTACTTTGTTTTCCTTATATGTTATCAATCCTTTTAAATATCCATCTTCTTTTATGTACTTGACCAACTATTATTTCTGCTCTTTCTCTCTATCTGCTGCCATCCTCTCACATTTCCTCTCTTATTATATTGTTTCATGCCTATATCTTAAATCCTTGCACATTGCACTGATCCAGCATACAAGGTCATCTGTTGGGCTACTAATGTTACATGTAATTTGAAAATGTATATAATTGAGCATAGAACGTAGAGTGTAACATTCAAATTTAATGAATGGGAGACTACCAAACCATCCCAGTGATTCTTATAAGGTTAGTATTTTTATATAAATTCATGAGGTAAATTATCTATTTTACCTCCATCCACCACCATTCCATTCTAATGTGTGCCAACCCTACTGTTGATAAATGTGTAATCAGAATAGTCTAGTAAATACACCTTTACTGAGCTGTAATCCCGAGGAAATGAATAGTGAATCAAAATAATAATATATGTACAGTAAAACCTGTCTTGATACCACTGTTATGAAAGACCATAATTTCCATACACAGACTTATTGATTATGTAGGATTATGACCTGTTTTGAGAGACCATTTCTTTTGGCAGAAGGGGTGGTCTTTGAAAACATGTTTTACGGTACCACAATGCTTTTAAATACCCAAATTTGTAATGATAATATTACATGGCATTTAGAAATTCTTATTATAAATATAAATTTAGAACTTTCTGAAATGTATTATATCAATCTGTGCTTGGTCAAGTTTTGCCATAAAATGATGTCATGACATTACTTGTGGAACTTTAAAATTCAGTACGCTTTGGCCAATGTGTTTCCTGTATATATAAATCTTTGTAAGGAATAACTTAATTGGCTTTGACATTCAGTGAACCATAAACATTTTCAGCACAAAAATAAAGTTCTGCTAAAATATATAATCTCTTCAACCATCAAATTGTCTATGCAATAAGAATGTAAATGAATAAATGAAATGCTTGTAATTGGTACTATGTCTTTATTTGAATATTTTATAAAAAGGGATAGGAAGCACATATTGGATTATGTTAATTAGGTCAGATAGAGTAATAAAAAGCATATTATCAAGTATATATCATGGTAATCCATTTATTTTTAAATCTGACATCATATAAGACAAGTTACTGAAGCTTTAAATATAACAGTAAACACAGACATAAGGTTTTTTTGTTTCAAGTTCAAATGCACATATTAATAATTGTGTAAAACTTTGCTCAGGCTCTGTATGTCTTTGAACTCTTCGCAGAGTCTTTTTTGAGTAACTAAGGTATGGTTGCCATCAACAATATCAACGATACCTTCAGACTTGAAATTCAATTTTTATGAGTCATCACCAACATCTACAGTTCCATTTGCAGGAGGAAATTCCTTGAAGTTTCCATTTTGTACCATAACTTTTGCATTGATATACAACCTGCAAACATAATTATGATCAATGCTTCTGACAGCAGTTTTGCTTGATGAACAATGCAGGGTCTGTATATCAACCTCAAATGTTCCAAGAAACTTTGACTGAGCCGCATGCATAAAAACATTCTGCTCATTCTGAAAAACATAATCACATTGGAGATAATGAAAATCATAATCACATTGCAGATAATAAAAAACATGCTAAGCAATCATAACTTGATTAAAATGCCTTTCTTGGTATTTTGAAAGAAACTAAAATTCCTACCAATGGAAAACATTATAAAGCTTTTCAGAGAAGCATTTACTGTAGTCAATACATCAATGAATTATAATCTTCTATAAATGTTCATGAATATTCATGATAAATCTCATCTGACTAGAGTTAGAAGTCCTTCTATAGAAATGCTACCAAGGCTTCATGCAGAAAGGCAATGTAAAATAGTCTGAGAAAGAGACTTTTACTATTTTTGTCAATGTTGCTGAAAGGTTATATAGCGCAAACATCACATAGAGCTGAATTTCCTTTTTAAAATGTTAAGTTACTTACAAAAGTACAGTGCACTCATTAAATATGGATAATCTTAGTCAAAACTTAATATATGTTAGGGACAAACCAGTTAATCTTCAGGGATGGTTGTTGGAGGGGTGGGTGGGAACTAAAAAAAATAAGTGAATAGGAATTCCAAAGAATGTTTGCATGATTTTAATGCTTTACATATCTTTAATAATTGTTCAGTCATATCATTACAATGTCTGGTGTGTGACAGTTTATAGTGATTTCTATTATTGGGCCATCATACAAAAGACATGTGGCATGCTGTCCCACCCATTTACATTATCCTGACACCAGGCCAATGAATTCTAACACTAATGTCTTAATGCTGGGCAATAGCAATGCAGCTGTTAGTATCATTGTTACAAGTCTTTGGTATAACTCAGCCAGGGTTCAAAACCGCAACCTCCCACATACAAGGCAGATGCTCTAACCACAAGGCCACTGGTTCATTGGAACTCCAATGCTAATAAGAATGTTAGCTTGTAACAAAGCATGTCGGATAAATGTGTTGAAAGTTTCATCGTGATTTTGTCACACAGGGGTCATCTCTGTACTAGAACTTTAATACTATTTTAATGTATGTGTGTGTGTGACAAACCGCATAATAACTTTAATAAGTTGACAAGATCAGACTGAAATAAAAGCCACAAATTGATTTTGAAAAATTTGGAACTTGTTTTCATGGCAACCTCAAAAATATTTATTAATGTTTATAAAGTTAAAAATATTAACAAAATATGGTACTCTTATTGATGTACAGATGAGTTAAGCTATTGGTGGATGGAACCCATTTTATATTCCAGACTTTTCAGTGGGTGTGATACTTATAGAGATCAGGTTTGGGAGACTCTAGAGTTCATTGTGACTACTTTCCTTTATAATTACAGAAATCAAATGTAAAGACACTGTATTTACTGATGAAAAAGCATATTACCTTCAAAAATGTGCTTAGACTTTCACAGAAACATGTGACACTGTTGCAGTCCAACTGTTTGTAAAACAGCATAGTACTCATGACATGATCTGTCCAAAGCAATTCCACTGTAAATCCAGCACCCCCAATACACTATAAAAAGATAAAGGCACATAGTAGCCAATTTATAAGTTTTTTGTTTGTTTGCATACTGACAATGAAATCCACAAAAAGCATATACACAAACTATTCCATATTAACAATCCTTTATACTGAATTAGAAAAATAAACATAACACGGGTATTATAAATGCTGCACAAAATCAAATTATGGCAACAAGGAAAATGCATGTTAATACTGGTTTTCAATACAAATTTGACTGAGTCATATTTTTCTGCACATGTTCTCTATATATTCTCAGGAATCAATGACCTACTGATAATCACACACTAAGTAGTTATTGAATTACCTACTTGCAGATTGCATTAATTACAGTTCAGTTTTGCTTGCCACACATTTTAGTTTCCAAAAATGCACACCTTGAAAACTGTTATTACAGATCTTAATTGTATAAACTTTATGAATAAACTGATGTAAAATGGTCAGTTTGTGTCCATTTGTGACAAAGCTTTCCCAGATTATAAATGTATCCACCAGCAAGTCCACCATTAACTCTTATTCATTATTCTGTAGCCAACTAATATAAAGGAAAACATTTTAAAAAATATAAAAATTTGATCTATATTTTTATTACTTAAATTTCATTATCTGGTATAAATAATCATTCTTCATTGCTGGCATTTTTGCTGTCAGGTTACAAATAAAAATTATATCATTGATGAAATGTAAAAATGTATAATTCAATGGAATTTGGAGACATGCTAATGGCTCAACCCATGAAAAAAGGTGTGCAGCTTGTTCACATCAAGTATACAATATAATATACATGTACTGATCATGAATTGTCTAGTTCAAACTGTTTTAATGTATGGACCATTTTAAATGAGAGTTTGCAATGTATATGAGCAAAAGAGAATTTAATATGCTTTTGTTAATTACCTTTATACATGTTTCATCACTACTAAGTCCACATTCTTCAACTGTTCCAAACTTGTAATTTATATCTGGATCTGTAAGAAAAGATTTAATAGCATCTTCAATTCTAAACTTATACATACACTATCTGAAACCAACTTCTCTTAAATCACCCTCTCTTTCATGCATATATTTCATGTGATAAATCAGGAGATTGACTGTTAAAACTAGAATATTGACAATTCTGCAAAGTCCAACTAAAATGAACATGATTTATTTTAAGTCAAATTTAAAACCAAAGACTTCTTTAACCTGACATGCATAACTTTTATATTTTTATGATTGTCAAAATGTTCCTTGTACAGATCTGAATTCATAATTAATTGTGTTGTATGGTCACATTTGAGATGAGAAATTTGAATACACTATATTAGATTGATGTGAATGACAGATCAAGTTTTTGACAAACACATAATGTTGGCAACTGATAATCAATTATAGGATTTTTAAATCTTCTAATACTAGTATTCAATTAGTTTTGATTAGTGTTTCTATTTTTGTACATGTGTATAAAAAATTAATTATCTTAACAATGTAATCTTCAAAGGTGATCATGTTCACACAATATTTGGAGGGTGTGTGTGACCTGACTCTTTGGAAACTGTACCTAGTCACAGTCAGCAAGTGAACAGCAGCTTGATTCTCTATAAACAGTGTGTAATTAATTTCAGAGATTGGATTCTCAGTCACTACTCAGCAATGAATGAATTTGAATTCTGAATTTTTCTGGCTCACAAAATTGCATATTGGTGTAAAACTATATGATACATCTATATATATGAGATTTGGTCAAAAACTTAATAATATGGTTTGAAAAAGTATTCAGCAGAGATTAGAACTGCTGCATACAACCCGTCAATAAATAATAACATTATATAATTCTGTCATTATTGCATGTCTGGATAGACATTTTGAATATTTTCTGTCATGGTAAAAATTAATCCCATTTCCAGTAAATCTGCAGTTTTAACAGCAATACATATCCATAGAAAAACTGTGTTTGGTCCACAAAATTCAATAACGTTACACAATATTTTTCTATCTCCCTTTCTAGAATCTGGAGAAGAAAAAAAACATTTAGGTAATATTGTCTGGTAAAATATAGAAATATACTTACATTTCACTTTTACATAAGTACCAATATCTGTGTCATTAAGATTTATGCAAATTTTTCCTTGTCTGCTGAGAGTCAAAGACCATGTGCTGAAGGAGAGCAGATCCTTATTGTAGATATAACAGCTATCAGACCCTACAAAAAATGAGATATTGTATGTGTCAATTAATAACAGCATTAGGAATGTTCCTTTCTCTTTACAGTACAATTATCATTATTATTATTATTATTATTATTATTATTATTATTATTATTATTATTATTATTATAAGAAGAAGAAGAAGAAACAATGAATAAAAACATACTTAATACATAACCTTGTCAGTTTCTTGGAAAAAACCTGAACATTTTACTAACAAATTGTGGATTTTAAATCAATTAGCAATGTATTTAAGGACCTGAAACAGCTTATTACAGTGCAAAAAAATGCAGGCTGGTTGTTTGATTGTTGCATTGTTTCATTGTGTATCTATCCTGAACTAATTATTATTATTTACTGAAAATTAAAAGTTTCATTGAAATTTCAAAATGAAAGATCATGCTTTCTTTAATTTGCTTGTTTATATGACACAGTATACAGAAACAAATCTTTATTTTAAAATTGTTTCAGGTAGAAATATAGTTCAGTAATTTCTATTTTTTGTGTAAAGGCTTTTAATCATGAAGTGTCTCAATTGATATATTTTAAGAAATTCTGTTGTATATAGCGTTCATTAAAAACAATATTAACTGTACTTACTCTCTCCTGTCACACAAGCCTCTACTGTTTCATGCCCCTTCTCTGTTTAATCTTCTTCATGAAAATCATAAACTGATGACATTCTTAAACTGTGTTACTTCCTGGCTCATAGTGTGCTACTACTGGCATTTCTAGGTGGGCATACAATATTTAACCTCTCAAAGACATGCCTTAGTCCAATGTCTGTATAGAACTTCTGACTTTTGATCTTGGAGTTGGATCACATGGCTTATTAGTCTGGTCTTTGATATTAATGGTCATGAACTGGAGCTGTTGATGCTATGCTGATTGGATTATCAGTGATGATTTGTTGGATGATGTCTTGCTTTGTGCAAGATAAACAAATTATATAATACTGAAATGCCCATAGTCAAAGTGCTGATCTCACAATTTGCACAAATTATGACCATGTACAAATCATTTTCTTTAAAATCCTTTAATTATAATGCACCATCAATCTAAAAAATTGTATAGCTTATTCCACTTTCCTTTTCTTAACCAGCAATTTTTATAGATAGTGTAACATCAAGATCTTCCACCCCAACCCCCTAATTATTTATTTCCACCTCCCTTACAACTCATTAGTTTCCCCCTCTAGTTCTAACTTCTACTCCCTTGCCTAAAATAATTAATTTCTTGTCAATATGGACACTTTGGTAATAAGCTGAATGCAACATGTATATATGTAATGAGTCTGCTAGCAATTGGAAATGGGGTAGATTCAGCTATCACATTCTTTTCCCCATTCAACCAATTAATTTATTTTTATTAATGCGCCCTTTGGTAATACACTTAAGGCATACATGTGAGATACCACAACATAATGGATCCTTTAACAAATGGGGGGGGGGGTGCAGATCTATCTACCTGATCTATCTACCTGATTTTCCCCCCACTATTATGAATTAGTTCCGTACACATAATCTATTTAGTATTAAACATATGGAAATACCATGCATGTAACAGGTCATACAATATATTGTGCATGGGGGTACATGATCAATTAGCTGATTATTTCTCCTAACTGCAATTAGTTTCTTTTCCTTTTCTACATTTGATATATAATGCAGGTATATGTTTACTTTACAAAATCTCACATATGGATGATTTCAAATGAACCTTTACAGTTAAAAGACGTTACAATTTCGGACTAATAGATTTTTAACAGTCACTTGCATAGTATAAGACATAACTGTTAAAGAATCTTCCTGGTTCTTCTTAGCAAACTTACAATGCATTGAAATGGGGACCTGGTCCCCAGAATGATTCTGATGACCTAAGTGGTTAGAGCATCCACTTGTGATGTGGGAGGTTGTGGGTCAAATCCCAGCTAAGTTATATCAAAGATTTATACAAATGGTGCTAGCATCTGCCTCACTTGGTGCTCACCATTAAGAGGTTAGTTCTGAGAATGGTTGGCCTGGTGCCAGAATAATGTGACTGGGTGGGACATGATGTTACATGTCTGCAGGGCTATGCATGAGTGGTGTACATCACTTTAAACTAAATATAAAAATCCAAAATATACACACACACACACACACACACATGGTCATTTACAAGGTTTTGAAGGAAAAAAAAATCTAGAGTGAGTGAAAGTGTCCAAGGAAAAATATGATGGGTACCTCAACAAATAATACTGTGTAACTCCTTTGGAATTGGATCAACAGATACTATACACATAAATGTCAGTAGAGATCAATGATGTTGCACTTATAATCTTGGCATCTTCTTCCCACACATTATTGTTTCCTTATTCCTGTCCTGTAAATACTTATTTACATTGTTTTTGTGGTAATTTGTAAGTGATTTAGTAATCATTGTGGAGCACATGTCTGACAATACTATTTCAGGAAATTTTGAAGCCGTCTTCGCTTGTAGCTTAAAACATACAATTGAGAAGAGAGAAAGATTAAGCAATAGAGAAAGACTGATATAGGAAGAAGAGCGTAAGACAGATGAGAGCCATAAAAACAGACTGGAAGTGAGAGGAACACAAGAGGAAGACAGAAAAGAAAAAGAGGAAGACAGAAAAAAGAAACATAAAGACAAAGATGAGAGAGAGGAAGAAAGATACAAGAAGATAAAGAGAGAGATAAGAAAAAGGGCAGTTTTATGAAGGGAAGAGAGGCATAAAGAGAGAGAGAGAGAGAGAGAGAGAGAGAGAGAGAGAGAGAGAGAGAGAGAGAGAGAGGGGGAGGGAGTGAGGGTGTCAGGGCTGATTATTTTCCTGTAGGAAGAAAATCACCTGGGTAAATTGTTACCAAGGAAATTGTTAGGAGGGGAGGGGGATTTGGTCTTTATGACACAGGCAAGACTTATGTATAATGAACACCAGCTTGTCATCCAACATATATAAAATCATGGAAAATTTTTGAGACCTTTTTCAATAAAACCATAATGTTAAGGTGCCTAAACTGTCAAATCAAATATGGTTATCCTATTTTTAAAGCACCATTAGTGTCCCATTTTTATAGCATATTAGTACTATTTTTTTTTTCATTCTAAAATGTTGGGTGCAGTCAAATTTGGAGGCATGTCTTATAGTGTTACTTAACCATGGGATATTATGTGACACTGATTAAGTCCCCTCTGTGCAGTACTATATGGTATCAAAAATCATTTCTGCTACCACACATAAACTGTGCAATATGTTACCAATTAGAAAAATATGTAACCCATCCAAGAATTGGGAAAAACATAATATTCCTTTGAATAATATTATGTTGATGATTGTGTTAACAAATCTTATCATAAGCGACTGAAAACAAATTGCAGATGATTAAATAAAAATTAAATGTGTTTAAGGTTTCTAAACATAGATAATATAAAAGCTGAAATAATGTTCGAATATGAAAAATCTACAACTTTAAGACATATTGTTCTCTTTAGATTACTGTCTTTAAGACATTATTATCTCTCTATCCTACGGGCTTTGATGTAATTAATATAAAGATATTTATAGCAGTGCATAAACTTATCAATGTTTTATTAATTAATACACAATCAAAACCTCGCCTATGTATGCCATCTTTTATTGTGCTATTTTATTATCAATGAAATAATTATATGTACTAGAATTTATCATGTATATATATATATATATATATATATATATATATATATATATATATATGACTTGTCTACTTTTATTCAGTAGACATTGTTTTTTTGTTTTTGTACTATTTTCCATGCAACACCAGCAGTTGGTCGGATCCAACCCATGACTTCTTCACAGTTAATTATAAATGTTCATAACTTTGCAGAGAATAGTGTTAACATTAGTACATAGTATTATATTCTAATTCTGAACTCATTACAGAATATAAGCTATCGAAGAAAAGTAAATTTATTGTAAGAATTTCCACTTATATACATATATGTACCAATACATATATGCACATTAAGCCTTCACTCATTACAAGTTTTATAAAGTAACTATGGTTGTTACTCATTTCAAAGCAATTCAGTTCTGCTATTATTTTAAATGCGTATTTTCCCTTAATAGCAATCTTTGAAAATTAAACAATTATCATTGTAATAAGAGTTTCTGACACTAACCTTGCCCACTTGATAGGTTTATTCTTTCTCCAAGTGGATCGTTTTGAATCTATATTATTTTCTCATCAGAAATAAATTTGAATACATTCATCATAAACATCAATTAGGACAATTAATGTTCATAAGTTTGAATGTGTAATTTTGAACTGAAGTATCTAAAACTATATTGTTGCTGTTTGCATCTACTTTGCGTCTGTGTATAGGCAACTCAAAGTTATTGCTCAATACAATAGCGTCTCCCCTTGAATCTGAATGCAAAAGAAATTATATATTGGTAACCCCAAGATGATCTAATATGTCTCCTGTCATTTAGTAAAATGTGTATCTTGCAATAGATATATTGAGTATTCCTCATTTTCTTCAGGTAATTCATTACATCTCCAACACATAGCAATATGACAGGATAGATTTTTCACAAGGCAGTTCTTTTATATAAATGTCTACATGGAACTGCACTAGAATATCTTCAGGACTTATTCAGGCCTTTTTCAAAAAAAATACCAGTTGGGATCAATATCACATGGAAAACTTTTAGTACCAGAACCAAGAACAGAACAATTCAAAAAGAGTTTTCAATATTCTGGTACAGTTGTATGGAATAAGCTTCCACTACATGTAAAATCAGCTGAAAATATTAGAGTACTTAAAAAGAGATATCATGAGCATGCATGTGTTTATTATAGATGATGATCATACCTATATTTATAGGTATTTCCTTCATGACAGCTTCTGTGTAGACTGTGACACTAATTATTGTTTGTTTTGTATGGTTTAACGCCATTTTTAAGCACAATATAGGCTATACATGGCGGCCAGAATTATTGGTGGAGGAAGAACCCGGAAACCCCCCAGAAAGAACCACCGACCCACGAGAAGCTACTGGCAAGCTTACTCACATAACTACATTAGCCGAATCTTAGACTTGAACACACACAGACAGAGGTGAGATGGCAGTGATCCGTAATGGACAGCACTTTAGACCACTCGGCCACTCGAGGCCCCTCACTAATTATTGCTATCTTCATATAATGTGCATTTTCATACTCTCCTTAAGAGGGCCTCAAGGGAGAATAGTCCTTTACTAACGAGTCACCCTCTATAAATAAAGCATTACATGTATTATTATTATTATTATTATTATTATTATTATTATTATTCATAGAGGCAATTCTCAATGAGTCATCCGCTTCCTTTATTATAAAATTCTTATATCTGATATTGATCATTACATTACTTCTAGGATTTGCTGAGATATTCTATTTGATAGTGAACATTTTATTTTTAAGGCTTATGATATATATAAAAAAGAAAGTTCATATATTGTCGTTAAGAGAGAGAAAAATAAATAGAAAGAGCGAAGGTAATTTCTGAAATAAAAAATAACACAAGCAATCAAAGGTCATTCAATAAAGTTGATTGAAATAGAAATGCAAAAATGATTAAAGAAATAGTAAACCAAATACCCAGTCATTAAATAAGAGTATTTTGCAACTGTCATCCTTGTTATTTTTACACAAAATTGGGTAACTTATCCTTTTCAAATTTAAGAACTTTGTTCTGTAGAATTTCTTTTTAGTTAAAATATCTTATGTACTTAAAATGATCTTGCCTGTTAGTATACTTCATGTTGTTTACTTGATATTAGAGAAAAGTTTGTTGCTTTTGGCTTACCAATAGATATTCTTTTCAATGAAATGTCAGCCACATTACAGCAAAGTAGCTTCAATGCAAACAACTTCACCTAATATACATTACTCTCTCAAAAGTACATAATAACTGGTGAGTGCCTGCTTGAATGTGAAATTCAAATTCGTTTTTTTTTTGTTGTTGCATCATGACGTTTACAAATCTTTATACATTTTGACATAGTGAATTGAACTTTGAAATTTATTGAACAATTAATGAAAGTAATTTGTGAAGTTAATAATTATTCATTAATATGTGTGTTTTATCAGTATATATAATTTTTTATGTAGCAACAGATCACTGAAAATGTATGAGAATGTGTGAATGAAAAAAATGTGAACAAAAGTAGTCATATGATAACTGTTCCTTATATTTGTTGGTGTGTTTTGGAAAGGACCAAAATATTAAAATGAAAACTTCTTTTTAACAGTGTTCAATAAATTAAAAAAGCTTTATAATTTTGAAATATATAACTGATGAAAATAAGAATATATCATGAAATATGCATCACTACACCAATTTTCACAAAACTATGTTAATGGGTCAAACATATTGAGGGCAAAATAAACAATAAGAAAGAATCACATATTGAATCATTTTGGGATTTTACTTCCCACAATTTGCTAAAGACAGACTCTCACAATTTCATTAATTGCACACTTTGAAAATCATTTGCTTTCTGCATGTATTTCTATGTGAGACATTAAATTTATTATCTTGATTTAATCTACCCACCTACCTACATATCTATCTACCTATCTTTTATATAAGTAAAGGATGAGTATTATAATGTTTGTTATGACAGTATAATAATCCACCATTTATTTATTACCTAAGTATCTAACCCACAGTGGCTCTTCAATAACTAGAAGGTACTTGGAACACAATAAATTTGGAACAAAATTGTACTGTTAGTTCATGTAGCCCAGTGCTAACAGTTGGACATGTAACAAGGGTCATCCTGATTATCACCATCTCTAATTCAAATTTCACAGCCAAAATCACTTGGGAGAGCATGGTTAATTACACATTTGAATAATCTAATCATGATGGCAAGGCTTTATAGCCAAACAAGCCTTTGATAATGCCCTATGGACCTCTTGCTTGCAGCTAACAGTCTCTTACCAAAGTTTGGATCCTAGATTATTTCATTATTTGGATTTGGTTTAGCTAAAAATTTCTACAATTTTTAATATATAACTTTATATGCATGTCACAACAAAGTCAAGATATTAAAAGGGATTTTCATATATATGATCAGGCAAAGCAGTACACTGACATAGTGAACTGAACTTAATTAATTGAAAAATTAATGAAAGTAATTTGTGAAGTTAATAATTATTCATTAATATATGTGTTTTATCAGTATATATAATTCAATTATGTAGCTACAGATGTGATATTCACTGAAAAATGTATGAGAATGTGTGAATGAATAAAATATGAATGAAAGAAACCATATGATAACTGTTCCTTATATTTATTGGTGTGTTTTGGAAAGGACCAAAATATTAAAATGAAAACTTCTTTTTAACACCATTTGATAAATTTAAAAAAAACTTTAGAATTTTGAAATATATAACTGATGAAAATAAGAATATATCATGAAATATGCATCACTACACCAATTTTCACAAAACTATGTTAATGGGTCAAAAATATTGAGGGCAAAATGTACAATAAGAAAGAATCACATATTGAATCATTTTGGGATTTTACTTTTGACAATTTGCTAAAGACAGACTCTCACAATTTCATTAATTGCACATAAATGCCCAAAAGTTAACTTTGAAAATCATTTGCATTCTGCATTTTCTTCTATGTGAGACATTAAATCTATTATCTTGATTTAATCTATCCACCTACCTACATATCTATCTACCTATTTTTTAAATAAGTAAAGATTGAGTATTATAATTTTTATTATGATAGTATAATAATCCACCATTTATTTATTACCTAAGTATCTAACCCACAGTGGCTCTTCAATAACTATTTTGAAGAGACTCAAAAAGTACTTGGAACACAATAAATTTGGGACAAAATTTTACTGTTAGTTCATGTAGCCCAGTGCTAACAGTTAGACATGTAACAAGGGTCATCCTGATTATCACCATCTCTAATTCAAATTTCACAGCCAAAATCACTTGGGAGAGCATGGTTAATTACACATTTGAATAATCTAATCATGATGGCAAGGCTTTATAACCAAACAAGCCTTTGATGATGCCCTATGGACCACTTGCTTGCAGCTAACAGTCTCTTACCAAAGTTATGGATCCTAGATTATTTCATTATTTGGATTTGGTTTAGCTAAAAATTTCTACAATTTTTAAAATATAACTTTATATGCATGTCACAAGAAAGTAAAGATATTAAAAGGGATTTTCATATATCCATATGATTGGACAAAGCAGTACACTGACATAATCATTATTCATCAAATTTGAGCACAAGGGAAAAGATTAAATGTACAGATCTTGGTGCAAATTTTGTATGCACATAACATTCACTACAATTCTCATTGGCTAATTTTTTTGTAGCTGAATGAGTAAATAAACAAATTAACTGAATCTTGATTGAACAATATTTGAAAGGACTGTAGATGTATATTTTAATAATCTTGACATGTAAATTCATGGAACAAATGTAATTATAAAGTGGGTCTGATAATGTTATGAACTATATGTTAATAATCTATTTATCAAATGCATCATAGGCTTATTTTAATATTTACATGATAAGAAAATAAATTATCCTGTATGATAATTAGGCATTATGAAATTACCAGTAGAAACACATGTAGCAATCAGATCAATTGGTTGAAAAATTACTTTGAAAAGTGTGTACAATCTGTAGTTAACTTCAGCACCTGTTAGAGAAATATGTTATTATGTTTACACCCATGGCTGAGTATTCACTGCACTACTGTCTTCAATGCAATGTGTTGATAAATATTGATTGCAGATAAATTATAAATTAATTCCTTTTATAAATACACGTGTGACTTTATTTTTTTCTCAACTGCTCATCTCAACTATAACAATGCGAACACTATAAACTCAACATTGATACGGGTTGTGAAAAAAATTAGGTTGAATTGTTCATATCATATAAACACCAGAACTTTATAACAGGGCACCTTACAAGTATATAAACAATACAAGGACCGAAGCTTTTTCACATCTGGGAAGATGGGTTGCTTGCTTTCCAGGTTATAGTTCATAATTTAATAAAATAATTAAAAAGTCCTTTTAAACAGTCAAGAGAGATATATAACTGACTCTGCTTTGCATAGAAGATGACAAAAACAAATGATAATAATGATAATAATAATGAGGACTTTGCATTACGCCTAGAAGCTCTAAGCACTTTACAACATATATAATGATATTACATTGTACTACAAAAAGCAAAACACTATGAAATTAGAAAATAAAAATGCTCAAAATATTTGGAGGTGTGCTCTGATCGTTGTACTCTAAGCATGATTCAAGCATGCTGTGTTTTGAGCTTTTTGACATTTCTGGAGCAGATATTGAGATGAAACAGACATAATTGAGTTACAATAGTTGAGCCTTGAAAGTACTAATTAAGACAAGTGTTTTAGTGGCATCAACTGAAAGATATTTGTGAATGGAGCTGATGCATCTCAGCTTAAGATAAAAGCAGCCTTTCCTATGTTCATGACATGTTGCTGCAGTGTGAGAGTAACTGACCAGAGTAACACCTAGGTTATGTACCGTCTTTTTGACATGCAGATTGTACATTGCTATAAAGACTGTTTGATTTCAGATGAGATACATGTTGGGTCAGAACAACTTTTTCTAAGATTTTTTATATGAACAGGAGATTACAAACTGGTCGGTAGTTCTTTAAAGCATTAAGGTTGAATGTTAGTTTCTTCAGCAGAAGGTTTTATACTGGCAGTTTTGAAAAATAATGGGAATTCCTCTGATGAGAGAGAGGTTTTAATAACATCAGTTAGTAAAGGCAATATTGGATCGAAGCACTCAAGCAGCGGTGATGTTGCAATTAGATCAAGTTCACTTGACTTTGGTGCACTCATCATCACAACTATCAGAAATTAATCCATGTGCTGCTAATGGTTGTCGCTGAAATACTGTAGTGGGATAATTTGGCTAAATGGACTATGTTTGTGACATTCTTCTTGGCAGCTTCATAGATTAGCTTATGAAAGTGAGTCTGTTGGAAAGTCAAAGCTTCTCCACTTCACAGTGGTCTTTTTTAATGGTGCAAAGCTGGTCCCTAACACTGCTATACCATGGAGAACACTTCTGAATTGATACTCTGCACTTGATGGCTGAGATGTTTTCAATCAATGAACACAGGCAGTTATCGTGTTCTTCAACTGTAGGAGGTAAGCAAGTTGTTAGGTTTGCTGGATGTCATGCATTAGTTTGGTTCTATTTATCATATCGAGGTGTCTTTCAATAGCAAGTAAAGGTGAAGGAACTGATACATTCAGATAGCATATAATGCAGTAGTTAGCTGATGCAACTTCGTGGGATACAAGGATGGACCATAGAATATTATAATCAGGTCTATGAAGACTTCAGTCTAAAATGTGACCATGTTTATTGGTGGGTTGGTTAACTGTTTAATGTTGAAAACATGAATGGAAATAGGATCATGCTATTGTTAACTGTGTTGCCTCCAAATCTAAAGAGCAGCACATATATTTTATTGTCTAGCAGCAGTTGTGTAAATTACATGATTACTAGTATTTTCATTTTTTTCAGTTTTGCTTATTTATAAAAAGACATCATGTCCAAGTTTTGAATGGGCTGTAACGAAAAAAATTCTGGAACAGTAAAACTATACTATTAAGATAATACTTGATCTACATTATTGTGATTACTATATAATATCTGAGGATATTCCATTAATGATAACTTAATTAATGATTAGTTTAACGTTATTCTCAGTGATAATTTCCCACATATATTCATGAACTTAGAAGTATTTATCTAAATTCATCATGAAAGACTCACAATACACAAATTTGATGGAAATAGGTGGAATATGATATATCTCTGTGTGTCTGGCTGGCTAGGATTAGTTGATAGTGGGTGCAATAATTTACTTTACAAAATATTTAGAAAGCTGTTCCTTTTTTCAAATGAAAAAAGTAGAAACTTAAAATAAGGTTACTGAAATTTGCACCAGATTCTTTGGTGCCATATTGAAAACATTTCAATCACTTGGAATGACAGAAAATGCCATAACATTTGGCTTTTCAGTCTACACAGAAGCTGTCATTAAGGATATGCCTATAAATATAGGTATGATCATCAGCATTTAAACATCTAACATTGATGAATTTTTATTATCATGGAGTTTGCATGCTCTACTATGATAGCTGGACAAGTAACACAATTCATAAAATCAAGTGCCATCTTTTTGAGTCAGTGTAGGGCTCTCTCCAGTCCATGCTTTTGGTGTAAAATTCCTTTGATCATGACAGGTTTTCATTGATCTTGCTGAGTGCTTAACAGCTGCCTGCTGGGCATGTAATAGCCTTGATAGAGGCAGAACTGGTAGAAGGCATTCAATCAGTTACAGCAGTATAAATAAGGTTAGTTTTCTTGTTACCAGAGAAGTTCAAAGTGTGAAGAGAATGGACAAGGACTTGTACAGAAAACTTCTTGGAAATGAGTTCAACAAAGGTGTGTATAGATTTAAATTGCTAATTTGTAAACATTCTATAGGTTAACAAAACAAACAGAATATAAACAATAGTAATAGTTATATTATGTTAAATTATCTATTAGTATTAGGCACTTTTATTAAACTATTCAGGGATTTTTATTTCATTCAGTAAGCATAGCCCACATCTAATCAGAGTATACTCAGCATGAATTAGATTTGGCATAGTTTTCTAAATTTATGTTGTGAAGTTGACCCTAACAGCATGTATTACATTTTATCAAATTTAAATGTAAAATTTTCTAAAGATATTTTTAGCTTTAGCATTACATGTAAAAGAGTTCAGACCAGTAGATTTACATATTTTGACTAAAGATATTCACTCCTAAACAAGCAGATTTTATTTTGTCTTCATAAACTTTATGTTGCAAGTACTGAAATGTTTTTTCCCCGCTGTAATATTTTCTCTCTGCATACTATAATATAACAGCAAGGTTTGAACATGAATCTGATTCAGATTCTGATGGAAAATGCTATAACAAAAGGGAATTATTTATCTCTCAGTTTACTGCAAAAACATTTTTTAAAAATTCAATAGCATTTTTAGTTTCCATCAGAAGATTCCTGCCTGGTGACCACTGATGAAATTCATTTTGATTATTGAGCCTAATACTTACTGGCTATCAACAGTTCTCTGGTCCAGATTTCTACTTGAATAATCACTATGTATTTCTTTCAAAATAATAGAGAATATACTCTTGATATCAGCATTTTTATAAGTAAAATGCTATTGGCATAAATGCATTCATATATTTAGTTATCATCAGCAGTAGGAAAAGAAAACTCAGAATGATAGTTGCGTAACTTTTAAAAGGTATGTTAGGTGAATTAAAGACTGCAGCAAGAACTAACAGGTTGAGACTTAAATTTTTTATCTTGCAGATATCAGTCTCCCAGCAACAAGATTTGTTCAGAAACGGTTGTCATCTTGTATGTCTAATTTAGGTAAATTACAATTTGTATTTGTTACACAGCAAGAACAGCAACTACAACTACTACTACTACTACTACAGTAATTGCCACTTAGATTACACACTTAAAGCATGGAAATAAAGCACTGAAATGGTATAGTGAAACATATTTTCATTTCAGTCATGCATTATTCACCTACTCCACCAAAATAACTTTGAGGCTAATTAGCTATGGATGTTTATATGCTTAATTATTTAAGTGCCCTGATTTTCCTGCATTAAAATCATTTTAGTATCATTACTTAATTCTTCTAATTTTATTTGACTTTTTCAGTAAATCTTCTTTGAATCTTAATAAAGCTCTGTATCTTAATTATATTAAAAGAAAAACAGAAAGATACAAATTATTAAGCAGTTTAAATGTATGCATTAGTATGAAAACATCAAAAAATTACTAGCATCATCATATGCATAACATTAATGTTTGTTTTAAAATCTATCTGCATACTAAAATCTGAAGACAATTTCAAATGCCATATGTTGCAGATTTCAATGTGAAAAGAAGAAGAGCTGCATTAGATTTAACTTTCATTGAAAAGGAAAAATCTGTGGCATGTGGGTGCAATAGTCATTGCAATGACAAATTTACAATGGAGGACATTTTAGTCTGGCGACAAAAATTGCATATACTACCGGAAGGACCTAAACGGATGACAGTACTCATTAGCATCATCCGAAAATGTGCAGTGACATATAAACATACAAAAACACAGACTTTCAAGGTCAGCGACAAGACTGTATGCAGGTATGTATGGAATATAAAGTCATATTTGTTATTTTCAGACACCTTCCTTGTACACAACAAGATTAGTGTTTTCATTGAAACTGTCATATCCATCAGCACCATTACAATAACACTATAAATCTGACAAATTTAAATCTGAAGGAATGTTATATGCATCAGAAATCAGATAAAAAGAGTTGTACACAATTTAAGCCATATTTAAATGTTAAATCAGTCCTTTAACATTTGAGACTTAGTTTATATCAGAATCTAGTTGTCATAGATGCTCATCAGATTTTGGACAAATATAAATAAACATGTATGATTTTCGGTATGTGTTTATGACCAGACCATTTTTAATACAATTCAAATCAGTTTTAAAAATATGAATTTACTTGAGTGGGGAAGGGAGATGTAGAACACTTATTTTTATGGATATTTTAATCATTACTTAGACAAACTGAAGAGTACATTTTCCAAACACATATCTGTTCTCATGAAACACTACAGTCAAATGTAATGGGCAATCGTTCCAAAATAAACATGGTTTAGTACCTAAACATGTATCCCTGAAAGACATACATTGTTTTATGGATATTTTATAAGAAGCAAATAAATAGTTTGTTCAACTTCTCCTTTTAAATGAAATGTCATGTTAAACTTGAAAATACCAGTTATAAAAGCACCTGAGTGAATACTTCAAAATATTTCCTCTGAAAACTGTTACATTGAAACGATTATGTAATATTGATACAATACAGATACAATGATTTAATGTTTCAAATAAAATGTGCCAGTAAACTTCTAATGGTTTATGATGAGTTAGAAAGTTGATTTAGCAAGAATAAATGAAAATTGAATGTGCAACTCTCAATTATATCTCACAGAATTATGATACCTATTATGATATTTAAAAAGAAGAATCTGAGTGTTAATATTCCAACTGAATTGCAATGAAATTTGAACATTATTTATTATTTTTTATATTAATTTCTTCTATTATGACAGTTAAACAATCATTCAAAAGACTTGCTTAGTTTAGTTCAAAATAAATAAAATTCATTTAAAAATTACTGATACAAATTTTTCAGGTATACATAACCCAACAAGTCTCAGGCAGACATCGAGCTGAACGAGCAGATAGAAGAAGATATGATGTTGGGAGACATGTTTTGTACCTTGCAGATGCAACTATCATTCAAATCGGTCAGGTCATGGAAGTTGCGCCTGCTGAGATTACAATTAGATTATACAGAACAAAGCAATTTAAGGTGTCACTGACATCATGTAAACAGCTGACAATATCAGTCAGCAATATTTTACCAGGGGAATTTGAACTTCCTGCATCAAGAAAATTGCCAATAGGCATAAAAAGACTTATTGAAAAGAGATCTTGTATGTTAAAGTAAAAGTTGTTTTAAAGTAAAAGTTGTTACAATGTACACCATTTCAGTCATATGTTCTTTAATAATAAAATTTGTTATATATTTAAACATTTGTTTTAATAGTTTGGTTTTCTCTAGATTTTGTACACATCCATCTTCCTGTTGGTCCATCTCTCTGTTAAATACTTGATAAAGTTTGTAGGTTTAACAATTTTTTGCCGAAATACTAGTTTGATTCAATCAATTTTAATGACAAAAATCATAGGTGTGATAAAAATACAGTCATTTCATTCACTGATTTATTTCTAACACAACTCTAACAAGTAAGGCCCTAGCACTGTCATTGTATGTGGGTTTTATGCTTAATGTACATTATGTACTAACACCTTGCCATGTTAGAGTAACATGATCAGAACACACATCTCTATAAAGCAAACCTCCCCACTGCTCTGTACCATACAATGACTGCTACATTTCACTGATGGATTCTAGTCCAGCATTACCTATCTGGCCTCTCCCATGTGTACAAACCAGCAAGATACTTATGATCTTCTTCTGGCAATCATATACTCATTATTCCCACTATGAAAATGAAGTCATATGTACAACATTCATTTGCATACCAGGGCCCAACAACTTGGAATGAATTGCTAAATGAAATTAGACACAAAGACACTGTAATCCCTTTTAAGAGTCTCTTAAAACTCTGAAAAACATGTCAACTGCAAAAGCAAACTTAAAGACTTAATGTTGTTTCCTACCTTAAATATTTTCAGCATGTTTTTTTTTGCTTTATAGTTTCATGTGTTTTTTGTAGTCAAATCATTATAGATGTTGTAAAATGCTTAGAGCTTCTAAAGATTAGGTGCTATACAATGTCCTCATTATTATTATTATTATTAGTATTATTATTATTATTATTTATACTAAGGGTGAGTCTATTTCCCACCAACATCACTATTATGTACATAGAAAAACCACTTGTTAAATCCATGTGAAAGGCAAATGTGTAGCATTCATTTAGCCAAGATTTGGTTTCAACCAAAGAGTGTGAAGAACAGCTTTGTAGGAATTAGCCAAATTTGGGCTAAAAGGACATTAGTTGTGTACCAGCCTCACTGAGTATACCAACAGGAATCCTTAGCCAAATTTTGGCTAAGCATTCATTTAGCCAAGATTTGGTTTCAACCAAAGAGTGTGAAGAACAGCTTTGTAGGAATTAGCCAAATTGGGCTAAAAGGACATTAGTTGTGTACCAGTCTCACTGAGTATGGTAACAGGAATCCTTAGCCAAATTTTGGCTAAGCATTCATTTAGCCAAGATTTGGTTTCAACCTAAGAGTGTGAAGAACAGCTTTGTAGGAATTAGCCAAATTGGGCTAAAAGGACATTAGTTGTGTACCAGCCTCACTGAGTATGGCAACAGGAATCCTTAGCCAAATTTTGGCTAATTTAAAACCTGTCTAGCTCCTTCCACAGACAGTAAAGCCATTGAATAGTTATATACTATATACTGATCAACAGCTCTTCAAAGATTCTCATTATGTGCCTTTTCTACTTTGGGTTAAGAGATTTTAGCCCATAGCAGAGGCCTGATTTGAGTAAATGGAAAAGCTCAAGTGAAATCGGAAGCTGTTAACAGTTCATGAGCCGACGCTATCATCCGCAATTGAGATAAGCACAGAAGGATACGTCGTAGATATCTATCAGAGTTCTATTAGAACCGTACTAGGATGGCCTGAAAAACCACCGGAAAAATCCACCACCGACTTAACCACGGACGTAGAATCATATAATGAAATCAATCCCAGTTATCGAGATAATTTATCTGATATAAGAAAAGGAAAAATCGCCGATAGATTTATATTCACCAACAAAGACACATTGCAATGGGATTTTATCATTAAAAGAACAACCGACTCATCTGTTACTATTTCATTTACGCTAACTGACGTCCGTGGTTATTTTAATGAGATTAAACAATTATATGACACACAACTAGAACAACTACGGAAAACAAGATCGCAAAAACACGTTGAAATAATAAATCAACTTATATCGGACATGGAATATATCTATGAACTAATTATTCAAACAATAATTAATGACAACAGAGACAATAAACAACGATTCCTAACCGATTACAATATCACAGAAGACAATCTGCGTAATTTCAAGTTTCCGAAATACAACGCTGATGAATTAGCAAGAATTGTTAAAACCGATATCAAAGCGCTACAAAAATCAGATTCAACTGTCCTCCTCAGGTATAATAATGACCCAGACGGTGGCGGCAAGCATATTGCTCCTGAAAATGTGAATATTTCAACGGTGATTGCGCTTAATTTAGTATGTGATGTAATTGAAGGAAGCTATCAAATTAATCTAGAACAATCAAATCAAGCTCAGCAGGGATATATTCTTTATTCATTTGCACCAACAGCTCCTCCAGGATTCCTAATTATTGAAAACCCAATTAATCCTGTCTACATGCGATGCCATAATAATTCGTTAACGAGAATTAATTTCCGACTTACCGACCAGTCAAATAATCTGATTGATTTACAAGAAGAGGTGTTAGCGATTAGTTTGTTTGTAAAGTCCTAAAGACTGGATCAAATATTCGGTTAAAATCATTTATTATTTTTTGTTAACCCAGAACTGAAAGTTCTAGCAGCAGAGAGGGTGGATGACAACAAGTTGCGACCAAAATTAATTAGAAAATCGTAAAAGTCTCCGTTTTCATTTTTTTAGTTAAAATGAGATTTCGTAGGGAAGGCTCGTTAAGATTTCAATCAATTTTTTGTCTAAAAACGTTGTAGGGTTTGCCCCTGAGACATTTTTTTTTGGCTAAAATGAGATCGTAGGAAGGCTCGTTTTAAGATTTCAATCAAAATTTTGTCTAAAAACGTTGTAGGGTTCACCCTCTCTGCTGCTTAAGGGGAAGGGTAATTCATATAAAACTAAATAAGGTACATATTTTGAATATATATGCTCCTGCAGAAAGAGAAAGGCACTATGACTTTATAGGAAATCTAAATAACTATTTAAAAAAATACACAGCAGAACATCTGATTATGGGGGGGGGGGGATTTTAATTAGGTGGGAGAAAACATAGATCGAACCGGAAACTTAACAACTAAAGATCTATCTTCATCTGATGTAATGAATAGATTATTAAAGAAATATAACCTAATAGATGTGTATAGAAGATTGAACCTCTTAAGAACTGAATATACACATGATTATGTAAACTTAGGAAGACATAAATCAAGTAGAATAGATAAATTTTACGTAACAGATTTTGACCATAAAAAATACAAAAATGCTAAAATTTTAGATTACAGAATTTCGGACCATAAACTAATAACTCTAGAAATAGTGATAAAAACAAATAAATGGGGATCGGGCGAATGGAGACTAAATAACTCGATACTTGACGACGAGGATTTAATAAATGAAATAAAACTTGAAATCCCTAAAATACTTACAAATGAAGAGGGAAAACATAAAGCAGATATTGCAAAAGATTGGGATAAGTTTAAACAAAAAGTCAAGCAAATAGCGATATATCACTCAACTAAACGTAATCGGATTCAAAAAATTGAGAGACAGGTTTTAAATAGACTAATAAATGATAAAAACACACCTTTAAGGGATAAAGAGAACTACTCAAAACAATTAGAGAAGCTAAGAGAGTACAAAACAAAGGGAATGGAAATCAGGGCGGGAAAATTTCACCACTTATACAAGCAGGGCAGAGAACTTTTTAAAAGGGAAGAAAAAAGGAAAGGCGCGGAAAGGGCAATTGATGCACTAGTCATTAATGGAATGGAAATTACAACTAAAGCAGAAATTATGGAAGAAATTCACAATTACTACAAAACACTTTATACTTCTAACAACATAGACAACGATATAATCATGCAATACTTAAATTCAACACAATGTGAGATGATCTCATCTGAGCATAAGAAACGGTGCGATGAGCTCACCTCTGTGGAAGAAATCCAAACCACAATAAAAGATTTGGCAAAAGGTAAATCACCAGGCAGAGATGGCCTCACGGCGGAATTTTATAAAAAATTCCAAAGTGAGGTGGCACCAATATTAGAGACATTATTTAATAATATTTTACTAAAAAACGACAAAATGACAAAGACAATGCGGGAGGGACTAATTACTTTAATTTATAAAGGGAAAGGGGACCGAACAGACTTAAAAACTGGAGGCCCATCTCCCTTCTTAACACCGATTACAAAATACTGAGTAGAATTTTGGCAAATAGGATTAAACACGGGATAAACACCATAGTAAAAACTAATCAAACATGTGCGGATAAAAATAGAAGCATACATGACAATATACTTAACATTAGGACAATAATAGATTTTGTAAACACAAATAACTCGAAATGTGCTATGGTACTTTTCGACCAAGAAAAAGCTTTTGACAGATTGGAACATAATTATACGCAAAAAGTACTGGAAAAATTTGGCTTTGGAATAAATTTTCTGAACTGGACTAAAATAATGTACAATGAAATAACTGCGAATGTACAAGTTAACGGGGCGAAAACCCAAAAAATTAATATACATCGATCAGTGAGGCAAGGATGCCCACTATCGATGCTATTATACGTAATAGCAATTGAAATTCTGAGTTTAAAAATTAGAAATAATACTAATATTAAAGGACTAAAAATTCCTAACTTAAAAGAGGAATTTAAAATGCTACAGCATGCCGATGATTGCACAAACTTCATTAATGATCCAAATTCTTTCAACCACTTACAGAAAGAATATGAGGCCTTTGGGAGGGCCTCGGGATCAAAAATAAACCATGACAAAACGGAAATTTTAAAAATAGGAAACTGGAGGGGGAACCATCCTGGTTTACCCCCCCCCCCCCCCCCCACCTGATTAAAAATAGAGTGAAAGCCCTGGGAATTTTCTTTGGGGCAAACGAAGAAAAGGAAAACTGTTTAAAAGTTCAAAAGAAAATAAAAGAAGTAATAAATATCTGGGCACTGAAGCCGCTTAGTTTAATAGAACGTTCACAAGTTGCAAAAACATATATGTATTCAAATCTGACATTTTTAATAAACTCTGTGGACATTAAAAACAAAACACTAGAAACAATAGATAATGAAATAGTAGATTACATTTGGAATTTCAAGACACACTATATAAATAAGGAAACGTTATATAGGACTAAATCTAAAGGGGGATTGGCCTTACCTAATCCCCCCGTAATAAAACTAAAATCAATATTAAATAGGCTTAAAAGATTAAATGCAACACCACAGAAACCATG
Organism: Unio delphinus; assembly: GCA_029339505.1. NCBI lineage: Eukaryota > Metazoa > Mollusca > Bivalvia > Unionida > Unionidae > Unio > Unio delphinus. The sequence goes on from JAQISU010000306.1 coordinate 9,559,555, forward strand.
GGAAGCACTATACATTTTTTGGATAGGCTTTGGAATGCGCAACAAACAATACATATACATGAACAACAAATTAGTGAAAAAAGTAGACGCACCACACTTATATAGGGAAACTAAAAATATATTATATAAGTATAGAGATATTAAAGAAATTTGGGATATAGGACAAGATAGAACATATGACTGGATTTTAGAAAAATTATCATTTCAACATAGACCAAAAGTTCAAGTACAACATCCCTCTGTGAATTGGGACAGAGTTTGGAGGCATTGGTCCGGCATTAACTCGTTTAAAGTACAAAGTATCATGTACACGTACCTCCACAACGCCTGGCTAACAGGCGAAGTGGCAATTAAACGAAGATTAATAAGGACCCCTGTTAGCTGCCCTCTATGCAATAATGCCCCATACACAAAAGACCACGTAATTACAAAATGCGACAAAACAAAGGAAGAAAGGACAAAACTAATAAAAGAAATAATGAAGGTAGACAAATATGACGGACGTAAACTACTCTTCCTTGACGGAAATTTCAATAAACAATTAATTAGACAAATTACGGACTTCATTACGGATACGTTAATAAAATGTGGTCCACTAATGAAGGTTAGGAACAAGGTTTCAAATTTAAATTTAATGCAATATAGAAAACTTACAAATTTAATTTTGGAATCTTAAGTTTTAAATTTGAAATTTTTGAAATTTTAAATTTGAAATTTTAAAATTTTAAAATTGGAAAAAAAAATTGTTTAATTATTTGAATATAACAATGAATATTATGCAACCTGTGAGGGGAAGTATAGATGAGGACGCCATAGGGCTAAATCACAGGGCGCTACGCGAAGTGAGCAGGCCTATGGAAGCGTTTAGAAAACACCCAAAGTTAACGTAATTAATATATGTATTTCCTATAACATACTCTCTATATAGAAGCAAGTATTCTCGCTCTCTGGATACTATATCCTAGCTTTTTCTTCATGGCTATATCCCATAATAGTCATGTATCCCAATTAAGGGACTTAAAATAATTTTGGAAATTTTTATTAAGTTAAATAATTAAAGGACGGGCAAATTGAGACAGGAACTGCACAGCCAAATAAATTTGTGCAGTTTCTGACTCAAGGAAAACGGACCTATCATAATAAACTAGATAAATTGAGACTCACGTAACCTTTAAATAACACACCTCAATTTATTCCAAATTCGGAAAATAATAAAAAAAAAATAATTAAGTTTTCAATATATAAAAATTAATAAAATTTTATCTTCCCTTGGAGAAGATAAACAAATAAGACAACTGGTAAAAGATTTGGAAAAATGATACGGCTATCCTGAACATATTATACGAGTATATAATATACTCTTATAGCAAACAAACAAATAGCACCAAACATATAACACACACCAGGATAAGAAGGACCACTAGCCATGGTCAACTTAATGAAAAGTAGCCTACTAGAGTGGGTAGGTCAATTCCCAACTAGGAAGGTATACTTAGAAATACACTAGGCAGCGGAAAAAAATACCCCTGGTCATATATCTATAACCCCGATGGGGAAAATTAATTGGTCTTTAGAAATTAAAGAATAAATAAAAAAACAACATAAAAACATCGGGGGGAACACACAGACAAATAAACTTTTTAAAATTTTTTTGATTGGGGGGGGCATCTGTCTGGTGCCCCCCCCCCCAAAAAAAAAAAAAGAATTAATAACATCAGGGTCTAGCATATAGATGTTGCAATCTGATTATTGCTCCTTACAATGTTTCTCCATCACAAATACTTAAAATGGATATTTTATGTAACACTCTTGTCAATAAGGGACATATTCTATCAAGTTTTTAACAGAAAGGGACATATCCTATAACACCTTTATCAAAGAGGGACACATTCTATATCATACATTTATGAAAAGTGACCTATTCTATCACACTATTAACAAAAAGAGACATATTCTAGCACACCTTTATCAAAGAAGGACATATTCTAGCACATTTGTAACAACAAGGGTCATATTCTATCATACATTTATCAAATAGGGACATATTCTATCACACTTTTATCAAACAGAGACATATTCTGTCACACTTTTATCAAAAAGTGACATATTCTGTCATACTTTCTTCAAAAAGGGTAATATTGTGTCACACCTTTATCAAAAAGGGACATATTCTATCACGCCTTTATCAAAGAGAGACATATTCTATCACACTGTTAACAAAGGGAACATATTCTATAACACTGTTAACAAAAGGGACATATTCTATCACACTCGTAAAACATGAGGAATATTTCATACTCTTCGCAGTCAGGGATTTTCTATTTTGCACATTTAACAATCATGGAGATCTAAATCGTACTCTCAGCAACTAGTAATATTTTATAAAACAGTCTTTACAGTCATGGACTTTCTACTTGCACACTTATTAACCTTAAAATATATTTTATGTTGCACTTGTTGTAATCAAGGATAAGCTTTATGTAAAAACTTATTAATCATGGACATTCTATATTACACTGTTATTAATCAGGGATCAGGCATATTCTTTATTACACTCTTAATTATTAAACTCTTAGTAATGAGAGCTATCCTATATTGCACTGTTGGTAATCAGGGATATTATATATTACACTCTAATTATTCAGGGATATTCTCTATCACGCACGCTCTTAGTAATCATGGATATTATATATTACAGGCATATTAATAAGTGTTATTTTATATAACACCCTTATTAACCATGGATATTCTACATTACGATCTAATTAATCATGGATATTCTACATTACGATCTAATAAATAATGAATATTCTTTTTACGTTACACTCTAACTAACCATGGATATTCTACGTTACACTCTAATTAACCATGGATATTCTACGTTACACTCTAACTAACCATGGATATTCTTCGTTACACTCTAATTAACCATGGATATTCTACATTACGATCTAATAAATAATGAATATTCTTTTTACGTTACACTCTAACTAACCATGGATATTCTGCGTTACACTCTAATTAACCATGGATATTCTACGTTACACTCTAATTAACCATGGATATTCTACGTTACACTCTAATTAACCATGGATATTCTACATTACGATCTTATTAACCATGGATATTCTACATTACGATCTAATTATTCATGGATATTCTACGTTACAGTTTAATTGACCATGGATATTCTTCATTACGATCTAATTAACCATGGATATTCTACATTACGATCTTATTAACCATGGATATTCTACATTACGATCTAATTATTCATGGATATTCTACGTTAGACTTTAATTGACCATGAATATTACTCATTACGATCTAATTAACCATGGATATTCTACATTACGATCTAATTAACCACGGATATTCTACGTTACACTCTAATTAATAAGGGATATTCTATATTACACTGTTAGTAATCAGGAATATTCTCAATTACACACTTCTTAATCGGGGATATTCTATATAAAACTCTCGGTAATCATGGATAGTCTCCATTGCATTCGTTAATCAGGGAGAGTCTATGTCACACTTTTAGAATCATTCTCAAAAATGGGAGACATTCTCTATTAGTCTATTAGTAATCAACGTCATGATATAACATACTCTTAAAAAGCACACATATTCACTATTACTCTTTACACTCTGAAACATGAGGCGCAGGGAGAGAGAGATTATATATAAATTATTATGTTGTTTATTTATGGAATTATAAATTGAATGAAAACTTCCAGATCATCTAACCCAGCACTGGAATGTAAGATATTTAGGTCGGGTATTTGACACATGCCAGATTTATGATACCACCTGAAAGATAAATCTCGACAAGCGTGCACATTCTCGCTGTGTTCACTAACGATGGAACACAGTATGGTGTAAGATGGCGTAAGAATGAAACGCTTTATATTTAATTCCCTTATATGGCCACTATATGCGCATCAAATAAAACATTCTGAATCACAAGAGAAGATTCAACGTAATACAATTATTAAGCGAAATTTCAATAACAATCTAACAATGCCTTTTATTTTATAACTGATACAATCAGCAACAAGGGTATGTAATTAATCTTTAGAGTACAGATGTTATCTAGGATCACGTGATCTTGACATCACTTCCATTCAACTAAGCCAATACAGTTGGTAGATCAAATTTTGATCTGCCAATAGCGCTTGAATAGCCATATACAAACTAGGTGTCGATATCTAGCAATTAAGTCCATAGACTCTAGAGCAGATAGTTATTTCAAACAATAACTGTAAAATATGTTATTAATCTCTGTTATCTAAGTTAATTCAAACATGGTACTCAGTCTCTTCAATATCACCCCTCCCTCTCTCTCTCTCTCTCTCTCTCTCTCTCTCTCGCTCGCTCGCTCGTGATCAGGAATAATAGTAGTGTAAATATGTTGAGTGAGAGAGAAGAAACCTTTGAGCTGGATGAAAAACTCTTAAATATGAACTTTCACGACGTAATACGCAACTAACCTACAAGACCTTAAAGGGAACAAAAACCCGGACCTGCATAATTTTATTGTAACTTGAAGGATATTTAATAGTTTGTGTATTTAATCTATCCCAACTATTTGTTTATTTGCATCTTATGTATTTGCTCTTCAATTTCATAAAAGAATACTGTCCTGTTTTCCGAGATCATACGGAAAGTCCCTGCCGCGAATTTGTGTTCCCTTCCATATACACAGGATGTGACGTCACTTGAGACGATTAACATAAACGAGTCGTATTCAGCTTGTGCAATACGTAGCTCTAAATTGTGTGAATCAAATATACAATTTAAGTGTCTCTAAATATGTCTTGCGAATTAATCTTTCAGGAAGAAGAAAAAAAAAAAATAGGAACATATAGAATACATTATTATTCTTCTATACCACCGTACTGCACAGATAACCCATATGAAAGGGAACCATAACCAATTTAGGAAAATCTTTAAACGGACTAATAAATAAATAAACTCGAGTCTGGAGAAGTACAATTTAAATTTAACAAAATGTATGGACCCCCACTCGAGCACAGTCGAACTCAATATGAAATAAATAGACAATGCGAACAACGTTACGGAAAAATATAAGCCATAATACAGTTTCTTTTTAATTCCCCTTAACAAATGTAGTACACCGTACTTCGTTCAAAATTAAAAATCAAATAAATGAATTTAAAATAATTTATGATTTTTCTTTATATATATCACATGCCTAAAGCACCATAATAAATAGCATACATGGGTACAGGTAACTTCTCGCCAAGGTCGACCAAATGTACTAGGGAAGGAATTTTGAGATTAGATGAATAAACCTACTCGGATGATCAACTCTATAGAAACACGAATGATACAATAACCCACAAAGTTAAGCTACATAAATAGAAAGTTTAAAAAGGTGAGAAAAAAAATATTTAAAAAAACACCAAGCTACATATAGGGAGGAACACACCAACGCATGAAAACTTTGCTCTTTTTGCTTCGAAAATGGGGGCTGGGATCTGTCTTGTGCCCGCCCCCGCCCCCGCCCCACAAAAACAAATAAACAAACAAAACAACAGATGTGTGAATAATAAAAGTTCCAGACAGAAGATTAGTTTGGCAGGTTGTGGCAGAGACATTTCGATCTTGAATGTTTCTCTAAAGACCCAAGAGCAGCGCCATTGTCAGAATCTGACGAGTCCTGTTCCTCTTTGTCCCACGAATCTATCATGTAAGGATGGATGTTAATGGAATATTCTACTTTGGGAATGTTGTTGTTGTTGTTGTTGTTGTTGTAGGGTTTAACGCCATTTTTCAGCACACGTAACAGAGACCACTCGGCCACTTGGGGCCCCGTTTTCGGAATGTCATATCCATCACTGTCTTGACTGAGAGAACTTGCCTCTTGGTGAACTCGCCCTGGGAAAACTCGCCCCATTGAGAACTCGCCCCAACGTATTTGGAGAAGTCGCCCCAAATGGATGGAGAAGTCACCTTAAAACTTGTCATCCAGAAAAATCTATTTAATATTTATCTTTCAAATAAATAAATTATTTTAAAGATAAAAATGTGTACCTTAGAGCTATACTGTTATCAACAAAGATGTATCAACGTGGAGGTTACTGCATTATTTGAATACAAGAATGATGTATCTTATTATCAGGTATTGGCTCTCCTGTACAAGGAAGAATACTACATACCTATGCAACTCCAGAAAGTTTCGGGGGGGGGGGGCACTAAAACGAGGTAAGACCGGAAACACAAAAGAAAAACAAAGAAGAATATTTCACTTGTGAGATTTGTTCAAAAATGAAGAACTAAGTGTATGTGCATTGTTGAATAAATTTTCTAAATAACTCACTTATCATTGAAAGTCTGTGTGTTCATATAATCTCATTTCATTTCTTATAACAACACATCCCGGAACACCACGACAAAATAAATTACTCAAATGTTGCTGTTAACTTTTTTAATTGCTACAAATATTATACTAACATTATTCATTAAGGTGGTAATTACTCTCAAACTCGGACAACACTGATTTGGACCATGTGAAATGTTATTCAGTTTTGTACAGGATTTAAACGTGAAATTTAAAATGGTAAAGATGATTTTCTCATTATGTCCCAAGTATGTCGAGCAGTTCAAATATGTATTTAAGGTAACAAAATCCCGTTAGTGTGCGTGATCATGGTGTTGTTATATATAATAAAATAACGTAAACCTGATTATTTTGCATCGGCAATTTAGTAGTGAAATAATTGTTAAATTAAATAGTTTGTTTTATAAGAAAAAAATAAAATTACGAACACTAAAAAATAAGAAGAAATAAACTAAACGACGTTTAACTCAGTAGCGACAGCATTGCCTGAGTAGGCGTCAATGCTGCTTTTTTTAAAATCGAGTTCAAGTATCATTCATTATTAGGTTGGAGCCCTTTCAATATATAAAACTGCAGACTTCACATCATGATCTTTTTTTTTCTCAAATAAAATGTATCGAATGATTTTGAAGAGCAGAGCAAAAGGGATAGATGCCACTTCTGTTTCGTTAAGTACAGAAGCTGAGTTGATCAAATGGAAAAGTTGAAAAATTACAATTTTTTTTTAGCTTTAATAAGTTATTAAGTTGAAGAAAGACAACAAATAAATAAAGCCTTGTGACGACATCTCACAATTAGTATATAGAATCCTTCTCCCAGTTCTACTATGGGGCGAGTTCTCCATAATTCATTATCAACAACGCTGGTGTGTACAGTGTCTAAAATGACGTCATTTCAGCTATTTATGAGGGGGAGGGAAGCGTGTTGTTTTCTTCAAGACGGATCGGGAATTAAGATCGGTTTTTCATAAATTTCTTCGTAACGAGTAAGAAGAAAAGGTACACATTTTCAGAAAGTGAATAACATACATATAGCAAATTATACAAAAGCTTTGAGCGAATTTCATTTTTGCATGTTTGTCTCCTTTAAGTCGTCATATTGGTATGTGTTTGCCTAACATGGACTGTAAATATAAAACTATCAGAAATCTGCTCTCCCTCCCTCTTTATCTCGCAAGGCTAGACTACTTGTTTATCATATAAACAGACGGATGGACAATTAAAATAAATCTATTGGTAAGTTTTCCCAAGAACATGGTACTCAGTTTCTTCAACATCACCCCTATCTCTCTCTCTCTCTCTCTCTCTCTGATTTCATGAATAAGTCTCCGGTGAAAGTACATTCTAGCGGCCTGAAACTATGGTTCATATAGAACAATACTGATTACGCTATTTAATATTGTCTGAAACTATCGTTGTCGTCTTCGCCCAATAATTATTCTACGAACAAAAGTGTCTTTATTCAATACAGTTCGAGATCTTTCTTTTCTTGGTTAAATCAGTGTTGGTCTAACATGATCAACGATAAATATAACCAGCTACGGTTGGTCGGTGAATTGTTGTAGAAACAACTCATCGGTCTTTAGCGCCTGTGGGTGTATTATGTGACTGATATGTTTTTGGTTTTCTAATGTAACGCTTCCAAGCTGACATTCATTTGATCACAACAAGATTATTCTCCCGGTCAAGGTCGTCAACTATGGTAGATAAGAACTCAACTATGAGCCACTAAGATTTCTCTTGACGATGCAAGTGCTTGCTTGAAATATATATATACTCAATGTGACGAAACAAAGGAAGAAAGAACAAAACTAATAATGGAAATAATGAAGATCGACAAATATGACAAACGGCAATTACTCTTCCTGGACGGAAACTTTCAAAAACAATTGGTTCGACAAATAACAGACTTTATTACGGCGACCTTAATAAAGTGTGGCCCCCTAATGAAGGTTAAGGGAATCCAAAATGTTTTAATTAATAAAAATTTTCATAAATTAAATTTTTCATAATTAAATTTTTCTTAAATTATATTTTAATTTTGTTTAGTGGAAAATTAAAAAAAAAAAATTATTATATATATTAAAAAAAAAAAAAAAAAAAAAAAAAAAGGGTAAAGTACATATGAGGACACTGCAGGGCTATATCACATGGCGCTACGCGAAGTGAAAAGGCCTGCAGAAGAGTGTGGAAGAAAAACCTATTTGAAATGAATTAATATCAATATTATTCTGTTTGACTTTTCAAATTTTGCACTTTTGCATTTCCATTTTCCTCTAAACATGGCTAACTCTAAATAACTTCTCTGGAATCTTTTTCCATGCTTTTTCTGCCATGACTGCATCCCATAGCAGCCATGGATCCCATTTTGCGGGAAAATAAAACTTTTTGGAACTTTTATTAGTTCAATAAATTAAAAAATGACCGGACTAATTGAGGAAGGAACTGTACAGCCAAATAAACTTGTACAGTTTCTACCTCAAAGAAAACGGATCAATGTAACAAAATTAGATAAATTGAGACACATATAAAGAATTTTCTAAATAACGCACCTCAATTTATATCAAAATTCAAAACCCATATTTAAAAAATTTTTCTAAACTGAAATTATCTCCTTTTTATGAGAGGTAAAAAATAGATAAGACAACGTGAATGATTTGATCAAAGGCTATCCTGAACACTTTACAAGTATATATATACTTATATTGCAAACACACAAATAGCACTAAAACACATAGCAAATACCAGGATGTAAAGTGACCATCACCCATGATCGACAAACTAAAAGTGACTTTCAAGCATGGGTAGATCAAATCCCAACTAGAAAGGAACACTTATAATAACACTAGGGAAATAAAAATACTCCTTTTCAAATTATTTTATAACCCCGATGGGGAAAATTAAATGGATTTAGATGTAAAGAATAATAAAAAAAACAAACAACATAATAACATTTGGGGGGAATACACATACATATAAACTTTTTAAAATTGTTTTGATTGGTGGGGGGGGGGGGGGGCATTTGTCTGGTGCCCCCCAAAAAAAGAAATATATGGGTACATCATAGCATGGTTGATTGTCAACGGATAGTGCAATGACTTAAAGCCGATTCCACATGAACCATTTCATGATCAGATTTAATAACAGTTAGTTTTACCCAGACAATGTTTGGTCAACCACCAGCGCACGAACTAAATTCAGAGATATTAAAATTGCGTTTGGGTGGTCGAGGATCTAGCGTATACAATATAGGTAATAAATGTTCGCGCCAAAGAGCCGACATGGATCTCATCCACGACATGAACACAAGCAATTCTACTTCTCTACTCAGAGAAGGAATCGGGATTGGAACATCAGGGTAGATATGTAAGGCAATATTATACTACGTGGTCAAAGTCCACGCATGGAAGGTAAAATCACAATATTATAAATATGGACGTGAAGCTGTCCACGATATACTATGGTTCGTGCCAGTATTGGAAGGTGAATCAGCCATTAAAGTGTAACTAACGGGTTCTCCGTAGAATATATTGTCACACAGAAATTGTGCCAGATTAACTTACCCGCGTCAAGAAAACTGCCCGTGGGTGGTTCGATGTGAGCCCCTACTCTCCCTTCCTATCTTTTATTTCTCCCACAGGATCTGGTACATGTAAAGTACATACACATTTGCACCAATGGTCGTAAATGTTGCCAACAAGTACAAAGAAAGGTACAATCTATTGACGTCCGAAGATTTAATAAGTGTTGCAGACGCGTTCAAACGTAACTTTGCACGTTAGCCGCTAAGAGGCCTCGGTTGCTGAAGATAGAGCAGTTCTAGGCGGAACATCATACTGATATGTCCGTATACATCGCGATCAAGCCATCGTGGAACAACTAAATCGTACACTTGCGGTCGAGCATAGCAGCGTTGAATAATGAAACCATATGCAAGATCGGGTTGAAAGACACTGTCGCGATTCGGCGAAATAACTATAATCCGATTTTTTCAATGGAACTGTATGTTGCACAGGCCGAAAAACAAGAGGAAGCCGATTGAGTCATTTGTGCGTTATGAATTACAAGTCATTTTCACGAGAACACAATTATTCCCAAGATTTATTTTACGGGTAAATGGTGACACTCTGGGCAAATATCCATCGTTTGGTATCCAGAGGGTACAAACTCACCTTGATGCAACGACACGCACACTCGTGTGATGTTTCCCCGACCAAATAAGAAAAATCCGTATATGATCAGGTACTTCATTTATGTGATAAAGCGAAGACCCTTTTGCACAAGCACACGTACGACTCCTTTCAGGTTTATAATATATGTGATCTAGCCAACCATCATCAAACACATTTTGGGGCACTGTCCCACTTGCTGCCAGATTGGCTTTCCCCCGTTCATGCTGCTGAGTATTTTGTTCTATATTTTTTTGTTGATGGCTGAATGAAACAATATTAAGCTGCAAATGAAACAATAACCAAATGATGGTTCTGATAATTTATAACATTAACAACTAGATTAACTTCAATCAAATATAAGAGATAAAAGGGTGTTAAGCACCGTTATTCCTAATGTTAACTTAATCAACTCGGTTTCATCCAACTCCTATTCCACCGAGTCACGTTGACATATAAATACTGATCACTGTGCAATGTTGACCTAAACTAAGAGTTCTTTTTTATACGGTTTACGTTTCTTTTACATGTCCTTGGCTGTACATATACAGTACTTAGATTAAGGAAAATGAAATTAAATGCCATTTTCTTACAGTTGTAGAGAATAATGCAAACAATATTGTAAACTTTTTTTTCCAATACCAGAGCCCGCGGTAGTTAATTTGAACCAGCCCCAGACTCCTAATCCATGGTTCTCTGATTACCTGCCTAGGCCAACCTCGTTCGGTAGCCTCTATGTTCATGAGAAACACAATTAGTTTCATTTTCATCGGCAAGATATGTCCTAATATGATTTAAAAAATATCGTTAAAACTATTCAAACCGTTAAAAGCAATACTGAGAAAATAATATAAAAAAATTAAAAGTAATATTCTAGTGCGCCCTTTTGCAGGCAAATGCTCTTTAATGTTGACCACCGGAACGCAGGACAGAGGCAAGGTCATATGTATCTTAAAGCAATCCAAATGCCTGACAATATCATCCCGTGGTCAGTGGTTCACCCAGTTGGCTTCCCAAACTCTACACCGATAATATTGAATACCAGATATGGTATATCACGTGCTGAAATGGCGTTACCCACACATACGACCATACCGCAAAAAAAATCACAACCATATGTACCCCATCTTACAATGCCGACAGCACTTAGCTCGTGCGAATTGTATCGACATAAACTCTTTTCATTGAAGATGATCCTACATTAAGAAATTCCTTGCCAGGATTAACCTGAAGTAGTTGTGGCTATACCACCGTGTCGTCCAGAGCCTCGTTGATAAGCATATTCTACTTCAGTTGCTTTTTTAGTTGATAGCGACTCTGCTTCATTATATCTTCTTGCAAAGTCAAATACAATTAACGCGTATTTGTATATTGATTGACGTCTACGAATTTTTATAGTATCGTGTGGTAAAAGTAAAATATCTGCTTGATGAACTTGATTAGGTAAGCTGACATCACAATGTATTTAATTTGTTTAGGTGGTTTTTGATACATTTGTCATATCGCCTGTCGTGTTAACCAAACTATATCAGCAGAACGTGTGATATTTGCTGCATCAGCAAGTTAATAGCAGCTCTAATTTCCAATATGTTCTTGGGCTATAATAAATCGATTCCATTATAATATCAATGCTTATCTGATTTATTGTCAGCCTCTAGCACTAATTCACATTTCATCGCAGATTTTACCAAAATATTATCTAATGATTCTCTGATATTTGTATTTTTTATAGGATTTAACGAATGAATCAATTTCACATCTCCACTAAGTCGCTGATGTAACTCTTTATTGTTATATGCTAAATCATGAACGTGACATGCTTGATCAATAACATTTACTGGATACTATCCAGGGTTTGGTTGATCTCGTTCGTCTAGTCAAAAATCAAGTCGAGTTACATGACCACACTAATTATATCCTGGAAAATATTTTTCTTCTGGGTATTTAGCCCATGCAGTTTTTAGCAATAAAAATGCAATATCACCACCTATTATTTTAAAGAAAGACAAATTTGTATTTTTGTACCACATTTTAAATCCTTGCCTGTAAGTGCATGTCTACGATTTTTTGTCATGATTGCTGTTATCGTACTCGTAAGAGTAGGTGCTCTGCATCGAAGACAAGGTAAATCTTTATTATGTATTATATTTGTACAAAATGGATGTCATTGATTTCTCAGCGTCATACAAGAACGGGTGAAACATCATTCAGCTCTACTAAATTCTATCAGAATGATAATAATAGGTACATCTGGACGTGGAAAGACGCAAATTACCTAATCTAATAATGAGATGGCTTAAATGGAATAAGTTGTTTTTAGTTGCACCATCCGTAGATGATCAAGGACGTTACGATGTGCTTAAATACTTTAATGAAAATGCAAAATTGTTGAATGAAAATGGTCATGATGTTATTAACTTTATTACCGATTTTAATGAAGCACAGTGTTGATGTACTTGACTGTTTTGTTAACAATTTAGTTGCGTTATGATGATGTAATGCTGGAGAAACAATCAAATCCATCAAAGAATAATTTGTAGAGGAAGGCATAAAAGAGTGATTTTTTACTTGGCGATATACACAAATACCTTACGTGATCAGAGATAACTGTAATATTTTATATGTGTTTTATGGAGTCGATAAATACGCTCTTCGAAATACTTTTCAGATATAATGTAGTTATGACATGGATATAATAAAGATTAAAAACTTCTTTCACGTGCTTATGCTACCCCACACAGATATATAACGATATATTTACATGACCATCGATTGCGATATCGTATAGGTCTTGATAACAGTTTGGGATAATTACAGTAGTAGGGATATATCGACTTCAATGAAACGTCAAGTGGGTAAACAAATTTGAAGAAGCATTAACGACTGATAAAGTGAACAAACTAAACTAGACCAATTAGAAAATCTTTCTGTCAGTGAGAGGCTTCGGTTTGGCGTTATTACGCTTATATTTTAATTTTCGTAAGAAACTTTTTTTTCAAGCAAAGGACATTTAAGCAAATGATCTGTTCACCCTCCCTGCTGATGATGCTAAAATTCTAGACACAAAATGATACCTCCAAAATAAAACGTCAAGAACATTCTAGATCAATTTTTAAACGAAACGTAAATGGTGGAATGGCGAAGAGAGAAGACGCTGCTTTCTTTTAAAAATAAATCGTTTTTAGTTTCAGTTTCCTACAAGCATTTTCATTTGTTTGGAACTTCGATATGGACTTAAGTTATGATACGATACCCTTATCCGCGCTGGGCTTTTAAAGCTTGTACACAATTTTAATATACATTAACAGCAAGACCCCGCAAAAAGGTGCATACAAATTAAGATTTTTTTCCAGTCGATAAGCCTAAGAAAAATATTGTCAGACGTCAGACACATAAATGAAACAGTCGCCACGCCCATACTAATGAAAAGGTGTTTTGGATATCTGAAACTGAATTATTTTAACTTGGTATGGAAATTCGAGTTTTCTTTAACTTGTAGGGTCATAAACGTAATGATGTTCCGCGTACTAGATTACAAATCAAAACAGGATTTTGCTATAACTGCTGAACACCTGAAAAATGTATTGAGTAAAAAAAAAAACTGATTTTCCTTGGTCTGAAAAATGTAAGGAGCGTTGGTGAAATAAAAGGCTATATTTCAGAATGCACCTTTTTGTCAGCTCCAAATTCTTCAAATGTATGTTGATGCAAATGATGCTGGGTTTAGTGTAGTGTTTGATTCAAGATGGCAACAATGGCGTACATCATCACGTGTGCTCTTTTACTTTACTAAACTCATTAAGCAGTGTAAAACGTATTCCACAATTGAAATAGGAATGTGTGGGTGTGATATTGGCATTGCAAAACTTTGAAGCCTATACTAGTTCATTTCCTTATTCGATTATCAGGTTTAGTGATCACATCCCCCTTACTTTCATTCACAACATAGAATACGAATATTCCAGAGATTATTTTGGTACAGTTTGATGTTGTAGGAATACAATGTTGACATCATGCACATCAAATGAAAAAGCAATATAATGTCAGATGCACTTATACGTGTATAAACATATTATATTGTTTCATGTATACTTTGTTGTTGCCATTTGCCATCAAACCGTTTCTATGTATAATTGATATAAGCACACTATTTGTCTGTCATCAAATAAAACTTCATTTTTTTTATTTGAGCCATGTTTGGTGCTTCATTGCTCAATCTAAGCTTGTAAATATATAATTTCAGTTGTAATAAAAGGCGATTGATCATTATATTTCATTTTTCACCAATAATAAATTCGAATTTTGAAACCTGAAATGTATGCAGATGATTAAAGTTACACTATCCACCCAATATAATTAGTACGTAACGACTCAAAAGATGAAATTAGGCCCATAAAGAGTCATTACATAAAGAGGACAAGCTCATAGGGACTTTTCACATTTTGTTCAAAAATACGCACATATATAACTTCTTTGCATTTTGCATATTAGGTTCAAACAATCTAAATTTAGGATACCTTGTTAATTTAAAATACAATAAAAAGTATTACTTTTATTTCACTCCCATCTATAAACTCATATTCTTGATTCCACTTGAATACTGATGTTGGCCTAAAAGTATTTACTTTCAGTTCTAGGTGTATACGTTTAAGGCACGTTTTTCTTTATAATGAGAATAATTACATGAAACGACCTTATATATTTGAATTAATGTTTATATAACGTTTGATGGAAACAAATAGAATAGTTTTGAACATGCCTCCAGGATATTGACACTTCAAGCTTACTACAGAATCATCTTTATAAATTCATTAACCTGTTTCAATATCTAAGTAATTTACTTCCACATTTCCTTTTCACCTGGTTCTTGTAGATAACACTAGAATTTCCAACTAAAATATTAGGATTCATGAATATTGGAGCTTTAAGGAAGTCTTCGGATTTCTCTTTACTAAAAGTATGATTAGTTCGATATATGCTGCAATGCATCACTCCAGAATGCGATCAAATTAGTTCTCACCTTTGCCATACAGTATTGCCAAACGTGAAAATAATGTCTATATTAGGCATGGAAGTCATTCAATATATTTCCATTTAGGTTTAGCGGCGACACGTCTTCTCAGCCAAGTTAATTTCCCTGAATGTACAAACATGTTTATATTTATCATTTTCAATCTCCTTCTAAATAATCTTTATATAAAACGTTCTTTTTGACATTATCTTTCCACCACCCTACACAAACTTATTTAAGAGTACATCACACTCGTGAAGCTGGGCTTTAGGTTTGGTAAACTTAGAAAAGTAATTTTGATCATGGTCAAGCTTTACACAACTGAAGTTTTTACAAGTGTTGTGAGTAATGATTTGACCACTCCTCTACAAAAGCAACGATTTAACTCCTCTCACTTTTTTCATAATTGGTCTTGACTATATTACTTAACTCTGTTGATAATGTAATACCTAGATACGTCAAATGAAATGTATTCCAGTCTAAATGGCAGTACATAATAGTACTTCCAGGTTGTTGTTATTGTTGTAGTGTTTAACGCATTTTTCAGCACAATATAGGCTATTCATGGAGGCCAGTATTAATGGTGGAGGAAGAACATGGGAAAACCCCCGGAAATAACCACCGACCCACAAGAAGCTACTGACAAGCTTTCTTATATAGCCACATTGGCCGAGTCCGAGACTCGAACCCACGCAGATAGAGGTGAGATGGCAGTGATCCGTAACGGAGAGCGCTTTAGACCACTTGGTCACGTGGCCCCCACCCCACCCTCCACCAGTTTGTAACGCTGTTATAAATTTTGTAAGTTGTACGAGTACATTTGAGACTTTATTGATAAAGAATATTTCGTGGTTGTTTCTGTTGTTTCATCATCACAAACCAACAAAGGCTGGAATAAAGACACTTACAAGCGCGAGCAAATCACGTATTTCAGTTCTTTTTCTTGACAATGACTAAAAAGCAGGAAGCTTTACATGGTCTCCTTATATTGATCTTTTCTTATTAAAAAGCAAAGAAATACACCTTAATAGTACTCTCTTGCATAAGTCTACGTTATAATGTTTATTTTACCAGCAATCTTGATTGCACACCGTTTGTCATTAGAAGCAAATTAAGTTCAAACCGGTTTCATTCCAATCTTCTATACCCATGTTCCTTTTTATAGAAATTATTCAACCTAGCACAGTTTGAACCGGATAATGAGACCAACTTGGTCCCCTGAGCAAACACAACTCTTCATAAAACCCAAATTAGTTATGGCATGTATTTATCTTCAAGACAAAAGTTCACAAAGGATCGCACAGTGAGGTGGCAGATGATTCAAGTACATTTCTTGTACGAGAGTGCTTGTCTATCAGCACTAATAACGACACTCACGTGAGATCTGTGTCGAGACGCAACGAGAAATAAAGTGATATTCATTGCACATGCTTAGTAATCTCAGCTTGTCTTAACAGATTAACCGGGGAGGGGGAGCGGGCAAAACAAGCTTGATTCTTTCACATAATGTTGTCAGTGATTTATAATCTTTACACAAATTAGATAAGTGACGGTAAAAATTTAATAACTTTTGTGTCCATTTAAACTATACACTCTTCCTCGAATTAGAGATGCTTCTTTCAGGTACAACATTCTTAAACATTTATATTACAGGAATTGATTTAGAATAATAATTAGTAAGACATACATACATACATACATACATACATACATACATACATACATACATACGTGATTTACTTTTGTAATTTTAGTAATTTTCTATTTATAATGAAAAGTTTAGATTTCACATAGCACCGTGTCTTAAAAATAAATAATACGAGACGTTTTATAATAAAACATGTAATACAACGCAGTGTGTCGTAATACACACGCATATATATATATATATATATATATATATATATATATATATATATATATAGTTACGACTCTCTGCACACAAACTATAAAACAGACAAAAGCAAAACAGAGAAGATTTGTAAAACTTAATAAATAAATTAATTATCAAAGCTATAAATAACAATGTGAGAGGAAGATAAAGTATTACGAAACGAATTCAAAATAATCCGAATAAAGTCCTAATGAATGATTAGCCAAGAATCATGACGATGTCTAAATGGCGTCGTCCAGAACTCCAATAAATAATTCAAAAAAGTCCCAGAATAATATTTATAGTCTAAATAATGAACAAATTCCGTTTCTTCTGAAAAGACAAAACAAATGCCGTTCCTCTCATCGAATATCCAAATATAACACCATGCATGTCAGCAAACTAAAAACGAGCGCACAAGAAATGAGAATCGCTCAAAAAATCTGAATGAATCTGATTGCTCAGTTCTCTCCTTATATACACCTTCTAGTATGGCCACATTTCACAACATGCTATACATGAAAGATCTTACTACTCAATTTAAGCCATATTTTTGATTCTTTATGTGACCTAGAACAACCAACGGGAAGTTACTAAATTTTACGACAATCGTCTAAAGCCTATCAGCCAGTGAGCAATTAACACGAAGTCGTCATTAACCTTTAGTTTTAAGATTATTATTAGTAATTGTCAACACATATGTAACATCTGTTAATCCTACATAATTATACGCTCTTAATAATCATAAAACAGACTTTAATTAAGTTGATTTTGTCTAAGTAAAGTGAATATTTACAATACAACCATGAATAACAATGACAAAAATTAGATAAAATATGTATCAAGAGTTACAATAAAAATAGATATGCATATAAATATTTATATTAATATGCCTTAATCCATTACGTGAACTGATTTCTTTAAAATCTGAAACATGATCTACAACTAGCACACAGCTAAAATTGAAATCTGCCTTTGAATAATTCTGCTGACAGCGAGGTGGTGGTGGTGGTATCTTCCATTACAGCTCGCATAGCGCCATTACTAACATAAACGCTGTAATCTCCTGTTAACTTGTATAAATTCGTTCTAATGAATTTGTCAAATGAGCAGGATGATATTGAAATTTTCTTCCTAAATTAACAGATATAGAACTGTCATAGTCAGTTTATCAATCGTATTGCACAAAACATTAATTGACAACAAAAACAGAAATGACTATTCAAAACTAGTTTGACCCCGGAGTCAAATTATTTGTCTAGAGAACAATTACTTTATTTCTTTTGTTAGATTGCTATGATATATGAGCTCGTATTTAAGGTTAGAACTTGTTGTTCTATTTGGCTCAGATCTGAAAGTTCCAATCGCGACTATAAATCGGGATCTACACATTTAAGATCTGAGTGATTTTCATATACGCATATATACGGTTAGGGTTATCTTATACGCATATATACGGTTGAGTCCGCATCTATTACACTTCAGATTCCTACATAGTTATACTCAATTTCGAGGACACTTTGCAAATTTCATGTTCGTTTTAAAGCTAAAGAACGGTTGTAAGTATGACAAATATAAGTATCTAATATATGTACGTGTTCGCTTTACAATTATTAGGACATAATAGTTAGTAAAAGAAATACAATTGAAATTTTCTGTAAATTGTATTAAAATTAATTTTTCATTAAATTATATTGAAAGTCATTTTCTACTAAAATATATTGAATTTATTTCATTTATTTCTATATCACATCTATATACTAATATAATACAGATTAGGCCAATATGAACTAAGGAAAAACTCTGTTGTACTATACAGCTCTCTTAGATGCTGGGGTCAGCAAAACTACACTCGGAAGTTCTGGAGGTTACTGAATAACAAATGTCAGAGATACATTGTGAGTGAGTAAGAAGGTTAATGTAACAAACTGACTGTCTAATGACGTACATGGACCCAGTCGTTTGTCTGTAAAATAGGACGAAGCCTCACTTTGGGATTCTGGCGAAATACATGAGCTGGGTGTATGACCATATATGGCCACGTCCTAAAAGACTATATATAAAAATCCCTGATATTGAAACGAACCAGCCCGTTTGACTGTAAGGTGACTTGTATCAATACAGGTAAGATACGTCTGCGTACAAATTTTCTATATACATGTCGTTTAGGAATTTGTAATGTTGTGATATTACTCTAACAACGGTATATTTGAAACACTGGAATATTTTAATATTTCTTTACTATTCATTAATTTAATCTATTGGAAAGTGTAATTGTTTGTAGAACTTGTATTTAATTGTAATTATATTCTTGTTTTTAGAAAAAAATACGACGTTCGCTACCAACTTTATACTCAGCATTAGTTAATTCAGAAATAAAATACTCCTGAAATAAAAGAGTTTAATATGTTGGTATTTAGAATAAATTCAGTAAATATATTTCTATTAAATGATTAATCTTAAATATTGAATTTTAGATTCTTAAGCTATTGAGAATTTATTAGAAATTTAATTATTTGTTTGTATAATATTATAAAAGGCAGAAATCATACAAACAAATGATGTTGGTCAGTGATGGAATGTCGTAGTTTTATATGTATCTCTTATTTTTGTAATTTACTTTTATGTAGATTGAATGTAATTGAATTTCTTGAGTATTTCATTAAACTGAACTGTTTCGTCGGAACTCAAAGGAGACTTGTATCATTACACCTTGCCAACCTCTCGCATTGACACATTCTGCAAGATGTAGCCGTATCCATACCGTTATGCGTGACACCTCTTTAATAGCCTGTACTCTTTCTTCTATCTTAACGTATGGGTAATTCCTTCTCATAGCAATTACAATGAATGTTATGATAAGACAGAGAAACCATTTCATAACACAATCATTTGAAAAACGTTTGACATAATATGAGGCCTATCCGTTTAATTGAAGTAATAAGCTAACCTGGCGCATCATACAAATCATTGTTTTTTAAAGAAGTCATTGGGTAATAGGAGAATAGAGAAGAAATTGTAAAATATAATTAATTCGGTAAATATATTCATATCCAATGATTATTATAGAAAAAGACCAAAAGAAATGGACGATTCGACTGAAGAATGAATAGGATTGCAAAATCACACACTTCGATTTATTTATTTAAGATCTCGAGATCAAACGTGGATTGAGGTCATATTAACCAACTGTCAATTTTACGTAGCAGGTTTTATTCTGACTTCCTATTTTAATCTCGACTCTTATTTACTGTGTTCATACACCGCGAAAAATGCACCTACTTTCTTGCCTTAATCCTGCCACAATAAAAGGTGATTGTCCCCGTTTACAAACTTGAAATAATCACCTCATTCATTCCAAAAGGTGCGACATGTTAGATAAACGATAAGGCAGAACATTAGCCTATTTTCCTTTGTTTCAAACTCTAGTACAAACCGGAATTTGTTAACATTCGAAAGGACATTTTCAAGGTAAATTATGTCTCAACTCAGGGACATGCTTTGTAATCATTGCCTGTAAACAAGCTTTTTCAACCTTGCGACTGAAATCTAGCTGTTTTGCTAACCTTTCTTCTCATATCTCAGTCCAACCATCTCAGACCAGTCGTCTCCGTCAAGGTGTCCAGAACTACTTTGTTTAAAAGCGTAATTAGATGTAGCTAAAGCAACCTAACTAGTTCTATATACTTCGTGTAAAAACAATTATATACTGTCGGCTACATTTAATGACCTGAAATTTGAATGTGCTTTACATAAGATAAAATTCTCAAAGCTGTGTGATAGAACTATGATACATATAGCAGCAGAGAGGGTGAACAGACCAACTTTTACAGGCGTCAATGTAGCAAACCGAGGCTTCTCGAAATTGCTGATATAGGTCTCAATTTAGTAAACTGAGGCTTCCTTGAAAAATACTTGATTAACATTTTCATTAAATTTAGCAAATTTATGAAAATATTAATTAAAATTTTCAGTAAAAAAAAAGGACGCCATTGTCGTTGGCGTTCACCCTTTCTGCTGCTATGAAAATCTTCGAATTTTTTACTATGAAAATCATTTATGATTGAAAGTCCTAGGATGAAAATCCTTTCACTATTTCACAAACAGACTAATTTGCAAAACTTCACCTCGCAGATCAATCAAATTATTAGATTGGTCAGTGAGTTTGAAATTAATTCTCGTTAAAGAATTATTATGACATCGCATAAAGACTGGGTTAGTTGGGTCTTCAATTATTAGAAATCCTGGAGGAGCCGTTGGTGCAAATGAATATAGAATATATCCCTGCTGAGCTTGATTTGATTGCTCGAGATCTATTTGATAGCTTCCTTCGATGACATCACATACTAAATTTAGTGCTATCACCGAGGATATATTTACATTATTCGGAGCGATATGTCTACCACCGCCGTTTGGGTCGTTGTTATGTTTGAGGATTGTTATTTCGGGTGATGTTGTTTTTTTCCATTCATCGTGAATTATTTTAAACCCGATATCGATGGCATCACTGAGAAGTTTTTTTTAGTTCTGGTAGGTTATATCCGGGTAGTTCAAATGTTGGAATATCTTCAACGCGGATTTTAAAATAAGTTGCAAATTCAATTTTTGTTTGGGGGAGAAAAAAATCTGATACTCCTTGAATAAATTTTTTATTTAATATATACATATAATCGATGATTTTATTACACGTCTCTACAACGTTGATAAATTCATCTCTGGTGAGAGAACCAGATTTAAGAGATATTAATAGCAGTGAAAAATCATTATTCATCTTTTCAAAATTTTGAATTATATATAATTTTGTATAATCACCATGTGGTGCTATCATTTCATTAGGATTACCATAGTCGTCATATCCGGACGTAATTATTAATCTCACCTTTGCTCTTAACTCGTTATAGTTTTCATAACTTTTTATTGGATTATAAGGTTTTATATCGTCGGAAACATAATCAGATTTTACAGGTTCTGTTATATCAACGGTTTCTTTTTGTCGAGGTGGGGGTAGTTCAGGCCATCCTAGTACGGTTCTAATAGAAGTTTGATAAATATCTACGACATAATTCGGAGATTTTATCTCGATCGGAGATGATAACGTCGGCTCGTGAACCGTTATAGCGATTTTTGATTCTTTTCCAGTGATAGATTTTATTCTTCGTTGTAATTCGTTATTGATTTGTTCGATTTGATATGACCCCGTTGGTAACGAGACCACGTTCCAGTCTGGGGTTCCGTCTTCACGATTTTTCCACGCGAACACCAAAGAATTATTTGGTTGTTGACCACCAAATGCTACCGATCTGATATTGGGCCAGCTATGATACACTCGTAGTTTTGCTAGCGCTATCTCTTTCACGAGAACGGGGATAAGGAAATTCACACTGAATTCAGGACGCGTTGAGGTTATTGATATCATGCTTGTTTTCACCGGTGTTGTATTTTCTACTATTTGTTGAAGTAATTCTTGTGATGTCATTGTTATTATTATTATTCCGCTCTAATTTCAGCATTGTTATTGAGCCATCGCTGAGAATTCGCTATCTGATATTGTTGTGTCATCGAGTGACGATGATATCAACGAGGACAATTGCGAGTATGCGGTAGATGCAACGTGAAATTTAATTACATAATCGTGTAGTTTACTCTGGCTACACGATGATAGTTTTTTTTGTGATCCCGGTTAATATACCCGCGATTGTAGCCACCGCAGAAATAGCGATTGGAACTACGACCGGAGCAATCATTGTAACCGAAGATAGTATTATTCCAGCAGCAGTGATTACGCCCGACACCGAATACACGGTGATATCAACCGCGGCTATTCTTCGTTGGTATTTTTTTATTTTTATTTGATACTCCTAACAGCGCGAGCTGAGTTTAGTTTGAAATTCTCTGACCTGATCATAGCGATATTGATACACTGAAGGGATTGTCATTTTATTTTAAAAACGCTAGTGTTTTCAATTGTGATTTCCCTTTCAGTTTAATTGTTTACTTAAATCCACTACGAATTCTACGTACCACGTTACTGAAACCCTGGCTAGATTTCTATCTGCGGTCGTTATCGTGAATTGTTCAGATACATCCTTGTCGATGATCGTTGATATTGTATTATTGACTCCAGATGAACTACTTGATGATATATTGAACTGAGTCGGTGATACTATTGTTAATCGATAAATACCCCTGACTGCTGCGGTTACGTGTAAAATGTTGTTTGTGGGAGTCCACGCAAATGAATCGTGTTGAATCGTGTATACTACGTTGAAAGTTTTCTCATGAGGAGTTTTTGTTTTTTCAACTATGTCCATAATCCTTATTACATTTTCTCCGATGTTTTCATTAGACGTTTTAAGCTCATCGATGTTTTTTTTAATATCAGGAAGGGTTATTTCAATTTTATCAAATGGGGTTCCAATAAATTTATCAATGATGTTTTTACGAAACGTTGAAAACTGTTTCACGTGTTTTTCATATTCGGATTGAAGAGTTGCTTGTTCCAATATAGAATCTTTTATCGAGGTGAGTTTTGGTGTGGTCACTGGTGGATTTCCAAAAAATTCTAGCACGGGTTTATCAATACTGTCCACGATGGATTTTTGTAAATCAGTAAATTTATTAAATGTATTTATATGATCGTCATACTTATCACTGAGCGATTTCAATGAATTCACCGTGTTATCGAGTGTTGCTAATTTATCTGTGATCGTTGAAGCAAGTACACCTGGTTTGAGTTTACCCTGATCGGAAAATAACGCGATAGTATTCTCTGCTGCGTCTCGTTGTTTAACTAAAATATCATCGAGAGAGACATTACTAGTTTTCAATTTACTCTGACGATCTTGAAATACAACTATTTCACCAGGATCAACACTTGCTAGGTTCAACGTTTCGGCTATTTCATCTTCGATTAGTTTTTTAACATCTTTGATTTCAACTCCATCAGTATCCGGTTTCTTCAACGTTGATAAAGGTCGTCCCCAAATATCAATCATTGTTATCATAGAAATCTTTTCACTGTTTAAAATCTAAAAGATTTTCAATCCAAGGGATTCCATCAAAGATTTTCAATCCAACGACCGCTAGTATACTCATTCACTACTACATGGGTGGTTTTGATTGAGGAATCAAAGATTCCCGTGAAATAGCATCAAGTACGTTTAATACTTCATTGCCACATATGGGTGGGTCAAGCATTGTTTGTATTGGTAACGTGGAATACCAACGGGGTATTTTTAATTTACTTATATAGTGGTTAAATTCCTTCGGAGGCGCTAGTCCATATGAGTCAAAATAAATGATCCCACATGGATCAATCGCGTATGCAAACCAGTGTGTTCCAGGTCCGGAGCTGTTATCTAGATTAATAATACCGGTTTCAACATCATTTGGTTGTGCCGGTAATTGATCTTTCATAAAAACACCTCTGAAGTTTTTAATCGCGAGTTTTTAGCGGCATCAATTAAATCAAAATTGGACATAGGTGTGAAATCCGAAGGATTTCCAATCGAAGATTTCTGAGTTAGTAAACCGGTCCTAGTCTCAGGCCTTTTCCGCTGTACCATGAATACGGGGTTCTTGGTAGTCTTAGACCCTTTCCTTTTTTTTACCAGATCCAAGGACGGATCCTCCTGTTGCTTTCTTTAGTGCCATTCCTGCCGCGGTACCAACAGCCCCTAACGCTGCCGCTTTAGCTACCGCTGGGGCCGCTGCGGCAATCAACCCTGGAATCAACCCTAACAGCGGGAATATACCACCAGTCTTTTCCATATTTTTAATCGCGCTCGCAGAAAGAGTAATCTGAACTCCTTTTTTTTCTTTAAGCGCTTTATTAAAATGATTAACCTGAGTTTTCGTCAGCGACAGTTTATTCCCCCCGCCATTCATTTGATTAGGTTTCAGCGTTATTGTGGTTCCACATTGCTTAGCTGATTTTGAATGTAGTTTTTTTAACTGACCAGGTGTCAACGTGACATTGATATTACTATACGACATTATACTAAAACAGATTGATTCTAAATCGTAAGCGATTCAATGGAAAATCCGAAGGATTTCCAATCAAAGATTTTCCACTGGTGCATCTACCAGTTTCATTCGTCCACCAACACCTTCGAGTATCATTGATTTATCACTAAGAATGACAGCAACCGCTCTATAATTAGCAATACCACCAGGACGGGTTACACGAGCTCGGAAGTGTACATCAACGACGGACTGTCTCATCAAGTCAAGATGTTCCAACGAAAAGTAATAAATCGGATACAGACTTTTAAAATCCAACTGTGATATTTGTAGACCAGTATCAACATTTTGATCGCGTCCCATATACGACAACAACCGATGATAAACTCGTGCAATACTATTGATGTTATAGTCAAGTTGTATATCCTCTGATGGTTATTGCTGTCCGTTTATTCTCAGCGAGACTTCATTACACCCAATTTGATCAAATATCATATGGGAACGTTCTTGATTATTTAATCGCGCAGTATTCTGTAGCGCAATAAATATGTGGCGTGGAGCTGAAATACCCTGTTTTGATGCTAGATGCCATGTAATTGTACCATCAATATTAGAATTCATGGTATCTGTGGACGTTGACAACCAACTCAACAATGACTTCCCCTCCCCCCCCCCCGATCCATAAATGATAGTAACCGCGGTTCTGTTGACAGCGAGGGAGTCAACACTGGCATCCACAGTGATATTTTTGATAAAACGACCTTACCGGCGGCAACGCCAGCACCGCGCCAGATTGCATTATCATCAGTACCCTTTCTCACTAATGCTACCGTATGCTTTGCTCCATAGATAACTTTTCTGACGTTTCTACAAAATCCAAATATGTGATGCAACGGAATCGCACATGAAAACCGTCGATGCTGTCCCTGTAACGTTGCTACTCTTGTTGCAAATCCTAGGTTGTAACCGGGAATATTATTTATGACATCAAATTCAGCAGCTGGTCTTGTATATCCGTCTGGTGCTGGATCAAGTGCTGTAGCACGTGTTGCTTTTACTCTAGAATATTGGACGTGTTCAGCGTTATCAGTAATATCCTTCGCGAACATCATAGACGGACCTGCCGATCTTGTAGAGTCATCAGAATATCTCGCTAACCCGATTATTCCGGTAGCAATATCAACCTCGCGTTCAATAGATTCGATTTCTCTTCCATCAATGAGATATCTAGCACTTTCAAATAACGCCATGATGCCATTGTTAACAAAACCAACTCGGATAGTTGGGTCATTTGCATATGGTGTATTAGCTGCAACATCTGTTACGAGTTCACCTTCGACTTCAATAAAAGCTTCACAAGGCAAAAAGTATTTACTGGTATCATGAACTTGAAGTTCGATTCTCCCCCGAAGATCAGGTTGCACTGCGTGATAGGCAAAAAATTGATAATCACGTACAGAATCATCTTTAAGTACTGGGGCATCCATGTCAAATGCACTATCAGGGTTCTGTTTGAACATTTTTTATTATATATCCGCTGGTCTAAATTGGAGGCGAAAATGTAAATTGCTTTGCAATTTCAAAGATTTTCAATGAAAAATTCTTCGAATTTCAACAATGATTTTCAATGATTTTCATCGACGTCTTTGACGTTTGTAGAAATTCTTTGAATTTCCAAGACCACTTCCCGCTTTCATATTTGCTGTTATATTATCCTGGGCGTTAGTGTATGACAGAGTCATCAACGATGATGAAATCATTGACTGTAGTTTTTCATCTACTGCGTTATTTATTATTTTACTAACACTTACAGGCATAACCGCAGTAGATGGTAACGGCAATGGTTTCTTTGAAAATCCTTTAGATTTTCCCCGTCAAACTAGCGCTGTTATTTTATCCTTCGCGGCTGAAAACGCCTTCCCGGCAAGATCACCAACAGCGTTAATACCCTTATCCCTGATAACATCAATGGCTTTCATTGATAGTTGTTTTACTAGCGGCGCTACTTTTGGAGCCATTCTTGAAAATAATCCCATTATAGTATTACCGAGACCATCTCCATAGTATGCTCGGTATTTTGGCAATCGTGAGTTTACCACGTAGACGTTAGTTGGTTTATCATGATTGTAGTGTATGATCATTCTCTTTTTAATTGCTATTAATCTAATCGTGATGATTTATCATCGGTGATGAAAAATCCAAAGGATTTTCAGTCACTATGGTAACCATCAACGTGTTCCACTAACTCTTCAATAAAATCTCGATATGTTGCAATATCCATGATACCACCTTGAAATAACCTCCTACAGATATCAGCAGCTTCATTGATTATTTCTGGTGAGTTATTCCCGGCTCGTTTTCCTCCAATGAGAACTTCTAATCGTGTTATATCACCGAGAATATTGCCAGGACATGAAATTGCAGGCAATTTCGCTGATATCCCACTCCCAAACGTCTCCAAGGGGGAAGATTCCTCATCTTCATACTCTGCATCGTCACCAATTGCACCTTGTGTATCTATTTTTGGATTGGGTTTTGATTTTTTAGGTGAGAAGGATATTTTCTTCGAAGATTGTTTCCGCCGCTGTAACTTTTGTGGTTTTTGTTGTTGTCGCAGTTCTTCATATTTATTGTATACGTCACCCACTATTTTCATGTATTCAATGTATGATGTATCTTCTTTTGGTTTAATTTGACTTTTTTTAGTTTTAATTTTGTAAATCACATCGGCCCAATGTTGTATATTTTTAATATATCCATGTTGCTCTGGTTTCAACATTTTTTTTCTGTTTTCATAAGTCGTAACAACAAACACAGGAATATCTGCTGGTTTAGTATTATCAATTGATGCTATCACCTCGTCGTTAAATCTCTCCTGTAAACCCTCTACTGTTCTTTTTGATTCAAGTGGCGAAAATTCTTCAGGGAAATCTCTTCGAGATTCATCACTAACATCAATACCACTTTGTCGTTGTATTTCCATCTGAGTTGCCATATCACCTGAAAGTTTTTGTATAGCCTGTTTTGTTTGTCCAGTTTCGATTGCTATTTTTTCAAGTTCACCAAGAAGAGGTCTCTCTGTTCTAGTACCCGCCTCGGGGATATCTCCGTATATAGCTCGTTCAGTAGCTGTTTTCACATCTGTAGTTGCAGCAACAATCGGCTTAAACAGTTACTGTGTATCAGTAGAAAAATCAGTCTGAAGTATTGTCGCTGTTGAAGTTTCTTGCGTATACGATCACGAAGTGGTAGTAGTTTATTAATAGCTCTCAGCCGCTCTTTTGCGTTCCGTGTGGTCAATGATTGTCCTACCATTATTGAAAGAGAATCACTATTGTCAAATTGCTTGCAAAGCAATTCATCAAGTAAAAAAAAATACTACGTTGAAAATTACTATGAATTTTCCATTACAACACCGTGTGAACTGTGTCATTGTCGCGTTTTGTTTGACTAAACTCATTCATCGTTACCTGTGTACACGGAAGTTATTTACAACAAGGAGGCTCTCTACGCGTGGGACTCAGCCTGATCGATTAAAGCTTTTATCTGTCTAACCTTACAATTAATAATTTTTCTTTGCTCGTATTCAGAACTTAATTGTTTCCGTACATGTTCTACTATCGTACATAATGGTACAAACACATTAACGTCTTCAACATTAACTAAACTCTCACGGATAAATTTTTGGATGCGCTTAATTAAATAATACTGCTTAGCGAGTATATATTTTCCATTGTTTTGTGCAAATTCTATATCTTCGAAATCGGTCATTATTTGATCACAATCTAACCCTGAACATAGTTTAATATTTTGATCTTCAAGCTTGTTAATTTCAACAATAACACATTTGATATTTTCAGAATTCAAATATATGAAAAGTATATTTGTTAAACTGTTTGAAAATCTTTGATTTTTAATTTCACAAAATGAATTCTGGACCCGCTAAGGTGTTGGTCATCTTAGCATGTCCAGAAGCTTAATGCGATTATAGGATAATGATGGTATATATACAATGGATGACGACGGCATATTCAACCCCAATGATCTAGTGTGGTTGGCGGTTGTATTATACATATACGACGGCACATATTACACATCACCGTTTTGAACCTCCTTGTTGTATAAATATACACCAAGGGCGTCCAACGGTTACATATACATAATCACGAAGTGTAATCCCCAGTAAGTAAGTCTAACTCGGATAGCGGGTTTGACCTACAAGAGGATACGTTTGGTGCGTGGACACACGGACAGCACACAACAATAGATTATAGGTGATAATGATTATATACAGATGCAATGATAATGGTTATATACAGCAATGAATGACGACGGCACAACAATAGATTATAACGATTATGGTTATATACAAATGCAATGAATGACGACGGCACAACAATAGATTATAGGGGTGATTATGGTATGTACAATGACAATGACATTGAATGAAGCGGGCTATTCTACATTCAAGTGCAAAAACAAACCCCAAAATCCAACCCGGTTTGAATATCAATAATAACATTCACACCACGTATGACGGTGTGATTTGAGTTTGCACTTGAACTTCGGCTAAAGCCCAAACATATTTGAACTTCGGCTAAAGCCCAAACATATAACAGACCAGGTTGTATATAACCACTCATTACAAGGAAGTTAGATAGAGAGATGTGTGTTTTTTATTTCTTGTTGTGTATAATTCTGATTATTGACAGCGCAGAATTAATAGTGAGTACTTGTAAAAAACACTAAAAAAAATAATACGATTATTTGTAAACTTCATGATCAATTTTGTTTCCTATGAAAATCCTTTGTTGAAAATCGAAGATTTTTACGAACAGATAATTGATTATTTATGACAATTATAACAGCCAATCAAAAACTACCTCCGCGGTTTCACCAACGGTAACTCTGTCATTGGTGATTTATCACTCGCGTTATACCTAAGGGAGTTATTACATACTTATACATAAGTAAACTTAATGCTGTTTTTAAAACACTTTGAAAAAGCCGTCTTGGTTATATTCTCTGCAACGCATTGAATAGAATACGGATAAATATCGAAATACTTACCAGCTGAATACAAAGATTGAAAAACTATTTCCTCGTTATTTGCCGTATTAAACGACTTTACTGGTCTAGCATTTTTCGAGTGTTTCCCAGTCCTACCTCGTTTGGTGTTTTCACTCTGAGAGATAGCTTGTAGATTCGATAAAGAATTATTAGTCCTAATACCATCAATATGATCAATAACAAGGTCATCCTTGATCAATCCGTTATATACATCGAAGACGAAACGATGATTATAATAAGTTTTCTTTCCAGCGTTAAACCTCAAATACCCCATACCATTATCATCCCCAACAGATTTCTTATGTTTACAATGTCTAACAACACCATCACGAGACGCTTCGTAGTTGGTGATCACTGGATGTCGTTGAAATTCTTGGTTCATTTATATACTAATATATTTATTTGTCTAAATCATTATTTGGTTGAGATATAACATTGAGAAATCTTTCTATGTAGTCCTGAGTAGTTTTTATGATTTTGCCGTTGGCAACGTCGTTGACGTCATTGACAGAGTCAGGATTTTTTATTTTTTTTCCTCATAATAACGCTTCAACTCTCTATAACGCTTACCACCGCTATTGATACATAACTCTGATTTGCCTCTAACACCTACCCCACAATACAGGCATGGGAGAGGACCTTTTGAACCGTTTCTCACACTTTGCATATGATACCCACAGAATTCATTTCTGCATGATTTGTTACACGGAGTCTTTGATCCAATCATAAGCCATCTGCAATGATTCATTATATAAAATACTTTTTATTTAAATACTTGTTTTAACTATGATATGAAGGAATTCAAGAGATTATCGAAAATTACGCCTTGGAATAATGCTAGATTTAATCTCGATAGAATCTCTGATATACCAAAAAGTCTAATAGATGACAAAACCATGTTGAGTAAAATTAGCGACTGTTTTAATGAATTTAAGAGCGATGGAGCATCTCATACGTGGTCGACATTTCGAATTATTGATGAAGATGTCAATGTACCCGTAATCGATGCTACTATGAACGATACAAGAGCAGCTGAGATAATCTCACATCTTCGAAAACGGTATTTTTTCAGAATAAAATTCATTATCGAAGACGAAGGTGAATGGATTATCAGAGATAAATTTGAACCAATTCTCAAAGATAAAAAATTTGTCATTGTGAGTAGAGATTCCAAACCAGGAATTCTAACTGGAATTGATAAACCATACTACGAGAGATCTTACCCTGTAACAGCAGTTGTTTACGGAATATATCCGCTAAATGATAAACCAAGTATTGCAAAACTAGCACCTATGAAATATTCACCGTTGACTTCGTCAAGGCTCAATTGTGTAGCAACACGGGTAATGGAACACTTTACAAATGCATCCCGAGGAAATAAACTAACTGATCTGCGACGAAAAAGAATAACCGAATGGGAACTGACAGTGAAACAGCGCGGGGCAATGATTTCCGATATTGCTAAATTAGAAGCATCATTAAAATTTCCAATATCAGTTTCGACGATAACCGGAGAAGTATTATAAGAACCGAAATATCAATCGCGAGGAGCTCCAACTGAAATTATTGATCATAACAAACACGCGTGGACACCTGCAGTAAATACATTTCCACGAGAACGAATCGTGAGATATATCCCCGGGGAATTTTGTAAGGATGTGTTCCACGAAGAGAGGTTATTCGAAGCTATTCATGCGTTGTGTAAAGATGATCCTGTGTCAGTGTGGCTACTTCGCAGCGCTGAAGATTCAGAATCAGGATTTGATCAATTTGTAAGACCTAATGGAGAATTATATCGTACTGAAGCGTTACACTCAAGGATGAAAAAAGCCGCTGTAAAATACTCGAATAATTTTCATGAAAAACTCCTCACGGACAGTTTTACGATTCCATCAGTGGTAGCTCATTTTGCACGAGAAAAGAACTCATGGCGTCCAACACAAAGTGATTTTCTCGAAGATGTTAAATCAAGCTGTCTTGAATTTGGTCATGGAGGACTGTGGAATACAAAATACCACCGCGAGGTTATGATTTCAATTGATATATCCGCGTGTTATCCGGGGAGTTTTCTAGGATATGGAGAATGTGCTAAGTATTTTAAACGATTTGGACACCCCATACATGAAATGACTCGTGTTTCTGTTAATGGTCCATTGCCTGATTTTGATTTAACTGGATTCGCTTGTGTGGTATCATTTGAATTAGCGTCAGGATTACATCCGTGTAGTTATGTTTGGATTGGTAGACATATCACTGAAAAACACTGGATGCCAATAGTGTTACTACGATATATGATTGATAGTGAGATGTTACAATCGTTGATTATCAGCGAAGCAATTATATGCTATCGAGCTCAGAAGGAAGTTTGGTTACCACAACCCGATCTAGATGATATAATATGCGAACAACGAAAACAATTTCCTGATTTCAATGAACAAAAAATCATGGATTTGTCTAGGCAGTTATTTGAAATTGAAAATGGACTAGCAAAAAATTTTGGACGAAGAATAATCGGTAAATTTACTCAAGGTGGAAGATATGACAATGCAAAATATTCTTCGCGGTTGATCATAGACAGCGCTGAATATGATTTTATCATAGCGGATTTAACGAAACATGGAAAACTTGTAACTCGTAAAGATGCTTTTCTATCCAATGGTGAGAAATTGGGTACAGTTGTTACCTATTGTGATGGATATAGTCCCCAGTACACACATTTGAGAAGTTCTATGCTCGGTTATTCTACTATTAATCTATTTTCGATGATAAATAGATTTCCTAATACCGCGGTTAGAGTAGCTACTGATTCGATGTATATACACGAGAAATACAGATCAGCTGTAGCGGCATTCACATCCCCGGAGGAAGCGTGGGGATGTTGGAGATTTAAAAAGGAGACGCTACATGAGTATTGTAAATCTGCCGATGTTACCAACGACGATAAATACTTGAAAAACAACCAATTATCAGAATTTTCTAATGCACCACCGATATCAGATCCGATTACGCGATATAAAATCGTTTATTTGAATGGTTGTGGAGGATCAGGAAAGACAACACGGGTAATTAATTTATTTCATAGGAAAAAAAAACCAGTTGAAAAATCCGTTGAAAAACCAATTGAAAAACTTACAGATGATCAAAAACAGATACAAGAAATCATACGACAAATCCTAGGGGAAAACTCTACGGAAACCCCTATAAAAAATTCTATGGAAACCCCTATAGAAAATTCTATGGAAACCCCTATAGAAAATTCTATGGAAAAATCTACAAATTTCACAAATATGATTGTGCTAACACCAACTCATAAACTTGCCAGAGACATAAAACAACGAAATGTAAAATCTGGTACTTATCACAGCTTCTTCCGATGGAAAGGCGATATGTGGACCCCTGAAAGAATGGGACAGAAATTTATTCCACCGGTGATAATCTGGGATGAAATTTGTACAGTACCGTTGAAAGTACTAAAAATACTTCTTGAATGGCTGTCAACGAAAAATACAAAAATTATTATGTGTGGTGATCAAGGTCAGCCACCACCATTTGTAGGTGAACCTCCTCATGAGTGGCTCAAAGAACACGTTGATTACTACGAAGAGATTAATGATGACTTTAGATCTCTTGATGAAGTATTATGTGAGTTTAAACAACTAATCAGATTACAACCGGATAGAATCCAATGTGAAATAGCGCGTGAAATAATTTCAGAAACTCCCATGAATGATTTTTGGGAAACGTGGAGACCAAACGATTTGATAATCGCAAGTAGAAAAATAGTCAGAGATAAACTTCAGATGAAGTTATTTGAATTGCATAAGTGTAAATTTGCAACACTTCCAGTACCGCTTTGTTATAGACCAAAAGATACACGAAAGCAGAATATCGACGTTGACATTCCTGGACAACAACACAAGCAGAATTTAGTGTTAAATGATATTGTGCTGGTTGATATCAGCGTCGTTGAAGATGCATTACGCGCTGATAAATCACCATGGACGTTAGGTTATGCAGCAACAATACACTCTTCACAGGGATTAACTATCACAGACACGATTGTTTGGATGGTAGATAATCACATTGAGTGGTCAAATTTAGTTTATCTCGCAGTATCCAGAGTACGAAGAATAAATCAGCTTCGAAGAATTGTTGTTGACGAAGTAAGTGACGATAATGACACTACAGTCAGAGTTGATAGAGTCAAGGACATAATCAGAAAAAAACTCTGGTTATAAACAACAGGATAAAAAAAATAATAGAAAATTTGACATTGATGCTGAATTAATAATTTCACTGAAGCAACAACAGAATAATCACTGCGCGAGTTGCAATTGTATAATGCGTTGGAGTTGGTCGGATAAAGATCCTCGCCAATTTACCGTAGACAGAAAGAATAGCAGCATTGTTCATACCAACGATAACGTTATGTTGACTTGTCTTGAGTGCAACAGACGCCGGGGTGCCAGCACAATACCTCTGGGGGGTGCTAGTTAAGACCACGCGGTGGTAATTGAGTATCCTCGGGAATTACCTGTAGTTGTTGTCGAGTAAATCCTCGCTGAGGAGCAGTTGAATCTAGTTTATAGATTGCTGGTCTAGAAACACTAGCGTTTCCACCAGTTGATCGTGTTATACCGGATGTCTTATGCGTAGTGACGCTCCAAATAGGATCGGTAGCTCTTTTTTTACCACCCTCAAGCTCTCCTGGTTCATATAAATACCTTACAGTGACATTACTACCAAGAATTTGTTCTCGGAAATCTTTTTGTGGTTGTACGGGTATATACTTCTTTTTAATAGCGTTGTTAGGTTTCATGTTAATTGTTCAAGTAATCTCGTTATTTAGCGCTGCAACTACTCCTGGTAATCTTTTAACCCATTCACGAGATCTTTTTTCTTGGATGAATTCTTCCGCGTATTGATATCCAAATAACCGCTCTGCAAGAGTCCGATTAAATCGTTCAACAATTGCTTGATCGCGATGTAGCGCAGTATGCCCTCGTCTGATGGTGACATTATGATGTTTCATCGTTGTTAAAACAACACCTTGAAATTCCTTGCCAGGATCAACTTGCAAGAGATTTGGCCAGCGTAGTGGACCTCGTCGATAAATCCTTTTAAATGCAGAAGCTACTTCAGGTGATGATTTTGTCTTCAGTGGTTCTGCTTGTTTGTATCGACTCGCAACATCAACTAACGTCAACGCGTATTTGTAACCGTTGTCATGTGGTAAAAATAGTATATCAGCTTGATGAACTTCATTAGGTGTTGTAACATCAAAATGCGAGTAGTTAATTCGTTTAGGCGGTGGTAGATAAATTTGCCATATAGCCTGTTTAGATAACCAGTTCGCGGCAGTGGTTTTTTCACCGCCGCTGCACTAGCGAGTTTACTGATTGCTGCCTTGCCTCTCCAGTATCCTCTCGGAGAATAATAAATAGATTCCATATTATTAATTACCAGCACCTAACATCAATTTGCCTTTCATAGCTGATTTTATCAACCACGAAGCCAATTTTTCTTTGAATGATTTATCAGGAATAGCATTTAACGCATGAATTAATTTCACATCCGCGAGATGTCTGTGTTGAAGATTGCTGCTTTTATAAGCAACATCATGAGCATGACACGCTTTATCGATAGCGTTTATTGGATATTCACCCGGTCGGGGTTGGTTTTGATCACAAGTCTGATATCTAATCGTGTTCCAGGTCCACAGTAGCTATATCCTGGAAGGTGCTTTTCTCCTAAGTATTTTGCCCACGGTGTTCCTGGAAGTTTCACTAACTTGGCTGCAATATCACCTCCTCGTTTTTTTTTAAAGGTTCCTTGGGTTTACCACCTTTGGTTTCACCAAGGGAAACAAATCTAAATTTCTTTGTACTACATTGTACGCATTTACCAGAAAGCGCTGATCGATTATTTTTCGTTGTAATCGTCGTCAAGTCATTTGTGCCAGTACGCGTCTTACATTTCACACAATATAGATCCATAATTTATATATAACGGCATGAATGTAATTGATTATTCAGCTACGAGACGACGGGAACCTATTAAACACCATGCAATGTTACCAAATTCTATTCGCGCGATTATCATCGGACCATCTGGAAGTGGTAAAACACAATTACTACTTAATTTGATAACGAGATGGATGAAGTGGGATAAGTTGTATATGATTGCTCCGAGTGTAGATGATCAGCGATGTTATGAAGTGTTAAAGGATTTTAACGAAGAAATTAACGGCGATGATGTTATTGAGTTTATAACCGATATCGAGGAAGCACCGAGCATTGACTCCATCTACGGAAGTATTAACAATTTAGTCGTATATGATGATATCATGTTAGATAATCAAAAGAATCCTGCTAGGATATTTTCCAGAGACAGACATAAAAACACCGACGTGATATATGTTACTCAACGTTACACTCAAATCCCGAAGGTCATCAGAGATAACTGCAATATACTGTGTATATTTAATGGAGTTGATACTCATACACTCAGAAATATTTGGCAAACTTGGTGCGGTGGCGATATGGATCATAATCAATTAAAAAATTTCTTTAGCCGCGCTCAGTCAATCCCACACGGATTTGTAACGATAAATTTATCAGACCCTCGGACGAGATATCGTGTCGGACTTGATCAAATATTTAGTTAGTAAAAATCGAAGATTTTCATCGTAAAAAAAACAGTTAACGTTTAGCAGCAGAAAGGGTGAACGCCAACGACAATGGCGTCATTTTTTTTTACTGAAAATTTTAATTAATATTTTCATAAATTTGCTAAATTTAATGAAAATGTTAATCAAGTATTTTTCAAGGAAGCCTCAGTTTACTAAATTGAGACCTATATCAGCAATTTCGAGAAGCCTCAGTTTGCTAAATTGACGCCTGTAAAAGTTGGTCTGTTCACCCTCTCTGCTGCTCATATTGCTCCGTGCACGTAGATTATAGACCGTTATACTTCATAGCTTCCTAACTCTCTTAGCACACTACGAAAAACGTTGTAACAGTCAGAAATATGTTATGTCAACTTTAAAATGAAATTTTGAAGTTAAAAAAAAAAATTTAAAAAAATTTTGGTACATATTATTATATATGAATAACAAATTTGTGAGGGGGAAGTACATATGAGGACGCCACAGGGCTAGATCACAGGGCGCCACGCGAAGTGAGCAGGCCTGTGGTAGAGTTTGGAAAACACCACCCAACTATTATTTTGTTTAAAATGCTATCTATTCTCTTTAAATGCACATGATCTCTTCTCTGGATTCTAAATCCATGCTTTATCTGTCATGACTATCTCCCGAAATAGTCATGACCCCCATTTAGGGGAACTTAAACAATTTTGGACCTTTTTTAATTTGAATTAAAATAAATAATAAAGGCCGGATAAATTGAGACAGGAGCTGCACAGCTAAATAAATTTGTGCAGTTTCTGTCTCAAGGAAAACGGACCTAATCAGATAACAAATTAGATAAATTGAGACACATATAATCATTTATAAATAACACACCTCAATTTATGCAAAATTCTAAAATTAAATTATTTAAATTACCAAATTAAAATTAAATATTATCTTCCATATTAGTGAAGATAATGGAAAAATAGAACAACTGGTATGATTTGAAGAATCAAGGCTATCCTTAACACATACATAAGTATATATTATACTTTTATAGCAACCACACAAATAGCATCATACATATAGCATACACCAGGATGTAAAGAGACCACTAGCCATGGTCAACAAAATTTAAAGTAGTCTTCTAAAATGGGTAGGTCAAATCCCAACTAGAAAGAACTACGGAAAATACACTAGGGAATTAAAAATACCCCTTGTCAAACTATAATATAACCCCGATGGGGAAAACTAAATGGGGACTTTTAGAAGTAAAGAATCAATAAAAAAAAAACAACATAAAAACACTTGGGGGAACAAACACACATAAACTTTTTTTAAAAAAAAATTTTTGATTAGGTTTTGGGGGCATCTGTCTGGTGCCACCCCCCCCCCCCAAAAAAAAAAAAAAGAAATATGTTATGTCAAACATGCTTTATTCTAATTTTGTTAATCATCTCCATTGTACCCCAGGCTAATAAAACGTGCATGCAATCTTTGATGACAAATAATGCACTTATCAGCCAGAAGGATACATTTATCTGTCCACACCTTATTCCACAAATAAATGTCGCAGTAGCAGATCCTTACACTTTCCATATTTCCAATATAGAAAATATAAATTTCCAAAGAAATCGTGAACTTGAAAATTCAACAAAAATGATTATCAGCGAAGGTCTGTATTTGGAGGGTCTTTCATACAGTGTGTTAATTTTGTTAAAATTATTATTAATAACAGCACACGTATGTTACAATCAGTTTCGATGATTAGTTCGATATATGCTGCAATGCATCACTCCAGAATGCGATCAAAATAGTTCTCACCTTTGTCATACAGTATTGCTAAACGTGAACATTATGTCTATATTAGGCTTGGAAGTCATTAAAATCTATTTCCATTTAGATTTAGCGACGAAACATCTTCTCAGCCAAGTTAATTTCCCTGAATGTACAAACATGTTTATATTTATCATTTTCAACCTCCTTCTAAATAATCTTTATATAAAACTTTCTTTTTGACATTATCTTTCCACCACCCTATAGAAACTTATTTAAGAGAACATCACACTCGTGAAGCTGGGCTTTAGGTTTGGTAAACTTAGAAAAGTAATTTTGATCATGGTCAAGCTTTACATAACTGAAGTTTTTACAAGTGTTGTGAGTAATGATTTGACCACTCCTCTTCAAAAGCAACGATTTAACTCCTCTCACTTTTTTCATAATTGATCTTGACTATATTATTTAATTCTGTTGATAATGTAATACCTAGATACGTCAAATAAAATGTATTCCAGTCTAAATGGCAGTACATAAGAGTACTTCCAGCTTTTTGTTATTGTTGTAGTGTTTAACGCATTTTTCAGCACAATATAGGCTATTCATGGCGGCCAGTATTAATGGTGGAGGAAGAACATGGGGAAAAACCCCGGAAATAACCACCGACCCACAAGAAGCTACTGACAAGCTTTCTTATATAACCACATTGGCCGAGTCCGAGACTCGAACCCACGCAGATAGAGGTAAGATGGCAGTGATCCGTAACGGAGAGCGCTTTAGACCACTTGGTCACGTGACCCCCCACCCCTCCACCAGTTTGTAACGCTGTTATAAATTTTGTAAGTTGTACGAGAACATTTGAGACTTTATTGATAAAGAATATTTCGTGGTTGTTTCTGTTGTTTCATCATCACAAACCAACAAAGGCTGGAATAAAGACACTTACAAGCGCGAGCAAATCACGTATTTCAGTTCTTTTTCTTGACAATGACTAAAAAGCAGGAAGCTTTACATGGACTCCTTATATTGATCTTTTCTTATTAAAAAGCAAAGAAATACACCTTAATAGTACTCTCTTGCATAAGTCTACGTTATAATGTTTATTTTACCAGCAATCTTGATTGCACACCGTTTGTCATTAGAAGCAAATTAAGTTCAAACCGGTTTCATTCCAATCTTCTCTACCCATTGTCCTTTTTATAGAAATTATTCAACCTAGCACAGTTTGAACCGGATAATGAGACCAACTTGGTCCCCTGAGCAAACACAACTCTTCATAAAACCCAAAGTAGTTATGGCATGTATTTATCTTCAAGACAAAAGTTCACAAAGGATCGCACAGTGAGGTGGCAGATGATTCAAGTACATTTCTTGCACGAGAGTGCTTGTCTATCAGCACTAATAACGACACTCACGTGAGATCTGTGTCGAGACGCAGCAAGAAATAAAGTGATATTCATTGCACATGCTTAGTAATCTCAGCTTGTCTTAACAGATTAACCGGGGAGGGGGAGCGGGCAGAACAAGCTTGATTCTTTTACATAATGTTGTCAGTGATTTATAATCTTTACACAAATTAGATAAGTGACGGTAAACATTTAATAACTTTTGTGTCCATTTAAACTATACACTCTTCCTCGAATTAGAGATGCTTCTTTCAGATACAACATTCTTAAACATTTATATTACAGGAATTGATTTAGAATAATAATTAGTAAGACATACATACATACATACATACATACATACATACATACATACATACATACATACATACATACATACATACATACATACTGTAACGTGGGCGCTGGCGGGTTATCAAAGTGTTATTAGTACAATATTGCACAAGGCCTGGTCAGAGGTATTGCGCAACTTGGAAAAACAACACTTGAAGACCGCCTCCCACTAATTGTCGTTATCTAGAAGATGATCGCTACGGTGTAATATGCCCGGTCAGTGAATATAGTAATCTGAGATGGTACTTTGAACAAGACAATAAACGAGCCCCCGTAAAGATAAAATATGAATTTAATTAAAAATACAATTAAGAAAAGAATGACACGGTGAATTACAATTTCTCTCTTTCTGAATACACTTAGTTCAGAAATACATAGACTGAAGCTTTAAAAGAATGGATACATTCATAAGAATCCAAACACTAATGAAAATAAATGAAGTTAGCCGTTAATACTGAGAGTAAATTTCATCAAGGAATCGAATGTTCATTTAACATTGGACTGTTGGGTGATTCAAAATGACCTTGTTCGACGACTGGTTCTTTCTTTCTCTCTTCTGTGTTCGTCTTGACTTGCTTGCCCTTTTGTTGTAAGCGGGATCACACAACTCGGTCTTTTGACTTCTTTTCCGTCTCTGAATTTCGACTCCCTCGCTCTTTCTTCAAACAAACTATATTTCCTTGTAAAGAAAAGGGTAAAACGCCCTAAGTATCTCGTTACTTTCAGAGTTGAGATAGTAAGTCCGTTTCCAGGTTCGAAAAATCAGATCTTACTATCAGTGTTATCATTTATACGGCTAACAATTACTATACAGGTCTTCAGATCAATAGAGCTATACTGCTAATTATCGACATCAGAATTCGGGAAAGTCATATATTCCCGTAAATCGTTACGTAAAGTGAGGCAATATATCATAACACACAATCCATATTTACTAATGTGCTAAATTCAAATTAATGTAACACGTTCCAATCATAAATGTACACGGCGGGTTTTCTACACCACCAATTTACCTACCTAAGTATATAAGGTAAAAAATGCTAATTCAGAATTCAAAATACATTATTAAATCACTGTAAAACCGACTATTCATACAAAATATGAACATATCATGCATCTGTAACAAAGAAACATATCAAAGTACGTTATTAAATCAATGTAATACTGAACTATTTGTAACGTAGTATCGATACATTATGCATCTATGCCAAAGATAAACAGCATATACATTACATCATAATAAAGGTGAATTTGAGTTAAATACCTTGTGCTTCTGACGTGCTTCTACCGTTTGATTTCCCGGCGGACTTTCCTGAGCTTATTATTACGAAGGCACTGCTGTAAAATTACCCCCGGAGCCTTTATTCCGGAATTAATGATAGTAGTTCAACACGGCTTTCTTGCAAAGCGCCTTCCAGAAGACTGATTTAAACTCATTAGCTCAGAGAATATATTTCCCAATTCTGGGTTTGGACCCAACCCTCTGTCCTGTACATTCGACCAATCGGCATAAACGCTATTTTTGCAGACCTTTTGAAAACCGTCTATCAAGATGCCAAAAATGCCACTTAGGATCGAAATGTCACCTTATCGTTTGTCTTAATCATTTTGTCAGCTTGTACGTGAAAAATTCATATTTTTAAGCGTGTCAAACACTCAGTCCGTTTTCACTCTAATTATTGTAACAGTCTGACCAAGTTAAGAAAACATTCTTTCCGTTCAACTCTATTCCAAGACAGTTGATTGTCGGCTAGCCTACGAATTAATTACTGGATGTCACTGACAAAAAATTTGGCACTTGACACATACATACATACATACATACATACATACATACATACATACATACATACATACATACATACATACATATATACATACATACATACGTGATATACTTTTGTAAATTTAGTAATTTTTTATTTATAATGAAAAGCTTAGATTTCACAAAAAGCACCGTGTCATAAAAATAAATAATACGAGACGTTATATAATAAAACACGTAATACATCGCAGTGTGTCGTAATACACACGCAGATATATATCTGTGTGTGTGTGTGTGTGTGTGTGTGTGTGTGTGTGTGTGTGTGTAGTGCTACGACTCTCAGTACACAAACTATAAAACAGACAATAGCAAAACAAAGAAGATTTGTGAAACTTAATAAATTAATTAATTATCAAAGCTATAAATAACAATGTGAGAGGAAGATAAAGTATTACGAAGCGAATTCAAAATAATCCTAATAATGTTCTATGAAAGTCCCAATGAATGATTAGCCAAGAATCATGACGATGTCTAAATGGCATCGTCCAGAACTCCAATAAATAATTCACAAAGGTCCCAGAATAATATTTATAGTCTAAATAATGAACAAATTCTGTTTCTTCTGAAAAGACAAAACAAATGCCGTTCCTTTCAACGAATATCCAAATATAACACCATGCATGTCAGCAAACTGAAAACGAGCACACAAGAAATGAGAATCGCTCAAAAAATCTAAATGAATCTGATTGCTCGGTTCTCTCCTTATGTACACCTTCTAGTATGGCTGCATTTCACAACATACTCCACATGAAAGATCTTACTACTCAATTTAAGCAATATTTTTGCCTCTTTATGTGACCTAGAACAACCAACGGGAAGTTACTAAATTTTACGACAATCGTCTGAAGCCTATCAGCCAGTGAGCAATTAACACAAAGTCGTCATTAACCTTTAGTTTTAAGATTATTATTAGTAATTGTCAACACATATGTAACATCTGTTAATCCTACATAATTATACGCTCTTAATAATCATAAAACAGACTTTAATTAAGTAGATTCTGTCTAAGTAAAGTGAATATTTACAATACAACCATGAATAACAATGACAAAAATTAGATAAAATATGTATCAAGAGTTACAATAAAAATAGATATGCATATAAATATTTATATTAATATGCCTTAATCCATTACGTGAACTGATTTCTTTAAAATCTGAAACATGATCTACAACTAGCACACAGCTAAAATTGAAATCTGCCTTTGAATAATTCTGCTGATAGCGGGGTGGTGGTGGTGGTGTCTTCCATTACAGCTCGCATAACGCCATTACTAACATAAACGCTGTAATCTCCTGTTAACTTGTATAAATTCGTTCTAATGAATTTGTCAAATGAGCAGGAATGACGTACGTGGACCCAGTCGGTAGTCTGTAAAATAGGATGAAGCCTCGCTTTAGGATTCTGGCGAAACATATGAGCCGGGTGTATGACCATATT
Source organism: Unio delphinus (assembly GCA_029339505.1). Classification (NCBI taxonomy): domain Eukaryota; kingdom Metazoa; phylum Mollusca; class Bivalvia; order Unionida; family Unionidae; genus Unio; species Unio delphinus. Next base: position 9,603,420 of record JAQISU010000306.1, read on the forward strand.
TGGCCACGTCCTAAGAGACCATATATAAAAATTCCTGATGTTGAAACGAACCAGCCCATTTGACTGTAAGGTGACTTGTATCATTACAGGAAAGATACGTCTGCGTACAAATTTTCTATATACATGTAGTATAGGAATTTGTAGCGTTGTGATATTACTCTAACAGCGATATATTTGAAACACTGGAATATTTTAATATTTCTTTACTATTAATTAATTCAATGTATTGGAAACTGTAATTGTTTGTAGAACTTGTATTTAATTGTAATTATATTCTTGTTTTTAGAAAAAAATACGACGTTCGCTACCAACTTTATACTCAGCATTAGTTAATTCAGAAAAAAAATACTCCTTAAATAAAAGAGTTTAATATGTTGGTATTTTAGAGTAAATTCAGTAAATATATTTCTACTAAATGATTAATCTTAAATATTGAATTTTAGATTCTTAAGCTATTGAGAATTTATTAGAAATTTAATTATTTGTTTGTATAGTATTCTAAAAGGCAGTAATCATACAAACAAATGATGTTGGTCAGTGATGAAATGTCGTAGTTTTATATGTGTCTCTTATTTCTGTACTTTAAGTTTATGTAGATTGAATATAATTTAATTTGTTGAGTATTTCAATAAATACAATAAAGCCGGAACTCAAAGGAGACTTGTATCATTACACCATGCCAAGCTCTCGCATTGACACATTCTGCAAGATGTAGCCGTATCCATACCGTTTTGCGTGACACCTCTTTAATAGCCTGTACTCTTTCTTCTATCTTAACGTATGGGTAATTCCTTCTCATAGCAATTACAATGAATGTTATGATAAGACAGAGAAACCATTTCATAACACAATCATTTGAAAAACGTTTGGCATAAAATGAGGCCTATCCCTTTAATTGAAGTAATAAGATAACCTGGTGCATCATACAAATCATTGTTATTTAAAGAAGTCATTGGGTAATGGGATAATAGAGAAGAAATTTTAAAACATAATTCATTCGGTAAATACATTCATATCCAATGATTATTATAGAAAAAGACCAGAAGAAAAAAACGATTAGACTTAAGAATGAATAGGATTGCAAAAACAACACACTTCGATTTATTTATTTAAGATCTCGAGATCAAACGTGGATTGAGGTCATATTAACCAACTGTCAATTTTACGTAGCAGGTTTTATTCTGACTTCCTATTTTAATCTCGACCCTTATTTACTGTGTTCAAACACTGCGAAAAAAGCACCGACTTTCTTGCCTTAATCCTGCCACAATAAAAGGTGATTGTCCCCGTTTACAAACTTTAATCATCTCATTCATTCCAAAAGGTGCGACATGTTAGATAAACGATAAGGCAGAACATTAACCTATTTTCCTTTGTTTCAAATTCTAGTACAAACCGGAATTTGTTAACATTCGAGAGGACATTTTCAAGGCAAATTATGTCTGGGACATGCTTTGTAATCATTGCCTGTAAACAAGCTTTTTCAACCTTGCGACTGAAAAATCTAGCAGTTTTGCTAACCTTTCTTCTCGTATCTAAGTCTAGCCATCTCAGAACAGTCGTCTCCGTCAAGGTGTCCAGAACTACTTTGTTTAAAAAGCGTAATTAAATGTAGCTAAAGCAACCTAACTAGTTCTATATACTTGGTGTAAAAACAAGTATATACTGTCAGCTACATTTAATGACCTGAAATTTGAATGTGCTTATTTACATAGGATAAAATTCTCAAAGCTGTGTGATAGAACTATGATACATATTGCTCCGTGCACGTAGATTATAGACCGTTACACTTCATAGCTTCCCAACTCTATTAGCACACTGCCAAAAACGTTGTAACAGACAGAAAAATGTTATGTCAAACATGCTTTATTCTAATTTTGTTAATCATCTCCATTGTACCCCAGGCTAATAAAACGTGCATGCAATCTTTGATGACAAATAATGCACTTATCAGCCAGAAGGATACATTTATCTGTCCACACCTTATTCCACAAATAAATGTCCCAGTAGCAGATCCTTACACTTTCCATATTTGCAAAATAGAAAATATAACTTTCCGAAAAAATCGTGAACTTGAAAATTCAACAAAAATGATTATCAGCGTTTATCAGCGATTATCAGCGAAGGTCTGTATTTGGAGGGTCTTTCATACAGTGTGTTAATTTTGTTAAAATCAATAAATTGGAACTGGTGAAAATTAAACATTTTCTTATAACAACTATTAACTATTTATTGTTAATTTCATATAGCATCCATATATTAAATGTGATAATACGTCAATAATATACAATATTTTTTGCTGGTAGTTTTCCTTGCTCACGCATATAAACTGTGTACTTCGCATGCAACAGTCACCACAGCCCTAAAAAAACATATTGGTATGCATGAGCCGCATGTAAACATTGGGACCTGAGCACTAGTTAAGAGTTTTTTTTTTTACTTTAAAGAAAAATATTGGGTGAGATAAAAAAAAAAAATCTACTTTGGAGTTTAAGCCGAGACAAGGAAATCCCAGTCACGTGGTTACATTTTCTGTAATAATAATGTAACCCCTCGACTGGAATGTCCTTGTCTCTGTCCAAACCCCAACATAGATTATATCTATCTCGATACCTAATGATGTATATCAATCATATCGAACTGGAGGGTTAGTCACCTTTAGTGGGTAACTAGGTGTGTGTAGATTCTGGTGAATCTAACCTTGTTTTCAAGGTCAAGACTTTGTGGTAAGTGAAGGTCACCAGCTTGAAAGCAAAATATATCTACAGTAACTTGACTGAACTGAACTTTATTGATACACAGATGCCCTAGTAAAGTCCCATGATAGATTCATATTTTTGTGACATTGACCTAACTTTCACGTTTCAAATATAGACATGTTGTTTACCAAAAAGAGTCATTAGAATCATATTAATCCTTGTTGGATGTTTAAATGCCTTGAGAACGTCCCAAGACCTGGTTAAGGTGTGTTCAATGTCTATGGGAAAGGAGGAGTACTTTGCGTGTAATGAAGTGAAGATACCAGCTTGTAAACAATTAGATACCAGCTTTTAAGCAAAGATATCTCCAATATAGTGAGAACAATACCGGTCCGAATTTCATCTGCAGATGACTAAAGGATGGCCAAAGCCCAATTAGTTATTTCACTGATCTAATTCTACATAATGGAGTTTATCCATGAAGGGGGTGGGGGTGGGGGTGGCGAGGAGTAGTGACAGAAGCCTATTCAGTGTGTAAGTAAGATATATTCAGTACAAGAGAACCATCCCTGAACTAAATTAATATGTAATGTCCCAGATGATTAGATTTGGAATGGTTCTGGGGACACCGATCTAATTTTTAAGATCTCAGGAAAACTTATGATAGGAACTGATTTCGTTCTTAGTATTCTAGCACGTGTTTGACACATTTTTTGAACAAGTTTGAATCTATTTCCAAGAAGACATTATTTTTTACCACAAATGGTTTTAAGATATCTTGAACATGACATTACATTCCTTTACGCAACATGTTAACTAGTCGCATCGGAAATTTGATTAGAGTCATGATAATCAAAATTAAGTCATGTTTGGCACAATTATACTATTCACAAGTTGGCCACTTAAGGACATCCCTTATATGCACACAATGTTGACCTTTAACCTATAACATCATGGCGATATGGTTTCACACTTTAACAGTCAAGGTCATGCAAGGTCACTAAGCCAACCGCAGCTGCTGCTTAGTGGTTAGAGCGTCCGCCGCGGATGCGGGATGTCGTGGGTTTGATCCTCGGCCGAGTCATATCAAACACTTAACAAAATGGTACTAACAGTTGCTTTGCTTGGCTCTCAGCATTAAGAGGTTAGTATTATGACTAGTTGACCTGGTATCAGGATAACGTGACTCAGAGGGATATCATGCTACATGTCTGCGGCATGATGTATCAGTGCTATACATCACTATAAACTGCCACATTGCTGACATCGTATTGATATGATTGAAAAAGTGTTATGGTTACGTTAAAAATCTCAAACACACACACACACACACACACACACACACACACACACACGCGCGCGCGCGCGCGCGCCTTGCTCAACTCCGAGTGGATGTCAATTCACACATAGTTCATATAATTAGCAGGCATTTATCCTTCCCTGGCAGTCTGCTAAGGGTTATTTAACGACCCCCACTTGATGTTTCTTTGTTCCAAACACAGGAAATTCATGTCCCTTACCTGTGAATCGCGCATTGCCAAAATAAGGCGCCATTTACGAGTTCATATGGTCATTTTACACACCTGGCTTGGACACCGCATTGTTCGCAGTGTTGACCTTCATAACATTTATGACGCGGAATTAATAACATCAGGGTCTAGCATATAGATGTTGCAATCTGATTATTGCTCCTTACAATGTTTCTCCATCACAAATACTTAAAATGGATATTTTATGTAACACTCTTTTCAATAAGGGACATATTCTATCATGTTTTAACAAAAGGGACATATCCTATCACACCTTTATCAAACAGGGACACATTCTATATCATACATTTATGAAAAGTGACCTATTCTATCACACTATTAAAAAAGAGACATATTCTAGCACACCTCTATCAAAGAAGGACATATTCAAGCACATTTGTAACAAAAAGGGTCATATTCTATCATACATTTATCAAAAAGGGACATATTCTATCACGCTTTTATCAAACAGAGACATATTCTGTCACACTTTTATCAAAAAGGGACATATTCTATCACACTTTTATCAAACAGAGACATATTCTGTCACACTTTTATCAAAAAGTGACATATTCTGTCATACTTTGATCAAAAAGGGAAATATTGTGTTACACCTTTATGAAAAAGGGACATATTATATCATACCTTTATCAAAAAGGGACATATTCTATCACACCTTTATCAAAATGGGACATATTCTGTCACTTTTATCAAAAAAGGGACATATTCTGTCACATTTTTATTAAAATAATGCATATTCTGTCACACTTTGATCAAAAAGGGTAATATTGTGTCACACCTTTATCAAAAAGGACATATTCTATCACACCTTTATTAAAGAGGGACATATTCTATCACACTGTTAACAAAAGGGACATATTATATAACACTGTTAACAAAAGGGACATATTCTATAACACTGTTAACAAAAAGGGACATATTCTATCACACTCTTAAAACATGAGGGATATTTCACACTCTTCGCAGTCAGGGATTTTCTATTTTTCACATTTAACAATCAAGGAGATCTAGATCGTAGTCGCAACAACTAGTAATATTACAGTCTTTACAGTCATGGCCTTTCTACTTTTACACTTATTAACCTTAAAAGATATTTTATGTTGCACTTGTTATAATCAAGGATAAGCTATATTTAAAAAACTTATTAATCATGGACATTCTATATTACACTTTTATTAATCAGGGATCAGGTATATTCTTTATTACACTCTTAATTATTACACTCTTAGTAATGAGAGCTATCCTATATTGCACTGTTGGTAATCAGGGATATTATATATTACGCTCTAATTATTCAGGGATATTCTCTATCACGCTCTTAGTAATCATGGATATTATATATTACAGGCATATTAATAAGTGATATTTTATATACCACCCTTATTAACCATGGATATTCTACATTACAATCTAATTAATCATGGATATTCTACATTACGATCTAATTAATAATTAATATTCTTTCTATCTTACACTCTAATTAACCATGCATATTCTACGTTACACTCTAATTAACCATGGATATTCTACGTTACACTCTAATTAACCATGGATATTGTACATTACGATCTAATTAATCATGGATATTCTACATTACGATCTAATTATTCATGGATATTCTACGTTACAGTTTAATTGACCATGGATATTCTTCATTACGATCTAATTAACCATGGATATTCTACATTACGATCTAATTAACCACGAATATTTTACGTTAAACTCTAATTAATAAGGGATATTCTACACTGTTAGTAATCAGGAATATTCTCAATTACACACTTCGTAATCGGGGATATTCTATATAAAACTCTCGGTAATCATGGATAGTCTCCATTGCATTCGTTAATCAGGGAGAGTCTATGTCACACTTTTAGAATCATTCTGAAAAATGGGAGACATTCTCTATTAGACTATTAGTAATCAACGTCATGATATAACATACTCTTAAAAAGCACACATATTCACTATTACACTCTTTACACTCTGAAACATGAGGCGCAGAGAGAGAGAGAGAGAGAGAGAGAGAGAGAGAGAGAGAGAGAGAGAGAGAGAGATTATATATAAATCATTATGCTGTTTATTTATAGAATTATAAATTGAATGAAAACTTCCAGATCATCTAATCTAGCACTAGAATGTAAGATATTTAGGTCGGGTATTGGACACATGCCAGATTTATGATATCTCCTGAAGGATAAATCTCGACAAGCGTGCACATTCTGGCTGTGTTCACTAACGATGGAACACATTATGGTGCAAGATGGCGTCAGAATGAAACGCTTCATATTTAATTCCCTTATATGGCCACTATTTGCGCATCAAATAAAACATTCTGAATCACAAGAGAAAATTCAACTTAATACAATTATTATGCGAAATTTCAATAACAATCTAACAATGCCTTTTTCTAACTGATACAATCAGCAACTAGGGTATGTAATTGATCTTTAGAGTACAGATGTTATCTAGGATCACATGGTTTTGACATAACTTCCATTCAACTAAGCCAATACACTTCGTGCGCTTGAATAGCCATATACAAACTAGGTGTCGATATCTAGCAATTAAGTCCATAGAGTCTAGAGCAGATAGTTATTTCAACCAATAACTGTACAATATGTTATTAATCCCTGTTATTTAAGTTATTTCAAACATGGTACTCAGTTTCTTCAACATCACCCCTATGTCTCTCTCTCTCTCTCTCTCTCTCTCTCTCTCTCTCTCTCTCTCTCTCTCTCGCTCGTGCATCAGGAATAATAGTAGTGTAAATATGTTGAGTAAGAGAGAAGAAACCATTAAGCTGGACGTAAAACGCAAGTAACCTGCAAGACCTTAAGTCGTCATAATGGTGTGCATTTGCTTAACATGGGATTTATCTACAGTATTCACAATATCAGTGATACAAAGTTTTAATACCCTTTTTTAGATTTTCTTTTAAAAGGCATGCTCATAATAAACTCTATTTATTTGTTTCTTTTAAATGTTTTTAAAACTATAATAAGGGTTAACAACATCTCATTTTAAATATAAAACTGTCAGAAATCTGCTCTTCCTCCCTCTTTATCTCTCAAGGCAAGACTACTTGTTAATCATATAAACATACGGATGGACAATTAAAATAAATCTTTTGGTAAGTTTTCCCAAGAACATGGTACTCAGTTTCTTCAACATCACCCTTATACCTCTCTCTCTCTCTCTCTCTCTCTCTCTCTCTCTCTCTCTCTCTCTCTCTCTATCTCGTAGTGATAAATATGGTGATGCAAATTTGAGATACGTAACCCTAACTGAGTAGAATTTGCATTTGTGATGCTTGCCAACATAAGTCCACGTGCAAACCCGTATCAAGGTTATAAGCAGCAGTGATGTCCGTTCCGAAGCTGATCGCGATACCCAGGCAACCATTTGTTTGCATTTTATGGTATGTAAATCAGTTATTTATTTTGGGAACTACCTCCATACAACGAAGACGTCACATTGTTTCCTTCACAACAATCAACGTTTCGAATTATGCCATGCTAATTGTTTTTATCTTCTATGGCCACCGAATACAGTTTGGCAATTGTACTGATAATTAAAATGATGTGCGCCGCTACAAGAATATTTGAACAGACACGTATTCTCACATGCAACCGTAACGAAATTTTGTTTGCCAGAGGTTCCTGAGGCAGCGGTTCTTGTTGATATAGCCCCGATGATGGTTACTGTAGCCACAATTCCAAAACGCCAATACCAGTAGTGGTCACAGTGGTAATTCCGGAAATAGCATGTAAAACCACACACATAAACGGAAACCAAAGACGTTTAATAAACTTTCATTCTCATTTATCACATTAATTTTTTTCTTTCAAACTTGTTAATTTTTTTACAAGCCTGCAACCTCAAAAGTTGTAAATGAGTTGTGTTCGGAAAATATATATATATATATATATATATATATATATATATATATATATATATATATATATATATATATATATATATATATATATATATATATATATATATATATATATATATATATATATGTTGTTGTTGGCTTGCCTTCGCTCACGAAGATTAAGAAGGAAGATTTCTATGTCTATTGCACATGCGCTGGTGGCTGACGAACCCAATACGTGATAGGCACGTCCGTCCACAGAGGCTGCAGGGGAATGTCTGGGTTTTGGTGGGTGCTGACAATGGCTCCCGGTTTTTTCTTTGCCGTTTTTCCTCCAAGATGGCCCGTCTGTTTTGTTCAAAAGTGTCTGCGGCCTGGTGAACTGTACGTCGCCAGCTTGCACGGTCAACAGCTAGTGATGCCCATTGGCAGTGATTGATGCCACAGGAGGTAAGGGTCTTTTTCAAGGAGTCTTTATATCTCTTTCGAGGTGCCCCTCTATCACGGTGGCCAGTTGATAGCTCACCATACAGTGCAATTTTTGGCAGGCGATGATCCTCCATCCTGGACACATGCCCTGCCCAGCGAAGCTGTATCTTCACGAGTGTAGCCTCAACGCTGGTGATCCCCGCTTGCTTGAGGACTTCAGTGTTGGTAACGAAGTCACTCCAGTGGATGTTGAGGATGGTGCGGAGGCAGCGCTGATGGAAGCGTTCAAGGAGACGGAGGTGATGGCTGTAGGTGACCCAGGATTCGGCGCCATATAGGAGGGTGGTCAGTACGACAGCCATGTAGACTTTGATTATATATATATATATATATATATATATATATATATATATATATATATATATATATATATATATATATATATATATATATATATTATGTTCTCCAGTAATAGTCTTTTTTCTACTAAATCAATAGTATTGCTGGTCAAGCATCTCATCGTACACAACAAGATTATTCTCCCGGTCAAGGTCGTCAACGATTGTAGATAAGAACTCAACTATGAACCACTAAAATTTCTCTTGACGATGCAAGTGCTTGCTTGAAATATATGGGTACATCATAGCATGGTCGATTGCCAGCGGATAGTGCAATGACTTAAAGCCGATTCCACATTAACCATTTCATGATTATATTTAATAACAGTTAGTTTTACCCAGACGATGTCTGGTCAACGGCCAGCGCACGAACTAAATTCAGAGATACGAAAATTGCGTTTGGGTGGTCGAGGATCTAGAATATACAATATAGGTAATAAATGTTCGCGCCAAAGAGCCGACATGGATCTCATCCATGACATGAACACAATCAATTCTAATTCTATACTCAGAGAAGGAATCGGGATTGGAACATCAGAGTAGATATGTAAGGCAATATTATACTACGTGGTCAAAGTCCACGCATGGAAGGTAAAACCACAATATTATAAATATGGACGTGAAGCTGTCCACGATATATTATGGTTCGTGCGAGTATTGGAAGGTGAATCAGCCATTAAAGTGTAACTATCGAATTCTCCGTAGAATGGATTGTCACACAGAAATTGTGCCAGATTAACTTATCCGCGTCAAGAAAACTGCCCGTGGGTAGTTCGATGTGAGCCCCTACTCTCCCTCCCTATCTTTTATTTCTCCCACAGGATCTGGTACATGTAAAGTACATACACATTTGCACCAATGGTCGTAAATGTTGCCAACAGGTACAAAGAAAGGTACAAGCTATTGACGTCCGAAGATTTAACAAGTGTTGCAGACGCGTTCAAACGTAACTTTGCACGTTAGCCGCTAAGAGGCCTCGGTTGCTGAAGATAGAGCAGTTCTATGCGGAACATCATACTGATATGTCCGTATACATCGCGATCAAGCCATCGTGGAACAACTAAATCGTACACTTGCGGTCGAGCATAGCAGCGTTGAATAATGGAACCATATGCAAGATCGGGTTGAAAGACACTGTCGCGATTCGGCGAGAAAACTATAATCCAAAACCGCCACATACTTTACACCCACTCACAAACAACATGTTTCGATATCTCTATCCACTTAGGAGTGTTGAAAGCGGACAGCATCCTGCTTCTGTCCTAATATGATCTGTAAATGCTATCAGGATCTCAGACATAATCGATATTACGGAAAATCAATGCCCTACCATTTTTCAATGGAACTGTATGTTGCACAGGCCGAAAAACAAGAGGAAGACGATTGAGTCATTTGTGCGTTATGAATTACAAGTCATTTCCAAGAGTACACAACTAATACCAATATTTATTTTACGGGTAAATGGTGACGCTATAGGCAAATATCCATCATTTGGTATCCAGAGGGTACAAACTCACCTTGATGCAATGACACTCACACTTGTGTGATGTTTCCCCGACCAAATAAGAAATTCCGTATATGATCAAGTACTTCATTTATGTGATAAAGCGAAGACTCTTTTGCACAAGCACACATAGGACACGTAGGACTCCTTTCAGGTTTATAATATTTTTGATCGAGCCAACTATCCTCAAACACATTTTGGGGCGCTGTCTCACTTACTGCCAGATTGGCTTTCCCCCGTATTTAACCCCGTTCATGCTAGCTACTGAGTATTTTGTTCTATATTTTTATGTTGATGGCTGAATGAAACAATATTAAGCTGCAAAGGAAACATAAACCAAAAGATGGTTCTGATAATTTATAACATTAACAACTAGATCAACTTCTACCAAATATAAGAGATAAAAGGGTGTTAAGCACCGTTATTCCTAATGTTAACTTAATCAACTCGGTTTCATCCAACTCCTATTCCACCGAGTCACGTTGACTTATAAATACTGATCACTGTGCAATGTTGACCTAAGCTAAGAGTTCTTTTTTTTAATACGGTTTACGTTTCTTTTACATGTCCATGACTGTACATATAGTACTTAGATTAAGGAAAATGAAATTAAATGCCATTTTCTTACAGTTGTAGAGAATAATGCAAACAATATTGTAAACGTTTTTTTTCCAATACATGGGCCCGCGGTAGTTAATTTGAACCAGCCCCAGACTCCTAATCCATGGTTCTCTGATTACCTGCCTAGGGCCAACCTCGTTTGGTTGCCTCTATGTTCATGAGAAACACAATTAGTTTCATTTTCATCTGCAAGATATGTCCTAATTTGTTTTTAAAAAAATATCGTTAAAACTACTCAAACCGTTAAAAGCAATACTGATAAAATAATATAAATAAAATAAAAGTAATATTCTAGTGCGCCTTTTTGCAGGCAAATGCTCTTTAATGTTGACCACCGGAACGCAGGACAGAGGTAAGGTCATCTGTATCTTAAATCAATCCAAATGCCTGACAATAGCATCCCGTGGTCAGTGGTTCACCCAGTTGGCTTCCCAAACTCCACACCAATAATATTGGACACCAGATATAGTATATCACGTGCTGAAATGGCGTTACCCACACACACGACCATACCGCAAAAAAACCCACAACCATATGTACCCCATCCTACAATGCGGACAGCACTTAGCCCGTGCGAATTGTATTGACATAAACTCTTTTCATTGAAGATGATCCTACATTAAGAAATTCCTTGCCAGGATTAACCGTAAATAGTTGTGGCTATACCACCGTGTCCTCCAGAGCGGGTGTAGCAACAATAATTAGAAATATAAATAGGCAAAATTGGGAAAGAATGAAAGAAGATAATAGTTTAAAGGGAAGAGTAATACATTTAAAATTTAATAAACTACATATTATGAATGTATATGTTCCGGAAAATATGGAAAGTCACCATGACTTTATAATAAATTTAAATAATTATCTAAATAGTTTCACTGCAGAACATCTGATTATGGAGGGGGGGGGGGGAATTTAATTGGGTGGGAGAAAATGTAGACCGCACTGGAAAACTAACAACCAAAGACCTAACATCAATGGCAGTAATGGGTAAATTAATAAAATCAAATAAATTAACCGATGTGTATAGAAAATTGAACCTATTAAGAACTGAATATACACAGACTATACAAGACAAGGAATAAAAGGATCTAGTAGAATAGACAAATTTTACGCATCTGATTTTGGATATAAAACATATAAACGAGCAAAAATATTAGAACTCAAAGTTTCTGATCATAAACAAATAACTCTAGAGATAGTGATAAAAAAATAGTAGATGGGGAAAAGGGGAATGGAAACTAAACAACTCAATTCTGGAAGACGAACAATTAATTAAAGAAATAAGAGAAGAAATCCCTAAAATACTCGCAAATGAAGAGGGAAAAAAATAAAACTGATATAGCAAATGATTGGGACAAATTTAAACAAAACGTAAAGGCAATAGCAACATATCATTCAACTAAACGTAAACGGATTCAAACAATGGAGAAACTAGCACTTAAAAGAATTATAAACGAAGATACAACGTCATTAAGGGATAAGGAGAGCTACTCCAAACAATTAGTAAAGCTAGGGATAAGGAGAGCTACTCCAAACAATTAGAAAAGCTAGGGATAAGGAGAGCTACTCCAAACAATTAGAAAAGCAGGAAGAATGTGGAACAAAGGGAACGGAAATCAGGGCGGGAAAATTCCACCATTTATACAAGCAGGCGAAGGAATTATACAAAAGTGAAGAAAAAAGGAAAAGGGGGGGGGGGGAGGCACTAGACACTTTAATAATAGAAGGGGTGGAAGTCACAACTAAAGCAGAAATAATGAAGGAAGTTCAAAAATTTTATACAACACTTTATACTTCTCAAAACATAGACAATGACATAATTACACAATATCTAAATTCTATACAATGCGAAAAGATTTCTTCGGAACACAAGAAACCGTGTGGTGATCTCATTTCTGTGGAAGAAGTGCAAATCACAATAAAAGAAATTGCAAAAGGTAAATCACCAGGACGAGATGGCCTCACGGCGGAATTCTATAAGAAATTCCAAAGTGAGGTGGCACCAATTTTAGAAAGTTTATACAATAATATACTGTTAAAAAATGACAAAATGACTAAAACAATGAAGGAGGGATTGATTAATATCATTTACAAAGGGAAAGGTGACAGAACTGACCTGAAAAACTGGAGGCCCATCTCCCTCCTAAACACAGATTACAAAATACTGAGTAGAATTCTAGCGAATAGGATTAAACACGTGATAAACACAATAGTGAACACTAATCAAACATGCGGTGGTAAAGATAGAAGCATACATAACAATATACTTAACATTAGGACAATTATAGATTTTATAAATGGTTCAAACTCGAAATGTGCTATGGTACTTTTCGATCAGGAAAAAGCTTTCGACAGATTAGAATATAATTATACACAAAAACTACTGGAAAAATTTGGACTTGGAAATAATTTCCAAAAATGGACTAAAGTTTTGTACAATAAAATAACTGCAAATGTACAAGTAAATGGGGCAAAAACAGACAAATTTGAAAATCAAAGATCAGTGAGGCAAGGCTGCCCACTATCAATGCTATTATACGTAATAGCAATTGAAATCCTGAGTTTTAAGATCAGGAGTAACACCAATATTAAAAGAATAAGAATACAAACTTAAAAGAAGAATTTAAGATGCTACAACATGCTGATGATTGTACGAACTTCATAAATGATCCAAATTCCTTTAAACATCTACAAAAGGAATATGAGGCATTTGGTAAAGCATCGCGATCTCAAATAAACCATGACAAAACAGAAATTCAAAAAATAGGCAACTGGTGGGGGAAATCACCCTGATTACCTCCACATTTAATTAAAAACAGAGTAAAAGCCCTGGGAATATTCTTCAGGGCAAATGAAGAAAAGGAAAACTGTCTAAAAATAAAAAACAAAATAAAGGAAGTAACAAATATCTGGGCACTTACGCCACTTAGATGGAACGTTCACAGGTTGCAAAAACATATATGTATTCAAATATGACATACTTACTAAACGCTGTGGACATTAACAATAAAACACTAGAAACTACTGATAATGATATAATAGATTACATATGGAATTAAAAAACACACTACATAAAAAGTCTACACTCTACAGAACTAAACAAAAGGGGGATTAACCTTACCTAATCCCTTCTTAATAAGGTGTAAAATATAATAAATAGGATTAAAAGGTTAAGTAACTCACCACAAACACCATAGGAAGCATTATACATTTTTTGGATAGTATTCGGAATGAAAAACAGACAAGAAATTTACACGAACAACAAATTAGTTAAGAAAATAGACACACCACATTTATATAAGGGGACTAAAGAAATTTTATATAAGTATAGGGACAACAACGAATTATGGGCACTAAATAAAGACAAAACTTATGACTGGCTTTTAGAACTAGATGCAAAAAAGACCAAAAATAAGGTAGAAGATGAAAACCCACATATCAACTGGGACAGAGTTTGGAGGCATTGGTCTGACATCAACTCTCTAAATGTACAAAGTATGATATACACGTTCCTCCACAACGACTGGCTCACAGGCAAAGTGGCACTTAGACGACGAATGATACAGACCCCTGTTAGCTGCCCTCTATGCAGAAATGCCCCGTTCACAAAATACTATAACACAATGCGACGGAACAAAGGAAGAAATGATCAAACTAATAATAGAAATAATGAAGGTAGACAAATATGACAGACGTCAATTACTCTTCCTTGACGGTAACTTTAATAAACAATTAATACGACTCATAACGGACTATATAACGATGGCTTTAATAAAATGTGGACCCCTGATGAAGGTTAGGGACTAGTTTTAAAATCTTATATACAATTTTAATTTTAAAATTTTTTTTTTTACTTGTAATGACGATATAAACCATTAACATAACAGGGAAAGTACATAATGAGGACGCTATGGGACTATATCACATGGCGCTACGCGAAGTGAGCAGGCCTGTAGCAGAGTTTGGAAAAAGCACCCTAATAATAATTTATTTCTAATCTATTCATAATCATGCACTTCTTTTTCTCTGGGTACTAAACCCATATTTTTCTGCCATGTCTATCTCCCGTAATAGACATGGCTCACATTTAAAGGGACAAATAAACAATCTTGAGACTTTCTTACAAATAATTTAAATAAATAATTACAGGACGGCCTTAATAGAGACAGGAACTGTACAACCAAATAAATTCGTACAGATCCTGACTCAAGGCAGACGTACCTAGAAATACTAAATATTAGTAGAAATAAATTGAAGCACATTAAACCTTTAACTAAAACACTTCAATTTATACAAAATTCAAAATTAAATTAAGATATAATAAGCTAAATAAAGGAAATGTATCACCCCACGAGGGAAGACACAAATTAAGACAACTGTAAAACAATTTGAACAGAAATGGATATCCTTACAAAAATACAAGGTATATACTTATATATAGCACCAACACAAATAGCAAACACAAGGATATAAGGAGATCACTAGCCATGGTCAAAAATAAAGAAAAAAACGTAGACTACTAGTTGTGGGTAGATCAACTCCCACCTAGTAAGGATCTACGAAGGAAACGCTAGGGATACAAAAATACCCCTTATCAAATATATAACCCCGATGGGGAAAAATTAAATGGGGATAAATGCAAAATAAAAAACATCAAACAACATATCGGGGGGTACACACAGACATAAAAACTTTTTACTTTTTTATTGATTGCGGGGGGCAGCACATGTCTGGTGCCTCCCCCCCTCCCCAAAAAAAAGGATTAACCTGAAGTAGTTGTAGCTATACCACCGTGTCATCCAGAGCCTCGTTAATAAGCAGATTCTACTTCAGTTGCTGTTTTAGTTGATAGCGACTCTGCTTCATTATATCTTCTTGCAAAGTCAAATACAATTAACGCGTATTTGTATATTGATTGACGTCTACGAATTTTTATAGTATCGTGTGGTAAAAGTAAAATATCTGCTTGATGAACTTGATTAGGTAAGCTGACATCACAATGTATTTAATTTGTTTAGGTGGTTTTAGATACATTGGTCATCTCGCCTGTCGTGTTAACCACACTATATCAGCAGAACATGTGATATTTGCTGCATCAGCAAGTTTACTAATCGCAGCTCTAATTTCCAATATGTTCTTGGGCTATAATAAATCGATTCCATTATAATATCAATGCTTATCTGATTAATTGTCAGCCTCTAGCACTAATTTACATTTCATCGCAGATTTTACCAAAATATTATCTAATGATTCTCTGATATTTGTATTTTTTATAGGATTTAACGAATGAATCAATTTCACATCTCCACTAAGTCGTTGATGTAAATCTTTATTGTTATATGCTAAATCATGAACGTGACATGCTTGATCAATAACATTTACTAGATACTATCTATGGTTTGGTTGATCTCGTTCATCTAGTCAAAAATCAAGTCGAGTTACATGACCACAATAATTATATCCTGGAAGACATTTTTCTTCTGGGTATTTAGCCCATGAAGTTTTTAGCAATAAAAATGCAATATCACCACCTATTATTTTAAAGAAAGACAAATTTGTATTTTTGTACAACATTTTACATCCTTGCCTGTAAGTGCATGTCTACGATTGTTTGTCATGATTGCTGTTAACGTACTCGTAAGAGTATGTGCTCTGCATCGAAGACAAGGTAAATCTTTATTATGTATTATATTTGTACAAAATGGATGTCATTGATTTCTCAGCGTCAGACAAGAACGGGTGAAACATCATTCAGCTCTACTAAATTCTATCAGAATGATAATAATAGGTACATCTGGACGTGGAAAGACGCAAATTACCTAATCTAATAATGAGATGGCTTAAATGGGATAAGTTGTTTTTAGTTGCACCATTCGTAGATGATCAAGGACGCTACGATGTGCTTAAATACTTTAATGAAAATGCAAAATTGTTGAATGAAAATGGTCATGATGTTATTAACTTTATTACCGATTTTAATGAAGCACAATGTTGATGAACTTGGTTTTGTTAACAATTTAGTTGCGTTATGATGATGTAATGCTGGAGAAACAATCAAATCCATCAAAGAATAGTTTCTAGAGGAAGGTATAAAAGGTGATTTATTTTACTTGGCGATATATACAAATACTTTATGTGATCAGAGATAACTGTAATATTTTATATGTGCATTATGGAGTCCATAAACACGCTCTACGAAATATTCATCAGATATAATGTAGTTATGACATGGATATAATAAAGATTAAAAACTTCTTTCACGTGCTTATGCTACCCCACACAGATATATAACGATATATTTACATGACCATCGATTGCGATATCGTATAGGTCTTGATAACAGTTTGGGATAATTACAGTAGTAGGGATATATCGACCTCAATGAAACGTCAAGTGGGTAAACAAATTTGGAGAAACTTAAACGACTGATAAAGTAAACAAAATGAACTAGACCAATTAGAAAATCTTTCTGTTGGTGAGAGGCTTCGGTTTGGCGTTATTACGCTTATATTTTCATTTTCGTAAGAAACTTTATTTTCAAGCAAAGGACCTTTTAGCAAATGATCTGTTCACCCTCCCTGGTGAAGATACTAATTCTAGACAGGAAATGATACCTCCAAAATAAAACGTCAAGAACATTCTAGATCAATTTTTAAACGAAACGTAAATGATGGTATGGCGAAGAGGGAAGACGCTGCTTTCTTTTAAAAATAAATCGTTTTTAGTTTCAGTTTCCTACAAGCATTTTAATATGTTTGGAACTTCGATATGGACTTAAGTTATGTTACGATATCCTTATCCGCGCTGGGCTTTTAAAGCTAGTACACAATTTTAATATACATTAACAGCAAGACCCCGCAAAAAGGTGCATACAAATTAAGATTTTTTTCCAGTCGATAAGCCTAAGAAAAATATTGTCAGACGTCAGACACATAAATGAAACAGTCGCCACACCCATACTAATGAAAAGGTGTTTTGGATATCTGAAACTGAAATATTTTAACTTGGTATGGAAATTCGAGTTTTCTTAGAATTGCAGGGTCAGAAACGTAATGATATTCCGCTTACTGGATTAGAAATCAAAACAGGATATGGGTTTTCATTCCTAATTCAAACTGCTATCTTATGCACCCTAGTAGAACTAGGTGACAACGCACGGTGAGATACAATGACTTCTCACGACGATAACGGAGAACCAGACACATTATGCTGAATGAAATAAGATTTAAAAGTGGATTTAAGAATATCGAACAAGTGACAGTAAAGGTTCACGTGAAACATTTGAAACAAACCCTAGTCTCATATCAATTCCATCAGTTCAGCGTATAACCATGTATCTTGACAGAACAATCAGACAGATTTTATATTGAGGTCATTTAATAAAGATATTTAGCTTGGAAGGAATGTCTTTCAAAAACGTTGCATCGTTTTGAATGATGACATAAAGAAATACTTTCCTTTATGTTTCTTAGGCAGATAAGTAATATTGTTTTTCGTTTGTCCGCTTTTTCGTCTGACCTACGCTTGTTAAGATGATTATGCAGTAACCATTCCACCTAAAGAAACATATATAATAGGCTATATATTTTAGGAACCAATCGATGACCAGTCTGATGATTACAAATTCTAAATGAATACTGCATTTGTTTACTTTTGTTTTTGTCTAGATATTATGGGTAAAATATTTGTCGGAAATGCACAGATGAAATTTCACGTGCGAATTTAGATCATTGAATTCGTCTGCTTAAACAGCAGCAGAAGGGGCGAATCGGACAACATTTTTAGACAAGTTTTCACTGAAATCACGCTTAAAAACAATGAAACCAATGACATCAGGCCCCAATGTGTGTGTGAATCTGATATCGTTTCATGGATTAGGTCCAAAAAAAAATATGAAAAAATCAATGAAATTAATGAAATCCTCCATCGATTTTTTGGGAAAAAGGGACTACAACATCGTTGTCACTCACTAGAACTTTCAGTTGGGGTTAACCGAATATTTGATCCAGTCCGATACGATATCGTGTTCAAGACTTTGTCTGGGGGCGAAAATCACTACGACTTTACAAATAGACTAATTTGTAAAACTTCCTCTTGTAAATCAATCAGATTATTAGACTGGTCAGTGAGTTTGAAATTAATTCTGGTTAATGAATTATTATGACATCGCATATAGACTGGATTCACCGGGGACTCAATTATTAAAAACCCTGGAGGAGCTGTTGGTGCAAATGAATACAAAATATATCCCTGCTGAGCTTGATTTGATCGTTCTAAATTTATTTGATCGCTTCCTTCGATCACATCACACACTAAATTGAGCGCAATCACCGTTGAAATATTCACATTGAACGGAGCAATATGCCTACCACCACCATCTGGGTCATTATTATGTTTGAGGATTTTTATTTCCTGTGATGTTGTTTTTTTCCACGTATCATGAATTATTTTAAAACCAATATCGATGGCATCACTGAGAGATTTTTGTAGTTCTAAGATATTATACCCTGGTAGTTTGAACGCATGAATATCTTCTACGCGTATATTATACTTCGTTGCAAATTCTGTTCTCGTTATAGGATTACTGTCACCTAATACCACTTGAATGATTTGCAAATGAAATGTTTCCATGTCATTGATGATTTTGTTGCCTGTTTCTACGACGCTGATAAATTCATCTCGGGTGAGAGAACCGGATTTAAGAGATATCAACAACAATGAAAAATCATTATTCATCGCTGTGAAGTTTTCAGTGATTTTCTCTTGTCGAGTTGTGTGATATATTGGGTTGTTGAATTTTTTCACTGCAGTGAAAACTATCAATTCGTTGTATCTTTTATAGCTTTTTACTGGATTATCAGATTTTATCCTGTCTGTGATATAATCGGTTTTTTGTGGTTCTGGTAAATCAACGGTTTTTCCCCCGGGTGGTAATTCAGGCCATCCTAGTACGGTTCTAATAGAACTCTGATAAATATCTACGACGTATCCTTCTGTGCTTATTTCAATAGCAGATGATAGTGTCGGCACATGAACTGTTATAGCTATTTTTGACTCTACTCCAGTAATCGATTTTATTCTACGCGCGAATTCATCATTGATTTGTTCAATTTGATATGATCTGCTTGGTATGGAAACAACATTCCAGTCTGGGGTACCGTCGGGTTTATTCTTATTTGCAAATACCAGTGAATTATTGGGTTGTTGACCACCAAATGATTTTGACCTAATATTTGGCCAACTGTGGTATACTCGTAATTTTGCTAGCGCTATCTCCTTCACTGGGACCGGAGAGGGGAAATTCACACTGAATTCTGGATTCGTTGAGGTTATTGAGATCATGCTTGTTTGTACTGGGTTTGTGTTCTCCACTATTTGTTGAAGTAATTCCATCGGTGTTGTCATTGTTATTATACTCATGTTTTTGTACTTCTAATTTTGACATCGCAGAATCATATATATCTACCATCGCTGAAAACTCTCTCTCTGATATAATTGTATCATCGAGCGATGACGATATCAATGAGGATAATTGCGAGTATGCAGTAGACACAACATGAAATTGAATTATGTAGTCTTGTAGTTTCCGTTGGCTGCATGAGGATATTTTTTTTGTGATTATTGAAATAATTCCAGCGATTGTTGTTGCCGCAGAAATGCAAATTGGAACAGCTATCGGGGCCATCATTGTCACTGAAGACAGTATAATACCGGCTCCGGTGATTACACCACTCACTGAATACACAGTAACATCAATTGCGGTAATTCTCCTGCGATATTTTTTAATTTTCATTGCATACTCCTCAGACAGGGTTTTGAGTCTAGTTTGATATTCTCTGACCTGATCATAGCGATATTGCGATGATGAAATCATTTTTTATTTTAACAACGCTAGCGTTTTCAATTGTGAAATCCTTTCAATTTATTTACTTAAATCCGCTACGAATTCCACATACCATGATACCAGAGCTCTAGCCAAAGTTGTATCAGTAGATGTTATAGTGAACTTTTCAGTTGTACCCTTGTCGATGATCGTTGAAATCGTATTATTGACCCCGGATGAACTCGACGATGATATATTAAATTGAACCGTTGTCACCAGTGTTAATCGATAAATACCCTTGACGGTTGCAGTGATATCTAATTTATTGTTTGTAGGTATCCACACAAATGATCCGTGTTGGATTGTGTATACTACGTTATTGGTTTTCTCATGAGGAATTTTTGTTTTTTCAATAACTGTTATCATCCTCGAAAAATCACCTTTGACGGCTTCGATGAAGTTTTTCGTCTCATCGATGGATTTTTTAATATCAGGGAGTTTTAGTTCAATTTTATCGAATGTAGTTCCAATAAATTTATCAATGATATTTCTACGAAATGCGGTAAACTGTTTTATGTGTTCTTCAGTTCTAGATTCAAGTGTTGTTAGTACAACCACAGAATTGTTTAACTCATCGTTGAGAATTTTTAATCGATCTGTAATCGTCGAAACGAGTACACCCGGTTTGAGTTTACCCTGATCGGAAAATAACGCAACGGTGTTCTCAATTGCGTTTTGTTGTTTAACTAAAATATCATCCAGAGAAATATTACTTGTTTTCAATTTACCCTGATCGGAAAATAGCGCAACGGTGTTCTCGATTGCGTTTTGTTGTTTAACTAAAATATCATCCAGAGAAATATTACTAGATTTCAATTTACCCTGGCGATCTTGAAATACAACTATTTCATTGGGTTCAACACTTTCTAAATTCAACGTCTCAGCTATTTCATCTTTAATTTTTTTTGTTATATCCTTGATAGAATCAGGGGTTGCAGTGCCATCGGGTTTGGGTTTCAAAGATCTCCCCCAAATATCAATCATGTTATTGTAAAACTCTTTCTCTCTCTAAAAAGCGATTGCTGGTGTAGTCATTTACGACAATATGAGGTGGTTTTCTAGATGCTGAAATAGCGTCAAGGACATTTAATACTTCACTGCCGCATATTGGTGGGTCATTGATTTGTTGTGTTGGTAGCGTAGAATACCAAGTCTTCATTGGAAATTGTTTTATGTAACGCATAAATTCTTTTGGTGGGGCTAATCCATATGAATCAAAATAGACAATCCCACGTGGATCAATAGCGTATGCAACCCAGTGAGTTCCAGGCCCGGTGCTGTTATCGAGATTAATAATACCTGTTTCAGTTTTGTTTGGTTGATGTGGTAATTGATCTTTCATAAAAACACCTCTGAAATGTTTAATCGCTAGTTTTTTAGCAGCATCCATTAAATCAAAATTGGACATTGGAATCATCGAAGATTTGGGAACCATAGGTTCCTCAATTAATAAATCGTTCCTGGTAGTCTCAGGCCTGATCCGTGAACGGATCTCCCGCTGTACCATGAATACGGGGTCCCTGGTAGTCTTAGACCCTTTCCGCTGTACCACGAATACGGGGTTCCTGGTAGTCTTAGACCCAATCCGTGAACGGATCGTCTCTTTTTTTTATATCCTTGTCCCGCTGCCTTTTTCAACGCCATTCCTGCTGCAGTACCAACGGCTCCTAAAGCCGCTGCTTTAGCCACCGCTGGGGCTGCTGCTGCAATCAATGCTGGTATTGCAGCTAACAATGGAAATATACCACCTAATTTTATCATATTTTTAATAGCAGCCGCAGAAAGAGTAATCTGAACCCCTTTTTTATCCTTGAAAGCATCATTGAAATGTTTCACCTGACGAGTTGTCAGCGATAATTTATTTGCACCACCAGTCATTTGGTTGGGTTTCAACGTGATTGTGGTTCCACATTTTTTAGCCGATTCTGATTGCAATTTTTTGATTTGACCAGGAGTTAACGTAACACTAATAACACTATATGACATTATATATAATTGATTGATTCTAATTCAATGAAAAATCGAGAAAAATCGTTCAAAGATTTTCTACTGGGGCATCTACCACTCTGATTCTTCCACCAACACCTTCGAGTAGCATTGATTTATCACTGAGAATGACAGCAACCGCTCTATAATCAGCAATAACACCACGAGTCACATTAGCTCTAAAGTGTATATCAACAACTGACTGTCTTGTCAAATCGAGATGTTCCAGTGAGAAGTAATAAATCGGATAGAGGCTTTTGAAATCCCATTGTGATATTTGCAAACCAGTATCCACATTTTGATCGCGTGCCATAAATGACAACAGACGATGATAAACTCGTGCAATATGATTTTCTGTGTAATTAAGTTGTATATCCTCGGATGGTTCCTGCTGGCCGTTTATTCTCAGTGAGACGTCTTTCACACCTAATTGATCAAATATCATATGACTGGAGAGTTGATTGCCAACTCGTGCGTTATCCTGTAACGCAATAAATATATGACGTGGCGCAGAAACGCCTTGTTTTGATACTAGGTTCCAAGTGAATAACCCGTTGATATTTGATTGTTTCACATCTGTACTCACGGTTAGCCAACTCAACAACGACTTTCCTCCTTGGTCCATAAATGATAGTAATCGTCCTTCTGCGGTGATTGCTGGAGTCAACACTGGCATCCACAATGATATTTTTGTTAAATCGACTCTACCGGCATCAGCATTGGGGGCTGCAGCATCTACTGGAATCCTCCAAATTGCATCATTATCATCACTTTTTCGTACAAGCGATACTGTATGCTTCGCCCCGTAGATAACTTTTCTGACGTTTCTACAGAATCCAAATATGTGATGCAGTGGAATCGCGCATGAAAATGATTTACGATCTCCTTGCAACATTGCGTTTCGTGTTCCAGCTCCTAGATTGAAATTAGTATCGTTGTTTATAATCATATTCTCGACATCAGCATCACTATTATCACGTTTTTTTGGTCGTCTTACAACAAAAGGATTTCCTCCAGCGGTATTCTTACCATCTTTTGCAAACATCATAGAAGGCCCTGCTGATCTTGTATAATCATCAGAATATCTCGCTAACCCGATTATTGTTGTAGCCACATCAACATCACGATCTATGGACTCAATTTCTTTTCCATCAATGAGATATCTAGCACTCTCAAATAGCGCCATAATACCATTATTGACAAAACCGACTTGAGTACCAGCTGGATACGGTGCTGGTACAGCAGTAGTATCAACAGCTGTTACAATTTCTCCTTCTACTTCAATAAATGCTTCACAGGGTAAAAAGTATTTACTGGTATCATGGACTTGAAGATCAATTCTTGCTCGACTATTTGAGTTTATGGCATGATAGGCGTAATATTGATAATCGCGTACAGAATCATCCTTGCCAACTGGGGCGTCTATATCAAACGCCGGATCATGTGATTTTTTGAACATTTTATTCTATTTATCAGAGTCTAAATAGTGAAATTGTAAACGATTTTTCCATTTTCATCGTCGTAGTTTTTTAAAGCCACTTCCTGCTATCATGTTTGCAATATTGCTTTGGTCCCCTTGATTTACCATCGACGCTAGTTTTTCATCTACTGCGTTATTTATAATTTTACTAACACTTGCAGGCATTTCTTCTGTAGACGGTAACGGTTTCTTTTTTCGCCTCACTAATGATGTTATTTTATCCTTCGCAGTTGAAAACGCTTTCCCGGCAAGATCTCCAACAGTACTAATACCCTTATCACGAATAACATCAATGGCTTTCATTGATAATTGTTTAGCTAACGGCATCACTTTTGGGGCCATTCTTGAAAAGAATCCTAAAATGGTATTGCCGAGGCCATCTCCATAGTATGCTCTATAAACTGGAAACCGTGAATTAACTACATAGACGAGGGTTGGTTTATCATGATTGTAATGGATGATCATTATTATAAAAACAATAGTGTTTTCAATTGTTATTTAATCACTATGATACCCATTTGCTAACACGTCAATGAAATCTCGATAGGTTTTGATATCCATGATACCGCCGGCAAATAACCGTCTACAGATATCAGCTGCTTCATTAATTATTTCTGGAGAGTTATTTCCAGCTCGGAACCCTCCTACAAGAACATCTAATCGTGATATATCATTGATAACACTATCAGGACAAGTGTTTCCAATCCTTGGATTTTGCAGTCCACTTCCGCTATAACCAGCTGCTTCATCTAGTTTTTCTAAACCCGTTTCTTGTAAATAATCATCATCATCATCATCATCATCAGGTGGTAGTTGTTGTTTTTTAGGAGAGAAAGATATTTTCTTTGCAGGTTGCTCTCGCTTTCTTTGCAATTTTGGCGGTTTTTGTTGTTGTTTTAGTTCTTCATATTGATTATACACGTGATCCACCATCCTGATATATTCGATGCATGATGCACTATCTGTCTTTTTTTGACTTTTTCCAGTTTTGATTTTGTAGAATATATCAGCCCAGTGAGTGAAATTCTTAACATATTTATGATGTTCTGGTTTCAACATTTTTTTTCTGTTTTCATAAGACGTAACAACAAGCGTAGGAATTTCTGTTGAATCAGTCTCATCAATTGCTGCTAACCCTTCTTCGTTAAATCTCATGCGTAAATCATCTACTGTTCTCTTTGATTCTATTTGTTTTGTTTGTTCAGTTTTCGCTGCTATTTTTTCAAGTTCACCAATAACAGATTTTCCCGTCTCGGGACCATCTCCCAGTAAAGCACGCTCTACCCCTTTCGTTGCTGTGGTTACTGGTTTAAACAACTCTTCAGACCCCAGAGCAAAATCAGTTTGTAAACTCTGTCGTTGTTGCAGTTTATTTCTTACAGAGTCACGAATTGGTACAAATCTCCTGATTGCATCCAGTCGTTCACGAGCCAATCGGGTTGTTAATGCCTCATTGACCATTATTTGAAATCGCAAACTATTTTTCAATTGCAAAACAGTTGACATGTCGGATGATTTTTAACACAGTCATGGAAGTGTTATTTCATCGTGAGACACCTTCTATCACTGATGGAGAAAGTGTGGAAATTGTATATAAAATAATTAATACCACAGTTTCTCCACTTTTTGACATGTCGGATGATTTTTGATACGGTCATGGAAGTGTTATTTCATCCTATAACAGCTTCTATCAATGATGGAGCAAGTCACATAATTGTATATAAAATAAATAATACTGTGAGTTGCTCCACTTTTTTGACATGTCGGATGATTTTTGATATGGTCATGGAAGTGTTATTTCATCCTATAACAGCTTCTATCAGGTTTGTGGAAAGTGTCATAATTGTATATAAAATAAATAATACTGACAGTTTCCACACTTTTTCATTGATCAATCTGACACATCGTCCATCGATTTTTGACATCCCCCTTGAGGGTCAGCTAAAAAAAATGAGGGTCGGAATGATAAATGGTCAGGCAATCAATGGTCGGGCAATCAATTTTCTTGAATTAATGCTCGTAGGTTTCTAATTTTAGAGTTGACTTCTTTTGTCAATTCGTATTCGTACCCCAATTCTTTTCGTATTCCCTCTACGATAGTATACAACGGAACGAACACACTGATGTCACTGGAAAATGAAAGAGAGTCTTTAATAGAATTCTGAATTCTTTTGATGAGTGCATATTTCTTGGGTAGCATATACTTGTTAGTGCTAACCCCGTATTCTATATCCTGAAAATCAGACACAATTTGATCAGGATTTAACCCATCTGATAGTTTGATATCCTGATTTTTCAATTTTGCTATTTCAACTATGATGCTATTCATGTTTTCAGAATTCATTATTCTATAAGAATGACATATCTCTAATTGGAAATTATGACGCATTAGACATAACTAAATTGAACTTTTTGTCCCGTCTTTTTTGAAATAGCCGTTTTGGTTATCCCCTCTGCAACGAATCGTACTGAAGTTCTACAAATATTGAAATACTTACCGGCTTCATATAATGATTGAAATATTTTCTCTTCGTTAGTTATTGTATCCAAAGATTTCACTGGTCTCGCTTTTGAACAAGTGCCAGTCCTTCCTCGTTTGGAATTCTCACTCTGTGTGATAGCTTGCAGATTGGATAAAGAATTGTTCCTTGGATTAGAATCAATGTGATCAATAACAAAACCATCTTTGATCAATCCATTAAAACATTCAAATACGAAACGATGATTGCGAAATGTCTTCCTTCCAACATTAAACACCAAATACCCCATACCATTATCCCACCCAATTGGGTTCTTCAGTCTACAGTTTCTGACAGTACCATCACTGGATGCTTCGTAATTTTTAATCACTGGGTGTAGTCTGAATTCTTGGGTCATTATATACTACACTATTGTCTAATTCAATGACTGACTCATTTTGCAGTGATTGATTATACATAAATCTTTCATTTAGACACCTGTTTTATATATAGCATGAAGGAGTTCAAGAGATTGACTTCGAAAAATGCTAAATTCAATGCTGATAGAGAGTTCAAGAGATTATTGAAAATCAATCCTAGATTTAATCGCGATAGACCCAAAAAACGTATAGTAGACGGAAACATGAAAGAGTTTAAGAGATTATTGAAAATCAATCCTAGATTTAATCGCGATAGACCAAAAAAACGTCCAATAGACGGAAACAAACGTAACAAACGTCCAAAAGACGGAAACATGAAAGAGTTTAAGAGATTATTGAAAATCAATCCTAAATTTAATATCGATAGACCCAAAAAACGTAACAAACGTCCAAGAGACGGAAACATGAAAGAGTTTAAGAGATTATTGAAAATCAATCCTAGATTTAATATCGATAGACCCAAAAAACGTAACAAACGTCCAAGAGACGGAAACATGAGATCACCATGGAAGGATGCTCAATTCAATCTCGATATAGTTTCTAATACACCCAAGAATAAAATTCTTGATAAAGCCATCAGAGACTGTTTTAATGAATTCAAGCGTGATGGAGCATCTTATTGTTGGTCAACATTTCGAATTGATGGTGTTGTTGACGCTACCATGAATGATGAAAAGGCAGCAGTGATCATTTCACGTATTGGGGAAAAAGTCATTTTTTCCGAATTAAATTCATTATCCGTGAGGATGGCAAATGGATCATTAGGGATAAATTTGAACCCATTCTCAGGGGCAAAAAAACTGTCACCGTGAACCAGGATTCCAAACCGGGAATTTTGACTGGAATTGATAAACCCTACTACGAAAGATCTTATCCTGTCACAGCAGTTGTTTACGGGATCTATCCGCTCAATGAAAAACCTGATATTTCAAAACTAGCACCCATGAAATATTCGACAGGGCTCAATTGTGTAGCAGAACGAATAATAGAACACTTCACAAATGCGTCCCGGGGAAATAAACTAACTGATCTAAGACGAAAAAAAATAACCGAGTGGGAGTTCACGGTAAAAGAGCATGGAGCAACAATTCAGGATATAACTAAATTAGAAAAATCATTAAGATTTCCAATATCGGTAAGGACAATCACCGGAGAAGTATTATACGAATCGAAATATAAATCAAAAGGAGCCCCCATTGAAATTATTGATCATAACGCGCACGCGTGGTCATCTGCAGTAACAATATTCCCACGGGATAGAACCGTAAAATATCTATCCCAAACCGAAGAGTTTTTTTCAGAGCAGAAATTATTTGATGCTATTTACCATTTGAGTAAAAACGATCCTGTGTCAGCGTGGCTATTTCATAGTAATTCAGACGAGGAATGCAGATTTGATCAGTTTGTAAGGCCTAACGGAGAATTATACCGTACTGAAGAACTGCAGAATCAAATGAAACAACTAGCTAGTGAGTTTTCTGAGGGGGAAATCGAAGATCAATTATTAGCAAACTGTTTCACAGTACCATCCATTGCAGCACATTTTGCTAGAAAGAAAAACGAGTGGAAACCAACACGAAGTGAGTTCTTATCAGATGTCAAATTGTCCTGTCTTGAATACAGCCACGGCGGATTATGGAACACAAAATACACCGCTGATACCGTTATTTCAGTTGATATGATTGCGTGTTATCCAGGAAGTTTTCTTGGGTATGGAGAATGCGAGAAATATTTCAAACGATTTGGACACCCTACACACGAAATGACCCGTGTTGCTATTAATGGACCACTTCCTGATTTTGATTTAACCGGATTCGCTTGTGTGGTATCATTTGAAATGGCTGAAGGGCTTCATCCGTGTAGTTATCTTTGGATTGGTAAACACATGTCTGAAAAACACTGGATGCCAATAGTGTTATTACGGTATATGCTTGATTGTAAGATGTTAAAATCATTAATTGTCAGTGAAGCAATTATATCCTATCGAGCACAGAAATCAGTCTGGTTACCACAACCTGATCTAGAAAAAATAATTAGCGAAGAGCGAAAACTGTTTCCTGATTTTAATGAACAACAAATCATGGATTGGTCCCAACAGTTATTTGAAATCAGAAACAATGAAGCAAAAAATCTTGGACGAAGAATAATCGGTAAATTTACCCAAGGTGGCAAAGATGATAATACGAAATATTCTTCACGATTGATTATAGACAACGCTGAATACGATTTTGTAATGGCGGATCTAACGAATAAGGGCCTATATGTCAATCGTAAGGACGCATTTATGTCCGATGGAACCAAATTGGGTACAATTGTTACCTACAATGATGGATACCATCCGCAGTACACACATTTGAGAGCTTCTATGCTCGGTTATGCTTCTATCAATCTGTTTTCAATGATCAATAGATTTCCTACCACCGCAGTTAGAGTTGCTACTGATTCATTTTACATAAATAGCAAAATGGCTGATTTTAAGGCTACTGGCAACGAGAAATGGGGATCATGGAGAATTAAGAAAGAAATGATTCATGATTATATTCCATCAGCAGATGTTACCATTGAAAATAATTACTTAGAAAGCAATTAGTGTTCAGAATTTTCTAGTGCACCACCGATTTCTGATCCAATATGCCTGTATAAAACAGTTTATTTAAACGGCTGTGGTGGGTCAGGAAAAACAACCCGGGCAATTGAGTTATTTCGTGTTTCCAATCCAAACATGATTGTGCTAACACCAACTCATAGACTTGCAAGAGAAATGATACAGAGAGGGGTAAATGCCTGCACTTATCACAGCTTTTTCCGATGGAAGGGAGATAAATGGACTCCTGAGCGCATGGGAGAGAAATTTATTCCTGAAATCATGATTTGGGATGAAATAGACACAGTGTCAGAAGATGTCTTAAAAATATTTCTTGAGTGGTTGTTATTGAAGAATACAAAAGTCGTCATGTGCGGTGATCACGGGCAACCACCACCATTTGTCGGTGCATCCCCCCATGAATGGCTAAAGGGTTTTGTAGACTATTATGAAGAAATTGATACCGATCATAGATCACTTGATGAAAAATTAAAAGAATTGAAGAAACTAATTAGATTACAACCGGATAGAATCCAGTGTGAAATAACCCGTGAAATAATTTCGGAAACTCCCATGAATGAGTTTTGGGAAATGTGGAGACCAAACGATTTGATCATTGCAAGTAGAAAAATAGTCAGGTACACACTTCAGATGAAGTTATTTGAATTGCATAAACAAAAATTTGCAACACTTCCAGTACTGTTATGTTATAGGCCATCGGATACACGAAAACAGAACATTGAAGTTGATATTCCAGGACAGAGTGAAAAACAAATTCTCGTATTAAATGATATTGTGCTGGTTGATATCAATGTCGTTGAAGATGCATTGCGTGCTAATAAATCCCCATGGACGCTAGGTTATGCAGCAACAATACACTCTTCACAGGGATTGACTATATCGGATACAATTGTTTGGATGGTAGATAATCGCATAGAATGGTCAAATTTAGTCTATCTCGCAGTGTCTAGAGTACGAAAAATAAATCAACTTCGAAGAATTGTCTTCGATGATGAAATCATTGGCGATGATGAAATCATTGGTGACGATAATGATATTATTGATAAAAAACTCTCCGGTTACAAACAACAGGACAAAAAAAAAACAACGAGAATTTGATATTGATGCTGAATTAATAATCACTTTGAAGAAACAACAGAATAATCACTGCGCGAGTTGCAATTGTATAATGCGTTGGCAGTATTCGGATAAGGATCCTCGCCAATTCACCGTAGACAGAAAAAATAACAATCTCGGTCATGTCAGAAATAATGTGATGTTGACTTGTCTTGAGTGAAATAGACGCAAGGGTGCTAGTTAAGACCATTGAGTATCGTCAGGAATTACTTGTAGTTGTTGTCTAGTAAACCCACGCTGAGGGGCAGTTGAATCCAGTTTATAGATTGGAAGTCTACCCGTAGATCGTGTTATACTAGATATCTTATGCGTAGTGACGCTCCAAATAGGATCAGTAGCCCTTTTTGTACCACCCTCAAGCTCTCCTGGTTCATATAAATACCTCACAATGACATTACTACCAAGAATTGGTTCTTTGAAATCTTTTTGTGGTTTTTCAGGTATCGACTTCTTTTTAATCGCGTTGATAGGTTTCATGTTGATGGTTCTAGTAATCTCGTTATTCAGTGCGGTAACTACACCTGGTAATCTCTTAACCCATTCACGGGATCTTTTTTCTTGGATGAATTCTTTTGCATATTGATATCCAAATAACCGCTCAGCAAGAATCCGATTAAATCGTTCTACAATGGCCTGATCACGATGCAGTGCAGTATGCCCTCGTCTGATAGCGACATTGTGATATTTCATTGTAGATAACACTGCACCCTGAAATTCCTTGCCCGGGTCAACTTGTAACAGATTTGGCCAGTGCAGAGGGCTCCTTCGATAAATCCTTTCAAATGCAGAAGCCACTTCAGTGGCTGATTTTGTTTTTAACGGTTCTGCTTCTTTGTATCGACTTGCAATATCAACTACAGTTAACGCATATTTGTAACCACGATCATGTGGCAGAAATAATAGATCAGCCTGATGAACTTCATTAGGAAAGGTCACATCAAAATGCGAGAATTGAATTTGTTTAGGCGGTGGTAGATAAATTTGCCATAGTGCCTGTTTGGATAACCAATGAGCCGCAGTGGTTTTTTTCACTTTTGCGGCGCTAGCGAGTTTACTGATTGCAGCGTTACCCTTCCAGTATCCTCTTGGGGAATAATAAATAGATTCCATGTTGTTATTAATTACCAGCACCTAACATCAATTTACTTTTCATAGCCGATTTTATCAAAAATGAAGCCAATTTTTCTTTGAAGGATTTATCAGGAATGGCATTCAACGCATGAATTAATTTCACATCTGCTAGATGCCTGTGTTGCAAATTGCTGCTTTTATAAGCAACATCATGAAGGTGACAGGCCTTATCAATAGCGTTTATTGGTTCCTCACCGGGTCGGGGCTGATTTTGATCATTGAGTCTGATATCAAGTCTTGTTCCCGGTCCACAATAACTATACCCTGGAAGGTGTTTTTCTCCGGGGTATTTTGCCCATGGGGTTCCAGGGAGTTTTGCTAATTTGGCAGCGATATCACCTCCTCGTTTTTTTTTAAAGGTTCCTTGGGTTCCTTGGGTTTAGAAACAAATCTAAATTTCTTTGTACTACATTGTACGCATTTACCAGAAAGCGCTGATCGGTTATTTTTAGTTGTAATCGTCGTCAAGTCATCTGTGCCAGTACGCGCCTTACACTTCACGCAATATAGATCCATAATTTATGTATAGAGATATGAATATAATTGATTTTTCAGCGACTAAAACAAGAGAACCAGTGAAGCATCATGCAGCGCTACCAAATTCTATCCGCGCAATTATAATCGGGCCATCTGGATCCGGCAAGACGCAATTGTTGCTCAATTTAATAATGAGATGGATGAAGTGGGATAAGTTGTATTTAATTGCCCCTAGCGTAGATGACCAACGATGCTATGAAGTGCTAAAAGATTTTAATGAAAACGCTTCAGAGATTGTCGGCGAGGATGTTATTGAATTTATAACCGATATTGACGAGGCGCCATCCGTGAATGACCTCGATGGAAGTATCAACAATTTAGTTGTATACGACGATGTCATGTTAGATAATCAAAAAAATCCTGCTAGAATATTTTCCAGAGGCAGGCATAAAAACACGGATGTGATCTATGTCACTCAACGCTACACTCCACTCAGATTCCAAAAGTGATTAGAGATAACTGTAATATGCTTGCTGTATTCAAAGGCGTTGATACACATACGCTACGAAATATTTGGCAGACATGGTGTTCTGATATGGACTTCAATCAATTTAGAAATTTCTTTAGTCATGCTCAGTCTGCCCCACACGGATTTGTAACAATAAATTTACATGACCCTCGAACACGATATCGTATCGGACTGGATCAAATATTCGGTTAACCCCAACTGAAAGTTCTAGTGAGTGACAAAGATGTTGTAGTCCCTTTTTCCCAAAAAATCGATGGAGGATTTCATTAATTTCATTGATTTTTTCATATTTTTTTTTTGACCTAATCCATGAAACGATATCAGATTCACACACACATTGGGGCCTGATGTCATTGGTTTCATTGTTTTTAAGCGTGATTTCAGTGAAAACTTGTCTAAAAATGTTGTCCGATTCGCCCCTTCTGCTGCTTAAACAGTTTTCAAAATGCGGTGTGTTTGTATCGTTTTCATGGAAGAGGTGTAGTTTAGCAGTATAGTTAAAATTACAGGCCCGAAACGTCGCGTGTTTGTATCGTTTTCATGGAAGAGGTGTACTTTAGCAGTATAGTTAAAATTACAGGCCCGAAATGTGGCGTGTTTGTATCGTTTTCATGGAAGAGGTGTACTTTAGCAGTATAGTTAAAAGTACAGGCCCAAAACGTGGCGTGTTTGTATCGTTTTCATGGAAGAGGTGTACTTTAGCAGTATAGTTAAAATTACAGGCCCAAAATGTGGCGTGTTTGTATCGTTTTCATGGAAGAGGTGTAGTTTAGCAGTATAGTTAAAAGTACAAGCCCAAAATGTGGCGTGTTTGTATCGTTTTCATGGAAGAGGTGTAGTTTAGCAGTGTAGTTAAAATTACAGGCCCAAAATGTGGCGTGTTTGTATCGTTTTCATGGAAGAGGTGTAGTTTAGCAGTATAGTTAAAAGTACAGGCCCAAAACGTGGCGTGTTTGTATCGTTTTCATGGAAGAGGTGTAGTTTAGCAGTATAGTTAAAATTACAGGCCCAAAATGTGGCGTGTTTGTATCGTTTTCATGGAAGAGGTGTAGTTTAGAAGTATAGTTAAAAATACAGGCCCAAAACGTGGCGTGTTTGTATCGTTTTCATGGAAGAGGTGTACTTTAGCAGTATAGTTAAAATTACAGGCCCAAAATGTGGCGTGTTTGTATTGTTTTCATGGAAGAGGTGTACTTTAGCAGTATAGTTAAAATTACAGGGCCAAAACGTGGCGTGTTTGTATCGTTTTCGTGGAAGAGGTGTACTTTAGCAGTATAGTTAAAATTACAGGGCCAAAACGTGGCGTGTTTGTATCGTTTTCATGGAAGAGGTGTAGTTTAGCAGTATAGTTAAAATTACAGGGCCAAAATGTGGCGTGTTTGTATCGTTGTCATGGAAGAGGTGTAGTTTAGCAGTATAGTTAAAATTACAGGCCCAAAACGTGGCGTGTTTGTATCGTTGTCATGGAAGAGGTGTAGTTTAGCAGTATAGTTAAAATTACAGGCCCAAAATGTGGCGTGTTTGTATCGTTTTCATGGAAGAGGTGTAGTTTAGCAGTATAGTTAAAATTACAGGCCCAAAATGTGGCGTGTTTGTATCGTTTTCATGGAAGAGGTGTAGTTTAGCAGTATAGTTAAAATTACAGGCCCAAAACGTGGCGTGTTTGTATCGTTTTCATGGAAGAGGTGTAGTTTAGCAGTATAGTTAAAATTACAGGCCCAAAACGTGGCGTGTTTGTATCGTTTTCATGGAAGAGGTGTAGTTTAGCAGTATAGTTAAAATTACAGGCCCAAAACGTGGCGTGTTTGTATCGTTTTCATGGAAGAGGTGTAGTTTAGCAGTATAGTTAAAATTACAGGCCCAAAACGTGGCGTGTTTGTATCGTTTTCATGGAAGAGGTGTAGTTTAGCAGTATAGTTAAAATTACAGGCCCAAAATGTGGCGTGTTTGTATCGTTTTCATGGAAGAGGTGTAGTTTAGCAGTATAGTTAAAATTACAGGCCCAAAACGTGGCGTGTTTGTATCGTTTTCATGGAAGAGGTGTAGTTTAGCAGTATAGTTAAAATTACAGGCCCAAAATGTGGCGTGTTTGTATCGTTTTCATGGAAGAGGTGTAGTTTAGCAGTATAGTTAAAATTACAGGCCCAAAATGTAGCGTGTTTGTATCGTTGTCATGGAAGAGGTGTAGTTTAGCAGTATAGTTAAAATTACAGGCCCAAAACGTGGCGTGTTTGTATCGTTTTCATGGAAGAGGTGTAGTTTAGCAGTATAGTTAAAATTACAGGCCCAAAACGTGGCGTGTTTGTATCGTTTTCATGGAAGAGGTGTAGTTTAGCAGTATAGTTAAAATTACAGGCCCAAAACGTGGCGTGTTTGTATCGTTTTCATGGAAGAGGTGTAGTTTAGCAGTATAGTTAAAATTACAGGCCCAAAACGTGGCGTGTTTGTATCGTTTTCATGGAAGAGGTGTAGTTTAGCAGTATAGTTAAAATTACAGGCCCAAAACGTGGCGTGTTTGTATCGTTTTCATGGAAGAGGTGTAGTTTAGCAGTATAGTTAAAATTACAGGCCCAAAATGTGGCGTGTTTGTATCGTTTTCATGGAAGAGGTGTAGTTTAGCAGTATAGTTAAAATTACAGGCCCAAAACGTGGCGTGTTTGTATCGTTTTCATGGAAGAGGTGTAGTTTAGCAGTATAGTTAAAATTACAGGCCCAAAACGTGGCGTGTTTGTATCGTTTTCATGGAAGAGGTGTGGTTTAGCAGTATAGTTAAAATTACAGGCCCAAAACGTGGCGTGTTTGTATCGTTTTCATGGAAGAGGTGTAGTTTAGCAGTATAGTTAAAATTACAGGCCCAAAACGTGGCGTGTTTGTATCGTTTTCATGGAAGAGGTGTAGTTTAGCAGTATAGTTAAAATTACAGGCCCAAAACGTGGCGTGTTTGTATCGTTTTCATGGAAGAGGTGTAGTTTAGCAGTATAGTTAAAATGTAGCTATTTTTCGCTTCCTAATGTTTATTGGATTATATGCTTTTATTAAAGGGATTTAAAGTAATATTAGTTATTCCCAGTAATGTATTAACTTGGGATTTCTAATACATTGTCTTTACCTCATATATGTAGCCTAGGGATTTATTAGACTACTAGCGTGACATAATACGGTAGGATAAAATATATACAAACAAGTTCGTTTAACCACTGACTTTACAGCTTTAGCCATGCCTACTCCGTAATTAAGGAATGTGGCTTAAACTTACGTGATAAAACACTACAAAACTACACCAACCAAACATACTAGATAAGACAAATGAAGAAATAAGTCTTTCCCATTATCATAACAGTATATGCTACTGTGACAACAGCCAGTTAGTGTTAGGACTGATCAGCCTGGTGTCCTGATAATGTGACTGGGTGCGACATCATGCTACATGTCTGCGGCATGATACCGCAGTGATAGTAATCACTATAAACTGCCTCACAGCATACATAGTTTGATTCTGTTTCTATTTGTGACGGAGAACATTGACTTGAATATGAGTTTTGCAAATTTACCGTTAGCGAGGGTCGTACATTTCTGCAGTCAGGTGGCTTAAAGAAGAACATGGGCTATAATGCGACACGCACTGAACACTACAAAAGAATGTGGGTGGACAATGGAGGATGGCCATTGGCAGTCTATGTGGATGACTCTTACTGAAACGTCCAAAGCTTG
This sequence comes from Unio delphinus, assembly GCA_029339505.1. NCBI lineage: Eukaryota > Metazoa > Mollusca > Bivalvia > Unionida > Unionidae > Unio > Unio delphinus. The sequence goes on from JAQISU010000306.1 coordinate 9,640,318, forward strand.
CAGTAAGCTGATAGAATGCTGTTGCAAATCTGAAGGCTATCGAAGCTGAAAGTGCCGCAAAGCCGGACTGGCGTGCACTGAACTGTCAGAAGTATTCTGTTGTCATGGTTTGACTCAAGCAAATACCATGATCACATTTTTATCTTTAGATTGTCTACGTATACATAATGTTGTTACTATAAACTTTGCTGAAGAACGTTTCTCTTGTTATCACTCAGATATTCTGGAGTTACTTCTGTCATTAAAACGAAGTTGTGTCATCGTTATGACACCGTCTTGTTATTATTTATACAATTTATTCACATACTAAATAAAGCAAACGTGAAACACTCATTTTTCTAACCCATAAAATGCTTGTATGGTATTTTATATAACGATTATTTGTGTTCTGAGACATTTCGATAGCACTGACACCAGCATGGCATCCAAATTCCCACAGATCATCCGATTCTTTGGAGCTCATAAGTTTCTGAATATCTGACCCCATGCGATATCCGTGTGAACAAATGCCGTTGTGCGCTTGACAGACAATTGGGAAGCTGTCAGATTTGTGGTCATGTATTAATTAGAGAAATATTATTTATAGAATGGACACTTTGGTCTTTCCAGTTTACAAAAGTAGTTCTTTTGGTGTCTTTGGAACCTGGAAAGTGTAATACTCCTAGCGAGATATCTCTCAATCAAGAAATCACTTCGGTTCTTAAAATATATCTTGTGAGCATAATGCAAATATGTACTGGCTTTCACTGTTTTCAGCTATGATGTACAATATTGCGATCTCAGTCATTCAAGACATACTTAAGCTACGGTATAATGTATCCTAACACTTCGGTAACCATGGTTCCATTTCAATACGGTACCAATTACACTTGCAATAAATTGTATCAGTCAGGTTTTGAGGAGGAAATAATCGATATTCATCTGCCCTAATTCTTTTTTGGTCAATGTTCTGATCTTAGTATCTGGTTATGTAGGTTTTATGATTATTCAAACATCGGATATCAAATCCAGCGTATTATTAGGTAATATTTTGACAATACTGTTCCATGTGTCCAAGCATTTTTACTGTAGAAAAATTAATTCTCCTGAAAAAGGTTTCATCAGCATAAAGAACTAAGGTTTGCCGAATCGAAGACTAGACATCATTTTATAATACCTATATTTCCTTTTTTTCAGGCAACGTTTTCACGTAATTATTCATTTTAAATTTTCATTCACTTGCATTGCTTTTAATTTTCTCCCCCTCCCCCCCCCACACATACAATATGCGCATGCGCGAAATTCCATTTCCGTTGCCAGGACGTTAAAGGTGGGTGAATTAATTATTACGCTCTTGAAGCACAATATCATAAAAAGCTGTAGAATTTATAGAAATGAAATAATTTTAAAGTTCTAAAATAGACTTCTCTTTGGATTTATATACAATCTTGTATATGTAACATTTTTCGATTCTTAAGGGCAAACAATTGTCAATGTGAAGGGGCAAATTTCTGGCGATCTATCAAAAATACATTAGTTTAGACCAGAGAACCATTAAATCGATTTATTGGAGACAAGCGCGTATCATATCGCCATACTGCCGTGTTCGGTAATGTTCCTTTAGAGTGATAATATTGGTTCTAATTAGACCTTTGCTTATACAGTGGCCAGAACGGACTGTTAGGGACACGGTAAACTTCATTTTTATGAAAAAGTTGTCAAAATTGAGAAATCGCAGAAATTCTATTAATCAAACTACCATATCAAGCTGACCCAACTTTGGCGACTCTAAAATAAAGGGTGGCAAAAACATTCGATTCTGATTGGTTACGTTAAATAAGAGGCTTGTTCTCGCACAAAATTTCATAGGGTTTAATATCACCCTCATCGAAATTATAATTAGTCTGAGATTTTTCCTGAAAGAGGATAAGAGAGAGAGAGAGAGAGAGAGAGAGAGAGAGAGAGAGAGAGAGAGAGAGAGAGAGAGAGAGAGAGAGAGAGAGAATCACTACAGACTCCGAATAGAATTTGAAATAAATTCATTCGTTAAAAATACTGTGATCCAGGCAAGCGGCCAAAACTGTTTGGATTGACGAGTACACAAATGGAAAAAATAGCTTCTGGGACGTATTAATGTAACGTTACCCTGAGACGTATGCTGAGAAAAGAAACAGAGGGAAGTGCAGTGAGACGTATAATCCTGTGACGAAATTCTGCATCGTACTAATTTCTAACGTATTCAGATTGTACCCTGAGACGGATGGTATAAATTATCATCCCTGAGATCCAAAGTTCTGAACAGCAACAGAGGAAGTGGAAAACTGAGGACTAGCAGGTTATGAAATCGTACACGGCGTTGACTTCGATTGTTTCACTTGATCCTATGATGAACTGAAGCTATCAGTAACAGATCGGCTGGTTTATTTAAATTTATTTGCGTTTACTTGTAATTCGATGAAAGTTTTAATTTCTACAAGCAGAGTATATTCTTAATGTAAGAAATTTTCACAGTGGTTTTATGAAATTGATTAAATTGTATTTGTTTGTTCAATATATCTGCTCAGATCTCTATATCTATTTCCATCTATACGTTTCACCGCTGATATTTTCTCGAACCGTGTTAATTATAGCTAGGACGGTCATCTCCTAGATATCGAGTACCAAAAGGGGTGAGATTTAGTATATTTATATTATTATTTATATACACCCCCAACAAAACAACACCCACCCCGTGACCGTCAGTAAGTTGTACAGATATTAAGTATACGTACAGAGTTGCTTGTAGTTTCAAAATACTTTTAGGAGTTTTTCCCTAATATAAATATTAAGCAGATGAAAATCATTTTATTTAACTGTATGAAATATTAAGTTTAAATAATATGAGTTATTTGTAAGCATTTGTAAATTTGACTTTTATTATTTCATATACTTTTAATGATTACTTAGATTTTAAAATTGTGTATACTTGCGATAAACGTCAAGCATAGATGTCTTGTAAAACGTTTGTAATTGTTGGACAAAAGGTCTAAAAAAAAGGCTTTGGTGAATATTAAACTTTAGTTAAATCGTAAGTAGTGAATTAAATCAAAGTTTTTTTTTTTACTTAGATTTTCAAAACCTTTGTTAATGCATATAGTTTATCTCTTCATATCACAAATATTTGCTTAGGTAAATAGTTATTGCATATGCGCTGGGATAAAATAGTATTTTGCATTCTTTTGAACTTTTAAAGTTTAGTTAGATTCTCCACCTGGTAAAAAAAGAGTATTCCTTTTGGGATGTCTCTAAAATCAGACATTTAAAATAAAGACTTCCGCGTTTCTTTCGAAATCTGAGCAAGAAGGTAGATGCCAAAGAATAATTATATTGAACTGATGGCAACAAATAGTGTCGTAATCAAGCGTTTCTATATTTAAGCTAAGAATAACCTCCGAACCAATTTTAGTGGATAGAATTTCGTTTGTTATAATATAGATAAATACTTTGTCATCGTATATATAAAACCTAGCGTGGGATTTTTTTTTATTCATGAACATTTAAGAAATAATAATTACATATAATATCACTACATGCGCTCTTTGCCAGGCTATTGAAACAGCAGAGATAAGATTATGTTCGTTATAATTTTTTTAAATTTGTTACTAAGAAATATACAATTGTTAAATCATTTTTCTCCATAACTGCAGCTATAGCGTCTACATATAAAGTCACATTTGACATTGTGTTTTAGAAACCACTTCACCTCGAGAGTTATGTACATACAGTACTATCACTAGACACAAATGTAAAACATCTAAGATTCGAAAGCTCTAATCTTTATTTACACCGAAAGTAGATACACGTGTGCCTTAAATAATGATGTAAACGTTTACGTTTTCATTAGTAGCAGACCTGTCCTTTGGATGTGGGGGGCCCAGGGCAGCAAGCGATGAGCGCGGGGCCTCTAGCTAAAATGTTGCATTGCAAAGTTGATTTCCTCGTTTGCCTTGCCCTAGGGTCAGGCTTGATTAGTCGCTGATGGTCAAAATTCGATTAGAATGGTTTGTAATACTTTTCTCCCTCAGGATAATCAGACAAATAAAGATTGTTGGGAGCGCCATCTGTTAAAATATGATTGTACTGACAACACTAATTGCTTATACAGAAAAGTCGCTTATTAATGCACATGGTGCGATTGTAATAAAGCTTTCATTTACAAATTCAGAATAAGACAAAAATGAAACTTTGTGAAAAAGGCGGGTATTTTTATCATATACAGCAGTGGTCCTCAACCCCGGGGCCGCGGAGCGGTACCGGTCCGTGGATCAAATGGTACCGGGCCTCCCAAGGAACATTAAATTATTTCCATTTTATTTACTGTGGTGTATTTCTCTCGGGTTTGTGCGACTTTCCATGGACGAGAGGTTAACCGGGAGCTGAGAGACGTCACCTAAAGCCGCACCAATACCGCGCATGCGCAAAATATCGTGATATCGGGGCGGTTTTCGGTGACGTCTGGAGCTGAGCGGCTGCAAGCGGCAGTGGCGTTGTAGCTTTGGTGGAGAGAAGGTGTCTATCGCTCTTCTCTCTGTTCACCGGTACTTTCTCATGTTTAACAGTGCTTGGTGTACGTGTATATTGTGTTTGCTCAAATTTAACCCACAAATTAGCAAAAATGAGTACGAAACAGACGTCGTTAGAAAGTTTCCTTGGGAAAAAGAAAAGGCCCAGTGAAGAGACAGAAGAAGAGCCTTCAACATCAAAGAAACATAAAACTTTTAAAAGGCAATACCATGAGTCCTACTTGAAATATGGATTTATCGGGACAGGTGATTCCCACACACCAACCCCGCTCTGCATAGTTTGCGGCGACCAGCTCTCTAATGAGGCAATGAAACCTTCAAAACTGCTTCGCCACTTGAACGCCAAGCACCCTGGATTAAATTACAAACTCCTGGAGTATTTTGAAAGAAAAAACGGGAACACAAAGGACAGAAGAAATTTATGAGGACCACCAGATCAATAAAGGAGAATGCAGTGAGAGCATCATATTTGGTGGCTAACCGTATTGCTAAGGCTAAAAAGCCATTCACTATCGGTGAAGAATTTATCTTGCCCTCCACTAAAGACATTTGCCGTGAACTTCTAGGAGAGGCTGCTGTGGAAAAGATAGCATATGTGCTTTTGTCGGCTAGCACTGTGACTAGGCGCATTGAGGAAATAGCCGAAGACATTGAGACACAATTGTTGGAGAGGATTAATACATCACCGTGGTACGCACTCCAGGTTGACGAATCTACAGATATCGCCAACAAGGCATTACTACTTGTTTATGTGCGATATCTATATCAGGAGGATGTGCATGAGGATTTGTTATGTGCACTATCTTTGCCAACCAACACCAAAGGAGCAGAACTGTTCAAGTCACTGGATGGTTATATATCAGGACAACTAAAATGGTCCTTTGTGTCGGCATATCCACAAACGGAGCTGCTGCCATGACCGGACGACTGCTGGTTTAACTGCTAGGATTAAGAAGGTTGCACCTGAGAGTGAATCTACGCATTGTATCATTCACAGGGAAATGCTGGCAAGCCGAAAAATGTCACCGGAATTTAACAGCTTATTGATTGATGTCATTAAATTTATTAACCACATCAAAGCACACACCCTTAACTCGCGCATGTTTGAGCAGCTTTGTGAGGAGATGGACGCAGAGCACAGATGCCTTCTCTTATACACAGAAATAAGATGGTTATCCAGAGGAAAATCGCTAACCAGAGTGTTTGAATTACGAGAGCCATTGCAAAGATTTCTGTCAGAAAAGAAGTCACAACTGGCAGCACATTTCAGTGACAAGGTATGGGTCGCAAAACTGGCTTACCTGTGTGACATATTCAGCCTGCTCTATGAACTCAATCTGTCCCTTCAGGGGAAAATGACAACTGTTTTCAAGTTGGCAGACAAAGTAGCTGCATTTAAAGCCAAACTGGAGTTGTGGGGACGGCGCGTGAACAGAGGCATTTTGGACATGTTTCAGACATTAGCTGGGATTTTAGGCGAGACTGAGCCTGAGCATTCATTCTCCCAGTTGGTGCACGATCACCTGTCTTTGCATTTAAAAGAGTTGGAGCACTACTTCCCAACCACAAAAGACCCACGAACTGGTAAGGAATGGATCCGCGACCCATTTGTCAACAAACCAGGCGAATCTAGCATGTCTGTGCAAGAAGATCAAGGGCTGAAGATTGCAAATGACGGTGGCCTTAAAACTACGTTCGAGACAACAACTCTGCAGGTGATTTGGATTAAAGTCATGGCGGAATACCCTGAGATTGCCACCACAGCACTTAAATCCCTATTGCCATTTCCGACATCCTATCTGTGTGAAGCGGGGTTTTCTGCAGTGACAGCAACCAAAACAAAACAGCGGAATAAACTGGACATAAGCAACACACTTCGGGTGTCATTGTTTCCTATTACCCCCAGATAGAACCGTCTCCTTGCAAAGAAACAAGCTCAGGGTTCTCATTAATTTAGCGTTCTAATGAGTTAAAATGTTAAATCACTTTATATTCATTTTTTGGTGTAACTGTATTTTATTTTGAAGGCATGTTTAAATACAATTAAATTAAAATTATTAAATCAAAACAACCTAAAATATAAACAATCAACGTCTTCCCCCCAGCGGGCCCCGGTAAAATTATCAAACGTTGACCGGTCCGCGGCGATAAAAAGGTTGGGGACCACTGATATACAGTACCCTTGAACTGTATTGACATTAAGAAGTCTTAAACATTTATAGTGTTGCAATATCCGCTGGAATTGATTGTTTGTGGGTTTGTTAACACGTCTGCAGTAAAGCCTGAAATTATTGAATCGTTACATAGGTCCAATATTTCATCATACACCTCACATCTAAATTTAAAACACACAGTACCCTTAATCTATATTGTCATTGAGTGGTCTTAAACGCTCATATTGCTACAGTTTTTAAAGTATTGCACACTAGCTCGCCGTATAGCAGGTCCTTGGGTATGCGGCCTGGGTCCATTCTCCTAACATAGCCAAACCAGCGAAGGCGCCTCTCCCTGAGAATGGATAACATGCTGTTCATGCCGGTGCATTTCAAAACCTCTGTGTTGGGAACTTTGTCCTGCCACTGGATACGCAGAATACGCCGCAAGCATCTCAGGTGGAAGCTGTTGAGTTTCCTCACGTGACTCGCGTAGGTGGTCAATGCCTCGCTGCTGTAAAGGAGTGTGCTGAACACGCATGACTGGTAGACGCGCAGTTTGGTCTTCTCGGTGAGGTTGTCATTGTCCCAGACCCTCTGGTTTAGTCTCGCCATACTGCTGATGCCTTGGCAATCCGGCCATTTATATCAATTTCAACGGAGAGCGAGTTGGAGATGGTGGACCAAAGGTATGTGCAGTCCTCAACAACTTCCAGGTTGTACCCATCAATGGCGATGGTGGGAGAGGAGTCTGCGCCCTGTACCATTACATTCGTTTCTTCAGACTGATTGTCAGTCCGAACTCCATGCAGGCGTGGGAGAGGCGGCATACTAGCTGATGCAGTCCATCTTCCGTGTGTGATGTCAAGGCTGGCGTGGGAGAGGCGGCATACTAGCTGATGCAGTCCATCTTCCGTGTGTGATGTCAAGGCTGCATCGTCGGCGAAGAGCAATACACGGATGAGAACCTTTGTAACTTTAGTCTTTGCACGGAGACGGGCGATGTTAAACAGCTTTCCGTCAGTCCTGGTGTGTATATACACACCCTCGCTGCAGTCCTTGAAGGCGTACTGGAAGAGTATGGAAAAGAAGATGGCAAAGAGAGTTGGCGCAAGGACACAGCCTTGCTTCACTCCGCTGCTGACTGGGAAGGCCTCTGATGTTGCGCCGTTGAAGCACACTGTGCTGTGCATGTTCTCGTGGAACGATGTTATGATAGCGAGCAGTCGTGGGGAGCAGCCTATCTTCATAAGGATCCTGAAGAGTCCGCTCCGGCTGACCAGGTCAAATGCCTTGGTAAGGTCTATGAAGACCATGTAGAGGGGCATCTGCTGCTCACTACACTTCTCCTGCAGCTGTCGTAGTGAGAAGATCATGTCTACAGTTGACCTGCCTGCTCAGAAGCCACACTGGGACTCGGGGTAGACTCGGGATGCTAGGGTCTGCAAGCGCGCCAGGACGACACGGGCGAACGCCTTTCCAACAATACTGAGAAGAGAGATGCCCCGGTAGTTGTTGCAGTCACTGCGGTCTCCTTTGCTCTTGTATAGAGTGACAATGTTTGCATCTCGCATGTCCTGGGGGATGTGTCCTTGTCTCCAGCATAGGCAGAGGAGTTCGTGCAGAGGCTGGATTAGTGCTGGTTTCCCTATCTTTAGGACTTCAGGCGGGATTCCGTCACTCCCAGGGGCCTTCCCACAAGCGAGGCAGTCGATGGCTTTGCTAAGCTCTTCCAGGGTGGGTGGTGTGTCTAGTTCCTCCAAGACTGGCAGGTCTGGGATGGCGTCTAGGGCGGTGTCCGTGACGACGTTTTGGGTTGCATACAGCTCAAGAGAGTGCTTGTAACAGAATTGTTACCGAGAGGAGGGTGGATTAAATGAACAATACAAACACAATTTGTGAAAGAAAATATAAATTTATGTAATAAATTATAAATGAAAAAAATACAGATGTAACAACACAATAATTCATGCACTCAACCCACAATTAAACTCACAACCATTCACAATACATGAACAAATTAAATAACAATACAAAAGGAATCACAAATGTAAAGGGATCTCTTGGATTATACACAGATCCAAGAATCCTTTACGAAAGTTAAATAAATGCAAGTATGATTTACGAAAAAAATAAACACAAACGACAAACTATCTATCGCACGATGGATTGCGATAACTAGCACGATCATATACTTGTATTCAATCAAGTTGCTAGCTTTTATTGATATCTATGTGATCACTTGAAATATTATTGCGATCTGACATAAGCATGCAAATACAACAATGTATTAAATTATATTACAATTCCAATACACCTATGTGTCTCCCCTGTATAACCGCACGATTCAGCAACAGTTGAATCGTCTCCCAGTTTCCCCGAGAACCGAGGGTTGACCAATACTGTTATCGGACGTTTCCCTACACGGATCCACCACAGTTATACGTTCAGACAGCATACAACATCTACCAGAACCAACGGTTCCTCACTACCCTAGATGTCGACCCGGACGTTTTACAACTCTAAGACAGCTCCGACACTCGGACTTCTAGCTTTCCGGATATTTACATGTTACACAGATGTTGACGAACAGACAGTTCGACACACAGACAGATACTTCAATTCCGTTTGCACAAATTAACGGCACAAGCACATTCAGATATTTATACAGAGATGTTCCAGAACAAACAATAGATGTCCCACAACAAATCAGACGATATCAAAGACGTTTATCAAAAGATGGTATCAGATGTGTTAACAGCTACGGTATCAACGATGTTATTAGCAGCTACGGTATCAGATACATTGTAACAACTACGTTAGCAGCTACGGTATCAGAGACGGTATCAACGATGTTATTAGATGCGCTATCAGTGATGTACTTCTACGGTATCAACGACGGAATCAACGACGGAATCAACGACGGAATCAACGACGGAATCAGCTATAATAAACAAAACCAGACTAATAATAGTTGTCTCAAAAATAATCGAAGCCGTAGATTACGATATTGTATTTAAAGTCTAAAAGTGACTAGTAATTCCAAATATTCCACGTTTAATTGCAATAAAGGCATCATTATACGAAATGATAATCTGAATAAAATTCACAATACAACGAAATGTAAATTTAACACTCACCCCTTTGGCTGGAGATTTGCAAGACGAGGTTATCTATCCTTCGATTAGATATTTTAGTTCCCGTAAATAATAATGAGAAATCCTTCGCCTTATATACTCTCAATAGGTCAACATAAATCACATCGAGCTTGCCGTGCACCACGTAAAACGAGTATTTCGGATTTCATGTAAATTACAAATTGGCACATGCAAATCGTTACACGCCACTTAATCACCCCAGGTAATGCGTGTACGACGAAATCAAGAAAATGGTGAGTTTCGTTTGCAATTCAAGAACAGAAATCAGTTCAATTTTCGCCTAATTCTGTGACAATACCTCCCCCCTAAGAATAAAAATGTACACATTTTTAAAACTAACACAGAATAGAAGAAAAATAACTACTGATGATATCTTACAACATTTACACTGGTTATACTACAAACTGGATTTTATTACTGGGCAAATTCATACAAATTTCCCATCATGCCCTACTCAAGTAGTCTGCGCCTATATTTTCAAACTCCCCTTATTGACATTGTCGCTTTGTCTCTTGATATACAACTTGAGCATGTTAGCATGGAATGTCTTTACATTACCGTCCATGTCAGTTTTATAGTCCATGTCACCTTTTACTTCTTTAACTTCATATGGACCTTTCCACTGGACTAATAACTTATTCGAACTCGTTGGAAGAAGCAATAGCACCTGATCTCCCACAAGAAATTTCCTATTACGCGCTCTGCGGTTGTAATACTTGGCATATCTGCGCCCCGATTTAATCAATTCGTCACGTTCCATCTGGCATGTACTCTCAAGTTTGTTTCTTAGATCTAACACGTACTGGTAAGTCGTTTTTATTTCCTCGTTCGCGACATCACCAGTCCATAGTTCGCGTAGTATCCGCATCGGGCCTCGAACTGTTCTACCATACAACAGTTCAAAGGGCGAGAACCCTAAACTTTCCTGCGGTACTTCACGGTACGCGAACAAAACAGCGTTTAAATAACGGTCCCAGTCTTGCGGACGTTCCGCGCACATCTTCCGTAGCATGCTTTTCAGGGTACCATTAAACTTCTCTACCAGTCCATTGCACATCGGATGGTATGGGGTAGTGTTTAGCTGTTTGATGGACAACAGCCTACTTATTTCACCCATGAGGTCAGAGGTGAATTGGGCACCACAATCAGTGAGGATTTCCTCTGGCACCCCTACCCTACTGAAGATATCAACTAATGCTTCAGCTACCCTTTCCGTTTCAATAGTTGGTAACGCTACGGCTTCGGGGTATCTGGTTGCGTAATCAACCAGAGTAAGTATGTACCGATTCTTTCTTTCGGTAACCGGGTGTATTGGTCCTACAATATCTACTGCCACTCTTTTAAACGGTGTATCTATTAATGGCATTTGTCCTAAGGGCACCCTTGTGACCCTTCCCTTACAAACGGTTTTCTGACATACGTCGCACGACCTACAGAACCGTGTGACATCGCCATTAACACCGGGCCAGTAGAATTCAGCGACTACCCTGCTAGTGGTCTTAGCCTTACCTAGGTGTCCTGCCATGCTTGACTCATGCGCCACCCTAAGTACTTGAGATCTATATCTCTGGGGTACGACCACTTGCCAATACTTCTTACCCTCCCGAGCGCTAAACTCCCTATGAATTAATCCGTTCTTGCGTACGAATCTAGAGCTACCCCCACGCTTGCAATGTTTAATCGCGCCGGACGTGATTTTCTCAACAATTGTTCTGATGGATTCATCACGTTCTTGCTCTTGTTTGAAATCATCACGGGAAATTCCTGAGATCGATTCAGGGACTATTAATTTATGAAACGCGGATTTCTCTCGCCGTGTTTGCGCTGGCGTTTCGACTGCCTGGGCCAAAGGTATTTTAAAATCGGCCATGGTTGGAAGACGGGAACCTTCAACATTACCGATCGTCAGATCGTATATAGGATTGTCCATACAAAGGGCATCAACAGTTCCCATTAAGAAAGGTGTTTTTACTGTGATCCTTGCTACGGGAATGCGACCCATCGTCTGATCAAGCAACATACATGGGGATTCCCACCCGAGCATTTGGTTATCCTGCACGAGACTACGTTTGATCACTACGCCCGTACAACTAGTATCACGCAATACCACGACTTCTCGACCGTTGACAAACCCTCTCGCGGTTGGTACACGCGCTTCAGGAAATAAACACGTGCCAAGTGAATGAATACAAGGTTCTACATGTACGTTGTTATCGGATATACCTTTACTTTGTATAGCCACTGCTACCTTATGTATAAGTGCCTTTCTTTTAGGACAGTCTTTTTGAACATGACCCAATGCATTACACAAGAAACACCGCACACGCTGAAAAACTGGATTCCCAACTGACCTTTTTACCTCAGCTGATTTTACAGGCTCCCTAGGCATAGGTCTTACATACTGGTTTCCAGACTTAAAATCTTTTAAAACCACGTTCTGGGTTCCCCCATGAGCTTCGGCAAATAAATCGGCTTGCTTAGCCATATCTTTTACGTTTGTGAAGACTTTCTCCTTCAGAAATTGATCTAATTCTCGCCCAACTGTATTAAATAATTGATCTCTGAGCAAGAAATCAGTCAACCCTTCAAACGTTTTCACCGCTTTGCCGCATTCAATCCACCGCTCAAAATAGTTCGCAATTCTGACGGTGAACTGACCAAAGGTTTCTCCCTTATCGAGCTTGCTATACCTGAACTTTTTTCGAAAACCTTGTTCAGTGAGCTCGTACCTTTTGAGAAGTGCTTCCTTTAGGACGTCGTACTTAAACACATCGTCCCTAGGAAGTCGCGAGTATACATCCAGTGCTTTACCTTTTAATAAAGCACTCAGATGCAGCGCCCAGTCATTTTGACTCCACTTCTGGTTTTCGGCATACCGCTCAAACCGATGAAGATAACTATCTATGTTATCTTTTTCATCGTCAAAGGGAGGTAATTTGGGGCCCCTTAATTTGCTAAAGGCAGAATCGTGTTCTCTTCCAGATGTTGCTAATTCTACCTTACGCTCATGATCCCGTTGTTTTGCTTTTTCATCTAACTCTATTCGCTTTTGCTCCGCTTCCATTTCCCATCCTATCCTATCCTTTTCCGCCTGCTTCTCTAATTCTATCTTTTCCCTCTCGGCCTGCTTCTCTAATTCTATCTTTTCCTTCTCAAATTCTATCTTTTCCCTCTCAAAGGCCCATTTCCTATCTTCGGATTCCCTTTCTAATTCCCGTTTCCTTTCATCAGATTCCCTTTCTAATTCCCTTGACCTTGCCCTTTCTTCCCTTTCCCGGGCTTGTTCTTCCTGAATAAATTTCCTTAGACTTTCACCTTCATAACCAAATTCTTTGCCTAAGGCAACCAAGTCCTTAAGGGATGACAAGACAATGACAATTGTAATATGAATATAGATATATAACCAAACCAATACTTTAAACACGTTTATACTGGACACACGGACCTAGGTAAACTAAACAAAAATAAACTCCAACTAGAGTATTATCTTAACAGAAGGTCACGCTCAAATATAAACATTAAATGTATACCTTCACAAAAATGACTGACAGTTCACTTAATCCAGTGATCCCACTTCTGACACCATTGTAACAGAATTGTTACCGAGAGGAGGGTGGATTAAATGAACAATACAAACACAATTTGTGAAAGAAAATATAAATTTATGTAATAAATTATAAATGAAAAAAATACAGATGTAACAACACAATAATTCATGCACTCAACCCACAATTAAACTCACAACCATTCACAATACATGAACAAATTAAATAACAATACAAAAGGAATCACAAATGTAAAGGGATCTCTTGGATTATACACAGATCCAAGAATCCTTTACGAAAGTTAAATAAATGCAAGTATGATTTACGAAAAAAATAAACACAAACGACAAACTATCTATCGCACGATGGATTGCGATAACTAGCACGATCATATACTTGTATTCAATCAAGTTGCTAGCTTTTATTGATATCTATGTGATCACTTGAAATATTATTGCGATCTGACATAAGCATGCAAATACAACAATGTATTAAATTATATTACAATTCCAATACACCTATGTGTCTCCCCTGTATAACCGCACGATTCAGCAACAGTTGAATCGTCTCCCAGTTTCCCCGAGAACCGAGGGTTGACCAATACTATTATCGGACGTTTCCCTACACGGATCCACCACAGTTATACGTTCAGACAGCATACAACATCTACCAGAACCAACGGTTCCTCACTACCCTAGATGTCGACCCGGACGTTTTACAACTCTAAGACAGCTCCGACACTCGGACTTCTAGCTTTCCGGATATTTACATGTTACACAGATGTTGACGAACAGACAGTTCGACACACAGACAGATACTTCAATTCCGTTTGCACAAATTAACGGCACAAGCACATTCAGATATTTATACAGAGATGTTCCAGAACAAACAATAGATGTCCCACAACAAATCAGACGATATCAAAGACGTTTATCAAAAGATGGTATCAGATGTGTTAACAGCTACGGTATCAACGATGTTATTAGCAGCTACGGTATCAGATACATTGTAACAACTACGTTAGCAGCTACGGTATCAGAGACGGTATCAACGATGTTATTAGATGCGCTATCAGTGATGTACTTCTACGGTATCAACGACGGAATCAACGACGGAATCAGCTATAATAAACAAAACCAGACTAATAATAGTTGTCTCAAAAATAATCTAAGCCGTAGATTACGATATTGTATTTAAAGTCTAAAAGTGACTAGTAATTCCAAATATTCCACGTTTAATTGCAATAAAGGCATCATTATACGAAATGATAATCTGAATAAAATTCACAATACAACGAAATGTAAATTTAACACTCACCCCTTTGGCTGGAGATTTGCAAGACGAGGTTATCTATCCTTCGATTAGATATTTTAGTTCCCGTAAATAATAATGAGAAATCCTTCGCCTTATATACTCTCAATAGGTCAACATAAATCACATCGAGCTTGCCGTGCACCACGTAAAACGAGTATTTCGGATTTCATGTAAATTACAAATTGGCACATGCAAATCGTTACACGCCACTTAATCACCCCAGGTAATGCGTGTACGACGAAATCAAGAAAATGGTGAGTTTCGTTTGCAATTCAAGAACAGAAATCAGTTCAATTTTCGCCTAATTCTGTGACAGTGCTCAACCCAGCGCTGCAGCTGTTTGCTCTGGTCTTTGATGACTTCGCCAGTCTTGGACTTGAGTGGGGCGATCTTGGAGGTGGGTGGGCCTGTTGCCTTCTTGATACCCTCGTACATGCCCCTTGCATCCCTGGTTTCGGCAGCTATCTGTATACTGGTGCAGAGGTTCAGCCAGTAGGTGTTAGCGCAGTGGCGGGCGGTCTGCTGGGCATTTTTCCTGGCAGTCCTGAGGGCCTGTAATGTACCAAGGATAGGCACAGCCTTGTAAGCTAGGAGGGTTTTCCTCTTCGCCTCAGTCACGGGTTCCATCTCCTCCCAGCTGGCCAGTCTGTGTTGTTGTGCTCTTTCTTCCCGAAAGCAATAATGGCTGAGTTGTACACAGTGTCTCGGAGGTGGGACCACTTGGAGTCGATGGTGTCATCAGGTGTCTCTTTGGTGAGAGCCTCGTGAAGTTTGCAGATGAACTGCTGTGTCTTCTCTGGATTGCTTGCACAGCAGGTGTTGATGCGTGGGCGACCATTCTTCTTGGCGTGGTGCAGTTTCTTGGGTATTATTAGCACCTTGCTGGCCACAAGGGAGTGGTCCGTGT
This sequence comes from Unio delphinus, assembly GCA_029339505.1. Lineage (NCBI taxonomy): Eukaryota > Metazoa > Mollusca > Bivalvia > Unionida > Unionidae > Unio > Unio delphinus. The sequence goes on from JAQISU010000306.1 coordinate 9,655,936, forward strand.
TGCAGTCGGCACTGTGGTAGCTGCGGGTGAGAAGGACGCTGGCTAGTTCCGCGAGCCTGGTGATGACTAGATCTAGCTGTTGCCAGTGGCGGAAATGTGGGTGTCTCCATGATACCTGGTGGATCTCCTTGCATTTGAAGAATGTGTTGGTCACACATAAGCTGTGAGTGCAGCACATCTCCAACAGTCGCTGACCATTCTCGTTGATTTTGCCCCTTCCGTGCGGGCCGAGACAGGTGGGCCATGCCTCGTAGTTAGATCCCACTCGCGCATTGAAGTCTCCTAGTAGGTAGAGGCCCTCGGTACTGGGGATATTTGATATTGCTTGATTCAGAGCCTCATAGAACTGGTCTTTTTCTTCTGGGTTTGAGTAAAGGGTTGGGGCATACACGCTGAAGATGTTGGCTGGGCCTCAGGATGTTGATAGCTGGAGGGCAAGGATCCTCTCAGTGCCTGATGATGGAGGCTCAATGAAGGCTACGAGGGTGTTCTTTACAGCGAAGCCGACACCATGCTGTCTGGGTTCGTCTGATGGTTTCCCTTGCCAGAGGAAGGTGTAGTTGGCTTCCCTGATGGTGCCGCTGTCGGCCAGTCGGGTCTCTTGAAGACAGGCAAGTCGGGAGAGTTCTCTGTCAATGACGGCAGTCTTCCGTGCGTCGTTGATCTTCTGCAGGCCAGTGGTGAGTCCAGGGCACAAGGTTCTGATGTTCCAGCTTGCGAAACGAAGAGCTGGAGTCTTCTTGTTTCCTCTTTGTATCTTGCTTGGTGCAGAGTTTTTTGGCCTGCTTGTCGAGATGGTTCTCTAAGCTCCACGCACCCAGTGAAGCAGGCAGGCCATGGCGGGAAGCACCTTATTGACTGGGGTCTGCCCAGTTTGAGGCGGGCGGTAGCTTCCAATGAGACATGGCGATCTCTCCCACCGTCGAAAGCAGCCCCTGGCGCCAAGTTCTACGCCAATCGAGCTATGTCTTATAACCGGTAGACTGCTGCTTCCCGTGTTGTGACGACGCCTTAAGACGACGCTGGAGTGTCCTCTCCAGTGGAGCTACAATGCCTGGGCAGTCTAGAATGGAGAATCAGCTGTTGCCCATGCAGCAGATCCCCCCTCTCCACGCAGCTGGTGGACCCAAGGGAACGACAAATTTCGCCACAGCTTGGCACCAACGGCGTCGTAGGTGTTGCCGGAATGACGTTGAAGTCAACGTCAGACCGCCTTAGGGACTCCGTCTCCGGATTTTCTGTCGGGGTTTACTCCCTTAGCCTTCCCGTGAGTGGGTATAGCCGCAAGGCAGCGGAGGTTTGGGATCAGAGTTTTCCTTCTCCTAGATGAGCTACCATCCAAGGTTTACGAGCCCCATCTACCCGAAGCGACTGTTTTTAAGGCGCCAGTTGCCGCCTTCACCCCTTCTCCTGTCAGTGAAAACATGGTTCGCCGGACTTAGAAGCTAAGCCACTCGCGAAGGCCAACAGCTGGATTTTAGGTGACAGAGGCGATCAGAGTCGCAAGCCCTATGGGGCATTTTTGGAGGAGTGGGGAGCTTGTCTCCCACTCCCACCCCGGCAATGTCAACCTTGGACCACAACTGGGTCTGTAACGGATACCATATAAGTAAGTTATTGTTTAATATGTAACAATTGTAACGGTAGAGAAAAGAACAGATAGAGTGAGAGCGAAAAATAATGAATGCCGAATACACAAATGCTACCTACGTTTCTAATTTTCTGTGTGTATTTATATTTTATTAATGCTTCGGTACTAGGATTATTTTGAATAAATAGTAAAGTACTTATTTTATTTATAAATAAGTACAGCCGTCACCAATTAGAAAATTATCACAATAGTTTTGTCTCTAAAAGTCCACAACGTTTAATGGATTAAAAGAATGTATAGGAATCTTTGCTGATTAAACAGTTGTATTTCTAAGACAGGGGCATCTATTTATGCAAGGAGCTATGTTTAGTTAACTGCATGTAAATTTTCATACAATCAGGAACTGTGTAAATAATCTTGAGTGTGGTACACGAAGCTCTTAGTGACTGTTCAAGTCCAATCAATTTTTAAATTTCATTATTGACATTATTAACTTGGTGACGATACAGCGACATATAACAGTACGAAGCAAGATCAAAACGATCTTAAAGATGTTTTACATAAATCAGCATATATATTCAATTTCGAACATTCTTATCAAATTACGCTTGTTATATTATATTAAAATATATTATTTGGCTTTCCTGTAGCTATAGGATTAGACTTAGTACATTTCCCAAGACACAGTTTGGCTAGCCTTGATTGGTATCCAAAACGGCAATTGTATTTAACATTACGCCCTAACAAATGATATGGCGCATGCTAATATTCCAGCATTGACAAATGAAAACACTCATATCCAGACTTTAAACCTTATAAATTTTCAAATACTTGTGTGAATGGAACCCTGGGAGAAGGGTGTAGCTATCGTTAATAATAGATTGTGAAAGCAAGAAGATGAATAGATAAACGGAGTTGCACAATCAAGACTTTGTCACTAAACTAAGAATACGTGCATACATTATATATATATCTATATTTCCTAGAACAAAGTTTTGTTCGCTATACTTGTAAATCCGAATGCGAAAAGTATTAAATTTGCATTTTTTCCCTAATTTGAGGTCTCTCTCTTAAAAAACATAGCTGAAGGTTCTACTCTGTGTTAACATGAAACTATATAATATATATTTACATTACATACCCATTTTAATTTGTATAGCTGATATGGAATACTATACATATATTGAATCTTTTATTCCATATCGCAAATATAAAATTTCATAGTTTGTAACTACTTTTAAAATTTAAAAGATTCAATTATAGCCCACTTATGGAATATCTTGAATGATTAATTGCAATAGTTTTTTTTTTTACATTATTCATAACGTTTGTAATTTGTAGAATGCAGTCATATGTGCTGAACATTACCGCTTTTGCCGTTGGGGATAATGGGATATTGGCATAAGTAGCGACATGCAGTTTATGGGCACGTAACTTTATCAACCGGTATCTACCGACGATAAATTAGATAATGCTGAGGTTAAAAACAATATGTTGGACAGAATGATTTTGACAATGACTTCTCAGATGATGATTGCGCGCACCAAACATGGTAAAAGAGAGAGAGAGAGAGAGAGAGAGAGAGAGAGAGAGAGAGAGATAGACAGAGAGAGACAGAGACAGAGAGACAGAGAGAGACAGACAGACAGACGCAGAGATAAAGACATACCAAGTTGTTTGCGGCTACAATCTTTAAATCTCAGTTTAAAAATGAAAAGTACAAAAGACTCAGAGATTGATGACAAAACGTTAAAGCATTGTTGAAAATCCCCCACGTTGTGTGAAAACTTTACCCCATGTTTATTTCAAAACTTAAATACTTGAAAATCTGTTTACTTTAATGAAGCCAGACGGCTTCTTACAATGAACCAGAAAATGAATAGTTCTAGTTCCAGTCCATGGTATCGGCGACACAGGCAATATATATTCCACAATATAAACAATTTTAGCTACGGAAGTAACCCCAAATCGATTTCAGTTTCAAAGTTTTACAATTATGACTTGTGGAATATTTCAGCAAGTTACTGAAAAAACTTCTGACATTCAAGTGGAAAAAATGAGTGGAAACTAGAACTTTAAAATTACGTACAACAGTATACTTCTAAATAGTGATTATTTAGGATTTTATCATTATTTTAATTCGTTTACTTCCAAGGCTGTATAATCATACGCCAGGTAAAATTAACAAGGATAAGATAATATACTAAATACATTAACATCTTTTGGAGCAAATTGTCTTTTACAGAAATGTTCGATTTTATGTGACTTGTAATCGAACTTTTGAAATTATTTTGGATTTTTTCATAATACCGTACATTCCTCTTCATACTTTGATAACAAAAATATTCGTTCAGTTTTACAAAACGTGATTGTTTCGTTTCATTCTGTTACTTAGTTTATGACCATATTGTTGTAATAGTAATTGAAGGTTCCTTCAGGATATGAATTTCAGATAAGTTACAACTTATTTCTGAAATTTAACTTCTTTTCTATCTGGATTTCTTTGTTCCTTTTGTTATGATTGCTAACCATCCTGGTATCATGATAGACAAGCGTTAAATAAAATAGTTAATTAAAATCAGATGCTGAAATGATTGCAAGATGTTATGTAAATGTAATATTACCCCCAGCAAATGAATACTATAAATTAGATCATGTCATTGTTAACAAGTTTCCCCTGTAAATTTAAGATGACATTGCCGTTATAAACCATACTATAATATTGATGAATGTGGATGTTACAATTTCAGTCGAGCGCCATTAACAAAATTATTAATGTTGAATTATGGCTCTGAAGTTGAAAAAAGTTCATGATAAAAATTATGACCACTTATTAGAAAAAGTAGATTATAAACTGCTACACCTAATAAATATCATGCTGAAATAATAATGACATTATCTTTTTCAGCAGCATGTAGTGTCGTAAAAAACATCATCTGGATAGTTAAATCACACGACTGATGAAATAAGTTTAGTATTAGGTTATACTGACGCAATGGATAAAAATGATCACAGCGATCTCTTAACTAATATTGAATTTAGATCACTTAATATCCACGTGTAGCGAATACGTACCGTTGTCTAAGAATAAACGAGGTATTACAAGATGAAAGGTATAGGATACTTCATCAGATGTTTACGGTGTATATAGACTTAACTTAAATTCAACATTATACAATAAACTTGTAATAGATATCAACTCACACAGAGGCTTTTTCTCAACAAGAGAAAGTGTGAAAGTAGTTTTATTAAACATACTTTTATAAGCAATGAAAACAAATCACGAATTTCAATCACATTTCAGAACCGATTTCAAAAACTGAGATTGATTTATTAACACAATATTATAAACCTTATCACAATACCTCTAGTGCATAATAAATAGTATAAATATTAAAACAGAATACTTCGATTAATGTGATATTTACCACTGATTATGACAGGATCAGATATAATTTCAAGCGAAAAATCAGCAAATCCATTGTTGTTAATTATTTCTGGAGTAGGTGTTTCTATCTCAAAGTGTTGTAGAAAGATCAATCCTAAACTTGTAACTAAAAAATAATGTAAAACAGAAAGTATTAGCTATAAAAAAAAATATTCAGTCAAATTCGATCGTATCTTCAAGGAGTAAAATATGATATGAACTATTTAATACATACATTTCGTGTAATTGACAGTATATTAGCAGATACTGTACCGATGAGAGAAAGTAGGTATTAAAGAAATTATCAGAAGTGAATGCTTTAGTTATTTCTTCCTCCTCTCAGTATATTCCACGCTTCGTACATTAACTCTTAATTTGTCATAAATTGTATCATTTTTACTTAGTCCATATAACTCTTGCAAGCGTGAAAGCATTATTTAGTACATTTTATTATAATCACTTGAATATGCCCTCCATTTGTCTTCTTTCCTAATACCTAAAATACTCGGATTCCATTCTATCATATGATTCATCACTTGATTGATCATCAGTTTCATTACGATTTCTCCGATTGTATTATGTTTTTATTATTATTCTTATTTCTTCTTGTTCTTCTACTTTATTCATAAAATTCTCTGATCATGTCTTCAATTGTTTATTATCTTATTCTTTCAGCATGTTTTCTAAGCCTTTCTTCTTCTCTTCTTCTTTCTTCTTCTACTATTTGTCTTGCGAGTTCTCTTTGGGCATCATGTTGACCCATTTCTTATAATATAACATAATCTTTAATGTACAGTTTTTATATCACTAGTAATAGAAAAGAGGTGTTTATCGATCGGAGTACCCAAAACCGCTTAAAACAAATGCTTCGTCAAATATGACTACTAACTATATTGTTGAGCCAGGTGTTTTAATATATTTGAACATTTTAATTTGTTCTGACAATAAATTGGTCGGTGGTAGTAGTAAAAAAGAAGAATTCCTATTTGTTTTGAACTTTGTTATAAGCTGTGAGTCAGAAACCTCCAATTAGTCTACAACAGATAAAACTTAAAGAATACCCATGTCACTTTGCCTTGCCCGCGACTGTTTAAGTTAGGGGAACAAAGAAATGGTTAGAAGCCATATATATATATATATATATATATATATATATATATATATATATATATATATATATATATATATATATATATATATATATATATATATATATATATATATATATATATATATATATATATATAGATATATGTATGTATGTATGTATGTATGTATGTATGTATGTATGTATGTGTGTGTGTGTGTGTGTGTGTGTGTGTGTGTGTGTGTGTGTGTGTGTGTTAGACACCGCGGTTATAGTTGGTCGCCTTAGTATTGGTAAGAGAACCCGGCTTTTTTGGTTCACAAAAGCCGCACGTGGACGTTGAAAGCTTTGTTCAAAAACAAAGAAACCTTATATGTTCGTAAATCTCAACATGTTGACAGACGGTTCTGAGGCATTGTCTACTGAGTCGAATAGAATATAATAGAATCGACATCCAATCGGAAATGAGAATGGGTGAAGTCACCATTTCAAACCGAATTGAATTTAGTCTTTTCGTGCTAGGAACTTAGTTATTGCCCAAACATCGTGCTGGAAAGTTATAATTTAATACCCTTCGAAATTTTAAGGTGAAAATTAAGAAATTCTAAGAAAGATGACGTTTTGGAAAGGAAGCTTTTAAGGGACGGAAACGTTTAGTCCCTAGTATCTAGGAGGGACACGGAATAAGGACTAGTGAAAAAGTTGATTGTGAATCGAAAGCTAGTCGGAGGAGACATTGGAGAAGGAGCAGTCAAGTATAGATACAGATGAGTCGAAAACAAGAATAGGTGGAAATACCATTTCACACTATAAATTAAATGATTCAATAAGTAACATTTGTCCGAGAGGAAGAATAGTGATTGGAAATTTATTATCTATTATCATTTGACTGTTGCATTGCATTAAATTGTTATTCATTTGAATTTCCCTTTTTGGTGTACTCAGTAACTTACGTGTCGGCATTGCTGACTGGGGGTGTCACGGAATAGTACAAATCCTTTATAAAATATTGTACAATATTTCAAAAAGAGAGTTCGGTTCATTCTTTGCTGCAAAGTGCTTTCGATGGGGACATTTCTAGTGGATTATTTCCAGTGCACATATTATATCTGTGTATAAATGTCTCACTGTTGGTAAAGAAAATCTTTTCATTATTGAACGTCTTGTCAGTGAGCGGTCTATTTTAAGGTCTTGCACATCTTCAGCTGTAGAGGTAAGTAGGTTGTGAATTTCTTTTGTATAAGTTATAACTATTGTACGTTTGACTATGAGTATTTTTTAATAGAGCTTTTGTCTACGTGGCGTAAGGCACATATTTCATATTCTTGTTTGTTATTTAGAGCGAGATTTATATTGGCAATACAAAGTTGTAAGAAGCCGTTAGTAATATAGGATTCGTATCGGGCACTGTGCAGTTCACTTCTGAAATTGTGTATAGTTTTGTAATTACTGTGATGATAATGTAATCAGTATAGCTTACCGTATATAACGTCATTTCAATTGTATATTATATGACCGTGACATGCACAGTACACGGAGTTAGATATAGTTTCAGCTCAAAAGAGTGAACAGAATGACCGGTGAAAAGTGTGATCAGAGTGATTGGAGTCGACGTGGTATCAGCTGAAGTCGACCCTCTTAGCTGTAAAGCAGAACCATAGTAGCCGTGAAGCTGCATAGTGTTGCTAGTCGAGTAACAGATGATCGGACGTTGCTGACCGAGACTGGTTGACGTTGATTGCTTGATTGACCAACCTGGAATACTGACGACTTGATTGGCCAGTGTGACTTGTAGCAGAGTGTGACGGTGACGGAGTGTATAACTCCATATATGTAATAATTTTGCCGTAAACTAATTGTTGGGGTTCGTATATCCAGTGTTTCTGGGACTGTATAGATAATTTGTATATCTGCTCCGCTTTGTTTACATACTTTCACTCTCGTTCTTTATGAGTAAATGACTGCATTTTTACTATTTGAGTAAAACACATCATTCCTATGTAATGAAATCACTGTGAATCATTCACCTCCTGTCTTTGTACCGTGTAAGGTAATTTAATTGTATTTTCATTATTTATGTCCGTGCATTTTTATGTTAATTGATCCAATATTTGGATCGTATAGGCGCACATACTAATCATAATTAATTTTTCATTCATATCATTCGTCATTAAACATTATATTTGTATCACGATCGATTGCGTTGTGTTATAAATCCGAACTCTAACCGGTTTTCTTGTTACAGGGGGCTCGGAACCTTTCGTCTATCTATCAGTAATCTAACCTCCAACAAAATTGAGCCTGTGTGGGACTTCAATAATACTTTAAATAATATAATGGAGGCAACCCACCCCATCCATAATAACACACTTACCACAGTGGTGGGATATGAACCCGTTACGCCACAGCGGCGGCATCGTAAGAGATATGAATTAGACATCAAAATTATCTCTTCGACATAAAGTTTTATTTCTTAAGAAGTATTAGTGAAGACCTATTTTCCATCCTGTGTATTTTGAATTTTTATGATTTTTCATCTTGTGTTATATTTTGATATTTGCATTATTGGTAGATTCTTAATTACTTGAAGCAATTGTGTAGCAGATACCGGGGAAATTATCTTATCTGAGCAAAGATAGTAGTGTAAACTGATAAATATTTGGTTAGCAATGTGTAACACCTCTCAATTGGCTAGTAAGTCGAGACAAGGTATCGTTTACTGTTAATATCATAATAAAATGGCTACAGAAAGTCAGAAGACTGATTACCGTGTCATTGGCTCAGAAGATCTCGTGTACAAGGGAGATCGCCTGGTAGCGTTTACAGAGGAGAGAATCAAGGAATGTAAGGAAGACAAATCAGCAGACAGAGAAACACAGAAAGAGCCGCAGCTGGCCTAAATATCAGAGGACAGTGAAATAGACGAAACGAAAGAGATCACTCACGCTCTCGAAATAGAGAAGGTAAGGGTAGAAGCTTCGACCACCGATTGTGACGATTCCAGTACAAGTTCTGAAGGGAGCGTACGACCGATTATCAACCACTGAATGGTACAGACATGTCGTCCGCGATTCAGTGACGAAGAAGAGTCCATTAACGATTTTCTCGTGCAATTTGAAAAACTCACGGCCACTCATAAAATTCCCTTGCTACATTAGGTTATTAACTTTTTGCAGGATGCAGATCCCGAAGTGTACCTCATCTTAGTAGCAGACGATGCTGACGACTACGAGTCGCTTAAGAAGGCCCTCCAAAACGTGCCGTAAACGTTTTCAGGACTTGGCTAAAACGATAAAGGAACCCACTCTCAATTCCACACCCTTTTTCAAGGTTTTTTGAGAAGTGGAAGAAGATGGCCGACATTGAACGATCGTACGACGGGCTACACGAGGTCAGACGCAAGAATCATGTCATGAGTACTTACCGTCGGGAGTTGGCAGTATTTCTAGCGGAGGGAGAGAGGGAGAACACCGGACGCTCTGAGAGATCACTGACCTGGCGAGGAGATACAAGCAGGCACAATCGAGGAGTGGAATACCCAGCTCTAACGCAGTTGCTCAATTACGCTGCAGAAAAACGGAAAAATAAACCCTGAATGGCGAGGTGAATCTCGTCTAGAAGAAGTATCTTGTATCGCCATGCCGGGAAAGGCCAAGAATACTTCAAGCATGTCGTCCTGCGAAAGTGTGAAATGTTGAAACTTGCACATGATTGTCTGATGGGAGGACACATGGGAATTGCAAAGACGTGTGAGCATCTTGTCAAAAGAATTTTTCTGGTTAGGGGTCCAGGGACATGTTAAGCGGTTTTGTATTTAATGTGGCAAGTGACAGAGAATAGCACCCAAAACGGATCATCTACCCGTCCCCTTGGGGAGGCCACCCCTTATCAATGAACCATTTAGACGCATCGGAAATCGGTTTATTTTAATGGTCGTAGATTACGCGAAACGCTATCAGGAGACCATCACGTTGCGTAATGTAGATTCGGTCAAGAGTCAGAGTACCCGACAAGATCCTGACCGACGAAGGGACACACTTGATGACATAGGTGATGATATAGGTGAACCGAATGATATCGATTAAGCATTTCACGACTACACCGTATCATTCCCCAATGTAACGATCTCGTAGAACAGTTTAATTGGACACTGAAAATCACACTCAAGAAGGTGTGAGAAGGCTTCCCAAAAGATTAGAATCGGTATATTCCTGTTATGATTTTGCATACCGGGAAGTACCACAAGCAAGTTAAGGGTCATCTCCCTTTCATCTCTGGTATGGGAGACCGCGTGTGGCCCAATTGCCGTACTGACACAGATGTGGATGGACGATCGCACTGTCGAAGAGGTACGTACTACCTATCAGCGGACTTCCTATACATATACACTTAGTCTTGGCACGATGTCCCCCGAAATATTGAAGGTGGAGCAGCTGGGAACTCCGCACGGCCAACCACGAAAACTGATATGAGATCATTCCTGGTATTGTCGGGTATTACCAGAGGTAACCGGCCAATATCAGCGCGATTGCGGAGCCATTGTCTGACCTTACCCTTCTCGCTTGACCTTGACCCATTTCACTTCCTACAAAATGGAGCATGTGTGGGACTTTTAGGGTAAATTAAATAAAATATTGGGGAGCACCCCCACCCCAACCATATTATCACACCTGCCACACTGTCGGCATAACAACCCCTTCACACCACAGTCCATGTAACTCGATGCGGATGTAAATATATAAACATGAACAATGTGTATTACTCTTTACCTAAGTATTATCGCCCAATGCTTTATGGGATAGATTATACGTAAATGACGCTGTTACTACTTCTGCTTTAAATTAAAATATCGTAGAGTAAAATACTTATAATCGTGTTAAAGAAAATTATAAAGTCAATAAAAGGCTGGTGAGACCTTGGTAAGTCTTTAGTAATTTTCAAGTCACGCCTTTTCGTATCTCAAACTGGCATAAACGAGTTCTTGGAGTAAAGGCTATAGCAGGTGGTCCAAAGCCCTACTGGTGTTAGTGCTCCACGTAAGGATACATTCCTTTTTTTCTCTCGACAGTGATCCCACGTATCTCTTTGGGATGTATCTCTTCCTGGATAGTGCGTTCATCAAAGCACGGCAAATCTGTCCATCACCATCTTATTTCCGTGACAATCATCTTCAGGCACGCATTGCAGAAGCTTTCAAGCTTTTGTACTCTCTTTGGTGTTAGTTATTTGTGTTGACGACAGGGGTCTTTGAAATTCAGCATGTGCAAATTTTGATATATTTTTTATAACTGATCATTGAAATTTCTTGCGAAGATACTTTTTCGAATATTTTATTCTGTGTAATCACCCTTAAATTTATTCTGCGAAAACAACTTCAGCAATATATTCTCGGTGAGTGGAAAATGTCACACTATAAATTAAAAGAAGAAACCTACATAAAGGTGCATATAGATTATAATTTCAAGCTAATCGATAAGCTTAAATAATAACCATTCTGAGACAACGCTGGGGAACCAGTAGCCACGCCCTTACCACTAAAACTTTGTTTGAATACCCGAAGCTCAAATATTTTAATTTGGTAATGAAATCGGAGTTTTCTATGAAAGGCAGGGTCACAACTCCAAGGACATGTACCTTATTAGATTACACGTCAAAACAGGATCTCGATTTTACTTCCTGAATAAAATTTTGTATGATATGCACCATGTTTTTTCATTTATTTTACTTACAACTACACAGACTTCAAGGATTAACTCCTTTTTTTCTTGACGTTTTGTCATTCATCTATTCCACATTGTCTCGTTTACTTGGCAATACTTGCCTGAATGAATGGAGAGGTAATTGGCATTTAAAATGTATTGGTTGATCTCGACCCCAAATCAGGTTGATATGTTTACCTAACATGTAATTCTCCGTTTACCTTTTTAATACGACTTAAATTTGGAACAGGAATAAACAAATTGTAAAAGGGGTAGTGATTATTCCTTGCATGTTTGTTTTGGGATGCGTTCACTGTGCATTTGCATGCATGCTGAACCAGCTCGTAAACTTCTATCCCATTACAAAAAGTGATGACTCAGTTGGAAGAGCGATTAGGTGGGAAAGTCACTAACCTACTGTTGCATTTGCATTATAAATCATCAATGTCACCAGTGTGGCCTTCGAAACCAAAATATGAAAACTAAAATGAAAAGAAATTTAAAGAAAAGAATAATCTTATATGTCTCTTTAAAGGTAGCTGTACAGCATTAAATGGTAGGATCAAAGTAGGCATGTACATATTGACGATAAATGTGACATGCAATAAGTAATCCGCTTTAGTAAGAAGAACGGATATTTTCCCTACAGTTTAATACTTTTAGCACTGTATTTAAAATAGGCGACACAATTTTCCACGTTTGATATCTAAATTAAGGTTTCATTAACACTATTTACAATTCCACTATTTTTCCAGGCATTATGGACATCAAACATACACGAGTATATAACAAATATTTAAACTGTTTCTAGTGTTTACATAAACGTTAGAATTAGTCATAAAAAAAATATGTATAGCGTCACATATCAGGATAATCTAAAGTCAACTGCATTTCATTACCTACGTGTCACGCGGCATGCACGCTATGCAATACGGCATTATGCCACTGTATACTGTATCTGTCAAGAATCGTACTGATGTAACTATATTATGTATAACGCCAGACGGTATACTAGCAGCCGTGAGAAATAAACGGGCAAATAGATCAAGTAAATGACAGAAATAATTAAACAGTTAAATATACAATATGTACTTTTCCCGGATTTGCAACAATGTACTATGGACTGAATATTGTCAAATTATTGAAAAGGTTAACAAGGAATATCAATCATGCTATACAACAATTACTACACTTTTTCGTGTCACAGCTTTGTCCTGCGATGTCGCGCTGACAATACTTATAAAACTGTCTCGAGATACAGGAATAGCTATTGAACAACGAAGAATGTAGAAAGCTCTACCTTTTTTTAATATAAAAATGTCTAGTAATGTAGATGTATCAACCTAAAGTTTTACATCTTATTCGTCTTTGCTTTCTTTCACGGCCATCCGCTTCTTATAATAGGTTAGTTAAAACAAGTTATCTTACTTTTATCTATTTTCTATACCAAATCGTCAATACTTCTCTGGTTTGAAATTTATGTTGTTATGTTTGATAAATTGGTTCTTCGCATTTCTTTAATGTGCTTTGTTTCTATTTATAACGCCCATTCTTATTTCGAAAATACATCTATAACTATAAAAATAAATTTAGTTCAATTATTTTATGGGGCCCCGAGTTTCCAAGTGGTCTAAAGCGCTTTCCGTTACAGATCACTGCCATCTCACCTCTGTCTGCGTGGGTTCAAGTCTAAAGTTCGGCTCATGTAGTTATGTGAGAAAGCTTGCCAGTAGCTTCTCGTGTGCCGGGGGTTCTTTCTGGGGGTTTCCCGGGTTCTTCCTCCACCAATAATACTGGCCACAATGTATAGCCTATCGTGTGCTGAAAAATGGCGTTAAACCCTAGAACAACAACGCTAATTATTTTCTATTTAAATCCTTTATATTCAGTATCTTCTTGATTGGAATATAACCGAAAACGATATCATTTGATATAGTCAAGATATGACTGTATAATTTAAAACACTGAGTTAAAGCAAAATGATCTGGTGCAGAAATGTATATTTGTCAATATTACACGAGATAGAACTCCATCAAGTCTCGCGGTTTTAGTCAATATGCACATCACGTCACACAATGTAAGTCGACTGTGTTCCAAAGGCTCTGTCTTTCCATGTTTGTTTTTTTTTATCTAATGAGCCCGATGTGAGTACCATATGGGTGGGAAAATGTATAGCCCCTACATGATAATTGTAAACAAAATGGCCTACGATAGACAGCAATCATCGATTACGTATTATGTCACAAGCGTGTTCTTTTCCCCGCTTACAGCATTGTTCTTGATTGTGAAAAATTGTTTATCCATTTAATACAAAATAGTGTACACTTCTTATAGATATTTTTAACAATGAATACGTCCCATGACGGAAACAATAATCTATAAACACTACACTTGCCTCTCTTCGTTCTTTCCATCATAAGGCCACAACACTTCACACTCGGAGGTTATTATTGGGGGCGCTCAAAGGATGTAATTTACTTATTAGCGAGTGACAAGTGTACGGTGACGTTGTTTGCAGCATGTCCAACTGAGATAATTTTGGCACAACCTCTATGTTACTTTCATTTATTATGGCTGAAATTTCTTTGGATATTGTACTTGTGCAAACAGTACATGATCTAAGCATTTAGCTATCCAAATTGGCTGATCTCATGTATTCAATTTATTAAGCCTGCATTAGCCTAAAGAACAGTCTTAAGTAGTTAATAAATTCAGGCATATCAATTTTGCCAGATTAGTCAATTCCGACTTCTGAAATTGCAGTGCATGTATTATAAACTATATTTAAAAATATGAAACAAAAGTTATCCGCCTTTTTCTTACAATTTGTCTTTGAAGTCTAGAAAGTAAAAATGGCCAACCAGAGCTACCAATTTTTGTAATAGATGCACATCTAAAGGCCAATGTGATTACTCTCTATCCCAAATTACACCCATCAATCATACATCAAATTAAAGGGACCCAGAGGCGTAGCGATGATATTTTGCGCCCGGGACAAACTATAAAATTGGCGCCCCAGCGATCTTGTGACAGATTTATAATCCTTGTTTTCTTATTATAATGTAACGTTGCAAGCCTCATTTTGGCGCCCCTGTACCTTGGCGCCCAGGGACATATGTACCAACCCCCCCCCCCCCAGCTACGCCTCTGAAGGGACCTAAATTCTCTTTTATCAATACCCAAGATCCACAATGTCGAGTTTTAAATAACCAGTACAATCATTAAAAAAAACTTTGGAAGTTCGTTTTTTTTAACTCTAATAACCTTACGCAGAATAGGGAACTGCACCTATGACATCACCAATAAAACTGTTTTCGATCATACCCTTACAGAGGGTTACCTCCCCTTCTTAAGATAACTACTTCCACGGTGATGTAAATACGGTTATAAAACAGCACAGTGAAGCAACAAAACACAGTTAAACTTTATGATATTTATTTTAGATTGTATTTACTCTGGGATTTGCTCGTATGTGTCTTTGGTGAAAAATCTAAAGATTTTGTATAACATGCCGGATAAGGAGCTTCTATGGTTTCTGTTTCCATGATAGTACACAAGACACGTGACCAGATGTCATAAGATATTTATTTGACCAAGCAATATACCACATCTGTAGCGCTATATTTGCACTAGCTCATTCACCCACGTTCTTGATGGGATTTCCAGTAGAGGGAACAACAGCAGGAAACAGATAAGCTTCTCGTATATAAACCTTCTTTGACTATGCATTGTACAAACTACAACATGGCTTTTTATCGGCCTATTTATATCGAATGGCTTTTAAAATCGCATATTCAGCCAGAGAACTCAAGAAAGTTGCATATGCCTGGATTGGACGATCAACGAAGGATTCTATAACATAGAATTTTAAATAATGTTATGGAAGTGGTATATTTCGAAAGAGTATGACCCATAAAGAGGGTGTATTTCAAACTGTAAAGATTGTAGTTTTTATACCTTGTTTAGTCTATAAGGGTTATCTAAAGATATCGGTAATATGAAATATGCAGATTCTAGGAAAAACATGCCCAGCTTTAGTTATATGTTTATTTACTGAAATACAGTTTTGTTCTAAAGAGGACGAAAGAGGAAAACTAAACGACTGCATTTGATATGAAATTTTTTGCTAAGTGCCATGTGCACATTCTTCACCTGTAGACATAAAAAAAAATCCACTTGTGCAGCATATGCATTTGTATCGACTCACGAATTTGTTCAAGAAAATCTATGCTTTTCTTAGTCGTAATGACTATGTTTGCTTTTCAATGTTATCTTTTCTGCTGCAATACTCATGCGAGTAAATCATACTAGTAAATTGTGTAGGTAACTTGAAAATGAAAATTGGGGACACTTTTATAATTGGACCACTGGGCAGATCATACTGTTTACTCTGTCAAAACCTCTGTTGGAAGAGACACATTTATATCGATCTATCATAAATACATTAGTTGAGACCAGATAACCATTATTAGATTTATGGAGACACGCGCGTATCATATCGCTATACTGCCGTATACAGTAATGTTCCTTTATAGCGTGAACGTTGTTTCTAATTAGAACCGTTGTTTATCCAGCAGCCAGACTGACTGTTAGGGACATGGTAGACACAATTTTCATGAGAATGTTGTCAAAATTGAGAAACCGCAGAAATTCTGTTATTTACAACTACCAGGTCATGCTGACCCGACTTTAGCGACTCTGAAAGAAAGGGCGGGCAGCAAAGACATTTGATTCTGATTGGTCACGTTAAATTAAGGGAGGGGTGTTTTCATACAAACTTTCATAGGGCTACATATTTCCCTTAGTGAAATCGAAGTCAGTCGGAGTTTTTTTCCTGCAAGAGGACAAAGATAAAATTCACTACAGACTCCGAGTGGAATTTGAAAGAAATTCATTCGCAAAAAGTGTGCTCCAGGCATGCCGCCAAAACATGGTTGGGTGACGAAACCACAAAGCAGTTCTATGTAATTTCTTGATGCGATTTATATAATGTTTGCTAAATCTATAGGTCTTGCATGATTTTATCTAATAAATTTGTACAATAATGTGCTTTTGAATTATAGCTATGTTGAATTATGCATAGGAAGTCGTACATTAATTCTTAGATAAGTTTGACGAATTGGTTAATTTGTCATCTTGTTTGCATAATAATTAGGTTCTAAGAATTTAATGCATTACATTAGTAATAATTACGAGAATCCGTGTGAATTCACCGAATTTAGATTTCACGTATGATTAAGAGTCAGTATGTATTGACTGGAAGGCTGGAATGTATTCCATTTATTTACTGTGTAAATTAAGGCTGGGCCAGAATCCCAAGCCTCACGTATGGTACGGTAATCGGTAAGGTCAATGCGTAACAAATTAGCAATTCGATTAACTAGGGTCATTTGAGGACACGTGGAGTCGATTAATAGCATTTTCATCTGTTTACTACTGATATAAATATCTGATTACCGAGCCAGGAATGAAAGTTCTCATCTGTATCATCTATAACGAGAAACTTAGGGTGTTATTTATATCTTTTTTAAAGGGCGAAAATAGCTTTTTGGACGTATTAATGTTACCTACCCTCAGACGTATACTGAGGAGACGTGTAATCCTGTGATGAAATTCTGCATCGTGCTAAAATTCTAATGTGTTCAGAGTGTGTCCTGAGACAGATGGTAGAAAGTATAATTTCTGAGATCCAAAGTTCTGAACAGCAACAGAGGAAACGGAAACTGATGTTATTAATATCTCTCTGATCGGGGGAATTCCCATCATTTTTCAAAACTGCCATAGTAAAGCCACTGCTGAAGAAACCAACACTGGACCATAATGATTTAAAGAACTACTGCCCAGTTTCTAATCTCCCATTCATATAAAAAATCTTAGAAAAGGTTGTTCTAACTCAAGTTGTATCTCATTTGAATTCAACCAGTCTTTTTAGCAATGTACAGTCTGCATATCGCCCTTGCCACAATACGGAAACTACCATCCTGAAAGTATTTAGTGACATTCTCTCTGCTTTGGATAGTGGAAAGATTACAGTCCTCACTCTCCTGGATTTATCTGCAGCATTTGACACAATAGACCATGATATATTACTTCACCGTCTCCAGCATGTATTTGGCATTCAGAATATAGCCTTACAGTGGTTCAAGTCCTACTTAATCAACAGGACACAAATTATATCTGCAAATGGAATACACTCCAACCTAGTTGACGTATGTTGTGGTGTTCCACAGGGATCTGTACACTCAGCCGCTCTCAAGTGTCATAGATCATCACCCAATGTCGCACCAATTGTATGGTGATTACACCCAAATATACAAGTCTAGCCACCCAACTGAAGTTGATGCTACCATCCATGGAGTAGAGAAGTGCATTTCTGATGTGAAATCAAGAATGACATGTAACAAGCTGCAGATGAGTGATGATAAAACTGAGGCTATTCTGATCCCAACACAAAGACTTTCTCATTCACATCCTTTACCTCAGACAATAAATATCAGCAACACCAACATTAAATTCTCACAGTCAGTACGAACCCAAGGCGTTACTCTAGACAGTACTCTCACATTGCACCAACATGTCATGAACATATGCAAGGCTGCATATCTTGAATTGAGACGTATCAGTTCCATTCGTAAATATCTTTCAGTTGATGCCACTAAAACCCTTGTGTGTTCATTAGTACTTTCAAGACTGGACTATTGTAACTCAGTTCTCTCTGGTTCGTCACAATATTTACTCCAGATACTTCAAAAAGTTCAAAACACAGCTGCATGGATCATCTTTGAGTACCTCGATCAGAGCACACCTCACCACTGCTCTGTACCCTACACTGGTTATCGATTCGATACAGAATCAAACACAAAACTTGTTCCCTGTGCTATGTTTCAATGACAGACTCCAGTCCAACATACCTATCCAGCCTCACCTATGTATATACACCAGCTAGATACTTACGCTCTTCTTCTGATAATCGTATACTCATTGTTCCCAAGGTGAAAACAAAGTCATATGGACAACGTTCGTTTGCACACCAGGCCCCGGCGACGTGGAACTAATTGCCCATTGAAATTAGACACAAAGACACAGTGGTCCCTTTTAAGAGTACTCTTAAGACTCGCCCGTTTCGACTGCAAGGACAAACTTAGCGACCTAATCATGTTTTGTATCTTATATGTTTTCAGCATGTTTTTATGTTTTCCAATTTTATTTTTTTGTCACTTATTGTTCTGTAGTGTACTCATATCATTACTGATGGTGTAAAGCGCTTAGAACTTCGAAAGATTAGGCGCTATACAAAGTCCTCAGTATTATTATTATTATTATTATTATTATTATTATTATTATTATTAATAAACTGAGGACTAGCAGGTTTTGAAATCGTATAAGGCGTTGACTTCAATTGTTTCACTCGACCATATGATGAATCTATCAGTGACAGATCGGCTAGTTTATTTAAATCTATTTGTGTTTTCTTGTAATTCGGTGGAAATTTTTTTTTCTAAAAGCAGAGTATATTCCTAATGACAGGAATTTCACAAATGTTTATGTAATTTATTAAATTGTTTGTTTATCTTTACGGAGGCTCGTATTTGTTTGTTCAATGTATCTGCTCAGATCACTATATCTTATTCCATCTATACGCTTCACCACTTATCTTTACTCGAACCGGGGTAAATATATCGAAGGCGGTAAATTTCTTAGATAACGAGTACCAAAAAAGGGTGGGTTATAGTATTTATAATTATATTTATACAGCCCCGTGACAGTGGGCAATTATTAATAATAATATCCAATCACCTTCACCCCCATGACACTCGGCATGCACCAAATATATATCATTTTACACTCAGAAGTACGACAGGTGTTTATACATCTTAAACGATATATATTTTTAAAACACTAATCTCTTGCATTACTTTTGAGATGAACATTTATTTACAAAGCAGTGCGAATCAAAGCGAAATTTTAAGAGGAATATGTATGGAAAATGAGCGAGTGAAAGTAATACTTTTCAACAAAAAAAGTTAAAACTTGTAAGAAAACAAAGTAAAATGATAGGCAATGCGACTCTCCACAAAGATTCAACCGTCATCGTGTTTAATGATAATAAATACGTCATCGTGTTTAATGATAATAAATATCAACAACGATTGATGTATCATCAGTTAGGCACCATACCATTTTCTTTACCACAATCATCATCAATTATATATATATATATATATATTAGGTTTAATTTAAAGAACATGAATTAAACATAGATTCTTTAATAAATAATAAGACAAAGGTGAGCTCTAACTAATGAACACACACACACACACACACACACACACATACATACATACATACATACATACATACATACATACATACAGCTACACAGTTTCCTTGTTAGCACATGGGCAAGAATGCTCTTCTAAAATGGTTTCCATCGTGATATCGTCGCCAGCACATTTGCATGATTCTTTGTTAGGTCGGACATTAATTGGCGTATATCCCTGGCCGTTTATTCTCACTCGGGTACACTTTCCCTTGCACTCTCGAGTATGTCTCTCCCACCCTCGTCTGATTTTGTTAACATATCTGTCCATGCATGGAGAAGAGAGCACGAACTTCAGAAGCAGAGTCAACCATGGTAATAAGGAACTCAAAAAAGTGATTGATTTAAACATTTGGTCTGGTGTTTTTGCCCATCCAGGTGCACCCATAATTATCACGTGAAGTGCAGCCAGGAAAAGAGCAAGATGTCCAAGCTTGGACTGAACAAACCGCCATTCTCGCCAATTCAACGCATCTGCAACTGTTGGTAAGGTAGAAATGGCGATGAAGCAAAGAACAAGAAAGGACAAAATTCCCGTCAGACACGCGGCTTCTCCTTTCCAGATCATCCATGTCTTCATGGGAAGTTCCAGCGGTTGGGTGAGGTTATGCGGAATGGTGATTTGCGTTGATTGATACCAGGAAGATAGGTATGTGGGGCTCATAATCAGGATAGACATCAGGCTATGTACAAATATCAGGGTAAAAGACACAATTCCGAGCTGTTTTCTCGACCTCAGCCATTTGTCCAACCATTTAGGAAAACTTATGTGTTTTGTTCCATGATAAATTTGAAAAAATGCAGCCACGGAACTTGCGAGATATGTAACGGATAATGTGGTGATTCCAGTCATGCACAGCACTTTATTCAAAACTTTAACAAATATTTGGTCCCACCTGTAAACTGTTTTTTCTATGAAGTAGATGTAAATAGCGTACAGCAACCATAAGTTGAAAACACCTAAAGTGAACCCGAGGGGCGCGCGCCATTCTGGAAAAAGACGAAGAGTGAAATCTTCAATCCTCTGTGCAGACCGGAGGTAACCAAAGTCAGTGGAAAGAAAGCTCATCTCACGTGCTATGCTAGCCACAATCTCGCGATCACATGCTCTGTCCCCTGCTATGAATACTCTTTTGCTGCTGGTGTTGTAGTCATATTCCATAGTATATGCTGATACAACATTAAAGGCTTTCACGACATTTGCAGATGGGACTATGCTTTTTAAATACTCTGCATTTGATTGTCCTTTGCATCGTGTATCTCTGTTAGAAACATCAATCAACAGCTTTTCTGACAAAATACCATCGTAATTCTCCAGTGTTGCTTTGTAATTTTCAGCATAGATAGCAATAAATAAAATCTGGTTCGTTTTTATACAGTTCTCGATTGTTGTAATGGCGATATTACAGAAACATTCATCAACAGATGACAGCTGTGAAAATTCCGGCTTCCGGCTTCCCAATGTTACGTCATATCCGGAATAGAAGAGTCTCTTGGCCAAGGCACGTGCGTAGTTACCGGTGCCAATAATTCCAACAGATCGTGAACCATTTTTGTTCTCCATTTCTACAAAAAGAAAGTTGACTCATTTTAGCGATAATCTATAGAATAATTACCCAATTCTTTCCTGATTAAAAACGTTTGTGTAATTACTGATCATGTTATTTGCCGAAAAGTGCGCTTACAAATTTCTTTAAAAGTGCACATAATAAACATAAAAAACTCGATTTTCTGAAGGTGATAATCGAAATTTAGTGCGATATCTCCTGACTTTTAATGCCGTATGTGTTGGTACTAAATAATATAAACGTAGGATTGGATCCATTTAGAGACACGAAGATTAACAATCGATCGCAGAATTAATGCGAAGAAAGAAAGAAAACAATCGATCACAGAATTAATGCGAAGAAAGAAAGAAAACAATCTCCAGCCATTCGAATCACACCATGTAAGGTTTATCCTTTAAAACGTCCACTTAGATATTTGTTCTAACAAGTGTCTTGTTTGTAAACTGCCTAGATATTATATCAGTACTTGTACTCATAATATTACATCAGCATTTGAATACTTCAGATAAGGATTAGGAATAGCTCGTAAAAACAAAAGGAGAAGAAGAATAACAAAAACACCCCACAATACGAGTCACAAAAGTAGGATCTCTCTCTCTCTCTCTCTCTCTCTCTCTCTCTCTCTCTCTCTCTCTCTCTCTCTCTCTCTCTCTCTCTCTCTCATTCGATTGTTACAGAGAAAAGGGAGAGAGAGGGTAAAGTAAACTTGTCATTTTGATTATCATTTACTCCATCACACCACCAGTATGTATGTATGTATGTATGTATGTATGTATGTATGTATGTATGTATGTATGTATGTATGTATGTATGTATGTATGTATGCATGCATGCATGCATGCATGCATGCATGTATGTATGTATGTATTTATGCATGCATGACTGACTGACTGACTTTATTTCCTCTTCAACAGAGATTACATCAGATTAATCAAATTCAGGATAATACAAAATCATGAAATACAACAGAAAAGAGTATTTAAAAAAAAATTAAAACGTATACCAGTGCAATTATCAATGTAGTTCTTTCTACATGACATATATGCCTATGCATTCATACACATATATACACATACACACACACACACACACACACACACACACATATATATATAAATGTACACACATACACATATATATATATATATATATATATATATATATATATATATATATATATATATATATATATATATATATATATATATATACACAAACACATATATACACATACACCTATATACACACATCTATACATATATATGTGGAACAACATGAAACCATTCTCAAATGAAAAAAGATAGCAAAAGGTGACACTCTTATGTTATATGAGCCAGAGACCATTATATCTCCGTGATCTGTCATACAACAAAATTGCGGAATTTGACAACAACAGGATGGCCTTTTGTTTATGTTTGTTTTTCTAAATTAATTAATTTATTTATTTAGCTTAACAACTTATTATTGTTGTTATGTTATGACATGTTGATTGAGAGTAGGGCATGCATTTTATTGTAAAATGAGGTTATGCTTTTTGCCGTCACCAACATGAGTTTATCCCATACATCATCGTCGATAGACGACAAGCAATCTACTCTGCTTCCAAGAAGTGTCTCCAATAGTATATCGTCTTCTTGATTGAATAAATTAATCCCGTCTCTCACCTCTAAAGTGTCAATCACCCTCTCAAAGAATACGTTTCGTTCTTCAAGTAGCATTTCACAACCTAAGATAAGATGTTTCGCTCTGTCGTCAGTCTCTTTTCCACAGAGTTTGCATATCATAACTTTTCCAACAGGCATGACATATAGTTTCACTATTTCAGAGAGAGGTCATAACGTATGTATGTATGTATGTATGTATGTATGTATGTATGTATGTATGTATGTATGTATGTATGTATGTATGTATGTATGTATGTATGTAGGTAGGTAGGTAGGTAGGTAGGTAGGTAGGTAGGTAGGTAGGTATGTATGTATGTATGTATGTATGTATGTATGTATGTATGTATGTATGTATGTATGTATGTACGTACATACGTGCGTGTGCGTGTGCGTGTATGTGTGTGTACTCATACCACTTCCACTACTGTCGATTCCACTCCTGTAACTACAGTTATGTTATAATTAATTATACTGGTACTGCTACTACTGATATTGTATTTAACATTAAAATAGAGAGAGAGAGAGAGAGAGAGAGAGAGAGAGAGAGAGAGAGAGAGAGAGAGAGAGAGAGAGAGAGAGAGAGAGAGATTACCTAGACAGCCAAATCGTATTGTTGAGTAAATCAGAATTTAAATAAGAGTTTTCGCAACGAACTATAACGTAAGGAGGACACATAAAACTGAACTAAGCACTTCCTGTTTCGAAATGTTTTGTCCTTTTTCAACCCTTAGCGAGAAACTCTTTACATAGTTTGCTTTACAACGTCACCGGTGACCTATCCCTTCATATTCCTTCAGTTCCGTCAAAATTTCCCGAATATAACAGGTGGCTAAAGCAAGATTTGCTCAACCATACACAATTAGCTCCCAAGATCTGATCTTATTTGTATCAATGTATACTTTAGGATATATATGAATCCGTACATTTTATTCCATGAATTTGTGAAATACTCTGATATAATTTCCACAGCTTTTGTCAGAGCGATAAAGGGTCCAATCTCTGTAAATGATAGCATTAAACGGGAAAGAAGGCCGTCACCAGTCAAATACTGTATGCAAGCTACTAAACGTCACCTTGCTCTGTAAATAGACACGTGTAGCGATATATGCCTTATGCCCGTATGTCACTATGTAGACAAAAGGTATTGTCGCTGTATGGCTGGCTGGATGGATAGTTTAACGGCGCATCATCAAAAGATTATCTTGACTATAAGAGCAGAGTAAGTTTAGGTGTATGTATGTATGTATGTATGTATGTATGTATGTATGTATGTATGTATGTATGTATGTATGTATGTATGTATGTATGTATGTATGTATGTATGTATGAGTGTATATGTGTGTGTGTGTGTGTGTGTGTGTGTGTGTGCGGGTGGGTGGGTGGGTGGGTGTTTAGGTAGGTAGTTAGGTAGGTGTACATGAATGCATGTAGGTAGGTAGGTAGGTAGGTAGGTATATGTTCCATCATTGGGTAAATTCATATACTAAAGCCATCCTTAACAAATATTTCCCGTGTTTTCTATATACACACATCTGTTTAAGTATGACATTATTTTCTTCCTGATTGTATCCATTTACATGCTGTTGCTTTCGGTTGCTTTAATTTTGTATTTTTATTCTTTTTTCGAAACTTGTAGCATTCACTACAATAAAATTCTAATGTGCCTAATTCTACTTGACTTAAGACAATCCGAATCTACAATAAACAGAGCATATACAGCAACTTCTGTCTCCTCTAGAAACTGTGTAGCAATTGGCGAAGTTGCGGTAACTAAATGGTGTGTAACGTAGAGGTCTCTTTTCTACGAAGTAGCATTAGTAGATTTATTTATACTGATCCAAGTAAGTTTGGATTTCGCGTTAGTATCTCGAACGTTCGACTTACGATCTGGAACCTTCGAGTTAGTATCTCACAATTTCGGCAGAGTGTCTCGAAATTTTGAATTAGTAATTAGAAATTTCGAATTAGTATCTCGAACTTATGTGTTAGTTAATCGAAATTTTAAGATATTATCTTCTGGTACTTTATGCAGATACACATCATGTAGCACTGATTATAACATGTATGGAATCGCATCACAATTATTAATTCCAGTTCACTACCCACAAATGTAGTTATAGTCTATTTTTAGAACAGTTTTTTCTCTCTCATTTTGGTGGTTATAGAAGAATTATATTGATGCATTTTTGTTTGGGATTTAAAGGTAATTGTTTATGAGCTTAGAGAGCGGTTGTCTGGGTGTATTTTGGCGACTGTGCACATTGAGTAATAAGGCCTTGGTGATGATCCGGAAGTGAAATATATGTTCTGTTTATATGCCGTTCTGTTTACAGTACAGCCTCTTAAAAAAAATGCCGGTGAACCCTTGACAAGAACTTCATCGTGAAGTCATCTTTTGATGTATTTTAAATTAACATATGATTTCAATAGATTGTCACACAGTTGAAAGGTCAGTACTGAGAAATATATGTAGAGAACATTTTGTAAAATTAATTGTGATGCATATCCATATGATTCGTGTGAAAATGACTGGCTCGTTCTAACAGTATGAAGGGTCAATTTGGTCACAACTGCGAGAAAAAGTTATTCCCACTTACCGTGATTGTTTAAGTGGACTTATGCATTATTTTTTCATTTAAATAGGAAAATCTCTGAGCAGGAGGCCATGGTTGATAAATGAGCATGGCGGATTATCGACCGTGGCTTGAGATAATGCTAACAGTATTACATATTGTATCCAATGCTAATTAAGTATTGCATAATATTTTGTCTCATTACAAAAAATCTCATCATCCAATATACAAAGTTCAACTACAATATTTGAAAAACAACTATAACAATCACCTTGGTACTCTGACTGATAAAGCTTTTTTCTTAGTTAAGTCAGGGATTTCATAACTATAAATGTTTGAGTCATTGTGCGGATACCAAATTGGTAACAGACAAAAGAACTGAACGAGATCATTCCACAATACACCCCACCCTATAGAAGGGATATAAAAAGATTGAATATTTGGAGTAACTGTCAATGCAAACATGCTAACTTGTTTAGTTGTTTTTATACTTCAGAATACAAAATGATATCGGGAATATTTAAAGAGCAAGAAAATTATGTAGTTTTGTGGTGAAACGGATACAAAACTAGTATGTTATCTGCTGTGAACTTTCTAGGTGATAACATATTCAGTAAAATTTATGAGTTTATTAAGGGTAATTTTACGGCGTAATTCTTGCTCATAACGACATATGGGCCATTTTCAGTGCAAAATGTTTAGTCAGCCGATGAAGTTCAACAGTTAGAAAAAGGTTGTGGAGGACAACAAAAAAAAGACTTTAATTATTGTCCCTAAATGCATTATCTTGTTTATTATCAGTATAAACTCAATTCCCTATGCGGGGGTGGGGGGGGGGGGGGGGGGGGGGGGGCGAGTGTTCTAAAGCGCTTTCCGTTACGGATCACTGAAATCTCACCTCTGTCTGCGTGGGTTTGAGTCTCGATTCAGCCAATGTGGGTATGTGAGAAAGCTTGCCAGTAGCTTCTTGTGGGTCGGTGGTTCTTTCCTGGGTTTTCCCGGGTTCGTCTTCCACCATTAATACTGGCCCCTATGTAAAGCCTATCTAGTGCTGAAAAATGGCGTTAAACCCTACGACAGCAACAACAATTCCCCATGCAACATTTGACAATATACAAACTGGATAGGATGGATAAATCTGCACTATTACATATAAAAAAGCATCCCTCATGTACGCAAATTAGTTCAGAGAAACCTACTGATGCATCCGTACATAGTTTGCATCGTAGCAATATAACAGGGACGAACACAAATGAGGGGTAATAAATGAATAACGGCAAATAAAACAATTGAACAACCATTAACATCAAGTCATTGTCACCTACTTTTGTATACTGTTATAATGACTATGTGATGCTAAATAGAGGTTCTAAAAAAACACAGATTATAACAACTTAAGGCAACGGATAATACGAATAAACGTAAATGAATGAAGGAAGAAACAAACAGAGAAAGTGTCACATCTTCTCGTAACTTTATTTACGAGGGAATGACACTTCTTTTAAAAAAAATATTAAAGCTATTTTTGTCTTGTGAAGGCCTGTGATTCATCGATATTCATTTAACGTATGCCGCATTATGATATTATGAGGTAATAAATCAAAATTAAGATAAACTACGTCTAAATTTCGAGATAATAACTCGGTAGTTCGACAAAATAACTCTAAATTTCGACCTACTTGGCATAGGATAAAAAGTCCACTTTGTCCTAGTTCTCCGTCGTACTTTTCTTATTAAAGTATACAAAATGACACAGCACATTTTCTTCATTGTCTTTTGACTCCATTATGATACCATCGTCGGCTAAATCATAGCACGGCTCCAAAAAAAGATGTACCCAAGAAAGCTTGCTGAGAAAATGCGTTAAATCCACAAAACCAAATCAAACCAAACCACAACTGAGATGCGAATAAATAGTTTCAAGGATTACCGTAAATATTTTCTTTATAAAACATGTCCCATAGCAGACTGCACAGATCCAAATCTGCCCGCGCATGATGATCCGGCAGATCTGGGCCTGTGCAGTTTGTGAGGGGTTGTCAGTAGAACAGAAAAGACCATGATCTGCACTCAAATTGTGCTACGGATCGACCAGGATCTTAGTTGGTTTCCATGTTAACGAGTTATAGCGAGAACATAAGAAAGCCCATTGTGTAACGAGAATGATTCATACACATGATGTTTTTTGCGCTAGCACACTATGTACACCTTACAAAGGATAACTTTAATCGGAAGGCATAACAGGATATTATTTACCCAACAACTGATCGATCATATGTGTAATAAAACCAGTGACGCACACTTGTCTACCAATAAAAGGCATGCATGCTGAACAAAAATGTCTTATCTGCTACTCATAATTTAATGGTTATACTTCGTTTGATCCTATATATTATACCTGTGGCACACAAAATCATTGGAGTCACAATGTGTCATGAGAGATGACAAAACAAAACAAAGGTTGTGCGTACCTTGCGCCATTGAAAATGCATTCGTGCGGTCCTCATAGCTGTCTGAGTTTGAGATCCCTGTGTTATTTTATTATACGAATACATATCACTGTTTCAACTCCTCTCAACTCAACTCAACACTCTGCAACAACACGATGAATCTTCGTCGAACGCAGCTTTTTCTACAGACCAACTGTCACCTTATTTCATTTTCTCACTGGCCTTCATAAATGTAGATCATGACTGCCGATGTTGTTCTTGTTAGAGTTTAACTATCCGTGACCCCAATGAGAATGGCTGAGAACTTCTTTGTGAATAATAGTCAAAAAAATACAACGGGGGATATTCTTGTTGTTTTAGAGTTTAACGCCATTTTCCAGCACAAGATAGGCTATACGTGACGGCCAGTAATAAATGGTGGAGAAACAATCCCGGAAAACTTCGGAAAGAACCATCGACCCACAAGAAACTACTTGCAAGCATTTTGACGTACCAACACTGGCCGAGCCCGAGACTCCAACCCACGCAAACAGAAGTGAGATGGCAATGATCTGTAACGGTGAGCGCTTTTGACGCTCCGACTTCTTGGGGTCCCAGAACGGAGGATGACTTAGGTTGATAACATTTAAATAGAAATACCGTCTGTGCTTGCTAATAAGTCGAGTCAAACTGCATACAACAAAGATACTGATCTACCGAAGCCTAACGCCCCTGCACATCAGGGTCTATATTTTCTTGTTCTACTGAATATTCCTAACAAACTTCATTGAATCATATATGCTGAAACATTGTGCAACGGCAGATCTGGGTCTTGCAGTTTTCAATTGAATTCGTCTTAATAAGCAAGCATTGAGATATTTGCTAATGAAAACCTTGTAATTTCGGAGTCAGTATAATTCCTGCACTTCACACATAACAATATATCACTGGTTTCCAAACCCTTTTAGCCGTAAAAGTATATTATTTGCGCGCGCGTTCAGGGGGATGGGAACCACTGCATTAAGCTATGAAGACATTTCACGGTCGACTTATATGTAAGTTAAGGATTGAGATATTCAAGAGTTGAGTGAATGTGTTGCTCAGATGGGGACAGGAAAATCAATAATTAAAAGTTTTAAAGAATTGCCTAAAATATCAAGGAATTGTGAATTACTCCAATGCTGCCGCTGCGACTACCAATGTCTTGTAACGTATGCATTCGTGGGGAGTGGTCACTATGCAAATAAAGTTTGGGGGCAATAATAATTGTAAGGTGAGGTGACATAAAATCGAACTTTCGCAGCCGGGAATCGACCACGGTTTGTCTGTCCAACAGTCAGGGTCACATACCACTAGGCTATCGGGTCCAGACCAGTTAAGTTGGTTAATATGTGTTACCTTAGCTACCTAAACCACTACAATATTGAGAATTTTGGTATTCTTATTTATAGACACGAAACATTCCTAACGAACGATCTTGTCCATCAAGTCGAACATCCGCCATGTCATTATTCCAGCCATCAATCATTGCCAAATAATTGGTCATACAGACGAAATGTCGGTGTCGACAATGTGTATTTCGATCTGTGTGGGTAACCGCATGTATTATGTATGTCTATGTGTCCTTCGTTTACAATTTTATATCCATTTTTTTCGTTTTTTTTTTGTCTGATATACAGATAAGTACACCTGATAATATCCTTATTTTTTGCATGTACCTCCATGCTCGTGTGTCTCTCTTTTTAATATACCAGGTTAATGACTGCATTTCTCTTACTCGACCAACTCTACTTCTTCTCTTTGTGTGTCTTTCTCAATAAGACTTTGCAGGACATCACTAAATATACATGTGTGTGTGTCTGTGTCTGTGTGTGTGTGTGTGATTAAGATTTTTAACGTAGCTTTAAAAATTGTTCAGTCAAATTACTA
Organism: Unio delphinus; assembly: GCA_029339505.1. NCBI lineage: Eukaryota > Metazoa > Mollusca > Bivalvia > Unionida > Unionidae > Unio > Unio delphinus. The sequence goes on from JAQISU010000306.1 coordinate 9,686,223, forward strand.
CGATGTCTGCAGTGTGGCAATTTATAATGATGTCTAGCACTGGGGCATCATGGCACAGACATGTAGCATGGACATCACAACATAGCTGCTCTCGTAAAGTTATGGGTTATAAATACAATTAATACGACTAATTCAAAATAATTTATAAACATGTATACGGTAGCTTTTACGCAGAACCTTGTCCGCAAAATAAGACAATCCATTCTGTAATGAGGGTGTGACGATAAAATACAATATGTCTGTTTTAGGCCAAGGTTTAGTTGTCTTGAATTGATTGGGGGGGGGGGGGGGGTATTATTAATTAATTACTGACTATTAATAGGAGCACTTCAGCACAAAGACAGAAACTGTTTTTTTTTTTATAGTTTCAACGGCATGTTGTATCACCATATTAACAATATCATCCCAATATGAGAGCAAAGTGCCCTTCCTACGGGCACACCGAGGTAGCCTACCGGGACAGGACTGGGAGGGGCTGGACTAGGTTGTACGGTATTGAACCCGCAACCCTTTTGTTATGAGCCCGACGCTCAGCCATGTGAGTTACCACGAAATTTAAACATAAAAAAAATTCAGATTGTTATAAAAAAAATCGATAATCTGTTTTTGTTGAAGTAAATCCGAATTGCCTTAATTGTTCCTTTCAGATATAGATAATATTTATAGGTTGTGTATGTAACATCCGAACACGGGTTATCTTGAAAGGATACATATTAAAAATGTTGCAGTCGGGAATTGAACAAGGGGTCATCTGTCTCGCAGTTAGACACATATGCCACAATGATAGATATGTTGGTTAGTACGTCTTGACTTTAGGTACCTAAACCACTACGATATTAAGAATTGTAATATTCTTTGGCACACAGGAAACATTTACCAACAAACGATCTAACTTGCAAATTTGAAATAAATCATGCCGACCACCTGTCGAGGTCTAAAATTTGGTAAAGTGTGCGAAATGTGGGTGTGTAAAATGTGTCTTCGAGAAGAAAAGAAAAGGAAGGGGGGGGGGGATAATCCCATGTTTTTTAATCTGCTTGGGCGTTACTTGCTTAGATAGCATAATCCAAAAATATTTAGATTGCCTGTTTGAAACATAGGTCTGTTCACCGGTAAAACCTTTTCATATGTTGGGCTGCTGAATTGCGAGTCTCCTTTTCATCTGCTTATTAAATATTTGTATAAATCTGTATGTCTGTCTGTCTCAATTCCACTGCTTGTTTGGCCTTTCTTTTAAAGACTCTACCTGAATCACAGCATGTCTGAGGCCGTACGAAGTATATTTATTTATGATTATAATACGTGGTAAGCAACTTATTCTGAATAACATTTGAACATATAGATAATAGCTAGTATACAGGCCTTTGGCCCATTTAATGCCTCAGATATATAACATTGGTAACCTTTAATGTATTGGAAACTTCAGACGGATTTAATTGCGTAATGTATGTAATGTGAATTAAAACCAAGCTGTTATATTCTTTCCTTCAAACATAAACATACTTATAGAATTCAAAGGTAACATGCTTAGCTATAGATATATGATGAGAGAGAGAGAGAGAGAGAGAGAGAGAGAGAGAGAGAGAGAGAGAGAGAGAGAGAGAGTTGTTGGATTACTGATGACTAAAATTTACTGCGGAATTTCAGTAAGGACTACAGACTAAGCTGAACGACTAAAATTTAACTAATAAATTGCAAATCTAAATATTCTGTCGTGAATGCATTAATTTGAAAGAGTAATATTGATGGGCTTTTTTTTTAATTGGAAACATATAAAGATCACTTATCGCTATAGGTGTCATCTTACCTGGAGGTAAGATTTAACAAACGATAAAAGCGAATACCTTTCAACATTGAAAACAATTCTCATTACGATTATCGATTTTTTGAGATTTTTTGGCAATAGTGAAATTGGAATAGTATTATCTATTCTCCCTTGGGCGAATTTAGAAATATTAAAACTCCAGTTCTGTCTCTATATGAACTAGTCTAAAATCAATCTACCATACAATCAATAGACCAATCAGACGATGACGACAATTGCCTAGCATAAAATAATTACTTCATATGTTTACACATTATAAATAATGGCTCAAAGCTACATTTAATTAACATCTACAATCTTCAGAGAAGTTAGATACATACATCATTAGCTTAATGACAGCGACAGTGTCGGCGTTTAAATATAATATATGTTTATAAATACGTTGACATGAAAAAGTGGAATCAACGCTATTTGTTTCAAAGATAATGTGTGTGATTCGAGTGAATGTACGATTATATTTGCTGATTTTAAACAGTTATAAGGATATACTCCAATATTTAAGGAACACGTAAATTTAAAGATTTTTTTTCAAATTGTGATGATTTTAAAGTAATCAGCGACTGCTATGTTAAAACAATGGATAAAACGCTGCAGTTTAATGAAATAATAAGTTATCTATCTGACGATGGTAAATACATACACAAGTTTGTTTTCTGATAAACGATTACAGAATAACTCGTGGATCTCGTAAATTTGAAATGGCCAATCTAATAAAATGATGGGGCAAAACAGGCATATAAGTATTACATAGGGTTATTTTTGTTATACCTGAGAAACTATTGATAAAACTTTGGAAATTGCATAAAAAGAAAGCTTTGCTGATGAAAGTTTTATTGCTTGTTGGCACCTAAAACTTAGATTATAAGTTATAAATTATTCTCTGTATGTTTCTTTTCTGGGTTTAGAGTGCGTTCTTGATTACTAGCAATAGACAGTATATAAACACATCGTACTACAATCTGAGTTCAGAATTGGTTAAAGGTGTACATCAAAACAAGCTTCGAGTCCTCATTAAAACGTAATTGGTTTAAACAATTGAATTTGTTATAGAACAATTTTAACATCCCAAACCTTAAAAATCAATACTTTTAAGAAAATATATTCATTGATGACATAAGTAGTTAGCGATGGGAATCGGTCAGAAATTCATAATCGATAATCGATTCCCCTTAACCAACAGATCATTGATTATAATCGGTTACTAAGAGCAAATTTTTTTTTTTTAATAGTTATATCTTTGATCAAGAGTTCAGTATGTTTATAAATGTACAGGAGTAATCTCTTTCAATGACATGTATACTTTAACCTGACAATAATATTATATTATGTGTTACTTTCGTTCTACAACTTTGTTAAATGAATGCAACTTTTTATGGCTGAACAGTCATATGTAACTGAAATATTGCTACAATCCCACGAAATTCTTTCGTTTACATGTGATGTGTATGTAATTTAAAGTATAGAAGGACGTGGGTTATTTTTGTTTGTCATTGTTTATAAATACTACACAAGATGTTATAATTTAACTGAAACAAATCAACAAAATGTGTTTAAATGTATTAACTCAACAATTTAACAACTTGACCATGTAATAATAACTATATCTTCCTAATTATGAATCAAAAGGTTTCATATTTGTAGTTGTGAAGGGAAGTAATAAATTTCAGGTCAACTTTAGTGGCTGGGAGTTTTACTAACCTTTGTGCTTTGCATACACCTAAAAGGTGGTCTCCCTTTACACACTATCGATTATAGAGTTCACTATCGATTATCTGTTCAACCAACTGATGATCGATTATAATCTATAATCGGAACAACACTATAAGTAGTGATAGACACAATATAAAAATGTATCTGATGTTGAAAAACAAAATAACCAAGAGAAAAAAGAAATTCTTAGATTTGGTTGGTGGTACGAGTAAGTTATATCACCATTCAATTATTTAAAATAAAATATTAATCAGATGGATTGTCATACTTGTTTCTACAAGAAAGAAACGGATTGACAGATGAGGGTATCAGGAATAAAATAGTCTGTAGGTAGGTAGGTAGGTAGGTAGGTAGGTAGATAAGTACATACGTATGTATGTATGTATGTATGTATGTATGTATGTATGTATGTATGTATGTATGTATGTATGTATGTATGTATGTATGTATGTATGCATGCATGTATGTTTGTAGGTAGGTAGGTAGGTAGGTAGGTAGGTAGGCATGCATGTATGTCTGTTTGAATGTGTGTGTGTGTATGTACGTACGTACGTAGGGGTCTCTGGATGTATATATATATATATATATATATATATATATATATATATATATATATATATATATATATATATATATATATATATATATATATATATATATATATATATATATATATATATATATATATATATATATATATATATATATATATATATATATATGTGTGTGTGTGTGTGTGTGTGTGTGTGTGTGTGTGTGTGTGTGTGTGTGTGTGTTAATACTTAAACTTATTTCAACGTATTCACTGTCGTGGATTTCCTGCTAGCATTAGTCAAAATAAAAACGTATGGAAGCACTGAAGGGTGAAAATAAGATCACATTGACCTGTCTTAGTTGACATTTGTGATACTCATCGATAACTAACATTGCCAGAGGAACTGACTTCAACGAAAGTCTAAACTGGTCCCTCCATCTCATTGCGGAATTCAAGCAGCCACTCCAAGGATTTACTCTTTAAAAATCTTTTTTTTTTTTAAAACCAATAAAAGTCATTTAAGACCTTGATTAGATAGGTTTTTTGGAGGGGTAGTCTCGGTGACTTAGCTCGAAGTGGTCAAACAGTCATCCAGTGACATCTTTACAAAACAGATGTAACAGTTCAGCGTGGACAAGAATATAAAGTTGCAAGGTTAAATTCACGAGAAAACAATGTTTTGCCTATTTAAAGGACTTTGTACCACCACTATGTAATGCAATGGATATAGGAAATGGAACTTTCAACACCAATATTACCTTTGAACATATGAATTTAGAAATCTCGAGATACAACGTTGATATTTCAATCGTCGCAATTAAAAATTTAACATCAACAATCAGAGCAAAAGAAATGTAGTGTTTAGCCATCATTGTTTTTCAGCAAATTAAAATAAAATCTTCTCTTATGAAATGGAACTTTCGAGACAAGCAATTTGATTCAGCATTTGAAATGTGCAATCTCTCTCTCTCTCTCTCTCTCTCTCTCTCTCTCTCTCTCTCTCTCTCTCTCTCTCTCTCTCTCTCTCTCTCTCTCACACACACACAATATATATATATATATATATATATATATATATATATATATATATATATATAATAATAATAATAATAATAATAATAATAATAATAATACTAATAATAATAATAATAATAATAGTGTTTACGTGATTTAGATATTTAAAGTAGCTTTAAAAAAAGTTTCAGTCATATTGTTATTTAGTCTGCATTGTGGCATTTTATAGTGATGTCGAACATTGGGGGCATCGTCATGTCCCACCCAATCACATCATCCTGACACCAGGTCGACCAGCCCTATTACGACCATCTTAAAGCTGATCTTATATCGAGGCAGATGCTTGTCTGATTTTAATTAGTCTTTGGTATGACTTGACATAGGTTCAAACCCGTGACCTTCAGTATCCAAGATGGACGCTCTTACTACTGGGCGACTAGAGCAGTTGTTTAAAACGCAGCCCTAGTTTGGGCAAAATATTACAAGAATAAAGTACGTAATTATTTTCCCAGCATCATTCGAGTTACAGAGACTGGTGATGAATTATCAAAGTGTATGCGATTCCAAACACAAATTTATTATATTGATATATTCACTACTTGAAGAAACAAACAATATAGACGAGAGTTGTTACCAAATCGCCCGGGCTTGCTACATATAGTTCATGGGAAAATCATTGTTAAGTAGCCTCACAGAAAATATGACCTACACACAATTAACATCCCATACAACATCGCTCTGACAGTTATTTCTCCACATGTCAATAACTAGTACTTATGCCTGCGGGTATACACGACTGTGAAAGAGTATTGGGGCCCGGAGGAAAGATTTACCAAGTAGATTTTAACTCTCAACGGCACCTTGTATTAAAATGATTTATATAAACGGAACCGATCATTTAAAGTTCAGGGGCGGTGGACTCAGGGCCGTATTATCTATAAGAATGACTAGGCTGAAGCCTAGGGGCCCACTAAGAGCAGGCGCCCATGCAACCTTTAGCCATGCCATGGCAATGCTGCGTAATCGAAAAGTCCACATTAAAAAAATTCCTACTCCATGCCACATCAATCAGACTGCTGCTAAATTCCACCTTTTTAAATCATTTTTGGTAAGTTTATATTAATTAAAAGAGCGGGATATTCGCAAGTGAATGTCGAGGGGCCCCAAGAAGCTCGAAGCCTAGGGGCTGTGCCATGTAACCCACGGAAATACGGCACTGGGTGGACTTGAGGATATTTCTTGAAATTCTGACCCCTACATAAACTGAATAATATGTATTCCTACTCTGATTTATGGAAATAATTTCTGGATCTTATAGATAATGTTAATTGATAAAAAGTTATTTTGTGGTACATAAAAATATAAAATATCCTGGTTCGAAATCAAATCTTATCTCCCGCATCAAAATGAAATGGTTGGTCACCTAAGGTCGCTTCTTTCCATTTTTTTTTATACGCGAAAATATGCACATATCTCAACATTATTTTTTTTATCAAAACATATACTATCAGTCTTTTTCTTGACATGTATTACAATTAATGTGGCAGGACGAATGCTTATTTTATTTCAAACAAGATATTTTTAAATATATGTATTGACAACAATGACTTTAGTCAAGCGGCTGCATTTTCTTTTCACCAGAAAAGTTTTATTTATTAAGCAAGCTGTCTTATTTCTTAGACGAACCCAGGTGAATCGCATATTCCAAAAGTTTTCTGCTTTTTATACTTAAACATCTTGTACACAAATTGAAACGCTGTAATAGATCTGCAATAGATCCATCTTTGTTCAGTATAATATGTAACTTATTTCATTATGTGAAAATAGGAATTGGTGCCAAATTCACACTTGAAAATGGCAACATTCGGAAAACATCTATTAATACAATGCATTTGATTGTGGTACTTTCTTGCATTTCACTTGCCACTCTACAATACCCACTCATCACAGTATCAAAGTGATGTTAAATAGTTTTTTGCTTCAATCGTTGAGATATCTTTTTAGAAATACGTATTCCTAATAGTTTTGAGAGCTAAACGTAATATGTTCAGAGAAATATTCGTAATGTTATCAAAAAGCCATTTGTAGCATTTTCATACAGTTATACGTGGTATTTTCAGCCAGCCATTCGTACTATTTTTAGACAGTCATTCGTGATATTTTTAGACAGACATTCGTGATATTTTTAGACAGTCATTCGTGATATTTTTAGACAGACATTCGTGATATTTTTAGACAGTCATTCGTGATATTTTTAGACAGACATTCGTGATATTTTTAGACAGTCATTCGTGATATTTTTAGACAGACATTCGTGATATTTTTAGACAGACATTCGTGATATTTTTAGACAGACATTCGTGATATTTTTAGACAGTCATTCGTGATATTTTTAGACAGTCATTCGTGATATTTTTAGACAGACATTCGTGATATTTTTAGACAGACATTCGTGATATTTTTAGACAGACATTCGTGATATTTTTAGACAGCCATTCGTGGTAATTTCAGACATCTAGAAAGTTCCTGTCGATGACTGTAACGTTAACTAAATTTATATTAGTGGCATTCGAGATCAGACGACACAGGTGTCTGAAATGTCAAGGCATGTTTGATGCACGCATGTGATGCTATCAAAATCTAAAGTACCCAATCAATCATACATATTTTAATATCCCATTAGGTTTAAACTCTTTTATTTCAATTCATTCAAAATTCTTCCCGTACAACTTCTTTGTATCCTGACATGAATTGCTAATCCTCTAGCGGTGTAGAAACAAAACACGTATCATCCAGTTAGTGGCCTGAATGTTCACAAGGTATGGTGAAAACAAGAGAAAAAAGAAATATAATAAATTGAAATCTCGATCCTGAGTCTACATGTATCGAATGACAGTCATGAGTGGGTGTGTAACTTGTATAGTGACGTCCAAGTTAGATGGAATGTAGTTATTTACTGCATTTACTTAACTGAGTTTCCAAATTAATACGAAAATCTGCCATTATGTTAGCTGTTTTAACATTTCGACCCAGAGTAAAGAGAAAAGTTCCACATGTCATTCTCCAAGAGGGATTATGGTTAAATGTTGACTCTGTGTGTGTGTGTGTGTGTGTGTGTGTGTGTGTGAGAGAGAGAGAGAGAGAGAGAGAGAGAGAGAGAGAGAGAGAGAGAGAGAGAGAGAGAGAGAGAAAGAGAGAGAGAGAGAGAGAGATCAAATGGTGAATTCAAAACAATATGTGTACATTAGAAACATACATGTAAGTCGATGTTTAAATAAGGACTGTAATACTTAGAATACTCAAGCATAACATTTCAAAATATTGAATTACTTACCAGTTTTAAGTTAAAGAACACCCGTGTACTGTATCGTATGGTGGTATCTTCAGATGAGAAATTGCACAATGCACAGTGATTGGCTTTAAGGAGTGGTCAAAAATAAAAACAATCATAGAAAACTCTTGAGCACTGAAAAGACAGTGAGTGTATCGATCGATTGCTGTATGTGCTTGTTTCCTCGTCACGCGACGTGTAGTAATGCATAAAGTTACCTACACATATAACAAGACTTCTCCAGACGGATACATATATGTGCTTAACAGAAGACACATGCCAATCACGTGAGACCTGACTTAATTCATCAATCAAAATTTAAACTGCTGTACTGGAGGCCCTGAACCATGTGTATGTATATGCTTTAAACCAGTCAAAAGATAGTTGATTGCATTCACTTTCAGGTAAATGAACGTTTATTCAAGTGAATAATAATAATATTTGATAATATTTATATCATTTTTTGGGATTCCATACCTTCCAATGTTTAAGCCTCTTGTTTAGTTCCTGTTTATATGTGCATATCAAGGGGCCAATGTATGTAACGCATGTGCATTTGATCTTTCATTGCAAGTAATATGTGTCTATATACGGTTAGGATCTCGATGGAAGAAACTACAAACAATAGACTAGAAAATAGCGAAACGGATCTCAACTTTGAATATAATGTTTCACAACACCTATTTCATGCAACCACACTCATTCAATGGGAAATAACTTCATTTTTCTAAGAACCCACACGACTCACCAGTAGTGATGGGAATCGGTTAGAAGTTCATAATCGATCATCGGTTGCACACAACTTACTGATAATCGATTATAATCGGTTGCTAACTTTCTACAAGTAAGTTTTAATTTTTTTTGTTACAGAGTTATATCTTTGTTCAAAACATTTAAAATTTAAAAAAATGTATAGGAGTTAATCTCTCTCTCTTTCTCTCTCTCTCTCTCTCTCTCTCTCTCTCTCTCTCTCTCTCTCTCTCTCTCTATATATATATATATATATATATATATATATACTTTAACCTCAAAAGCAACTTTCTTTGGCTTATCAGTTTTATGCAGCTGAAAGACTTAACAATCCCCCAGAACACTTTTATTCATATGTGATTTTTCAATTGTTTAAAGTATAGAAAGAAATGTTTTTCTTGCTTGTCATTAGTTACTAATACTACAATCAAAGCAGTTTAAACAAAACAAAAAAAACACCAATTACAAAAACTTTCAAACTAACTGAACTATTTATCAGCAAAATCATGTAATGTTTGAGCAATGCTGAACACAAAAATCATTTTTCAGAATACTGTTTCTTCTTGAGCTTGTTACACTGACATTACCAATAGTTAATGTTTTTGTTTAAGAATATTATCAGGTCCACATTGTCACAACTTAAACGAGCCCGTTTCTTGCTGACAAGATGTCCAGCCAGACTAAATACCCTCTCACTGGATACTGATGATGCCGGAATACTTAGGTACTTCCGAGCTAGTAAGCTAAGATGGGGGTAGAACTGGCAGTTTTGTTTCCACCACTGTAACATTGTGAGATTGGTATCATATGGAGCAGCAACTAGATATCTAGAAACCTCCTGGTGGATGACATCTGTTATTGGCTGTTGACTTTCACCAAGGCAAACAACATCTTGCAACCAATCATCCATGTCAACATTGACCTTTGCTTTCTTGTTTGGTGGACTAAGTGTAACCACAGTTTTAGTGTTGTCATCTCTGACATTTAGTAGTGATGGTGCAATTGGTAGAGGTGGCAATGAGTCTGAAGGTTGTTCATCACTAGTCCCTGGTTCCACTTGGACATTCACTTTAACATCAGCCATATCAAGAGCAACCTTTAAAAGCAGAGCATGTCCATCTGCTCGCTCACTGTCAGATAGAAACTCCAGATCCTTCATAGTATGATTCAATAAACAGCCCAACAGAGCTAGATCTTTGTCCTGTGTTCTATTGTCAAGTTCTTGTCTCATTACATCTTTAAGTTTAGCAATTGAAGGTAGATCATCAGCATTTGTTTCTATACATTTGGTAAGTTTAAGAAGTATTGGGATAACTTTATGAAGGGTTGGTGATTTGTCTCTGCAAACACTGTTTGTTGCATTCAGGAACGGTGAGAGAACTTAAACAAGTTTTTCAACCAATGCTTGTTCGTCAAATTTATAGACATAATTTTTCAATGTTGCGGCTGTTGACTTGCTTATGTTTGGGTCACTGATAACAGCCATAATAGCAGGTGTTTGCTCAAGCAGTCGTTCAAGCATGTCATGAGTGCTATTCCATCTAGTTGGAACATCCATCTTGAGCTTGTGTCCTCTAGCACCTATGTCAAGTAGTAACTGCTGCTTTCTCATTAACAAATCATTTATGCTCGTGCTTTGATGGAAAAAAGTCACCAGTTTGCGCCGCTTTGCAATGATTCGTGACAGTTCTGGTATAGCTAAAGCTTTTTTCACAATAAGGTTGAATCTGTGACCATAACAACCAAATCGAGTCCATTGAAGTAAATCAAAAGCCTTGATCTCATTGGCTGCATTATCAGTTACTCCAGTTGGTGTTGGAAGATTCCATCGCCTCTGAGTGGCCAACAGGCTTTCTTTTATATTTTCCCCAGTGTGACTGCCTTCAACTTTTCGTGTTTCTAAGACAACACTTTTCAATTCCCAATCTTTGGAAATAAAATGTGCAGTCACTGTACTATAACTTTCTGTATTTAATGAAGTCCATGCATCGTGAGTAACAGCTATATCAAGAACATCATGTAGTTCCTCTTTTACTTTTTTCTCAGCCTGGTCTTTCTTCACAGCTAGTTTGGAGGACACTAATTTACGACCTGGAATTTCATACCTGAAAATGTAAAGTTTGAAACATTTAGTCATGGTAGTCAAACAAGACATGTATTTGGAATATTTACTATGTCTAAATATAGTGAAAATAATGAATTTATTTAATGTTTATTTAGACAGGACAGCATTATATTTAATTAAATACTGCTTAATTTAGGTATGAAAATTCAAAATTCAACAGTGTTGACATCTAGAATCAAATGGATTCACACCTTTTTTTCTTTTCTCACTGTCAGTTTAAATAAATATTACTAATTTTTAATGTTATCATTTAAAACTTACCTTGGATTAAGAAGCATCACAAAGTTTCTCAAATATGTATGGTCAACAAGGCTTAGCAGAAGAACTTTGCCAACAATAAGTTTCAAGAGTGCATCATCAGTTTCTTTCTGCTTTGTAGCTGACATCCTCTCTGTTGGCTTCTTAAATTGTTCATCAATCTTAGTCTGTTTGGGTGGCTGGGGGGAAACATCAGCACCTCTTGCTGTCGCTGATCCCATTTCCTTATGGTCATGATCAAGATGAAAGGCCAAATTTGTAGTATTGCCTGGAATGTATTTGAAATAAATGTTTTTATATTGAGAAGAAAAAAGAGCAAACAACAAATTCTTTATGCACAAGTATCTTAAATGAATGGAATGAAATTATTTAAAGAAAATCAGGATTAAAATTAATATTAAATTTGTACATATATTTTAAAATTAATTTGCAACATTTTAAAAAGTTATTTTATGTTTTTAAATAGTCACATGTCTCAGGGAATATCTGTAACAAACCTCAGAGATCACTTTTCCGTCATTATCATATATGCCTAAATAGCAGGATAATCTTGTGATTATTTATGTATTTCAATCATAATCATGACATGGAGCTTTATTATGAAAAGAAATTTGAAGTATTTTAACAACAACACATGCTATATTAGAGGAAAGCACAAAGTACACAAATGATTTAATGAAAATAAAATTCTTGATTTAAAATATTTGATACTGGAATGCCATGAAACGTTTTTCCGTGTGCGTGCGTGCAACTCATTTATTTTATACGAGGTTGTTCTGTCTCCTAATAATTGCATTCATCGTTGACGACATTATTTGTTTCCAAATTATCCAAAAAAATCTAACTATGGTGTATGTTTATATATTTGGAAGTTATGAAGGGAATACATAATTTAGCTTTACTGTTGTGGATCGGAAGGCTAATATCATGGTTCCACAGTCCTAAAATGTAAAGCGTATCCCATGATAATTTTGTTTTCGTGTAGCACCACAAAAAAATTAGAATATTGTTCATTTTTTGCACTATGTATTGGAGAATGTGTTTGCCAAAAATAAATGTATCCCCGCAATGATTTCAATGAGAATAGCTGGACCTACCTTTGTTTGCATATTCCTTTCTGCAGAGTTTGCATATGACCTTCGTTGTATCTAAATTCTCCTTTGTCGGTGGACCCTCCTGTATTTTGTAAAATCCAAAATATGTCCATACACGAGAACGAGCTTTTCCTCCAGGATATGGATATATTATTTTGCGATCGTTTTCATCCATGGCACGTGTATGATATTTAGCGGGGTTTTAACATTTTGTTCGGAATCCTCGGTTTTCTTCCCAACAAACAAAGGGATTGAACTAGTCTGTGCCAGCGCTTCACAGTTGTCTCCCTTACCATGCAATCGATTATGGCGTTTCACAATCGATTGGCGAATTGGTTCACTCAACCAACTGATCATCGATTATAATCGATAATCGGAACAACACTACTCACCAGCCTGTGAGAAATAACCCTAAACATGTTAACAGGTTTTATTATTAGAACTTGACAACATCTATTTATGGACCCCAAACAATCTCGGGTCACTGTAATAACATAAAATAGTATTTATGTCCGTGTAAAAAAAAATGTAAAATCATCTTTATTGATATTCACCACCATTTACACTCATGAACAAAAATTACACATAGTCATACATGAAAAATTATGACATTATAGATTTATATAACACTAGAACACTTTCTATGCGGGATCTACGAGTGTCGTCCGTACTGGAATTTGATTCTGCAGCATAGACATTCAAGTTTAATCTATATCTATACATATATCAAAATCTCTATAAAAAAATATAGGTAGGAAATGTAGCCTATATTATTTGCATCCATTACCACCTAAATCTTTGATATTAATGTTTCTCTGACATTGTTTTGGTACAACATGAATCTTGCAATACGCATGCAACTCGAGTAGCACAACACTGATATTTAGGACGTACTTTATTCTGCGTGCGGTGTAGCAGTGTTCTGTCAAATCAAGTGCCACTGTTTAGAGTCTAGGACAAGAACTTTCTACACTTTCTCAAATGTAAGCTGCATCGGGTTGTAATGACATAAGTACAAAGGCGTCTGTCATTGATCAGTGTGTTCTTCCACGAGTCAGTTTAGGCTACATCAGTGCTTCTCAGTTTCATGTTAGATTAAAGTTTGCATTTGCAAATACAAAAGTCTAATTTATTGTACATATATACAACTATTATTTTAAATACTTAATTGTATTGTGCGATCAATAAGGCGCACCCTATATTGTTGCTTAAACTATATTTAAAAGTTTGTAAGTATGCACATTTACTAAAATTAAACGAATATTGTTGTTGTAAAGTTAATACTAATACAGTTGTAACGTCTCCCTTTTAGTAAAAGGGGTAGTTAACTGGATTTAGCTACGCTATCTAGAGAATGACCTCCTTCGATGTCATGAACCGGTGGGAGTGAAAAGATAGAACATCAGCATAGAACTGGGCAAGATTATTGGGAAGAAATAATGCAATACGGGCCCCTTTAGACAAGAAAAATGACAAATTTAATCAAACAAATTAATAGTGGTAATTTCAGCTCAACTTAAGTTGCATCAACGGAATTTAATAGCAGTGTCTAACTTGGATTTATTTCATCCTCATAAAGGGTGGTGAAAAGAGCGCAATATCCACGACTGACGCCATCACCTTCCTCTCGACCGTGTTCCAACGTTCTTATTTCCTCGAGTCTTTATATTTCGACTGCCTCATCCTTCTCGGACTTAACTCGTCACTTCCATTCCTCTCGACCGTGTTCCAACATTTCCTATTTCCTCGAGTCTTTATATTTCGACTGCATCATTATTCTCGTACTTCACTCGTCCCGTCTCTTTTTTCCGGACTTCCATCTCTCGGAAAACTTAAAATATCCCTAAATCGCGATATGTACCACTTTGTTGATGTACATAAAATTCCTTCACTTACGTTACTTGGAACACACTAGCTATCTACGCACTGCGTAAACCTGACTTACTACGGTAGACATTACTCTCGCTTCACAGCAACAGGTCATAAAATACCGCGTAAGCTCTCTATCGAAATTTTACCGGATGCTGCTAGATTCTCGATTACTACTGATTAAAATTCACAATTCCTAACTCACTTCAAGATTATTTATATATTAGAAAAGCAAATATAATATCTAGCATCGGCAACTCACGATAATCAGAATCGTCCTAACATACAAAGGAAATTATTTCATATATGTTACACATAACCCTACGAAATTCTACACATGAATATTTGTATCGCATGCAGTTGATTCTACCCATCAACTAATAACTGCAAAAATGTATTTAAAAATGTTTTAATAGTAATTCTAGAATCTAGATATCTATTCAATTTCATTGCGTCTGAACACTGGCCCCTTTGACGTTTTAACGCTGACATAGAAAAAACTGATGAAAAAGCTCGAGATGACCTTTCACAGAGACTCCCCCAGTCTAAATGTGATTAAATCATAATGTTTAATGCATTCAACTTTTATGTTCAATGGTTATTCAAATTTCGACACTTCACAATAGCCTTACCAAGCTCTAATAAGTCATGATTGTTGAATGTGCTACTTCTTAAATGTCATCAAAAAACATTAAAGAGAGAACTTATTGATCGCTAATGAGTAGTGTATTGGTGGTCACTTTTTTAAATGGAGTGACACAGTCAATTCATTTTGTACTAGAAAACACATCTGTGTTGATCTCATCAAAAAATGTCTACATACTTTCACATTGTTTTTGTTTGCTGTATGCTTTTCTACCAGTGTTAATAATAACCTTCCAGAGGTTTATGGACGTATGATAATCTTATTAAAGTAAATAATCGCCATGTACAAATATATGTACTCAAAAACTAAAAAATGACACGCACTACTGGCCGCCTGAACGATCTACATCACTTGTACTATATAATACGGACACACTGAAATCTTAGACCAATGTGGCCAATTTAAACTGCTTCATGCTCATTTAGTTTAGAGCTTTGCAGGATGTTTTGCCGAGTATGGGGATTTTTGTTATAGATAATGTACTGGATTGTGGATGTTATCGCTATATTCATACAGCAAAAACAACCCCCAAACAACCCCAAACAACCCAGTAGAATAAGACTTGACTATTATCAGAGTCATCCTAATAACGTTTGGATGTAACTGATAAGCACACTGCTGGTTACTCAACGTTAATTAAAACCTAACAGTCTCTGTTAAATAGCTGAGACTGCAATACAAGTAAGAAACTCCGATTCAAACTCCTTAATTGCCCGATCATCCCCCATTTAATCTTGAGAAACCATAACCATCATTTAAGTCTATAACACTGCACTTTTTGTCTGGTTCTTTACACTGAGCGTGAATTACGTGCTCCCTTAGTACACATATAAGAGTGTGTTTTAATTTGAAACGAATTTTCTTGTTGTTGTTTTGAATTTAACGCCATTTCCCAGCGCAAGATAGCCAATATATGACGTTCAAAATAAATTAGTGGAGGAAGAACCCAGAATAACAACACCGATCCATGGGCAGCTACTGGAAACCTGTTTTTTTTTTTTTACATACCCACATTGGCCGATTCCGGGTCTCGAACTCAGACTGCCACAGGTAAGATGGCAGTGATCGATAAAGGGGGGGCGCTTTAGACCACCACATGGTCATCTGGGGCCCCCAACCCATTTTGCATTTAAATGCATTAAGCAGAAAAGGATGGACTAGTTCGGCTAATAAGGTCAGTTAAATAACTAAATGATATACAAGTAAAATGTGTTCATGGAACACAAATATTCTACCAAAGTGTTCTAAAACGGACCAAAGTGCAAATGTATGTCGTGATGGACAATGGTCAATACTATATGGCCTATCAGTGGCATCATGTATACATGAAGACGTATATATGATCATAAATAACTTACGGACTTCGCTTTGTTTAACGTGTCCCATCATCGTGGTTGTGTGTCGACTGAACTTGAAGGCTCTTGTCAGCTGGACACAAATTCTGTACCGCATTATGTCTTAAGCAAGTGCTGGCATTTCCAAGCAGAGCGAACATTGAACCATGACCAAGAAATACTGCACACTGTTACCATGGACTGAGCCACAATTAGTCATTTCTATGATTGTGATGCATCTGAAAGGAACTTTGAACCAATCAAGAAGATGGCTGATATTATTGTATCCATTAACTCCAACACCCGCCAATTGTACATTATTGACGTAGGGTGATATTTTTTTAACTTTAGCTAATTTTAAAAGTTTAGGTGGGACCAATAAAATAGCACGAGCAATTAGCATGGGATACGTAATGAATTAAATCCACTACAGATAGTTTTTACAAATCAAAGTAAAACCATTTTCTAAAACATTTGCAAAAGCATTAAGCATTACAGACGTAAGGGGGTGGGAGGTGGGTGCCAGGTGTACGTACTCTCATTTGTGACACTACTAGGTTATCCTGTAAAATATGTAATTAGGATGTAGTTATGCTTATTTATCGCCTATAACCAATTAAAACCATTTATATTATATTAACAATGGTCCGATTTGCTAAGACGCTTTTATTTTTTTATTTTTCTTGCTTCGTAGACCTAAAAATATCTGTCCAGAAAGCTCAGGGTGTTAAAATTTTGTGTTAGTCCCAATTTCTAATTAGGAGCTATGTCATTCCGTGTAAATATCGAAAGGGAAGCTCAGGAGGGATGGGGTAAAAAAGGGTTGTGTTTGCGATCATTTTTACTATGTCTTACTTTCACCGTCATAATGTACCGTATTAAAACGCACATATATGTTTTTAATGAAGAAGACAAAATATTGCTGTCCCAAAGAAACACTCTTGTAAATTTGAATAATTAGAAAATACTTAATCAGTCCGGAGAAAGTCAAATGTGTTAGTGGACGTTTCCAGTTATCCAGCGGTTTATTTTTTGTTCATGCCTGGTGAAAACTTGATGCGAATGACTGCTTTATCTTTTATTATGAAACGCTGCTTACTTTTCCAATACGACTTACGTCTAAAAACTATTGAAGAACCGTGGATAAGAAAAACAAAACTCAGTCCATAATCGCAAGTTCACATAATTCATACTGACGTTTTATGCAGAATACAGATAAATTCAAGAATGTTATTTAGCCTAGAAGTAGACTAATTTTTAGACTGTTCGTTTCTGAATTATTTGACGCAAAACTCCAACTATTGTCATTCAAAAGAGACAAAATTATGCTAAATATAATCATATTTTTACATCACTGAATGATGCTAAGAGAAAGGACCAGTGAAACATGTAGGCAGTGATACACTTTTTTCTTATACTTCTCGGCTTCATAAGGGATTGCCTATCAGGTGATTGAGGTGCTTTTTTGAGGTTTCCGCGTATTTGTCCCTGAGTTATTCTGTGACGTTCACAGCCTCATAATGACAACTCAGTTTTGTACATATATAAAAAAAAAACACACAAAAATAGTTGATGGCACTTCACCTCGTCTAACACCCATGCACATTTAAAATGGATTGGAATAAAAACCCAATATGTTACAAATACGTGCCATGTTCACACAACACACACTATACACAGAACGCTAAATGTTGACCACTTTACTAGTGATACCTCGTTTGAAACTCTTAAACCAATGCTCAATTTTATATATTAGATCGAAATCTAAGAATGAAATAAAATAAAAATCTAAATCCTCACTGAATGCAATACAAAATAAAAATGGCATCAACAGTTCCTACACCCTTTTTGAAACCATATTTAAACATTATACATCTTGTTTTCATCTTAGATATATATGTACTGATAAATATTATTGAAAATCGACTCACGAGTGTGATGATATTTTTACGTTTTGACGGAACCAATGTCTTCTGTTTTAGTAATTAGTTCCATGACTTATTCTCTTCAACTGAAAATGGCATAAAGCATTTTTTTGCGAAAAGGTATAATTATTTCTTTCTAAGATTGAAGTTTTCATTAAGAAGTAAATGATTGCCGTGGATTTTTTTTGTTTCGATTTATATTTAGCCGTTCTAGAGTACTTCATGTACTTAACGTTTGAACTCAATATAGTATCACCTCATGACAAGTATCCACATATCAGCAACATATTCAGTTACTGTATCACTTATGTAAATATGTATTATGCACAAATATACATTTTAAAAATAATCTAAAAACCAAT